>CP096878.1:5541707-6927134 GCA_023273805.1 Exobasidium cylindrosporum
ACCAGCGATATCACTATCCCCAGCACGTTTATTACTCGACCAAGCTATGTGGATCTCATGCGATTGATAGACGAAATTGAGAGAGAAGGTCAAGAGAAATGCATTGCCCAAGGAAAAGAGGGAAAGAAGTGCAATACTCGAGAAAATGGATTAGAAGTCATCTTGGGAAGGGATGACATTATGTGGGAGTGGCCTCTGATCGACTTGGCATTTATTCTTCTGCTATTACCATCATTCATGACATTGACTACAATTATCGTACATCGAATAAGACTTACTAGGCAGCGCCGAAGAGAAAGAGCTCCCGAACTCGTCGTGCTTGGTTTACCGTGTTTGATTTGGAGACCAGATGGCCAACCATGGGAAAAGGTAGAAGGAAGTGAGGCTGGTGTAACGACTGCTGAAGATCAGCAAAAGATTGTCAATGACGGCAAGGACAGCAGTGCAAAACATGACCTGCAATCAGAAGATATGGAACTCGGTACAACACAAGCAGATGATGGGGAACGAACTGAAGCTGGTCCCTCGAGCGCCCCTCTGAAAACGATTCCAGTTCTGCCTCCTGCACCTGTACGTCAACATTCCTATCTCCCACCTGGTCGAACATATTACAGGTGAGTCTCGAAGCTATATGGATTTCTGATTGTTGCTGACGGAAGCTCATGTTTTCCTCCTTGTCTCCTCAGCTGCGATGAATGTGCAATTTGCTTGTCTGAATTTGTTGATGGAGATCAAGTTCGAGTCTTACCTTGTGGACACGTATTCCATCTACCCGAAATTGACAGCTGGCTTCTGCGGGTCAAGAAGCTATGTCCAATTTGCAAACGTGACAGTGAGTACCACCTATATATGGTAAGCTGTGTAATTTTTTTTTTGCTAACGGTATCGTCCTCCAGTCACTGTCCCTGTTCCACCGACACCTCCTACACCCTCCCTACACAATTCTTCATCACCACAGGAGATTAATGTAGAAGAGTCGGCTCCTGCTACCGTAGACAACGATGATTCGGAGTCTACTCCTCTTCTATCTCGACCATAATGCTTTCTATCAATCCCGTCTTTTTGTACATATATTTATACATGCTGTTCTACCCTGATTTATCAATGAGTGACCGACTCCTTTGTATTATCTTGCCTGTCCACCGCGCAAATTTCCTTTTGATAAGGAACGAATAGTTGGCACCACATCAGTGTTCGGAAAGCCGCGTCTTTTTGATATTGGCCTTTACAAACCCTAAAAAAAAAATAAAAGCGGCTATTTTAACTGAATTTTCGGGGTTTATGCAAATCTAAAAGTCACAAGGTCTGCTTTGCATAAAGCATAGTTGATACATGGGAGGAGCAGCAGCAGCAGCAGAAGAAGAAGAAGGGAGGGGAAATTACTTTGTCTTAACTTGGTAAATTTATAAGCTAGTGAGGCTTTTTTCTGTGCTCTCCTTCTGAGGTGACTGCTCACTCGACCTCGTCACAATTGTCATTCACCACACTCGGACATATATCCCTTCACACACGTACCACAATATAGTCTGCTCTCCTTTTTCGCATACATCTATCAAATCATGTCGTCGGAAAAACTTCCTATTGAAAGTGACTCAGGGTCCAGAGAAGGCAACGAAAAGGAGGTAGAACAACGAAATGAAAAGCCGGTCAATGGTGTTGCCCAATTTTGGAACAATAGCATGACTCAAGTTGGTCTGGTTGGGTTTTGCTGTTTCCTCTGGTAAATGATACTTGATATTTCGATATACATCCACCTACTGATATCTTGTTTTCTTTCCTTGCTACATTTTAATAGTCCTGGGATGTTCAATGCCCGTAAGTAAGAGCAGAGCAGGGCGAGCTTCGTGAGAGAGACTAGTGACTGATTGACTACTCTTCGATCTTTAGTGAGTGGTATTGGAGGTGGTGGTCAGGTTGACACCAAAGTTAGTTCAGATGCAAACGCTGCCCTAGTACGTGAACTTGTAGAGAATGCAAACATTTCAAAGCGTCGCAACTTACCATCCATTCATCCTGATCCTAGTATGCATGCTTCGCCGGTGTTTCATTCTTTGCAGGTACAATTCACAACAAGCTTGGGACCAAGCTTACGCTCTTCTTGGGTGCTTGTGGATACAGTCTCTACATTGCTGCCTTTCTCAGCTACAATCACAATCAGAATAGAGGTTTTGTCATTGCTGCAGGTGCAATTCTAGGTGTATGCGCTTCTTTGTTTTGGACTGCTCAAGGTGCGGTTATGTTGTCCTACCCACTTGAACAAGATAAAGGGTGAGTCAAAAGTGATTTATATTTGAAAAAGTGAGAACTTATAGAGTGCTTTCATATTATATAGAAAAGCATTTGCTTTAGTGTGGGTCATTTTCAATTTAGGAGCAGTGATAGGGAGTGCAATTGAGCTTGGATTGACTTACAATTCAAGTAGTCCAAACCTTAGCGACGCACCATATGCAGTCTTTTTGGTCCTTACATTTTTAGGTGCATGCTGTTCTGTTCTCCTCAAGACTCCCTCTTCAGTCATTCGTAGCGATGGTACTCGTGTCTATGTTCCAGCTCAAACAAGTTGGAAGGCGGAATTCGTGGGCTTGTATCGACTTTTGCGAACAGACTATTTTGTCTTCCTCATGTTTCCCCTCTTTTACGCTTCCAATCTGTTCTACACCTGGCAACAACAGTCTTATAATGCTCCAGTCTTTACTCTTCGAGCAAGATCACTCAATTCGATGCTCTACTGGTTTTCTCAAATGGTAGCCGCCTATTTAATCTCTTTTGTTTTGGATAGCAAGAAAATGTCAAGAAGAGCCAGATTATGGGCCGGTTGGGTTGTCGTCTTTGTTGTCCTTTGGGCTGTTTGGGGAGGTTCTTACGCAAAGCAAATCCAATACAGTAGAGCTGATTTGGTGCAATCTGGCCCAAGAGCTGGATCACTACCCGACCTTATCGACATTACAAGAAGCCGTCAGTATGCAGGTCCCGCTCTTCTTTACGCTTTTTCAGGTTTCTTCGACGCTCTATGGCAAGCCTTTGCATACACCCTGATTGGAGCTTTTTCCAACGATATTTCTAAACTTGCATTTTTGGCTGGTTTTTACAAGTCAATTCAATCAGCTGGAGGTGCTACTGGATTTGCCATGGACGGAAGTTCTGTTGCATATATGACAATCCTCGCCGTGACTTGGGCTGCATGTGCAGGTGCCATGATCGTCGTCTTGCCCGTCTTACATTATCGTATCAAAGACAGCACCAATCCTTTGTCTGAAATTACAGTTCCAGGTCGAGAATTAGAGGTCAAGAAAGCTACAGAAGAAGCTATTGAGCGAACAGGCGTGGTACCTGAGCAAATCAAACAAATGGAGCGAGAAGGAGGAGCTTAGCAGATTTCACATAAACATTACAGCGCTCTGCACAGCTTACTCTTCTCTTTCCTCCCCTCCCCTCCCCTCCTTCTCTTATGTACATCAATCTCTCCATTACGTGGTACAATCTTGAAATTGTAAATTTTCTCTATACTCGCGTTCAAACTCTTCTCAACAACTCTAAATTCTTGTTCTTCTTTACTTGTCTTCAACCTCCACTGGTACTTGCATGTACCTTCGCCTTTGTTGGCAACGAACGACACTTGCACTTAGGATGCCAGTATCTTCTATGCACACTAAAGTGTCTGAACAGGCTATCGATCTTTCTCTTCAACGAATCACTGAGCTTTTACATCGACTATCATCACCTCAGTCTAAATTTCCCATCATTCATGTTGCTGGGACAAACTCAAAGGGCAGTACGATAGCCTACCTGAACAGCATTCTCACAGGTTCAATTGGTATTTCGACTGGCTCATTCACTAGCCCTCATCTGAGAATAGAGAGAGATTGTTGCAAAATTGGAGAGAATATCATCGATGAAAGGATATGGGAAGAAGCCGAAAAGCGAGTAAGGAATGCTGATATTGCAATTCCTTCCAATTTACCTTCTTCGTCTTCCTTACACAATGGGCCTCTGGGTAGCTCGCCATTTGAGCTCCTGACTGCTCGATGTTTTGTTGCTTTTGATATGCTACCGCCTCTTCAAAAGCCAGAGATACTCTTAGTGGAAGTTGGAATGGGTGGTGCCCTAGATGCTACCAATGTCTTTTCACCAGCTCAAGTTTTAGCAAGCGTCATTTGCCCTATTGACTACGACCATCAAGCGTTTTTGGGGAATACCCTCTCTGAGATAGCTACCCAGAAGGCAGGCATAATTAAAGAGGGAGGATTATGTATTCTTGCAGATCAAAGGAGGCAGGGAAGTGATGAGAATGAGGAGATTGAATGCACCAAAGTAAAAGCTGAGAACGACTTTGTACAACAAACAGATGGAAAAGAGGCAGCAGTAGTTCAGGATACGGTACGGCAAAGATGTGCATCTTTAAGAGCCCGACTCGTTAAAGCATTTGTGCCTTGGAGAGCACTCTCAAATGGCAATAGTCAAGCGCTTGACTCACGATATTCACCTTGGTCTTCTTATGTCTCAACAAATGTACGATACGCTCCGGTCCTTTTACCTTCCAAGCTACATGAAGGTGATTACATCAATTCAGCAGGGGATCCAGTCGTACCTGGACCAACTCTACATTTACCACGAACAAGAGCAGCACTCACTGGATGTCACCTAGCATTACAAACTTTGTGGAGCATTGCTAGAGATGAAACACCTTGCGCTTTAGGTGAGCCAGGTTCAGACAGCAATGAAGAGTTGAGATTGAGAATAGCGTACGGTCTGCGTGATGAAAGGCTTGCAAAATTCGCTTTAGAGACTAATATACAGCAAACGAGGATACCCGGAAGAGCAGAGTGGTTAGACATCTCGCTTCAGACAGAGCCATCTGAAGCAATGCAGGTGGACGAAGTAAATGGGGAGGATAGTGCTCCGAAATTATCAAAGTCAATACATGTTCTCGTTGATGGCGCACACAATCCTAGCGCTGCGCTTGCCCTTCACGACTACGTCAAGGATTGCATCCAACAAAGAGTAATTTCCTCAAGGCAAGATCATTCTTCAAACATTTCACACATTACAGTCACTTGGATTCTTTCTTTTTCCAAAGGCAAAGCAATCTCTGAAATTGTAGCAGGTCTTTTTGGTCAAAGAGTAGGCAGTGTAGAAAATCTGACCAAAACTTTGAACGCATCTGATCTCGACACTCATTTCGAACACAAGGTAGCTTGTGTGCCGTTCACCACACCTGTAGAGGGAATGCCATGGGTATCCAGTGTACCAGCCGAAGAAGCAGCAGCAGCTCTTTCCGAATTTTCTACTATTCTCTCAGAGTCACGCTACTTCTCGAATCTAAAGGATGCATTGCTATGGGCCGCAAGTCATGGCGATGGCAAAACAATTTCCAATAATTCTGCCAATATGATTGTTATTGCAGGCAGTCTTTATCTTGTTTCTGATGTACATCGATATATCATTCCTTCCTCCTGACCTTTTGCTTTCTTAACCTTTGTACAACTCTATTTCAACCCAATTTCGATAACGATCATTTTTCTTCAAGATTGTGTCATCTCCCGCCAATTCTCGAAGGTCCTTGAATAAGAAGGTGGCGTGAGGATGAGCAAACTCCAAAACTACCGCACTTCGCTTTGTATAGCCTGTAGAAATACTGGTATCTTCTTCATGAATGAGCTTCTTGCGTCCCCCTGAAGCTTCTGGTATTGCAGGGGCGTCTGGTAGTCCAGTTGCATGATAAAATTGCGTACCACTTTGATTAGTCTTGAAGGTGAGAGTGAGTTGAGTAGCAGGTGAATGCAGTATTAATCGTGGTTGACTTTGAATCTCCCTCAGCTTCAATTCATCTTTCATTGTACCCCAAGCATAGAAATGATCATAACCAGCAGCTGTCATGGCCTCTTTGATAGGTCTACCAAATCCTAACTTTCCTTCTTTTGTCCAATCATGCTCTCCACCATCATTACACTTGATCAATGTTCCTGTAGGTATCAACTTTTCATCTAGACCTAGAGTGTACAAATCAGTTTTTTCATCAAGTGGTATCATTCGCAGCTGATGATCATCTGTTGTTCCGTTTTCTGCTGCTCTAGATGAAGAATCAGATGCACTCAGATTGAAACCCCAATGTTGAGTGATGTTAAGAGGAGTTGCCTCACAGTCATCGATGATTTGAGCTCTATATTCTACTCTTAATACGCCAGTACTTCTACCCATTGCTCCATTGTCGGACAAACTTGGAGCAGGAATTTGAATGGCAATTCTAGTCTCTATTCTTAAAGTTCCTGGAAATCCATTAGATCCTGCCGCGCAAACGACGGCAAAGATGGCAGAAGAAGAGGCAGCAGCAGAAGGTGATTCTAGACCAAAGAATTGACTTTGCATTGATGAAATCTTGACCCAGATTAATCGATCAAGCGGTCCTTCTTGAATGGTTAGTTTGCCAATTGGTATCTCTGGAAGTTCCTTCAAGACCTCCGGACCACCATGTAAGCATACACCCGGACTCGCTAGTAAACGAATGATCAGATAGTGAAAATTGTATTCTTCATACTTTTTTTCCTTTTTTCTCTTAACTCACAATATTCAGGCAAATTTATTTCACCACCATCAAATTTAGATTTTCCCGCTGGTAACCGATTTGCATATCGACCTACAAGTGGTCCTAAGAATTTGCGACCTTGTAACCAATGATCTTTTGGATCTTCTGGACCTTGAATAACATCATGGGTCTCACCAGTAGAAGGGTTTTGGAATATGAGTCGAGTAATGTTGAGTCCAAGTGGAATCACATGAGCCGTCAATGGCAGACGAGGATGAGAGAGAATGACTGGTTTAAAAGGATCGACAAATGACATGATAAAGATGATGAAAAAGAAAAGGACAGCGAGGGATGATAAATTGAGTGATGTTTCCTTTTTAGAGTTTTATACCTGACTGTCAAATTATGAAGAATTAAAACGCGAAATGTCCGACCCTTAGATTAATGTATTTATTTTTAGTAAAGATTACCGAACGGGGTTGTCAAGCTCATCATCTCTTACTTTGAGGGTAAGGGGAATTGAGTGGAGGGAGATCACAACAACTGTAGAAGAAACGCGGCAAAATAATGACCGACAAGAGCTTATTGAAACATGAAAGAAAAATAAGAATAAAAAAATAAAAATAAAAATAAAAAAAGAAAAAGGAAAAACGTCGAGTCTAGATGGTAATAATATCATTTTGTTGAAATAGGGTCTTGACCACCCAGACCTATACCGCACCTTTTGATACAATTATATTTCTTGGATTTCTCCTTCTTTTCCCACTCTTTTCGCTCCTTGTTTTTTATTCTTCTTCTTCTTCAGACAGTCATTATACCTTTTGTCTCTTCTTCTTCTTCTTCTACTTTTTCTACTTCTTCTTCTTTTTTCTACTATTACCAATATATATCTCTCTCTCGTACAAACATGAGAGAAACATTTTCGGTGGCACAATCAACAGATGATGATGAAATTAGGCTGAAAAAGTTGTTGGCTTGGGCCAAATCTAGACACATTTGGATACATGAAGATATTGAGATTAAGACAATGTCACCTCCAATATCATACAATCGAAGCAGCCCAAATAGTAAAGAGGAGGAAACCACTTCTAGCCCTACTACTTCCACTTCACAACAGCCTCTAAAAGAAAAGAAGTTAACAGACTCTGGTTTTGGTGTCTATGTCAAGGAAGGTCAAACTATATTGGAGCGACAAGTGGTGGTACTGGTTTCAAAATCAAATATGCTATCAGCTCGTACTACTACTCTGGCACCTCTTATACCAAAAGATATGCTCTACTCTACCGATGCAACCTCAGGTTTACTCCTTACCCTGGTATTACTACATGAATTGCTTCTAGGAGATAAAGGACCTTGGTGGGGTTACCTTCAATCTTTGCCAAGGCGAGGTGGAAAGTGGGGAGTGCATTTACCCTTGTCTATCTCGAGAGATAGTGAAGAGTGGACTTGGATAAAGCAGCTAGAAGTAGGAAGGATGGTTCTGAGAGCAGAAGCGGATTCAAAAGGGACTAGTGAAGGTCTTGGTATGAGTTTACCTAGGCTATTTACATTCTTTAAAGAGAAAGGATGCCCTATACTTAAACAAGCACACCCACACTTATTTGGTCGAGCTAATCAAAAGAGTATAGATCATTTACTTCAAGATTTCATTAGAGCTCATTCAATTATCAGCAGTAGAACATTTGTAGTCGACATGTATCATGGTCTTTGCATGGTACCTATTGCCGATATGTTTAATCATTCCAATGATGCCAATACCCATTTTGAAGCCGATGATGAAGTTTGTGATGAATGTGGTTCACTTGGTTCATGTCCACACAATGATGACCCTCTTCCTTCGGAAGCCTATGGAAGGCCTTCTGCGATGTTAAAAGCAGAGAGTGGACCCAACAGCGAAACTTGGGAACCTCCCGAGGAATTGAAAGGGGTAGATACTGTCGATATGGTAGCACAAGAAGAAATTGGGAGTAACGAGGAGCTATTTAGCACCTATGGTAATTTTACTAATCCAAATTTACTTGCTACATATGGCTTTTGTTTGGAATGGAAAACCGATTGGGAGAGATATGTGATTGAATGGCGTCACAAAGATGAAAGAAGGGAGTTTATGGGAGTGACTGATCGACCAATGTACCCCAACAAAAATTCTTTTGAAGGTCCATTTTCATTTGCAGCTCAATTAAGTCGAAGATATGCTTGGGTTCAAGTCTGCTGTCGTTTTACCGAACTTCCTAGGTCTACCTTTGTTGAATTAATAGCACTGGAACAATCAGATTTTACTCCATCACCACTTACACCTTCTCAAAGAAGTCAATTGAAACTTCCCGTTAATTCACCATTTGTTGCCCTAACCAAACCACTCAAAGTACCACCCCTTGGAATAAAAGCACCAGAAGATGAGGTTCGATTAAAAGATATAGAGTTGCTCAACGATTCACTCGATGATTATATTGCACAACTTTCCACTCATGACGAGTCAAAAGATCTCTATCAACCATTATTTATTGATAATCGTGGTCGAATTTCGCAAGCATTATGGAGAGCAGTTGTACTATATGAATATTCAATTTGGATTGAATATCATCCACCATATGCATTTGTAGACATGCAAGAATTCTTGTATGTAGTAGAAGATCGATTAAGTCAACTAATTCACGTAAAGGAAGAATTCCCCAAAGAGATACTTGGTCAAGATGGTTGGATTTGGATCTTTATTAAAAGAGTTTTAGATAACTTACTTCGTTTAGTATTTTCACGAAAGACTGGAATTACAATGGCTTGCTATAATGAAACATATAGTAAAGAAATTGAAAAATTGAAACCAGGTTTATTTCGATCTGCTATAATACAATCACAACAAGAAATTGATTCATACATTGCATGTGATCATTGGTTACAAGCTTGTTTAGAAAAAGTATTACAATTTGAAAATTTTGGTGAAGTACTTCAATTATTATTTATTGTTCATCGTCCACAAAAACATGTTCTAGCAACAAATGAATCTTCTCCTAGACACAGTGTACCAGCATCATCTTCAAAACGACCAAGTGATGAACCATCCATCAATGAAGCAAACAAACGCCGTTAAAATGTTTTTTTCTTTATTAGAATCCACCCCCCCCCCTACAAAACCAAATAACACCGGATTTCCACCTTTCAATGCTGCATAGTTTTCATTTCTTCTCAAATTTTAATAACTTATATCATAGTCACCTCTTCCTCGTATACATTTTCACATTGAACGATTAGTTTACAAATCACCAAATGCATTACAGTCAAATTGTCATTAATTTTCATCAAATATCATTACCCCCTTTGTATATAATCTTTTTACCATCACACACAATCTCAAAACAGATTAAATTATCAAGATATAAATTACAATATAATATTACAACTTGCACAATTTCAAACCTCATCATTGACTGGTGCAAAATAAGGAGCAAATGTAGCTTCACTTTTTAAGATGGCAAAAGAATCAATGACCTCGTATGTATGCAAGAATAGCTTTGGAAATCGTGAAGTAAAATAAGTCAAGAAACCATCTGGAAGGTTTCCAAATAGTCTACGTAAATTTGGTGGTAAATCATGAATGTGATGCTTTTTATTTCGAATAGCTCGGAGTAAATCGACGACACTTTTAGGATCATATTTTCTCCTTTTACCTAAATCTTCCATAAATTGCTTATCAATCTTACGATGCCAATCTAATCCTACTATTGATGCAGCTTCTGTTTCAATTGCAATTAGGGCAGGAGTAGGTGGATCCTTTTCCATGATATCAAATCGATCACTTGCATCTTGTAAAAATGTTAATCTTCTAGCTGAATTCCAAAAGTAAGGATGTGATAAAACCTTGGTTGCTGAAGGTCGATCTTTTGCATCAAATTGTACCATTGAAAGAATTAAATGTTGAGCTTCATAACCTTCTTCACCTAATCCATCCAATCTTTGAAGATCAATTTGTTTACGAATAATGTTCATCTCTCTCTCATAACGTGAACCAAAAGGATGTTCACCATTAGATAAAACGTAGTAAGTTAAACAACCTAGAGCAAAAATATCAACAGCTCTTGTTAATCTTTTGCGCTCCAAATTGTCTGTTCCTACTCCGTCTCTTGTAGTATTGGTACTACTAGTGGTACTACTACCATCACCCAAATCAAGTGAGACATCACCTCGTAATATTTCAGGTGCTCTCCATCCTACTGTACCTCCTGGATTGTTCATAGTTTGACTAAAACTAGTTTGTGCCATTCCATCCAATCTTTTGGATAGACCAAAATCAGATAGTAACATTTTCAATTTACCACCTGGAGAGTAGGAAACTAAAATATTTTGAGGTTTAATATCTCGATGAACAATAGATAAAGAGTGTAGATGTTGCAACCCAGAAGCAATTTGAAATAATGCCCTTTTTGGATTGAGCATTGCACTAATTTCTTGATATTCATTCGGCTTTTCGATAATCTCTGCTAAACTTGCTGGACAAAGTTCTAAAGCAATAAAAAGAAAGGTATTGGTAACTTCTTTATAAAAATATCGAATGACGTTAGGATGATTATCGGCAGATTCTAACAAGGAAACTTCTTTGGAAGCTACATCGACAAAGTCACGTAATAATCTCTTTACCGCTACAGCTCGACCTTGGAATGTACCTTTGAAGACGATAGTACCAGAAGATCCATATCCAAGTACTTCTTCTGATATGAGTAATGACTGACCTCCTCTGGCTACAATAGGTCCATTTGAAGATGGAATATTGCTGCCTCCCTCTGCGCTCATTGGAGCAGCTGCAGCTTTTTTGATTGCTGCTTGTTCCTCCTGTATCTGCATACTTTGGTCATGCCAGCCATTAGAAACTATTGATTCTTCAGTGACGCTTCGAGTTAGACCTTTGGTTGTCATTAATCCTGATGCAATCACCATATCTTCTTCATCACCTTCTTCTTCTCCACTATCATCATCCGCCTTTGCCGAACCATCCTTTTTTGCTTCTCTCTGCTGTACTGCTGCACCTGCTCTTTTTCCCCTTCTTCTTCTCTTTATTGGCTTTTTCTTTTCTGCTTTCGCTGCTGCTATCTCTTCTTCCTTCAACAATTCCCTGGCTACCTCTTCGGGGTCTCTGCGTGGGATTGCTGGTGCTACAGGTTCAACTACAGCAGTTTGAGTTTCCTCTTTCTCCGTCTTGCCTGCTTCTTTTACATCTGTAGATCGAGGTGCCCATATTATATCTTTTGCTATTACTTTTGCGTCTTCCGATCTTTGGCGTTGAAGTTCCTGAGCGCCTACATAGACCAAACCACATAGTACAGCCAACAAGAGAAGTGCTACAATTTGTATCATCATCATCATTGGACTGGGTGTCCAAGACCACAGCGAAGATGCTATAGCTTTATGATCCTCTTCTGCAATCTTTGATACAATCGAGGTCACTACTGGATCACGAGATGATGGTGTAGGAATCGGACTTTGTTTCTCTTCTCTATTGCCTTCTACCTTTCCATCACCAATTCCAAGAAGCGGGGTATGGCCTATTTCAAAACCGTATAGTCCCTCCCTGCTACCAAAGTCCCCTTCATTTGACTGAAGATCATACGTGCCCAACAAACATCCATAGGAAGCGCAAGACTTGGATCCCTGAGATTGATGTTCATGATGCACATGTCCTGCCGATGGAGTCTGACCTGCTGGTGCGCGGGGCGAAAAGGAAACGAGCGGATATTGTTCCCCTCCCATGGCGTATAAATGGCCATCTGCAATTCCTAAAAGTGTAGTATGTTCCTTGTTTTGGAGATGATTGCGATTAGATGAATCGCTATTCCCTCCTCTTATTGATGTCAATGGCGAGCCAGGAAATAAAGACCGCAGTGGAACGGTAGGATGAGGAACAATCATAGGCCTTGGTGTTCTATGCGAAAGATGAGGAGCCGAATAGACCACATCAAAGATACCAGCTACAGTAGCTCCTAATTCGCTAATCCACAGCGTATTGTCCTCGCTGTTTGTCTTTCGAGATGCAGATTTTGCGTCAAAGCAAACCACCGTTCCTTCATCTGGCATACCCATAAAGACACGGTGGTCAGATGATACTCCTGCTTGAAGCCACAATGTAGATACATCGCGATCGGCAGTATTGGGTGCAAAGGTACTAAATTTGAGTGTTTGCGAGAGTGTTGGCCTTCCACGTAGATGAATAGTGAGAGTAAAATCAGTCCTACCAATATATGCCCACTCTCCGCTATTTTCACGTTCATGTCCACACTCTTCAAATTCTTCTTTCTTTGGTGTATCACACCAAACTCCTGCATCTTGTCCACCTCCAAAAACAGCACCAATCTTTCCAGATAGAATGTCAATCTCTACCAGGCTCGTTGTCTTGTGACCTACAAAGACTCTAGAATTGTCTCCTGGAAAAGAGAAAGGGCTGAGATCGACAAGCTGAGGCAGAGTAAGAGGTAGTTTTGAAAGGGAAGTCTTTGGCGTCCCTTGAGAATCAGAAGAGGTTGTAAGAACATACACTTGCCCGGCAGAAGGCTCTACAACATATAGCCCTAATTCTTGGAGAGCTTCGAGAGCTTCGTGACCAGTTGTGATTTCGCTCAAAGGCAAAGAAGTAGAGGTAGTGGAATTTATTAGTGGTAAATTATTCGCAAGGTCGGAAAAGCTCCTTCGATCAGGTCCATAAGAGGTTCCGATTAAAGGTGTAAAGCCAGCAGGAGTCGCTCCTCCAAAAGTCGTTGTGTTTATATGGCCCTTATCCTCAAAATATTTCCCTTTGTCTCTTTTGATGCGAGGTGCAAGAGTCCATCGTGTCTTTCCCGAATTTCTCTCCAGTCCGTAAATTCCACCTTCTACCGAAGATACTAATACTATGTCACTCAGCACAAGATCCCTTGTTGATTGAGGTCGGAGCTCTTCTACTATATCAGATCCTCTACTGTTACCTGTACTAAGTCTATTAGCATTTTCAAGACCTCTACGAGAAAAGGAGAGAGCTCTGTTAGAAGGATTGACTGAATTAGGGTCAAATTGAGCTTGCACGCTGTTAATGTTCAGGCTGGCTGTAAATAAGATGAAAGTGAAAATTGCTAAGAATGACAAAAAACTTTGGATATTATAGTATTTCTGTCTGCTGGAAGCTTCTGGCATTTTGTACCCTCTCTGCTACGCTGAACGTCCTTGACTTTGTCACAAAAAAATTGTCTTTAAATTTAAGGTTGAAGCGAAATTACTGAGCAGTGTGTATCGGTGAGTTCAATGCCGACGTTGTAGCAGCATGACTGTCTTAATCGCAGCAACTTGCTTGCGAATCTTTATGGACCCTGATTATATAGTTAAATAGTACCAAGTCAGAATCGATTGTCGAGTGAAAGAAAGATGTAGCAATAAAAGGGAGATGATGGCAAGATGGTAATTCCGACACATTGGGAGGCGCGTGTGAATGATACAATTTTTTTTTATTTCCTGGCAAGACGACTAGAATCAACTTCAATTCAAGTAAAGTACAATTTATTAACAATAAAATTGATTCATGGGTCAAAGCGCACGATCAAGCCGCTTGAAAGGCAGAAAGGGGAGGGCAGAGCGATGTACAAGCCAGGTTAAGCTCGAATGACTGGCTCTACACATATCTATGAGTAGATAGAGCAAACAATATTGTGCATTCAATATACGTATTAGAACAATCGAATCGGTACAAATTTGTGTTAAAGTATATGAAAAGGTATCCATCAATCAATGTCCATCCCATTAGTAGCATTAGCCCTCTCTTTTCCTTTCGCAGCTTTTCGCTTCTTATTTGGCCCAGAAGGTTTCTTGCTGCTAGCAGGTCTATAAGAGGGAGACAGAAGATTAGATATAAAATATAGAAATTATTTCTCTTGTACGCACGCATTTTTTTTGGCTTCTTCACTCAATCGCAAAGCTAATGGAAGAGTGATCCTCTTGGCCAAAGGAACAGAGTTAGCTGGTGTGGCTATAGTTCCTTTTGGTCCTAACGGAACGCCTGGAACAATCTTTGCCTTTGCAATTACTGCGCTAGCTTGCTGCCTCTGAAATTTCTTTAGTTCGGCTGCCGACATCAATCGAGATTGCAAGGATGGAACAGGAGCTACTTTGGTCTGTGCAGCTTGTGGTCTTGATTGGCTTTGTTGCTGTTTGGGATGTTGCTGTTTTGGGTGTTGCAGCAGCTCTCGGCCGTCATTTGCTTTTGGTTGTTGCGATCTAGGCCCAGAAGGAATAGACGGCATCAATTCGCGCTGAGGTGCAGCTACTGGAGGTGTTTGAACGGCAGGTGATGGTGATGAGGTCGTTTGATTGGTGTTGCCAAATTTAACAGGATCTCTGAATGCTACTTGCAATAATCGGCCATCGGCTAGAGCGCCATGTAATTTTTCAATGGCCAATGACGCTGCTGCTCTGGAGTTGAATGCAATCTCAAATGCAATGGACGGGTGATTGTCTGTAGGTGCTTTCCGGAGCTACAATACGATTCGATCAGCTAAGATGTCCATGAAGTCCTCACTTGAGATTACTCACTTGAATATCATCAATTTCACCAAATTGCTGAAACGTTTCCTGCAATGAGAGATCAAATTTCGGTGAGTGGCCTTTATCTTTGACGTTTGTCCGGTAGTCTTACATGAATATCTGCTTCTGTTGTACCTCGCAGGAGGTTCGCAACAATGATCCAAGTAGGACCAGATGCTCCTCGAATTGAGAGCTGATTAGGTGGCCATGCTGCCGAGCCTAAAGGAAGCCTTGCGTGTCAGTATTTTCTCTGTCTTACATGATTCACATGCTCACTCACTTGAAGTTCCTCTCCCAACCTCATTCCGATTATCAGATGATGCCATTCGTGAAGCCTCTGGTCGCTACAAAAGATGTGGTTATAAATCAAGTCAATCTATCTACAAAGGGCGCGATCGCTTTACAGTAAACAAACTTACAGCATATGGCGCCGCTCTAGCTCCCGAAACTATCCTTTGAGCTTGGCCTCTTCTTGGTCCACTTGGTGCTCCTCTGTTGTTGAGACTCATCGTCAAATATATGCCGATTAAATGAGTGTGTAAAGAAAGCTAAAGTGAAGAAGGGGAAATTCTCGAAATGTCTGCGAGAAGAGTCGTGTTTCATTCCACGCGACGAGGTTACAGAAGAGCACGGACCTTAGCTAGACTTCTTAGACAACCCTAGGTGAAGCCTGGGAGACATGCTTCTCAAAGCAGCTTTTCATCCTTTACTTTCTTCCACTGTGAGCCAATCATGGTAAAAGCACAATGATAACTACTACTTTAAACATCTCCGGCATATCACTCACAGACGAACTTGCTGAGGCTACTAACGAACTTTTGGATCTAGGTGGATCAATTCATCAAGTAAGCCATTCTGATGCATCATCGCGAGTGCTAGCCACGCCAAGTCCCCTCACTCTAGGGGCAGGAAGAGCAACATTAAGTAGTATACTGGCAGTAAATGACTCTGCGCGCTTAAGTCTCATTCGAGATGATGATAATGATGATGATCAGAATCAAGACAAGCTGAAAATTCCTGCCGACAACAGGAAAGAAAAGCGCATATCACAAGAGAGTAGTGGCCTCGCATCTAGTCCTTCGTACGAGGAGGATGATCATCTACCTTCTTCTCGACTTAATCAAATAGTCGCTTCGGTGTCAAAAATGTCGAGTTCAAGTACTGATTCAACTCTCTCAGTCCAATCTCGTACCATTAATGAAACAGTGAAATTACACAATTGGCTTGGTCAACAGGGAGAGAAAGTAATCATGACAAAGCCAAGGATAGTCTCTCCACCTTTAGGATCAATAAAGGATCAGATAGTTGACAATTCTAACATTCCAAGACACGATCACACACCGAAATTTTTTACAGAGTCTTTTCCAAATGCCAGAGTGGTCATGGCACCAGAGTCAAGCATGAGCGCAAATAATTCTATACCCTCTTCATTCGATCAAGGGATACTAGTGTCGGAGCCGTCGAAGGCTACAGTAAGCAGCATAGACGAATCTTCAGTTACTGTCAAATTACATGGAAATGGTAGATTGGAGAGGGAAGCGCAAGATCGGATGAACGACCAACAAGAGGAGGATCTTGCCAGCTCTATTCAATTGAGTGCTAAACAAGGGGAGGAAGGTGATACAAGCTCCTTGTTGAGTCTTCCAGCAACTACTATTACTACTTCCAGTCAAAGTCAAGCCTCTAGTAGTAGAAGGAGAAGACTCGTTCGGCGGCGATCGAATGGTAGTACCTCTTTGCTAAATGATAATATTGATACTGCAGATAACAATCCATTTGCCAGAGATGTACAAATTAGAGGCTTCAACGTAGTAGGAGAAAAGTCAAGAGGATTCGTCTGCTATGATATTCGTATCATAACAATGAGGGGTACTACAATTGCAATCCTTCGACGTTTCAGCTCCTTTTGTCAATTAAAGCAATCACTCATGACAGAAAGGCCTCAATATTCAGCTCAATTACCTTCTCTACCGCCTAGAAGGGCAGGCCTACTTCACAAATATGCATCCCATCATTTGGAAAAGAGGAGAAGAGCTTTGCAAAAGTGGTTAGCCATTGTCATGTTGGATCGAAAGTGGGGTACGACAATGGCGTTGAGAGAGTGGGTAGTCGGAAGTAGCGACGAGTCATAAGACAAATCACATGTATCATTAACAAGCGGTCTCGAACATTGTCATGTATAATTGATTGTATTTGTGTTGTAAGCATTGAAGTCAAAACTAGTGTCAAGTTGTTATTAGAGTGAGAATCGCCGCATTGTGTGGAATAGAAAGAAACGATTTGGACATGATTGAATATCTGGGTATATGTAGTCGCATTGCTTGTGTATGTAAGATTGCTTGAAAAAGAAAATGCTTTGCTGTCTTAGATAAAAGAAATTCGGTCAAGGAAGTCTGCAAGAATTGACTTAGATCTGTGGGTAAGAGAATCATAATCATCAGAAGGATCAGAGAATTGTATCAAATACGTCATGCTTCTCGGAACTTACCAGACTTAGCTCCAGTGTCCAAACTCGACGAGCCCATACCCTTGTTCTCCTTCCTTTTCCTGTCTTGAGTAATTCAAGTTCGGCAGGCGTCATTCCTCCTCCACTGGCAGCTGTGACTTCTGCAGTTGCGCTAGCTGCTTCTGACGCTGAAATCGATTCTCCCTCTTCCAGAGGTAGTATTACATCTACGCCATCCCACCAACACTTTCTAGCTGGCTTTCTCCAAAACAAGAGCAGCTTCTGTGCTGTACTCAGCTGTTGCTGGTCAATTTCAATCTCTCCTTCTCCAGCTCCTTCCTTTGCTTGCACAGTGATACCAGTCTTGAGTAACACAAGCGCAATCGAAGTGATGCAACATCGACTTGGTTCCAGCGCGCGGAAGCCCCAAACGTCATCACGATCAAAACCACTAGAATTGTAATTTTCAACAAGATTGGAATAAAATCGTGAGATTTCTAAAGCTCCTAACTCACCTCATACACAGCATGTCAATCAGATGCTGTTCTGCCATGTTATTTTCCTTATTCACATTTCTTTGCAAAGCAGTAAATATTTGTCGTCTTTCTAATAGAGCAGCACCGCATTCCTGTTTCAATTGTAATAATGCTGGTGTAGTCACATTATTTGCTGCCACTTGACTCATGCGCTTTCCATGGATGAGTGTATCTCGATCCGCAATTTTTGCAGCTGCTGTCCCTTTTGTAGGTATGCTAAAGTATTCCAGCTCTTCTCTCAATACAATTATTGCTTGCTTGCTCATTAGAGGCATACCACTGCCTCCTCCGTACCCATCGTAATCTCCTTCATTGTAATGTTGAGCACTGCTAGATTGAGCAAGAATTGCTCGCCGGGATGGTTGACCAGGTAATCCGTAGAAACCCTCTTGAGCTGATTTGAAAAAGGAAAGAACATACGATAGGCAGGATGGATCAAACTGTGAAGATTAGGAATCGAGGAAGGTGATTTTAAGTATATTTATTCAATTTCAATTGACAAGACTGTAGAAGAAAGACTCACATCAACAATATAGACTTCCTCTTCATCATCCTCAGGCTCTCCATTTCCATCTTCTCCACCTTCCGCACCTCCTCCATAGCCTGGTCCTGGCTGTCTGCTAAGGACGAGACCATTAGGAAACAAACAAAGCAAGACTGATTCAGGCAAATTCATCAGCATCTCCTGCTCAATAGTAAATCGACTACCACGCAAGTCGAGCGTGAGTCGAGTGATCTGATTTTGTTGATTAGGATCCTCCATCTCGTAATGATCACAAGGATGGAGTGGAAAAGGAGGAGGTAGCGAGGTAGAAAGAGCGCACTGTCAGAAGCAGTAAGAAGGTATTCAAGTAAGAAAAAGAAAATCAACAATAATAAGTGGGGATGAAGAGAGGGTCTCTCTCCGATCTTTATTATTCTATAAAACTAACTCGCGCGTCTCCCAGGAGACAAGCCCAAAGAGGAACCGGAACAATTAAATTGTTGTGTTTCGAGAATTGTTGAGAGTTCTTCTTGCATTGATCTGACGATCACATCGCCATGCCTTCAGTGCTGAAAGTGAAATGGACAAGGCAAAAGACACTTATGATTCCTATAGGGATCATGGAGCAGGAAGTTCTGGCAGGCAAAAGCAACTAGACTCAGAGTATGAGCGTCATCATCAAATGAGTGACCATTCTTATTCTCTTCGCCGCGAACAACCTTCTTATTATGAATATCCTAATCGATATGAGGAGGACGATCATCATTATCACAGTAATAGTTACAACAACCGATACACCCACCGTAATGATGATGAGCGAGACTATTATAGAGGAGATTACACTGGCCGCTACGAAAATCGTAATCAAGACTACTATGGAGATCAATACGAAGAATATTATGAAGAGGCACCACCTCAAAAGGTTGAGCGACCCTTGCAATTACGTCTGGTCGTTCTCACAAGTGATGTTATTCCATCAGGTCAAAAGGTTGCAATAGTGGACGGTCGTAGTGAAGGTGTCAGTATAGGTCGTGATAAAAGCTTTACTGCTCGAATTCGTTGTCCTGCTATGGAAGTTTCCAAACATCATGCTAATATATTTAGAAATAATTCTGATTTTGCTGTTGCGGATACTGGATCAACACATGGTACTTTTCTTCTATTAGATTCGCCTCCAAATTTGACAGCTAGTACGCTGCCTCCAACTTCTGCATACCAACGTCTATCTCCTCCAAAGAAAGCAAGTATCCCAGAGTCTTTACGACATATGAGTTTGCTACGGATCGGTCAAACGGTGTTTCAAGCTCATTTGCACGGGGGTCGTATTTCTTGTCAGGAATGCGCTCTAAGTGAAGATGGCAGCAATGAAATTTCTCTGTTGCCAAAGGAAAAGAAAGAGACCGAAGCAGGTGTAGTCAATACTTCTCAAAAACAAAAGGTTTCGCAATTCAAATTGTCCGAAGTCAAAGCAACTCCAAGACAAGCGATGGAGGAACTTAAAAGTCGACATTTAAGAGATGAAGACACTACGCCTTCTTCCCAAATAGAGCCAGACAATTTTCAATACGTTGATCGCGCAGCTGCCCGCCGAGCTAGAGGAGGTGTGCAGACTGTTCCACCTATTCGGCCTCTACCCAATTCCTCAGCTTCTACAGCTCCACCACCTTCCGTCACTACCTCTGTAGTTTCTACGCCAGCTTCCAAGCTAGATGAAACTAATCGTGGCTATCAAATGTTTGCCTCTATGTCTCTTAAAAACGGAGAAAAGAGTCTCTCAAGTCAGGATCCAATCTTTGCTCGTGGAGTAGAAGGTCGAGCTGGCTTGGGTAGTAAAAGATTGCTAGACGTTCAAGAGATGGCATCGAGACCTAAGGATTATAGTCCAGAATCTATTAGAGAGAGACAACGTCGACGGTACGAAGATGCGAGATGACTGTTCTCAGATTCCAATTGTATACCAGAAACAGCATAACGAATATTTAATTTTGCATTACCACGCGAGGTTGATTTTCTTCAGACTTTCTTCGGAAAACTCCCCCGTTCCTACAGTGAAGAAAATTTGTCGACGCCCACTTGAGTGGAGAATATGAAGAGGGGGTGGGGGTTTAGGACCGCATGTATTTGTTTGCTTCTTCAATCTTCTTCTTTCTTGTCGTTACACCCTCAACATCACTTATCTGTAAACTCAACTTTATTTATAGACAGAACTATAGATTAAATTTCTGATATTATGGCAGTCTCTCGCACCTTTGTACGAGGTATCAAATCCTCCTTTACATCTTCACTTTCTAGACCAGCTGTTTCGGCTGTAGCTTCAACTTCGCGATCAACTTGGGCCAGTACATCATTTTCTATACCTTCTTCATCTAGCTGCTTCTCTACTGCAGTTCCAGTATTTAAAGATGTACCAAATGATCCAAAGCAGATAAAGATTCCTCGTGAAAAGTTGGAAGAATTGATGGAAGATGGTGATGTCGGTCATGATATGACCGGAGGCAAGGTAGGCAGACACAATAAAAGAACCCTTGCTAGTCTATCAATGGTGAGTGAGATTAGGTGGCTCTTCTGAGTAAGGATTTCTGCTAATTGTATTACAAACAGGATGACAAAGTGTGTGTCATTACTGGTGCAGCTAGAGGGTTAGGCAACTTGATGGCAAGAACTTTTATTGAATCTGGTTCCAACACGATTGCAATCTTAGACTTATCATCTGAAGAAGCCCAAAATGCTGCTTCAGAAGCAACTAAATGGTTTGAAGAGCATGGTGGTGTAGAAAAGGGAGAATTAAATGTTATAGGATTGGAATGCAATGTTGCTGATGAAGAGAGCGTCCAAAGAGCTATGGATAAAGTACATGACCATTTTGGTAGGATTGACGTTGTAGTTAATAGTGCTGGAATTGTAGAAAATTTTCCAGCTGAAGAATATCCAACTCAAAGATTGCAAAAGGTGAGATCTCTACTCTGCGAACCTTTTTGATTTCAGCATCTAATAATAGCTTTACCAAATGTCTGTCAGCTGATGGACATCAACTTCAATGGATCTTATTTTGTTGCGCGAGAAGCAGCCAAGAAAATGTTTGCCGATGGCATTCAAGGTTCCATTGTTCTTGTAGCAAGTATGAGTGGTTCAATTGTCAATCATCCACAACCACAAGCTCCTTATAATGCTAGTAAAGCCGCGGTGAAGCATCTCGCTTCTTGTTTGGCAGTCGAGTGGGCTCAAAGAGGAATTCGAGTCAATTCACTTAGTCCAGGTTACATGTTGACTAGTCTGACCAAAGTCATGTTTGAAAAGGCAAAGGAAGGTAAGCAACTTCGTGCAGCCTGGGAATCAAAGACTCCAATGGGTAGAATGGGCAATCCTGAAGATCTAAAGGGAGCTGCTGTCTATCTAGCTTCCGACGCTAGCAAATTTACTACTGGAACCGATTTGATTGTAGATGGAGGATATGTTTGCGTTTGAATTGTTGGTGGATGCTATAGATGCTACATTGTATACCTTGTATACATCACTGTCTTGCTTCAGACATGATAATCTGCTTTATACATTGAAATATTAAAAAAGGAGATTGTACTGGATTTACTATCCTCATTTACCGTCTACGGGACCGTCATGAATGTCCACATCGTTGAGCATTGAGTCTATTTCGGGAGCAACTACAAATTTACGATGTAATTCACCCAATGTAGTTGCTTTTTTTTCTTCACTATCTAAAATCATGACTTGCTGCAAGAAGCTAGACTGAGAACCACCAGTGACTTCCATAACAATGTCATCAAATCGAAAGTTGACTCTTCCATCCCGAAATATATCCAGTCTCCCAATTTGACCTTCAGGGCAAGGTGTTGTGACACCTTTCTCATTAGCAAGAAGTTCTGTCTTGATCTTTTCTTCCGCAGAGGAAGATGTCCCTGCCACTCCTCCACCTCCTACAGTATCTTCTGCGAAAGCTACTGAACGCTTCTTGACCAACTTTGGCTGTGTTGAGCCTTTTGGTAATTCAAATTTGGGAAATAGAGGTGGAAATTGAAATAGATACAGACGATTTTCAGGATCTACCCCTTCGTCATCGCCTACAAAATCATCCAGTAAATCATCCATGATTTCTTCGTCTTCACTAGCACTCAAATCAAGGGCATCTGCGTTTTTAGCTAATTCATCCTTTTCTACGACTTCCAACTCAATACCTCCATCTTCTATATCAATACCCTCTTCTCGAATGCCAGGAATTTCTCTCTTGACCTTTGCTGAATCCCCGCTCTTTGCTTTCTTCTTTTCCTTTTCTTTCATACGTGGTATTGCTGTGGGAGCCAATGCATCTAGTCTGCTTACGTCTTCCATATCGACAATTTCGACCCCATCATCTTCTGGATCACTATACTGTTCTCTTTCTTTTCGGTCTACTTTATCTGGTTCTCTGTAATCGAGTCTACTTGAAGATTCACCTTTTAGTCCTGACATAGAAGGTGTCTCCCCAGGTCCAAAGCTGACTGGCATTCCTCTTGATCTACCAGCATCTCTTGACCTACTTGGACCTGATCCAAGTGAGAATGGACCTGAAGCAGTCATTTCAATGGGAGCACGTTGCAGTGGTTTCCTTGGTCGAGGAGTTGGGCGAAAAGAACCTTGTGATGGTCTGGCCAGAGCAGCAGAAGAAAGTGGATTTGATCCAGCATTTGGTCCATCTGGATCTTCTTTGATTTGAATTGCTTTTGGTGGTGGTCGAATTGGTCGAAATACCATTCTTGGTGCTCCTCCTCGTACAACAGAAGAAGATCTTGAAGGAAGAAGACTGTGAGTATTACTAGGTGGTCTTGGTTGAGGTGTCCCACTTCCTCTAGCTTGAGGTATTGGCCTTGGTATTGGTGGCTTTCGATCCACTGAATCATCTCTTCCTGGACCTGACATGTTGTCTCCTTCTTGACGATGTACCTTTTCTTACTCTACAAGCCAAAGGAAAATTATAATAACGATTCTTCTCACCTCACTCCTTGCGTTCAACTGACAAGTTTTTTTTTGGACTTCACGTGGAACTAATTCTCAGGCGGCTGTCTTGACAAACGCTCGGACCATCAAAAACATAGAAAAAAAAAACATTCTGCCGGTGAACTTGGAACTTTACTGTCAAGGTGGACAAATCCGAACAAGACCGTCAAGGAAGGGTTACAATCGAAGTGGGGAAGGGTGGGGGTATTTCATAGCGCTCCTCGCTCTCCCTTTCCCACCTACGCTATTCCCCATCACATTTAATAGATACTTTACAGACATGTCTACTGGACCTAATAGATTCATTACCAATCTCCAAGTCCCTCTTGACCCAGCAGTACGAGAATTGTACAACTTCACCAACCCAAGCCAATTTAATCACCTCAGTGAAGAAGCTTTGGCACAGCATATTACTCAAATTCGTGATAGGGCGTGTGAGTATAGATGCTAATATACATTGATAAGTCACCTTTACTGAATGCTTTATTATTACCTTTTTTTTTTTCGCTCAGATAAGCTTGCTCCCTGGCCTTGTCTTGGTGAGTACGAAAAGGACTGGTGCATTTAAAGTTGAAGAGGAGTTGACATACTTCTTCTTTTGAAGGTGGTTTCCGATTCCTCGTTCCAGGTATTGCTCATGCTGGCACACCAGAAACTTATCCATCAATTATTACCTACCTAAAAGCAAATCCAGATGCAAAGGTTTTGGATTTAGGGTGTTGCTTTGGTCATGACGCTAGACAATTACTACTGGACGGAGTCAAACCAGAGCAAATTACAGCATGTGATCTACTTCCGGAACTTATAAATTTAGGATTTGAATTGTTCGGAGATGAAAAGAATCAAGGTCATCTTAAAGGTTTGCAGTGGGAAAAGGTAGATATCTTCAACCCTAAAGATATTGCAAAAATAATGAAGCCTGAAGGGTACCATGCCATCTATGTTGGTAGCTTTATCCATCTGTTTCCTCTTCAATGGCAACAAAAAGTGCTAATGGTAATGAATAGACTACTTTCTAATAAGAGAGGCAGCGTGATTTGGGGCAGGCAAGTAGGAGTTCAAGAGGGTAGTGCTGGTCCACTGGATCGTATCCGAAAAGAAAGTAGAGGTCCGACTGGAGTCGACGAAGGAGAAGATGGCAGTAGAGAAAGTCCTTACTATCACGATGTTACTTCGCTGAAAAAACTCTTTGATGAACAAGCAAGCCCTGAAGGCTGGAATGAATCCGTGGAATTGTATGAATGGAAAATGGAAAAGGGCATACAGAGTACACCAGGTGATGGTGAGCAGATGATCTTACCACACTTGGTTGGTATAATGAAGCGATTATCATTTTCATTTAGTAGGAAGTAGTCATATAGATGAGAAGAGTAATCAATGGCATATGTTAATCTTCATCAGAATACTGAGGTACAAGCTCTCCTGAGAGAAGAAAATAAATATTGTATTTAGCTATTGTGCATATATACTCTTGTATGTCACCAAACGATCTTTACTCACGCTCATCAAGGACATGTAAATGAGGCGCATATAGACTCTTGCATGGACCATACTTGATGTCATTCTCAAATTCCTTTTGTTTCTTGGCAAGATACTCTTCTTTCAATTGTTTGATGGTCTTTGCTGGCATTGGTGGTCGACCTGAACCTAGCATTTTCTTCTTTCTTACCAAAATTACAGATTTGGGTGGAGGAGGTGCAAGTACCCTAGTGGTAAAGTCTTCTAGTGTCTCCAATTCCTTTCCTCTGCTTCTCAAGAATCGTACGGCTTCATCATCATCATCAGATCTTGGCAAAGCGCTTGTTACAGAGAGTGCTGCTGACGTTGTAGACACAGAGGCAGTACGATGTCTATCTTCCATTGAGCTTGCCAATGGCATACAATGCGCAGAATAGATTCCTACCGGCTTGACTTGTTTTGAATTCTGTTGAGCATGGGTAATTTTGGACTTTTTGGTTCTTGAAGTCATAGTAGGATAGGCTTGATCTTGGTTCTCATTGATGAATGGCATTGTCCGTGCTGAATGATCGATGTTGAGTCTCGCAAGCATCTGCTTCCGTACTCTATTCAATTAAACAAAGCCAAGTAACATCACGGTGTTGCACGTGTATGAAAGGGTATACCGGAGGAAGTATTTTGGAGTATTGGCAGGTAAAGTTGACTTGTCCATATCATTTCCAAATTTACGAGCTCATCTTTGACATTTTCTTGACATTGGCATCCAGGACAGGCTTACCACAGATGGAGCATAGACCTCGCTTGAAAGCGCAGTCTGATAGAAGCTCGAATTCAGAACTTACTCATGCGGACCGTTGCCGTATCTCCCCAAACTCACTCTGACAATACTTGGCCCGATCTTGCTGTACAGTCCCTTTGCATAGCGTGCACTGTAGAGAAAAGTGTGGTTAGAGCGTGCCTATCATAACTATACCTAGCGTTGCTCACCTTCATACCGACTGGATTATATCTATTTTTTGCTCCTAGAAGCTTGTTCTCGCCTATCTTTCTTGTCACCCCGCTGCCTCCAACGGCTGGTTCAATGGATGACGAAGATTTGAATTTTGAACCAGAAGCGACTAATGTACCTTGAATATTCCGATTGCGCTGCAATTTCATGGTAGTAAGATAAAGGTCCACCATTGTACATTCAAGCCCACAAGCAACCTACATAAGGATCGGATGCTGCTACTTTGGACAATTTGGCCTCGCAGGACTTGCACACCATCTTTTCTACCTTTAAAATTGGGGAGGGTTGAGGAAAAGGAAGATTTGCGCTGCCAAAAGACGCGAATCAACCGATGTCATTAAGTCCTCCTTTTCGCCTTTCAGGGTAGCTGCTATTTAGCGTATCTTGAAAAGTGTGATTTATGCGGTGCTTCTCGCGGAATTCCTGGCTTGCTGCATTACATTCATCTTCTTGATCTCTGAAGTTCAAGTGCCAAGGAAGTACACCGCAAATTTAAAAGGGAGCACTGCAGGAAGGTGTAGACGAAGGTTCGGTCTACATATCCCAGCTTCTGGTCTCGCCATGGAGCAATAGCAATTATAGCCCAGCGCCAAAATCCATTTAAAATTTCAGAGGTCCGCCACACACATATAATAATCATAGATACGACAGGTGGCTTACACTATATATAGACAGCAATATTCAACCAGTTAAATTCTTGGCCTTCTTGTTTCTAAAAGGACAATCTTTCGCCATGTTTTTGGCCGGTGACACCCTCTTCTCTGGGTCATGCTATGCACCTTTCTATAGCATGTTTGCTGTGCAGGCGCTCTTATTGTGCTCACACCTATCATTGCTTGACAATACGAAGCGAGGATCATTTGTTCGAGCAGTACTCTCACTACCTACTCTTTATTTCATCCTCGACCTCTCTCTTAATCCACATTATAGCCTTGGTTCACCAATGCGAGATTTGGCCTGGGGTGCAGTAGGATGGTATCTCATTGCAAAGGCTCTTGACGTTGGGCTGGTGTACGGGTTGGAAGAGCACCCACCTCCTCGCTGGTGCGTGCCAGATTGGAAAAAGGAAGCGAAAAAAGAAGATGGCTCTCAAGATTCAGATGGATGTGAAGGTAAAAGTGGCAATCAATTACCTTTTTGGAAACGGACATCTTTACCAAGGCGACCAAGGTGGGCTGTTGATTCAAACTATCTCCCATCGCATTGGAGAATTCTACCGCTTCCTACAAGATTAATAGATCAGCTGGTGTGGGCTGTCGATGTGCTTCTTCTTCGAAGACCTGGTACTTCTCTTCTGTTTCCAGATGAGATGAGAGCCTTGGAATGGAGTCAAAAACGACTAGAGACAGCTGCCGAATGTCGTCGGGACGAGGAGAAATGGATGAAGAAAGCACGATTACAACCCTGTATCAGCCCCTTTGGCTACTCAGAAACATCTTATATCGACGCAATTTCTCAAATGTTTGCAGTCATCTTTGCCCTTTATTATATTGCCAACTTGGATATACCCGCATCCCAATCAAAGGGATTTTATGGACTGCCAATGTATCAACAATTGCTCATCTCGACATGTATGGGAGTCATGTTGGCCTTTCCTGCTGATTTGCCTGAATTGATTGTGTTTCCACTCTTGCAACAATGGCCGCTTCATCTTCCCTGCACTGCTATCACACCACACTTTCGTAACGTGGTCAGAAGCAAGAATCTAACCGATATGTGGGGTTTTCAATGGCATGGCTTTATTAAAAGGGATGTGATGCGTTTGAGTAACTTGATACCATTTGCAAGGAAGAATCGAGCGATGCTCTTGCTCAAATCTTTTTTTTGGAGTGCCGTCTTTCATTGTGAGTATAAAAGAACAAGGACGGTGATATAATTAGGTGGCTAAAATAAATCATACTGTCTCGTGTTCCCCTATCAGCCTTTCTCTTCGTTCGAGTTCGACCAGATATTATACTCTCTTCCCCTTTGACCCTGTTTCACAGCTTCTACTTTCCAGGTTCTTATGCTCTCTTTATGGGTCAAGGATTACTAGTCATTGCAGAAAACGTATTCAAACGAGTAATGAGTCCAACGCAATTATACAAGCGAATCTACTCGGATCCTCTACTTTCTTATCTCATTTCTTATTTGCAAACCATCTACGTTTATGGATCATTAATATGGATGGCTCGATGGCTTATCGCTGAGCTTGTACCTCTTGAATTACTGACTCACAAAGAAATTCACGCAATGACACTCTCCAAACAATGGAACGATTACAGTGTTTTTTGGATAGAGAGATGGAACGAACTCTTTCGATCGTAATTTTCTGCTAAATGTATTCACAAAATCCATCAATTAGACTTGTAAAACTCAGCATACATGTACTCTAAACGTTTAATGGACTCTAACTTTTTTGATAATCAACTGATGGACAAAACCTTCTGATGTGATTTGTATTGAAATTGTATTGATGATAAAATGCAGTCATTATTATACAAATGAGTTCTATGTAGTACGTCACAAAATTATTCTAAAAGTGGTTGTCTCTCCAGTGAGGACCATTGACGTTGGGAAGAGTCATTTGCTTGACCAGCTCGACTACTAGCCCGGTACATGAATGAATCGGATGAATACTGTGATTGGTGATGATGATGATGATGATGAGCGACCTCTATTGTTGGCGCTTTTCCTCTCCAAGCGATCCATTGCACAACAATTATGGCATCAAAAATGAGCGTACCACCACTGCCCAAGAGGAATGGTAAGCTCTCTCGTAGAAATTCTTGTCGTGTATCACCACTCGCAAGTGGATTACTGAGAACACTGGCACTGTATAGAGCATTTCCTATTGCTGCAGAAATAAAAAGAAGGATACTCAGACCTTGCACTGACCTTCTAGACAAATTAGTCCAAATTTGAGGCAATCTAGAAGTCATGTACAGGACAGTACAGGTCCAAGCACTTATTCTCCCAATTATCCGTTCCCAAGTCGGGGGAGGTGGAAGAGGGCGATGATGAGATTTGATCCAATGATTGGAGTGAGGATACGGCCTGTAGACTAGTACGTTGCCGGCGAACTCATCAGCACTTTCCATTAAACTTTGTTCTGGTCCTCGCATTTCCAGCAGTGGAACAGTAAATGCCTTCTCGCCAGCAAGGGGATACGAAAGAGAAACTTTGGGCTCGTTAACAGTGCGAGACTGCAAGCTAAAAAAGGCAGTCAAGCCCAACAGAATGATTCCGGCACCACGAGAAGCAGCTGGTGATTTGGTTGAACGGCCAGAAGTACTGGCACGAGTCGTACTACGACTATTTGTAGGTCGTACGTGGTGTCTTATAACGTCAGAGTCATCTTCCAAGGGTATAGCTGTGACACCAATGGGTTGATGTGACACATTCTCATGACTGACTGAAGCAGCTGCACTCGCGGCACCCTCATTTGGAGATCGACTCGAGCTGATAGATGTGAGTTTGCCTGCTGTCCTAGTCATATCTCGACCACGCTTGCTGTTACCATTCGGTGATTCAGGCACAGCTTGCTTTTCTTCTGGCCAGACTTTCTTTTCTAAAGCGGTCGAAGCTGTACCGAATCCGTAACCATATTCTTCGCTACTCCTACTAGTATCAGAATAGATGCTATCCATCATCTTCACTTGGGTTCCCTCCTCTACATCTTCTTCGCTGCTCATATCGCTTCTATCTGCACCTTTACCTTTTGCTTTTTGCGCTTCAAATCTCCTCTTCCTTTTCCACCTTTCATGTAGACTTGCATCCCTGGCTGCTACCCTTCGAGCAAATTCATTTGCTAGATCAGCTACACCTCTAGCCGTCTGACTGAGAGCCTTGTAGTCATGGCTTGAATCATGGCTGTACGAAAAGTAATGTAAAGGAGGTCGAGAGTTCTTTTTAGCTTGAGAAACACCACGATAAATTGAAGCGGAAGGACTTGTGCTTAAATCTCGATAATTTGCTCGAGACAAAGAAGCTTGAGTCGATGAAGAACTCATATTAGGAGCTGTAGCCGTTGAATAGTAATGTGAGTAGCCTCGCCGTCTATGTTGTGGCCTCTTTAAGCGTTTCAGCTTGCGATCACGATACCAGTAGTCTAGAAAAAGTAAGGATAGAGTTGGTGTGATAAGAGAAAGCAGGAGACATCATCAAAGAATATGAATACTCACAGTAATACTGGAATAAGATACAGAGATCTATACAACAGAAGTAAGTGGCCACAGCTATTTGAAAGGGTAATTGCTGCGTCAAGAGACAACCTATCAGATTGGTAGCATCACCTGCCATCCATTGAATGAGAAAAACTATCGAAAGCCCTTCACAGCTAGAATTGCGATAATTCTCATAAAGTTGTCTAGTCGAAGACAAGGCCATTGGTAATTGTGGTAATTATGAATGTCAACTTTGATAGAAATAATAGCTTCCAGTCCGCATTGAGCACTCACGGTGATTGTGCAAAGAGCCAGACCACAAAGGAAGCTGATCCTGCCATATCAGACAACTCCTGACGGCTTATGCCCAATACTTCCCACCACATGATGTCTATCTTTCTACAACCACCGCACTAAGCTTCTTCTTTCCCTTCGTTTAGGCAATTGTCGAAAGCAGGATTTCCAAAGGTGGGCTTTATGTGGTCGATTGTTTAGGGCTGCTCTATGATTGTACATGTGTAAATGATCGACAAGATTAATCTTTGTTCTCTACTCAAAGTTGACACTTTAGGTTATATATTTCCCCGTTCGGCGTGTCGCGTGTTATAAACCCTTCAAATTCTGTTTATATAGACATTTGTACAATCAACTTACAGTATGGACCACTCATCTATTGTCTTTATCTAAGGATATATCTCTATAGCATGATCAGCAAGGTATAGATATGTCTTTCCACTGAGAGTGCTCTCTTGCTTCACGGGGAGCAAAAGTATTTTATCAGTGACTGTGCTGAACGGCAACCTGAATGCTGTGATGATTCCTACAGATGAGGTACAAACTGCCATTCAGCAGAGCAAATACGAGAGTATACCCCAAGTGTGGGAAGGGAGAACGAGCACTTAACAAGAATATGTAAGAAGATTCATAGGCATACTGAAGCATCCAAAATTTTTTTTCAAGAAAATCTTTATTATCAGCATCTTAAACAACCACCGACGTTCTCCACAGATATATATTCGGCCTGATTTTCACCTTGGGAAGCAGTAAGGAGCAGTTGCCAGCCATTGCAATTTGATGAGCCGGGCAATTTGACTTGATGACCAACTTGATCGCGAGAAATGGTACCCCTTTTTGCTCGCATCTTTTGACGACGTTTTCGAGCTTTCATACCAGTCTGCGGTTGTCGATCCACGTCAGCACCTTCATCGGAAGTTACATCATCCTCCTCCTTCTCCTCTTCTTCACTGCTACTGCTCTCCACTAATTTCGAAGTATTTACGTCTGTCACCAAAGTTGTCGGCTCCATCCTCCATGCCAATGGTGAATCACTGAAGCCAGAGCATGTAAGCCAGGCAAATCTGATTCCTTCGGTATCTTTATGCGAAGTGATGAGGTATGATTGAATAGTACCCATTACTGAGGTACAGAAGTCTGACGATAGAAAGCCGCGATATTCTATTTTGATCATCGAACCAGGTCGATGAGCATCTTTACTTGTCACTTGGTAGCTATTCAGATGATCGCTTCTTGAATACGTTCGGACGCAGTCGGCATTAAAGGAAGCCAATGCGGCCCATTCCGTAAAAGATTCTAATTTCTCATTCCACTCATCCCACTCCAACTGTCCCTCAGACCTCCCTTCACCTACCCATCCCTGTAGCCAATAAGGCGTTACTTTTGGGACCCAGATATCATTGATCCTGCTGACAGTGGGCTTTGTCAGAATGCTTGAGACATCTTCAGGGCGTACATGACGCTGAGGGAAGTGTACTTGTTCTCCAAAAGGAGTACCTGTAGCATCAGTCCAACAAAACAGCATATCCCAAGAAGACAGGTTAAATGACTGATTCCCACTTCTTCTTTGATCCCACTCTCTAAGGCGAGCTAAAGTCCTGTCATATCCTGGCTTTCCAGGAACAAAAGAAGCGGCAAGTATATCAATGCGGACCACTACGAAGAAGAAAGTGTAAGCAGTCATACTCAGAAAGTCTTTTTTGTGAAGAAGACTCACTCCATCGTTCTATCTTGCCGCTCAATCGATCTCGTCCTTTTCCACTAGAGCTTCGACTCTGCTTTAGTGCTTGCCCAACAATGCCAAGCGACTGGTAAGTGTCACGAGTTAAAGAAAGGTGAAGGACACCCTTTCCATCCAAACAGACCACATCATCGGTATCAAGCTTTCCTCGGCTAAGAGCTACTAGTTGTCCTCTTTTGATATGTGATACTATAAAGATGGGATCCAAAAATAGGCACAGAGGAACTCGAGCTAAATGAGCTTGAGATGATATTGGTAGTAGATTGAGTAGCTTGTCATCTCCTTCTATTAAGGTAGACGGAATTAAGACTTGCAGCTGAAGAGATTCAAGAGTAATGGGATTAAGCATCGTAGACTGGGCCCTATTTCTTTTAAAAACTCACGCAATGGTTGACAGCATGAGAAGCTACTACCTTTTCAAGTCTCTTCCAAGCCCAAGAAGGATCATCTTGTAAGTCTCGTTCCTTGCCTTTTCTTGACCCAGCCACTGTAATGATAGCCCTTGATGTAGCCACCTGCTCCCTGGAAGCATCTCCTCTCGCAGAGCTTCGTCTCCTCTTGTGACTCGTCTTGCTCGCATACATGCTGAACACAAAATTCAGATTGTTTTATACTTTTTTTTCTTTTTTCAGACATAAAGGAGCTAAAAATGATAATTTTGACCTTTTTTTGTGCGACCATGCGAAATCAATCGTCGGTGCTGCCCCTAGTCTTCTCACTACAGAGTATAGTGTTTGATTCTCCACTTTCAAATTTTTTGGGCCTGCAAGAGGGCACACGACTCGAAGATTGATCTCCGCTTAATTTACCTCTTTTTGATTTTTCTATTCCAAAATCTTACCCTCTCGCTATACTGTATGACAAGAAAGCTGTACCCTTGATTCTGCTCTAATAGAGCTATATACCATTCTGTGTATGAAAGGATGACTATCTTGTCTACTCCTGCCTTCAGTACGACGAGTGCATCAACATCACAGCAAATAAGTGAGCGACATCCTCTCAAGGAGAAACGAAGGCAATTATTAGAAAAACAAAGTCAAATTGAACACATTGATAGGATAAAGATTCAACTTTATCATGTATCACGCAGCTTGGATGAAAAAGCAGTAAATAGTAGTCGAAGAATGTCTACAAGCTCCGCAGCTTCATCTTGGAGTGTCACATCTACTGGATCAGAGGGATCCTTAGCCAGTGAGATCAAGGGTAAAGAGTTACTCATTCCTCTATCTGGAGTTGCTTTTATACCTGCTACACTTCAGTCGAGCAAGCTGGAAAAAACAACGCATAAAGATGATATGAACGATTCTTCACCTATCGTGTATGTCAAGTCAGTCAAGTCAGAGACAACTACACCGATAGATATATTGAAGTTCAAGGTTGCTCAAGCTGAGCTGGAGAATGGAAATTATAAAGCAACTTCTATAGACGAGGCAATCGGCTATCTGGAGGGTAGAAGGCAAACACTTGAAAGTGAAGTCTCATCCTTGCGAGATGAGGTGGTAAGCATAGCAAGGTCGACCCTGATGGAACACATGGGAGAACCTGCTGCGACTGCCAATAATTTGGAAACACCCGTAAATGAGCAAGGTCAAGCTCTAAATGAAGAAGGGCTGCCTTTCGTCGATCCCATTGAAGCAATTGATGAGAGTAGTGAGAAGAGGAAAGTGGTGGCTATAGAACCTTTGGAAAGGGATCATATGACCAGAGAAGCAAGAAGATTATGGATGGAGACAATTTTGAATCAATTAGAGGTAGAAGAAGAAGGAGAACAAGACTCCAACACTGAACATGCGCTGTCCGAAATGACAACAGACAGTCCTGAATCCTCACGTCAGACTGTGCGAACGCAAATTCATAGAAGGATGAGTTCTGCCGATAGACCTGCGCCAATCAAATCTGTCTTAAAACGGACTGGTCCAATTCCACCACCTTTACCAAAATTTGGTTCAGCAGGAGTTCGAAGAGGGTTCTTGAACCTAAATCCTTCAAGTCCAGCTGCAGTTCAAAGTAGTGATCCAGTAGAAAGCTTCAATTTTGGGGAAACAAATGATACAGCTATGAGTCAGAGTCTGAGCTCAATTGCAGATGGGGGAGATAGTGCTTCCGATAGTCTGGATGATCGCATGAGCAGAAGTATTGAGTTGCCGAAGAAGAAGAAAACGGTACGAATTCAGAGTCCAGTGAGGGAGAGGGATGCGAAGCGAGCTTTACCAATCTTGCCAGGAGTGGGAAAGAAAACTATTCGCGGTGAAGATGATGAAGATATGGAAGATGAGGCTAAACATATCTTGGAATTGCTTGGCTTAGATGCTATCAAAGGACACCCACAAGCAGCTGGAATATATGAGGCATTGAAAGATAGCGAAAAGATGAAAGAATTGGCTGATAGAGCGGAAGGAGCTCGCTTGACAGCCCTAAAAAAAGAAGCAGATAAGCCAAAAAAGCCAGCAGTGGGTCAGAAGGTAATGGAAAGGTCAACTACCAACGGTGCAAATTTGGCAAGAGACACTGCTATCAATACTTCGGAGAAGAAAGTTAGTGCCTTCAAAAAAGGCTTTCTCAATTCAACGCCAACAATTCCAGCAAGCCCTCGCGTATCTAAAGGTGTTTCTGCATTGGAGAGAGCAACACAATCAGATCAAGCTATAGAAGATGATCGAGTAAAGCAAGGGCTCAAGCCTGCTGTACCGCATGCAAGGCCAAGTAAAGCATTCGCTGAGAAGCTAGAGGCAAAGAAGAGGGGCGAAGATGTAAAGAAAGGGAAAGAGGAGGAGGAGGAGGAGGAGGAGACGAAGGCTCGAACGAGCAAAGTACGTTTCGGCAAGAATTCAAGTGGAGAGGTAGCCGTCAAGGTAGGAACGGCTGCCAGTTATTCAGCAAGCGGTGTCACTGAAAATCTAGCAAGTGAAGAGGAAGAAAACTTGGACGATGGTGACGACTTAAACTCTATTGAAATGGAAATTAGTGAAGAGTACCTCGACGATGATATCGTAGAGGCATTGGGTTATTTTTCAGATGAAGATTACGACCCAGATATTGGATTAGATGATGATGAAATATTATTGTCTAAGCCACAATTCAACGCTAATGGATCTGAAATTGCAAACGAGGAATTGAGAAGGGAATATGAAAGGATAAAGTCCAGTCTTGGTGGACATGGTGACGTTAAGGGAGCTGGCGAAGAAAGTGATGGAGAAGATGATTATATCAAAGGTAGAGATTTAAGTTTACACGGAGATGAAGATGGTAAAGTTAAAATAAGTCGCTTCAAACAAGATCGTGTAAAACGAGCTTTGAATGGACAAATTGCAATCTCGAGTGAATTAGGAACAGGTTTAGAAGGAGCTAGGAATGTAGGACCGACAATGCTTATTCCAAGTATCGCCAATGTTCGATTTCCAAAGCAAGGTCAGCAAGTAGTAGAAGGGCAAGAAGTAGAATTAGATGGCCAAAGTGATGGTGACAATGATAACCTGGAAGATATTATGAGGATGCGTCTGGCACAAAGGCAAGAAGAAAGTATGGAAATTATAGATAGTAAATCACGCATCAATAACAATGAACCACCCCTAGTAATCACAGCTAGCAAAAAGGAAGCAGTGGTAGACCAATCTAACAAAGAAGCCGATTCGAGTATGACGAATACTAACTCAAAGAAACCATCATTGTTTAAAACGAGAATGAACCAGAAGTGATATCAATGTACTCTAAATATCAAATCAAATGCTCTCAATCTGCAATTTATATTCTTGAATTTGTCTAGCGTACTGTGGAAGTAAGGTGATAGGTGTGCTATTACAGGAATTGCTGCTACCCATTGATTGACAAGGTGAAATACTTTGGAATTGCTAGTCTGTGAATTTGTCCTTTCTTTGAGTGATTGTTGTTGACTTTTATTTGTGTAAAGGTTTCTTGTTGCTTTTCGTTGTAATTCATTGTTTGCTCTTCATTACAAAGATTCTACTCTGGAACGTTTTCGAGATCGGTCGCAAATAGTGCAATCGCAAGGGTTCCACAATAAGCTCAGATTGACTTTAGGTGTTTTGAAGCCGTGTACTTTTTGTAAAGGTCCAAAGTATTCCTCCGTCTATGAAGATGAAGACCATAGTCATATTTTAGCTGGTATAGCATCCCATTTTTACATTTTGCTTCACTCACCACCGTCTCAGCTTCATCGAAGGTCTCGCACTGTTCCAAGCGACGTTGCCATTCGATACGAATTTGCTCATGCAAATCTTTTGGTCTCATGATTCTGTGTGGTTGCTTGTCTAGTAATATCAATCGTGCAGTAGCCCACAACCGATAGTCGTGCACATCTTCGTTGCCTCCATACCATCGAATCATTCTTTCGTTCAAATTCGCATATGTTCGTGCTGATAATTTTTTTCTAAGTTCCTCATCGTGCTGCAGGAAAGAGGCAAAAGATGGAAAAGAGCCGATACAACGTTCAATGAAGCTAGGTAGAGTGAAGTCATTCAAATAGAACAAATAATTTTTCGAGAGTACGCCTTTTCACTCACAGGTCCAGCGATAGAAGCAGCTTTGTTGCAGGTCCATTTTGGTAGTAACCTGACAAACCATAATGTGAGCGGTCAGACCATTGTTTGCTTGAAACTAAAGCGTACTTTAACTTACCGGTCTCAGATTGTAGATATGTCAAGTGCGGAGTTTTTGTGACAGCCGCTACTGCCTGGAGTGTCTGAAGCATCTCTTCTTGTTTTCCTGAGCAGACGAACGGACCGAAGACTCGCTGGAAAAGCAAAGTGTAGGTATGAAAAGTATGATCGTACTCCAGGATGGCGTTGTACAACCTAAAGATTAACAAGAGCATCAGACTCGTGGACACTCTTTAGTCCTACCCTTCTTTGCTCTCACAATTCAATATCCGACGCTGAAACTCGGGTAGAGCTTTCGTCAATTTCTTGATAAAAAGCTGGATGTAGCCAAGATGGCCAGTGTTTACGTCTCTGCCAGCCCCTCTCCACAGCAACAGCGGCACTCGTCTTCCACTGGAAGTGACAATTGATGTGGGAAACACTATTACTTTCACTAACCTCCTCACATTCCTTACTTGTCGATTTGCGTACAACAATAGTTCGCTTCTTGTAGTCCTCAACACTGCTTTCCTCCATGCTGCTGCATGTTTCCGTAGAATTCTGTATGTCGTTCAAGAATTCACCTCCGGAGTAGAATAATGGGGTGTGTATGGTAGATGGTGTAGTCAGTATGCTATCGTTGAGCTTTGCTTCTTCCTCGAACGTTTCCAAGAAGGGTCTCTGTTGATCATACTTCTCTTTGCCTTTATCGATAGGATGTTCTATAGATATGCAGTCTTCTCGATCGCGTTTTTTGCTTTTAGGTGAGGACTGCCAAGGATTGAGGTGAGAGACAACACTGTCAGCAAACGTCGTACTTTCCTGACAGTAAGCATATTGACCAGCTTCGTATAGGTTCTTGTCAGTCGCTGGCATGAATGGTGGGTATAAACTTCTAAGTGGCGGTATGTACGAGGTAATTGACTCAGTTTGTACTTTTCTTGAGTAGCGATGTTGAGCATCACCAACCGAATTCAAACTCTTTGAGCGATTCTTGCCACTCAAAAATTCTAAGCTTTGATCGTCTTCATCAGCCATAATTTCATTCACCACATGGAATGGCAAAGCTTCTGTATGATCTTCTTCGACAAGAATGGGTACTGCAGTATCGTCTCTCCAACTCGAAAGAGGTAAAACCAAGGTAGTTTCTTTTAATTCTTCAACAAGAGAGGGAGGAGTATCGTCAACGTTGGATCGTAAAGGTGTATTGCTGTCACTAGTCCAATCTGACTGGACTGACTCGCTTGGCACTTGGGGTGAGGAGGTGTCAATCGAGCTCATCTTTGTGAAGATCTCAAAGGAAAGTGACTACAACAACTCAGCAGCTGATTCACCTTCAAGACAGAAATAAACGACAAGATTAAAAATAAGAAAAATAAGAAAATGTGCCATACGACAGAGTAAGTAGCTATATCAGTCGGACTTGCGGCGACCAGTAAGCACTTCTATAAGAGTAGTTGTCGTTTCACCTTCCTATACTCTTGTTCGCGTGGGTAAAACTCGAGTTACGCTGTGAGGATAGCAAGTAAGTCTTTCGACAACGAACCACAGAAACACGCACTTGCAAATCCGAGTCACTTATTTCATAAATGCTTACATGTCATTTGTTTTGCGAAAATGTTTTTGAGTAATTTACATGATGGTGTTCTGCTTTGAATGATCTAAAATCCTAGCTTTTCTCGTAATTCTTCCTCTAAGCCAGACAAATCCCTTTCAGGTATGGATTTTCCTTCTGATTTCAATTTATCATTTCTTTCCTTTTCGAGTTGATTTATCATTTCAGCATGCTCTTTGCGCTTTCTGATTTCATCTTCTTCCTTTGCATCTACCTTCCAGGATCCCTTCTCCATTTCTTTACGCTCATCATCATTCAATTCATTGGACTCTTTTGTACATCTTTCGCATTCACATGGACCAAACATGTATTCTCTCCAAAGCAGCATACGTCGCCTTCCAAGTGTCAAGTTGGGTTCTTGATAAGTAATGAAGAGTTCATCACCACTCTTGATGGCCTTTCGAGCAACAAGCATAATTTTGGTTGCTTGACGCACTCCTGCTCTAGAAGGTGGATGGGTTACTGATACGTTGGGGATACAAGAGTGATTTAGATGAGAGTGAATAAGATACATTCCACCTTGTGCTTCTGAATTTAGGTTTGCTCTTCCTAGCATGCGTATAAAGGTTTCCCAACTGAAAAGTGAATCTGCTACCTGTTTAGGGAAATGATCTTTGATGGGCCATTTTCCTTTTCTTTCCTTTCTTGGATCCATTCCTTCGCTCAACAGGCGATGACCTTCCTTCATAGCTGATAAAAAAGCTCCTTCTTCTACCTCCCAACCTGGATTTCTTGCTCGTCTCTCCAATTCAGACACAGTTGCGAATGCGTCAAAGTGAGACAGCATCTCTTCCAGTGTAGCTGCTGGAGGGTCACCCAATACTTTTCCATTTTGAGTTGAATGTGAAACTATCGAAGGTGGTGCAAAGATAGAGTGAGTGAGTAGAATTCTTGCAATCGATCGAGCAACCATTGAGAGAGAAAGCCACTTTTGTATAGACAGGTATCGATTGAAAGACTGCAAAGAAATATCAATGAATTTCTGTTTGTGCATAAAGGGTACCTGAAAGCAGACTCACCTTGATGGAAGAATTTTGACCAGGACATAATAGAGCATGATGCATGCTTTGAGCTCTTGATTGACATAGTCGATTACAAAATCGAGCTTGGCAACCTAGCTTGCCACAAGATACGACAAGAAGGCTTGAAAGAGGAGCAAAACATTGAGTACAAAGCTCACCCCTTTCAACGGCTGCTAGTGCATGAGCTGGAGGGGCAGCAATAAATGCATCCTCAGTAAAAATGGGTTCACCTTCAGCATAATCACGATTTGCTACTAATCCTTTGCCTTTTATGCTATCAAAGTAGACTGCCTTGATACCAGATGGGATTTGTAATAGAGAATCGATACTAGAGGAAGGTACGTTATTTGAAGAACTTTGGTTTTTTGACACAGTCGAGGAAGTCTGCCTCAAGCCAGAAACAGATAGGATACTCTTGAGTCGCTTCTCACTAAGTGCCCAATTCTTTTCCTTTTGAAGATGTGATAGTATTTTTGCAATGCCTAGAGAGGGTGAGTTAGTCAAGATACTGGAAGCGGCTTCAATTACCTCTTGCTCGCTTGGATGATGCTTGTCTGTTGTGCTCATCGTACTCCAGTGTCGCAAGACCGGCCTAGACAAAGAAGAAGATTTAAAGAAAACGGAATTCGAGAAGAAAAGTCAAAAAAATAATAAACAATTAAAAAAAAGTAAAATCGGTAATTGAAGATTCTTAGCGTGAATTTCAAAAGTGAAGTTAGCCGGTCATGGGTGTATTATTTTGGTTTTTCAAAATCTTCCTACGTGGACTCATCATTGATTTTGGTAGATCTCAAGGCTCCTCTATACTTTAAGATGGCCTCTAAGAAGAGAGAGGAGAAGCCATTGAATTCGCTGGTGGCAGGTGCATTTGCAGGTGCTGTAGAAGGTTTTACTACGTATCCCACTGAATTTGTCAAGGTGAGTGAAACAGTACAATGGCGAGAAGAAGCAAACTGCTGAAATCCTATCAATACATTCAATCCTCCATCAAGACTCAGGCTCAATTTTCAGTAGCACAAGGATCTAAACCACCGGGTCCAATTCAGATTGTCAGAAATACTTTAGCAAGTTCTGGTTTTAGAGGCTTGTATGCTGGATGCTCGTACGTAGTTGCGGTAGGCTATACAAAGTAGTAGAGAAATGGGTACGCTGAGCATTATGTCTGTTTTTCTATAGAGCTCTAGTGGCTGGAAATGCTGTCAAAGCTGGTGTTCGTTTTCTATCCTACGATAGTATCAAGCTGGCAGTGGCAGATAAGACTGTGAGTTGAAATTTTTATGTTATTCCCAAATGTATGCGACACCATTTCCTCATTCCAAAAGACTTTTTTTTTTCATTTTTTTTTTCCATCTCAGACTGGACAATTATCCCTCCCTCGATCAATAGCTGCTGGATTTTTGGCAGGATTATGTGAAGGTGCATTTGCTGTAACACCATCGGAAGCAATAAAGACGAGGTTGATCGAAGATGGAAAGAGACCAAAAGCAGAAAGACAGTACAAGGGACTTTTGAGTGGATCAGCTGCCATTATCCGCAAGGAGGGCTTGGGTGGCATTTACAAGGGTTTGGGTCCAACGGTAAGCCCTTTACAATCATTTGAAACTTTTCCAAATCGGGGGTTTTTTTTTTTAATCTTTTTTTTTTTTCTTATTTTCTCCTTGCATTTATATTCTAGATGATGAGACAAGGTGCCAATAGTGCTGTTAGACTGACTACCTACTCTACTCTTCGAACTTTTGCAACTAAAGATGGTCGAAAACCTGGCGGAGTAGAAACTTTTGGAATGGGAGCAATTGCAGGCATTGTGACAGTTTATATGACAATGCCTTTTGATGTTGTCAAAACTCGAATGCAATCGGAGCATGCCTCTCAATATCGTAATGCATTTGACTGTGTTGCTACCATGTTACGAGAAGAAGGTGTAGCTAGATTTTGGAAAGGCACTACACCTCGACTTATGCGATTAATTCTTAGTGGAGGAATCGTCTTTACTATCTATGAAAAAACATTAGACGCTTTATCAGTACTCGAAAAGAATGCCAAGCCAAAATTACAGGAGGTGGTGGCTGAAAAGGCATAAAGAAATATAAAACTTTATTTGGAAATAATAAAAAGTCAAAGCCACTCTTATACATATTCATAAAGCTCTAAATTGGAAACACTTTACTCCGGTTTTCTCTCATAGGGGGGAGAAGAGGGTTGTCAAAGATAGAGAATAAAGCCATGTAAAAGGGGGTAGAAAGTGGAGCAAGACGATTGGTGTAATCTTAAAAAGAAATATAGACTCCGACAACAAAATGTATAAGAATGGTGTACTATATAAGTCAGCGCGCCAGATTACTACTACTACTACTTGCTTGCATAATAGATACTCGTACTTCAATGGCCGACGAGCAAAAAGTCGGTAAAAGAGAAAAAGTCCAAGATGGCCAGCTTGCCTCTTCTCGGCCAAAGTAAAGAATTTAATCCCAGACTCAGCAAGCAAGGGAAAAGGGGCATGAGTGATCACTATCATCGGTAAGAGATCAGAAAAAAATCTTACCAAAGAAAAGAATGTAGCGTGAGTATTCCCATCTCCCCTTCCCCCTCTCCCCCCTCTCCCCCCTCTCTCTCTCTCTCATTTTGATGAGTAAAAAGTACATGATACGGTACTGCTGTTGGTGCAATCGAGAGTCCCTTGCTCAATAAGACCTTTTATTTTATTTTATTTTATTCACTATTGGTGCCTGAAATTAGAAGTGGTGTGGCACTCTTGTGATTTTTTATTCCCACTTTCGAAATTACGATTGTGTAAGATAAAGTATCTCTGGACGGACGGACTACAATGTGAAGATTGAGCGAAGATCTCATTTGAATTTATACTAAATAGACTCACACTCAAACTACGCATTGTGCATTAAATAGGTAAAAAATAACTTAATTTACATTTTTAACCGAGATTTAATTAATTCTTGGTTTTTAGAGAAAAAAAAAAGGGTGCAAGGGAGAGAGAAAGAATTGTGGATAAAATAAAGTTGAGGATTCGAGATAAAAGAAAAAAAAAAAAAAGTATATATGTCTACGATCTCCGCCATTAACAAGAAGAAGAAGAAAAAATAAAAATGAAAATAAAAACAAGAAAATAACAGCTGTGATGCGTCAAGACCTCTTTATTTTTTCTTAATTTTTTAATTTTTTCTTCTTTCCGGTTTTCCCATTCTCAATTCTTAGACCGCGAGACTTCACATGAACCGATTTGAGTGCCACAAAGAAATCTGATAAGTGTAGAGCCCTTGTAAGGGTCGTCATGCAATCCTTCCGCCTTGCCCACCTAATAATATTGAGGTTCGCAATGTAAAAAATATTTAAAAAAAAAAAAAAAACTGCGCAAAGAGAGAAAAAAAGGGGCAGGGATAAATGCTAGGTTACTCGTATCATTAGTCGGTGTACAGAAGCTGCTGAGTCTAGAAATTCAATCGGCCTTTGATATCTTTGTATTTCCCCCTCCCCTGGAATCTCATTGGTCTTTCTTTCTTTCTCTATATTCCTCATCCTTTTTTAGTCGATCTATTATTATGCAAGACTGACAAAATGTAGGGTGGTAGAAGCACAGGTATGCAAGAGGCGTGTTTTGTAGGGCGAAATCGAGGCGTTTATTGGGAGTGTATCATCTAATACTTTCATTTTTCTGTGGTAGTCTATGCGAGTAGTATGCAGGTGTATCGATGACGAGCTTACATATATAAAATCAAACCTTCAGCTCTGTTTACAAAACTAGCTTCTTCTTCTTCTTCTTCATTATTTTTTGATTTTTTTTTCTCTCTCTCTCTATCTCTCTATCTCTCTATCTCTACTTTTTGCTTTGTATTTCTGCTTCCCCTTAAAATTAAGACTCAAGCGCTAAGAGTCACTACAAAGCTGGGGACGATTGCAGAGAGTCAATTTCAATTTTCTAGACTTTACACAAGCTAGTCTTGCAGTACCTTTTATTTTTCTCTCTCTTCTATAAAGTACGTGCATGCACACCTAAAGTTACGCACAAGATATATTAGAAAAAAAAAATTAAAACTTAAAATTAGTTTGGACGGAAGAACCAGGGATAATTGTTTTCTTAGTCTGGAGAAAAAGGCTTCAAAAATAATTCAAACTTAAAAAGTTGTCTCACAGAGAATTAAAAGAAAAAAGTAAAAAAGTAAAAAAAATATAAAATATAAAAATCGCCTTCACTTGCTATCCGATCTAATCGGCAACCTAGGGATTTTTTTTTTCCTTTTTATTTTTTACTTTTTCTTCATACAAAACAAAACCTTGCGACCTTTTACCTCATTGTGCTTACACCCACTTGGACAGTATCCAAAACCCGCAAGCCACCATCCAAGAGACTGCTTTTGCTGCTGCTGCTGCTGCTCCTCTCGGCCTTTTCTTACGCACACCTAGAGTATATACTCACGACAGAAGGAAAGACACAAGACAGCTGCATTATACCTCCTAACCTTTGTTAGGACTGGGGGATTTGGCACAGACCTCGACCAAACCTTGCTACCTACCGACTCTATCAATTATTAAGCTCAATCACACCACACTACTTTGATAAACCTCTTAAAATTTGCCGACTAGTTTTCTACACACTCTCCATCTAAACATTCTCGGTACTCAAATCCGCGCAATTCAGGAGTGATATAGCCGATAGGTCTCGACGAATTCAATTCCTCGTCTCTCTTTTTAAACAATTCCCATACCCACATTTTTTTTCACACGACTATCGTCCCTCTATCGGTCTACATCGCTTAGTTAGCCACAATAGGGAAATTTTCTATTATAACCCACAAGTACAAAGGGAAAAAAAGTTCTCTTTTAATAATCAACTTTCATTCTTCGGTGTCATAAAGGCCGTCTATCAGAATTCGACATTTTCAAAGGGATTTCTATTATCCCCCCCCCCCTCTCCCTTTCTTCTTTGTCAATTGATTTGGGTAAGATTCCTCTGATTCTGTACCTTATACTTTCTTCTGTCCAACCCCCCCCCCCCTTTTTTTTTTTTTCTTTTAACTGGCCGAGGCTTAAAGGTACATCATACTTTATGAAGATTACTTTAGTGGATTAAAGTTTTTGTTAGTATTCTATTTCAAAGCAAGAATCCCGATATTTTTCTTTTTTCATCTCTTTCGCAATCGTCGGAGTCGATAGCTGGGAAGAAAAAATAGAAACAGTGACCTTGTGGTCTTTGGCAAATAACACAGAAAACAGTTTGCCACTCCAGACACGAATTATCTTGGCAATAAGCAACAGGTTTAGATTGCATTACAAAAAGGAAGCAGTCAATATCAACATAAATCTCTCCTCCTCTCTTCTCTCAAACGACAAAAAAAAAAGAAAGCAACAAAAAGGGAAGATCTACAATTTTCCTCCTTCTCATTGTCTCAACAGCGATCGGTCAAGAATCGGTTCAAAATAAAGATTTTCGGCGAGATCAAGAAAAAAAAGGGGTGGACGGACTTACAGGCAATCGAATAAAGGGTAATACAATCCGGATAAAAAAAAAGGAAAAGGTTTACATTTGACACTTGAATTGAGTGGAAGAAAAGATATCTGGGTGAGTATTGCATTTACCTACCACTCATTTGACCAATCAACCTTAGCAGTGCTGATGCTAACCGGGCGGTGGACTGGCGGAGAAAAGAAAGTATTTTAGTATCGAGACATTACAACATTTTTGCCTCTTCTTCCTCGTTGTAGCAAGGAGCAAAAAGGTTGAAAATTCTGCGTACCTCCCTCTCTCTTTCTCTCTCTCTCTCTCCTTTTTTTTCACTCTCTGCTTTTTCAGGATTTACACCTAGCTGACGCTATCATTTTTATAATCATTCCTCTCTCCCCATTCAGCGGTATATCAGCTTCTGTTGCCACCATCATGAGAAATCAGATGGAGAGCACCTATCAAGGGTACATGTAAGTTCTTTTCGCAAGTGGCGATTGATGTCGTGATTCACCTCTCGGCGGCGTTTTTTATTTCACTAATTCAAATCTTTTCTTTGTTCCTAATACAGTTCAAGCACTCACGATGCCTTGCTGGTTTTCGAGTGTGTACGCCGAGGTGTAATGCCAAAAGTGAAGAGGAGGTTGAGAGAAGATGAACGTAAATTGATCCGAAGTGGTCAAGTCTTTGTCTTTGATGAAAAAGAAAGCGGCATCAAGCGGTGGACAGATGGTTTGCTTTGGAGTCCAAGTCGTATCCTATGGAATTTTTTGGTAAGGGTTATTTCTACTGCCTTGATAGTAGTAGTCTGTACTCAAATGTACAACACTTTCTCTTTTACACAGGTATATCGTCAAGTCGAAAAGAAGAGCATTGCAGGTCGGAGTTCAAGCGCTCAAGGGCATAATCTTGATGGCTCACCTCACATTCCAGATGTTGGTTCTTATGGAGAGCAAGATTCAGCTTCTTTTGGCGCTGTTGATCCTTTTGCTTTAGGAGTCGAGTCATCGTCTACATATAACAATGGAGCTATGAATATCAATGGACAACTTTCAGCTAGATCTGAACCAGGTCATCATACAAATTACCCAGGTAGTGCTCTAGGAGGACCATCTCGCATTCGATCGGCTAGTGCCGCTTCTGAATCCTTTTCGAGCTGGCAAGCAAATGGTATGGTTGGTACAGAAACATTGGAATTTGGTTCACTACCCTCGCAAAGGGAGATGGATGATGAGAGGAATCTAGTAGGAAGTTTGAGAAGCTCATACCCATTCGCAAAAGGTGGTCTGTGTAAAAAGGTAAGAGCGTTTGTAAATCTCTTTAATGTAAAGTCGATCTTTGTGTAGCTGACATAATAATTCCGTCAAATAGACCATTTCGATCCAACTTGAAGGAACAACGCAACATCTGATTTCATATTATACAGTAGAAGACGTTCGATCAGGAAGATTAAGAACTCCTTCTTCATTACCAGAGATTGCTTCTTTTGCAATTTCACCATGCTTTTTAACAAAAACATCTTTTCGATTCCCACCAGCAGTACTTATGGGACCCGATGGAGTACCTCGATTTCGTGGAGAAGAAGGTATGAGAGGAAATGGTTCAGCAGCAGAGTCCAGTGGAGAAGGAAATAGCTCTGGTAGCGATACTAGACAACTTCCATCTCGACGCAGTCCCATCAATCCCAATGCTATGGCTCAATTTGATGTTCGGACAACGTACATGCCAACGAACAACACTTTCATGAATTCGAGGAACACTTTACCTTCTCCCATCAGTATCAATACCAATATGGCCAATGTACGTCAAAAGCCCTTGTCACATCAAATTGGAGGTTCAGGCTTGTATCAACCAGGTCAATCCAATCGACGTTCTTCGGATGCTGCACTTCGCAACTCTAGAAATCGATTTGAACCTTACCCTGGAAATGGCAATACACTAACAGCTCAACGCAGTGGTGGAGAATCTAGTGTTTCAACGTCACCGCATAGTATGCCAACCACTCCGTACTTTGCACCAAACAACAATGGCATTGCTCACTATGACGTCTTACCTGATCAAGGACGTCAATTGAGTCCGGCAAGCTATCAACTTCAACAGCAGCAAAGTGGCGTTGAAAGTAATTCTGGTCACTTTCGGGAGCCTATAGGGATAGAAAATCGAGTACAAGCTACTGGGATGCCGCAAATAGATTTTGGCGAAGGACATCCATCTCATCAATATTCTGAAATGACAAGAGGTCAACAACAACACTTTGACTCACAACGTGCCAGTCAACATGACTATTCTCTTAAAAAGCAAGACCACAACGACAAAACTCCATCAAGCACAAATTGGTCATCATCAAGGGAAGCCATGATGCTCAAGATGGCAGCGGCAGCAGCAGCTCTTAGCGGAAATGAGGGACAAAATAAAATGGGTCATTCACCATCTGTACAGTATAGCCCACCTGGTGGAAATCAATTACAGCTACCACATCAAATGTCTAGCTCTTTGCCTAATCGTAGCTATTGGGCTAATCACTCTGATCAACAAGCTCTACCATATGCACAACAATACCAGCAGCATCCTCCGTCTACAACATCATCTCATCCTTTGTATACTGCTTCTCAACAACAACAACAACAACAATCTCAGCAGCAATCTCAACAAGTTCAACAAAATCAAAGTCAAAGCTGGTCCAATAACAACTCATCACACATGCCTCCACCTTCTTTCTCTTACATTGCAAATGCACCTAGCTCTATGGCGCAAATAGCAGCAGCTCAGCAACAGCAGCTACAATTTAATCAACAAACAGGTCGATCGGCGCACATGTGGAATGAACGACCTTCTTCTTCGGACGCTCGATTGAATTCGCTATCGATTCGCTCAAAGATGGGCGAGGCATCGCTTGAATCCCATTTATTCGTACAGCGACCTGGAAATTGATCGTTGGAGGAAAGTCTCGAATAGCGTAAAATCTCTTTTCCTTCTTTTTTCGATGTATTGGGCTATAATTTGTTTCCCCTCTACAAACATGTTGTATTATAGCTATGATCTTACTTTTACCCTCCTCCAATGTGATATCAGAAGGGGAGGGAAAAGTCAGTCTCAACATTCGGTCACCTCATACCAAAGCTCAGAAATGAGAATTTGATCCAAAACATGATACATTTAGTTTGCTTCTTTGTACATTTTGATAGCTGTTTGGAAGGAGAAGGGGAAATTGTCAGCGTTATTTACTTTGATCTCGTTTTGCTGTCACTCACTTTTGTCAGCCCCTCCTGTAATCAATCTAGTGCCAGTTTGATCAAATGAAGAGCAAAAGATGCCAGCTTCAGCATCCAGTGAACCAGGTTGGGGTATATCTTGAGCTGACTGGAAAGGCACACCAGTACTGTAATCGAAAAACTAGAGGAGAGAAAGAGGTCAGCCTTCTACTTTGGCACAGAATGTCTCGTATTATATTACGTCACTCACCTTTATCGTTCCATCATCTGCACCTGAGAAAAGAACGCCATCGGCATTGATACTGAGTGTGTTGACGATACTTTCGTGAGTCATATTATTCAATAGTGTTCCTTCTGGGAATCTCCAAGATTTGATGTTTCGACCACCTGCTGAACCAGAAGCAAAAGAAAATTCTTGAGGATGTAATGCCAAAGCTCTAACAGATTTCTTGTGATGAGTCAAGGTTGTCAATGATTTTCCAGCAGCTAAATCCCATAGTCTAACAGTTGAATCCATACTTCCTGTAATTACTTGAGGATCACTATCTTGACATTGAACACTGGCTACAGTTCCCTTGTGCCCTGCTAGAACATGGATTTGCGCTTTTGTTCTCATATCCCATACTCTTGCCACTGCATCTCTACCAGCTGTGACTAGAATATCCAATGTTGGATGCAGAGACAGACTGTAGATACCTGATAGATGTCCATGATAGTGTCGGATAACTCGATTTGTTTCCAGATCCCAACACTTGACCATCTTATCTTCACCACATGAGAACAAGTATGGATGCCTTGAAGATATTGCCAAACCTCGAACGGTAGAGATATGTCCAGTCAATGACAGCTTTAATTCTCCTGATGCTAAATCCCAAATTTTAATCATTCTATCTCCTGCACCAGTAACAAAGTACTTGTTATCAGGATCTACTGCAATAGCTCTTACCCAACCAAGATGACCACTGATGACTCTAGAAAGTTTCCATTGTGGATGATAATCAGGCTTTGCTATTCTACTTGCAGCGTCCCGTTTCCGTATAAGGGCAGTAGAGAGTAGACTACCACCTCCTTGATCAGCAGAAGATGTAAAACCTTCCTGACGTCTTAATGCAATCACGCCTGCTTGAGGATTATTTGAAGCTCCGTTAATTTTTCCGTTCTGCCCCTTTCCATCTTTGCTACTGCCACTCCTCTCCAGCTCGTCTATGTAGCTCTCTGTCAATGATGAAGAACCTTCTGCCTTTCTCTTCTGCCCAGTTGTGTTCTGACCTGGTCTGGCCGGACCAATACCTCCTTGCTGAGCTAACAAAGCCTGTGGAAGTTGTAGTGCATCCTTGTATTCAGATGCAATCTTACTTGATAATCTAGTCTTGATCATTGATTCGTATGCATCGGAAGTCGTCGAGGCAACATTTGACGAAGGTGAAATTGCTGTTGCTTGATCGGAAAAGATTCTCTGTGTCATTCTATTATTTTGTGAAAATAGAGCTTGAAGAGATGGAACAGCAAGTTTCGAAGGCCCTCCTCCGTTTTCGACTGCTTCTACGGCTGCCATGATGAAAATACAGTTGAATAGGTAGGATACAAAGTCAAATCTCAATGCTTTGAGGAATATGTCAAAAGAAAGGATCGAGAATGAAAGAAAGCCAAATGCACGTGACTTTGACAAGACGCGCTTCTGATTCATTTTTCTCAGTCCGACTTTGTTATTTGGATGTAACACTTTTGGTAAATAAAACATCTGTGCAAAACCTAAGTTTCTAGGTCATGACCACTGCTTTATATTAGCAGGTATCATGAATTTCTCGACAAATGACTCAGAGGAGATCAAAAGGCTGAAAAAGCAGCTCGCACAGCAAGGTGAGTCAAATAAGAGGTTCTCATACTAGATGTAAAGTTCTTAACGAGATTTTTAGATCTCAAACTCTCTCGGCTGGAGAGTGAAGGACAGAAAGAGAAAGAGCATAATGATCAACTCAAGCAAGAAGTTAAATCATTGACATATCGAATCGATACCGAGATATCTAGAGGAGTTGGAATCGAAACTGAATTGGCAAAAGTGAAAGAGGATCGAGATCGACAAAAGCTAGCAGTAAGCAATTTGGAGCAAGCATACAATGGCCTTAAAGGACAGATGCAAGGAAAGGATAGAGGTAGGATGTTCGATGAAGATGAGAATAGATTGTATCAGAAAAAAAATAAACTACTTGAAGAAGAAATCGACAACCTTCGCATCAAATGTCGTAATCTAGAAGAACAGCTTCGTAATGCTCAATCTGCTACACTATTACAAGAACAGAATCAGAGCAATAGTAGAAGGAGAAGTGGAGATATAGAGACAAAGTTGATATCACTGGAAAATGAGGTCACAGTTCTCAAGACAGATAATGATCGTCTTCGCCAACAAGCGTCCACTTCCAATTTAATATCTTCTCCAAGCTCTTCATCAGCAAATGATAGAATTCGACGTCCTAGAGCTAGTAGCGTGTCACAAACTTCCTCATCCGAATTGCAGAAACTCAGAGAAGATCAAGGTGAAGCAAAGGTAAAGACAGATCAGTGGGAGACACGAGCAATCAAAGCGGAGAGGGAAGCACTGAAAGCTTCCAATGAGAAAATGGCGGCCTCTAGGCTCAGTAACTCTACTATCGCTGAATTAAATAGCAAGGTGGTCGATCTTACCGATGAGATATCTTTTCAACAAAGACATCTAGATCAGATGGAACGAGATATTGAAGATTTACAAAAAGAGCGAACGAAAGCAATTAGTTTGCAGTCTGAATTAGCTGCAAGTCAAAAAGAATGCTCAGAGAGAAATTCGAAGCTGCAAGAAAATAATGATATTATTGCTACCTTAAGACTGCAAGTTGAAAACACAAAAGCCCATTCCTTACAATTGACAAAGGAGAAGGATTCTCTGCTGCTGCAAGCTAGAGAGCTTGGAGACCAGCTTCACAGACAAGAGAAAGAGATTGAGAAAGCGAAAAAGCATTTCAAGCGGCTGTCTTACTCGGTGCGGAAGACCATGCTTGGCGCTACAAATGGGCAAGAATCAGGAGATGAAAACTACAATTCTACCATGTTGAGCATGGACGAACCATCAATTATGAACATGACCATATCCCACGAGTTTGAAGCAGATTGGTTCGATGAAATGGAGCAATTGATGGGATACGTAGATGACCTCAAAGAGCCACTGGAATTTGCAAAGGTTGAGCGAAAGATGATGGCAGAGAGTGCTCTTTTGGAAAAGAGAGAGCTACAAGCAAAGCTTGAAGCAGTCGAGGCGGAATTGAATACAGTTAGTGTAGAGAGAGAACAACATGCTACTGCTCATCGTGAAGCTGTAAGCAGCAACGAAGCTCTCCAATCGAGAAATACAATCCTCGACACAGAAATTCAAGAGCAAATTCAACATCTTGAGAGTATGACGTCGGAAACGCGTGCTTTGGGAATGCGAATAGCAGCCTTGGAGAATGATCTGATGTTAGCAAAGGCGAAAGATGAGCAGAATTCAGTGGACCAAACGGTATTGCAAGAGACAATTCATCTTCTTAGACTTGAAAAAGATGAACTTGATGCTCTACTACGAGACTTCAAAGCAAAATCCGTATTTTCAGACACTGAAAAGGAAGAGTTGGAGAAGCAGATAATTGCGCTTGAAGGTAATCTTCAAAATATGGAGAGGGAGCGACAGGCCGATTTCACTGCTCGCCAGGAGACGCTGGTCAGGATTCAAAGCCTCGAATCAGAAAAAGAGATCGTCATTGCCAAATTGCAACAATCCAGTGCTTCATTAGAGGAGCTACAGAGAGAATTCAGATTGGCTCAACTGGCCACCTTAAAGCAGACACTAGAAAGTAGACAAGCACAGCTTCAATATAAAGAGGAAGCGAGAGTCTCATCCAAACGACTTGTTGATGCTTTGAGTTCAAGCCAGATAGCACTCCAAATGGAAGGAGAACAATGGAAAGCTTTAGTCGAGGAATTGCGTAGAGAATTATTTAATTGTCAAGCAAGGCTGACACTTGCTCAAGACCAATTATCAAACGAGAGTAAAGATCAGAATCTTCGACTAATTGAGTTAAAACAAGAGATATTGACAACGAGGGAGAAGATAAAGGAAAAAGACAAAGTTATTGAAGGACTTCGACTGGATTTGCAAGAAGGGCTCACTAATCAGCAACTAGCAGAAGATGTTCTAAAGAGGTTGATACCCAACAAAGAATGTGATATAACCATCAGTGGCGATCTTTCTACTTTTGAATCAGCAAGAGAAGCATTTGACTTGAAGAGTCAATTAGTCGAAGCTGGTGAAGCTATACAACGCTGGAAAGAAAGACAAGAGGTAAGCGAAACCGAGCTCAGAACCGCTTTAGAAGACGTCAGACAGTCAAAAGTAGAAATCGCCAGGCTTAATAAGGACCTTTCACAGTCGGAGGAGGAGAAAGATACTTTTGTTGAATCACTTGGGATTACGGAGCAAAAGCTACAGGAAGCTGAAGATTCAAGACTTTATGCACAAGAATCGATGGTGAGAATGGAAGTTGAATTGACAGAGAGGCTCACTTCACTACAAAAGCTACAATTGGCAATGCAGACATCTGAAAAGATAATTGTGGATCTTCAAGTAGAGAGGGATAATCTCACGAAAGAAGTCAAGACCTTGCAGATTGAGATCAATGACGCAAGTACAGCATCAAGGCATGAATCTAGTGCTCAGACGACAGTAGTCAATGATACAGTTGCTCATCTAGAAGCAGAGAGGCGAATTCGAAGTTCTGAAGTGGATGATCTAAGAAAGATGCTTACATTGCTACAAGTCAAGAAACGTGATAGGGATCAGCAATTCGACAAAGTCGACGAAGAGCGAAGAGTATTGCATATAAAGTACCTTGATCTTGACAGCGCACATGCTCACGTTAAGGAGGAGTTGGACAATGCTGTTGAAAAATTCACAGCTCTCAATTCAATTGTTGAAAATCTGGCAGGTGAAAAGCAAGAGCATATGGAGAGATTGATGGGGGTGGAAAGAGAATTGAGTGAAGCAAGAGAAGGGTATCAAATACTCAAAAGTCAGCTTGAAGATCGAAATGCAGAATACTGGGAGACCAAGGAAGAATTAGCAGAATGGCAAGAACGATATGAGAGAAGTCAAGCAGATGTTAAAGTCAAAGATGACCTTGCAGAGAGGCTCACCGAGGCTATAGAAGAGATGGAGCATGCAAAACAAGTTGCACAAGAATTACAATTCAAGTGTCGAGCGGCCGAAGAAGCAGCATTGCTGACTAGCAAGGAGGTGGAAGAGAGGTGAGTAGTATACAAAAAAAAAATCGTGAATGACGAAGCTGCAAGTAGCTGACTATCTTGTGTGGACTCTAGTCGTTTGCGAATTGAAGCTCTACAAGCAGAGAAGAAGTATGAGTTGGCAGGAGAGGTTGACAAGGCGGAAATAGAGCAGCAATTGGCCGCTGCTACCAGTCTCATTGAGCAATTGGAGCAAGAATTAGCTCACAAGGCACAGGAATGTGAAGATGCTGATGATAAGGTGAGAAGCGCGGAGTAGAGATGAGGATAGTGTTGCACTAGGAACTAATTTAGCTCCCTTTAAAAAAAAAAAAAATCTAGGAACTGGCTCTTCGGAAAGATAACAAAAAATTGGCAGCTAGAATTGCTACTCTTCAGAACAAGATTGAGAAGTTGCAAACGCAAGGACAAATTCAGCGAGCAGCTTTACAATCTACAAAGGCCACCATTCCTCCTTCATCATCCAGCAAATCAATAGAGACAGCAGAAGCCAAAGTAGCTACAACATCTGCTTCTTCGCCTTTCTCTCGCAAAAGAAGAGCTCCCGAGGATGAAGAGTCTAGTAAGGAAAAGGATGGACAAGCAGTATTAACTCGAGCCATCTATGCACCCAAGCCAATTGCAAGTTCGACTTCTACAGCTGCCACCAAGGTAGTACGAAAGATGGCACCACTCGGTAGCTCTGCAACTAGTCAGCCTACTACTACTACTGTAGTAAACCGCAGTATGCCTCCTCCCTCCTCTGCCATGGTGAGCTCTACAAAGCGACCTCTGCCCTCACCTAGTGACCTGCTCGCCAAAAAGTTGAGATCACCAGGAAAGGAAGTAACTTTACAAGATCGAACCAATTTGCAGTCACGCCAGATGAACGCTTCGCAACATGATACCTTGAAGGCAAAAGTTGGACAAGACAATCACTTTATGACCAAATTGAATCGATTCCGTGCTGCACCCAATCCAACCTTGACCTCCTCCAAAATTACTGCAATTCTTCCTTGAAGTCTCAGTGATATCCATAGTTTACAAACGAATACCTCTCATGCTACTTGTACTACTACCAATTTAGTCTTTGTTTCAAGCATATATCCCGCATCATACTATCTATCGTTAAATAATGCTATTACACATACTCTTGTTCAGTGAGTCTATTCATCCCGTACATAGTTTCTATAGATAGAAAAAAAAAAAAAAAAAATGAGCTGTTAGGAGACGATACTTCACTCATCTCAAAGCAATTTGCTCACCCTGGAAAGACGCCCTGCTGCCCATTAATTTTGCCTGTCCACCAATCTTCTGTGCTAGCTGTCCTCTCAACGACCTCAATTCGATCACCAGCAGTAAAACTAAGATCTCCATCTGCTGTAGCAGTATAATCGTACAGAGCCACAACATGTTGTATAGCCGGTGCAGCTCCTGGTTTTGGTTTCATTGGTGGTGGAGGGGGTGGTCTCTTTGCGCCTGCCGCGGAAGTAGCTCCCGTTGAAGAGTATGCTGGTGGTGATAATGGTTTTGACGAAGAAGACATTGTCCTGCCTAATCCCATACCACCCTTTGAAGGTGCACCTGCTGCTAGACCTCCTGATCCTCTGGTCATGGAGCTGGAAGGGCTCAATGAACCAGAATTGGCTCTCTGTTGTTGTAAAAGTCGAGCAGTTGGCATGGCTGGCTTTCGAATCGTCAATGCTTCGAGCCTTTCAGCTGCATCATTTAGTTGCGTGACGTAATCGCTCTCTACAGAAGCAGCTGCTTGAGCAGAAATGTCATATCGTCCGTCGCTAAAGCTTTGAATCTTGTCCAAGGTCAAGTAGAAGACGTTGAGTCTAGGTAAAGTTTGAAATGTTAGTGAGCAGGCGTTTTACGTGAGATGATCACATCGTTACTCACTGCATGTAGTAAAAGCTGTGGAATAGCGGAGTAATAAATCGGGTTGCCATGTCAAAGAAGTGGGGCAATTCTTCCTTCATTGTGTTATTAAAATATTCGTAATCTGCAGCAGCCGTCTCAAATTCTTGCTCCAACTTGAAGAGACTTTGCTCATCCTTGAGACTTTTTTCTTTTTTGTCCCTTAGCTTAGAAAAGCTGTTATTGCAACGGTCATAATCGATCAACTTGTGATCTCTCTTGACAATATTCTTATTTGTGGCTTTCAAAATTTGGAGAAAGTCGTGAATAGGCGACATAATCCTTGATTCTATCAACTCTACTTCGGGAGTCAGAATCTCACGCAGCTCATCCAAGAATTGTTGAAAGTGAGCTAGATTGACGATTGTATTACTTGATTGAGGATGGTTGCGCTCGACTTCAATTTCAGAACCCATCGGGCGAAAGAGGATGCTGAAATGCTCTGCAAAAGCACTGCCGCTAAGAAGCATATCTACAAATTGAAGTTTGCTGTTGGTCAGTATTATTAATACTAGATGGTTAGAAACTCTTTGTACTTACTCTTGACGGCATCTCTAAAGGTTGTCGAGTCTTTCATGAGCTTGTCTGCATACTTTTCTATTACACCAAATCGTCGATTTAAGTCATCAAATTGCGCATCATGAGACTTTGTCGCCATCCCCACCTTCCCACCTATCATGTGAGGCATGCGCTTAGTAAATTTAGATATACCTTTCATGTTGGCTTTGTGCTTATATTTTTGTGCTTCTCTCCCCTGGGGTCGCAGCAGTCGATGAATGCGTCGAAAACCGATTCAAAAAAGGCTGGCTGGCAGAAGAGTGATGGCGGAGCGCTTGCAAACGACTTTTCCCGCATTTCCGTCCGTGCACGCGTTTTTATTTCTACAGAACACGTGGGTTAAAAAAAAAATACGCGGGGCCAATTGAGCGCTCGCGCGTGGCTGGGCTCGGTCCTGGAATCTGGTCTCGTGGTGTCTTTCTCTCATTTCAGTCGATCTGCCTCTTCAGCTGTGGCTTTGGCCATCTCATCGGCCTTCTTAAAACCTGCAATGTCTTTGTGGCCTGGAATCCAGATCAGTTCTAAAGTAGAAGAATGACCAAGCATCCTCTTACGCTTCTGCCAATGCGTATTTGCTCTTCCATTTTTCCGGTCTGTCAAGCGCTCTGACTGCTGCTTGGTTATTAATATTTGTTCTTTTCGATAGAAGAGCCTGCACTTCCGTACGAATTCAGTTATGCATCGGATCAATGATTGTATGTTGTCTGCTCTTAATCATAATAAGCGGTGTTGGTGTAGCGGTTATCATTGTAGCCTTCCAGTTCCTTGCCTTCGTATTGCAATTTGAGCTTCAGACTCGGGTTCGACTCCCGGACACCGCAATCTTTTTTAGGTCTTTTGGCAATCCCTTTTTTTGTCCTTTTTACATTTTGTTCAGCGCGGTAAATCGAACCTCCACCACTTTGGAAGTAAGAAGAAAATATTTTGTACAATCTCTTTTGTTCTTATTCTTGACACGCAGGGTAGCGTTTTTATTGGGAGAGGCATGTTCTCGGTTGTAGTGGCAGGAAGACTACCACTGCCAGCACCCCAGCAAATTGACTCGACTCATGCTTTGTTTCCGCTCGAAGATGTGTCTAGTATCAACCATGTCACTGTCTTTATGACTGGTCAGCAGGCATTTCCTCCAGGGTTCGCTGCCACTGTACATTTGAATTGGAAGTCACCAACAGAAGATAAGTGGCTCTTGTTGGGTTGGTGAGTGATTCTGTAGACGTAACAAGTAATGATCAAGCATGTTGACAGAGCATACACACTGCTGCGGTAGCCTAAAGAATGAGAAGCCATCAGCTATCTTTCGCATTAAAGGATTGACACAACAGAACAACACCTTCCCAGCTGTAGGATCATCGTCGAGTTCGAATACAGCTGCTATAGGGATCAGTATAGAGAGTGCTGCTGATGTGGATGCTCAGATGGCTAGCCTCAAAAGCAAGGACGGGGGGAATGCAGGAGCAGGAGCAAGCGCAGACGTAGATGGCATGCAAGTGGAAAGTGGTGATAATCAGAGCATGGCCCTTGTTCGTCCCGGTATCATTTCTGATCCAGCTGCACATGCAAGCATGGCTCTTGCCTTGGCTCCCCGTATTGGTGAGTGGGAGACTATTTCTCAACAGTAGCATGAATGCTAATACATTTTGATCTACAGCTTCAAATGCTTTTTCATATCTCTCTTCATTTGCACCAGATAGCGCTCCTCAAACTGTACCACTGCTCAAGAGGTGGCTTGAACAATTTGAACGAAAGGTCAAGGGGCAGGGAGTTGGGTTCTTGGCAAAAGAGGCCGAGTAGCATTGTATATTCATACATACTTCCAAAAAAAAAAGGTCAAAAAAGTTTAATCCAACTCAACGGATAAACCATAGGTCGGACCTGTTGGTTTTCCTGACTATGTGTGTGCATGACGCGAGAAAATCGAAATTATTTCTCATATACCCCGCACTCCTTCCTCTCTTCCTCTTTCTCTCTCTCTTTCATCTCTCCAACTCTTCGCCATTTTCTCACATCTTACAGCTTTGAGGATGGATTCATATGTTCCACCACCTTCGTCGCAAACTCCAAAAGGTGCTTTTGGACTTCGACTTCATGTACCTGCTAGTGTACCTCACAATCATACTCCACTAACACCATTATCCTTCTTGACTAGAGCTGCTCTGATTGCCCCAAACAAGTATGCTCTTGTTCACCCAGAGAAAGGCATTAGATTCACTTATGCTCAATGGGCTGCTCGCTGTCTCTCACTTACATTTGCACTCATGAGTACGCCGGATTGGAAAAAGGGTGAAAGAGTAGCGATCATTGCACCAAATACACCTCTCATCTTGGAAGCACACTGGGCAATTTTGGCAGCAGGTGGTATTGATACTCCACTCAAGTGAGTCAAAATACGACACTTTGTACTAGTATTGATAGCTGATATTTTCAACTTTTGCTGCAGCATTCGTAATAATGAAAAGGAGATTGCATACGTACTGGAGCATAGTGGAGCTAGGGTGATTCTAGTAGATTATGAATACGCGCACCTTATTCCAACACAGCTCCCTTCTCATATTACTGTCATTATCAGTAATGACACTGGTGGTGCAAAGGGGATTGATGCAGATCCATATGAAAAGTTTTTACAAAAAGGTAGAGATATTTGGAATAAAGTTGAGCAAGAAGAAAAGCAAAAATGGGGTCCAAAAGCGAGAAAGGGATGGGAATTGATTGAAATTGTAAAGGATGAGAATCAAGCTTGTGCATTATGTTATACTAGTGGAACAACTGGTCGACCAAAAGGTGTCCTTACTACTCATCGAGGTTCCTATTTAGCTGCTCTTGCCAATGCATTTGAATCACAACTAGATAATAATAGCGTATACTTGTGGGTTTTACCTGCTTTTCATGCAGCTGGTTGGACATACCCCTGGGCTGTAACAGCTGCTCTTGGTACTCATTACATCTTGAGAAAGGTAGATAATAATCAAATTTGGGATGCTCTACTCTATCATGGTGTAACACACTATTGCGGTGCACCAACTGTTCAAATAGGTTTAGTCAATCATGAAAAGGCCAAAAAACTTCCCAAAAAAGTTAAAGTAGCCATTGCAGCATCAGCACCTACAGCAGATCTTTTAGGAAAGCTAGAGCGACTTAATCTTGAACCCGTTCATGGTAAGTGAGAGGATTCTAAATGTGATCAATGGCATCTACAGAGACTTTTAAAATGCTCATCCATCTCACCTTTCTTTTCATTGACAAAGTCTATGGCCAGGTGAGTAGAGTTGTCTTTCGTGTAAGTGACAGCATTTACATAGCCTGACTAATGCCCTTTCTTTTCTTTTTTATTTTTCCTTTTGCTGACTTCAAGACTGAGAATTATGGTCCTTTCACAAAGAGGTACTTTGAACCAGCATGGACACAACTCAGTGTTGATGAGAGGGCAAAGTTGATGGCAAGGCAGGGACATGGATTCTTGGTAGTAGATGAAGTTAGAGTTATTAAACGAGTCGAGGAAGAAACCTATTCTTCAAATTCTTCCAAAGAAGGCGATCGTGAGCTTGTTGATGTGGCTCGAGATGGAAAGGAAATTGGTGAAATTATTATGAGGGGTAATTTGGCTATGCTTGAATACTTTGAAGATCATGAAGCAACAAAAAAGACGATCAAGAATGGATGGTTACATACTGGTGATTTAGCAGTACGCTATCCAGGAGGAGAAATATTTATAGCTGATCGAGCGAAGGACATCATCATTAGTGGTGGAGAGAATATTAGTTCACTGATGGTGGAAAATGAAATGGCGGATCATGAAGATGTACTTGAAAGTTGTGTAGTAGCAAGAAATCATGAAAAGTGGGGTGAGGTGGGACATGCATTTGTAGTTCTCAAATCAGGAAAACAAAAGGATATTGAAAAGTTACGACAACACTGCAGGTCAAGAATGAGCAAGGTGGGTACGCTTGTCTGAATAGGATTCATGCACTACTAAAACTTCATCACTCTCTATCAGTTTGCTGTTCCCATGTATATTGATATCGTTGATGAATTACCAAAGACATCGACTGGAAAGGTTCAAAAGAAGTGAGTAAGAAAAGAAGGTGGATAGACTGGATTAATATTGTGCTTATGATATATTTAATTTAACAGCATTCTTCGTGCTCGTGTAGCCAAGCTATAATTTAAAAAAATTTGAAGTCTACTTGCATTTCAATTCAGTAGATAAAAGCAGAGAGATAATTACATTATTTTTCAATTTTTTTTTTTTTTTCTGCTCTTCTTCCTTTTCACTAGGTCCTTTTTCTATTGATCGCCCTGCTCCCAACCCTTGGCTCTCTCTACTGCTCTATCCCAACCTGCAATGAGCTTCTTTCTCTCTTCTTCGGCTATCTTTGGTTCAAATCGATCTTGATTGGCTGCATTCACCTTTTCAAACGTTTTTGGATCCGACATTTTCCAACCAAATAATCCCTTTGCAGCTCCAGCAAGTAGAGCGGATCCGAGAGCAGTTGATTCACGCATTTGTGGTCTTGAAACATTGATACCTAGAATATCTGCTTGAATTTGCATAGCCAGATCACTATTGACCATACCACCATCTACTCGTAATTCTTTAACTTCTACACCACTATCAATGGCCATAGCTCGCAAGACTGCTTCTGTCTGATAGCAAACAGCTTCCAAGACAGCACGACAAATGTGTGCCTTTGTAGTGTAACCAGTAATACCGACGATAGTACCTCTAGCATTCGAATCCCAGACGGGTGAGAGTAGTCCGCTAGTGTAAAAGTCGAGAGACGTCAGCAGATACTCAATTACGTTTGTAGATGGTACACACTCACGCAAATGCAGTGACAAAGTAGACACCGCCAGTATCTTTTACCTTTGCTGCCTCTTCACCAATTTCTGGTGCTTCCTTGATCATCTGGAGCTGATCTCGAAGCCATTTGACAGCTGAACCCGCTACTGCAATGGAGCCTTCTAATGCATAAACGGGTGGAGCACCAGGACCCGGTTGATAAGCAATTGTTGATAGAAGTCCATGATCAGAATCAACTACCTTATCACCAGTATTGTAGAGAAGAAAGGCACCAGTACCATAGGTATTCTTTGCTTCACCAGGTGTTAATGCCTTTTGACCAATTAGTGCAGCCATTTGATCGCCGACAATACCTGCAATTTCAATACCTTCCAATGCACCACTAGCAACCTTACCATACACTTCACAAGAACTTTTTATCTCTGGTAGGATATCCATATCAATGCCAAAGAATTCGCATAATTTAGGATCCCAAGCTTGCTTTCTAAGATCCATAAACATGGTTCGTGAAGCATTTGAAGCATCTGTAATGTGAACTGCTCGATTTGTTAAATTATACAAGATCCAACTATCAACTGTACCAAACTTGAGCTTCTTTTCATCGTTTGCTTTTTTTACTTCAGGAACATTATCGAGCATCCAACGTAATTTTGTAGATGCAAAATAAGTTGAAAGTGGTAAACCAGTCTCTTTTTTTACTGCTTCGACTCCTTTGGGATGTTGTTTTGCCAATCTATTGACTGTTGATGTAGTTCTTGCATCTGGCCAAGCAATCGCTCTGGTCAATGCCTTTCCTGTATCTTTATCCCAGACAACTGTAGTTTCTCTTTGATTGGTAACTCCAATAACTTTGATATCTTTTCTTGTATAATCTCCTTTCTTTTCCAATTCTTCTACTGCTTTTTCAATACACTCCCAAACGCAATCAATGATTTCATGTGCATCTTGATCTTGCCATCCAGGATGATCAAAGTATTGAGTAAATTCTTTACCATGCGATGCCTGTACTTCGGCAAATTGATTGAAAACCATAAATCGGACCGAAGTAGTTCCAGCATCAATGGAGCCTACCAGCTCAGTTTCTTTTTGGCCCATGTTGAGTGATTGCTCACAAATTGGTTTGGTAAAGTAACAAGTAAGTGCTTCTTTAGGAGAGAGATGGTTGAAAGGATAAAGTAGCAAGTGGGGAAAAAAAGAAAGAAGAAGGATAGACTAGGCGGGGGCTACAGGGGCACTAAGCAGTTTGTCTTTATATTTTCGGATATCTTCCGGTTTGCTATTGCGGCTCTCCACTTTTCTACTGTATATATATACTACTTAAACTTTCAATTGGCTTGGCTTTGGTTAATTCTGTAAATCTTAAATTATAGATACTGTATGTAGTCTCTTGTTTTAATAATTCTGGTACAATATATTTATACCAACCCGTGACGTCAATTAAAATAGAAAATGGCTACTACCTACCTACCTACGATTTTTTTTTTCCGATTGACAACCATCAACATCAATAAAGCGCCAAGTTACGCATCTACGCTACCATGCAGGGCTTTAATATGGGCCGATATCGGCCATACGACTCTGATCCCCGAAAAGAGTCATTCAATGCTCGAACTGGTACTCATGCACTAGGAAAGCGAGCTCACAAGGTTGATCAGGGAATCCTTGTAGTTCGATTTGAATTGCCTTTTAATGTTTGGTGCGGTGGTTGTAATGCTCATATTGGTCAAGGTGTTCGATTCAATGCAGAAAAGAAAAGAGTAGGTGAATATTACTCTACTCCAATTTATAGCTTCAAGTGCAAGACGGCATGTTGTCAAAATTATATGGTTATACAGACGGATCCTAAGAATACTCGTTATGTAGTTGAGAGTGGCGCAAGACAGCAAAACTCAGAATGGAACCCAGAAGAGAACGGCGGCTTCCCGATTCACGATGATGGAAAGCCTTCCACTTCTGAATTACCACCTCCTGATGCATTTTCAGCGTTGGAGAAATCGCTTACAGATCGAGCGCATGCAAAGACGAGGGCTACGCGAATAGAAGAATTACAGGATGCCGCTACATCAAGATCATCCGATCCTTATACGATCAACGCAGCATTAAGGAGTGAATTTAGAAAAGGGAGAAGGGAAAGACAAGCAGTCGCAAAGAGGGATGATGATCTTAGAAATCGGATAGGTTGGAGTGCCAACATGCCACTTACAGCTGAAGGCGAAAACGAAGCGGAAAAGGAAGAGAGAAAGAAAATGTGGATAGATGCGAGGGATAAAAGGGCAGGTGTTGGAGGCGTCATCACAGCTGCGTCATCATTAACTAAAGTCAAGAAGCCTTCATCTACAGGAAAGAGCAAAGCTGATGCCACTTCTACCCTTGCTGCTCGACTTTGTGCGAATACGAGACAGAAGGTGAACCCTTTCTAATTTCCTCATATTCATCCACTGTACTGTATTCATTTTTGATGCACTTGTAAGAACAGACGACATCATAACATTCATCAACATTGTAACAACAAACAGTAATCTCATTGCGAAAAATAAAATAATGGTGTGAATCTCTTTTTGAATTTAGTGGTATCTTCGTTTGTAAGCTTCTTTTAGTCTTTTTAAATTGCGACCACTTCAAAACATTAATCCGCCCAACAACATTCCTCCTGCTAGACCTCCCATTATTGGCATACCCATACCACCACCATAACCATAGCCACCACGTCGACCATATGGCCCATAAGGAGCTGCATAACTACCTGGTCCATAAATACTTTCTGATTGATATGGTGTATAACCCAATTGAGGTCCAGCATACGGATCCATACGAGGAGGCGGTTGAGCATAAATATCTCTTCCTTGTTTGTCACGTCCTACCAATTGAGGTTCACCTGTTTGACTGGCCTTTACCATCAATGCTCTAACAGCTTGATGTCTCTCATATGCTTTTTGTTCTAATTCTCTCTGCTTTTGTCTCTTGGCAACCCTCTCTTCATGCGTTGAATTTGTCATTTTATTCTTCATTGATTGACCCAACTTTTTCATTCCTGTAGCAGGCTTTTCTGATGATGATGATGATGATGTTGCTGCTGGCGTAGTATGACGACGAGATGCATCACCTTCTTCATCAGTTGTTTCATCATATTCATGATTATTGCTACCATGTAAATTGCTATGACCTTGTAATTCAGCTTCTTCATCATGTGGATGTTGCCAGATTGATCTAGGTGGAGTCTGTCTAGTATCAACATAAAAATGATGATGAGTCTTGGGATCCCATTGACGAATCCATCCTTGAGGTAAAGGTCGATTTAAATCTTCCATAGATCGACGATCTTGTGTTGGAATGCCATTAACACTACCGGTAGGTAGACCACCTGTGGGTGCATGATTCTGTTTACGAACTTCCTGATAGGATGGTGGCAACTCTTCTGTCGTAGACATTATGAGTAAATAGTATAAATCAGAAAAAAGGAGATGACCTGTGAATGCAAACCAAAATGATGATGGGTAAAACAAGTAAAGGACCCTCGGGCTGTACATGCCATATTATAAAGAAGTGGCGCGGTAATTAAAAAAAAAAATGAACAATGACCTCCCTCCACATTATTCTTATATGACGAACCTTTTTTTTTTTTTTTTTTTTTTTTTTTATACAAAGACAAGTTCAACTCTCTTAAAAAAAAAACAAAACAATAATTTTTTTTTTTAAATTTCATTCAAAAAGATGTGAATTCAGCTGGGTGGGCTACAAATTGGTTGATCGGGTGCTTCGCCTCCTACAATCAATGTTCGAATTGTTTGACTACCTGCAAATAAGCAACAAATGACTCCAAAAGCTAACAGCATATAATCTAAAATGATTGTTCTCCTCTTTGTTGCACATCCTTTCAAGTGTAAAAGTGGTGGATAGATAAAGCATAATGGAACACAAGCTACTGATCCAATAAAAGAGACAAAGACGTCTAAAGAATTAGATCCTAGCCATGCTGCAATTGTAGATACAAGAACAATTGAACATCGAAAGAGATTTTTGCGTAATTTAACCTTGTTGTTGTATTTGCCACTCTTTGTACTGAATAAACCTCTTTCAAGGATTGAAACTGCTGGGAATAATTGTAAAGGTGTACTTAGAAGAATGGCAAGAGAATAGAGAAATTGCATTGCTTGTACAAATTTCCAAGTTTGAGGTAAATTTGAAATGACGACTGTTTGTACCTTGCTTCCAAATGCCATATAACTAAGTGCACCACTAGTTGCAAATAGTGCCATTACAAATACCATGACACCACTAAGTGCAGCAGGAAATCGCTCTGGTTCCTTCATACTTTCTGTAATTGGAATGACCAAACCAATCCCTTCAAAGGTGAATACTGCTGTTCCAATAAATAGAGGGAATGATTTTGAATTGAATTGTTGCACATCTGCAATTCCATGATTTGCAACTTGTTTGATCTCATAGGAAAAGAGATAGATGATTCCAAAGAGAATAAAGACATCGGCAATCAATGCAGTAGAAGATAATTTTGCAATCTTTCGAACTAGACTGAGTGGTAAAAAGATTGCACATTGAGCCAAGATAAAGTATACTGTTGGTACGAGAGTCTTGCAATGAGTCACAGCCAAAACAAATGCTTGAAGATTTTGAGCGACAAAGACAGTGTAAGCGGCGACGAAACCCAATTGAGAAAATACAATTGAAAAGAGAATGGCCAATCGCATCTTTGGTCCGTAAAGAATTCCTCCCATTTCACCAAAGGATGCAGGGTGTTTGAGATTGACCTTGACCAGCAGTAAAAAGCTTCCAAGGGAAATCATAGCAACAAGGCACAAAACAATGCTTGAGAACAATAGACCTCCATTGTGGAATGCTTTACCCAGAAATAGAATTCCAGTTCCAACAAAAGATTTTAGTAACATCATGATGGCATCTGTCACTGTTGCTTCTCCCCTCTCCCTTTCACCGCCTGCACTACCTCTTCGCAGCTTACTACCACCTCTCTTTATTCCTTTTCGATTTCTAAGCAATTGTGAGGATTCTGTAGTACCTGTACCTGCCCCTCGGCTTGTACCAGCGATGGCTCTACCATTCTCCAATTCATCATCTTCATCTTCATCATCGTCCTCATCATCAGATTCGTCTCCTAGCCGCTCGCCTGCAGATAAATAGAATTAGCACTTGTGTTGAATCACATTGATCTTCATTGTCGCATATCCAAGCTTACCTGCAAAGTGGCCGTAGAGACTAAGGAAGTCTACAAAGCTTCGTAGCGCTCGGGGTGGTGGTCTTCCCTGTTCAGCTGCTTGGGACAAAATAAAGAAACGTCTAATGCATACAAAGAGGTAAAGAAATCAGTATAATTGCTATGGTACTCTAATACTGTATAATGCGCACCTAAATCCGCCTGGCTCCTTTATAGCAGAAGTGTCAAGGTCAGGATCAATGGTGCTCGTCCTTGGTAAATGCAAGCTCTCTGATCGTGCTCTTCTAGGCGCCTTTCGCTTGTTGTTGTGAGCCCATCTATAGACATCGTCAGTGATTGCCCCACCTTGCATGTTGTGAGGTCCTCTGTAACCATCCTCTACTTCCTCCATTGCTTCTGACTCTGTCTCTGAGATGTGAGAATCCGTTTGGGATACAGGTCTAGAGCGAGAACGATCACGAGAGCGTGATGATTCTTCTCCGGATGCATTTGCTTCCAAACCAGGCAAGTTGAGCGAAGAAGTGTCTCCTCTCGCAAGGCTAAAAGAGAGAATTATACATGAGTACACTTGGTTTGAAAATGTACATTACACAGTCTACTTACTGGCGCTCAATGATCCTCGCTTTCTGCTCGTCACTGATGGGAAGACTATCGAGGTCAGCTGGGTTGACAGGAGTTGGGATTTCACTATCAGGTATGGGGTCCCGACTGTGGTTGTCCACTCCCTGGGGTAGTAAGAGAGGAGAGTTCAGACGAGGTGAAGAGGCGAATGGTGGAATATTTGGGATGGTAGGCGAGACTCCATAGGCAGGCATTGAAGCGACTTGAGGATTAGATGATGATGTACGCCTCGGAGCTGAGGGACGGGATGATGGTGTAGATTCACCATTATCCTTTCTGCTCATTGTGAATGATTCCAAGTAAGTGGAGAAAGAAGAGGACCTTCTCACGTTTCTTTAATATGAGAGAATGGGGAGCAAGATCCTGAAAGGCGAAAGAAGAAGAGAGAAAAAAAAGTTAAAGGATATAAACGCTACCCGGAGCGCTCTGTGCCTCTCTTCTGGCAGTGGAGGTGCCTTCCTTGTACAGAAGATTCAATCGGTCAGCCTTTGCGAAGTTTAAAAATGAAAATTGTTCAACTTCAAATACAATAAAAAAAAAATTTACCCCCCTCTACCATTAAGCCAGCCACACCAATTTCAATTAGTACACGTGTTCGGAATTTACACCGACCGGTACCGAGTGAGGAAGGACAGCCAAGGTCTGCTTGGACCACCTTTCACTCCTTCTCATCTCTATATTCCCTAAGTTCAAGCCAAGTGAGATGACTTGGCCTCATCCTCCACTGGCTCGTAGCATCTTTGGCTGGGATCCTCTGGATGAATTTGCTACAACACTGGGAGACTGGTTAATGGAAGTGAGCCAAGGGAATGAGCATCTAGAGGTAAGTCAAGCTGGATAAATAAAAGCAGGAAAGCAGCAACTTCATGTTTTCAATTTCTTTTAAATAGATCGAGGGAAAGGTAGGAAGATTGGTCGACAAGTATTCTGGAGAGAGAATACAATTACCTGTTAAGACGGAGACAGTAGTTGTGATGCAATCAAATTGGAAATTTGAGAGTACAATGTCCGAGGTGAATAGCCCAATCAGTAGAGCGTAGAAGTGAAAATCCATTGCTCACAATTGATTTGATAGGCTCAACACAGAAGGATAAATACAGTACTAAATAAACTTGTTCAAGATCAGTCCAAAGGCATGAGGTATGAGAGACAAAATGAGATAGACTGCTTTCATAAATTACCAGATGGAGGAGGTTCGGTGCGAGTAACGCGAGATGCAAAAACAATGATAATCAAAGAAAATGGAATTTTGCGAAAGAAAAGATTGGCAGATATCAATATATTTTCACCAAATAGAGCTTTAGATTATCGAATCAGTGTTAATGTGGAAGAGCCAGAGTCTGAAGAACCGCGAGGAGAGCCGGATTACACCAGGGAAAAAAATCGACTTCATTATACACACCAAAATGTATGCATAGACTTGACTCAAGTACATGCAGCTGACAAGGTGACTAGTGCTCTATTCATTCCTTTCTGTTTGCTTTCTTGCTTACTGAATCTTTGCTCGCACAGCAAAATAAACCCACACATGAGCTAGAAATAGAATTTCGTGATGCAAATCGACTCATGATGGAGGCGGCCGCTTCTGCCTCAGCTGCTAGTCGCCAACAATGGACACCTTACTACGACGAAGTTCTCATTTTCATCAACAATCTTCGAATGGTCATTCGTAATGCGGGTCAGTAGGTATTAGCTTATGTGTGTACCATAAATGGGCTACCAGCCTCCTTCATTGTAACAATACAAAGTCATGTGTCATATTGCCCACTCTCCGATCGTCATCTTACAACAATGTTCGCGAAAATTGGTGCTTCTAACGTCTTCGTCGTAAGAGACTTGCAAGAACCACTCCTCCCAAAGCCGCTGCTCCCCCCATCAAAGCCATACCAATATAGCCTTCTCGTGCAACCCCTTTTTCAATCAATTGATTTAGACTTTGTGCTTGCTGGTTGTTGGGTTCTCGCTCCATAAGTAGTGCTGGGAATTCAATTAAAAATCCAGTTTGGCATACAATTTCAAGCATTAAATTTCAACTCTACTCACAATTGAATCGCCTAGCCTCTTCAAAGTTGCCCATCTTATAATGCCCTAATGATAGATAATATAGACATTCCCTCCGCCTTGGTGGATCGCTTCGGTAGATCTCTGCGGAGTGAACGTAACGTCAGCTGAGAATGCGATGCTTTGTTTTTTCGTACTTTTACACCTACCTGTTAGCAAACCAACTCCCTCTGCCATATCTTCTCGACTTCGACTCTTGACTAGACCCCATGCGTAATTAAATCTTGTCTGAGTCGAAGCATGGCCTTGATTTAGCTCCCTGAGAAATTGATCCCGAAGGACTTGTAATTCTGATGGCTGTAATGGCTGTTCTGCGTCCACAGCATAGGGTAGTGACATGCTGAGTAGTTTGGCAAAGTAATCACGATGTGAAAGGACAGGAATCACATCTATATATAAAAGTGTTCGGTCCCAAAACTTGGGCGGAGATGTCTACAGTAGGCTCACGTGGAGTGTGATAATAAAATTTAAGGTGAAGCTTTCTTTCTAAGTGGTCGCGCGACAAAAGAAAAGTTCAAAGTCTTCTCATTCATACCACAGAGGACAAGTGATCTGAAAGAGAAAATATAGAGAGGTGGACGCTATCTTTTACTTTGCTCTTCGTGAGGCCAGTTTCAATATTACAGTATGGTTCCACCGCCATATTTATCAAATAGCGAAATCAAGGAATTGAGTAAAGGTCTCTCTTCTGCATTCGCGGAAAATCGATCAAAGGTGAGTTTTTACCTCCCTCCGCAATCTACAGAATTGTCTGTGTATACTATATCGACGATATTTCATTGCTTCTCCAGGATGCTCGAAAGATATTAGAACAGCTTCAGACAGGAGTCAGGCCAGTGGAAGATGTCATTAGGGTGTGTATAAGAAAGAATTGTACAAATCTAGTTGAAAGCAGTGACTAATTCAAATTTGTGCTCTATTGACAGGCCACAAAGATTGGTCAGGCAGTGGCTAAGGCTCGGAACTATGACGACAAGAGTGTTTCGCAGCTGGCTAAAGACCTTGTTCGAACCTGGAAGAGCAAGGTAGATTCACAGCGAGAGGCAAAGAAGAAAGAGTGTGAGTAGGCTATAAAGAAGTTAGGTGATGTAGTTAGAAAGGTTTGCTGATCCACTGTGAAATTCTTTTTTTCTCAATTCTTTATCAGCTCCAAATGCATCAGCATCACCAGCCACAACAACCACTTCGCCATCACCAACAAAGCCGGTCACTGTAAATACCACAACAATACCTTCTTCTTCTGAACCAAGCATCAATAAGAAAGAACCGCTCAACTTTGATATACTTCGCGACAAGACAAGGAATGCATGTCTCAAAATCATCTTTCAAGCTCTTGAAGTAGAGTCTACTGATACACATATAGCGTACAACAGAGCAAAAGAGGTAGAGGAAGCAACTTTTAAGCTAATTGGCAAGAATGAAGTAAATAATGATTATCGTCACAAGATGAGAAGTCTCAGTCTGTACTTAAAGGACAAAAAGAATCCTTCTCTTCGGGAGGGTGTAGTCACGGGAACGATAGAGGCGGAAAAATTAGTAGTCATGACACCAGATGAGATGGCATCGGACGAGAAAAAGGCAGAGAGATCAGCACTACAGATGCAGAATTTATTTAAAGCAAAAGCAGCAGCAGCTCAGGGTAAGTGCCTTAAAAGTAAAATGCAAAATTTAGCACTAACTTTCTCCTTATGTTTCCAACACGTACAGAAGCAGAAACGGACGCCTTTCAATGTGGAAAGTGCCATCAACGCAAATGTACCTATTTCCAAAAGCAGACAAGGAGGTGAGTAGTGTGAACCCTGAAGAGATGTAGTCAAAGGTTTCTCCTTTAACGCAGAATCTTTTTATAGTGCGGACGAGCCAATGACCACATTTGTTACCTGTACCAATTGCCTCAATAAGTGGAAGTGAGTCATAAAGAAATAATCTGTCTGCCATCATGAGATTGCTCACCTTTTGATTCATCTCGCGCCAGATTCTGTTGAAAGAAGTCCACCATTTCACGCATCACGTCTCGGCCTAATTGTTGTACAATAGATGAAGAGGATGTAATTTTGCGTTTGGTCGCAATGTACTCAACAAGGTACTCTGCAACTGACAAATAAGGTATTAAAACGTTTTTCCAGGTAGTGATCCTCAGGCTGCAGGCGTTGTAGCCTTACAAAGCCACCTCCATCGCCATCGAGGAATGGCTAAATAGATATTTGGCACAGTATATCATTGTCACGCATTTGGCGTACTCTGGCGTCTACGCCTTTATTGGTAGATTACTAGCAACCAGTAATGCTATAAATACAATCAAGGTTGCGTACTCTTGACGATGAACACCCTTTCTCTCTCTCTCTCTTTTAACCCAATACAGCCTCCTCGTCATCGCTGGTCCGAATAGACGACGAATCCTTTCCACAACCACCATCATTTAGAACAGCAAAATAGAATCGCAGGTCGATAGCAATACTCTTTATCTTAATTTAATCTTTCCCTCGTCTCGTAAAATTTTCTTTCCTTCTTCATGAAGGTCACATCAAGCCTAACCTCAGCATTAATTCTTCTTCAATGCTTTCATCCTGCTCTTTCACTCTACATCGATCCAGACTTTCTTCGAGAAATTCAAGCAAACAAATTGAAACATAGCGAAAGCGAATCTTCTCAGCAGCAGCAGCAGCAAAGCATAACGGCAGCGACTCTGCCATGGGATCCAGATGGTGTAGCAGATCATTCAACGTTTGTATCTGCTGAAGATAGGATAAGATGCATTGATGATGATCATGACTCCTATTCCGACTATCCTGGAATCACTACTAGCCAGCATATCTTTGGCTCATCTGATCAAAATAAATCTTTAGAGGGAGTAGGGCCATACTTTACAGGAGGTGAATCAGTCTGGTGGGATCCCACATTCGATGACGATGATTCACTGCTAAAAAGAACTGGAAGAGTAGATGGATTCATGGGTAAAACACTCAAGAAGGGAGGCAAAGGGGCGCTTGGATTTGCGAAGAGTAACCCTTATACTGCAGGTGCCTTGGTTTTAGCGGCTGGTGGTGCACTCGCTTTTAAAGTTCTCGGTGGCGGGGATGACAAGTCTACCACTGTAGTCAATAATCATTATGATGGATCAAATGGTGAACCAATGAAACCAAAGTCAAGAGATTTAGTCGAAAGCGATCAGATGATAGTAAAGCGAAATTTGCAATTGAAGTCTGTAGAAGAAGGAGAGGAGGGCACGTTGCAAAAGAGAATGGGTCTAGCTCCTGTTATGGCTCAGATTTCGGTAAAGGCAATTATGAAGAACGCTAAAGCAGGAGGAAAACTAATCAAAGAGAATCCAAAGGCAACGGCAGCATCGGCAGCACTATTGACTGCCGTTGGTGCATTTGAACTCATCAAGGCCAAATTGGACAGTCACAAGAGAATCGATGTGTATCATCATTTTGTAGGGCCAGATGGTAAGGATTGCAAGGTGAAGAGAATGTTTTCAGCACCAGCAATCTTGAGTGCATACTTTGATACTGAAGAAGACTTTTTGGGTAAGAGAATTGAATCAACAATCTCGCAAGAGGAGGAACCTCTACAAAAAAGGAGAATAGCAGGTGCAGCAGCGACAATTTTGGGTGTAGCCTTTTTAGGAGCACAAGGCAGGAAGTTTTATCAAAAGGATCATTTACGAGATGATGAGCATGAAGTAAAACAAGCAGAAGCAAATTATTATCGTGTATTGACCAAGAATGAAGAATTAAAACAAGATGCTTTGATGAGGCACCACGATCTAGATGATGATCATGACTACTACTTATACAAACGAGATATGCAAGGCGACGATAATGAAAACGTATTGAGTGAGAGGGAGGTGAGGACATTACTACAAAATGAACAATTCAACAAACGATCAGTTGTAGGATTCGCGAGCGCAGCAGCGGGTGTAACAGTTTTGGGTATGGAAGGTAGAAAGTTTTGGCAAAAGGATCATTTACGCTCAGCTGAACATGAACTTATGCAAGAAAATGCTAAATTACTTCGAGCAAAAACTCATACTGAGAATTTAAAAGGGGAAGCAATGAGTAGGCATCTTTCAAGTCATGATCTAAATAGACGAGAAGTTCATGAAATTAGGATGAAAAATGAAAATTCCCCTAGTAGTAAAGGAGGTGTAGTAGAAGGTTCATCACTAAAAGAAGAAGAAGAAGTAGTACCCTTGAAGAAGAGAATTAATGCGGCTCCTGTACTACTTACAGTTGTAGGAGGTGGATTAGCAGCCATGGGAGCAAGAGAATTTTGGCAAAAGGACAAGAATCGAAGTGCAGAACACAAAAAAAAGCAAGCCGAGACAAATTTAATGAAGCAAAAGACTGAGACTGAAATGTACAAACAAGATGCCTATAAGAATGGTATTCCAGTCAATGTCAATCGTAAAAGGGAGGAAATGGAAGATTTAGAAGAAAAAGATAATACACTTGTCAAGAGAGGTCCACCTTATGGATTATCATCAGGTGTAAGAATGCCAAGAAGAGGACCTTCTACTGGTGCAACATTAGTAGTAGCTGCTGCTGGAACTGTTGCAGCGGCAATGGCAGCGAGAAAATTTTATCAAAAGGATAAAAATCGTAGTGCAGATCGTAAAGTAAAAGAAGCAAGTACGAATTTAGCTCAGGCTCAAACCCAAACAGAAACGTTGAAACAAGAGGCTTTAAAGAAATCATTGTCGGGTGATGGTAGTTTAGGTGAGTGTTGATTGAGAGAGAGAGATCACTCTTTAGGGTGGTAGTACTGACATGAAAGACTTGATACGCAGGGAATTGATGCTATTTTCATAAAGAGCAAGAGCATCATAGCAGGATTGAGAAGCGAGCAACAACAATTCAAGTAAAGAAGATGAAAATTGAAAAAGATGGCCATCAAATCGAAAAGGGGTCAGGCAGTAGTCCTTGTTTGTAGCATGGTACTAAAGTCTGCTTTTTTACCTACTTTCTTTACAAGATCTACAGGAATCATCAGGCGCAGAAGGACTTGCAGAAGAATACACTGTGAAACAATCAAGATAGAGACGTCTTTAGTATTTACCAGTAAAGATGACACCTGAGTAAGAGTGTAGTAGTAGTAGTGGTTGTAGTAGTAGTTGTTGTTGTAACTATGAATCAATGCTAGATCAGAGCCTTGATCATTGCTTAGTCAGCTTTCATCGGTCTTTCTGAATTTGCCGTCCTACTGAAATGCCCTCTCCCGGACCGAAGACCATCATTACTCTGTTAGCCCAAAGTTAACGGGACCCTTGTCTATCCTCGTCATGCTTTTAGAGATTCAGTGAGACCCGGCTCTCGCTTTGACCGGATTGGTATAACTTCTGTCCAATTTTACAGTGGGTTTGTTGTAAAAAGTTAACAGATGATGCTCTTTTACCCCACTCGGCCTCGGTATGTATGAGTTTTAGCGTTTCTTAGCGTTCTTTTCTATCGTTCTAGTAAAGACACTGCTAAGTAAGTAGACTTGGGGAAGCCTAAAGAAACCCTTACTGTCATACATGGATGTGTGATGTCCCTTTTGTAGGGAATGTATTGTATTCGGCTCCTTAGTGAACAGACTCAGAGTGTGTTGATGCACCGCTACATTGTTGGGATTTCTACTTATTACTTGAAGAGACAGTCTGGCATTTAGTAGACATCCTTTTTTTATTTTATTACAATACCAACTCCAAGATTTATTAAAATATAAGAAAAAGTAAAACCATATAAAGATTGGTGATCTCCTGTATGTGCTTAGGAAAAATAATATAACGGCAGATGCACGGACCAATCAATGAGAAAAAAAAAAAGTCTAAATCAATCCAAAAAAAAAGAAAAGAAAAAAAAAAAAAAAAAAGGAATTTGGTCTTGATATCATTTCCTCTTTTGATAGGCCGGTTTCTAGCACCCCCGGACTGAGAACAATCAATGATTACCCCGCAACTGTATTATGGAAAGATTAAAGAAGAAAAGTACATATACAAGGGAGAAATTTTGAGCCTGCCTTGAGACACCATACTTTCCACTTACAAGAGCACCACACCCTTTTTCCCCTTATTCTCATTCTTTCTAGATAAATTTCCCATTTTTGCATCACCTTTAGCTGTATTTCTACTTCTTCTTCATCATCATCATCATGTCGGACAATATCAGGGAAGTTGTACCTAAAGAGCAAGAAATTCCACCTGGTTATGTTGGTAATCTGGATGATGAGCAACACACAGCTCTAGTTCAAATGTGGCAATCTTACTTTGACATTTGTGATCGAGCTAGAGGTGAGTAGTAGAAATATCGAAAAAAATCCTTTTTTTTTTTTTTTTAAAAAACAAAAGAACAAAAGAGAGAAAATGGAACACGCTTGCTAATTTAATTATTCAATCTCACTTTATTTTTCCCTCTCTACACACAGGCAAAGCTAAAAAAGGTGCAGGATTCAAAGAAGATACGATTGGAAAGGATCCAAAGAAATCTGGTATTCCAGAAGATGATGCGGCTAAAGATGAAGCCAAAAAGCTTCAAGAGCAGCAAGGAATGAAGTGAGTCTTGCTGCTGAGTTAATAGACTTGGTGGCAATGTATGCTCACTATTCCATTTGCGTCGTATACACAGCGACCTCCTGGAAACATATGGGTCAGAAGCTCTTCGAGATGGATGGTGGAACTTTGTACGAGGAGACAATCCAGATGGTAGTATGCTACGATTTGTTCGAGCTAGAAAGGGAGATGTTGGTAGAGGATTGGCCATGATGGCAACTATGCTACGATGGAGATTAGATACTGATGTTGAATCCCTAGTCGAAAAAGGTGATTTAATCAATGGCAAAGAACTCAATAAATTCATCGATCAACAAAAGTCTGGCAAGATTTTTTCTTTAGGATGCACTGCTGATGAAGAACCAATTTGTTACGTTATTATGAAATATCACAGTATTTGGGGTCAACCTGCTGTTACCATGCAAAAGTTTATTATTACTCAAATGGAAACGTTTCGACTTCTTATGCCACCTCCTGTTGACAAGGCTTGTATCTTTTTTGATTTAAAAGGATTTGGTATTAAACAAATGGATTTTGTCAGTTTACTTTATTTGGTCAAAGTTTTAGAATCCTACTATCCAGAAAGTCTTGCCAAGATGTATGTTTCTAATGCACCTTATATTTTTTGGGGATTTTGGAGAGTTGTCAAGAATCTTTTAGATCCAGTTGTTCGTGATAAGATTGTCTTTATTACTGGACCTGCAGAGACTGGATCACACGTACCAGAAGATCGAATGATAAAATATTGTGGTGGTAAAGTTGAATCTGAATTTGATTTTATTGATCCAAAGGAAGGTGAAAATGATTGTCAACATGATAAAGAAACAGTGGAAAAGTTAAAAGCAAGACATCATCGAATTACTGATCAATTTGAAAAAGTGACAAGAAAATGGTGTGCAAGTGGTGGAAAAGATGAAGAACTTTATGAAAAAAGACAAGTTTTAATTAAAAAATTACGACTTAGTCAATTTGAATTAGAACCTTTTACTAGAGGTTTAACTGCTTATCATCGTAATGGAGTGCTACCAAAAGAACATCAAGGTATTGCAACGTTTGATTACGTCTTGCCAAATGAAACAATTCGTCAAGTAATGGGTAAAAGTTCCTCTAGAAAGTCAATTGAAAGAGAATTGAGTGAAATTGATGCAGGTTTCACAACAAAGCAAGCTTCCGGAAAGACTGCAAAGATGTTAGCAGATGGTTCTTGGGGAGATTGGAGAGTAAATGATAATAGTGAAGAGATCAAGAAGAGAGCCATTGCCAGCTTGGATAATCTTGATGATGATGATGATGGTGGTGATAGCACAGAAGTTGATGGCTCTGCTGCTAAAGGTAAAGTTACAGAGACATCTGCAGTTGATGCTACTCCTGTTGCTGTTGCCGCTGCCACTACTACTACTACTACTACTGCCACTAGTGACAGCAAGCCAGAAGAGACAGTCAGCAATGGCAATGCTCCTGAAACTATTGCTACTCTTCCAGCTGCTACTGCTCATGATGAGAATGGATCAGCAGCAGCACCTGTCAAAGATACGACTACTACTACTGCCACGTCAGCTACTACTAGTAATGGGCAAGCCAATGCCAATTCAACAAGAAATAATCGATCAAAGTCAGGTTCAACAGAGTACTCGTCTTCATCATCACAAGGCAATACAATCAAGAAGGGCTTCCTTGGAAATCTAAAATCAAAGATTATGGTCTAAAGAAAGCAGCGGCCCCACTACTTTCACCTGTATTCTCCTCCCTCTCCCCTCATATTCTCCACATCTTTTAACAGCGAAGCACACTTGGATATTTACTTTTGGATTCTTCTTATACTCCCTACTTTTCCCCTATTGCTGCTGCTGATGTTGTCGGTACTACTACTACCACCACTACTTTTACAATACTACTTGTCAACATTTCATAATGACTTTGCTGGTCTGCTATATGATAATAATCTTGTGCGCATCCAGACAGAATTATTCCACTTCCAAAATGAATAAGACTGCAGAGATGGTGTGTAGTAAAAAAAAACTTAAAAATCAAGCGATAGGGCTCCTTTGAAGAAAGGCCAGACATGTAAATTACACTTCTTTTAAACCACACACAATATTCACTCGAGGAAGAAATAGAATATCAAAAATTTGATTATATTATAAGACTGATAAAATTATAGACAAATTACAAGAGATAAACTGTTCCTCATGATGAAGGTAGACAGCAAAGAGTTTGAAAAAGTAAATTCATTTGCCATAAAGTCGAATTTAGCCCAGAGCTTGCAAAGTAAAAGGCGTTGGAAGCGTTGTAGGAGCTAGATTCGAGACAAAGATGTGGAAGAGAAAAGAAAAGTAGGACGCGCGATTCCAGCAAATATATAGGAAAAGAAAAAAAGAAAAAAAAAAAAAAAGAACGAGAAAGAAAGATGTCCACGTGCCCTTATTGTAAATATTACCAAAGTGGGGGTCAATGTTGGAAGAAACCGAAGTAGAAACCAGAAAGAGAGAAACACCGTAATAAAGTTGCAATCATATCTCTCTCTCTCTCTCTCTCTTTCCTTGTCATCCTTCTTCTGTCATCACTACCAAATTAAAAGCAAAGAATTCTGCCCTTATGCAATACTGTGCTTCGGTCTTCCTTCATCCCATCTAATACAATAATCCTACTCATCTAGTCATGGCTCTTCTTCCTGGCTTGACTCCTATCACGCCACCTCAGTCCTCGAATGCTTCGCCCGAAGGTTGGAAGAGTGAGTACTTTATCGTAACAAGAGAGTGATAGTGCATCCTTTTTACTCACGCAATACGTTTTCTCCCATAAATAGTCACCAACAAGATTGCTAAAGCACAAGCTGAAGGGCGAATATGGTGGAGTTTTGAATTCTTTCCCCCTCGTACTGCTCAAGGACTTACCAATCTCTGTGAGTAATTTGGGGGTACTCTGCTGATGCTAGTATACGTGGCCACTTATCGATGAAAATCACCAACAGATGATCGAATTGAACGTATGTCAAGCCTGGGTCCTGAATTTGTTGATATAACTTGGAATGCAGGTGGAAGGACATCTGATTTGACTGCTCAATTAGTCAAGACTGTACATACATACTTTGGTTTGGAAACTTGTATGCATTTGACTTGCACAAATATGCCTCGAGAAAAGGTTGACACAGCATTAAAGGAAGCAAAGCAATTTGGTTGTCGTAATATTCTTGCACTACGAGGTGATCCACCCGCAGGTGTGACCGAATGGGAGCCACAGTGAGTTGTTTGTCTGAAAAGTGTAGATCTACCTCATACTAATATATGCTCTGTTCACACTTGATGATAGTGCTGCTGGATTTATGTATGCACATGAGTTAGTGGCACATATTCGCAAAGAATATGGTGACTACTTTGCTATTGCTGTTGCTGGTTTCCCCGAAGGTCACCCAGAGTCAAAGGAAGGTCGTGAGATTGAAATGGAGAGATTAAAGGCAAAAATCGATGCAGGTGCAGACTTTATCTTTACTCAAATGTTTTATGATTATGAAATCTTTGAAAGATGGGTAAAAGATGTCCGAAAGGTCGGCATTGATTGTCCAATCGTACCTGGTGTGATGCCTATTCAAAATTATGGAGGATTCCAAAGAGCCACAGCAAGATTTCGTACTATTATCCCCCAATACTTTCATGATGCACTAGATCCCATAAAAGATGATGATCAGATGGTACGAGAGGTAGGGACAAGGCTAGTAGGAGAATTGTGCAAAAAGATTGTCGATCCCAGCAATGGTCTTGGCGTTAGTGGGCTTCACATCTACACTATGAATTTAGAACGAGGCTCAAGAATGTTGCTTGATTATCTTCAACTGGAGCCTTCAGTTGGACAATTGAAGCAGCTTCCTTGGACTCCCAGTCTTACACCAAAGCGGAGAGATGAAGGTATTCGACCAATTTTTTGGGCTAATAGAGCAAAGAGTTATGTTGATCGAACAGAAACCTGGGATGAATTTCCTAATGGTAGATGGGGGGATGCTCGAAGTCCAGCTTATGGTGACATTGATGCTTATGGAGTCAAATTACGTTATACACCAGATGAAGCAAGAGAGCATTGGGGTGAACCAAAGTCACTAGATGACGTCAAGAAGCTCTTTATTGACTTTTGTCGAGGTCAAGTAAAAGCATTACCTTGGAGTGAAACACCTGTAGCTAAAGAGACTGTAGTCATCGATGAGGCTCTACAGAAGCTCAATGACCTAGGATACCTTACGATCAATAGTCAGCCTGCAGTTGATGGTGCACCTAGCGAAGATCCTGTTCATGGATGGGGACCAAAGCATGGCTACGTATATCAAAAGGCGAGTGAAATTGTGCAAAGAGGGATAAGATTGCAATGCTTATTATTTCTCTTTTTTTTTCATCTTCAGGCCTACCTTGAATTCTTCTGCGCACCAGATCAGCTCGAAGTCTTAATTTCACGAATTGAAGCTGATCCAAAGATGACATACCATGCAGTTAATGCACAAGGTGATATGAGAACTAATACGACTAGTGACTCTCCCAACGCAGTAACTTGGGGTTGCTTCCCTCATTGTGAAATTATTCAGCCTACCATTGTCGAATCTATTTCTTTCCTCGCCTGGAAAGACGAAGCATTTGAAATTGGACGACACTGGGCAAAGGTGTATGAAGCAAACTCTCAATCTAGAAAGACACTCGAAGACATTTTTCAAAATTACGTCCTAGTGAATGTTGTCCATAACGATTTCAAAGATACACAGGGCATCTTCCGACCATTCCTAGAATCTAATAAAGTCAAGGTCAATGGCTCAGCATAAAGGGTAATTTTATTCGCTCTTTTCTGTTAGCAACCATCTTTATTTCTTCAGAATTTCCTTGAAAGAGAGTCGTAGTGGCGAGCATCAACTGCTTTCGTTATTGCATCTCATCCTTCATCTCCCAAGGAACTTCAACAATTTCTCGGGCTTCCTCTTTCTTTACCCTCTCCCTTCACGTATACCACCCTTCCACAGGGTCCTTGTCCCATATTCACTGGCATTTGTAGTCCACCCATTTACTCTCTCATTACCCATCCAGGCGACTTAACTCGTCAGCATCTGTACTTTCCTCAAACACAACGTAATCACACCTTTACATGTCACATGCAGTTTGATGATAATATTGACATGATATAACGAAATGCTGCCATTCATATTCAAAAGAAAGGGAAAAGATGACCAAGAATCGCCCGCCTGCAACGTCCTTTTACATCTTCCCTTCTTGCTTATTATGGCGAATCAGGCTACTCTCGGGCATGCCTGTATTTCCTTCTGTCACTTTACCTACTTCGTCTTTCGCTTCTTTCCAACTCTGTAGATTTACCCTACAAAATTCTCGATGAACTTTTGCAAAATTAAGAGCCATCTCCCTGAAATCTTTGACTTTTTCTCTTTGAAATCTATCCAAATCCGCTTGTATTGCCAAGGTAGCATACCGTAGATCCTTCTCTGTCAAATCCAAAGCCTCTTCCAATTGAGCGCAGTTGTCTTTGAGTCGAGAAATCGTATTGCGTCTAGTTGTCTCAGGATCAACATCCATGACTGAATGGAATGTTGAGCTTAAAGCACCTAATAGACCCCCTCCAGATGTTCCACCTCCTTGAGATCCAAGTCCTCCAGCTGTCCTACGAGTATGCAGGGTTGATCTACCAGCATTGACAGCACCAGATAATGCACTAGGTCGATTTGCTGAGTGATTGGGTCTAGGCTGTGGACCACTAAACGCACTACCGCCATTCGTTGCAGTGGGAGGAGAGGTAGGACGTGAGGAATTTGGAGAATTAGTCATACTAGGATCGGTCCATTCCTCACTATCCGCTAGCTTGTCCGATGAACCTGCCATTACTGCTGCAGCTCCTGAATTTGGACTTCCAGCTTCATTAGCATTTCCCCTGTCATCTCTTTTTAAGCTTGCTGCGTCTGATTCAGCTGCTGAACCATATACACTCCTTCTCATATTACTTCCTCTTGAATTGACAGAATCCCACACTCCATCACGGCCTTGAGTAGCAGCACCATTTCCACTAGCATCTGAACCCTTTACCAGACCCCTTCCTCCACTTTCTAGTGCACTGTTCAATCGTGAGGCTTCCGCTTCAATCCTCTCCAGCTCTTCTAATTGCAGCTTTTTCGCTTCCAAAGCATCATGAGCCAATTCAAATTGAAGATGCTTGGCGTGCCTCCACCTCAAAAGCTTCTGAAGGATAGAAGCAAACTGCGAATACTCATTTAAAGGCTCAGTAAAGAGTTGCTCCCATTCTTGCAGCATACTTCCGATTGCCATGAAGGTAGAATCTGCTGCTTGCCCAGTTCTCTCAATCGCATTGGCCAACAAGCCACTTTCACTCAAGCTGAAGCCATTCAAGACTGCTCCTAATTCAGCATAGTCGCTTGAAGATTCTAAATTGTGAAAATTTGCTTTCAGCAAGGCGGACTTATACACTCTTTTCACCCTACTCACCTCCCCATCGCTTGACGACACGTCGATTCGTCTTTTCCAGACTATTCTGAATGTGATTGCGAAAGCGCTCTGTAAATGCTTCGCTATCCAGGAAGCGCTGATTAGGATTTTTGAGCTGTGTGGTCGTATTTAGGGGTGGGAGGGGAAGTGCAAGGTATGCAGGCGAAGCGTGAGGCGACGCTGGGTCTGAAGCTGGCGCTCGTAGATTGGACTTTGGTAGAGTAGAGAGTGGCGGTGATGAAGTAATTTCATGCCAGCTCCATCGACCATCCAAAAAGCGTCTAAAGACGATGCTCTTTCCTAATCTTTCGTGATCCTTGACCCGATTTAAAAAGACTTGTAGCATTCTTTTCCGTCGAGCAATGATAGTTGCATCTTCCTTTGCTTTTGACTGTCTTGCTGCATAATCTGTCAAGGTATGCTTTGATGGAATAGGAGGAACAATCACAGTAGGATGAAGAGCAACTAGGGCTTCCCGCAAAGAGGCAAATTCACTATATCGACGTTTCGAGCTTAGTGTCTGTTTATAGGAGAGAATCCGTCATGAGTAGAATCATAAGGTATAGCCGATAAAATTTCAACTTACCCCGCAACGAATCAAGTATGCGATGTAAGGACTTTGTCCCACTCCATCACTCGTTTTCTGTGCATCCACAATCTGGAGAAAAGGGTGCAATTTGTCAGGTTTGCATCCGGTCAAAGGTAGATATCATATACTCACTCCTATTGGGTCCAAGCCTAACTCAGAAGCCACACTAGTGTCTGCAGTATCAGCACTCTGGGGAGAGAAAAGGGAGTGTATGAAAATGTCAATGATCTTTGTCCAAAGGGTTTTGTACTTTGCTAAGTCTACTGACCTGCAATGTCGATGTTTGAGCACTTCTTTCATTCGTGGTTTCTTGTCGGGTTGGAAGTAAAGATGGGGCAGGAGGAGGAGGCATATCTTGACCTCCCCAAGATGCAGCACCACCTACACCATCATTGTCATCATAAGCATCTGCTGATTCCTTGTCAGTCTCTGTAGCACTTGAAGGATTGTGGTTCTCAATCGGCCTTAATGATTTCTGTAGGTCTTCTTGCTGCAATTCTTGGGTGGGTGTATGATCTTCTTTTGCATCAGTGTCTACAACGAAAGGATCAGGTGTATCAGACTCTTTTTGTGTTGTGTTTCGATTAGACATGGCTTATGAGTGGGGGTCAAGAATATAAACCAAGAAACTGCGCTACCATCATCATCATTACCTTCACGTCAAAATGCACTGGACTAAGGCGCGACACATCTCGCACGTGGCGCACGAGCCATTCCCATTTTTTTCTGTTACCGGTATTGCTTTTACTTCGAAGAGAAAGACGAATTTATATGAAGAAATAGCTACCTTCTTTCTTGCCTCAGAGCGAGGATTGAGAGGATGCAGAGTGCTTCATGCTACCAAGAAGAGCGATTCAGTTAGTTATTGAAAGCTGAGGGTGAGGTCAAGCAATGCGAATTTCGAACAATGGTCATCTATTTAAATCTTGCGGTATTCTTCTCAGTTCCAAATTCCAAATTCTTCCTCGAAGTATATCGCATAGTGTCTATCAAAGAAGGCAAGATGCAACGTCGAGTCGTACAAGTCCAAGGAGTTCTGCAGCCACAGAAGGAGCTTTGATACCGCCTTCAGCCGCAGAAAAGAACTTGCCAGTAACAGGTATAAGAGTAGGCAAAGTAGGAATAATTGATGGGATTTTCAATTTCACATCCCTCTTTGTGCCAAGTACATCGTCAATAAGTCTGAATCGTTTGCAAGACTACTTCGCTGCTTTTGAAATGGATAGGACTAGATCACACCTCAGACTACTTTTGTGGATCTTATCTCTAAATTTACCACCTACCAATGATGTTGCACAGCGGAAGAGAAGATGGAAAATCAAAGTATATCGACGTGCCGATCTCGATCAGAGAAAATTGGTGCCAACTCAAACGAAATGTATACCGATAGCTACTGATATTCTCTGTGCAGAGGTTCTCAGGTCAGAAGTCAAGCCGGAATTCTTTGGTGATCGAGAAGTTCAAGTGCTAGATGCTATTTCACGTCGAGCTAGGCTTGGAGATGGAACAAAGACGATGAAAGCGCTAGTACAAGTAATGAATGAGATTAGACTCAGAGGTAGCGCAGAGGTCAACAAAGGGATTCTTGACACCCAAACAGCTTTGTCGGTGGAAAAGAATGTTGTTATTCAACAAGCAAGAAGAGGTCAATGGCGATTTATCTGGGAACGACGAGAGCATATACTGAGCCTGTTACGTTTACAAGAAACAAAAGGCAAATTACACAAAGACGACGAGGATGATTGGAATTTGAGCATTTTACTTATCAGGGCATTAATCGGTACTTGTGCTGCTACGCCTTCGACGCTCAACAAAACACTCTATGCGAAATTGAAATTTAGTATTGGAATTCATAAACAATTTCTTGCTGGTTTCAATTCCCTTTATAATGAGCTTGAAAGCATCTATGGTCAAGCAAGCGACAGAGTCTTAGCTCACTTCATCCTTGCTTTGGCCAGAGGCGGAGAGCTTGGTATCTGGAGCAGGAATACGTCTCTAACAATGAAACAATATCGTATTCAATTGCCATCAATACAACGAGCGCAGCAGCTGTTCGATGAGCATTGTCGTAGAAGCGCAGAGAAAGGAAAGCTTGTCTCATTGAGCTTGTTACACGTCATGATGGATCTAGAAATTGATTTGGCGTACCAATGCAGTTTATGGGAGAAAGAAGTACAACGTAATCAACAATCGAATCTTTCTCATCAAATACAAAAACATTGGTCAAATGTCAAGAAGATTGCGTTTAAGCTCTCAGAGTACAACAAGAGCGAAAAATTGACAGAAATACAAAGTATTTCATCGAATAGCACCTCAAATGTGATCGAAAGACTACAGCAAGTGGCAAAGATTGCCCAAATCCGAATTAAGTTAAACCTTTTCCAGGGTAGGTGGCAACTAGCTGTCAAAGATCTTCAAGAATTGTTGAATTATATCGAACCTGATGAAAAATTACATTTCATTGCGCAATTTGATGACAAAACTGCACTAGATAAATATAAGATTGCTACTAGAGCAATGATTGGAACGAGAAGCTTAACAAGAGGAGCATTTATTCGTATTGCAATTCATCTAGACTCTTGTAATTTAGAAGTGCAGAAACGTGCACTTCCACTATTAGCAAAGCTAGCAAGAGACAGCGTAGCGAGGGGAGTGTGGGATCCATGGCCATTGACTGCCCATGCCAATAATCGATTTCATCAACCATTGAGTGTACGACTGCAACTCATTGACCCAATTTCAGATTTGTCATCATTCTTTAGACGTTTGCTTGGTATTTGCAAACCAGTTAGGTCAATAGAGCGTAACCAAGTCCAAACAGGCTATACGACTGTTTCTAGTGGTTTAACATCTTCGACTTACTGGATAGTAATGCAAATTTTAGCAGAGACTCATTATGAGATGGAATCACGACTCGATTCGCTAGATCGCAAAGGACTTTTGACAGAGATTGATAAAGGTAAGGAGTGGTATCAAAGAGCATTTCGACGAATATTCGTACAAGATGGAACTGGCGCTGCACAGTGTATTTGGTCATTATTTGCCAATAAAGAAGAGGAGAAATGGATTATACCCAGACTAAAACTACTTCTAAAAGAAATCTTTTTATCCATGAGAGTGCCAGAGAGAGTGTGGCAATCATCACGAAAGGCAATGGAGACCATCTTTATGAATTTCGAGGGTAATCGAAAGCTTGAATCACAGGCACTTGAGGTCTTTGATGATGTGGAAAAAGAATTTCAAGAGAGCAAAGAAAAAAAAAAAAAAAGGGAGAAAGGTGAGATGATGTTTAAATTAGGAGGCAGGAGTCCTTCAGCAACGAGTCCATAAGGGGAGGTATTGGTTAGAAGTTTTGTAGTCGATGTTTTCCTTCATTGTAATATACATGGCATATGATCAAAAAGTTGCGAAAAATTGATTGGAATATTTGCAAATGAGTAAAGTACAGAGTAAGTGAGTTGAGTCTATGGGCATATTTCTTTGATCTCTGGAATGGAGAGAGATCAAAAAGCAGTCAGTGATTCTAATTGCATCGATTCACACTAATAGTCTAACTCACGATCGATAATCTTTGTGTAAGCGATACTGGCAGGAGACTCTGGAAATTCATCAACGAAACTCTCGCCCATATCACAACATTTTCCAATTCTAGGGTCTAGAGGTACACTTCCCAAAAAACGAAGATTTAATTCTTCGCACAATGCTTTGGCTCCACCGGTAGAGGGATAAAATATGTCACTTTGGCCATGACAAGCAGGGCATACAAAGCCAGCCATGTTCTCAACCACTCCAAGGATGGGAATATTGACCTTGCGACAGAAGCTAATTTCTTTTCGTACATCTTGCAATGAGACTTCTTGTGGAGTTGTAAGTAGAACAGCTCCATCTAAGCCTCCACTATCTTTGAGCAACGACACAATCGAGAGATGTTCATCGGAAGTACCAGGTGGTGTATCAATGAGCATATAATCTAGCAGATGTCCTTTGGCCTCTTTGTCACCTTTTTCTTCATCGTCATCTTCTTCTTCTTCAAGAGCACCAGTCCAGTCTACATCTAGTAGAAATTGCTTAATGAGTCCATTCTTTTTGGGTCCTCTCCATATGACTGCACTGTTTGCAGATGGAAGCAAAAATCCAATTGACATTGCGCAAAAATTATCGCTGACATAGACTGGTGACCATCCTGAAGCTGAAGTATGAATTGATGAATTTGATAATCCTAAGATGGTAGGTATACTAGGTCCACATATATCAATATCCATAATAGCTGTCTGTTTTGCCCTATCCTTTGCGCATGCCCACCCTAACATGGAAGTAAATGTGCTCTTTCCTACGCCACCTTTACCGCTCATTATTAAGATCTTTCTCTTTATTTTACTCATTCGAGCAGCTATCCGAGGTAAATCAGGATCAGGTCCCTTTGGTGTACTTGCGCATGTTGACTGGTTTGGACATCCTGCACAAGCCGATGCTTTTCCTGCTTCTTCTGATTCCGTTCCAGGACAGTGTGCAGGAGCATTCTTGTGCAAGGAAGTAGAAATTTTAGCTGTTGAAGAAGGGTAAGCTCTCTGATTGTAGTGACTTCACTCACTTCTGGTACTTGGTCGGGAAGAGCTCTAGCTATGCTTTCTGGAGGTAAAACTGATGAAGAAGAAGCTACATTGATCTCAAACATCCCTGCTGGTACAGGCTGAGGGTGCGATACAATGGCCATCCTTGTTAATGATTCGACTTGGTGATTTTCAATGATGAATACTTGATGATCCTTGACAAGTAAAGTGGCGAAACGGCCGTAAAGAAACAAAATTCTGGACATGGCACGTGCAAAAGACACTCACTTTCGCGCTCCATTGATTAAAAAATTAATGACCTCCTTCGTATTTAGCTCTATATCAAGCACTCAATATTTCCAGCATTGATAGTAATCCAATCATGTCACTCTTCAAGTCCTTTCAACCTCAGAAAGGCGATATTTCAACTTCTACAGCAGTCAAGTCATCTGTTCAGAGAGGGATGAGATCAAAATTATTGGAGCAATATGACGCATTAAGTAAAGATGAAAATGTCCTCCTCGAAACAATTTGGCCAAAGAAGCAACAAATTACTCTTACCAAATTCAGGTGAGATAGTACGCTACGCTACCTAGTGGAGAATGCAGGAAATCTGACCAGATAATTAATCTCCTTCAGCCGAGAACATGTGTCATTTCTTGTTTACAAAGGAGAACCATTATTCTTTCAACATTTCGATGGGCCATATCTTCCTACTCTACACCTATTGCATAAATGTGAGCTATGGTCGGAAAATTGATAGAGCGACTTGTACTAACGCAATGACAATTTATAGATCCTTTTTTGCTACCTCAAATTAAGGTAGACAGAGGAGCAATCAAGTTTTTACTTTCTGGCGCTAATGTCATGGCACCTGGCTTGGTATCAGCAGGAGGTCACCTACCTGACCCTTCTAAGGGAGAGCAAGCACTAGAAAAGGGACGAGCAGTTGCAATTATGGCTCAAGACAAAGATACAGCTCTAAGTATTGGTATCCTCAAAGAGAGCACAGAAGATATCAGGGCGAAGGGAAAAGGTATTGTTGTAGATAATCTGCATTGTTTAGGTGGTGAGTGGTATTACTTGGTAGGCTCTATTGTCATGATTGAACTGACGGCAACTTTATCTGCTATAGACGATCTGTGGGCAGCATGCGCCAAGGGAGGATTCTAATATTGGCAAAGATAAAACCAGACCTTGTGTGCTTCAATAGTATATTAAACATTAAATGCAAACGACCAAGCATGTATTATAACAACATTCAAGGCAATCAATTTTTTGACCACCAATTATCTTAGGGCATGCAGGCTATGATGTAGGCTGGAAAAAAATGAATTTCGGATTAGCCAAAGTAAGTTTTCAACATTCGCTCAATTTATACTCACTTCCAAAACTCTTCACTGCAAATAATTTTTCACCTTCGCTGAGGTGTTTGTAGGTGCTCTTTTCCGCCTCTTGCTTCTCTGTTCTTTGCATTAATGCAGCCATTCCATCCATCCCATTTTGACTATTATCGTCGACATCATCTAAATCTTCGTCATTACTACTCTGACTTTCGCTTTTCTCGTCGTCACTCTTTACACCAGCCTCGGCAGATTCCCTTGGAATTGCATGCACTTGAACTCGCTCAAAACCGACTTCTTCCATTGCTTCGATAATTTCTCTCAAGCTCCAAACTCGAAAGTCATAACTAAAGTAATCTCTTAACCAAGATTTATCCTTGAAACGAAAACTCAAACTCATACGAAATCGATTGGTGACATAGTCTATGGGTCCATCTTCCCTCCAATACTCGTATCCTCCGCATAATTCTCCTGTCCGTACTAAAACAAGTCTACCTCTTGGCCAGCCTTTCCAATCTGAGCCTGAATTTGGTGCCCGCTTTGGTTTCCAGAATTCAAGATCGTTCATTGAGAGAGGTATTGGAGGATCATCTGTGTCACCGCGAAGGAAACCAGGCTCTTTTTCGAATTGCGACCATAGGCTTTGCTGCTCTTCTCTTTCTTCTTCAGTCTTTGGTTCCCAATTAGTCGGGCCAGCAAAAGGGTCGACAATCAAGACACCAGTTTCTGCTCGAAGTGTCCTTCTACACTGGGCCAGATATGCTAGCAATGATCGACGGTCATGAAAGTACGAAAGTGCATAATTGCCAGCATAAATTAGATCAGGTGCTTCTACTTCAGCGCCGGCGATAGGGAGTGAAAGGACATCAGCATGAAGTAGAGTCAAGACTTCTTCCACTGCATTCGTCTCTAATTTTTCCTCTACTTTCGCCTTTTCTCTCGAGAGTCTTTCTTTAGCCATTCGAGCTTGAAACTTTCTTTCGAAACGATCAGAGGCTGCGCCTTCTGACCAAGTAGAAGAAGAGCTTGGCGTTGACCTGCCATTTGTCCTTGCTCCTTCATCTACTGAATCTGGGGTATTACGCCCTGTGCTTTCTACTCCCATCTCTATCTCTGGTTCTAAATCCCGAACTTGTCCAGTAGACGAGTATTGAGCAGATTGAATAAGCTGGGCTTTCCTTTTTGATAAAGCTACACGTTTTTGTGCAACTCTAAGAGCGTCTAAATCGATATCTACTCCTTGCGATCGATTTCCTCTCTCGAGTCCTAGCCAAGTCTGTGCAACGACAGCTGAATTGAAAATTGTCAGATCATGACTGATATAGATACAAGTCTACCACCATGTTCCTCACCAGAGCTACAGAAGTCTTCACGAAGTATTTTTGCATCTGGTCGTCTTGAGCCGATCTCTTGAGCTCCATAGTACATGCTGGCCAAATTGGTACATTCTAATAGCGGTTCTTGAACTGCATCTTCATATACCTCGAGAGCATTAGCGGTCGAGGCAATTGTTCCCGTGCCATTGCTTGATGTTGATATAGAGTTGGCCAGAAATCGTGGTAGCCGACCGTCACTACCCGTCATAAAGAGAGCAGGCCTGAGTATAGGAGGTATTAAAACCTACCTGCACTTAATCAAATTCTTGTCTTGTCTTTTCTTTTTGTTTTTTTTTTTATTTTCCTTTTATCCTTTACTTGGTTCAGGGACCTGCTTACTTTCTCGTACGTGTATTTTGTGTTATTCTTGAGACTTTCAAACGTGGCTAAATAAGAGATTGGCTATTCATCCCGTGTTGTGCGATGCACAGACTTGGTGGCGCTTTTGATGGTTTTTCAAAAGAATTGGGATTCGTCCAAGTCTGAAAATGAAGCACTAAGTCTCAATAAAGTCTAATTTTCGACCTGGAACCTTGAATTTGGTCTTTTTGAAACTTTTTTTCCTTCTATATACTTCAAGGCTTTACTAGACACATCTCTTCTCTCTTCTCTCTCTCTCTCTCTCTTTTTTTCACTCTCTTTCTTTCTCTTCTTCAATTGTACCACAATGGCACCTCTATTTCCTGATAGGACCCATCCTGATGTGCTGTGCTTATTCGATGTCGATGGTACACTATCACCAGCTCGTCAACTGGTATCTCCAGCTATGATGGCTCTACTAGCAGAAGTGAGAAAGCATGCTGCAATTGGCTTTGTAGGAGGTAGTGATTTAGCCAAGATTACTGGACAATTGCAATTGCCTGATCAACGACCTGGTGAGCAATCCAAAAGAAAAAGGATGGTAAAGATCAATGTCTTTTAAACTAATAAAATCTCACCCATTTTTCTCAGTATTGGAACAATTTGATTATGGTTTTGCTGAAAATGGATTGACTGCTTATCGAATGGGCAAAGAGTTGGCTTCTCAATCATTCATCGGCTGGATAGGTGAAGAAAAGTACAAGGATATGGTTAAATTTATTTTGAGATATATTAGTGAATTGGACATTCCCATCATGAGGTGAGCTTTAGAGATTACAGCAACGTCTTTTCCCTTTTTGATTTGAGATTGTTTTGATCGCAGAGGAACATTTGTTGAATTTCGAAATGGAATGATCAACGTCAGTCCAATTGGAAGAAATGCAAGTGTTGAAGAGAGGCATGTCTTTGAAGCATACGATAAGCAACACAAGATTCGTGAAAAATTTGTCGAAGCACTCAAGGCTCGATATCCTGATAGCAATTTGACTTTTTCAATTGGAGGTCAAATCTCCTTTGACGTCTTCCCTACTGGTTGGGATAAGACTTTTGCTTTGGATCATATTAAAGACGATGGCTGGAGAGAGGTTCACTTTTTTGGTGACAAAACTTTCAAGGTAAGATGACGAATGATGAGAGGAAGAAAACAAATTTGATAAGAGCACCTTTGAAAGCTAAATTTCAATTAATTCTTTATTAGGGTGGAAACGATTACGAGATCTTTAGCGATCCACGAACTATTGGTCACACTGTCACTTGCCCCGAAGACACGATGAAGGAGCTCAAGACGCTCTTCAAATTGTAGAGGATGGCAAGATTATCATAAGAGAGAGACACAGTAACTAGGCTTGTCGCATAAGTAATCGAATGCAGTGTAATAATGAAATGTATACCTTTTACTTTGGTATCCGATTTACAGGACTGTTCGACTGAGTCTTTGCAGTGAATTTAGCAAAATGTCTCCATCTTTGAGTAATTTACTGTAGCTTCCAGAGAGTACGTCTGGTCTGCGTGTCTCTACCACTCCCTGGACTCGATCTATCACTGCAGGTAGTCGACCAAGGGCAATGAATCTTGACAATTCACTGAGGAAGAGTAAAATATATCATCAGCTGCGTTGTAATCCAACTCGGAGTAATCTTTTACTTACTCATCGATAAAGGTAGGAGAGACACCAAACGAATGAGCCATATTGTCAATGGTAAGCGATCGATATGACTCTAATAGTTGGGCGTATGCTATGATTCTCATTTCTCGAACATAGTATCGAGCGTGCATTGATAGCACTCGTGACGTCAAAAGATGCTTTTGTTCCACCTCAGCCAATGCTTTGAAGAAAGCAGCATAATCACAATTGTATAGCGAGTTTGTGTAGGTGCCGATTGAATCAATCTCGTCGACTACCTGCAAGACTTCTGGAGAATTGATAATCTAAAAAAGACAAGATTATTTAATATGAGAAAGTAGATGCTTCTTGCTCAATAGTAGTCGCTTACCTTCTTCTTTAATTCTGTTCGAGGCAATGCAAGAGTGTTGGAGAGAACTGTTAGGGTGATGAATTCATTGTAACTAAGCAGCTCTGTTGCAGTAAACGTTGAAAGAGCATCAAGAAGTAGCTCGCCACCAGCTTTGAAGTCTCGAATAGAGAGTAGATGATAACCTTCGTAAACCTTCAGTCGATTCCTCCTTTCCCAATCACCACCTTCTTCGACCAATCTGAGATCGCATCAGGTTATAAGAGATTGTGTGACGTAGAGCTCGCATATCCCTATCTACACTCACAGCTTTGCCTTTGCAATATTGTCCATTGTGACTGCAGGCTCGCCATGGAACAGACCGATTCGAATCAGCGCCATAGTCAGATCCAATCGAGACCCAAGTCCAGCTGCCTTTTCGATTGCAATCTTGTGTGCCTCTAGTGCTCGAGTCTGCCCACACGAAAAAATAAAAAAACTTCAGCATACTCTAGCTAACATCATATCTACTTCTATGAATGCACCTTGTCTCCAATCTTTGCCAAATATGCAGCCTTCTGCCTCAGTACTGCGTTCACCTCCGACTCTCCCTCATTCTCTTCGTTTAGCTTTAGCTGCTTATCCATCAACTCTATCGTCTCTTCATTCTTTTTCTCTAACTTCTCAAGTAACGCATTGTCTCTCTTAAGTACCCTTGCGATGGCCGGGTCAGGATTGTTAATGATTGATGAATAGTAAGGAGCCATTTCATCTTCTTCGATACCCTTCATTAGTGCTGTTCGAGCTGCATCATGGCTTGTGCTTGATTGACCAGGTCGAAGTAGTAGGAACAAGTGCTGCTGTAAAGCCAAATTGGGGATCGGTAGAACCTGCTCATCGTCCGCCATGTTCTTGATCGGGTGTTATTGTGGTGGTGATAGTACAGAATGTCAAGTGATGTAACGAGGAAGCGTTTTATTATGTCTGTCTCTGTGTCAATCACCAACATTGAAGGTGGTCTTTGCGCTTATATAAGCACTTACGCGTCTTTCTTGGAGTGATGCGACAACCAACAAGTCAAAGCATCTTGTTCGAGTGACATTTCTAAGTCTTCGCAAGGACTTATAAGCCATCATCATAGCATCATGGCAATCGAACAGCAGCTTACGCTACAGCAGGCGGAGGATGCTATTAAGGCTGGAAATTCGAGCGAAGGCGAGAGGATTCTGAAGCAGATTATGGATGGAAAAGGCGGTAAGTTTTATAGATTACAAGCCACTACAAAGACCTCTTATACTGATATATTTTGATTGTTACAGGCGAGAATAAAGAGGAAGATACCCTTAGGCAGAAAGAGCTAGCGCTGACAAGACTAGGACAACTTTATCGTGATAACAAGTGAGTGGACATATTCCCGAGCAGAAGTATCATTGTGCACTAAGACAGCTCTTTTTTAGGGATGCAAACAAGCTCGCAGAAACTGTTCGATCTTCTCGATCACTAATGGCATCGATTGCAAAGGCAAAAACTGCAAAGCTGAGTAGGTCTACTATTTGTGAGCTGGCTTTTCTTTTTTTATGACACTGATCGTACTCTTTTTGCAGTCCGAACTTTGATCGATTACTTCGGTGACATTCCCAATTCAACAGAAACACAGATTGCTGTGACAAAGGAAAACATCGAGTGGGCCAAGGGAGAGAAGAGGATATTTTTGAAACAAAACCTAGAGACTAGACTAATTGGACTTTATTACGATACAAGAGCATATCGAGAAGCAATTCCGTTAATTGATAATTTACTTAAGGAGTTAAAAAGATTAGATGATAAAATGATTCTTACTGAAGTACATTTACTGGAAAGCAAAGTGAACCATGCGATCAGCAACTTTCCCAAATCAAAAGCATCGTTGACGTCTGCACGAACATCTGCCAATGCAATCTATTGTCCACCCACATTGCAAGCATCACTAGATATGCAAAGCGGTGTATTGCACGCAGAGGATAAAGACTACACGACGGCGTGAGTATCTCCACTGTTAGCATCAGTAATGACACGAGCTCATCCTTTGCTTCTATTTCATACAGGTACTCGTACTTTTTCGAGACTTTAGAAGGACTTTCATCGCAAGAAGATCCTCGTGCTCCATCAGCTCTGAAATACATGCTGCTTTGCAAGATCATGTTGAATTTAACAGACGATGTCAATGCAATTATTGAAGGAAAGATGGCACAAAAATATCCGGGCCGGGACATTGAAGCAATGAAGGCAGTAGCAAAAGCACACGAAGAGAGAAGCCTGGAAAAGTTCGAAATTGCACTCAAAGATTACAAGGGTGAATTGAGCAATGACACTATTATTCGAAATCATCTTTCAGCACTCTACGACACTCTATTGGAACAAAATTTGCTACGAATTATTGAGCCTTACAGCAGAGTAGAGATGAATCATGTTGCCAAGTTGGTACGACAGCCAGTGAGGGAAGTAGAAATAAAGTTGAGTCAGATGATTCTCGACAAGGTATTTCATGGAATTCTCGATCAAGGGGCTGGGTGTCTTGTCGTCTTTGATGAACCAGAAGAAGACAAAATGTATGGGGCAACGCTGGAGACTATCAAGCACGTCAGCACAGTAGTCGATTCGTTGGGAGCAAAGGCAAAGAAATTGTCATAAAAAGGTGTGATGATTAATTAGCATGAAATACAATTGTACACTTGAAGCAAACACACTATGCAATTATTTGCAGCATTTCTCGGATAGCTGGAGAAAGGAGAATGAAGAAAATTTAGTAGTGACATTGTGGAAGTAAAGGTAAAATACTCACATAGAATTTTCTCCCTCGACTTTCCCAACCCTTTACCTCTCCGAATTTCTTCTGCATCCAACCTCAACCAGTCAGACCAAGAAACTACAGGTTTCGAATTTTGTCGAAGTATTTCGGGTTCGTTTGGGAGTGGTTCAGTATTGAGGTTGGCTGAAGAGTAGAGATGTTGCCAGTCGTGGAGCATTTGGTCGGCCACACTGTTTGCATCAATTCGGGTTGAAGCAATGACACCTAGAGGCCCACTGGCTAGCCAACCAGAAACGTACAGACCTGGTATCTATTTGTTGACATAATTTGATCATTAGTTTAGTCAAAGGCAATTGATTGGCTGTCAACTCACTGGCTTTGATTGATCATCAAGCACTCTACCACCACGATTGGGTATAATTCCTCTTTTTGAGTCCCATGGAATTATACCAGATTTTGTTTGAATTGGATCAGATCCATCCAGTGGAGCTCCTTGATATCCTACACTGGTAATTACCAAGTCTGTATCAGATATCTTGGTATTTCCTGTCTTGTACAAGTGACTATTACTAGCCCTTGCTGATGCACTCCAAGGTTGAGATTGTTCATCACTAGCAGGCAGACCTTTGAATATCATCTCATCCCATTCAATTTGTTTTACAACTTTCTTTGTCTTCTCCTTTTCATTTTCTTGACCATTGAAGTGACCATTGAATTGACGTGGGCTTTGAAAGAAAGAAGTTGACCAACTAACACTGCTATCCTTTCCTGCTTTGCTACCTTTCTCCAGTATGCTCAACAATCGCTTTCGAACTCGAATTTCTGCCAGTAGACTTCCACCTTCCTGGTCTCCCATTTGCTTTGAGGTTCTATCCATCTCATTTATTTGATCCTTTGCTACCTTTAAATCACCTGCTTTAATTCCTTGATAGTAGACGCCTTGTAAATCCATCATTTCTCTTAATTCTTTGTTTGTGAATGCAACTTGAGCAGGACCTCTTCTAGCCACTAAATCCACACTTTGAACATCACTTTTAGCAAGTTGAGCGAGTACTGGTTCTGGTATATCAGTTTCTCGGAGTGCAGCTCTTGCTTTGACCTCCTGATCTTTTCTAAATAGATCATGAAGGGTGCTACTAGAACGTAATAAGATCCTAGCTACGTCTAAAGCTACATTTCCTGCACCGACTACAGTAGCATGCCTTAGTCCAGTCAAGTTAATTTGCTTCCAGGGTTTAGTGGCCAAGTATTCAGGATCATGAGCCGCAGGATGACCATTGTACCAATTGACAAAGTCGAGTGCGGGGTGTACGTTATACAACTCCCCAGATGCTGAGCCAGGTATTCCTAGTGGTCTTGATAGCGATGACCCATAGGAAAGTAGTATATGGGTATAATAGGGTAGGAGTGAAGATAGAGTGAGCTTTGTTGCTAATGGGTAGGTGTAGTGTAATGATTGTGACGATGAAGGATCTGTGCTAGAAGAGCCTACAATATTTACATTACCAAAGAATCGAAATCGGCGATCTGTCGCTACTTGAGCAAATTTATTCTCGACATTCTACTCGGCATCTCTTGAAATTATTAGCAAAACGCAATTACTAGTACCATCGCAGCATCCTCCTCCTCCTCCTCACCTTGACTTCTGGATGATCTGGTGCTACCCCATAACGTACTAGTCCATGAGGTGTTGGTAATCGTTCATACATGTGTACTTCTACATTGGTGGTACTTTGCGCTAATAATCTAGCAGCGCTATAGAATCCAGAAGGTCCACTACCAATTATAGCTACCTTGAAGACAGAGGCTGTGGACATTGCTCTTACTAGCACTGTCCTCCTCCTCTTCCTTTTCTTCTTCTTCTTCTTTCTCTCTCTTCAAGACTTCCTTTCTCCCCTCTTTCGAATCAACAGTGCACAGGACGGGCGTAGTTAAGTTTAAATTGAATCTAAGCCACGCTCGAGGACTTACTACTGACAATTTCTTTCTTTGATGAAGTAAAATCCATTTGCCGGGTTTTGATTACTGTATGTCTGCCATCCCTCCACATAGGCAGGAAGAGATGCCCGGACGGCGCCATCTTCCACCTTTCTCCTGACAGTCTTATCCTTCCTTTTTCTCTTCTTTACTACTCTACTTTAACAAAGTATTTCTTATCCACCAATTATTATTCACAATGGCTGGCTCATCATTTTATGAACAAATCCTTGCTGCTACTGGCAAGGGTACTCCCAATTACTCTCTTTATGCTGTACCTGTTATGTGGTTATTGAGTATTTTGCCTCATTTTTATGCCATTGGTCTTAGTAAAGGCAAATTTACTAATACTACTCCAAGAGGATATTTGGCGGAAGTTCAAAAGAAGGAGAAAAAGGATGCAATTGACAAGGCTTATATTCGAGCTGAAGCTTGTCAACAAAACAGCTTTGAAAATTTACCATTTTTTGCTGCTGCCCTTATTGCTGGTAACTTTGTGAGAGTTGTAAAGTTCACTCTAGATTAATCGACTCCTTGCTGACACTTCTTTCATCACCTCCTTCAGGCTAAGCTACCAAGTGAAGAACTAAATACTTTGGCTGGCGCTTACTTGGCCTCTCGAGTCGTTTACAACTTTCTTTATATAGTCACTACTTCTGAAGCCGCCTCAAACCTTAGAACTGTTACCTTCCTCGTTGGTGTAGGTATCAACTGGACACTCTTCATCAAGGCTGGTCTCGCTCTTAATTGAGAATGATTTTTAATTTAATTCACTCAAATGAACAGTTTGTAAGGCAGAATCGCTGATTTTAATATCATTTACCTTGAGTGCTTAAGCATTCATCTCTATCATATCTGCTAATCGTATATGTTCTTCCAACATTGACCCGTAAAAAAGACTGATGTCGTGGTCTGCTTCAGCAACTTTGACTAGACCTCTTTGTTCCAGTTTGTTCGCTTCTTTTCCTAGTGTTGATTGGATATGAAGAGGTGAGAGAATGACATCGTCCAACGTCAATGGTGACGATGGTTCAGAATGAGTGAAACTTGAGTCATTGTGAAAGGTGCAAGAAGCAGAGGCGCACATGCTGAGAAATGAAGTAGATGCCATTGAAGAGCTCCTTTCGCGTGGACCAGGGGAAAGGGCAGGTCTTGAGTTGTGTATAACGTTCGTAGATGATCGCAATCGCTTATCATTATAGCACTCGTAAGGTGTAATTATTGAGGAGGAAAGATGACCTGATTGTTGTGGCATAAGGTGTTCATCTACATTCTTCACAATTGTATTAGTGGGTATTTGAATATTGCAGTCATCTTCGCCTTCTGCCACAGAAGCAAGAGTACTTTTACGTCGAAATTTTACTCTACATAAGTCAGCATTTAGTTGACCCTGTTTTAGAGCCTCAATGGTAGAGTGGAATTCTCTCCTTCCTTCCGTCTTCCAGCATTGGTCGTAGAGATATGCAGCTAGATAGGCTGCACCCATACAAGCTCGTGTCACATTATTAGAGTCGGTCGACTTTTTCTTAAGAAAATGTATCCCTTTTCCTGCCTCTTGATAGTCACCAGTCGACTCATCTCTGCTCAGTACAATGGACGCTCCAAGTACGTCTGCATATATGTCAGTAATACATTCGTTCTTCGATGGTTCACCCCATGCTAGCCACTTATTCGGAACGATGCCCGTGTCATACGGATCGAAACCAAGGTATTGAGCTGCCCCTCGATACTGATGAAATGTAGAATCCTTCTGTTCATGTGACTGAATTTGACCCACTACTCGCCTTATTTGTAATGCTTGTCCTTCAACGATGCAACGAGGGTTAGCACGAAGATCTTGGTATTCTGATACCCTAGTGCCATTCTCATATCGACGCAAACCTCCATTCGGCCCAGATGCAACAAAGAGAGTGAAGAGCTGCATAGAAGTAATGAACGTCACTGCCGCATCAAAAATTGAAACTATTAGGAGATGTACTTACTTTATTATCGAGCCCTATCGAGCCTCCAGGAGGAACTACGTGAACAAGCTGGAAAGCAGAGAGTGCAATATGAGCGGAATATGTCAGTGAAGGATTATCACCTCTCAAACTAACCTGATTGAAAGCTTTCCAGGTCTTGGTATAGCTTTCTCGGACTAAGTCACGAGCACTTCCAGCATCCAAATAACAAGAAATTGATAAGAATGGTTTGTGATTAAGTGATTCAATTGTGGAAGGCATATTTTCAGATCTGCTGAGAGATCGTAACGGGTTGGGGTATATTGAATATCTTGAGGAAGTCGTGTAATTTTCCATAGGCACCATGGTATAATCTGATTTGCCCAGCTGCAGCCCTGCTTCATCTGGAAGGGGGAGGAAAGACAAGTAAGCTGATATTAGAGAGGGTATAGAGCTTATTACTAGGCAATCCTGTGGAAAGCTAAATCCTGCAAGGTCACTGTAAGATTTAGTATTTCAAATGTGATGCTTGTCTTGACATCGAATGTTACTTACTATCTGTCCACCAACTTCCAATGTGAGATGTACCATCTAGGGGGCATAGCTTTGGTAAGATGGATTTGAGTCTCTGTTGCTGCTCTTCCGAGAAGCAAGTGGGTGTAGGAGACACCCATTGTAGGTTCATGGAGTCAAACAAATTGGTAGAAGCGGCTTGCAAAGGATTACAACTGTTGAAATAAGGTCAGGTCTTGCGCTTCATATAAAAAGCTACATTTACATCTAATCACACACCTTGCAATTTTACCAAGTAGCAAACTGTCTAGAAACGCTCCGATTGGTAGAATATGCTCAGTCGTGGCCCAAAGAGGTGAGTGTACAACACTTTGGACTAGGCGAGGGAAGTCGCTGAAAGGAGGTCTACTACCGGTGTCGTGAGTAAGCTTCATCTGCCTTCCAATTCTCGGTTCCACTCTTTGATCAGACATGCGGTCTATCGGAGCTGTTGCATAGAAGGCATTACTGAAAAAGCTGTGATTAATTTTAGGTGATACCTGTGCAGGATGTATCGTATGGTCTTGATCAGGAGAAACAGCGAAGATCCTTCGGGAAAGTAGTTGATGTTCAAGTTTGTCATGCGGAGATAAATTTGCAAGTACTGACGAGGCTGACTTTGTGAGGTATACTGGCATATTAATCTAAAAGGCAGTACGAAGTGAGAGACGAACTACAGCATAGACGTTTTACTTACACTTGTGGAACATATTACTGCCTTAGTACTGCAAAAGAAGAGTGATTTTGATGCTCGCAGACGTTCGAAAAGTCTATCTATGCTTCTAATGATCTTGCTAATAGTCACTCCTGAATTAGAGCTGACAGGGTCATGTAAGTAATTATCGGATGTATTACATGTGCATGGCGATCGAGGTAGTATGGAGAGATCAGCTGAGCGTCTTTCTGCTACGAGACTCTGTACCCTGAACATACGGAAATTGAGGCTGCATCTTTAAAAAAGGAAGGGTCAATCAGCTTCCAGCACATCAGAGTCAGGTATCAGTGTGCTTACATCTTCGAATTCTATCATTTCTCTGTGGACCACATTAAAACCACAGATCTGTATAAAGGTGGCCCATAGACCATTTCGCCGCAGTTCTAATGCCAGTAGCAAAGGTATATCGAGCATGGATCCTTGTATATCAGCAAGAGCAAGTTAAATAGGCAGAATAAGCAGGATTTGGTACGGCGGAGAGAAGTACAGCAGATTCAGAATAGATAAAGTAAATTTTCTTCATTGTGATCTTAGAGCAGTGAAGGGATGAACGAGTGGAACGGGGCGAATAGAGTAAAAGTGCAAAATAATGTGGCTCACAATCTCTTCCCAATCGTGGGCGCGCTGAGCCGTCCCTTTAACCTGCAAGTATATGACGGAAGCCGGCAAAAGAGGGAGGATTGAATAAGTTTTGGGGTGTAATGGAGAGACAAAAAATAGGGTGTAAATCATGAATATGATGCCTCAAATTCCAGTAGTACAATTATTGGCATTTGGTTTTACAGCTCCCACCGACCAAACATGCGGTCTACTAGTGCCTGAATTGTCCACCTTCTGTTCTCTGCTTCAGGGAAGACTATTGATCGATCTCCATAAAATACCTGACCAAAGAAAATTTAAACAGTCAGGTTCAGCAAGTAATGGAAGCATTCTTTTTCGTGTACTGACCTCATCATCAACTTCATTGCTCTTCCGTGGCAGGCAGTGCATAAATTTCCAGTCTGGCTTGGCAACTCCCTTGCAAAGAGCTTCAGTGACTTGAAATCCGGCAAAATCACGAAGCCTCTGTTCTTTACTTGCTTCATCTCCCATTGAAATCCTGAGAATAATAAAAAAAGGTACATGAGATATCAGTATTTCAATTCGAAAACCTTTTAGTACTGGTAGACCTACCATGTATCAGTTACTACTACGTCAGCATCTTTTAAAGCTTCTTTGGGGTCATTACACCATGTGATTTGTCCCTTTGTCCAGTCTGTTGGTTCTTTTAATCCATCTTGCATCTCTCCCCACACAATCTCATCTCTCTCATACCCCTTTGGCACAGCAACAGCGAGATGTATGCCAAGTCGAGGATAGGCTACGAGCATATCAGCAAGAATATTATTGCTATCACCTACCCAAGCAACCTTGAGACCTTGCAGAGGTGCAAGACAACCAAGAGAGGAAGCTTCCTTGACACTCTTGGAAGAAGACATCTTTACTGACAATAGTGGATCTTCGATCATCGTCTGTAGATCGGCCAATATTTGAGTAGGGTGATATCGAGCAGAGAGTGCATTTAGGACTGGTACACTCGAATATTTTGCAAGTGTCTGGGGGATAAAGGGGAGTGACAAACTGTCAATAGACATAGCAACCCTACATCTTATGCCTTCTTTGCCTTACCTCTATCTCATCATGCCCTCCAACTCGAGCAATGAAGCCATCAGCCATACTTGAAACGACCTTTGCAGTATCATAAAGACTCTCATTAACGCCCAGCTGCGAAGGAGGGAGCTAGATTATTAGCGATCACTGAGATGTTTACTAGATAGAGGCCTCACCTGAATGTCTGATGGTCCTAGGAACATAGCATGACCACCTAGAGAAGTAATTGCTGTCTCACTGGCTACCCTAGTCCTCGTACTCCTTTTGCTGAACATGATGGCCACTGTACGATCCTTTAATGACTGTTCAAAGATGTGACCTTGTTGTGCTTTTCCTTGAGCTGGTGATAATGCTGGATCCAGTCCATGCTTTGGTGAAAATTGTCGATGTGTCATTTTTAAATCAGAAGAATGAGCAATGATTGATGAGATTTGATGAGGAGATAATTGAGCTAGTGATAGCAGATGAGGTGGGATTTTACTTGTTGTTGATGGAGCTGACAGATTGATACTTCTAGCTCCAGACTTGACCAATGGCCTTACCATACTTTCCATGATTTTAGTCACCATGTTCTTTGTGCTTGTCAAGAATGCCGATCAAGATAACGGACAGCTCTAATTCTTGAATTGACTCCTTTATGATGAAAACCTTGCAGTAAAAAATTCTAGCGCCAATAAGATATGACTCGCCAAGATAGAGCTATCAATTAGGGCGTAGTGTCGGAATTCGGATAGCCGCGTGGATATTCAAGATGGTCGGGATATATTTTTCGATAAATTTCTAAAATTCTGATTAAGGTGTGTACAGCATCTAGAAGGGTCAATGAACCTTTAGTATATACTGCCAGCGTTTATCATGTCGACACAGGTAGCAACGTCATCGACGTCAACGCTCACACCCATAATCAAGCCCGGACACTATGGAAGTATGAATGAAGCACAAGAGAAACTCTTGTCCGAATTCGAACAAAAGTTGACTGAAGCAGGCGCCCTACCTGATCCCAACCTAGGAGATGAAGAGCAGCGGATCATTGTGCTTTCGTGAGCTGCTTCCTTAGCCACAGTCTTGTGTTTTTTAAACCGATTCTTACAGAAGTCTAACACCTTACTTTCTGGTACAGACGGTATCTCAGAGCACGGGATTGGTCTGTCGAAAATGGTAGCAAAATGTATTTAGACTCTCTGAAATGGAGAAAGGATGTCGACTTGGCAGGGATGATGAAGGATGCAGAAGAGGGGAAAGATGTATTCGAGGAGAGAAAAACTGTAGGAGAAGATGGATGGAAGATGTGTAAGTAGCCAATGACCAGGATTTTGGAGGGGATTATTCAAGTCCTTTTAGAAGCTTACCCGCAATGTATGCACAGACTTCCATGGCACAGACCGGTATAACAGACCCATCTTTATTCAAGATCTGAGCTACATCAAGACTGACAAAGTATTCACACATACTACACCCGATCGAATTATTCGCTTCTTTGGTTTCATGTTGGAAGGTGCAGTAAGAAAGAAATATGCTGTTTGCACCGAATTATCTAGAAAGCAAGCGAGAGAAGCAGGTACCAATGATCCAGAGGAGCTAAAGAAGATAGTCATTGATGACAATTTCATGATTCTCAATGTTGCTGGTCTAGGAATGGGTACCTTTTGGGCTGTAAGTAATGATGAGAAAAGATGGGTAGATGAGGTTGTATGCTAATCGAAGGCTATGATTACGCTCAGTTCAAGGGGCAATTGCAGCTACTTTTAGGGACTCTTGACGCCAACTTCCCTGAGCTGAGCGGCAGAGTACAAATCATAAAGTGAGTGTTTACCACTAGAGCAGGTGCTGATCATGGACTTTGACCCTTACTTCTTTTACAATAGTGCACCATGGCTCTTTTCTACCATTTTTTCTTATATTAAAGGATGGCTCCCAGTTGCTAGTAAGTAGCTTTGGGGAATTCTCGAATCAAGCAATCCACCGAATCAATCTGACGTACTCTCTTTAGCCGTATCCAAAATTGGAATTGCAGGGATAGACGTGAGTGGAAGATTTTGTGCTAAGTCGTGTGACATTTACTTGCTGCTAAAATTTAATATTTGTAATTTTTGACAGTTTCAGCAAGAGTTGTTTGAGTTCATTGAACCTAGTTCACTCCCCGTATCGATGGGTGGAACATGTCAGTGTTCTCATCCTGATGGATGTGCTTTCAGTGACAAAGGTCCTTGGAATTCATCGGAGCAAAATATGGCAGTATCTTCTCAAGGTACGGAAATGGAATCATAGCAAGCAATCCTTTCGCAATAAAGCAAAAGAAGTCACTATACTTCTCATCAATACAAAGCACGCACGGACAAACTACATTATGCCACAAGTACAGGGTAAATACAGCAGCAACGTAACTATAGACAACACATTGGTGATAAAAATAGAAGAAAATAAATAAATAAAAAAAGAGTGGAGAAAATTGTACCACTCATTGCTGCATGAGGGGCGTCAAATAGAATGGAGAGCTCTCAAGAGTCTTGTAAGGTAAACTGACTGACTGGCTTTCGATTGCCCCTCGACCTAAAACAACATTTTCTGTTGAGCAATCGATTGTGTGGTCAAATCTTGTTCCGCGGCCAAGAAAGCTTGATTGATTGAATTCAATTCGGCCGCGGACCCCACCTCCAGAACAAGGCAAATTTTAAAGCTAAGAAATGAGAGAAAAAGCAATTTGCTAACGTCCCTTGTTTTTCAATTGCACAAACCTAAAAAAATAAAAAATAAAAAAAACTTCACCCAAAGGTTTGAAAGGTAGAGATGCTTCTTCACTAGCAGTAGTAATAATGGTGAGGGCAACATCTCATTGCTTGCATTGATTGTTTGTCCGATGTGGGGAACTTGCAGTCAAGTTTCGATTTATCACGAGCCAAGAAAAAGCAAACAAAAATAAGCGAGCAACCAAACTTGGTAGTTATCATTTCGTGTATGCATATAGTATAGCATAAATTTGCAGTCTCTCTTCAAATTGCATGAGAGATTTAATCCCGTCTAGTTTAGCTCATTCAATCTATTCTTATTTTATTTTTAGTTCGTAGAAATTAGGCTTCCCGTATATATGTGTACATGTGAGATTGCTGATGATAACAGTCAGTAGTGTTAGTTTGAATGAGATTAAGAGATATTGCGCCACTTTTTTCTTTTTCTTTTTCTTCTTTTTTACTTTTTTACTTTATTTTTTTATATGAATTATATAGCAAAAGAAAGTACTCTTCTGTAAAAGAAGGTATCTGATTCCATGAAACTGCTTTGGTCAGGAATAATAGTAAATTCACATGCGATGATCACATCCAACCTTGAAAGTCTAGAAACATCTAGATCGAATGCTGCTGAGTATGTAATTTGAACTGCTTCCATTTTGCAAAATGCCAGTACCAAGGTCGATTTGAAGCCCAGCTAGACGAATAGAAAACGAGAAAAATCAGGACAAGCAGCTAAAAGTATACAATATTTCGGGTACCAGCCAAAAAGAAATATTGTCTTAAAAATAATAATTTAGGCGAACTTTGAAACAGGGGTGGGCTGGCTAAAGTTCAAGTTTTATGCGAGATGAACATATTCCCCTCCCCAAAGTCAAACTGTACTTTTTTTTTTTTTTGAAGAAGAAGAAAAAAGGAAAATCAAAAGGGCGCTTGATTGCGTGCAGCGGCTGCCCTCGGATGCGTTCGCTTGCAAGCACTTTTTGGAACCATTGTTGCAATCGCAAAAAGAGAATGGATTGGCCGGTGTTTGGATGGCAATAAAGGGGGCTTGACTGACATTTGCTGCTGTAGATTGAATCTCAGCATTCTTTCGGACTATGCTTTGCTCCCAGCTGGGACCTCCTCAGAATGCAAGGTAGACAGCATCACTAATACTAAATACGCCCACGTACGTGACAAGGTAAGGGGGCTCTTACGGCAGTTTAAAGGGGTCTCAGTGGTCTTTTGTCAAGGCCCATTGTCTTACTATTACTGATTGGACCCGGGTTGAGCCGAGCAATGCAGAGCTCGAAAAAAAAATAATTGGACACCGCTCTAGTGCCTGAACATTAAGTTTAATCCGATCAATCTCATTAGTCTCACTTACGGAAAGCCATGTGGCGTGTTTCGAATTTGTTTGGTACCAGCTCTTCAAATTCGTCACTAAGAATGATCGACAAGTACAACTGTTTAATTTGATATTCACTTAGTCTTTTGCTTAGCAACATTTGTGTATAGAGCGTGCATTAAAGACTATTTTATACAGTGTATAGGGGGGCGAAGCAAGGAAATAGGAGAGATAAAGTTGGCCGGTTGCCATTAAGCAATGTAGCCGCGGGGTTGGTGCGATTTTGGGAAAGGGACGCTAAGTGACTAGCCTGACGCTAGAGAGTCTTTGCTGCAGGCAAAGACAAGTATTCTTTCTTCAGTTGCCTCGAATTATAAAAATGTATCTTAGATTTGTCTAAATGGCAATAAATTGGATTAAAGGGACTATTTCCCCTCGCTGTCTACCACCTTTATTAAATTTTTAGCTTCTCACTAGCTTATTTTTGCCACTCTAAACCCCTGTTTTTTTCCTTTGGTTTCTATTCGGACTTTCTCAGGTAGGAAATTCGTTGATTTCTTTATCCTATTATGTCTCAAAGAGTATGATGCAGTTTGCTTATTACAATTCTTGCATAGACTAAGGAAGGGTCGGAAGCTGAATCACTTGCATGAGACTTTTTTAATGACTTTTTCTTTGTTTGGTCTCGTCTCTGATGTGCAGCACGTCCCTTGGCCATGAGAGCAGAGCGACCTGAAATAGAAGAGTTTTAATAAATGTCAATACAGCTTATAGGCAAGCTAAGAAAATAATAAAGAAGAAAAAAAAAGAAAAGAAATATTAATAGAGAGAAAATATACTAAAATATGTAATATAATAAGAAAATAAACTCGAAGCATTAATAATTTTGTGGATATTGCTGAGAGAGAGAGAAAGGCAAATCATCGGTGAAAATTCTCAGTATTCTTTCTGTTCTATCTAAAAAAATTTTACTGTCGTTTCTCCTCCGAGTTTCCCTAATTTTTGAAAATTATACTAATGTTTTTTGTTGCAGTTACTGATCGTTTCACTTGGGCTGAGATTGAAAGCTGCCAGAAAGGGCCTTATTCCACTGTTCACTTACCAATTTGGGGACTCTCAGATGTACCCGGGTCAGAGTGTGTTCTCGCCTTTACATTATTTTTTTATTCTTCTATCCCGTCTGCCACTGATTTAATCTTTATTATTATAATCATCTGTTTTATAATCATCATCAGAATCCCATCATTAGTATCTAGTTTTTAGGGAAAGACAGGCCTAGAGTGCAGATACAGAGGGGAGGTGCATCAAGAAATAAAAGAATGCAAAGTTCGGTGGGTAGCCTGAAGAGCAAAGGTACCAAACCCCAGCCTTACCGGCGTTCTCTCTTTCTCGGTTCTTGGTTATATACAGAGTTTACCATTGCCGCTGCTGGCTCTCCTCCTTCCTCGAGTTTATCCTACCCCCCAGTTTCATCAACTGTTTACGACTTTCTCCTCCTTATTTTTTAGTCCTGCTCTACATACCTGCCACTACCTTGTTGCTACGATTTACACACAGAGCTATTACTTGTGTTACTTACTCGGACACGCGCATTTTTTTTACACGACATCGATAGATAAAAGAGGATTTTTTCTTGGTTTTTACCCATATACTAGCACCTGAACTTTGACTTTGCTGTCAAATTTCACCTTCATCCTCGACAATTTTTGAAAATTAATCATATCCCCAGTCTCTCTCTTCAATCTTCTTTCGTATAACTGATTGCAATCATGGCATCAGCAGCAACTATGCAGTATCCTCAAACATCGCATCGACAACAGTCAAGAAGCGGTAGCACTCGTTCTCGACACGGAGAGTCCTGCGATCGTTTCTATGGCCACAGAGGTGAGTAGAGAAGCAAAAGGAACTTATAGATGCATGTGAATTGACGCCCAATGACTTATTTATTATTACAGAGGTCAGTGAACTTTGCGAAAGTGTCATCACTGCACTCTTTGCTTGCCCTCTCGACTCGGCTTCTTCATCAGTGAATGGACCTTGCAATAATCAAAGAACACCTAGACTTGCAGAGTTTATTGCTTATGCCCTACATCGAACAAGACTGCCTGAGGAAATCACCTACCAAGCTCTCTTCCTTCTTCGACGATTGAAAAGTCGTTTCCCAGCGGCACGAGGTTCATCTGGTCACCGTCTCTTTATTTCCGCTTTGATGCTCGCCAGCAAAAGTAGTTGCGACGACACTTATAGTAATAAAAGCTGGACTGTCGTTAGTCAAGGACTCTTTTCTTTACGAGAGGTCAACCAGATGGAAAGAGAATTGTTTGGATACTTGGGTTTCAAGGTTAATGTGGAGATGGAAGAACTTTCCATGTTCCAAACACTCTTAATGACTGGAGACATCCTCGCTGTCGTCGACTGTATCAGCCCACACAACAGCCCTAATCCAGCTAACGTTGCTGAATGTCAATCACCAATGGAAAGAGGTTGCGAGACTCCCACTGCCGCTCAACCCAGAGCTGCGTCCGTCTCAGTTGATTCTACTCCCGCTAGGAGTCGCACTCAATCGACCAATCATCTTCCAGTCCGCGCTAGCATCTCTAGCTACCCAGGAGACGTTCACTCGTCTGCTGCTGCCATTGCCTCTGCTGTCGCTGCTACACACAACCCTTCACCAAATCTTTACCACCGACAGCACCCATACCAAGCAGCAACTTACCCTTGCAACGAGACCAACTTATCACCATCAAGCGCTTCAGTCTCGTCGTCTCGCGGAAGTATCTCTTCTGCCAGTGGATACTCAATGACACCTAGTCCATCTTCGTTATCACACTCCGAGTCAAGTAGCAGCCGTACAACTCCTGACACTCCTCCTTCGGAATTGTGCAGCAGCCCTTGGACAGACGCAGAAGCAAAGGCATCGCATTACAGTGGTGAACCTGCTGGTACCTATGAGGGTATCAATCATCAATACTACCTTCACCCTCAAGATCGCGGTGACTATGTACTACCATCTGGTCATCAACATGTGTATGCGTCTGCCATGGTTGACAACAGTCGATCTCGTCATCCTTACCATGTCTAAATCAAACATCAATTCAGCATATCAATCTTCGCAATTTACATGGAACAATTACTAGATACTATTTAATAAAATTGAAATTTTTTTTTCATCTAGACAGCATTTTCTCCTCTGGACTTTATTTCATAAATGGACGCCCAACATAAAAATAAAACAGACAATTTCTTGTTCGCTGAGCGGAGTAGATTGTCCCATTTTCACATTCGTCATTCAACAGCACTTTCATTCAAGTCTTTTTCCACTACAATTTCGATGCCACTCCATCGCTTTTTCTTTCTTTCACCTACCGTCTTTACATTTTTCTGTATTATTGACGGTTACAGTACTCTTCTTTTTTTTTTCTCTTCTTGGTCTTTTTCTTCTCTTTTGCTCATCGGTCATGGGGTTTCGATGTTAAGGCCGACTTTCGAGCTTGTACTCCCCCTTTCTTGCCATTGTTTTAAAATCGTGCTACCTCATTGTAATTGTAGTAGTATATAGTAATAATTAGTATCATGATTTTTTGCTAATTAAGACGTTACCATTACGTGCAATTTGTTTGAAACTTGACTTGCTCTTCAATCGTTGCTTTCACCAGCAGCTTGCAGCTTGCCACGGCAAAGGAAATCCCGTTTGGCAGAAAGTGGCACATGTGAATACTACAACAGCGCTACTGCCAGATACATACTTGAATAGCTTGAGATTGTATGACTAGTTCCTCGTTCCTTGAATCATCAAAAGCCGAGTTGGGTCCAATGGATGAGTAGTCAAGAATCAGTACTTGCCGCTGCTTCTTAAAGGAGGTGAACCCAAGGACACGCTATTAAAATTTAATTGTAAAATTCAACCACCTCCTTACCGCGCTTACTATTCCTTGCTATTCCCCTCTCTCTTTTTTTTCCCCTTTCGTTACCAAGTTGCACCTTGAAGCCTAATTCCCGCCCCTTGAATAAAGCCTTAGCTGCATCTTGCGCCTTTATTCATGCCTTGTCCAGGGTAAAGTCTAGAAAGAAGTAAGGAGGGGAGAGCAAGAGTGGTGGTAAGCAGCAATAGAAAGAAGTAAAGTAAATGCCGTAGTTGAAAGCAGCTTTAGGTCAGAGGTGAAAAGTTAAAGCAGACGCTAGATTAACTTGACGGTGATTGAAATCATTCATTGCCTTAAGTGCTGTTGCTCGGATGGGAGGAGGAAGAAACATGAGAGTAAGGTTACATGATGGTAGAAGTCGATCAAAAATGTAGATGGGATGGCATGTTTATGAAAGTGTTGTGTGTTGCTTACTGTGAAACCTTGATGGGTAAACCTGCTCCTGCTCCTGCTCCTTTCATATTGCTCTTGTTGTTATTACTATTATTATTGCTACGATTGCTAAAATCTCGAACAATGATTTGACAATCCACCGTTTCACAAAGAGGACGACTTGAAGACTTTAATGCCATTGGGAACAAGCTCAATCCTGATGCCCTTTCCACTGATTCGACTGGGACAGCAAAACTTTTGAGTGGTGCCTCATTTGGTATCACTGCATTTGGCATCACAAATGCTCCTAGTGCACTGACCCCAGTCCCTAACCCTAGTAGACCTCCTCCCCCACCTCGGCTTGTTATAGGTGAATTTGAAGAAGAGGTTGAAGTTGGGCTTGCTACTGGCTTTCCTTGAGCGTAGATGACCTTGGCAAAATGTGTTGGTACAGAAATGTTCGGAGGATCACCAATCACTTCATACGAAACTCTCCATTTCCCATCAGATGTCTGCCTAGGTAGGTAGAGAGGTATGGTGAAGACGTAGACATCGGCAAAGCTTGTCACTAGTCGCCTGACAAAATCTTCCGTATGAGCCCAGTAATCACGATTGAAACCTTCGCCGACTTGAGGTGCAATGTTACTGAGCATGAAAGTCTCATTCATGGCTTCTTGTGATGACTTTGCATCTGCAGCTGGTACCATATGACCGCGATCTGTTAGGTAAAGAAGAGTTCTACTAAATAAGTAGCCAAACTTTGGTGCTTTACTTCATTTGTAGCAAAATGAAACTAACCGTATCCACTTCGAAAGTAGTCTGCCATCTTTGCTCGAAACAGTGTTGGTATTCTCTCATCTTCCCGAAAGACTGAATTTTTTCGATCAGGTCGATCTGAAGACTCTGGCCTAGTGAGGGAAGCTGCAGTAATATGTTCAGCAGTCCAATTTGGATGCTTCAATCTTCGGTCATAGGAGGAAATATATGCTGCATGACGAAGAAAGTCAGAGATGGGACCTGGATTTCCTCCTGGTCCAATAAGTCTTTCATCATTGGTACGAAATCCACTATCTATAAGTTGCTGACCTCTTTCTGTCGTGCTTGGTATTCCAGGTATCTTATTGTTTGCTTGAGGAACTACTGCTTGTGGTGCATTTGGTCGTAACAACAATGCCCCTGTAGCTCCTAGTACCACTCCACCAGCAAACAAGCCCACTGGCACCAACGACATGCCCAAACACTAAGTATAGAGGGTTTTTAATTTCCAAAAACTTATTAGGATCTTGGACTGTCTGGAAGGAAGGAAAAAAAATAAAAGACTAACAATCAAACAGTTGAGCCACGTGGCGGACTTTACTACAGTTTCGCCTTCCACATGGCTAAGCTGACGAGAAGAACAAATTGTGCTCAATGAATAATATTGTGAAGCGAAATTGATCCAAGCAATGATGGTCAAGTACACAGTAACACAAACAGTCGAAGTCGAGCCCTATTTCACAGTAATTACAAGTACATACTAGACTGAGGGTGGACGTTACATGCACCGCTTTTCTTGTAAAACAAATGACCTCCACATCTCATCGCATTCTAACTTTCCTTTCTTACTAAAAATCTTTCAAAGCGTTGAGCATGCCTTTGACATACTTGAATCCGGTCATTAACGGTAAGAGCATCGCAAAAGAATTAAAAACAATAACCCTTGAAAATGTTATTCTCACTTGTTCTCTACCCCCTCACTTACTTTTTTTTTTTCCTTTTTCAGTTGACTTTGCTGACCCTGGAATATTCTGGGATGATAAAAGTAAAAAATATTACGGTTATAGTACCAATGCCAATGGTAAAAATGTACAATGTTGTTTTAGTAGTGATTTTTGTACTTGGAATCTATCAGAGCATGATGCCTTACCTGGACCTTTTCCAAATTGGACAGGTAAAGATGGGTTTCGATGTTGGGCGCCAGAAGTAAAGAAAGCACCAGAAAATAGATCAGGTTACCTCATGTACTTTTCTACTCATGATTGGAATACAGATGTAATGAGTATTGCAACTGCTTATAGTCCTGAAAGTCCACTTGGTCCTTTTGGATTCGTTGGTCATGGTCCCATTGTTAGCCAGGTGAGCCCTTACTAAAAAATGATAAGAAAAAAAAAAGATAAGAAAAGGTGTACTTTGGTTTAATCCTCTCCTCTTTTTCTCTCTTTAGGGTTATCAAGGAGGAACAATCGATCCACAACCATTTACGGATCCAGTCAGTAATAAGGATTATCTCATCTTTAAAAATGATGGTAATCATAATCAAACTGCACAAACTAAGATATGGATTCAAGAATTATCTCCAGATGGATTATCTCTTCTTTCTACACCAACTGCAATTCTACAACCATCATATGGATGGCATAAAAATTTAATTGAAGCACCTTATCTCGTTTATCACGGTTCATCAAAGACGTATGTTTTATTTTTCTCTAGTGGATTCTTTGGTAATGAAGATTACTCAACTGGTTATGCTACAAGTAAAAATCTATTTGGTCCTTATAAACCGGAAAGAAAGGTGTTTCTTGGAACAGATGAAAAAAGAAAGATTCTTGGTCCAGGTGGTATTTCAGTAATCGAAAGAGGACCAGAAGAAGGATATTGGATGATTGCATTTCACGCTCACGATAAAAAAGGTGGAGGTCAAAGAGTTTTATGCGTTCATCGTTTGGAATGGACTTTACAAGGTACACCAGTCTTGGCAGGAAAAGTAGCTCATTTTGGTCATCGTTTGACTATGGGAGAGGAACATCTAGGTGATGAAACTAGAAATTACAAACAAGAATTATTAAAAGATAAAGATGATGAACCACCTGCTATAGAAAAGAAAACGAAGCGATTGTCAACAAAACTGGTTCAATGGATCAAAGATTATTGATTAAATAAATAAATATATATATTTTTTATTTTTGCTCATGATCGAACAACGTTTTAAATTTGAGAAGATTATGCAGAGAAAGAAGAGAAAGGAAGGGGGTGGGGGGAACTGTGACTATCAAGATAAAGGTAGAAGATGTGATTAGATTATACCTTCACACTAATCGGCATCTAATAATTTACTTTGTCTACTTTAATGTTTAAAGAGGCAAATTCCCGATCTGACCTCCTCCTCCTTCCCCTTCTCCGGTTGATACCAATTTAAGCGAGATGGAAGGGACTTTTGAAGCTACTGTAATGCGTAAATCGAAGCTAGCTAATGTCATGCCGAGGTCTAGATGATCGTGGCAAACAAATCACACAGAGTGTACTAGGTACCGTTCAATACGCTAAAGTTAGACAAAGAGACTAAAAAGTATATAAAGTATGGTAATTCATATGCCGCAATGAGGAAACAAGCTATATACAAAAACCCAGTTGAGAATGGTGTAATTTCCTTTGCGAACGTGCCATTTGGCCACAAAACAACGACAGGCTCCTCCAATGACTTTACCGTGAAAACGTCTTCAAAATAATGTCATAAGGAAAATCCATACTCGCGTGACACTTTCCCTTCGAGTTACGCTCCCGATCTGATCGGTAATCAGTATTCTCAATGAGAAACTCGCCTCACTCATTTGCCTATGGTTTCAATGGGTATTCACTCTCAACTTGCATTACAGCCTATGGAAACCTACCGTCCGTTGGGTATGGCGGCTAGAGTCGGAGAGCGGTTTCTCAGACCAAGTCTTGGCAAAAGTGAGAATGGGCATCAGCCCTGTGAGATATTTGAAAACTGCTTCCCCGGTACTTACTCCGCCTATAGTGCACTTAAACCCACCCCGCCCTCGGCGCGGCTAGAAGAAACAAAAGTCCAGATCAATCCGAGGAAGTGGCGGCGAGTCGTCTAGTGCCTATCTTCCTTTCTTTTGGGAAGCTGAACGTGCACACACTTTTCAACTAAATTTTTTCAAATCTTTCAGACTAAATTCTTCTGCGCTCCTGTGCTACTGAAGGATGTCAATTTCGGACATTTTTTTTTTTTTTTTTTTTTTTTTTTTTTTTTTTCTTTTTCGGATGAGCACGTTCGCTCGTGCAGCTAAAGTAAACACCATCCTTTGAAAGATTTTGACCTGAAGTTTTCGTTTATCTATCTAAACCCTCTGCATTTTTTTATTTTTAATTGAATTTGTATTTACCTGTCTAGATTGAGAGAAGTTTTTGGTGTCACTCTGATTGAAAGAATATAAAAGAAAAAAAAAGTCGATTAGAGTATTCCCTCATTAGAGCCATGTCAATTAGACTTCGGGGTCTGAATAACTCTAAATTGATGCTTATGAATAAATTTTGAGTAGATTTGAGAATAACAAATCATTACTTTTTCACTAGCTTGTTATTTTTTCGGTCTTTTTTCTCTTTCTCTCTGTGTGTAAGTGTTCAAACTTGTATCTTTACGAGTGGCTTATGAAGTAGTGGTATACAAGAAGCACTTTATTGTGTTGATATCGAAGAAAAGGGGAGGGAAAAAGAGGCCCACTAGTGTGAGTGGCTAGAACCTTTTTCATTTTTTTTTTAATTTTTTCATATTTATTGCAATACGATCTCATACTCGTTTCATTTTATCGTACAACAAGCCAATTACATAGTCTTGATTGCATGAGAAACAGAACGTGCCTGCACCTTTGACCTAGGTTTCGCCGTTTACTTGCAGGAAATTTCTGCCAACTTGTGGCAATCACCAAATTCTAGTCCGCCCGGGGAGAAGCAAAGGAGCGAAAAAAAAGGTAAGAGGAAAAAAAGGAGTTTCTCAGAGTCTAAGTAGGATTGCCGATCCAAAAAAAAAGGTATTATAAAGGCATATCTCACGACCTCCTTCCTACCTTCTTCTTTTTCTTCGCAAGTCTTCCCCACCTTTCCCTCTTCTCAACAACTACTCACTCGGGACAGTTTCCCATTTCCAGCATACAACTCCCTCCCTCTTCCTGAACCACCCTCCTCATAGCATATTCAGCATGCCCTTCGGTGCTGATCTCGATGCATACCAAAATGCAACTACTTCCCTCGCTCTAATTGAAAAGAAGCGAAACACCAGCTTTCTTGGAGTATCATGGGCTGAATGCAAGCTCCTTCTCATCGCTGGTGTTGGTTTCTTCATGGATGCATACGACCTTTTCATTATCAATATGATCTACGCCGTCATTCTCGTTGCTTACCCTGTTTTCAAGGGAAAGAAGAATATTGATTGGGGTTTGTCTGGTGGTGTACTCAAGGCTTCTGCCAACATTGGTAACGTTTTAGGTCAAGTTCTATTTGGTTTCCTTGGTGACTTCTTTGGTCGATCTGCTGTTTATGGAAAGGAACTCATTATCATTATCATCGCTGTCATTTTAATTATCTCTGCTCCCGATAGACTTGGAGGTGAAGGTGTCACTTATTGGATTCTTGGATTCAGAATTTTGATGGGTATCGGTATTGGTGGTGATTACCCCATGTCTGCTGCTGTCGTTTCTGATCGAGCCAACTTAAAGAACAGAGGAAAACTTCTTGCTTTCATCTTCTCCAATCAAGGTTGGGGTAACTTTGTCGGTGCTCTCGTTGCCGTTGTTGTTATCGCTGCTTATAAGGGTGAAGTCTTGGCTGGTCGAACTCACAAGCTTTCTGGTGCTTGGAGAATCATGCAAGGTCTCTCTCTTATTCCCGCCTTTGCTGTTCTCTACTTCCGATTGACTTTGGTTGAATCTACTCGATTTACTCAAGCACGAGCCATTCAAGATGATCCTGAACTCCTCAACAAGGCTAGTGCCGCCGGTGTTGTCGTTTCCGAAGAGAGCGACCACGACATTGTCAAAGGAGGTTCCGATTCTGAAGTCAACATTCACCTCGAAAATCAAGCTGTTGGTCTTCGAATGGCTGGTATTGGAAAGAAGCCCAAGAATGAATTCTTCACCTACTTCTCCAAACCTAAACATGCTCTCACTCTTTTCGGTACTGCCATGTGCTGGTTCTTGGTCGACATTACCTTCTACGGTATCAACTTGAATCAATCTACTATTCTCGCCGCCATTGGTTTCTCTACCAGTCCTACCACTTATGGAAAATTGATGAAGATTGCTACTGGTAACTTGATCATCACTGTCGCTGGTTTCTTGCCTGGTTACTTCTTCACCATTGCTCTTGTTGATGTTATTGGACGAAAACCAATTCAATTGTTGGGTTTCGGTATGAATGCTCTCTTCCTTGGAATCTTGGGAGGAAAGTTCAACGCATACAAGGCACACACCAATCAAATTTTCCCTCTTTTCGTATTTTTGCAATTCTTCTTCAACTTTGGTGCCAACGCTACCACTTTCTTGTACCCTGCTGAAGTTTTCCCTACTGCCGTACGTGCTTCCGCTCATGGTTTCTCTGCTGCTTGCGGAAAGTGTGGTGCTATCTTGGCTTCTCTTCTCTTTGGTTACCTTACCAATGAACCCTTTGGAACTCAAAACATTTTCTGGGTCTTCTTTGGTATCTCTATCCTCGGTTTCATCGTTACCCTTGTTTGTCTACCTGAGACCAAGGGATTCGACCCTGATGAAGACTACCGACGTGAAATCGCTGAACAAGTTGGTTTGGGACAAGAGACCAAGGGTGCTGTTCACCGAGACGAGTAGATGTAAATTTTTTTAAGAAAAATAAAAAAAAAATAAAAATTGATTTCCTTTGCTTTTTCCCTCTTTCTTTCATAGACATACTTTTTTTTTTATTCTTTATTTCTCTCTTCTCTCATATTTAAAGACGTTTACCCGTCTGGTTTGTGTTCCAATTGTTTTTCACTTTTGCAAAGGTCACCATAATTGTACTTTCACCCTCTCTCTCCAAAATATTCCTTTCAAATTTTATGATTGGCAGTAAAGATTTTTTTTATTTGTGAGAGTGAAACACATCGAAGGCAAGAATTTAGTAAGAGAATCGAAGAATTTAGTAAGAGAATCGTAAATGACAAGTGAGTGGAGGGCTAGTAAGAGCTGAAAGCGAAATAGACTGGCCACGCGGTGTCGAGCGATTGCTCCAAAGAGCAAGGGACTTTAGATCTCTGACATGTTACTCTAAAGTAATGCTATTCTCTTCTGGATTATATGTAAAAACGAATTTATATATATTTTAACATCTACATTTGACAAACATCTGCGGCCATAGAACCGTGAAAATACCGCATCCCGTCCGATCTGCGAAGTCAAGCACGGTATCGCCTAGTCAGTACTGCGGTGGGGGACCACGCGGGAATCCTGGGTGCTGCAGTTTTTTTTTTCTTTTCTCTTTCCACTCGAACGTAACGGTAGTCGAACAAAGCTGACACTTCTTTAAACACAGCTTACGTAATACGCGCCGTTTTTTGTTCCCCTTTTGTCCTGTGAATTTCTTTGGGCGGTTCCATTGTTCTCATTCCATTGTTCTCAACGGTAAAAATAATATGCCCATTGTTCCAACAACGATAAGAGGTCAACGCCGTTTATTGCTCATGCATAGTGGCTGATTACGTATAGAGTCCAACAGTGGGGTCGAGTCTCGTCCTTATACTAATCATGAAGATCGAATTTTACGTAGGTAGGCAAGAGCATCTGTCCTTTTTACCTCTACTCCTTCCTACTTGATCAGTAGCTTCAGGCTTCTAACCCCCTTCGCGTACAGCAAGGGCATGAGTTCCCAAGCAGAGATAAAAGGATCTATTCCTCTGCTCTTTTCGACCTTGACAAGAAAAGATGGCATATACTTTCTCATTGGGATAGTACTTGCTATTGCCGCTGGTGTAATTCCAGCTCTCATGACCAAGATTATTGGTACTGCTTTCAATGCCTTTACAACTTTCAATCCAGAGGCTCTTCCTATTTTAGAAGTTCCTCAAGAAAGAAAAGAGTTGATAAAGCTTGCGACTCTTCATGCAGTATGGCAATTGTGTCTTCTAGCGTTTGGAACTATGATACTCAGTACAGTAATGATCTCTACTTGGATTATTATTGGAGAAAAGGTAGCAAGAGGATGGAGAATCAAGGTATACGAGGGGTTCAGTGCAAAAAAATTAAAGTGGTTTGATACAGATTTGAAGGAAAAGGCAGGTATGGATGAAGGTAGTGGAAGTGTTGGATCGGGTGGTATCATGGCCAAATTTGCACGGTAAGTGTGTGTTTGCGTATGCATTGGACTCGATGGAGAAGAAAGTGAATTGACAATGTTCCTCTACACTCTCAGAGAGACAGACGAAATTCGAATAGCAACTTCGCAAACTTTTGGCCAGTCGATTGAGTCTCTTGCGACAATTTTAGCATCTCTTGTTCTTGCCTTTGTATCTTGTTGGTCTCTCACCTTGATTGTCTTGGCCTCAATACCATTAACAGGAGTTTTAGTAGGATGGGTGCAGAGTAGGGCCAATCCTTTGCATGCTACAGAGATGGAAAATATGGCAAGAGCTAGCAATATACTCGAACGTTGCATTAAATCTATCACTACAATTAAAGCATTCACTAGTGAAAAGAAGGAGCAAACACAATTCATGTCTTATGTAGAAAAGGCCACTCAATCATGGAACAAATTGGCTCTCATTTATGGAGGACGATTGGGATTGAGTAGCACCTTGACTTTGGCCATGTTCACTAGTGGCTTCTGGTATGGTAGCTACTTGGTACAAGCAGGAAAAGCATCACCCGGCAATGTAGTAACGACATTCTGGTCTTGCTTGCTGGTAGGGAATGGATTGACTACTATAATGACAACATTAAGTATTATTGAAATGGGCAAAGTATCTGCTTCAAGTCTAATCAAGCTAATTAGCGAAGGCGAGGCAGAGGTCAAGCCAGTAGAGGACTTTTATATTCAAATGGAAGCACCACCCTCTTTTGGAGATGGTTCTTCTTTTACTTCTGCTAAAAGCCCCTTTGACGATGATGCTCAAGTCACCATCACTGCTCATCAGCCTTTCAACAACATTCTCTCATCACCTACCAGTCCAAAGAACTTCAAAAACAACAAGGCTTGGTTCTCGCGATCAGTTGTTCCTATGCGCAAAATTCGACCGGACAAGAGGTGCCTTGGAGAGATCAACATTCAGCATGTGAGCTTCAGCTACCCTTCTAGACCAAATGAAGTTGTATTACAAGACGTTAGCATGTTTTTTCCCTCTGGTGAAACGACCTTTATCATTGGTGGTAGTGGATCTGGAAAGTCGACTCTAGCTCATTTACTATTGCGACTATATGATGGTTATTCTGGTAAAATCGATTTGGATGATCAAGATATTCAGTTTCTTGATTCAGATTGGACTCGCTCTCACATTGCTGCTATTGATCAAAATGCCATAATCTTTGATATGTCGATACGAGAGAATGTTGCTCTTGGTCATTGTGGAAAACTAGGAGAAGATGTGATACATAATGAAAATCATGTACCCATGGTAGAAACTCAAAAGATTGTTGAAGCATGCAAGATGGCATTACTTCATAATGATATTCAAAGATTGGATCAAGGGTATGATACTCGACTTGGATCTGGTGGTGTAGATTTGAGTGGTGGTCAAAAACAACGTTTAGCTCTAGCAAGGGCTATCATTAGAGATCCTACTGTATTGATACTGGATGAATGTACCAGTGCATTAGATGTCAAGAGTAGATTACTCATAACTGCTTTTATTAAAAAATGGAGAAAGGGAAAGACTACAATTATGATTACACATGACTTACAACAAGTTGACGAAGAAGATTTCGTATATCTATTGGAAAAAGGTAGATTAGTGGAGCAAGGCTACCGACAAGACTTGAGTTCACGAAATGACGCTTACTTTTCACAATTCTTACAATCGCAGAGAGGAGGTGACCAGGAAAAAGATCAATTTGAAGCATCAAACCTTCCTTTCAGTCCTCCTTCTTTTGATGATGATGATGATGAAGAAGGTGTACAGGAAGAAGTAACAAGTCCAACTGGTTTAGATTGGCAAGCTACCAAAGCATTAAAACGATCAAAGTCACAACAACAACAACAACAACAACAACAACAACAACAATCAGCAGTTAAAGTATTAATTCGACATTCGAGAAAGAGTAAATGGGCTTCTGATTACAATTTTGATCATCATGCTGCTAACGTGTTTGAAAGATCATCTACACTTACTTCACCAATATCATCATCTGATCTTCAACAAGAGAAGAAGCAGTTCGTTGTACATCGTAAATCGCTCTCATCCATCTCAAGTCTTTCTTCAGATGCTCCATCAGTGAGAGGTCTGAGAGTATTGAGATTGCCGCAACAAGTACAAAAAAAGGCAGTTCAAGAAGAAGGAACAGAAGGTAGTTTGGAAATGGTCAGTGTAGCAGCTAGTGTAAAGAGACCCGATCATCGATTAAGAAAGGCATGGAGTGATCATGAGCTTGGTGTTCAATTGGAACAACAGATTAACAAGGGAGATCATGCCATTGCCATAGCAAAGTCAAAGGGTAGTAAGAAGAAATTAAATGGATATATTGTTGAAGCACAAGAGGATACTGATGAAAAAGTAATTCTTTTCAAGGATAGACGTACATTGTTGTCAGCTCTGTGGATGGCTTGGACAACACAACCCAACAAAGTAATTCTTGCCTTTGGTTTTCTTGCTACTATAGCTGGTGCAATTACTCAACCAGCATTTTCATTTGTTATGGGTAAATTACTAGGTACAATGGGAAGATCAGGTCAAAATAAATTGGTTTTAGAGTATTCTCTTATCGTTCTTGGACTTGCTTTTATTGATGGAATTATTCAATTTTTACGATTTTCAATTCTTCAATATTCTGCCAATATTTGGATTCGATCACTTCGTGAAAAGGCAATAGCAAGAATCTTTTCTCAGGATAAGTCATGGTTTGATAAAGAAGAGAATAGTAGTAGTGCCATTCTAACTAAAGTTATTAAAGATGGTGAAGATGCGAAAGCTTTCGTTAGTAGAATTATTGGAGAATTGATTTTAGTCGTCATTCTTCTCATTACTGCTTTTATTTGGTCAATAATCGTCTCTTGGCAATTAACTCTAGCAGGTGCTGCAATGGCTCCCATCTTTTATGCTGTTATTTTGGTACAATCTCGTCTAATTGATCGATTTGAACGTCAAAATAAATTACAAAGAGAAAGAGTTTCAAAAAGGTTTTATAATATGCTTTATAATATTCGTGGTATTCGATCCATGTCACTTGAAAGAGTCTTTTGGCAAAGTTTTCAAGATTCAATTCAATGGGTTGAACAGTATGGAATTCGATCAGCTCCTCTATCTGGATTTGGTTATGGACTTAAAGATGCTTGTACTTATTTAGCTGAAGCACTATTATACTATGTTGGAGGAATTTTATTAATTCAAGGCAAAATTAATTTGGAAAGAATGATGATTGTACTTAATTTAATTTTATTTGCTGTCACTTTTGCAGCTCAAATTTTGGCTTACCTACCTGGTATGTCCAAATCACTTCAATCAATTTATGATCTAGTTACCATTCTCAAGATGGATACAAGTAGTACTTCTTCTGAATATTCAGGAAGAGCTTCACCCTTGATCTATGGTGGTATTACTTTTCACAATGTTCACTTTAGTTATCCAACTCGACGTCATGAAAAGGTATTGGATGGATGCAATTTTGAAATTCATAAAGGTGAAAAAGTTGCATTGGTTGGTCAATCTGGTTGTGGTAAAAGTACAGTGGCTTCATTATTATGTCGAATGTATGAACCAGATAATGGTATTATTCTTATTGACAATAATTTCAAATTGAACAATATTCGTATCAATCATCTTCGTAATAATATTGCCTTTGTTCCGCAAAGGAGTGATTTATTCAATGATACAATTCGAAATAATATTCTCTATGGCAATGAAAATGCAACAGCTTCTCAATTGGAAAAGGCAATTGATCAATCTTGCTGTCGAGATATCTTAGATCAAGTTGAAAATGGACTAGATACCGTCATTGGTGATGGAGCTAGTACAATCTCTGGTGGTCAAAAGCAAAGAATTGCCATTGCTCGTGCTTTAATTCGTCAAGATGCAAAATTTCTCATTTTGGATGAATGTACTAGTGCTTTGGATGCCAAAAATCAAGAAAGAGTAGCAGAGAATGTGCTTGGAAATGGAAAGAGCTCAGCAACGACGCTCATCGTCACCCATAAGCTCGAGATGATGAAGAGGTGCGATCGGATTCTAGTACTAGAAAAAGGCAAAGTTGTCCAAAGTGGTCACTATAATACTCTCATTAGTCAAACAGGAGGTGCATTTTCCAAACTTGCTAATGCGGGCGAATGGGGTGCTTAAAAACCCAATGACTACCTCCTATCCTTAGCCTCCACTTTATACCCACACACACACTGTAAGATTGTCATACTGCACTAAAATGTCATGAAGATTGAATTGAATTACAATTTGTTTTGTTGATTTTGCCTTCGTCGCCTTTTGTCGATTTCGTCTTCCTTTTGCTTTCGTTCTGCAGCGCCTTCCTCTCCAGCTTTGCTAAGTAACCCTACCATCAATTCCGCTGTACGAATACTTTCGTCATTGGCCGGGATTGCGTACGTAACTAATCTAGGATCCACGTCAGTATCAGTGATTGCAATTGTTGGAATTCCTTGCTCGGTCGCCTCTCGAATAGCATTAGTATTTGCTTTGGGATTTAACACGACTAGTAAATCTGGCTGTAGGTGCTGTGTAGCCAGAGAAGATGCATCGACCTTTGCCCTTGGTCCTCTCTTTTCAAAAATCTCATCTTCGTAAGTCTGCATATCACCCAGGATGGCACGAGATAGAAGCTTGGGAGCATTACTTATAACACCAGGAATCCATCTCTCCTTTGTAACATGAAATCCATTCTTGCCTAATCTCTTGGCAGCTTGCAAAACCGCCTTTTCTGTTCCTGGAGCTGTTCCAAGAAAAACTACTACACCATCTCGATACACTATATCTTTGACAACTCTGCAAGCCAAACGAATAGCTGGCAGAGTATATTTTTCTACATCAATGATTGCCTGACCATGTCGAGTTCCATAGAGGATTGGAATATTGGCTCGAGCAAGTGACGATACTGAATGACCGACATGAGCCGTTGAAGCCAAGAGATGAGATACAGTCAATTCTCTAGCTGTCACAGGATCTAATCGAGCTTTATGAGGTCGAAAACCAGTTGCCTTCGTCTGAGTTGAGCCGAGATCTGAAATAGCTTTAAGAGCTGCTGCACGAAGTCTTGACGTTTCCCTCCTTGCTTCAAAGGCAGCACTCGCTTCATCTTCGCTGCTAATCTTGGCTACTCCTACGTCTGGCACTGGCACAGCAGCTTCATTCTCTGTAGCCGTAACCTCTACACGATATACTGGTGTGGTCGACAGGGATCGAGCTGCAGTCTGACGAAGACTACTCAAGGTATGCCTCGACGTGGTGGCCAGTGAGCTCGCCATGACCTTTGATGGAAGTGGTGTGAGTAGGAATTATGTGAGAATGATTGATGAATCCAATTAATCTCGGCCTCGTGGCTATTCTTCTTTACTTGCCCTCCCTTGCGCGCCGCTCTATACCAGATTTAATAGGCTGCGGATGTTATTTATGTTGCTTGAATTATAATAACAGTGGCGATTCTAGTTCACCCTTTGAGAAAATATAATTGTCGCACTCACCACGCGTCGACTATTAGAAAAGAACCCTTATTTGTCTATAATTCTCTTTTAAGCTGGACGAGATACAAATTCAAGTTTTGTTGGAATACAAATTCCCTCGGCTGGCCAGGAAGAAAAGGCGTAACAGTGAAAAAAAAAAAAAACTCTCTAAGCTTCTTCTTCTTGAGCGAGGAAATTTTTTCTTGGGAAGTGATACTTGGAGCACTCTTACTTTTCTTTTTCTTCCATACATCTACCTTTCCCTTTCACCTTCTTACATATATAAACACAATATGGCTGCGGAAGTCCCTGCTGCTTCAGACGATGTCTACCAAGGCGCCATCGGTATTGGTGCGTACAAAGAAGAAGTGGAAATATAGGTACCTGACTTGAGCAAGCGGCTGACTTTTCCCTCTACTTCTTCTTCTTCTTCTTCTTCTTCTTCTCTCTCTGCAGACTTGGGTACCACATACTCATGTGTTGGATGGTGGTCGAATGAGCGAGTCGAAATTATTGCCAATGATCGTGCGTTTGCTTCTTTAGAACGATGGTTCATATAACTGTGAGCTGACATTTGTCTTTTCTCTATTGGAACTATAGAGGGAAACCGAACTACACCCTCATATGTAGCTTTCACTGAAAGTGAGCGATTGATTGGTGACGCCGCCAAGAACCAAGCCGCCATGAACCCCCGACAGACCGTCTTCGATGCTAAGCGATTGATTGGACGAAGATTCGATGACCCAGATGTTAAGAAGGATATGCAACACTGGCCTTTCACCGTTGTCGACAAGGAAGGTAGCCCTTTCATTGAAGTCGAATACTTGGGTGAAAAGAAGCAATTCTCCCCACAAGAAATCTCTGCCATGGTTCTTTCCAAGATGAGGGAAATTGCTGAGGCCAAGATTGGAAAGGAAGTCAAAAAGGCCGTCGTCACCGTACCCGCTTACTTCAACGACTCACAGCGATTGGCTACCAAAGATGCTGGTGAGTTTTATAGATGGTGCAAAGATCGGCAGGAGGAGGGTTAAAGTAGATGCGCTGGGATTATACAATATATTCCATGCTAAAACTGAGTCAAGAATGCGGAATCCAATATATTCGCTTTCTAAGCTTTGTATGAGCGCAGTGGAGGAGAGAAGACAAGTTTGATTTGATATTGCTGAAGATCAATTTCACTGACGACACTGTTGATATTAACAGGTTCAATTGCTGGTCTCGACGTTCTCCGTATCATCAATGAGCCCACTGCTGCTGCCATTGCTTATGGGCTAGACTCTAAGTCATCTACTGAGAAGAACGTACTCATCTTTGACTTGGGTGGTGGTACTTTCGATGTTTCCTTATTGAACATTACTGGAGGTGTTTTCGCCGTCAAGGCTACTGCTGGTGACACACACTTGGGAGGAGAAGACTTTGATAACTCACTTTTGGAGCATTTCAAGAAGGAATTTGAGCGAAAGAACAAGGTTGATATCTCTGGAGATGCACGAGCTACTCGACGATTGAGAAGTGCTTGCGAGCGAGCCAAGAGGACCTTGTCAAGTGTCACTCAAACCACTGTTGAAGTCGACTCTCTTTTCCAAGGAATTGACTTCCAGGCCAACATTACCCGTGCCCGATTCGAAGAGATTAATGCCACTGCTTTCAAGAGCACCATGGATCCAGTCCAAAAGGTTCTCAAGGATGCCAAGATGTCCCAAGAGAAGGTTGACGACATTGTACTTGTTGGAGGATCTACCCGTATTCCCAAGATTCAATCTCTCGTCTCTGAATGCTTCGGAGGTCGTCAATTGAACAAGTCCATTAACCCTGATGAAGCTGTCGCTTACGGTGCCGCCGTTCAAGCTGCCGTCTTGACCAACCAAACTAGTGACAAGACTGCTGATTTGTTATTGCTCGATGTTGCCCCTCTCTCACTCGGTGTTGCTATGCAAGGTGACGTTTTCGGTGTTGTTGTTCCCCGAAACACACCTATTCCCACCTCAAAGACCCGTACTTTCACCACCGTTGAAGATAACCAGCAACAAGTTACTTTCCCCGTTTACGAAGGAGAGAGAACTCAATGCAAGGAGAACAAGCTTTTAGGAGAATTTGAATTGACTGGTATTCCACCTATGCCAAAGGGTCAAGCTGAATTGATCTGTACTTTTGACGTTACATCAGATGGTCTCCTCCGAGTTTCTGCTTCTGAGCGAACTTCAGGACGAAAGGCAAACATTACCATTACCAACAGTGTTGGACGATTGTCATCAACAGAAATTGAACAAATGATCAAGGATTCTGAGCAATTCAAGGCTTCCGACAAGGAATTCCAAGCTAGACATGATGCTCGATCTGAATTGAGCCAATACGCAGAGAGCGTTGAAGGTACTATTAGCGGACCAAGCATTAACATGAAGAGAAACCTCAAGGTTCAAGTTGAACAAGAATTGGCCAAGGCTTTGGAGTTATTGGAAAAGGAAGATGCTACTGCTGATGACTTCCGAAGATCATCACTTAGACTTAAGAGAGCCGTTCAAAAGGGTATGGCTGGTGCCACTCGATGATTTAGGAGTGGGAATAAATCGACTCTGATGTATTCTTTATTTTTCACTTGGCGCATTCCTATTCATTTTCCCACCCTTTTTCTCTACATCTACACTTTAGTGTGTGTGTATATGTCTCTGTCTCTATTTTCACACATTCTTCTCGCTGCTGCTCACAATTCCTTCTCTCGCCTCCCCCACTCCAACCCAAAAAAACGTACTGTTCGTCGCGATTATATGTGATGAAATTATATGAGATGTCAAATGCCAATCTTGATAAGTTGTGCTAAAATTGAGTCGGAAAGCTTTAAATACCGATTCGTCAAAACTTTTCCGGCTTTACAGGCTTCAAAAGACGCGCCCCCCCGGGGGGGGGGCCAAGATGTCATTCTCCACCTTTTTTCCAAATAGAGCACACAGCACATTCGGCGATTTTTGCTTTGCTAACCACGACAATCGTTAACAGCAATGGCAGAGAGTGAATTGGTGAGATGAAAAAATCCGTTGTGTAGTGCTGGTACATGCTAAATCTACTCATCCTCTACAATCAGCCTCCATTTGCTCAAGCTACAGCGGGAGCTTGCGGTTCTCTTGTCTCCAATACAGTTGTATATCCTTTAGATTTACTCTCTACAAGGTTACAAACGCAATCAAGAGGTAAAGATGGCAAAGGTTAGTCTCGAAAAGGGTAATAAACGTATTGCATAAGTTGATTAGCAGAATGCCGTTCTTTTCTCCAATAGCCGGATACCAATCCATATATGGAGCACTTCAAGAGATATTCCAGGCCAAAGGTGTTTTGGGTCTTTATCAAGGTTGGGCAGCTGATTCCATGTCCAATACGATGAGCAAGTGAGATAAGAGCAAGATGTGAGATTCTCCCATCTTCTTGCTCAAAAGCTTACTTTCTTTCGCTTCATACAGCTTTCTCTTTTTTTTCTTTCGTAGCTTCTTAATTGAAAAACTTCAAGCAAGGAAACCTTTAGCTCCTTCAGAAAGTAAAGGTAAACCAGCAGCAGCAGTAGTATTAAGTGCTGGAGAGGATCTTGTGGCTGGTATGCTAGCAGGGATTGCTAGTAGATTCTTTACCACACCATTGAGTAATGTCACTGTACGCCATCAAACAAGTTCAACGTCAAAGGAGAAAAAGGACGATGCAAAGGGAAAGGAAAAGGCTGTTGTTGATGTCGAATCTGACAGTGATGAAGAGGGGGAGTACAGCGATGAACCAGGTATCATTGAGACACTGCGACAGATTGTTCATGAAAAGGGTATCGCTGGTGAGTAAATTTTTCCATCTCCTCTTTCTTTATGATGCCTCTATTGACAGAAGAATTTGGCTTACTGTAGGACTTTGGGCTGGTTATGAGACTGCCATTTTGCTCTCCGTCTCACCTGCTTTGACATTCTACTTGACACACCTTTTAACTGCTGCTGCACTACCAAAGGCATCAAGAGATAAACCTTCATCAATACAGACATTCCTTGTGAATGCTGCTGGTAATGCAGGAAGTACCGCAATTTTATTTCCTCTCATCCTCAGTAAGACTCGATTACAGTGGAGAAGTCCAAGTGGTAGAAAGATGTACAAGAGTCTACTGGATGTACTGAGAAAGACTGTTCGAAAGAATGGTGTAGCTGGCTTGTATCAAGGTTTAGAAAGTCAATTACTCAAAGGTCTTGTATCCCATGGAACTACCATGGTTGTCAAGCAAAGAGTTGAATCTCTCTTTATTACAATTTATCTTGTCCTTAGGGCCAGAAGCCTAAGAGCAGCTAATAAAATTTAGCATAATCATTGTACTGCACTATGTCTTTCCGCTATTCTCTTGATAATATTAAATGCTATATCATGCATGATACTGCTTATGAGATGAACAACACTCTCCACCTCATCGCGTTCTTTTTTTTAAAAAAAAAAGAGTTATTTTGCCGTTTCTTCCTTTTCTATCTCTTGTTGTTCCATTTGACTGCGCTTTCTCCCATATTGCTCTTGACCTCTACTTGACCTGCTGATTAGAAGAGGGGTATGAGGGTGGCAGGTGAATAATGGTACAGACTTACAAAACAAGAAGTCAATTTGAGTGAGTTTGATAATGTATAGAATACAAGGTCCAGGTTCTTTGTTGACCTTTTAAATGTCTCCTTTTTGTTCAGTATTCCTTATAATTTGCTCTGTCCTATTTACTTTCTTCGCTACCCAAATTCGCTGGCTACACATGTGCTTTCTGTCGACGTACTTTCTAGAGAGATCATTAGTCGACCCATTAAAGGACAAGAGGAAGAGCAACAAATTCTTCGAACTTCTCGATTAATTTTAAAAAGAGGAACCTTACCCAAATGGGCTCCTAAAGGTGTGATTCGAAATGCTGAAAGCTGGGTTTTAGAAGAGAGTGAAGTAGAGCTTGATCCTGTTGGACAATATGCAATCAACGATCGGAAAGGAAAAGGTAGAGAAATGAAGAGTTGGACTAGAAATTTAGATCATACTACAGTAATGGCAGTTACAGAGTACAATGTCTTTAAAGAGAAATGGCAGCAGAATCAACCAGGATCATCAACATCAAGTGATGCTGCATCTGTTGGACTCAAGTCGATATTTGATGTTACCTCAGGTGTAAGCTTTAGCCTGCTACGAAATAGGATAGAAAAGTTTGGACTCAATCGAGTTTTGACGCATATAGATACTGTGAGTGGTAAAATTTATATCTTAAAAAAGGTAGCGGTGCCCTTACGCACACGCAAATACATTCCTCATATAGTCACGACAAGGTATCCTCAATACACATTCTCTATTTCTGGAGCAAAGATTAGGTGTTTTACCCAGTGAAGTCACTCTCGAATCTCAAGTACCAGCTATAATCTCAAGACGAGCTCGACTATTAGCAGCTTTGCGTCCACCCTTTTTGGATGGTGACTTTGTGGGTCCAATTGCAAGGATGAAATATCGATTAATTGGGATCAGAAATTGGTGGAGAAGTTTAGATCGTGGAGGTGTTGGGGACGAAGGTAGCTTTCGAGTTCGTTCCAGTACTCAGATGGAGATAGATGAACAAGAAGAAGAAGGCAATCTTACACCTGCCGAACGTTTAAGAAAGCGATTCTTGAAATTACGAGATCAAAGCAGAGTTGCCTTTAGTCGAAAAGAAGAAACAGAAGATGAAGAAGACGATTAAAGTCTCTATGAATTGATATATTGTGTATTGCCAATTTGTTTTACAATAATACATTATGCAGCTTGTTCTTTTGCCATAGAATAATTTGAACACACACTGTTGGATGTAATTGAGAGGTAAAGAATTGAAGTTTAAAGAAATGTTTCAGCACTCAGGATTTCCGTATAATTTTCCTCACCACGAAACTGACTGAACGAGATCTTGCTTGACTTCATGGAGAGATATGGTACTCTCATAAGATGTTATTGCCGCAACTGTCATCAATGACTTAAAGAATGCTTGGTGATCTAGTTAGTACCCTCTTTTACTAAGAAACTCTTTAGTAGCTTCAAAGCTGATGAACTGGTAAGAGAGAAAAGAGATAATTAGTCTTGACCGGGATTGCATACCATGACCATATGGTGCTGACACTCACGAGTACTGCGTTTACTGGTAGTGCTCGAAGAATTGTAGGACCTACTCCAGCAAAGAATGCCCTCCATCCACCCTCACGATACGTCTCTGTAGCGGCAGAAAGAAAGGCAGATTGTACTCCTGGGCGATGATTGGTTGCTTGTACCCGCGTCTTGATGACATCGGCTCCAAATGTTGACATCCAAGCAATAATTCCAGCCACTCCACCAGATAGTGCCAAATCGAAATTTGAAAGTTTTGAATTATGATCGCCCTTTTGCGATAAAAGGTATCGATTGATGACTTCGTATGATAAAAAATAAGGACCATATCCCAAATCTCTAATACAAGTACAGCCCAGACCTCGATAAAGTCCTCTTAATCCTCCTTGCTTCCAGACATCACTGATAACTTTTATTGTGCTAGGTTCCTTGGCATTTGACTTATATGAGAGTTGCTGCCGAATTTTGATAAGATCAATGGGAGAAGTAATGAGGCTAGGGTAGGGAGGAAAAAGATAAGTTCGTCATCCTTTCCATCATGTAAAAGCTCAAAATACCCACGCTGAGACAACACCACTAGCGCATCCAGCTAGGAATATATCTTGCAAGCTAGCTTGACTGCCTTCACCTTGTAGCTTGCGTAGTGCTAATCCATATACACCAAAGATGGAAGCATTCATGACTGCCACGCCTAGCATGGGTGAAGTGACTCCTTTGTATAAGCCAAGAAAGTGTTCCTCGGCAATAATCCTTCGTAGAGCATCAAAAGAAGAGGTATACCGTATCAAGATAGCTTGAGAGACAAGAGGAGAAGTGGTACTAGGAGCATGTTGAACTTGAGGTGCGATTATGGGTGCTTGAGATTGAGCTTGTAATCGAGTCTTGATTGTATCAAAAGGGTGACCTGCTAACAAGCTTGCTACTCCTCCTACTGTACCAGCTACAAAGTCTACCAATGGAGATACATCTCTACCCACATCCCCTCCTTCCATACTCCCACAGTCTTGAGATCCAGCGACGATCGACTGATTGATCTAGGCGTAGATGCTGTTTAAAGGCCGAGAAGAAATAAATTTGATATTTTACGGCTTGGCTTAAATTTCTCTCTTGCCCCCTCACCCCTCCTCCACCGAACATGTCCTACACGAGACGCGTGACCTGCTCCTTTTCTCTACCTCGAAGGTAACAGTGGTGCAGGGGGTGTTGGCTTTGATGGCCTAGGGTCAATCGAATAGCTTCAGCTGGCTGGTCTGAAGATGTTCATGTATTTGTATGTCCATTCTGCACATCAATACTGTCTACCAACGCCCAAAGGCAGCTTCGGGAATTGCCTCCACGTTATAAAAAGAGCTAAATTCCAATTTACCACAAGGTCGGTAAAATCTCACTATATCCGGCAATGAATAGGTAATATATCCGCTAGCATTTATATCAATTATTCTTGTATTCCAACCAACTACCACCACCACCACATTTACTACCATGTCATCCCTACCAAAAGTCAATCGTGCTTGGGTGCTCAATGAGTACGCCAAAGGACCAATTAACGACAACACCTTTAAGTTGAAGGAAATCACCTTTCCTGACCCCGACAAACTTCCTGAGAATCACATACTGGTTAAAGTACTACGACTTGCCATGGAACCAGCAATGAGACCTTCAGTCTCGGATGGAAAGTCCTATCGACCGCCTCACCCAATAGGACAGGTAAGTTCTACTTTCTTTTAAAAGGCTTGATGTGCCATATAGTGATTATGCTCTTTCCCTTTCCTTTCTCGCTTAGCCAATGTGGGCGATTGGTATTGGTGAAGTAGTTGCAAGTAACAGTGAATCATACGCTATAGGTTCAAAAGTGTCTGGAGTGCTAAATATGCAAGAGTATATACAGTTGGATACGAAAGGTGGCAAGGTAAGACCTTATGAAGAAGCTATTGGACTCGAACATTTGTCAGGTTTGAGCGCGGCAGGTAAAGCAGGTCATATAGGTCTATTCCATATCGGCAAATTTACAAAGGGAGATGTAGTTCTTGTCAGTGCAGCTGCTGGTGCCACAGGTATGGCAGTGAGTACAAAATGGAGAGGAAGCCCAAAGTAAAAAGAGAGTGCTGATTTTGAGAGTGACAGGTAATACAAATGGCCAAGGCAGCAGGTGCTTCTAGAGTAATTGGTGTTGCTTCCAAAGCCAAGTGTGACTCTGTCGTCAAGAATGGAGCAGATGTATGCTTAGATTATGGTGCATCTGATTTTGCCAATCAACTTCGAAAAGCTACCGAAGAAAAAGTTAATGTCTACTTTGACAATACAGGAGGGCCCATTACAGATGCTGCACTCGTTTGCATGGCAACGGGAGGACGAGTTGTAGTATGCGGTGCTATTAGTGTGAGTATTGCTAGCAGGTAAGGATTTGCTTACATGCTAAAATTCTATCTCCTCTTGTAGGAATACCAAAACATGGGCGGTGACGACAATGAAGTATATCACGGAATAAAGAATTGGCGATACATTTTAACTTCCGAATTGACTATTCAAGGCTTCATCATAAGTAAGGTATCTCAAGAAGCACAAGTTGCGGCTGATAGTGAATTGCGACAATATATCCGAGATGGAAAGGTCAAGACAGAGTGAGTAGTACTTTGTACTAGGTAATATAGAAGCCCATGATGAAGTAACTCATTTTTGTACCTCTATTAGCATTTATACTTTCCCTAAATCTGGTATAGAATACTGTATTGAAGCCTTCCTCGGCCTATTTTCTGGTCAGAACAAAGGAAAGATGACAATCAAGATTGCTGATTAGGAAGTTCAAATTCCATCATCACATGGAATTTATGTTGTTGTTGTAGAAAGTACTTTTTCATAAAAAGCCATTTTATTGATTTCTTTGTCCTCGCGTGGTCCGTGCTTTTGCCAGAATATAATCGAAGGGCGGTGACGCACATTCGTGTGAGGTGGGAGGTAGAGAGAAGACAAATCGGCTATCCTCCCTCCGCCAGCGAACGAAAATATCACTTGCTTATCAACAGAATTTATACATTCCATCTCCATCACTACCCACACCATTGATCCACTTCGATACCCATCACTTGAGTAAATAGTGAGTATATTTGACAGTGGTCTGGTCGACTAGCGCACATGGCGACATCTCAGTGGGCCCAATACTGACTGGTCCCTCCACATCCTTTCCCATCATCGGTGTTCCTCGCGCAGAAATGGTCTACACTGTGCGTGCAACAAAAGAGAGTGACATATATGAAAAAGAGCTCTCATCACTATTGTCTTTATCATACAGATTGATTTGTCCGGAAAGACTGTTGTCGTAACAGGAGGTAATCGAGGAATCGGTGAGTGAGATGATGAAGCATTGGAAGTGTCAAAATTTCTGACTTTGCACCCTTTTTCTCTCTCTTTTACTTTGTTTAGGTCTGGCCATGTCTGAATCATGCGCCAATGCTGGAGCCAATGTCGCTATCTTATATCACTCTCACCCAAAGGCGCAAGAGTCAGCCGCAAACGTGGCCCAAAAATATAATGTCAAGGTCAAGGCTTATCAATGTGATGTTGGTGACGCAAAATTGGTCAAGAGTACCATCGAAAAGATTGAAGCAGACTTGGGTACACCCATTATTGCTCTCATGGCAAATGCAGGTGTATCAGTTGTCAAGCCAGCTTTGGAATTGACAACTGAAGATTTTCACAAGGTTTTCAACGCAAACGTTTTGGGTGCATTCAACTCTGCTCAAGCTATTGCTCAACATTGGGTTGACAAAAAGTTTCAAGGTGGTAGCATTGTCATTACCAGTTCTATGAGTTCTGAGGTGGGTAGAATATTCTTGCTATGTACAATCTTATTTTCGTATGCTCATCATTTTCTCAACTCTTCGGCAGCTTTACAACCAAAAGGGACTTAATGACCCTCTTACACAGATCTTCTACAATGCCAGTAAGGGTGCCGCTACCAACATGGTCAAGGGTCTTGCCGCTGAGTTTGCCCAATATGGTATTCGAGTCAATGCTTTGGAGCCAGGGTGAGTTCAATGAAAAGAGTCATATTTGGAAAAGTTGATTAAATTGCTCACATACCTTCTTTGCCTTTAATCTCCTCTCTTCAGTTTCACTGCCACTGAGCAAACCAGCGGTATGGAACAAAGCATTCGAGACTACCAAGCTGAGAGTGTTCCTCTTCGTCGGTTCGGAGAGCCCCACGAACAAGGTGATCCAGCCTTGTTCCTCATCAGCCCAAGCGTGAGTAGCATCTTTTACTGGTAGTGGCAGCACCTCACTCACTCATTACTTTTACTTCTTAGGCCTCGTACATTACTGGTACTATTCTTCGACCCGATGGTGGTTTCTCTGCCTACTAAGCGTTTCTGCTATTGAGAAGCAGAAAAGCAAATAGATACTGATTGACATTGTTGACACTGCTATAGCTACTACGATCACAGAATAATGATATAAAATAGTTGAAATTGCAGCGACACGATGTAAATAAGATTACAAATAGTACGAAAGAAAATATGTGTGCATCCCTTCTTGAGAACCCTTGGTAGGTGACTGACAAAGAGCCCTCAATATGTAATGAGAAGCAATCATTCTAAAATGATAAAACATCGATCTTTGCTACGTTTCCCTCAGCCATTACTCTGCCTTTTACGAGCAATGTGATGAATAGGCAGCAGGTGGAAGGAGGGGTGGTGAGAGGAGGGAGAGCAATCACGAGCTATCACAGTCTATATTACACACTGTTGCATTGCTGGTCTCTTGATACATTACTGTGTCCAACAAATGGGGGGAGGGGGAATGATGTGAAGTCGAAAGGTGAAGAAGTACGCCGGCCCTTCTCTTTTTAGAGAAGTTTTCGCCAGGACGAAGAAAAGTGACCCTCACGTGCCACTCACTCGCAGCGAGAAGAAGACGTTAAATTTATTAAATGTACCTATACACTTAACTGTATTCCCTTTTTACTTTACTACTCACTACTTTTGCCTCATCGTCAAATAAAGGTAACGATGCCGGCATCTGAAATCGATGACATATTTTCGGGCAAAGCGAGCTCGTCAAAAGCCAAAATTGAGCCAGATCTAGTAGCTGAGGAAGGAAAGAAAAGAAAGAAAAAAAATAATAGCAAAAAAAGGGAAGCTGAGAATGGTTTAGCAGGATTGGAGTCCGAGTTGAAGAAGAAGGCACTATCAGGTAAGACGAAAGAAATTAATATTGGGCTTGAAAAGAAGAGAAAAAATAAAGTAGCAGAGACGATAGTGGATCCTTCCAAAATCATTGAAAAGAAGTTGACCAAGAAGCAAAAGATACCTTTGAAGAAGCTCAATGAGGAAGATGAAGATTTTAGAGATACGAGAGGTAAAAAAAGTGAGTCTTAGCAAAGCCAAAGACCAGACTGTGGAAAGTAATTAAGCTGCTGAACAAATCATTTTGACACTATTCAGGAGCAAGGACAGAAGATGGTCTACCCATCTACTCTGCAGAAGAGCTTCAAATTGATGAGAATTCAGGAGGTGAGCGAGGTAGATAGTCAACCCGAGACTCGAAGCTCAGCTAATATTTCCTCCTTGTAGGCACTCCTCTCTGCCCATTCGACTGTGATTGCTGTCATTGAGGCATAATTAAGATTCTAGCATTGGTTGTACAATAGTGCCAACTTCATTGTAAACAAAGGTAACGCATTCAACATTCTCTTCAGATTTGTTTACAACGTATTAAATTCCATCTCCAGCCACCAATCTTTCCTGCCCTCTCCTTATCACGAACTTCGTTGTTTTTATACCCAAACGATAGTACGACCATTATGAGGGCAAAGAGTAAAAAAGTCATGTACAAACGCCTGCTTTCGCTATCACTTTCAGGAGTACGTCTCCAATGAGAAGTCATAGATAGTAGCTCGCGCACAAATATGATCAAAACTTTGTATTCAATATCTCATTGCAATCACCATTAATTGTGGACCAGAGCATTATTATTTGGACAGCTTCTTAAACGACATTGTCTGTGACGTTGCTGTGAGTAATTGGCCCTAACAACTTTGATCTTCCCCGCAACTAGCAAGCCTAACAGAGAGTGTAAAGCCTCTCTGTTGGTAAAGTGATTTGGCGGGGGGAGTTGGGTAGTGGGCCCACGAGAGAAATTGAAAGGAGATGAGACTGAGTGAGTATATTATCATTGATGATTATTTGTGTTTCAATGAAAAGAGAGCTCTGTTATGAGAATAATTTGCAATATAAGCACTTGCTGAACGGTCATTGCAGTCTCGACACTCACAGTACAATACAAGTTTAAAATGCCGTTGTCATCTTACTGGTAGAAATCCATCTTACCGTCATCACTCCTCTTGACGACTTGCTTCCATGCATCCTCGACTGCAAGGGAGGCAGGAGGTCAGTCAGTATATTCAAAACAAAGTGTTCCTCTTTCATACTAACAATCAGAGGGAATAATGACGTATCTTGTCGATCGAACAGCTTTGAGACCGGCTGCTTGACAAATGCTAGCAATCTCTGCACAACTTAGCTTGTCCGGTCTTGAAATGTAATCTTCTAGGTCGACATCGGGCGCAAGATTCATCTTTCCTGTTATCGTCTGGAAGATCAAACGCTTTTCTCTCCTTGAAGGAAGTGGGAACTCAATCTGTGGATCGAAGAACAGCTGTCAGAGTCTCTTGTCTACTTAAATTTTGCTGATCAAGGAAATCTCACCTTCCTGTCAAGTCGACCTGGTCGCAATAGAGCAGGATCCAGTGTATCGGCACGATTGGTGGCCATGATAACTTTGACGTTGCTGCCTTGGTCGAAACCATCCATCTGATTGAGAAGTTCAAGCAAAATTCGCTGCACTTCACGATCTGCACCAGTTTGAGCATCGAATCGTTTTGTAGCTATAGCGTCAATTTCATCAATAAAGATGATGGCCGGTGCATTTTCTCTTGCCAACCTAAATACATCTCTAACCATTCTAGGCCCTTCACCAAGATATTTCTGAACAAACTCTGATCCAACAACCCGAATAAAAGATGCTGTGGTTGCATTGGCCACTGCCTTGACCAGCATTGTCTTTCCTGTACCAGGTGGTCCATATAGTAATACACCTCGAGGTGGATCAATACCAATTTGTCGATATAAGTCAAATTGTACCAATGGCAATTCTACTGCTTCTCGAATCTCCTGTTTTTGAACGTCCATTCCACCAATATCAGAGTACGTCTCGGTCGGCTTCTCATCTTGACCTAGCAAAGCAATACTAGAATCAGCTTCAGGTGGTAGAACATCGACAAGACTGTTGGAATGACGGTGCAGAGCGACTGAGCTATTTGGCTTGAGCAATTCTCGATCAATTGTAGATAGAATTCGAACAACATAATTTGATCCTGTAGTGGAACCGACAATACCAGTATGCTGATCGATAGGTTCTAAGAATTGTCCAATGACCAGTGGTACTGATTGAATCCTCTTGACTTCTTCCTGTGCTCTAACCAACTCTCTCTTGAGATTCCTTTGCTCATCCTTGACATAATCCTCCATTGTGCTCAAGAATTCTAGGTGTTGCTGCAACTTTTTGAATCTCAGAAAAGTATCTTCCTCCTGTTGAAATTCCTGATGAATTGCTGTCTTTTCTGCTACTGCATCTTGAAAGGTAGGCTCCTCACCCTTCATTGAAATGCCTAGCTCCTCCATGATGGTGATATAATGTGCTAATGACACAGGCCTTTACAATAAGAGAAAGGTCTGTCCTTCTATTTCCTCCAGCTAGGGCCACCTCGACGCGCGTTCTTTTAGGAAGTGACAGAAACACCACGTGATCTGGTTCCCTGTTTGCTCGTTTTCTTCTTGACTTTTAACTTTTGCAGTAGGTCAAAGGGAAAGGGGGGTAACTATCACAGTCAATTACTACTGATCCAACATTGACCAGCATGACAACAGGCAATACTTTGCCCTCCTCAGAGTGGGCTACGCCTGCAACGAGACCTCAACATATTGAACAGCTTATCTCAGGCGTAGATAGGTATAACCCACAAAATCTTACAATTCTAAATGAATATTTGGCACATCAACTCGAATCTGGTGAATACGACTGCTTGGCTAATTTGGCAATTTTGAAGCTGTGAGTATTGTAGCAATTGTAAAGGGAGAGAGGTGATTTTACAAGATGAAAGGTGTTTTATCAAACCACAAGTCATGGTCGAGTAGATTGGGAGTGAAGCCCTGATTTACAAGTGAGGCAGTTATTATTAGCTCTATCTGATATTTGGGTAGAAGGGGAAGATTTTTCGCAGCGCAGCATGGAGGGTAGCAAGAATTTGCCAGGCTGATTACTTTCCCTTCTTCGATGCCTGATAGGTTCCAGTTCAACCCACAAGAGTTCGACTATAATGTTATTGTCTCTATTCTCTTCAAAGCTCTCACTGCTGCTCCTCATCCTGACTTCAATTTGTGTCTCTCGTTGCTAGGCGAGGCACCCGTCTCCATCTTGTCAACGTCAGCTCCAGTAATTCCTGAAGATGCTACTGAAGAGCAAAAGGCTGCCATAAAAAAAGAAGCTACAGAGGCGGCTAGTGCACCATCTGCTGGAAGTTTGACTGATCCCATGATTGTCAAGTTGGCTACACTATCGTCTCTTCTCCTCTCTGCTCGTTTCCGTCAATTTTGGAAGACATGGGGTTCGAATGAATATTCTGATGCTCGAAGTTTTGCAAAGTCTGTACATGGGTTTGAAGATTCTGTTAGATGGGTAGCTCTTGACACAGTCAAGGGCGCCTTTAGGACAATTGCCAAGACAAGATTAGCTGAATATCTTAATATGCCAGGTGAGTCTAGAGCTGTAGATAACGTCTGTGAGAAGGTGTGAAAGAAGGTGGTGGGAGAACCCTAGCGAGAGGATACGGAAGATCAAGCTGAATACAATCGTCGACAACATTTATGGATGTCAATACAAATTTAAATAAAACCATACTAGAATCACCTTCACTGACTCATTACCTCCTCTTCTTTTCCAGTCGACGAAACAGTTTCATACGTTGAACAACAAGCAGGATGGACAGTGGAAGGTGACAAAATTCATGTTCCTGCTAATGCCGACAATGATATCAAGGCTACGGTGATAAGAGAAGATTTGCAATTAGATCGTGAGTTATTAGTGAAGAGCATATCACCATCATCATCAAATCAAGATATAATTTTTACTAATCATCTCCTATTTCGAAACATAGAATTGTCCAAATTCTTGTCTCAAGCACATTCTCCCATTTTGCGAGCTTAGAGTAGTTGCTTTACCCGTCAACAATCTTGTCACCACCTTGTAATTTTCATCTGATTCACTCCCTTATCTTCCCTTCTGCCTGAGTAAAAGTTTTTCCCCTTTTTGAGCTCTTGTTCTTGTCAACCTTCTATTTACTGGTAAGATTGAGAGCGCAAAACTCTCTCTTGTAGATGCATGTCTTGGCAGAGAACACCTACACGAGAAATTGTCAAGCACTCAGCACTCTTTGTCACTACATAGGCAAGGCCCCCAGTTTCCCGAGTCTTTCCGAGGTAGTCTAGACTCTCATGTTCACGTTCTAAACAACGGCTTGCATTTGGGCATCTCTCATCTGATCTTTTTAGACGTTATCATCTCATGGATCTATTACCTTTTTAGTATAGACTTACTATAAGTGTAAGTACTATAGCAAGTCAGATGCGAAACAGCTCGCGTGGGTTGTGAGATAAATTAAAATTGCCGAGAGGAATTGACTGTCGCACGCGATTTTCTTGTCTGAACTGGTACAGTAACTCTTTTTCTTCTGACAAAGTTCTGAATTTTCTTTTTCTTTTTTTTTTTTTTTACTTTTCTAATTTTTTTATTTTTACTTTTTGATCTGATAAAGGCCGCATACAGTAAGGGACTTTCTTCTGTTAAACAATATCTGATTGATAATTTCGGCTAGATAATACTTGAAAAAAAAAGAAGAGAGAGGCAAGTCTTCTCACACTACCTTTTCCCCCTTTCTCGATGAATTGTTCAAGTAGTACACCACCCGCATACAACCGTCTTTCGGCTTCACTTTAAAAATATAATATTTAGGTGCCAAGGTACAACCCTCCAAGACAATCAAGCAAAGCGTAAAGTTTCCGATTATTATAATTTTCATCTGATAGGCATACATCTTCCCATCATTTATTTTTTATTTTATTTTTTGCTTTTTTCTTCTTTTTCTTCTGGTTCCTGTTCATTCGATTGACACCCTATACTGCAAGTATATAAAAGTTGAAGAAGGATCAACACTTTCCACTTCCTTCTTCTTCCTACATACACTCACCTCATCCTTACCCGCCTAATCAACGATGAATGTCGACAAAAGGGAATCATCAGAGAGGCATACAGAGTCTAGAAATGAAGACATGTCCGATTCTTCCTCGATTGAAAAGCAACAAGGTGTAAAGGTAGCAGAAGCTTCTTATCAAGTTAGTGGTTGGAAGATTTGGTTAGCATGGCTTGGTCTTGCTTTGACTGCCTATGTTACTGGATTAGATAATAATACTCAGTACGCCTATCAACAAGCAGCAGCAACAGAATTTAAATCTTATCTACTCTACTTACCAGTCATTTCAGTCACTCAACAAGTCATCATTGCAGTTGGGAAATTTCCTATTGCCAAGTTGGCTGATGTGTTTGGTAGAGCGGAAGGTTATATGGTATCCTTGACATTCTACCTAATTGGTTTTATTATTATGGCTGCTTCTAAGAACTTTGGTACTCTAGTTGCTGGAGTTGTATTTTATTCTTTTGGTAATACTGGTACTCAAATTATGCAACAAATCGTAGTAGCCGATTACTTTTCTTCCAAGATGCGTGGTTTGGTGATTGGATTACTTAGTTTACCATATATAATCAACTTTGCATGCGCTCCTCTTATCGTACAACATTTGGTAGGCACTTGGCGATGGGGACCAGGTTCATTTGCAATTATTATGACTGTTGCAACATCACCAATCATCTTGTCACTTGCACTCAGTCAACGCAAGGCTCGCAAAGAATCTCTTGCTCCTCGTCATCCTTATCTATCAATGTCACCTCTTCATGGACTTCGTGCTTTTGTTGCTGATATCGACGTTGGTTGTCTTTTACTCATCTCTGCTGGTTTCATCTTGATTTTATTACCTTTGAGTCTTCACTCATTTGCTGCAAAGGGATGGTCTGCACCTCACATCATTGTCATGTTTGTCATTGGTGGTCTTTGCATTATTGGTATTGGATTATGGGAATGGTTAATTGCATCAAAACCAATTTTAAAATTGCATTATTTCCTCAACAAGGATATCATTCTACCTGCTTTTGGTATTGGTTTCTTTGACTTTTTAGCTTTTTACATTACTTGGTCACCTGCTTATTCTTGGGCATACGTTTCTAGAGAAGGTTGGAGTTCATCAGATGTCGTTTACTTTAGCAATACACAAAGTCTTTGTTTAACAGTATTTGGAATAACTGCTGGTGCTTTAATCTTTTATTTAAAAAGATACAAGTGGGTTTTATTTACTGGTTGCTGTATTCGATTATTGGGTATTGGTCTAATGATTCGATATAGAGATTCAATTTCTACTACTGTTCAAGTCATCTTTCCACAAGTTTTACAAGGTTTAGGAGGTGGTTTAATGGGTGTTACTTTACAAGTTGCTGCTCAAGTTTCTGTTCGTCATCAATATGTTGCCATGGTTACTGCCTTTGTTTTACTATTTACCGAAATTGGAGGTGCTTGTGGTACTGCAATTCTTGGTTCTCTTCAATCTGCTTATCTACTTCCTGCATTACAAAGTAAATTGAGCGCTGTCGGAGTTTCGCAATCTGAAATCTTGGCTGCATATGCTTCACCTTTTACTGTTACTTGGGCATTTGGTACACCTGAAAGGGATGCATTTATTGATGCTTGGAATGTTTACATTCGAGTTGGATTAATTATTGGTGCTGCTGTCAGTGTGATTCCAATCATTTGTGCCATCTTTATTACCAATCACAAGTTGGGTGATGGTCAAAATGCTGTCAGTGATGAAATGGCAGGAAGTAATATTGGGGCTACTCATAAACCAGAAGATGCCAAGAATGTAATTAGTGAAGCATAAAAAATTAAACAAATGACTACTACTATACTAGACTTTGGTTTCTTTAATTTTCAAATTTTTTAAAATAGCAAAACTTTTACTACTCTGTTGGACTTGCATGTTACAAAATCCTATATATACACACTTTGTTTTGTTATTTTTTGCATTTAATATTGTGTCGAATCTCACATGATACGAAAGAGATGTCGTTTAAAAAGAGAAGAAAAGATAGCAATCGTGTGATTTTATTTTTTTGGTCCAAGAGAAAGAAGATTAAGAATAAGAAGATAACATGAATTTGAAATTGGGGGGTGGGGGGTTTGGAAGAAAGAGAGTGGAGGGAAAAAGAAGGGAAGCTTGAAAAGACAAATTTTATTGATTTAAAGATATTTTACGTGAAGCCAGGGCAGGGACATTTTGCAAATTTTGATATCCCCATATAACAGTACAGCACCCTTAACTAGTGAGAACACACAGAGACGTCTTTTGTAGGGAGACATCTATGCGATGATCCCCTCTACTGTTGCTCGTGCAATTACAACACAGACTGCCAAAGTAGTAACATCATCTTTACATCAACCATATATACTACAACCAGGTGTTTCAGATTGGACCAAAGATGTAGTGGAAGATCAAAATAACACTGGATTCTCAGCAGTAAAGTCTTTGGTAAACACTTTACCACGTAAAATTAAGATATTGGTACTATTTGGTAGCTTGAGGGAGAGGTAAGACATCTATCAGAACTAGACTAGAGCTCAGTTACTCATCTACAGATTGTCTACATGTAACAACAGATCATACTCGAAATTGATGAGTTATGAAGCTGCTAGATTACTTGATCATTTTGGATGTGATGTACGGATATATAGTCCAAAAGGATTACCACTTAAAGATGATTGTGAAGATAGTCACCCAAAAGTGCAAGAACTGAGAACGCTAATGGAGTGGAGTGATGCTAATTTTTGGTGTTCACCAGAGCAACATGGGTGAGTGGCATGCATTTAGAGAGAGAGGGGGGGGGGGGAGAAAGAAACAGGAACCTCAATCTATGGCTTCTCCCCTCAAATTAGTCAAATCACAGGTGTATTCAAGACAATGATAGATCACATACCTCTATCGATAGGTAGTGTTAGACCTACTCAAGGCAGAATATTAGCTGTGTCACAGGTGAGAGTCCTGCTACAACTCAAAAGCTTCTCTCCATGTCTTGACCTTTTTTTTTTTCTCTTTCTCTATGCCTTTTTTTTTTAGGTTAATGGAGGTAGTCAATCATTTAATGCAGTCAATACTCTACGTATACTTGGAAGATGGATGAGAATGTTTACAATTCCAAATCAAGCAAGTTTACCTAAAGCATGGACTGCATTTGATCAAGAAGGTAGAATGTTACCATCAAGTAATCGTGATCGATTAGTAGATGTATGTGAAGAATTAGTAAAGACTTGTGTTTTATTTCATGGAAAGGAACAATTATTTGCAGATCGTTGGAGTGAAAGAAAGGAAAAAGCAGAACATGGAAGATTACGATCTCAAGATGAAAAGGAAAAAATTAAAATTAACAAATCTAATGCAAGTAATGGCAGTAGTAGTGATCCTTCCCACTAAAAGTATACATCAATTCGCTACTCATCAAAGTTCATCTCATTGTAATACAGTAATCACCTATATAGAAGTTACATACAGAACAAATTATACAAATTAATTCAATTTTATTTATTTTTATTTTTAATCATTGTTTGTCTTGACACATTTCTCCTTTTATCTTTCTTCTCAACATACTCGATGCGCTGCTTTTATCTGTGCTGGTGCCTATTCTGATGTAAAGAAGCGGCTGGAAGGTAAAATGTAAGATTTGTAACACAGATACAAAAAAATTGACTGCTCTCTGCCTCCTATCTTTGGCTAGCTAGATGATCTAGAAATTAATTTCTTCAGATATTACAAATTATGATGATCTGCATACAATTACATATATGACTACCAGCTTGTAGTCGTACACTTACTCTATAGTAGCTACCAATGACCACTTTCTTGAGTAGTAAAGTAGTGAGGCCACGTCATGAAAGAAAGATCATCGGACTTTCCTTTTTGGGTGTTGGAAAAGGTGCACTTAGATATTTTGCCAAACCTTGTCTAGCATTATGATCAAATAGCCACTTGCAAAGGGTTGTCTCTAAAGCAGTTCTTTTTACTGGTTTAGATAGATAATCTACCATTCCAGCATTTATTGCTCTTTCTCGATCTCCTGTAATGGCACTTGCTGTTAGGGCAATGACAGGTAAAGTTCGAATTTCCAAATTCTCAGATTGTCGAATCGATCTTGTAGCTTCATAACCATCACATTCTGGCATTTGACAATCCATTAAAACAACATCATACCTTCTACTTTTTAATTCTTCTAGTGCAATTAAACCATTCTCCACTACTTGACAACGAAATCCCATTCGTTCTACATTTTTAGATGCAATTTGAGCATTTACTGCATTATCTTCTGCTATCAATATCCAAATATCCTCTCTAGGTCGAGTAATAAAATTCTTGTTAATAATATTGGAATGATGCATAACATCGACAAAGGAAATTGCATGATTTTCTTCTTCCAAAATGTCAATTACTTTTTGTTCCTTTTCTTCTTTTGCTATTGCATCAGCTTTAAGAAATGGAATACAAAACCATGCATGACTACCTTGACCTTCTACTGAATCCAAACCAATTTCTCCATTCATTAATTCAACTAAGTTTTTGGAAATACTAAGTCCTAAACCAGTACCACCAAATCGTCTTGCCGTTGAAGCATCTGCTTGTGAAAATGGTCTAAACAATGTAGAAAGAGCTTTTGAATTAATTCCACAACCACTATCTCGAACATGAAAACAAGTTCGAATCTCTCTTTCATCTTCAGAAACTTCATCTACTTCTAGCCTAATGTAACCTTGATTGGTAAATTTGATGGCATTGGTGAGTAAATTTGTGATGATTTGCTTTAACCTTCCTACATCACCTATAAGTAAACCTTCGTACTTGAGATTAATACTTTGTTGAAAGTCAAGATTCTTCTTTTGTGTTGCAAAAGTAAGCAATCTCTTTGCGTCCATTAATAATACATTTAAATTAAAAGGTAATTGTTCAATTTCCAATTTTCCAATTTCTACCTTTGAAAAGTCGAGTACATCATTGATAACTGTTAATAATCCTTCAGCAGATCTTTGAATAGTTTCTGCATATTCTCGAAGAATACTTGGTATACCCTTTTCATCTAAGATTAATTCAGCTAAACCAATTACACCTGCTATTGGTGTTCGAATCTCATGTGACATGTTTGCTAAAAATTCAGATTTGAGTCGACTTGCTTCCTTTGCTGCATTCTCTGCCGCTAAAGCACTTGTCTTTTCATATAGTGACCTTTCTATTTCAGCTTGAGCAGTCCTTTTTTCAGTAATATCAATTGATGCACCAACTACTCCAATCACTTCACCTTCTTCTCCACTTGCATCTGATTCATTTTGACGAGCTTGTACACCACCAACAAAGGAAAGTACTGATTGCTTTTGTGCTCTCATTGGTGTAAATGATGTTCTAAACCATTTTCCATCTGTTTCTAATTCTTCTACTAGTGTCTCACCAGCCAAAGCTCTTTGAACAGAAACTCGTAAAGTATCCAAATCCCAAATATCAAATAATGATTTTCCAACCATATAATTGTGAGCATTATGAAGATTATTATATATTTGCGTTTTCAAATCACCTTGTGAATTATCATCCGTTTTTTCATCAGAAGAAGTTTCATTATCTTGTAGTTTTTGCGCTTCTTGAGCTACATTTGACAAGTGTTGATTATATTGTCGTACTTTTGGTCCTCTTGCTATTGTAATTATTCCTTTCAAATCCACGGCCCAAACAGTCATTTCAGCATGATCAATAACATTTTCCAGCTCAATGTGAGCTCTTTGACTAATGGCAAGTGCATTTAAATGATCGTCAACGTCGGTAATAGTACCATACCAATGTACAGCTTTTCCTTTAGAATCCAACATTGGTAAACCCCTTACTTGAAACCATCTCATTACACCATCATGCCTTCTTATCCTAAGGGGAACTTCTAAAAGCTCTTGACTTTCCAAAGCAGCTCTCCACTGATTCAAAGCATTGGTAACATCTTCCGGATGCATATATTCAATCCAACCTTCTGTATCCGCAACATCTCTTGGTGCTCCAGTATAAGTATACCAAGAATTGCTATACCATTCATTTTGTCCTTCAGGAGAAGTTATGAAAACCATCTGAGGAAGCAAATTACAAGCTCTTTTAAAATGTTTATCTGCTTCTAATTCTGCTGCTTCAGCTAATCTTTGTCTTTCTGTCGTTACATTTCGAAATGTAACTACTCCACCAACATGTTGTCCACTTTTATCTTGAATTGGATAACCATTAATTTCAATAATAAATCTTGCACCATCTGCTCTTGATTCAACACCCATCAAAATTGCAGGTGCTACTTGTCCCAAGATTGCACTTTTATAGACTGGCCAATCACTTTCCGAAAGAGGATTTTCAAATTCACCATCAGTGAAGATTGCCAATTCAGATACCCAATTTAAATCAAAAGCATCCTTTACGAAATTATCACTTCCTAAAGGAGCTTGCTTTTCTGTTTTGGCTCCTAATAAAGAAGTCCAAATATAATCAGATGCTTTATTTCGACCCACCAATTTACCTTTATTACTAAAAGCACAAACAGCAATATCCAAATGCTGAACACAATATTCATTGAATATACTGAAATCATCTTCTGATTCTGTTGTATCCTGAGGCAGAAAAGTATTGTACTCTTTTGATTTTGTCTTTGAGCAAGGCACTATGGAAATGGTAAAGTAAACTTGCTGTAATTGTTCATTGCCTTGATTCACAAGATTATCCTCGTCATGATACCAAGCAGATATAGCAAAGTCGGCCAATTCGCTTTCATGACCTTCTGCATCAACGATCTCAAGTCGAATTGTAAGGGGAGTTGATTTTCTTGAAGTCGATCTGATAGTTTCTGCAGCTTCCTTGATAGCATTTGAAAATTTATCTCTTGACTGAGTTGGTATATATTGCTCCAATTGATGCCCTACACAATCAGAGCAGCCTATCCTGAGAGCAATTTCAGCCATTTCATTAACCATCCTAATCTTTTTGTCGCTATCAATCACAAGAAGAGCCAAAGGTGCATAGTAAAGCCCTTTGAATGAGTCATCGAGATATACCTTTGTAGGAGCAGAGTCAGCTTGTATATTCATTGCGCCTATCTCTTTATGGCTTTGCCTTGTAGTGCCATTTTGACTTTGATTGATAGAGAGAGGTTGAGAAAGTAAGTTATTCATGTCGCTGCTGTGGGAAGTATATAGTCAATTGTGTGAGATGTGCTTTACTCCCGGATTTGTTTAGTCTGGGATTACTGTTTCACAGAGTTTGATTCAAATATGTAAGATACATTGAAATGTACTTTTGATAATAACTCTATGCCGTGGCTTCTAGTTGATATCGTGATGCTGCTTAAGACTCTAGAGGTAATTGGAAAGGGAGAGATGGTAGGGAAAAAGAGTATGAAAGATGCGTATATAGAAAGGAAAAAGAGGAAAATCGGGCAAAGGCACAGACAGACGAAACATTGTTTGTTTTTTGTGGCTTTTTCTATTCTTTCCCGCCCCCCCCCTCCCCATTACAAAATTCACGTATACACGATAGACTATCTCTCTCTCTTCTCTAGATTATAGATCTAAGATTACTAATTATATTAGTAATTAAGCCTCTCAATCTCTCCCTTTTATTTACGAAATTGCGGATTCGGAATCTCCGATTTATTTTTAATAGCTAGTTACATTATCAATAATGTCAATATGAGCCGCCCTACGATTATAAATACACACTCGACGCGTTTTTCCCAAGTCTCTCCAATAACTAAAATAGGAACAAACAACTGTATCATAATTACAGAATCCCTCCAACATAATTTATTGATGCGCTCTATCTTTCCCTTTTTAATGGTACATATTATAACATTTCTCTAATCCATCTGCAAAAGTGGCAAGAAAAGACTGTGTGTATCTCCGTAAGATAGGCAAGAGAACTTTTTTTTATCAAACGGCCCTAGAAGAAGGATAGTATTTAGGGACTTGCTGTTGTCCTTCGTACTTGCGCGTGAATCATAGTTGAGACGATCTGATTACAAGTATGAAGCAACCAAAGTGTTGGTCCCTAATTGTTGCACTCATTACCTGTGATGGTCGATCAAGACTGGTAAAGTGAGGATTTGAAATTACCATTTACATTAAAAATTTGAATCAACGATTTGGTGACAATTGCTGTCACTCTGAATCATCGTGATTAAGGCTATGGCTGCTGATGATAATACTCTTCTGACTTGTCTTTACGTTTTCGTAATCTCCAATAAAGTAGAATACCAAACAAGACTGTTCCTCCTACAAGACTTCCAACAATAGCACCAACAGGTACGTTTGCATCATTTGAAATTGAAGAAGATTTATGATGACTATCGTTGGGACTGTCTTTAGTACCATTATTGGAAGAGTTTAAAGTGCTAAACCAAGCAGTCCCAGTCTGATCTGCATTTGTACAATTGGAGGCAAACACAGCAACACCTCCTGAACATACTGAAGGTGTATATTGAGATGCGCTGAAAGAGCCATAATTCCTATTGATTTGATTATGAATAATACTAGTATTGGAGACTGCACTAATCTGTGATGCGCAATTATTCCAACTAGTCAACATCATTTGCCCTCTTTGAAAGAAGAGAGTCAAGGATACTCACATGCTGGCTTAGGGATACGTTAGTACCGGGGTAAGTGAAGCAAGAAGTGATGGCATACGTGCCTGATGAATTGTAATTAGTCCCATACCCAATATTGTAATATAATTCAGTGATGTAAGAAGAATTACTGTCTTGTGGATTATCCTGATAAAAGCGAAGGTACTGCTCATTCTCGAGAATATCTTGAGTGATAATTGCTGTCCATGTCAGATATGTGCATTGAAGAGTGTCTGTTGAAATGACAGGTGAAACTATAGATGCTGTAGGAGAAGCTGTAGATGAGGTGGATGATGGACTGTGCGTTGTATTCATGGTTGCAAGCTATATTTGATGTTGCTCCTGTGGAGGCAAAAGGGGAAAAGGGAGATGATAGATCTTTGCTGCCTTTCCAAGGGATTTCCCACTCGTTAGGGTTGCAGTACGGGAGAGCAACAAGCTGTCCTACCAGCTCGTCTCCCTATATAGCTGGTGTAATTGAAAAAGCAAGAGATGGGAAGGTCCCACGTAAGTAAAAGATCGCAAGTTAATTCATCAAGTCTCAGAAGACAGAAAGCTTTCCCCCTTTTCTCCCCTAAGCATAGGATAGGGTCCTTTTTTTCCGTAAAGGTAAAATTTAAAATGCAAGTGTTTATAAATAAAATTAGCCACGGATAATAGTTTTATAATTTCAAATTGATTTAAACCGGAAGAGAATACATCGTGTGAGTGTAATGACACAATTTACCCCCCTCTTCGTTATATAATCTATTATCACAAGTCCGATACAGCAATCCTGCTCGCCTTCAATCGTCGGCGTCAAAGTGTGGAAGCTACAGCCATGATAATCTCAGGATATGGGCCTGTCTTCCTACCTTGCAATGCATAGAGATTTCGAATCAGGTTTATTGCTTGGGCACGAAAGTGCAAGTCCATACATTTAGTGATGTGATTGTATTCTTGTCAGATGGTATAGACTGCTGCAGAGCATAAAGATGTGACTCGATTGCACTTTGCTCCGTGTCCTCAAATTCATTGGTTTCACCACCAAGTAGCTTCTCTTGCCGAGAATGTAGATATTGTTTAGCTGCTGATATTGCAATTCCAACTTCCCATTTCCCGTCTTGTAGCATTGGACTTGGTGTCAAAATATTTTCTGATTGAACCTCCCAACCAGCCAAGGCAGCAAGTGTCTTGATTGCTGCTGGAGTCAAGGGCAGCCTGATGTTGTTTACAGCTAAAGCTTTTCTAGACTGAAGAAGAATAGCCAATAAATGAGGTAAGCTAGATGTACGATTTGATGTACTTAAATCCCATTCAGCAATAAGAAGATTCTCGACTCCGTGCTGACGAGCAGCTGAGAATGCTTCTAATATTTGCGCTTTTGTTTCAAAGTACCAGAGTGAGTGTGAGAAGATGATGGATCGAAATGATTGATTGGAATAATGCTCAAAAGCTAATGCAGCCGAGGCATGACAGTCAAATTGAATATACTTGGCTACTTTGCTCTTGAGAATGTAGTCTTGTGCTTGAGCAAGAGTAAAGGGCGCTCCATAATCAAGAGGTGCAGGATCAACACCGTACACTACTGATGCTTGCAAGTCGGGTTTTATTTGCATGACTGCAGCAATAGCAGTCGTTTGATCACCTTGTCCACAGCCAAGCTCGATGACTGAACCCTTCAAAAAGTTCCAATCTAAACTTCCTTTGCTAGCATTTTTTCCTTGCGCCCACGCTTCGAGAATACGCAGTCGATGCGCACTCTGAACTGCCTGAACACTCTCTAGCGCATTTTTAGTTTTACTACTCGCTTCCAAATGGCATGCTGCAAGTGACAGCACGTCTACACCTATTATATGTGTTTCTAGTTCCATGCTGTGGGATTGGAGAGACACGTAAAGGGGAAAATGTGTACCAGACTGTGAGTCGTTCCAAGTACTTAAAGCATTTGAGCGGCTTTTATTCTGATCGTCTCCATCTCAATGGTGTCACTCCTCTCGATATGAGTCGATACAATCTAATCATTTCGAGTCACACCTCTTTTTTTATTTTATTATATTTTTTTAGCGCCGCGGATATTGAAAAGCATAAATAAACAGACCATGTGGTAGAGGTTTATAACCTCGGTAATTGGAAATTAAAACCAAAAAACTTTTACGCCCATACTCTCTTCTAAAAAGTGTACATACAACCTTAAATTTTCTTCATTGTGACGGGCGGACTACATGTCTTCTTCTTCTTCAAAGGCAGCTAGCAGATGGATAGATGGACCAAACGAAAAACTCTTTCGAGAGTCTTTTGATGGTATTACTCCAACAGTCTCTTTTCTAGATCTTCCTTTGGGACGGACAGCTTACTATTTGCTTGAGTGTACTACTCCTCCATCTAGCAGTACGGTCGACTCACAAGTCCCAATTGTGCTCATTCATGGCGTTTGTACTCCTGCACTAGGTATGCTACCAATTGCACGAGAGCTGCAGAGATGTAGGCCTACTTCTACAATCGTACTCTATGATCTATGGGGACATGGAATGTCATCTACGCCCACTGTACCTCTAACACCACCTGTCATTCATCAGCAATTACTAGCGTTGCTGGATAAGTTGAGATGGTCAACTATACATCTTGCCGGATACAGTCTAGGTGGACGTATCGCTACTACTTTTGCTGCTGCATACCCCAATTTAGTACGTTCACTTGTATTGATTGCACCTGTTGGCTTACTAAGCAAGGAAGATGTCAAGGATGAGCTGCATGAAGATGATATTTTGGTAATGGAAAGATCTGCACAAAAAGAAAGAGAATCGCAAGAGCGAATCTTGACTTGGTTGGAAGGAGCGCCAACAATTGTAGTTCCACAAGATTGGCGAGAAAAAGTAGCAAGAGGACAATTAGTAGCTCCTGCATTACGTCAGTGGCAGATTGATAACCATGCTGGTCATATTAGCAGCATACTGTCCTATGTTCGACATGCTGGTGTGTTTAATGGAGAAAAAGAATTTGACATTGTCGCTCGGCAGGGTACTCCAAATTTAATTATATTGGGTAGTAAGGACCCCTATAGCAGTGCAACACATCTCGATCGAGTAGGACTGCACAATCATAAGACTATCCCAAATTCAACGCATGGACTTGCTCGAGACAATGTGACTGAAGTAGTCGATGCTATGGTGAACTTTTGGAAAGTCAAATGATAGACTTGACTTTTGGATGATAGATAGCAGTCAGAGAGGCAGCGATGAAAATAATAAAAACTCGTGGATACTGGAAAGATCCTTATCAAGCAACTCAGTCAATGTGACTTTGCAAGACTATATTTCTCGATCTTCTCTTCGAAGAGAAACAATATTTATTATTATGTGATTACAATGCCTCTATGAGATAATGTAGGCAAGTCTAATCTACCATTATGAGAAGAAGATATTCAATGAACGCATTCGGCTAAATGAAATGAAAGAGCATATGTATGTCTAAGAGTGTGTGTTACATTCCTTTCTGAGCATATTACATGGAAATGTGCGTCTTCTCTATTGAACTTTATTAAGAGAAGAAAATGTAAAGCCACAATGCAAGGATGCAAGTAGAAATATCAGATCTATCCCTTCTTATTTTAATTTTCTTGCATTTTTTTTTTCTTTCATTACAGTATTATTTTATTACATTTTGTCACCTTATCAACGCGTCATGTTACCAGAAAGTTGGGTAAATGTAAGTAGTTGGGATGCATGGTATCGGACTAATCAACCTTAATCAATTACAAGAAAGGGGGAAGGGTACTTTGTCGGTGGTGCCTGCGCCTAGGAACGAGCGAACCGTGCGTGCATCCTTTCAACGTCTACTATTCATTTACCTGCGGAAGTTGAGTCAGATGGAGAAACTTTTCAAGTGAGAGGTTTAGAAAGAATAATACTTAAGAAAAATAAATGTCAAGAATGTAGAGATCTGCCACAGATAACAATTACTCTTCACTACCCTCTTCATCATGTCGCCAACAAAAGTATCGATTCTCGCAAGCTTGAACAAAGCATCATTGTATGTGTACGAATGTGAGTAAGAGTGAAGGAAGGAGAAAATAGATTAAAGTAGGCAAACTTTTGACCTGATAAAGAATCTCATGCTCTTGTTAAGGGACACCATGGTGGATGACTTTCTCATATTGTGCAAGCTCAGTGTTCCTGTATATGATTATTCCACCTGGTTTTCATGCAAGTCTTTGGTATATGTTTATTTGTCTCCAAACATTTGTTACTTTGACTGTCGTTTCTGAAGGAGTCAGTTCCATTACACCAGCAATCAAATCAAGAAAGGCAAGAAGACATGCCAAAGCACATGGATTTAATCTAGGACCAAATGCACCAAAAATCGACCTAATCTATCCTTGCTACTTACCAAACGAGCAAGATATCATCATGAGGCAAATGCGTTACTCAATGAGAGAAATTAGCTACCCAAGGAACAAATTGACAATTTACTTTGTCTACAATACTCCATACGACATTCCAGAAATTGAAGAAGAAATGCGTACATTTGAAAGGGCTCATGACAATTTACGAATCATTAAAGTACCAGGAAGTAAAAGTAAAGCTGACAATGTCAATTATTTTCTCAATAAAGTACCTGATTCAGGAGCAGAAATTATAACCATCTTTGACGCAGATCACTATCCAGAGTCGGATAATCTTAATTGGGTAGCTAAACGATTTTTACAAGGAGACGTCGATATTGTTCAAGGTCGTTGCTGTATCTATAATTATAATGATACCTGGTTGACCAAGTTGATTGCAGCAGAATTTGATACCATTTATGGAGTGAGTTGACGAGGAAGTTCTATCTCTTAAATTATGAAACTGACTCTAATTCTCTATTCTAGGTATTTCATCCTGGTCGTGCAGCCATGCAAGGATATGGTTTGTTTGGAGGTTCAAACGGTCACTGGAACGCCAGTCTACTTCGTACCCTACAATTTCAAGGTCATATGTTAACAGAAGACATTGATTCAACTATTCGCGCCATTACATCCGGGGCCAGGATAGCGTACGATGACAAAGTTATTAGTTATGAAACTGCTCCCACCTCTTTGGCTTCCCTATTAAAGCAAAGAATGAGATGGACTCAGGGATGGACACAAGTTGCAATTCGACATGCTGGACCTTGCTTACAACGAGGAGCTCATGGAACATTTTGGCGTAGTCGTTTAGGTCTCTTTTTCCTTCTCGTTTTTAGAGAAATCTACTTTTATCTCGTTAGTCAATTGTCCTTTATGTTGGTCGCTTCTATCGTCATTACACCACCTAGAAGTTGGGCTGCCGTTTACTCTGCTTTGGTAGGATTCAAAGTCTCCCTTTGGGCTTTGAGTTTGAACATAGTTTGTATAACTTCTCTAACGATTATTACCATTCGACAACGAAGTACATTCACCAAACCTCTCTCCATCATTTCATTTGGACTCCTCTGCCCCTTTTACTTCTTTGCAGTTTCTATCATTGCAATCTTTTGTCATTTCAGAGAAGTTGTTACCAAATACGACAATTGGAATCCAACAAAGCGAACATAAATTCTTACTGGTGACTTCTTCGTCACGTTTGTGGGTCATGCGACTCCCAGTGTACATTATTATATTTACTATTATTCTTTTGATTAATTTTATACCTTGTAAAGAACTATCTAAAAGTTGCGAGATAAGCTGTACTTACTAAAGACCCTTATTTTTCCAAAAGTAGAAGAGGTATTTGCTGTACACCTTCATGTAGGAAGGGCCCAAAGCCTCTATCGTAGAGGCAAACCATACTTTTTCAAAAGTATTCTCGGCTATAACTCTCCGGACATGCTCATACTAAGGAAATTTATTAATACTCATTCTGCAATTTAGCCAAAGTTAGAGTATTACGTCAAGCCTGTGTATTCTCGCAGCGGGAATACTCATATAACTCTAATTCATTCTCGGCATTTATTCACACGGTTTTGGTGATATCTCAGATAATGAGATATTTGAAATGACTGATATTACTTAGAAATCGCCTCGATCGCAATTCTCATCCTTCCGGGGATTAAGGTTGAATATATTTATTTAAAGTAGTACGCTGCAATCCATGACGAAACGCGTTGAAAACTGGTAAAGAATTGGGTTTTCTGGGTCTTGTACCCTGTGCGATAATATTGCAAAATTAGAATTCAATACCTGCTTTGATGAGCAATATATTCACCTGTCTAAGGTAATATAGTTTGGGAGGCTTTTTTTTTTTTCTTTTCCTTGGGCCTTAAACTTACTAAACAAAGAGACCACTCATGCATGACAAGTCAACGGTAAGTTATTTTCTGCTGTCTTGTGCCTGAACTTTGAATAGACCTCGAATGCGTCGAACCTTTTTAAGCCAAGCGCGGGATGAACTCAAGAAAACAATGACATCACGGAGTACAGTGGATGGCACTTAGTCAAGCCACCTTTCTACTCATTGTACCTCTCTCTACGGGTAAACGTACTCTCATTGAAACTCTTTTGAGACAATCCCTTCATACCGGAAAAGGCAACTTATGAGAATATGCACCATCTAAAGAGGCAACTCTATGAAGATGACCTGCAATCATACCGAGAAGCACGATGGACAAGTAAGTCCGGTCTCAATATTTGGACAACTTTTAGTCAATTGTTGACATTAAATGGACATGATAATGAATTTTGTGACTAAAGGAAGCGTGTGAAGTGCTCAGCATTACTCCTTTAGGAAAGTCTTTTTGGTTGTCTTTAAATTCTAGGGACCTAATTTATACCGCATTTGATCTTAATCAGAAGATAGGAAGACTGAAACTGAAGGTATTCACATCAATTCGATTAAAGTTCCGCTACGAGAATCACTTAAAGGTCGCTTAAGGTGAGGCGAATCCAGTTCAAGTAGAAGAGAAAGCCCCATTCTCTTTTTTATAATTTTTTGCTATCCAACATGACTTTGAACGATTTTTCACAGTACAAAGCTCAAGGTGACCGACCAAAAGACGTTGACAAGGTCGAAAATGTACCACAGCAAGCCATTGCCAAGATCAAAGCAGGTGACACAATTTTGTCATCTGGTTTTGGAATGTGCGGGATTCCAGACACTTTGCTTGAAGCATTGTCACAAAGGGCCGACATCAATGACTTGACAGTAGTCAGTAATAACGCTGGTGGACTAGGCAAAGGACTAGGACGTTTATTTAAGACGGATCAAGTTTCATGCATGGTGTCTTCGTTTATTGGCTGGGATCGATTCTTTGGAGATCTCTTTCTTCAAGGTCGTATTGCTGTCGATCTAGTCCCTCAAGGTACCATGGTAGAACGGTGTCGAGCAGGAGCTTTTGGAATTCCTGCTTATTTCACTGCAGTAGGTGCTGATACAGCAGTGGAAGAAGGTACTCTTGTACGTCGCTATGAAAGATCTACAGATGCATCATCAAAACCAAAACCACTCGAATATAGTAAGCCTAGAGAGAGCCGAATGTTTGGAGGTCGAAAGTACATCATGGAAGAAGCAATTTACGGTGATGTAGCTTTGATTAGAGCATACAAGGCTGATCGGTATGGAAATTGTGTCTTTCGTCGAACCGCAACCAATTTTGGTCCAGTTTTTGGAATGAATGCAAGACTTACTATCGTAGAAGCAGAATATATTGTAGAAGTAGGAGAATTGGACCCTGATGAAATTGATTTGCAAGCCATCTTTGTTGATTGTGTCATACAAGCAACTTCTGAAAAATTAATGGAGAAACCAGTATTTTCAAAAGCAAGTACACTTTGTGCAGTTGCTACTCAACCACCTAATGCACATCGACAGATTATCGCAGCAAGAGCAGCAAGAGAAATTCAACACGGCCAATATATCAATCTTGGTGTTGGAATACCTACCCTCGTTGCAGACTATCTTTCACCAAATGTAAAGCCATTCTTTCAAAGTGAGAATGGACTACTTGGTATGGGACCATATCCTTCCAGTAACGAAGAGCTAGATCCAGACATTATCAATGCAGGCAAAGAGAGTGTTACGATTAGCAAAGGTGGATCTTGCTTTGATAGCTCTTTATCATTTGGTATGATTCGAGGTGGACATCTCAACATGAGCATGCTTGGATGCTTGCAAGTCAGTAGTTCAGGAGACTTGGCCAATTACGTTGTCCCTGGTAGCATGGTCAGAGGCATGGGTGGAGCAATGGACTTGATCAGTTGTCCAGCAAAAACTAAGATTGTTGCTCTTTTAGAGCATGTCGACAAGAATGGAAATAGTAAAATTGTAGAAAAGTGTTCTTTACCACTTACAGGTAGCAAGTGCATCTCTCGAATCATTACAGAATTAGCTGTTTTTGACGTTGATCTCGTCAACAATGGCCCTTTGACGTTGGTAGAAATCGTGAGTTGTTCAGAATTGAAAGTGCCCTATTTTATTTATTTAGACTCTGATCCCTTGTATTTTTTGGAAATTAGATGCCTAATTCATGCCTTGAAGAAGTACAAAGGAAGACTGAAGCCCCCTTTGTACTCTCTCGAGCACTTCAGCACGCCATGTCACCAAGTAGACTCATGTCACCTCCCAAGAAGGCTAGACTTTCAGGACATCAGGTTTCTATGCAAAGAGTTAGCAGTCTAAATCTTACTAGCAGACCAAGCAGCCCAGCTGCTCACCGTCTATTCATGGGTGGTAATCGAGAAGGTTTGACTGGATCATTCCTCAATCAACGACGATTATCTACCACCAGCGTATCTTAAATTCTATCACCTTGTGTTTTCCTTCTTTTCTTCATTTGTTGCGTTCCTTTGTGAACTCACACGCTCTTTACCCATGTATAAAAATTTACTATCAATGCCAATATAAATTTCCCATAATCTAACGAAATAATTAGAATAATCGGGCGTGAGCTTAGACTAGTCAGCGATAGCCTTTGAAATGCAGTCAGATTGCTATCAAGTGCTTTCTCTCACCTATTATTGCTTAAAAAAGGCATTAGCATCAGAGTGATCTAGTAGCTCGCAAAGACTGGAAAGTAAAGAGACACAGAATAGATTGTTAAAGTATCGTCTATGGATTTTTGTACAATAATGAAATGAAAAAGAGAAGAAGAGGCTAGGCTGCTACAAGCTTTTGTACTGGAATTAGATCCGATGTGGTAACAATGTATTGACTAGAAGGTCGCTCGACAGCATTCGATCCTTTTAGGAAACCTACAATACTTCTGCGCCTTGCAATCGAAGGATCTTGGCCAACGACGACAATTTTTTTGAAAAATTTCTCCAATGAGCAATGAGCAGCAACTGGGTACCATGTGTCATCCTTTGCTGGTGTGAGATGGGCGACGCTAGGAGTCAAAGGACTCATTGGACTCATTGGCATTAAATCTTCTTGATTACCTTTAGTAGCAAGGAACATTTGATTTATTCTATTGCAGACTGAAGAAAGCATAGAAGTCTTTTCCTCTTCATTTTTGTAGGTTTCCATAGATACCAAAGGTAGGCGAAGTCGTCTAAATTCAATAGAACAAGCCAATTCTGATCGAATAGTTCCTTTGCCTTGACATGAAACACAATCTTTGTGACTTTCATTGTTACAGCTTGAACAGCAGTATGTTCCTGTTCCTTTGCATCTTTTACATCCAGAAAGAGGCTTGTTGTTATATGATGCTTTGCCAGTCCCTTCACACCAAAAGCAATTATCAGTTTCAATACCATCACATTCTGAACATGAAGTCTTTCCATTTCCTTTACAAGGCTTGCAAGTTCGGTCAGCTTGAATTGAAGGAAATGAGAATCGCATTTTTGCTGTACCGGTACTGGAAACTCTTGCTTCTTCCATTAATTCACGGTGATCGTTGGGTTTTAGATTCCATAGACCAGTAGGAACATCAAACGAACGTTGTTCTACAGTAGGTGATTCTGCCATGTCCTTTTCAGCTACTTTACGCCAAATCCATCGACGACGTTCAAGAACAACATCGACTGTGACGGCCAAAGACTCTTCTGGAGCAGAACTAGATGTTACACTAAGCCTCCTCAATGCTGAGATTTTATCCTTTTCAGTTGGATCCTTTGGAAGCATTGCTGGAGGAGGAGCAAACGGATCATGCTTCTTCTCCACCTTGACTGGTTGGAGAAGTGTTTTATCGCTTGAAATAATTTTAGTCATTACATCACTCCATAGGGTTTCAGTATTCTGTGACTGACTCTCCTTGATATCAAAAGATATATTTGTAATGTTCAAAAGAGGTGGACCAGGTTGAATACTCATTGAACCAGGAGTTCGAGGTGTTCTTGGAGCAAGTGAAGCAAAAGCAGGACGTGGTGTACTTGGAGTAGGAGGAGGAAGATCAAATGCTACAGAAGAACGTCTTCGATCTAATTTGCTTCGTTTCCATGCTTCTCGAATCTCGTTCGAGGCTGTACCTAATACTTCGGATCTTCTTCTTGAATCAAGATTTGATCCTAAGGGGGATAGTCCATCTTCTTTAAGTATCGAGTGAATGTTCAGCGTTTCATTGATTTTTATTTCTGGTTTCTTCTTGAATTGACCTTCAGCAAGATTCAAGTTCAAAGGGGCAGGAATTTGTCGCTTTTGATGTCGTTTAGAAAGGCCTGCACCTTCGAACTTGACACCAGCAGCCAAATCATCGATCTTGTTTAGACTTTGCATCTTTGTAGAAAATTTGTGGAATTTACCGTTGACCGTGAATTCAACGTACTTTCCTTGTAAGCCTATTTATAGACTTATGGCTTATGCTGTGATTTTGAATTGTACTGATAAGAGCTGTCCATCTTGACTCCAATACCTTCCTAAAGCGACAAAGTAATGAAGACAATCAAGTAGCATGACGTAGGCAAATTTCAACATGTCTTAAGAGTATCCTCCAGAGGAACATGCTGCTCTGTATGGTAGAAAAAGAAGGAATATCATTTTCCCTGAATTTAGGAGGTAGAATCCAATTCCGGAACCCTATTTACCGTGTGGCTTATGGTACACTGGTCACTCGCTCTCTCAGCAAAGTAACTTCAACAGGGTGCACTACATCGTTACTCAGCCAAGAAGAGCTGGTTACAAACAATATGGTAAGGCAAACAGAGGTACATGGGTAAATTACGAAGACCATTTCCGGACGTTGAACCTTGTTGAGTAATATTACATTTTAGCGAGACAAACATGTCTAATGTGTTGGAAGATTTAGGGATCTGATACTAATTGCTGCAACCAGTTAAATCTGAGTTGCCGTGTAATTCCTTTTTCTCTAGAAACTGGGTATCATCTAGCAGAGATGAGTGCGGCGATTTTAATTTTATTCCCCTTGTTACCGTACATGATTATTTCATCATCAAGGTCATAGAAGGGAAATCCGGAATTGGAAACAAGGTTATAAGAAGATTAAAATTTGTGTGGCTGAGGGTAGGTGCAGGAACGCGCATTAAATTGCAGATGACCAACACTTTTTTCCATTTTTCTTATTAAAATGAAACCGTGTCCTTAAGAAAACTTCAAATGGGGAAATTTTAAGGTTTTGGCTTAATAATTAAATTCACACCTTTTAAACTCCCCCCGATTCGATCGCAAATTCCTTCTCCGTGCAGGTACTATTGATGTAACACATTGTATGAAGCCAAGCAATGAAAAGGAAAAATATTCAACAGCCTACCCTTGTACTCTTATCCCAACTTCAATCGTAGTACGTGTTTGTCGCGATTCCCTGGGAAAAAGAGAGAGGGGGGGGGGGAAAGGGCAAACAAGAAACGAAATTAAAGTAAAACGTGTCAGTGAACAACACTTCGAAGCTTACTTTGATTTTTTTTTGTTGTTTAATTTGGCTTGTGCTACTTTACACTTATCTACCACAAAGAAAGCGCCATGGAGGAAAGTGTGACTACAGAAAAAAGGAACGGATCTTATCGTGTTGTTGAAGGTAAAGAGAGGTACCTTCAAACAGTTGAGCCTTGTTCTAGTAGCGATATCAATGATTTTGGAAGAAGAAGAAGTCAACGATTAGGTCAATTTGAGGGTTTAAGAGGCATTCTTATGCTTCTATCCCTTGTATGGACTTTCTTCCGCCTTTTTGCCCCAGGTATGTGCCATGAGGATGTGATCATTCACAATGTTAATTGACGCTTACTTTTCACACTTCATCGACAGCCATTGTCGCTGATAGAGGTCTAGTACAATTATATCCTGCTGCTTTTTTAGCGGTAGCACCAAGATGGCAGAATATTCTTCGAAGAACAATCTCTCCAGTAATATTTAATGAGAGCCTCTTATCAAGCTTTTTTATCATCCTTTCGACTCGTGTTGCCCTACAAAGTGAGTGTCTCTTGAAAAACAGCTCCAAAGCGGTATTCCAGCTCACAATCGTTTTAATAACAGCCTTCATCGAGAGAAGAAGTGCAGATTGTTTGGCGGGACCAATGTTTAGAAGACCTTTTCGAATTGCTGCTCCTTGTTGTCTAGCTTTAGCATTCTGTTCAGTATTGAGTGTAGCCGGTGTATTTCGATATGCTAGTGAAGCCAGTACACTTTTAACAAATTCTGCTGCTAGAGCACCAAAAATATGGGAGAGTCCACTTACATACTTTAACTCATGTATTGGCCTTTTAATGGATATCAGCATGCGAAGAGACTCAAGAGGTTCTTCCTTTTTACCACCTTACAGTACAGGATGGATAATCCCTATCATATTCCAACAAACATACTGCATTGCCGTCATAGCATATATGTTTCCATACTCAGTCTTGAGATGGAAGATTAAAGGTGTCATCATCTTAGGATTGTCTGCTTGGTGGTCAGGACGTTGGGTTTGGTATTCTACCTTTTCTATAGCTTTAGCAGAGTTCAGCGTTGTCTACTCTCCTCATCTACCATCTTCTTGGACACTCAAGATCTTGAAAAAGTGGAGTTGTCAAGTAAATCAACAAGTAATCCCTTTTCTTCTTGTTCTCCTTGGTATTACACTCAAATATCTTTGGGCAAGTATCCCATTATACCGTAATCATGAACTTGTAGCTCGTGTAGATCCAACCTCGGGTGCACTCGACTGGAACTACAACGTTCTCATTGCACAACCTCGAATTGATGACTTTTCAATCGTTGCTGGTACATTTATACTCATCGAACTAAATAATACCTTGAAGAGTTTACTGGATCGCCAATCGCTTCGGTGGTTGGGCAGCTTGGCTTTCTCAAGTTTCCTAACTTCGGGCACCATTATTCTAGCCGTTGGTTCTGCTCTGTCTCACCATTTGATCGATAAGTTTGGATGGACTTCTCACAATCCTTTACTCATTTTGATACTTTTCGCAACTACCGTTCCTGCTGCTTTCCTATTTTCCGTTTTGTGGAGATATACTGTCGATGACGGTACTTTGGTCTCTTCCAGATTTTTATACAAGTGGGTTACTAAGCCCTAGGACCATACATGTGATAGTAGATGTAGCTGAAAATTGGAATATTACATATCTATATCATCACTTTGTTTTACCTTTACACCTGCATATGATCACCACGTCTTAAATCAAGATAGTATATTCATTAGACTCTATATATATAAATAAGCAGGTGAAGGAGAAACTCTATGATTACAATTTCCTTCTCTCAAACTCGTCGGCCATATCCTCTGCTGACAGATCGCCAAAATGCTACGGAGATCCACTGTCCCCATTTGTCTACAGTATGAGTAAAGATGATTGCTACTGCTGCCAAGATACTATAGCTGGAAAACCAGGTAATCAAATGAGCAGCCCAGTAAGGAAGACCGGCTGTGAGTAATGCAATCATACAAAATGGACCCCAACTCCAAAATACTGCTCCATGTAATAAAAAGATTCCAAAAGAGTGTTCTCCAATAAGTTGAAAGATTTTTAATGAAAAAGCTTTGGCAAAAGTTTTGTTCAAGTCGCAAAGAAGATAAAAGGAAAGTACTGGTAAGATGCAGGTAAATTTGAGATCGTTATACGATAATGACAAATTTGGATTTGCCCAGCCTCTAGGATTACCAGTAAAGAAATCTGGTCGTATCCTGAGCTCATCTTCTGGAGCTGATTTAGGACCAATTCCGCTAACTTCACACCAAGCCATACCGAAACCTCCAAAGAAGATAATCCAAGCGAAAACTTGACCAGGAATACGAATATCAGGAATTTCTGGAAAGATACGACGGAAAGAAGCAGATGTCAAAGGTAAACCTCTCTTTGCCCACGCTCGATAGTCGAGTTTGCAATCCAAATCAGCTACTGCCAGACCGAGAATGAAAAGAGTGTCAAATCGATTGGCATACCAATTGAAAAATATGCAAGCAGTATAGAAAGTCCATCGTTTGTAGTGATTTGTTATTTGTCTAGCAATGATAGCACAGAGGAATAGTGACCATGTAAGTTGAATCATCAAGGGAACAGTCCACATGATACCAATAGCATAACGTTGAACAATGGCTGGTTGAGTTGGAGGAGTGACAAACCAAAGTGAAATGAAAGCGTTGACAAATTCAAATAAATTACCATAGTCTTCAAAATATGACCAAGTATTCCAAGTACGAGATGGTAATCGAGAAATCCATCTAAAGGTAGATACTTCAATCAAAAAGTACTCTAAGAGAGCAGCCATGAAAACAGGAAAAATGATTCGAGGAACTCGACGTAGCGAACTATCTGCCAAATTGAAGAGACCACCTCTACTGAGGTACCTTAATCCCATGATTCGAGCAGGCAAGACAAAGAACATTGCTACTCTAAAAGAGGCAGCACCACCAAAGAGAAGAGATAAGCTCACTTTCCAGCCATAAACAAACCAACGTGGGTAGTGTAGGGCTTGATTAGATTGGTACGCCATTTCTGCGTACAGTGGCAATGCCATGTACATTGTAATCCACTGGAGAACAAAATTCAGTAACCATTTTATAAAATGCAAAACCAAGTGAGTTTACTCACATGACCAAGAGTGACTGAAATGGTAGCAAAACCTCGAAGAGCGCCTAAATATGCAACTTTGTTTTGACCTGTAGATGTAGTACCCATGTTATCTTCGTTGATAAAGATAGCTTTATTGAGCCATCTACCAAACTTTTTCAAGGCTTGACCAGGGGAGGGTAGTTCTTCTTCAGCCTCTTTTGCCTCTTCAGCTTTGGGTGTAGCTAGTCTAGCTATGATGATTTGTGTCTCTTCTTCATTCGGAGCAATAGTCTTTCTTCTCCATCTTTTAATAGCAGGAGCATTTGGAGCAATATAAAGTGGGTTTGACATGTCTTCTTCTTCTTCTTCAATACCATCTCGACTTGGACCTGCAAGTGTCTGAAGAGTACGAAAAGTCTTGTATCTTGAGTCAAAGTACTTTTCATAATCGGTTGTCTCTTTTTCTTTTTCCTCTTCTTCTTCACTTTCGTAATTTTCTCCATCCCAATTAGAGTCATCATCCTCATCATCATTATTAGCTGGCATCAACAATTCATGATTCCATTGAGAAAATGCACTTTCGAACTTTTGTTCATTTCCAAGACCAAATTCATTTGAAATTGGAGAATCTAATTTACGAACATCCATTAGTTCTTCACGAGGTACAGCCAATAATTCAGCTACTAATTTTTCATCACTACCATTCATTGCTGCTTTTTCTTGTCTCCTCTCTTCCTTTTGATTCTCGTAATATACTTTGTACTTTTGCTTTTTAATGATTAATCTTCGGGTACTAGCATGGATGACTAGTATCAAAGAAATACCCAACCAAATGGAAAGACATGCTACTGACCATACTGTAGGTTTAAATTTGATGGAAGGTACGATATATTGAATAGCAGAAACAGATAGATCAATGGGAGTAGAACCCCGTAAAGTATAATCTTCAGTACTGCATACTGGATCTTTAAGTGCAGCACATTGTTCGTTGAATATTTGAAGTCGTAAAGTACTACTTGAGTTGAAAAAAAAGCGAGAGTAAAGTATCATGGACGTTGATGTACCTCCAATAGGTGGTCCAGCTGATTCAGAAGTTTCAGCCGTTGCAAAATGTCTGTATGAAAAGACAACTGGAGTAGTAGGAACATGATGATCGCTTCCACCATCATAAAGTGGAGAAGCACTTGCATTTAAGAATCCGTTACCGTTATTTGAAAAGTGAATACCAGGAATTCTTGTCCATTCCATACGATGTTCGAGAAAATTGTATGCATCATCACCTAATCTTGTGATATTAATTACCACTGGTTTGGCTGGATAACCTGAAGCAGAGTAAGACCAACGTAAAGTAGTTTCATCTTTTTTATAGTCTCCTCCATACAAACCCAAATCAACTGTTTCTGATTGATTGAATCGAGCATGCATTTGAAAGGCACTTCCACCGTATTGAACATTTGGTGGTTGAGCCATGGTTCTAAAGCTACCATACAATATATCTCTTCTTCTTGAAACAACTACAGAGCCCCAAGTTGTATGATTTTGTATAAATGCAGGACTAACATCCAAGGCAAGTCCTTGAAGTTTTGTTGTATTGACCAATCGAACATTGTCTTTGTTATAACCTGTCCTGTATGTTGAACTGAAACCTTCCTCCCAATTATTAAAGGGAGCTGAAGCTACAACCCAATTCTCGCTTCCTGTTCCTGTAATTCCAGCAGTTCCACTACCTCTCCATTCTGGTGATACTTGAGGATTAGCTATCAAATCAGCTTTTGCATTCTCTGTTTCATTCCAATAAGTAATAATTCTTTCAGTCCAAAGCAAATCTGTACTTGGATCTCTATAACCACAAGCACAGCTCTTTTCTTGCGCTTCTACATCTGATGCGATCAATAGTGTCGCTAATGCGACTATGAACCACAACAAGCGCATGCTATAGTCTTTCTTGCGATAAAGAGAGATTGGTACAAGGAAAGACAAGCCTTAAGTTTGCATTGCTTGGAAGTAAACATGTTTTCCTGTCCAAAATGTCTAAAATTTCCAATTAGACCGCGGAGGGAACATTATCTGTCTTGTCAAAAATGTTTGAATTCCAGGTACACGGCGGAGCCAAGATTTAGAGTGCACTCAAGAACTATCCCGATTATAGGGGCATCACAAGGAAATATTATACTGAAGCTCTAAAGGTGAAATAAGTATATATCTCGAAGGATTTCACTCTCATTTTTCGATAGAAGAATCGCTACCGAATAGTTCTTCCCCTTGATAATTAAAAATTTCACCTCGAGACAAAAAGTTTGCAATGAACTCAATAAGTTTCGATTAAACTGACTCCAACCTCAAAAATGTATACATCGACACCATATTCTATGAATACTTATCTGCACCACTTTAATTCATTCATTATGATATGGATCAAAAGAGGAGGCCAATAAAATTATCCGATATATTCATTTATAATTATTTATTAAAATGAAAAAGCCACAGCTATGGCAATATAATACTGTTTAATATATCGGAATTACTTTTTTTTTTGTATTGCCTTTAAGCCGCGCGCGTAGTAATTAAAAACGCATTTAGGCTGTGGGAATAAAGTTGAGGTATAAGTATATGCAACTTGGTAGACGAGTAGAACCTTAATCTGCAAGCTATATATCATGTATCATTTGAGATTGCACACACGAGTACTATCAAAGATAAAGTAGTCCCTTTCTATCGTATAGATAGTAAAGGCTTCTAAGTGACCGACGGGGGCTGTTAGATCCGTTGAGTACATTTACCGAAATCACCCCCAGCAATTTTCAATGGTACAAAACCCAGAAATTTATATATTTCATTTTGGTATGAATTATAAAACGATTGTTCTGCTACCAATTTGGCGAGGATACAATTGAATAGATGTGCACAAAAATATTGCATACTGTTGTAGTCTTACAACATTAAGAGGTAAAAATTTAAAATCGATTTAGTGAAGAGAAGAAGTTGGCATTCACCTCGCCATCGGAGTTAATACTTGTTGATGTCAGTGGCTTTAAGATCCATGAGATATATTGAAGGTCGAAGCAAGCTTAACTCTTATTTCCATTTCTTTAAATCGGGACTTTTTTTGTTTTACTTTGGGTACGGAAAGAAAGAAATTTAAGCTTTCGATGCTGTCCAAACTCAAATTTCCAAGTTCTCCCCGATTCAAGGCACAATGCTATGGTTCTTGGCTTGTTTAGCAGACGGCTCATTAGTCGCGATACATTATTTCTACACCCTAGACAAGACTTCTGGGCATGCATATACGGGTTGGGAAAAAGGGAAATTTGCATGCGGTCAAAATCATAGAGGCACTGACTGTTGACCAGTAAGTTGATGGTAGATTCTGGAGATCTCCAGGGTCGACCTTCTGAACTACCCGGTCAGACAGGAGGCGTGAGCGTGCTAATCACTTTCAATAAATTTAATCGCGTGTCGTTAAAAAAGTACTTATTCAAGCCATCGTTTGGGAGAACAAATCTAATTAATAGTGGTTAGATCGCTTATTAATTCATCCCTATATAATTGACTGATGGATATACAGAGACGAGACCATCATCATCACCTTTCTCTCTTTTTATATTAAATAAATTTCATCATAAATATCTTCAATGGATTACCAGAGCAAAGAGGAAGTTGCCTCTACCATACCTATTCTCACAATGTCATCTTCATCAAATGGCGCATGTGAAATCGATTCATCACTCAATACTTCAAAAAGCAGGCCAATCAAAGCTCGTCGATTTCCTCCTACAACCAATGCTAGACCTTGCACACCACCACCACCACTTGTAATAAGCCTTCCTACGCCAGATCAGCAAATAAAACAATCGCCTCCCCCCAGATTACCACCACCTTCTTGTCCTCTACCTCCTCTTCCTACTCCTCCACTTGTCATACGTCCCAGATTGAATGCAAGAAGTTCAAGCGCTGATGATTTAGAACAAAAATCAGAATACACAAAAAGACGAGGTAGTGTAATGTCTTTACTTGATTATACTTATGAAGGAACAAATTCTACCGATTCTACCATTTCATCTTATGAATCAGTACATCTTTCAAATACTACCAGTACAACCTTAACTTCAAGAGCAGTGACAACAGTGAAAAGGTTAGGTAATAGAACTGCAAGATTTTACGTTCCAGCTTTCTTTCGTGCAATTCCAGATGTTCCAACAAGTCCTTTTCATTCACCATGGTGTCCTACCCTGGAACTACTTTCAGATAACAATGAAGATTCTCAAGAATGTGATACACCAAAAGATGAAATTTTCACATTTTCATCTTATGATTCTTTGTATACTTGTGAATGCTGAATTAAATTTATTATTTGTATTACCATGCTTTTTTGATTGTTGGGTTGAATAAAACTTTTAAATTTAGTGGAAGAGGTCAGCCAAACTTCCTTCAAGGATTGACTTGCCTCCATTTGAACTAGATGAGGATATTTCCCTTGAAAAACGACTGGGAGGCAAGGATGGCTTGTATAAATTTATTAAATTGGGTCTTTGCCTACTTGGTCGCTTTATCTTTTCTAGTGTTTGATTTATTAAAGCTTTTTCTCGATTTGTGTAAATTGAGTCTTTTTTATGTAATGATGATCTTGACGCCATGGAAGTGCCAGGCTGAATTTTATCAAAAGTATTTGAAGATGCAAACCATCCTTGTCGAATAGGAACTTCTACACGTTGCTCAATTCTTTTCATTCTTTCTTCAATACTGCTAGGACCTCCTTCTTCTTCAACTTTAAATCGACCTTTATTGATAAATTTTGGTTTTTGACGGGTACGAGTATCATCTTGTCTTGCAGTAGTAGTGATAGGAAACGCACTTCCAGATTGTGGTTTCGCAAGAGGATGTGGTCGAGAGCGGATAGGGGTTAAAGTGCGATCCTCCTGAACTCCTGTAGTCACTAAGGTATGCTTTTCAATATCGAAAGGAGTTCCATCTGAATACTTTCTATTGGGAAAAGTTATCATGGGCAAAGAAGCTATGATTGGGGCCAGCCCAAGAGCAAAGATAATAAGAAAAAAAAAGATGTACATGGTTTGAGTTGGAAATAATGGGAATAATGCGAATAAAGTGTCTTCTTTTACTTTTACTTTTACTTTTATTTTATCTCTTGTGTTATTTTGTTAATTCAGACGGAAAGCACTGCCTGCCCTTTGCCCTTTTCATCTTCAGTACAAATGAACCGAAATGACCCGAAAAGGGCGTCATTACTTGGCAGAAACAAGCAAATCTCCAACTGTCGCAAGGTGGGCAGTGTACGGTAAGGATCGGCGTCAATTTTTAATAGTATAAATTGAATCGAAGTAAAGATAAAAATGATAGGGATAATCAACCACGAGTATTGAAGATCATCTTGTACAAGGTTTTAATGCTTTCCAACTCATTCTTTACAATGAGAAGCGCTACAACAACGATCAAAATGAGTGCTATACACATGATAAACTGAAGAAAAGATAAATACAGCGTCAATACAATGCTGCAAGTTACTGATAATGCTTCGGATACTCACTGTTGTTTCTTCAGCTGTTTTTGCCAAGAAGAAAACTCCAATGAGAATTCCAATGCAAAGAGCAATTCTGAAAAGGAAGGGCAAATCTTCTAGTCCCCAATGCTCTTTCTTTTCTTCCTTTCCATCCGTATTTGCAGCAGCTGAGCTGCTGCTTTGAGCGTCGGGACTGCCAAAGATAAAGAGATAGGCAGTGTCAGCTATTTATCTGATACTGAAAAGACATCCAAAGCTGAGCAACTTACCTAGTCTGAGTTAGCTGAATGTCTTCAGCGTTTGGGGAAGCAGATTGTCTTTGTCGAGACATTTCGTCGAGTGTATCGTCGTAAGCGGGAAGAGGAGAGTAATCATATTTCCCCATTTTTAAAGGTGCAGAAAGGCTCGTGATTGTCGAGGTGTGGATGCATGTCAAAACCAAACGACCCCCTGAAAAGATGTACGCGCCACTACGTAACACGTATTGACAAAAATAGAAAATCAAAATCGTTAGAAATTACTAGTAAAATTGATTCAGAACTTTTGTCACTGCGTGATATGATGTTGATTTGATTTGAATTAAATAATCTTTCTGATTTGGCCGCGTCTCCTCTCCTGTTGACCGGGTAGCATATTACTAATAGTAGCAATGGGAAAATAATCAGAGTAAAAGTAAATTGAAGAATTTGCATAATAATGTATGCTAGGTAAGACACTGTCAATCACTGTCACTTTCCCCCCCTACATATGGGATATAAGACATGAAAAGGGAGCGAACACTTTACTTTTGTTGAAAATCGCCGAGTACTAAAAATTTACTTGATTTTTAAAGTGAATTGCCATATTTGGGCTGTGTGCATGTCACCCTTCTTATCACAGCACAATCTTATAGCAAAGAAAATATCAATCAAAAAAAAAAAATAAAAAAAAGGGAGTATCACATTCAAGTAGGTGAAGATTTGACAAATTGTGATGCTTTTGAGCAAGCCCATCCGATACAATCATGAACAATGGGGATTATTACATCTGCGCCATGGAGTGCCAGTGAAGCTGTTGTATGTGCGCCTGCCTTTGCTATATTTGCATAATACATTCCTGTAGCATGACTTGCTCTACCTACAGTCTCTGTTGCAAACTTGGTTGCTTTCAGTGAATGAAAACCTGCATCCTTTAATGCTTCTAGTCGACTTTGCTCACTACCAAGTACTACTGCTGATGTCTTTTCAACAGCTGTAAAGAGATGATCACTCCACTTTCCTGCTGCTTCTCCAGTTTTAGACCACCTTTCCCCATTAAACTTGTCCAATTTGTCCATTGTACTATCACTTCTAGCCATTTGATGGGCACCTGCTCGAGCTAGAAATGACTTTTCTTCTTCTTCTTTGCCAACTTCTTTTGATGATTGTTCATGCAAAGTGGGTCGAATCGAGACATTCTTTTGAACTGAAATCCAAGGAACATATTCATCTAGAGGTGGTACTTTACTCGATTCCTTTTGACTCTTGTCTGAAGTCTTATCGAGTACTTCCTTTGCCTTTTTCTTCATCCTAGATCGCTTGCTCTCGGTGACTTTTGATTGTGTATTCTCATTTTCCGATTGACGAACTTCAGTTCTGACTGGCTTACCTTGAATCTCAAAAGGACTACTAGCTGTCAATGCTGAAATTGCATGGGGAATTTGATCGGGGCTTGTAGCAGCAGAAGAGGATTCTCTCTCAGACTTTTCTTTTTTAGCTTTCCTTTGAGCCTTTGCATGTGAAGTCTCTCTTATTGGCTGGCTTTGTTTCTCCATGACTGCCTCGGCAATTTTGAGTGGTTTCCTCGGTTCATTTTTATGATCAGCAGTCGTCAATGATCCTGAAAAGTGTACGTCTGATGGTGAGGGACGAATGTAATCTATTCCAGCCTTGATCTTGTTGAGAGCTCGTATCCTACGACCAGGGGTCTCATCTGATGTGACTGGTTGCTTTACTCGCTCACTCCTCAGTAGCACGCCTGATTTAGTTGGAAATGGAGGAGACTGAGCTAGGCTTGAATCATGATTATAACTTGCAAGGCTTGACTTTGCTGCTTCACCTCTAATTTCATGCCGACGTATACCTTTCTTGGCTTTATCGAATACCCTTGAGAGTCCATTTGGTTTCTTCTGCACTTCTTGTGGTAATTCAGTATGTTTTTGCTGCAATCCACGCTTCGTGAGCATCAGTGTTGTCGTGTGTGCTCCATGAGTGGAAACAGGACGACTTGCTGAGAGTGGGACAAGCCCAATGAGCAAAGGTGAGAGTAGTAGAATCTGCATTAAGTTAGACTTCAAAAGGAGTAAGGTTGAGAAGTTAGCTAAAGTCAAAGCTTCCTTTATTTACTTGCTACTTTGAGACAGGCGTAATGTAAACTCGATTTCCCATCACTTTTAAAGCAGTGCTATGCGCCGATGACTAACGCTTTGCTAGGGCGTATTAAATTTTCATCGGGCTGCTTACTATTAATAATTAATAGCCATTGCATAATTGCAACATTTTGTTCAACAAGAATTTCCTACTTTTTCTTCTTCTTGTGACTATTCTTCCTTGCCAGCCCGATACCTGAAGTGCTACTGGCTTCCTTGCCACCATACCCTGGAGGTAAACATGGTGCATCAGAAGGAAATGTACCAGAACCTTTGAATCCTGGTGGTGCGCAAAACAAACAATACCAACGACCTTTTGGTGGAGCAGTGAGTCCAACGCATTGGTAGTGAAACCATTCTCTTGGGCAGTCTTCATTATCGCAGGCCACCATATCACCAGAAGAGACTTGGTCACAGTAGCAATATTTCGGTTCATTGGGATCAATGGCCATATCTGTCATCAGTGTAGCCGAAAGGTTGGCATCTTCCAAATCTTTTGCGCTGGCTCCTCCTCCCTTTTTTTTTGCTGAGGCAGCAGTCATTGGCGTACTTTGACCACTCATGAGTGAGTCATCTTCCCATCCACCTCGCTCATCTTTCCGATTGTACAGATTATCACCTTCACTAATTCCTAATGCATCTCGAACACCTCGACTTGCTTCTGTACCTGCTCGAAGACCAAGTAGCAAGCTGCTTTCACTCCTTTGTAAATCACCATCCAATCGTCTGATGTGTCGATCAACCCAATCGTAAGCTGTTACTGCCAATCCCACCTTTTCCTCCGCCGCTCGGATTGCTTCTGATGATGCCATTGCTATTTTTCGAAGAATTGCCTGTCGTTCTGCTCTTGCTGTTCCTGTACGTATCCCTGTCTCAGTAACAGTAGCTGGCAGAAGGGCTTCAATTAGCTTGGTTGCTGTCTCATCGGCCAAAGTTGCTTCTACCTCGTGGAAAACTTCGTCGTCGTCTTCACCCTCTGCGTCTCTGTCGCTGCTGCTACCTCCATCAGCAAGATGATGAAAAGGTTGTATATTAATCGCTTCTACTGTTCGAGTAGACCTCTGTGATCTGCGAGCTTCACGATACGACACTGAAAGAGAAGCTGTAGTTGTAATACGATCTTGCATTTTTATTTCCAGCTCTCTCATAAGTGTAAAAGTTCGATGTAATTCTAGTGGTAATTGTTCGACTATTTCAAAATATTCTTCAGCCCATCGCTCATAAAGCTTTTCGTCCTCTTTTGCTTCCTTTTCTCGGGCTTCTTTGCTTATTTCGTCCTCTTCGACTTTCTGTTTTTTACTTGAACCTTCGTTTTGATCTTCACCCTTTTGCTTGTTGGTCAATCTAATGACTCTTTTACTACTACGTGTTGCCATTGGAGCTGGTGATTTACTACCTTCCTCATCATCCTGATCAGCTCTGTTGTGTCCATTGGCTACTGAGCTGTTCTGACTGTGCATGCGAGAGTGTGTCGTTGACCTGGTAGGCCTTGATGTTACAGATGCCATATTTAGTGATTACACTCTGTCTTTATCATACGACCACGTCAAGGTGCGAAAGGTGTATATAGGAGGAGAAGCAAAGGGTGTAAAAAGTAAGCGCGTTTCGAGAAAGACACGCTTCCTGTCAATTCTTGGCCTTTTCTTCTCTTTCCGTTGCAACTCCAAATGCACGGGCCGTTAAGCTACATTACTAAGAAACAAAGGAATAATACCCTTTACCAATTCACTATAGACTATAAAACAGATATGAGCTCGACAAAGTTCACTAGGGAGGGCGTGCAACAGCTTCGTTCTGCTCTTGATCCTTCTCTGAGAGAACAGCAATGGTAGTGAGCAAGGTCATTTTCGTATTACTTTCAGTCTTTCTACTTGTGAAGTTCATGCCATACTCATTCTCTTTTAGCACGATATTGACTGCAGCAGCTGCCTCGGCACACATTGGCACAGAATTGATACCGTTGATATATGATATAGCAATATCTGAATTAGCTCCTCGAGGTAACAAAGAGTCAGATGAAGAAGCCAAAAATATTGTAAGAAGACTCAAGGAGGCTCTGGTCAAGGTGAGAATGTGTAGTCCATTCTAGGGTCGGTGCTGCCTATTTACATTCTTCTTGATCTAATTGGTAGGGTTCTGTTCTGTTTGGTATACCACCTGCCCTTGACTGCATGTTCACTCTACTACCTATAATCAAGAAAGATTGTGAGACAAATCCTGGTAGAAAAGACACTGGTTTCTTCCTACGAAAGGATACAGAGCTCAAGGATGTGGATCAGAGAGGCCAAAATCACCTCGAGGCAATTTACCGGTAGGTCGCAATTTAGTATTTCAAGATCGTCAGTCTTACTGTACTTTATCTTCTCTATTTTGTGCAGCCACAACCTCAAGGATATTATGGAGAATAAAATGGGGGACGAGAGTACGTTTATGTGATGATTACTTGCCCCCCTCCTCTACTTCTACAGTGCATATACTGACATCACCACCACATTATCATTCCTGAATTGCAGTGGAAGATCTTAAAGCATTGACTACAACTATCAATTTTGGTTGGAATCTTAGCGAGACAAGAATACTGGATGTATGTGCAAGGTTGATGAAGATTACTATAAAGTAAAAATACTAATGTACAAATTTTGACTTCGTCTATTGTTCAGTTCGCTTCAACCGAATTAGTCATCCTATCAGCTCTTATCCCACAAAATCTTCGACCAGAAACAATGTGGCATTTACGAGGTTGTAGAAGGGCAGGATGGTCACAAGAAGCTGTAGAAAGTGTTAGAAGTGTTTGTATCACTCTTGCCAAAGAATGGGCAGATCTGAAGACCGAAAAGATCCCTCTACTTAGTGATGTAAAAGAAGACAGCAACGATTAAACCTAGCCTAATTGTATGTTTAGATCATTTATTCATTCATTCATTCATACTGGATGTATTGAAGAGTTGTAAGCAAACAATTGAGAGAGAGAGTAAGTGTGTGTGTGTGAGAGGAAAACAACTAGATTGTACGAGACCATTGCGGAAAGACTGATAGAAAAGGAGAGCATTTGAAGTAGCTTTCTAATAGAAAAGCTCTTTAAGGACTGCTCTTGGTGGCATTGTTGAAGATGAGCAAATTGGGGCTGCCGTTGACTTCTTGCAACTTGTTGGGAGTAGCCAACTTAAGGAGAGCCTTCTTCATATCATTGGGGTGAAGTACGCTTCCAACACTGGGGTCTTTAGGAGTAGGTGCAAGGAGAACTTGCTTGTCAGACTTTCCAAAGAGGCTACCAACAACATCTAAAACGAAAGCAGGTGCTGGTAGAATGTTTTGAATCTTGCTAGCGAATGAGGAAGTGTAGTCTTGGAAAGATAAAACTTCTGCGCTCTCACCAGCGGGATGACCAGATGGGAGGGCATCAGCAATGGTAGCAAATTCATTTGATCCATAAATGGATAGGAGGTAAGCCAACATTCCAACAACGTGAGGGCTAGCCATACTAGTACCACTGATGGTGTTGGTGCTTTGGTTTCCAGTATTCCAGGTACTGAGAATGTTGAGACCAGGAGCGAAAACATCAACGCATTTTCCGACGTTACTGAAACTAGCTCGCAAGTCATTGAGAGTAGAGGCTCCAACAGTGATGGGATTACCTGCGCCGGCGGGTGAGACATTGCAGGCATCTTGATTTTCATTTCCAGCAGCGACACCAAAGTGCATTCCTGAAGTGACGGCTCCATTGACAGCCTTGTCCAAACTGGGACTCTTTCCACCACCCAAGCTCATGTTAGCAACGAAACCCTTGTGCTTCTGAGCCCTTGTGCTGGATGGGTTCATTGCCATTGCCTTTGTAGCCTTCTTTGCGTCTTCAACAGCCCAAAGGACACCTCCAACAACGTCAGCCATACTTCCACTTCCTCCTGAACCCAAAACCTTGACGGCAACGAGTTCAGCCTTCTTGGCAACACCGTACTTGTTAGAACCAATGGTACCAGCACAGTGAGTACCGTGTCCATTACCATCTTCATCTACATCATTGTTAGGGATAGTCTTTCCCCATCGAGCTCGACCTTCAAATTCGACGTGGTTAATATTGATACCCGTATCAATGACGTAGGCAGTAACACCTTCACCACCGTGCATGTTGTACAAGTATTGTCCAAAATTTTTAAAAGATACTTCCTCTCGGTGCGATACTCGGACGAGACCCTGAAAATAGACCGCATACATAAAGTCAGTTCAGCTTTTCGATAGTGCGCGCTCGAAAATTAATCATTCAACTCACCCATGGCGCACCCTTTTCAATCTGCTGAGTGTCAGCAGAATCGGAACTGGCAATTGAGGCTCCCTTATCAAATGATACAGGGTAGCCCATATCCCAAACCATAGATCCATCATTTCCCATTTCTTGAGTAGTCACAATCGAATCTTGCTCAATGTGATCAACTTCGGGATGAGCTCGGATATAAGCAACGACATCATCTGAGAAGGTTCCAGAGTAACCTTGCATGACACCTTCAACATCATATACAAGTCTAATACCTTGCTCTTCTTGACTTGCTAACTGAGCAGATGCTTGATCTTGAGCAGATGCAATAGTTTGACGATGAGCAAGGAAGGTAGTAGCATCCACGTTGTCTTTTAAAATAACCATGTATTTATTTTTGATTGCTTTACGACTGGATTGAGTGTGGAAAGCAGCAGGTGGATGAGGAGTATCATAGTTTAGCTGATAGGGGACAAAGGCAAGTTGCTGACCAGCCTGGTTCACAGGAGCAGCCAATGTTGTAGAAGCTGCAACCGCAAGACCTGCAAGTGTGGTCTTGAGAAGCATTACGGGAGTAATCGAAGTGTTGATGATAAGGATTAGCTGGCGGATGGGATGGATGGATGTAGTAAGGGAGATAGGAGTTGAGCAAAGAGAGTGAGTGGGGGTGAATAATACAATTTGGGCCCTCCCTTAGTGTATCCGGAAGCGCACTTTGGCACTACGTCAGTCTTGCTCTCCTTGAATTTAACTCCACTTCCCCAATTCAGACGCGCGGCTCACTTCGCCTACTAGATAAGCGGCGAGTCATTAAGCATATCGCGTGGTCAAAAACATTGGATTAGATCCGTGGAATCAATGTTCGTGCGATGAATGGTGATAGTTGTGATTGCGCTCGTCATCAAAAAAAGATAAGATGTGGTAAATACAATAGAAACAAAAGAATCGACGTCTATAGAGTCGTTTTGACGGACAATGAGGTGATGGGAAAATAAATTTTCAAGGAAAGGCCACTGAACCGGTATGTATATTTATAGAGTATGCATGTCTGCCAATTTCTATTTGCTGCTTAGACATACTTGCCAAAGAGGGGAATTAGTGATTGTGCCAAAGTAAATGAGAAAATCAATTTTGGTCCGACGACAAGAATTTTGGGTGTGAGTCCCTTGAAGAATGCTGAAAATCCTTCATTTTTGATCATATCTTTTATAATTGTTACACCTCCAGTGGTACTTTCAAAATTTGCATTTTGAATTCTAGTCTTGACAACATCGAGAGGAGCAGCCACAGTAATGGAAGCTACAGCTCCCCCAATACTAGCGACAAAGTTTTGAGTCCATGTAGCCTTTCCAAAATCTTCTAAACCAAACAAATATTCCTTTGTAAATGCACTTCCACCAAAGAGAGCAAATGAACCAGGAGCATTTCTAGCAGCAGTCCATCCCCATCCTCTGTAAAGACCAAATCCTTCATCAGCAACGATACGAAAAAATCCTCTAGATCTAAATGCTTCTGGGTTGGTTTGTCTTTTAATCTTGAGTACATCGAGAGGAAGCAAAACAATTTCACCAATACCAGTCAAGCTGTAAAAGAGAATAATTTGAAATGACAGAGGTTAGTCAATTGCGACACAGATCCTATCGTAATCTTGACACATACCTTCCTGCTGTAGCTGACATCATACTCTTTCCATTTCGCTCTCCAAAAGTATTTTGGAACCAAGGCTTGTAGTGATTTGTGAGGTAATCATTAAAGTATGGCTGCCCACCGAATTTATAGATACGTTGCAACACTTTGTATCCTTTTTTTTTTAGAGTAGATAAGGGATTAGATTCAGATTGGAAATGATACGAGAATATTTACGCATTTATACTCACCAGCAGCATATCCTAGACCTGGAAAGAGAGAAAAGAACTTTGTAGTAACAGGGGCAGCAGCCTTATCTTTGAAGAGTACCTCCATCATCTAGAAACATTTGTAGGACACGATTAGCTTCGCTGATTAACAGTGTAGTCTTTATCGTCATGTCTCACCTTTGCTGACTTGTCCTTATTGCTCATTAATCTCTTAGCAACAGTGTCAACTGGGTGAAAGACCATGAGCTCGGCAATACCAGATGTACCTGACCCAAGCAATCTTGCTTGAGCCGAGTCGCGCTGCTTTCCCATTACTGGTGGTGACATATTCCTTGATTAGACCCTATAATAGAAAACAGTAGATGGCTGTACCAAAGAGACGGAAAGGATAGGAATCTCTCACCAAACTCAAGGGACGTGCAATCTTCTCAACGAGGAGAGAGCGAGAGAGAGAGAAAAATGCAAGAAAAAATTTTAAAACCTTATAGGCACGTGGCTGGCCAAAATGACATTGATAAGGTCTGTGGAAAAGTTAGGACAGGGCATGAATTGAATATTGTAACAACTCTCTTTGGATAAGAAGATTCATCTCCTATCAATCAGTAATGAGCTTCCCCACCAAGCTACTAAGTACATGTGAGCGCTAGTGATGGCACAGATGAATGAATATTAACGACTGACAAGATGCTTGAATCCTTCAGCTCCGTCACTGCAACGAGATTATGCAATTATAAAACACCAAATCGCCTCTTCTGGCCAAAGACATACAAAGAATTCATCGCCTGGGCTAGCAGCAGTTTCAGATCAGACTGAAAACGTACTGGAAGACAGCACAGATCTAATTGGATCTATAGAAGCAGACGCAGATAATCTTTCCAACATATCTTTACCAGGCACAAGGCCGGCTAGGCATAGAAATCACTCTGGGAGTCGCTCAAGTAGGACGAGTATCAGTACAAGCAATGTTTACAATGTTTCAGTGGATCACAGTCGAGGTGGTAGATCAGCCAATTTATATGGAGCCGTGTCTATTACTTCTCCAGATAGAAATAGAAGACCAAGTCTAGCACATGGTGAAAATTATGGTGGCTATTCGCAGGTGGTAGGTATACCTTCTTCTTACATATTAGGGGGTCATCATATGATGCCACCAGCAGATGCAGATTTGCGGTCGCAAGAAGAAATTGTGGGAAGTGAAGGAGCATCAGGCACATATGAAGATGGGGGAGATTATATCGATGATGAACCAACACCAAGACCTTCTAAGCCACGTACAGGATGGCTTTCACCAAACGATCAGACTCCACGACCACAACCAAATCGAACAGGATATGTGCAACCTACACCAACTGCAACAGAAGCAAGTCCTTTATTAGGCTCACACGAGCCTGATACACATAATGTACTACCTTCTAGGTCTGGTTGGTCAAGATCTGGAGGTGCAAGCGGATGGGATCTTATGCAACCTGGTCCACCTGGTCAAGATGAGCTAGATGAAATTGCTGGGGAGGCCAATGAAAATATTCACACTCGAGAGATTCGAGTGCTTTTCAAATACCTAATTCCTACTTGGGGAACTCACATCCTTGAGCTGTCCCTGAATATTGTGTCAGTCTTCAGTTTGGGTCACTTGGGAGTAAATGAATTGGCGGCTTCCAGTCTATCTTCTATGACTGCAAACGTCACTGGATATTCAGTAATTGCTGGTTTTGTATCTGCATTGGATTCTCTTCTTCCGGGTGCTTATACCTCACAACCAAAGACAGTCGGTCTTCTCACACAACGTATGACAGTCATTGTTGGTATGATGCTACCAGGAATTATAGCTATATGGCTTGTCTCAGAAGAATTACTTCTTCTATTGGGTCAAGAGCCAGTTGTTGCAGCACTTGCTGGTCTTTACCTTCGAATTCTCAGCGTTGGTCTGCCTGCATATGCCGGATTTGAAATCTGTAGACGGTATCTTCAAGCTCAAGGACTGTTTCATGCACCTACAGTTGTGCTACTATTTGTCAGTCCTTTGAATGCCTTTTTGAATTGGTTACTCGTTTGGGGTCCTGATTCTGTTCGACTTGGATTTATTGGAGCACCCATTGCTTCCGTCATCTCGTGAGCATAAGTTACATGAAGATAATCCCACAATATTGCTAACCTTCTTTCTCTATTCCTGTACAGTACTTGGTTGATGTTCTTATTGTGCTTTGCGCAGTGTTATGTTGCCCCTAGAGTTGCTTGGGATGGTTTCACTCGACTTGCATTTACCGGACTTAAACCAATAGCTTTACTAGGTTTTCATGGCACAATTGCTATGGTTTCAGAGTGGTGGTCATGGGAAATCGTTGGCTTGACGACTAGTTTGCTAGGTACCACTGCCTTAGCATCTCAATCTGTTCTCTTGGTAAGCTCAAGCATAGTATACCAATTACCTTATGCTCTATCGGTGGCAGCAGCAGTTCGAGTAGGAAATCTTCTTGGAGCTTTACAACCAAAGCAAGCCAAAATATCAGCACATATGGCTTTGGCTCTTTCTCTCATTGCAGGCACTTTCAATTCTGGCCTCTTTCTCATCTTTCGAAGTCGATGGGGTGCTTGGTTTACTGAGGACAAAGAAGTCATAAAACTCATCTATGAAGTCTTGCCCGTATTGGCTGCTTTCCAATTAGCAGATAGCCTTTGTGGTGTCGCTGCAGGTATCTTACGAGGAATTGGACGACAGCAAGCAGGTGCAATTGTCAATGTTACAGCATACTATGCTATTGGTATTCCTATTGGTCTAGTACTGACGTTTAGTCGGCTGCAATGGGGTTTAGCTGGTCTCTGGTATGGGCTTACAATCGCCCTCATCTATGCCGCATTCTTTAGTTGTCTCATCATCAAGAGAGCTGTGAGTATAAGATTAAAAATATGGAAGATTTTTCCTATCATTCCACTAACTCTGACTGATGACCTCCGCAGGATTGGGACCTTGAGGTACAGAAGACACTGGAAAGGATGGGAGTTCATAATCAGAAGCCAGACGATTTAGAAGATAGTGATGGAATTGCCACTGCATCAACTACTGCAATTTGACAAGTATGAGAGATATTCTTTTATGATGAAAGAGCTATCAAAGTCGTTGCCTATTCATGTGTATCATTTCTGCATTTTCTCAGTCATTCATACCAATAAAGTTGATCGCATTCATCATCATATCATAAATCTACTAGCTAAAATTTGTCAACAGTTGCAGGCCTTTGACTCGCAGTCACAGCCTTTACCAGAGCCTGTGCATGCACATTTGGAGCTATGGGACTGAAAAAGGTGATCGAAGAAATCTCCGTCAGTATAAGTGTGAACGAGACTCAAGTTCAGGTACCTACTTTTCGAGGGCAGTCTTTGCACTGGCAAGAGTCACATTGGCAATCACCCTGTCAATGTCAAAGTAAATGATGAGTAATCGAGTCCGCTTGAATTCTTTTTTCTTTTTGTCAACTTCCTACTCACTTGACTGCAGGCACAATTACCGGCTTCAGCAGTGTTACATACGCAGACCATTTTGTATAGGAGCAGTGGTACGAGAAGTTGAGTTATTAGATGGGATGTGGAGTGAAACAAGAATTACTGTGGAGCAATTCAAAGTGTGTCAATGCCAAGGGGGTGATTCTCGTCTTTCTAAATAAACAAAAAAAAGTGGATGTCAAACGACACCAACTCAAACCCGCGTGGCTTTGCCCTTCTCGCACGGTTCTTGTAACACTTTTTCTTTGCTTTTTAACTTGAATCTCTCCCAAAATTACTACCCCCACCCTTCATGCTCTTGCTAGATGGTCTAATCAACCTTACTTTGATTTTGACAGCCTACTTACATATTTTGATAGCACCATACACAAAAGTGGAAGAGAGCTTTTCGATTCAAGCAATTCATGACATTTTAGCTCATGGTGTCTTCCCAGCATCCTTGTACAAGGTGAGCAGAAGAGTATTTTAAAGCAATCATAGGTCCTAACCATACCTCTCCATACTCAGTTCGATCATAATGTATTCCCAGGAGCTGTACCAAGATCTTTCATAGGACCACTATTGGTGTCCATTGTCTCATATCCAGGTCTTCTGACTTTCAAAACGTTGGGTTTTATACAATCTAGTGCCGATGTTGCCATCTTTATTCGACTGGTATTATCTACCTTTAATACGACCAGTCTTCTTTTCTTCTCATACAGAGCACTGAAGCAAAGAAATAATCAAAAGATTCTCCGCAGATCCTTTGTACTACTATGTGCGATTCAATTTCAACTTGTTTTTTGGGCAGGTCGAACTACACCAAATGGCATCGTTTCTCCTCTTGTCGTTTTTGCCCTTGCACTCATCTTCTCAAATCGTCTATCAACAAATACAAGTGACTTTTACAAAGGTTTGAGTCTTTTGGCTGCTTGTCAAGTTATTGCACGCATGGAGATTGTAGGTATAGTCGTACCGGTTGCACTATGTGGATTATTCTCTCGCAAGTTGGGGCGTGGCATTGTCGGCCGCTTGATTATGATAGCCTTTACTGGCTTATCGACGGCCTTTATCAGCATCAGTGAGTCAGACTATGAATACAAAGTATCAACGATTAAGCTGATAAAAGGTAACCTTCACATGTCACAGTAGTTTCGGTGCTGATTGACACCTATTTTTGGGGTCGACCTTTTAAGATTTGGAACCCTTTTGCGCAATCGTCAGCACTAGAAAGAGGCATTCTATGGCCTGAGCTTGAAGCTATCCTATTCAACGTCATCGAGGGTAAAAGCTCCGAATGGGGAGTGAGTACACAAGATAAGAGAAGTGTATATCCACAGCTTTGACAAAGTACCTTTCTACAGACCAGTCCTTGGCACGCTTACCTGACGTATCATTTGCCGAAATTACTGTCTTTCATTACACCAATGACTGCGATTGGGATTTTGATGGAGATATGGTCGCCTCTCTCCTCAAATCTACCTATGCTTTTCATTGCAGGCTTTCATATTGCTTTGCTAAGCTATCTAGGTCACAAAGAGGCTCGATTCATCTCATATCTCACTCCAATCTTCAACGTAATGGCAGCCAAGGCAATTGCATCTATGTGGAATCCACGTCGTGATTCAAGCACAAGCTTAAAATTAGCTGGAAGAACAATCACCGTCATTGCAATGGTAGCAACTACTCTGGTGACCATTGTCTCTCTTCGAGCTAGTGCAGGCAACTATCCAGGAGGCGAGGCACTTGGCGCTCTGCATGAGCATGTACAATATAGCAATGGTGAGTGATGAGTATGTATAACTTATAGATGCAATTCCTGACTTTCTTGCTTGACAATGGCAGTGTCTGTTCACATTGATGTTCTACCCGCTATGACTGGAGTAAATTTGCTCCAATCAATTCATCTGCCTCGTCAACAACATGCTCTCGGAGTGCGCGGCTTCCCGTCAGTGCTCTCATCTGCGATCAAAATAAATGCAAATCAGATCTGGCAATACGACAAGACGGAAAATTTGGATCCACTCAATAAAGAACACTGGAGTCATTTTACTCATTTGCTCAGCGACAATGCACACTGCCACATACCAGATGATTTTGAATTGCTTTTACCAAACGCTTTTGTCGAGTTCGAAGGACTATCAAGGAAACGTCCACAACAATGGCTGTCTTTACTTCTTCAAGCACCAGCTCGCTGCTTACAAATCGGACTATTTCGATGGGAGTGTCTAGACAATCTGTTACCGGTTGAATTTCGATGGAGACAGGCAGTATGGGTCTGCCAGAGAAGAAAGGCTACCCTGACGTAGATGATGCATTAAAAGTGTTCTTTACAGAGATGATTAGTTGTATCGGTTCAAGAAAGTCTATCAACCAAGAATATAATATGATCAAGAGGTATACGTGGTATTATCCTGATGCAACGAGAGATGTGCAGATTGAAAAGACTCGTCCCTACATTGGTGGCTTCGGTGCTTGTCGGCTAATTCTCAGATCTCGATAGTCGAGGTAGATGGCCCCAATTAATATCACAACCAATATAACGCCACAAGCAATGGCAGCATTGTAAAAGTTGCACCAACCACCATTTGATCCAGCTGAACATTTCTTTCCCAAGCCTAAACTCACGACATCGCCAGTGATCCATACTATAAATAGAATGACATCCCAAGTTGTTAATAGCTTTAATTTACTTCTGGCTAATTGCCATTTCCGTTGCATCTGCAAATTACCCATCACACCTAGTCCATTTTTACGTTTCTTAGATCTTCGAGCGTCACCTGGAAGTCGTTCGTCATCTTCTGAATCGTCTTTATTTCGATCTCCCATTCCCAAGAAAGCTGGATCGACAATTAAATTGACTGTAGGTGCTTGCTGCTGATGCATCATTCCCTTTTTGCCAAATCGCTTGTTCTTGTTCATCTTTCCACCTGCTCCTGGTCCTGATAGAATAGGAATGATCATACCTCCTAGAGGGTTATTAGCTCCACCAGCTGTCTTGATTTCCTTTCTCATCGGATCACAGCAACAAGGTCGAATGATATAAAGGTAGATGACAACGAGAAGAGTAATGACACTGCAGGCATATAGGATGTAGGCTGGAATAGTACCTTGAGGCGCTGGTTTATCTGTAGAAGTTGTCTTAATGAGTAATGCCCCGCCCAATCCACACGCACATCCTGCTAGTGCAACGATAACCAACAAACATCGTATTGCCATCATCCATTTTGGTCGTTCCGTTATAAGTCTTCCTGTGCTAGTAACACTTCCCAAAGGCAAATCTTCGTCATCACCAATTTCATCATCGTCATCATCTCTTTCATCGTCATCATCACCCCCAACACCCTTGTGTGAAAACTTGGGCTTTCCAAACTCTTTTTCGAGCATCCTCATACGCTCTTCTTTGACAAAATCAGTCATTCCTCTTTGGCCGTAAATGTGTCCATATGGTCCAGCAGAACCAGCATCTACTCGAGAAAGTGTCTCAGACTCCCATCCAGTTTGGCCAGATGGAGGTCGTACACTTGTGTATGCATGTCCGTTTGCAGACAAATGACCATCATACCAAGTCCGTGACCATTGCGGGAAAGTAGGTAGAGCTTCTCCCTGTCTTGATGAATGATGGTGACCAGGGTGATGATGAGGAGCGACTACTCCAAACATTCCTGGTTCAGACACACTACTCGTCGGCATTGGTGGGTGATAAGAATGTAAAGATGAAGAAGATTGTGGTGGTGGACCAGCATACCAATAATAATCATTTAATGGCATTTGCTCACTTCGATTGTCTGGAAAAGCCCCAGGAACTGACTCAGGTACGTACATGCTACCCTGCTGATAAGGAGGATAATCTGGAGGAGCAGAAGAGGGTGTTGGAGGATGTCCATGACTGTATTGTGAGCGGGCTTCCCAAGAATAAGTCCGATGACCAGCTTGAGATGGAGAGCTATATGATGAGCGAGCTGGTGGGGGACCTCGAAAGGAAGGACCGCCGATTTGCATGGGAGGTCCTTTAGCTTGTTGATGAGCCACACCTAAATCCCTCTCTTCATATTCGTAGTCCCAATCTGATCCATTTGGGATGGGTGTATTTGCTTCATAGTAGGGTACGAAATAAGAATTGTGTCTATCCGATCGAGGTGTACCAGACCGAGATGATGCTGTCCCTCCAGCATTCATTCGATACTTGTCGTGGCTTAATCTAGGAGTGCTTGCACCAGACTGGACATCGTCCATGCCACCATGATACATGACCAGAGTGTAAATTTTTGTTTTGAAACGTGTATGGAAAGTCTATAAATGTTGTGTTGGCGTCTTTGTTTCGTCGTTAAAATAATGTCATATCAGAGCAAATTAAGATTGTGTCGTTAAGATTATTCGTGAGTGTTGGATCATAAGTAGGGTATCAACAGCATGGTCGTCAAGGGAGAGAAAGGGGTTCTTTGATGAGGGCTTTGATGGTAATTCAAGTCATAGGAGGTCTGGTCCGGCACGGCTGTGCGTTGCCTGTTGAGTCAAACAAATGTACTTTTCTTTGCCCCTGTTTCCCATTATTTTTTAGTGGAGTCGTAAAGATATTGTAATAAAAAATTAAGAAATATATAAAACCAATAATAATAATGGGCGATCACATATTAAAGTTGTTGTTCATAGTAAATCATACGCGTTTTAAATTAAATAGACCGACACTCACTTCAATTCTTCTGGCTTCTTCTCTGAGATGGTGATTGACTTGCATCATTTCGATTCGTCGATAGCTTTAGCATCTACTCTGGCAGCTTTGGCAGCAATTATCGTTCTGTTGCCTTCCATGGGCCTCGGTCTTCCGTTGTATAGCCCATCATGGACTTGCAAAGATAAGGTTAGTGCAAAAACGGTATTATGAGAGCGGTCAAGTGAATCTCATTCTCTCCATCGTTCTTCAGCACATCTTCATTACTGGAGGCTCACAAGGACTCGGTCTGGCATTAGCCCAATTAGTAGTTTCCAAGGGTGCTGATGTTACAATTTGCTCAAGATCAAAGGAGAAGCTGGAAGAAGCAGTTGTTCTGATCAAGGTGAGAATACTTTAGTAGTCGTTGCATGTATAGGGCAGGGCCACTGCTGATTACTGCACACATGTTCAGAAATCATCCTTGTCACCATCTCAAAAAATAGCATACATAGTAGCTGATGTGAGCTCCTTTGAAGGAGCAAGCAAAGCACTTAAATCATCAGTAGAGATATCATCATCATCATCATCTGATTCTGTTGGACGTATCCCAGATACTGTATTTTGCTGTGCAGGTGCATCAAAACCAGGCTACTTTATTCAACAAACAGAGGATGACTTTGTCTCAGGATTCAAGACCATTTATATGACTGCACTTTCCACTTCACATGTACGTACTTTCTTCATATGGCCTTTACTTACTTTGCTTATTTGATCTTTTTACCTTCCTCTTTAGGCCGCCGCACAGCTTTTTGTCAAGAGTGGGAAAAAGAATGCAAAGATTGTATTGGTCAGTTCAACATTGGGCCTCATGGGCCTAGTTGGATACAGTCAGTATGCTCCAATGAAGTTTGCTATTCGAGGTGGGTGAGAGGTTTCACCTTGGCGGCTACTGTTCATCTACTGATGCTTCATTCAATCACAGGCCTAGCAGAGTGCCTTCGCTCCGAATTTCAACTGTACGACATTTCAATTCACGCTTACTTTCCAGGTACAATTCTTTCACCTGGATTTCAAGAAGAAAACAAAACCAAACCTGAATTAACCAAGAAGCTAGAAGGCGGCGAGTCGGATGGTCAAACGCCTGAACAGTGTGCCAAGGGTCTCTTGAAGGGTGAGTTGGAAAGACTTTTAATCTACTACTAACCCACACTAACGTGTCAAAATTCCCTCCCAAACAGAGGTGGAAGCTGGTCACTTTTTCATTACTACCGACTTTCTCAGTGAGCTCTTTCGTGCTGCCTCTGCAACAGGTGGTAGCATTCCGACCAATAATTGGCTGTTGGATCGGGTCAAAGCATTTATAGCGCTAATTGGTCTACCAGTATGGAGATTGACAGAGGAACGTACTACTATACGAAAGCATAGGGATGAGCATCACACTCAAGTTGTGCAGCATTTGTAGTGGCCTTTCTTCTCTTTTCCGATGACTTAAACTCTCGATCCGGAAGAACTTGTTCAATGAAACTAATCTTCTTATCTTTAAATTTATGAGAGATATGATATGCGATATTTAGTTGGTCTGCTTGCCTATTTCCCTCTGCGCTGCGCGTGTATGATAGTTGATAAAAATTTGGGGAAAAAAAGTGCGAGAGTTTCTCCTTTAAAATTTTTATTTTTTGAGATTTGATCTCGCACTGACCATTGTAGCTGAGTATTTTTTATGCTTTTGGCAGAGTAAAATAATGACCCTTGGGCGCAGACAGGCCAAATTTGATTGTAGCAGCAAGGGCGGCGGGGGGATTGCAAAGGAGAGAGATAGCAAAAAAAAAGAAAAAGAGAGGGAGGGAGGGGGCGGGGGGCGCGGTGACCAACTGAGCAAATCCTGAACGAGTTATCTGAAGCAACGTTCTTTTCCTCCTCTCTTCCTCATATACGTACACCAACAAGACACGCCTACATTTGTTCAAGTACTACCCCAGAACCAAATTCTTCTTTCCTCTACATTATTTTCAGCTCAACAAAAATGTTCACCTCTACGATTCGTCGATTTGCAGTAGCTGCTCCTCGTTTGAATCCTCCCACTGCCTCCAGTACTGCAAAGAGTGCTAGTACTTCAACTTCTCGTCGTGTGGGAATGATGCCTTCCAAGAAGGAAACTCCAGTCAATGCAAGTGGATCATCAACTCAAGCTGCAAAGGATCAATCTGCTCAAATGTCAAGCTTGGACGAAGTGTTAGCTGTTGGCAACATTAGCTCTCATTGTGATGGTCAAAAGATCAGTCGAGCTTCCGAAGGTTCCATCTGATACCGCTCACCTTGGCAATCAATAACACCGACAGACTACAAATAGACCAAGATCTTTTGTCATCAATGTATAGAGTGAGTACTTTCCTTCAAATTGTCGCTATCAGACCCAAATTCTCATTCTTTCTTTCCCTTCAATAGACATAGGCTACCTTTTTCATTGGTTCAATTTTCATCTCTACATAGTTTTTCCCTCTTCTCTTCCCTCTACTAACGAGACATCTTGGGGCCTCCCACACACTTTACATAATGTTGATTTCCTCTCCATAAATTAAGATTTTGGTCAGAATTTGATAGAATGGCTGATAATGCGCGCGCGCAGAATGACTTGTTATCTCTGTACCTACACCAGCTGATTTTATTTAGATTTGATACAGAGATTAGTCAAAGCTGTAAATTAACAAGGCTGCTCTTGGTAGTATCTTGACATTTCCGGGAGGCTCATGACCGCGATAAGAGGAAGGAGATGATGTTTCTTCAAGGTATAAAAATCCTGTGCCAAGTACAGAGTATTATTCCAACCCCCCTTGAATGCATTTTTTTTTCTCTCTCTTTTAAGAGTGATAGAGTAGAAGCGTCGTTTGCATCACACGTGGATTCATGCCAACCACTACCTATCAGCGAGGAAGTAAAAAAGCACATCTTATAGGCATCTTCAAGTAACAAGCATTACACCTCTGTGTTTTTGTATGTTGCCGATAGTGATAAAGTACATCTTTGAGCAGCAAATAGAACGTGGTTCATCTGAGAGCCAAGCCACACACCACTCTACTTGGCAGCTTTTCGGCAATTGAATTAAAACGATAATTTACTTGTTCATTCCCAGCCAAGACCCAAGAAAAAAAAAAAAAAACAATAATAAATACAGTATGGAGAAAAAACAGTACAATCCTCAAGAAGAAGGGGAAAAAGGAAGGCTGTCAGTCTATCTCAATCGCGCTAAAGGGGAATGGTTATATATTTTTGCAGGAATAAATGAAAAGATAGAAATAGAATATTAATAAAAAAAAAAGGGGCTGTATATTGTGTGGCTCATTCTATATATGCAGGCCTGTTTCGAAAGATGCGCACTTTGACCGCGTCCTTTTTTTCCTCTCTTCTACCTGAAAATAGATTGATTGGCCTTGTTTTTTTTGTTTTGTTTTGTTTTTTGTTTTTTGTTTTTTTTTTGTCGACCCACTCACTATCAGGCCATTATAAATCCGCTTTGGGTTCAGCCAGGTAGAGAGAGACCTGTTACCTTTTCCTCTTGTTGATCTGAGAAAGCAATGGCGCGATCAACGCCATTAGTAATGAAGGCAAAAATGACCTTTTTATTGTATTCTTTTTTTTTTTTGTTCTTTCTCTCTTGGTGTGTTTGGAGTAAGTAGTAATTGCCAAGGGTTCTCACTCACACTATTAGCAATACAAGGCCTGATCCTTCAGTCAATTTAAAAAAAAACCGGCGGTATACATTTTTTTTCCAATTGATTCATAACATTGTACCAACTTTTCTTTTTCTTACTCCGCTGCCTGCCCTCTCCTTTTCATTTTTCTCTCATTGTGCTTTTGTCTCTTTACCTCTTGTCTCCATTGTCTTTCTGTAACGACCATCATCATTAGCTCGTCCCTCTAAGGTTCATTTCAACATGCGCTTTTCCTACCTTGCAACCACACTTTTGGGAGTCGCTGGAATGGTCACCGCTCAGGTAGCTGTTCAAAGTGGCATGACATCTGATTCACACTGTGGAAGCGTAAGTTTGACAGCATTCTTTTCTTTTTTAATTGTTTTTTTGGGGTAGTGTTAGATGCTGATACCTCTTTGTGAATCAGGGCTACTGCTTTACCGCTCTCTACATTCCTTCCGCTCAATCAATCAATTACACTTTGGTAGTACCACAAGGTGGCGCGCAACTTGGTTGGTATGGTGTAGCACAGGGAACGCAAATGGTAGGAGCAAATATGGCAGTCAATTGGGTAAATGCAGACATGAGTACTACAACCTCTCATCGAGGTACTACTGCTCAAATTCAACCATTAGAGTCTGAAGTGACGACTACTGCTGGATTTGCAGTCAACCGGGGTGTATCCATGACAAAGTCTGGTTTGACAGTTTGGTCTTGGAATTTCCCACAAACTTCAGCACCTTCCAATGCTATGAATCATGTCTTTGCCATGTCAACAAGTTCTCCTTCTTCAAGTGCAAGCGATGCAACCATTGTCAAGCATAACACTCATGATACCGGTATCACCCTTGACCTAACAAAGGCATACACTGGTGCTGCTCCCGCTGGTATCGCTGTCAGTGATCCAACAACTCCTTCAGAGACTGGTTCTACAATCACGTCTTCGACTTCTACTGGATATCGAGATCTAAGTCAGGCCACTGTCCGCATCTATCTTGTTCACATGGTATGTACTTGTTACAGTCTCTTAAATTTTTTTTAGATGCTCTTGACTCACAATAGGAGTCTCTTCCGTCCTCTCTCTTTAAGATCTTCATGGTTGTTGGTTGGATGTTGCTTGCTCCACTCGGAATCTTGATTGGTCGATATGGTCGTACCTTGTTCAAGTGGTTCCCAGCTCATCGTGGAGTTCAATCTGCCGCTTTTCTATTCATCTTTATCGCCTTTTTCCTTGCCATTGCCGCCGTTGGAATGGAAGGTGGTCCACACTTTGCTTATACACACAACAAGGTTGGTCTAGCCTTGTTCATTTTATTGTTTGTTCAAGTCCTTTTAGGTGCCGCTTCGCATACATATCGTGGCAAGACTGGAAAACGATATATTGGTTTTCTTCACATGCCCCTTGGATTGATTCTCTTCGGTGAGTAGCTCAATTATTACACTATGTGCTTCTACCTCTTACTGATACTGATACTCTGGCGTCTCCAGGTCTTTCTGTGTGGCAAATTCACCTTGGTTTCGACATTTGGGATTGGGAACCCCCTGCATATGCTAGTTATATCATCTATGGCTGGGCTGGTTTGATGTTCTTGCTTTACGTTGCTGGTTTCATCTTTTTGCCAAAAGAGTTACGCCAAGATCGAGCCAGCAAAGAGAATGTTTCCGATGAGCATTTGACTTCGTCATAGCTCACCAAGTGTTTATACCGATTTCAAAATTAAAAACAGAAAAAAAAAAAAGAAAAGACTGCTACTAATGTCTGGCTTGTATCGTTTCCTCACCCTAACCCCAATCTTCTGTTCCTATACTGGATCGCTTATATACTCCTAATACCATCGCAGAACTTATATTGATACACTCTACTTGTCTTTGCTGCACTTGTCCTGCCTACGTTCTGTCTAACTATACGATGCAATTGAACGATGAGACTTTTGCTTGATTCATCACCATGTCCTGGAAGATAGCCCACGTGAATCTAGTGAGTAGGAATTTAGAAATTTTGATTTTAAGCTTGTTACCAGTTTTTTTTTTGAGAAGAATGTGCTTGTCTGCTCCACCTTTGATTGAACAACCCACTTACCATTTACCTTTTCTCAACTCTCTCTCACAATGGGTAGTAAAAGAAAAGCAGAATCTTCAGCAGCGATTGACAAGGAAATAGATTCGGATGATTCCGATTATGCACCTTCAGCCATTGATGTCTCATTCGATTATGTTGCGCCAACTGAAATTGATTTTGCAGCTCTTAAAAGACTGACCCAGCAACTCTTTTCAACGCATTCGATTGAGTTGGATTTAGCAGCTCTTGTAGATGACATTCTGAAGTGGGGTATGGAGCAATCTGTAGGAACAGTGGTCAAAGTAGAAGATGATGAAGATGCAGATCCTTTTGCTTTTGCAAGCGTAATCAATTTGGCACCTACTTCGTCAAGTGAAGGAAGCAAATCTTTAAAATCATACTACGACAAAGTACTAAGTACTAGCTCAGCATCAACATCGAAAGCAGCTCAGTCAATACACTCAATACTAAACTCTACAACTGCCTCCAAACCACTTCAAATCTTTCATGAGAGAATGATCAATCTGCCACCTCAGATTATGCCACCTCTCTATCGTATGCTATTTGACGAAATAGCAGCCAACGCAGAGCTGAGTGTGAGTATGTTTGGAATTGATCCTCTCTGCTTAGCTAATTGTGGTTCTCCATATCTTCAGGCTAGCACGCATTTAGTCTTCTTTTCCAGAGTCTTTTCTACTGCTGCTTTTGATGATGATGATAATAAGGAGGAGGAGGAAAACAGCCAGTTACAGAGGAGCTCGGCAAAAGCTGGAGGTAAAAAGCAGAAAAAGGTGGTTCCCAAAAACAAAGCGATTGGGAAAATGAAAACTAATGATGAAACTGGAGAAGAAGAGATGGGCCTTTTCCACCCAGAAGATGCCATTCTCGCCAAGGTGTGTACTATCTCTTTGTTTTTTCTTTAGCTATCTCAGCACTTACTTTATCCTTTTCGATCAGCACGCTCTTCATACCTTCACTTACCGATTTCCGGCACCAAAAGATTCAGACGATTCCTTCAACGCACCCATGTATGCTCGTATCGTTGTCGTCAAGAAACAAGAGGAGATTTTACGTGCCTTCCTGCAGGATATTGAGGCTGCTTTTGCTTTACAAGTGTAAATTTACTTTAATCATACAAATTATTATAGAACCATAATTATGACTTGTAATCTTTAGTACTTTCGAGCTTCCATTCCTTCCGGAGGCTTTGTCTCCACCTTCTTCTTGCTCACTTCTTCCCAATTCGTACTCAGCGCTGTACCATTACTCTCTTGATAGCTCTTCATCATGGCTCGACGTGTATCATCGTCAGCACCAGCGTAGAGCGTTTTGAAGAAATCATCCATACCCGCATCTTCTTCCTCCTTGCCATTCTCGTCCACCGCTTTGAATGAATCCCACTTTGAGCGAGCTCTTGGAGCAGCTGAAGAGACCGATGGTGTTGGTGCAATTGCCACAGGGATGCCAGTAGATCCATCTATGAAACACATCTGTCAGTATATACTTGTTCTAATTAGTGACAAAGTCAATATTGACTCACTCTCTTCAGCTTGCAATCTAGTCCACTGAATGCCAACATTTGCCTTTTGCAGCTGAACTTCAATCTTGCTTCCGAGAACCTTGTAGGAGCTTGAGTCCGGTTTTATAGCACTGAATAGAGGTGAGATATGTAGTGATCCAGGAGAGGGCGCAGAGACGTTTACTTCAAGCGAATTCTCCATGATGATGACTTGGACATCCTCTGCTTTGCATCCTTTGATATAGATTGAAATGTTGACAGACGTGTCCGTTTGATAAAAGTCATGTCTGTTGGGGCAATACTTGCTTAGCGAAGGGGGTAAAAGAACTATCAATGTTATTGAGAAGCTTACCTCGGTACTGCGGCCATGACAGGCGAGAATGCAAGGTAAAAAACTAAGTGGTTAAAGGGAAGAAGAGGAAAGTGTGGTATTCCGAGTACAACACACACGAAAGGAATAAAATTAAAAATAATAATAATAATATATGTCCTCGCACGGGGCGCATCACAATTTTTTACTTCTTAACTAAGGACATGGTAAATTAGGTTCCTCTTCATCATCATCATACAGTGCATTATGAGATGTTTCAATCCATCATCTATTATTTCATGATTGTGCAGCGATGAACTCAGTTCTTACGGACAGGTGACAATGGACGATTGAAACCTCCTTTTCGTTGCATGTATTGCCGCCAAGTCCTTTCCTTTTTGACTTCAGCGGTACCCATTTGATTGCCATCCACTTTGCTATTCTATCAGTAGAAAAGGAAAGAGAGAATGAATAAAATATTTTTGTATTAGAAAGACACATGTAGCTCACCTTGGTTGTTCCAAATCCTCCAAATCCCATTGCAGCCATCATATCTTCTTCGCTTTGATCTGGTGCTTGTCCCTCCTCTTGACCATCCTCTACTCTCTCTTCTTGTTCAGTAGCCTTGGCAGCACGTTTGATTGCTGACTCTTCTCGCCTGTCACGGCCACGCTGATCTTCTTCCCTTAGATCCCTTTCTGCCCTTCGAGGAGGTGATGCTTGTCTTCTCCTGCCACTATAATCTTCGCCTCTTGGTGGCGGTGGTGCTGCATGTCGATTAGACCTTTCATCTCGCAGTGCCGGTTGATACTCTTCTCGTGGATAATCTGCAGAGGACTCAATTAGTGTCTTGCCTTCCAGCACAGATCGTAGCTACTCACCTCTATCTCTTCTCCCATCGTACCGATCATCCCGACGATCTCTGCCTAAGTGTGATGACCTTGAGTAAGGAGGACTTACACTCCGCCTTGAACTTCTCGATTCATAATCTTCTCTATAACCTCTACCAGGTGGTGGACGACGATCCGAGTATCCACCACGACTTCCTCCATATGATGAAGAGGTGTGTAGTCCACCATCTCGATCGCGAGGGGGAGGAGGAGATTGGCGTCGATATGACATATAAGGCCAAGACAATGGATGTAATGTGAATTGCAATGAGAGAGAGAGAGCTTTCGGGTCTCAGCATTTAAAATGATTTAGCCTCACTGAGCGCTCCACGCGTCACGCGAGAGGGTGATGATGTTCTCTCCCTTCTCCACCTTGGAAGAAGCAGGGTAATCTGAGATCTTCTTCTAGATTAAAGCAAGCATCACCGCCCTTGACCATGTCAGGGGAGATCAGCAAAGGGCGCCAAGCACCTTCATATACAACATCTCTACTCTCTGGCGCCCTTTCTGGTCTATCTGTTGATCTACTCTTCTATCCAATTGACACACTCAAGACTAGATTACAATCATCAAAGGGTTTCATACAATCAGGCGGCTTTTCCGGCATTTATAGAGGGATAGGTAGTGTAGCAGTGGGGAGCGCACCAGGAGCAGCATGTTTCTTTGTTGTATATGAGGGTATGAAGCCGATAATCAGTGGAACTGACATATTCAGAGAGAATGGAAGGATAGGGCAAGCAGGTGGTCATATGGTAGCGGCAAGTACAGCTGAGATTGCGGCGTGCTTGATTAGAGTACCAACAGAAGTTATTAAATCAAGACAGCAGACATCCACTTATGGAATAAAAACCACCACTCTACAGGCCTTCAAGGCTGTCTGGGCTGAGACTGGACTTCGAGGTTACTATAGAGGGTTTGCAGGGACAATAAGTAGAGAGGTGAGTCAGGGAGAGAGCTGAGAAAGAAAAGAGTACCTCGGAGGAGAAGCAGTATTGACACTTCCCACATTCTAAAGATACCTTTCACATGCATACAATTTCCACTATACGAGTACTTTAAGACATACATACGAAAGTCTTCTCAAAGCAAGACTGGAAAGTCACACTCTATACCAACATGGCAAGCAGGATTGGCAGGAAGTGTAGCTGGTGCCATTGCCGCTGGTCTTACCACACCTCTAGATGTTGTCAAGACTCGTATAATGCTCGATAGATTTTCTCCTCAGGGTGATGTCAATCGAAAGATAATTCCAACACTTCGACATATATTTGTCAATGAAGGTATTAAAACATTATTTTCTGGTTTTGTACCTAGAACCCTCTGGATTGGTCTAGGTGGTTTTGTATTTCTTGGAACATTTGAAGCTGGTGTACAAATCTTGGAAGGTGGTAGAGATAGTCTGTAAAGACAAAAAATGGAGCATTTACTCAATAGAACAATTTTCAATGCATTATTTCAAGTATCATCTTCGAGAGTGCTGTAGTGTATATCCGAACAATCCAGATAGACTTTCTTTACAAAGATTCCTTTCTTCTTAAATTTTGAAGCGTCTACGCGGATTGTTTGAATTTAAAATTTAAGTGGGATTATTCGTATTAAGTCCGGTATGCGAAATCTTACCCTCGCAAGAATTAAATTTGCAATTCCGTTCGTTATTCTCTCCACCAGTTGATTCTATGCCATTAAGCTATAAAAGGGCAGCTCTCGTCGTCTTTTTCTCTCTCCTCTTCTCCATTTTTTACACAAGTCACAATTTTAAATCAGCAAAGTACATGCTAGCAAATCTACGAAGCAAAATGTCGACTACTACTATGCAACAATCACGTACAGCCGCCACTTCTTCCTCTACCTCTTCCTCTGCTCTTCTTTCTAGGACTGTGGTAAAGAAAGTCTTAGCTGTGGAGACTTCAGAGGGTGTGGGTGCTCGAGTAAGAAGAAGTATTGGTACACCAGCTCTTAAGAATATTTCCCCTTTCCTAATGCTTGATCATTTCCGAGTTGCTGAAGGTGCAGGTTTTCCAGATCATCCTCATCGGGGTCAAACTACTGTGACATATATGCTTGAAGGTCAATTCAATCACGAAGATTTTGCTGGACATTCGGGAACAATTGGACCTGGTGATCTTCAGTATATGGCGTCGGGTCGGGGAATAATGCATGCGGAAATGCCAATCCATCGAGATGCAAAAGGCAATAAGCTGCCTGATCCAGTAGGACTTCAACTCTGGGTTGATTTACCTGAAGTCAACAAAAAAGATCCACCTACTTATCAAGAATTCTCAAAGGAAAGGGTACCTCTGGCCCTGCCTAGAGCAGGCATGCCTGAAGAGACTGAAGGAAAAGGATGGAACGTCAAAGTAATTGCTGGTCAAAGTCGTGAGTTGTGTAATGAAACTTTTATGAGCTGTGTTCATAGGCCCCGAAGACTGACAATTCTTTTCTTTTCTAAGACGGAGTCGAGTCACCAGTCAGGACACCAGAGCAAGGAAGCTGCTGGTATCTTGATATTCGTTTGGAAGGTCCAGGCTCAAGAGTCTTTCAAGAAATTCCCACTGGTTTCAACGCTTTCATATATACCCTTGGCCCTGCTCCTATTCGAGTTGGTGATAGCTCTGCTCTCGAATCTAAGCAAGTCCATGCCCAATTTCATACGCTTGTCTTGTCCAATAAAGCAAACGTTACTGATGCCACCGTAGATCCAGCTACTGTTCCGCAAGAAAATGGTGTCTGGATTGAGCATGCAGGAACTGAAGCTGGTCAAGAAGCAAGATTTGTCGTTGTAGCTGGTCAGCCACTAGACCAAAAAGTGTATCAATATGGGTGAGTACCAGTGATATAGCATCAAGGGCATATATATGACTTTAGCTGACTTTATATTGTTCCACAGTCCTTTTGTCCTTACAAGTCCAGAAGCAGTAAGGCAAACTCTACTCGACTACCAAATGGGTATAAATGGATTTGAACGAGCACCAGGCTGGAAGTCAAAGATTGGTGGAAGAATATGATTCAACAATTGCTAGTCTCTCCTTTGTACAATATATAGTATACGGTCTGCTGCAATGCTCATAATTGCTTTCTCTATTACTTTAACTTTTTCGCTCCACAAATTGCTGATCTTCTACCAATGTTGTATCAGGATCAAAAAAGTCTTCATCGATAGTGTCTTCAATTATTGATGCTGTAAAAGCGGTCTGCTCCATCTTTGTCATCCATAAAACGCCATACACGATAGCAGTACTGAGCAAGACGGCGAGGAAAAGGAAGATGATGTCGAGATGAACATGAGACTTTAATTGTGGCAATTTCTGTTTAATAAATATAAGAGATGAGAAGTAGTCCTAGGTGAATATGAAGCTCAAGTAGCAACTTACAAGAGTGTAGCCAAATGTAGAGTAATGTGCTGCCTTGATGCTAACGATCACTACCACCAACATAGTAACCGCAATTAAAAATTATCGAGTCAAACGAGTAGATCGCTGAGCATATCCCTCCCAGTCTTCATATGCGTCTTCACTGATTTGATGATAGCTTAACAACAAATGTGAACAAGTCAAGATGGCCAAAATGGTATCCAAAATTGCCACAATCATTAGTAGACGAGCGTGATGTAACAAGTGATGATGATTGTGAACATTTTTAGATTCTTGCTCAAGAATGATAGCGGAGTGTGCAGCGATGAGTTGAGCTAGTGATGCTAGAGTGATACCAAGAAAGATGAGATGTAGAAAGACTACAAAGAGCGAGTAAGCTAACCAGGTAAAAGGTGCTTGTCTGGATGTGTGTGATATTGTGTCCATCTTGTCCGCCAAAGGAGAGTATTAATCTAGTTGGTCTAGTATGAGGAAAAGAGTTGATTTCACCAGTATTACAGAATGCTGCTATTTCCCTTAAATTACATCTACCTCCAATAAATTTATAACATACCATTAACATTGCAAAATCAATTTTGTTTATTACCTACAATTTACTCGAATACTCGCTTTTCTTTTTTTTTAAATTTCGATTGTTCCCCTCGACACTTGTACGTTCCGGCATTTAAAGCTAATACACCAGGTACCTTGGCCGGCCAAAAAGGGGAATGGTTGCAACAGAGAGTAGTTCGAAGGGAAAGAAAACAAAAGAATAAAAAGACTCGGAGTTAAACCCGATGCATGCCATATAGCATAACAATCAGACAAAAAAAAGGGGGGTTTGAAGGGGCTCAGCTAGTTCTGGATTCGGTGAAGTCTGCAGATCTAATGAACTCTTTCTACTCCTCCTTGTAGTCTATCTTTTGTCAAGACATTCTTCCCTTTCGCTGTTGACCTATGATTGATCGCTATTGGAAGCCGCCTTTACGAGAAAAGTAGAGCGTGGGGAAAATGGCACTCAACTCTCGTCTTTTTTGGCATCCGTACTTGGGCAAGAATTTGGGAGTAGGGATGTCGAATCATTTAAACAGGTCGTCCTCGCAAGTAAATAAAAGAAATTGAAATTTTTATTGAGTAATTTCCCTGACTGAAAAAATTATCTAGAAAGAAGAAATAAGAGAATGGTCTGGAAAGAATTGTCCCCAACAAACATCAATAGGCGTACCAGTCGTAGCAGAATCGAAAAAGTGCCAAAATCCCAGTGTGGAAAAGAATAAATCTTCCTCTCTTCTTCAACGTCAACGAATCATGGGAAAAATGGATTCGAGCGTCAAATGGAGAGGTTAGGGAGGAATAGAAAAAGGCGAAAGAAGGAAAAATAGAAATTATGTCACACGCACTCACGCATTTCCTCAATCTCGCTCATTACTTCCAATACTCACTCCAACAACAATCTGAGCTTTGTTAAATGACAGATGTAGCAAAATGTCTGGCTACACTTCTTTTCGCATTGGGTTGCCTACTGCTTTGTCTCTCTTTCTAGTACACTGGCTAGTTCATCAGCCATATCATTAGTCTTGACTTTGCATCGATAATTGGTTGGCTTGCCCTTCTCATCAAAGCCTAGGAAGCTTACCACATTCTTATCTTTTATTGGTTTGAAACCTTCCATCAATCGAAAATTGACTACCACCTTGCCATTTCCTTCATTTCGAACAAGTATTCGTTTTTTGCCATCATTCTTATTCTTTTTTATCTTAAATAGTCCGATACCGAAATCGACCCATTTGCCCTCTTTCAGATTCCATACCTTGCTTCTCACTTGATGTAAGCAATCTTCATCTTCTTCTCCTTCACCTGTTCCAGATAGAAGAGCAGATACGTTGCTGTCAGATGGCTTGGTGTCTGTCTCCGCTTGGACATTTGACGATTGTTCTGAAGATTCGTTAATGGGCGCAGGGGTGGTAGACGCAAAAGAGAATGGTGCAGGTGTAAAAGAAGGAGTAATGGTCTTTTCTGTACTTGAAGATGTCCGTGCTTGCTTTATTGTACCATTGACTAGATCAAAAGTAGGGAGCTGAGAGACTTCTTTCTGAATAGCAGCTTTTCGTGACTCATTGTCATCTATACCAGCTAGAGGTGGCACGACAAAATTCAATTTGAAGTCAAATTTAGGTAGCGAAGTAGCGGGAGTATCCAGAGCCTGTTGACGAGGCTCTTTGGGTTTATCTTCAGCATTATTGGTACTACCAAAAGGGATTGGAGCAGGCGGATCTCCCTTAATGACTTGGGTTTCATCTGTCTTGATACCCTTTGTGGAAGAAGTGGAGAATGAAAAAGGTACCTTAGCTACGTCCCTTTCTGAAGCTTCTGAAGAGCTACTTGGTGAGTCTGGTGCCACAACATTGCCTTGTGAGAGTGGGCTAGGCTTCTTGGGTATGAATGATGTTCCAAAAGCGAGGGACTTTCGAGGAGCGCTTGCAGAGTTTGCATCGGGAGGTTGTGATGAATCTGGAGTAATCACTGGCGCCGCAGAAGAGTTCGCTAATTTTTCCATTCGCTTTTTGACTTCCTCAGTCTTTCTCTTTCTCTCTTCCTCTGCGTCTTTCTTTGCCTTTAATCGTTCTTCTTGCTCGTACAGTCTTCTCTTCTGATCTTCTACCGCTTCTCCCTCTCTTCTTGCTCTGGATTGCTCTATCTCTTCTTCTTCTTTCCTTTCTGCTTGTGTCGCTCTCTCTTCTATCTTCTTCTTTTCCTCCTCTTTCCTTCTCTCGTCCTCCTTAGCTTTCTTTGTCTGCTGATCATCCTCATCTTCTAATCTGTTTCGTCTTAGTCCTCGCCTTGGTGTTAATGTCGATGCAGTTCTCTCAATCATCTCCAGAGTACTCTCTTGACTTTTCTTCTTTGCCTCTTCCATTGCCTTAATTCTCTTTTCCCTCTCCTCTTTCAAACGCTCCTTCTCTTTGGCAGCAAGGGAATTTGAGCCAACCCCTACATTAGCACGCTTGGACAGTCTTGACCGGGTTTGATAAGGATTGACAATGTCCGAGTTGATTGTTGTAGCTGTTTGCTTAGCAATTCCTTCCTTCACAGTAGGCACTGCTCTTCGGACCGACATGGATGGTCCTGAGCTAAGAATACTCAACATTGCATCAGCTGTTGCTGTCCTAGAAGCAACTGGCGCCACCTTCTCCAAAAGCACAGCAGGTGTTGGAGCGGTTTGCGCACGGGCTGATGAAGAAGGTGTCTTGTGTATCAAGGCAGGAGAGCTGTGACTGGATGGCAGAGAGGTTGTTTGCGATTGTCTTTCTCCGTCTAAATCTTGTAACCTTCGTCTTTTACTATTACTGCCACTAGCATCACGATCTTCTTGATCAGCTTCATCTCGATACCAAGATGGTGCTACAGCAGGTCTAGAGGTTTGCAAAGATCTGCTCTGCAAATTTCTCCTTTGTGCTTCCTGATTTTTTCTACTAAGTAGGCTCGTTGCTGCCTTTGCACCTTGCCCAGGTCCCAAATATAAGGGACGATGGCGTCTCTTTGCCGGTGCAGTATTCGATCCAAAGGTAGTAGCTAAAGATTTGTTCACAGTAGAGTCTTCACCTCGTAGATATGCAGGGGAAAGAAACTGTAAATGTTAAGGGGCAGTTAGCGTCACAGGATTGAGTACGAATATCTCACCATCAGACTTACCGATGAACTAGGTCGACTTTGCATTCCGTATCCTATTGGCATCTCTCCTGCTGCAGCACCTAATGGTAAGCTTGGACTTCTACTCATGTAGCCGCCGTTGTATCTGTGTTCTTTCATGTAAGTGGGAGTCGCTGATCTCAAGCTGGCACGTTCCAATGCGTCACCTCGTAACCTCTCCAGCTCCCCACTCCTTCCTTGTGCCAAACTTTCTTCAATTAGTCGCATACATCCTGCCACCTCTATCTCCGTCAAGCCAACATCCTCACCTCCGTCTTCTCCACCTATCAAGCTTGTGCTCGAATTGGCTTCACCACCTTTGGCTTCTTGCTCTGCTTTTTCAGCAAAGAATCGTGCGAGAAGGTCGTAATTCTTGGCCAGAGGAGATGAAAGTGATTGTCTCGTTTGCCCTGTAGGATACTTTGGCAAGTACGCAGTAGATGACTCTGCAGCCAAATTCGGTCTACCAAATGTGAATGATGGAGCGGAAGGCGGTAGAGATGGTTTTGGAGCAGAAGCAGCCAGGGCGCCAAATCCCATCTTGGAAGGCGTGGAATGCCGTGGAGCAGAGAATGCTGAAGATGTAAAAAGACTTTGGCGTGATGGCCTAGCGCTGACCTCATCTTCTTCTAGTCTGCTTTTACTTGCTTGACTTAACACTGTCTCCGGGTCGGATGATAGCGGCGGATAAATCGAATCTTGAGTTTCTATCCCCTCATCTAGGCCACTGATCTCTACAGTGTCTACATCTTCCTCTTCATCAGGTTCTTCTAATTCTTCCTCATCTTGATCTTCTTCCTCGACCTGCTCTGGAGAACCAAAAGCAGCGCTTGTTTTCGCTTGACGAGACACAAAAGGTGACAAGATGCTCACAATTGATGACAATGCTCGCATACTAGGCGATTGTGGTGACTTGTTGGGAGTAGAACGAATGCTCAGTGCGGAAGTACTTTCATCTGCCAACTTTCGAACTGGCGTTCTTGGTGAGCCTTTTGGATAAGGAGAATGTGATTTTCTCTGTTGAAGCCGCCTTGTCTGTTGCGAAGGAGTAGCTCTCAAGGAAGAGGTTGATGGCTGCCCATCCTCTACCATGTGGCCCTTCATGATGGGCTTTGCCTTCCTACGCCTTTACCGAGTACGGCCCTACTAATGACGGCGCCGCTTACTACCCACCTTTCCGAGTGCGAGTGTTGGTATTCGTTTCTCCCCTTCGACTTTACATTTTCCTCTCATTCCGTGTTTAATTTTACCTGACTGAGGCTTTCCAACTGGTGAGAATTTGGCGAGCACGTGCGGCTGCTTCAGACTCTTTTATGGATACTTGCTCTCGCGATTAGATTCTCCTTGTCCATTCCATCGTCGTCGTCGTTGGGTCAACTCATAGCTTGCTATCTTGTTATAATATCTCGACAGAAGCAGAGTCATCATGCGTGAGTCTTTTGCGGTATCCATTTTTTCGTCCTGTAATGTACTAAATCTTTTCTCCCTCGCACAGCGGACAAGGCTTTCGATACACCCTTTAAACCGATCGATACCGATCCTCATTTTCGAAGAGTAGTGAGCAACTTTCGACAGTCAGATTATGTTGCATGGGGAGCTGGAACTGCTGTATTTCCTAGCACACTCTATATGATGGGTATGTTTGACATTTTTAGGTTTCATATCATAGTACGTATCAGGCTGATGTTCTTCTCATCATCGTCTCTTTTAGAAATGTTTGATTCGACTAAGCCTAAAGCAAAAGGTTTTGCTTCAGCGCTACGATTGGCTACTTTCTTGGGAGCTTGTGGTGGATTCTTGTATGCATATCAAAGGAGCAGTTGTGAGTGTAAAGAGAAAGCGGATTTGGTATGATCTTCAATCAGGGAGCTGAAGCATTGTGCCTTCATAAATTTAGTCCGATTATGGGGATGGCAGGAGAATGGGATTGAAGTAGCAAGGGCAGAAAAGGAGGGTCCAGGATATGGTACAGATGGAAGCAAGAGTGATTTGGATCCATATATGCAAGGCATTGCTCACAGAAACTCTGCTTACGCTCAGTTGAAGTTTAGTGAGTGTCAGACAAATTTTACATCTTTAACGATGAAGTATGCTTATAGCAAGTATTTCCTTTTGCTAGGTGTTATTCCTTGGTTCAACACTGTACACCATCCACACCACGGCACACAGAGCACAAAGCCAGAGGAATCATCAGACGAGTAGACAAAGAGAATAATGTAAAGGTGATGAAACTAGGTATGCTGAAAAATACATTTCATGTTTTTGAGAAATTCTTTTGAGGCTTTCGCCTGCTTCTATCAATACATTTAGACACGATATCGTTTCGTGCTGCCCTTTTCGAATAACCATCGGACAACGTAAACTTGCCCTGCTGCCACTGCAATCATAACGCCAGACTCAATAATGCTGTAGTAGAAGATCTTACTCCTGATGAATAGTGAAAGTGGGTAAGTTAAGTGCATGAGCTTGTAGATCTACATAACTACGTACTGTGTTCCTTTGACCGTAGCATAACCTCTATTTTCCCAAGTCCTAAAGTACTTCTGCATCCTACTGACTTGAGTCAGCTTTGAGTCCACTTTTGCGATTGAATCTTCAAGAGGTGCTGATGACTTTGACAAGAGAGCAGCTTGTGAAAGTGGTAGATCAATTCGAGGTTCTGACTCTACAGTAATGTCGAAATCCACCTGTAATGCGTCAAGATTAGCCAAGAATTTTCCCTCTGCAACTCAAATTTGCACAACTCACTGTCTTTTCCGAGAAACTGCTCATATCATTTTCGAGACAAAAGCTATATTCTCCTACTTCATTTCCAGTAAAGATGATATCTAATTGTCTCTCCCTTTTCCCCTCTGCAATAATCCTATCAGAAGGCGAAACTACATCGTAATCGATATCAAATGAGCCACCAGACTGAACAGCAAAATAAAATCCTACTTTTTCGCCAGCTTTGTCAACCCAAGCATAAAAGCATGACCTTTCTTGTGGTCCAATTTGAGTTGTTAATGCTGCTCCTTGTACTGAAGGGGTGAGAAGAGCCAGAAATGTGAAAATAAGAAGAGAAAGTAGCGCCGTTGACGTGATCATCGTTGCAGTCATTAGTATGCAGGTAGTCCAGCAGCTCCCCTTACACCCTCGAGACTAGTAAGTGATGCAGTAGCGAGGTAGGTGCGTAGACAGCAAGAGAGTCCAAAGCGTCTGTTAGAGCCAGCAACTCTTCCTGATTTTTGGTGCGAGCAACATTCCACGTGGAGATTTTGTCGAACGCGCCAAATTGTCAGGCTTAGCTGCGATGCATGCTAAAGGCTCATCCTACCATCTTCACAATCTTCAATCTCAACATTAATGCTCCTTGTATGTTTTTATATTGCAGACGCCTCTTGACCGTCACCTGGTGCGGTTCATCAGCATAGAACCGAATTCTCGATATCAGATCGGCAACGCAATGCGGTTTCTTAGTATCTAGGTACAGCCTTCATGCCAAGACATCGGGGAGAGCTCGGGTTGCGTGAGAAGGTTGATTCTGGGAAGATTTGAATGGCTATCTTTAGATAAGTTCAAAGCTATATAGTAACGCTACAATGATTTTCACTAGGATGTGTCATATCATTCGTTACCCTGTTTCGTACTTCTTCTTCACCAAAGGCGTTATTGAGAATACCTAGAAATGCCCCCTTTCGTTACCTTTTACTGCTTCTTATTCCTTTTAGCTGGGACTGCCATTGAGATTGTTGCAGCACCAGCACATCATGCTATCACGATTTCACCTTCATCATCGTCTCTTTCAGGTGATGAAAAGACTACAAGTAGTCGTCGATCGATAGATGAGCGTGAAGAGTCTATGAAAACTACGATTCCTCCGGTAACTCAATTAGCAATCTACTCTTTTAAAAAGAAGCAAATGCAACAACAACAGCAACAACAGAATCAAAACAAACAAAAAATGCAAAACAAAGCAAAAAACAATCTCGGGGTTGCCAAGAATATTAAGAAAAAGGGACCATCTTTAAAGACACTAAATGAAGCACAAGAATCAGCATATGAGACCTTTCGATATGAAGTAGAACAATCTTTTCCAAAAAGTGCAACGATGAAAGAGTGGATAGAAGCAAAAAAAAGACTTGAAGAGCGCTATGGACTTGGAGCGTTTGAAGATAGGGTAAATTGGTTTTTAGAACAAGAAACAAAATTGTATGGAGCTGATCGATCGGGTTTGACTGGCGAAATGTATGATTTCATCAAGCGTAGAGATGACTTTCTCAAAGAGAGCATTCAGAGCAGAATCTTGGAGACTGCTGCAGACATTTAGGGCGAATGAATCCAATGTCAATTTTTTATTACTTGTTTCACTAATTTACAAAATACCATTTGTTTTTCAGCTTCGGCGTCATCTCGCTCTTGGGAATTTCTTGGCGGCGCACCTCAGACAAGGCGATGATTTTTTTTTTCAGCTTGTGAATGGCTCAGCCCTGCCTCTGGTGGAAGTAGTTGCTACTCTCCCTCTTTACTAACCATTCGATTCTTCGTTTCGATCAGAGTAGATCACTTACCTTTTCTCCTCGATGTTTAATTTGTTTTACCTGACACTGCTGATTTCAATTCTACCAGAAATGATCATATCTGTTCCAATACCAAGAATGGATTCTTTTTCAGCTGCTAAACCTCGCTGGCCTTCTCCGCCATCAAGTACTTTATACAGTAGTAGCAAAGGAAGTAGTAGCAGCAGTAGTAGCAGAAGCAGTAGCAGCTACCAGTCTCCGCTCTTTCTTGATGACAATGACGATTTTGCGACTATGCTAGAAAGCTATCTAAAACCTTACAAGCCACCGACTGACGACTACAAGACGGGAAAAGAGTCGAACGGAAAGAAAGAAAAGCAGCTCAATAAATCATCATCTTTACTTGATACATTAAAATCTACTCGCAGAGCTAAAAAGTATAAAAAATTTGAAGCAAATATCAAACCAAAGTTGAGCAACAATATTTCAGCAAAGGATTTTGAGCTCAAGACTAGGCAAACAGTAGATCAATATGGAGTGGAAAATAGTAAGATTTTCATGAATAAATTTTTACATGAGCAAGAGAGTAATGGGGGAGTCTTAAAAAATAAAACAACTTTCAAAAAGGTTTTTGAAAAGTACAGAGATGATTACCTGAAAAGTATACAGTAGTGGAAAATCAATACAAAATGTTGAAAAGTCAAATGATAATCAATCTCGGCGCACAGTCGGAAGATGGCGAGAGGGCAAAAAATGAAATGGGATCAGACGGCGCACCCTTGAGGAAGCAGTGGTTGGCTTAATCAAAAAATTCAATAATCTTTTGGCTCTTGGCTCAATACTACTCGCTCAAAAGATCTATAAAGTTGTATTTCAACGTCCGACTTTCTACCTAACTCCAGTTCTCACCCTAGTCACTCAAACTTACTCTACTTAAAAGCAAAATGATCTTGATTCAGTATCTAATGGCCGTCGCTATCCTAACAACAAAGGTTTCATCTCTTCCCATACCAAATCCCAGTCGATTGCGTACTTCAACCTCTTCTTATCGCTATTCCCGAATCTCGAGTCAAGGTAACACAGTTATTGTTCACGGTACGGATGGTAGCAATCAGAATTTATATGGCGGTAGTAATAATTACAGCAGCGACAATAAAGATGACGACTCTAGAAAAGCAACGACACAAAATCAAGTCTACCCAAACTCTTCTCCCTTTAGCAAAGGAGAGAAGCCTTCTTCTGCCAAGACAATTGTCAAGGCAATAGTTACTTCAAAGACGATGAAAAATATTGCAAAGTCAAAATCAGCTAGAAGAGGTGGAAAATCAATTTTTAAAAAGTTATTCTCTCCCGGTAAATCAATAAAAAAATACAAGGTATTTCGATCAAAGGTCGAGTCAATTTGGAGAAAGGGAATGTCTGCAAAAGAGTTGGAATTGAGCACAAGAAGCTTACTTGAAGAATATGGAGTAGATGATTGTGAGATATTATGAGAAAGGTATTCAAGGAAAAGACAGAGAATGGTGATGAATCATTTGCAAATGAAAGAGGATTTATAAAGGAATTTGAAAAGTTGAGAAAGGCTTACATTGAAAGTGTAGTGTAGTTGTACAATGAGTCATGAATGTATACAGCATATATTTGCACTGCCACATGTTTAGGCCCTTTTACGCCCTTCTTCTTCCTTTGTGATTGATGTGAAGGCAAGATTACGCCGAAGAAATGGTGTATCGTATGGGATGTTACAAAATACTTAATATGTGACCCTTTATTCCCCCGGCCCTTTTTTTGTTTCTGTACTTTGTGTTCTCTGAAAGCAAGTATTATGAAGTCAAATCAAGTCTACCTCGTATATATGATGCTACTTTTAATTTTGTTTCATCTCTGCTACTGTGTTCCCATGACGAATGAATTGAAACGACAGCACAGTGAAGGTAATCACGAAACATCCTCTTCTTCCTTTTCTTCTTCTTCAAATCAAGATTCTGGACATGATAATGAAAGACCTTTTAAAGTCCAAAAGCTTCATTCTCCAAATCGAAATAAGTTACCATCAAATCATCATACCTATGCACATTTTAAAACAGAAATGATTGGTGAATTTCCTTTTGGCACTACAGTATCAACCTGGGAAAAGAATACAAGACATTTAGTAGACTTTCCACATTATGAAGAGAAATTGAAAAACTTTTTTAGAGAGAAACATGGTAAATATTTAGATCATTCACTTTGGAAAGATGATTATTTAGCTCATCGTAAAGAGTTTCTAAATAATAAAAGTTATTATATTTTCAAGGAAGAAATGGATAAACCTATTATGATGAATTGGAATTTTGATTGGGTACAAAGGACATTTGCTTGCATTCCACAAGAAGACAAGGGGAAATTTTATGAATTTCTTGATAGATATTGGAAAGAAAAAGATAGCGTTAACAAGCATCTTAAAGTGACGTATATGAAGAATTTACAAGCTTGGCTTTCCCAAAATGGTTTTGAGTAAGACTAGTTGAGATAGATTTGGTTAAACTAAGTTTCTTGAATTCTAATCACAGCCTCACTTGTACACCGAATCTCATGTGCTCTTTCCGAAAGGTGGGCGAATAAAAACCGAAGTAATGCTACATTTTATAAGCTTTCGAGAGATGATAGCAATATTCTGCTACAAGAATAAATATAAATAATTTCTTCACCTGTTCATCTTCTTTATCCTTTTTACTTTAAACTCAATCTTCTCCCAAAGGCCGCAATGAAGCTTTTTCATATTTTCATTGTCCTTTTTCTTTTTCTCTCTTTTTTGCAAGTGGTTTTCCCTGCTCCTATGCACAAAGCTATTATGAACGCTTTCAAGTCAAAGAAGAAATCGTCCCATTCATCTTCTTTGGGAGAATCATCTTCCCTGACATTAGATGAACCTTTACCACCACCTCGCGGCAATAGATATCCCTCACAAGAGATTGCTGACACAAATGATGCCTATCAACGTGTAGCAACTTTTGATATTTTTGGTCAAAGGATGAAAAACGATTTCAAACAAGGAGAACCTGTTGAATCTTGGGAAAGAAAGACGAGACATCTAATTTCAGTACCTCATTATCAAGAATGGATACATAAATTCTTTGAAAGGCATCCAGAATATTCTCGATATAAAGAGAAGTTTTTTAATTTGCGTCAAGAGTACCATGATAATATAAATTATTACCACTTTCAAGAATGGATGAATGATGGGCCTGTTTCCAATAAACCTTATTCTGAATGGGTTCAATATACGCATGACAAGATACCTGAAGAAGAACAACACAGATTTCCCGAATTTGTGAATCGTTACTGGGAAGATGAGCATAGCTCTCAGAAACATCACAAGAATGGATATATGGCTCATATCGGCACCGTTAAACCGTATAGAAGTGCTAATTATTACAGAGGTCACCCTTATTACATTTGATAGTAAAATCTACATTGATGTTTTTTTGGGCTCTCCCATTTCTCATCTGTTTGACTTTATCAGGAGTCGAATTTGTTTCTTGGCAGTATTGTGACTTTTAAAGAAAATTCATTTTGTTTCATGTACCTCTTACACAAGCTATACACCTACTATGAAAATGAATTGCTTTCGTCTAACTATCCTACTCGTTGTTTCTTTGGTGCAATCTTCCTTTTCTGCTCCAATGTTCAATGGGTTCGAGGAGACTTTAAACAACAAGAATGATGTGAAACAGGTATCTTTAAGCAGGTAAAGCAGAAGCAATACACTCTTTCTCCTTCCACGAAGCATACAAAGGAGGAAAGTGCACGAAAGCGAGAATTTGAAGAACTTTACTTGAAGCACCATGCACTTAAGGGTGACGGTAAAGATTTTCTCAAAGCACCGAGTGAATATTTTAAAGCAGAAACAAGCCAAATTGAAAAGAAAACAAAGGTCAAGAATTTAGATAACTCTTCTGATACACCTGATCGATTATTTGTCTAACTTGAACGATAATGGACGACTGGAAATTGACTCTGAAGCACAAATATTCACAAAAGCAGTATGTAGGATGCTCCGAGTGAACGGTTGTAATGTCTGTTAAATTCAATGTGCGAATATTAGAAGAATACGTACGCCTTCATCTTGTTAGATGCATTAAAAACAAGGAGCCGATTGCAGACCGAGATACAAGACGGCAGTGCAGAGCATATAAATCATTAAAAGTGACTCAATTTGCCAATATTTTTTGTTTTTTTTTTTTGCTCTTGTACCACGAATCCTAATCTACCATTCTCAACCTACTTATTTCCTGTGCGAAACAGATTGAGTTAATCCTTTCAAAAAGGTAAAAATTATGAAGTCTTTATATTACTTCTTATCTTTCCTTTGCTATATGGTCCTTTTGGAAAATACTCATGCCGTACCAATGAAATTCTTCTCCCAAATGATAGCAAATAGAAACAAGCAAGTATCTGAAACTCAAAAGACACCATATACTCTAAGACCAATCCCTAAAATCAGGGAAAATAAAAGATTATGGTCAATTACTCAATCGTCGAGGTCTCGAAGAGCACAATCACCAGACACACCTTACCAGTCCGAGTCCGAGACCGTAAGTGACTCTGAATACTTGTCAGGCCAAGAAGATTTTAATCCCAAGTATAAATTCAAACGTAAGAACACGTACAAGTACTTTAAAAAACATATGCTGAAAGATTGGCTGATAACTCCAAATATCAAGGAGTGGGAAGAAAAGACAAGACACCTATCTTACTTTCCAGAGTATGACGAATTCCTAAAGCGATTTTTTGAAGAGCATCATTACTTATTCGGTAGTCGCCCTCAAATTGAGAGAAGATTTCGACACCTACGTCAAGAAGCTTTTTCAAACAAGAATTATTATGCCTTTCGTGATCTTATGAATGAAGGTCCTACATTGGGTCAACATTATTCAGTATGGGTGAAAGAAACTTTTAAAAGTATACCGAAAGAAGAACAACATAGATTTACTGAATTCTTAGAAAGGTACTGGAAAGATGAAGCATCAACTCAAAAAAATCGCAAAGAAGAATATATGTTAGGCCTTGAGACTGCCGGAATAAAGCGATTTTAGGTTGAATTGAAAGTTGCTGTACCATCAATATCACCTCTGTTTCTTCTTTTTTTCAACTTTTTCTTTGACCTCATCTTTCATGTCAATTTTAATTTTCTACTCTCAAAAACAAGTAATTTGAATTATTTGCCCGAGATGACTGGGACTAATTAACGCCAGAGTAAATATCACGAAGCCTTGTTTAAATTTGAATACCGAGTGTAACCGAGAAATTTATCGGCAAACGTAAATAGACAAGAGCAGGGGAGTACTATTTCTCTTTGAACACAACCTATCATTACACTTCAAACAATTAAAGTTGGTCAGTCAGCATACTAGACAGTTGAGCAGAATGAACCTCATCAGCATGTGTGCCTGCATAAATTTATTTTCATCATTGTTGAATATGGTTCAATGTATTCCAATGAAAAATTCTTCCAACTCTAGTATAAATAGAGAACATGAAGCTGCTTCTAGCCATCCTTCACCACATCGAATAAGAATTACTCTGAGACCAATCAAGGAAAAGAAGAGCTGGTTCTCTTCAAGAAGAAGCAAAAAGCGGTCTCCTTCATCTTCACCAGAGCCACGCTATCGACCCAGATCTAGTAGCCCAGGGAAATCACTTCGGAACGCCTTTTCGGATGAGAATTATGAAAATTTCAAAAGGTGGATGCTAAAAGGAATGTTGACGACACCAACAACTAAATCTTGGGAAAAGTCAACTAGACATACAACCTTTCTTCCACAGTACGAAGAGTATATTAAAAGATTCTTTGAAGAGCAACACGATTCAAAATTTAACCACAAACGTTATGAAAGAGACTTTTTAAAATTACGTCAAGAGTATATTGAGAACAAAGGCTTTTATCAATTTCAAAGATTTATGAATTACGGTCCTGTCTTGGGTGATAACTATTCCGAATGGGTAAAAGATAGTTTCAATCATATAGCAAAGGAGGACCAACACAAGTTTCATGATTATTTAGAACGCTTCTGGAAAGATGAGGATAGCAAGGGCGTCTATAGAAAAGAATGTTACATGACAGCACTTGCAGAGATGAAGGGTAGGACACCGTGGCAAGAAGAGCATTAATGATATCATTGTGCTTTGTATTTCCTTCTCGCTTCTTTTTAAAACGAAATAGTGTTCAATTGACCGAGCTTGGCACCGAAAGAAGAGAGATTAAAAAAATACAACTGAGATAATACATTGCTTGCACAGCAAACGCCCTCTCAAATGTCTAGCTTGGAATTGCGCTCTACAGCCCTCTGCGTTAATTACATTGATATAAAGATGCGTTCAGGACGCATAGATTCATTTTTTTAATACTCTGAGTACTTGTTTGATGCACGTCTCTATGAATATCTACCTCTTAGTGGGGCTGGTCTCGTCGGTAATGTCACTTCCTCTTCCAAATCAGGATGAAGCGCTGGTGAAACGAATGATTGCGGAACATGCAACAACAAACCACAATAACATTGCATCTTCTAGTCAACATCACCATGGTGAAGAACTCTCACTTCGAAATATAAACGGAGACAATCATCAATTTCATACACACCGCAATGAACAGGAACATGACCATATTGAACACTCGCCAACATCAGTTTTTAATACAGGTAGTCTTAGCAGTAGTAGTGGTCCAAGAACATACTATCTCGATCAATCCAATAAACAAATGGACAAATTATTTGAGAAATGGTCCAGTTACATGCCTATACAGAAAGCCATTCACGATGCTGCATTTCACTACCCAAAGATGGCATATCACCATACCAAAAGTGGAGTAAAAGCTTTTAGTGAAGTAATTACAGGAAAAAATCTAGGAGAAGATGGCTGGGAACACAGTGATCGTGGAAATGCCGCTATTCGCCTTGTTGGGCACTCTATTGTGGCTCCAGTAGCGGCAGTAGCAAGTGTTGCATCGATTGGAATGGGTTTTCCATTTGATGTTGGTAATACTCTTGCTCACCTTAGTATAGCAAGCCCTCATCTTGTTGGTGCAGGAGCTTATCGAGTTGTCCATGAAATCAGTAATAGTCAACCACTTCGAAATTGTACTGGGTTGGCTTGTCATAAGCTGATGGAAGGCGTCTCAAAAGCTAAACAGTGTGTTGGAGCTTCTTGTGGTAAAGTAGCAGAATTGGTTCGAGGGCAAGTTCAGAGACTTACTCCAACATCACATGGACCCGAAGCAGCCGAAGAAAGAGCTCCAATTCGGGAGTCTGAAATTGTGACCCAAAGAGATCGACAAGACTAGATTAGTGTGTGTAAATAAATTTCATACATGGTAAAAACATTCTTTACACATATGAGGCAGGTAACTTTTCGTTGTCTACTCCTGAATAAAACGCGTACCTGACCTGATAGTTTCTTTCATCTTGGGAATTTAGCGTCTTTTTCAGCGTTTTCTTTGCGCGAATCTTTATCTGCTTTTTTGACTCATGATAGTATCTTCCTTCTCGTTAGTCTGTAGAGCTTGCCTTGTAATTAAGTTGCGGCACCAGCAATGCCTGCACACAAATTGTGGTGTCTTACTGTCTTATATATAGGCTGAAATGACTACCATATCTGTCTGCACAGCTTTTCTAGGAAGTAGAATTGGCAAGATGTAGAGATATGAACAATCTAGAGGATTACTCTATCTCGATGAGCATCATTCCCATTTGAAGAAGTCTTCCATCGACTTGGCACACATACATATTATTGACTGCGATGACTTTAAAGATATTACAACCGATACTATAAAAAGACAAACTGATCTTTCTCAACGCATCTAGCATGGTATTGCACTTCAAAGTGATAGATGACAAACGGAAATTCTAAAGCTATCAAGAAACGAGCCGAGAAAGTCTACTTTTCAAAGCTTTTCAATTGGGCGGTTGGACAGACATGCCTCTCTTCGAAAAGACCAAAATCAACAGCATGAAAAGTTCGGTGTATTGTGTCATAAAGTTATGAAATGCACTTCTAATGAGAAGTCATGTATAGGTGTAATGTGCTCAAATATGGCAGACCTCGTTTGATATTCGGTGAGAGCACACAAACGATTGAACAGTGTGCGATAATCTTTTTATTATGCTACAAAAGGGGAAAGTGGGCAAAAGTAGACCATGTTTGACTGTACTGAAGCAATGAAAGCAAGCGGTGTGAAAAAAGTGCCAAGCGTGAAATCTTTTAGTTTGGCGTAAGTTTCAACAAAGAAAGAAATCATAATTTCTTTTTGAAAAAAGTCTACAATTTTTGATTTAATGAAGCGTCCTTACTATTATCACGGCTTGACTTCGCTTTTTCGGTCAGATCAGATGCTATCATGGCAAGTACCGAGCTTGATGCCAATTCTACCCCGGCCAAAGTAAACATTTGAGCAAAGCGATATTATATTCATCAAGATAGCAAACATATAAATTTGCGGCGCTTGTTGAAGCTCCCACTCTCTTCTGAGCTACACTTTCCTATTCAGCTTTTACACTTCCTCCTCTCGATGCAGGTCATCACGTTTTTCTTTCTATTCTCTACTTTGGCTGCATCTATTTCATGTCAACCTGTCTTGACTACTGGTGAGCTAACTCGACCTAGAGAAAATAATGTCCAACACCATGTCCCGACAACAAAACATCATACTCCTAGTGTTAGTATACCAGTCGGTGGTCATCCGAGCAGCAGTACTCTGGCTTCAGGTAATACTGTAGCAAGCAGTAGTACCTCCAAAAACAGTAATTTTGATAGCGTCGCGATTAATATCAACGCTTTGAGGGAACACAACTCGGCCTATAATCATTTCGATGCTTTTGAGCATAATGCTCATCAAGTACCAAAGCAATTACAATCTGCCATTCAAATATTTGACACTCATATGGATCCAGGTCTTCAGCTTGTATCACAGGAAGCTGTCAAGAGTTATGGAAATGCATTGAAAAGTGGATCAGAGCTCTATCAGGGCTTCAAAGTGAACAAGGAGCATAATCCAGGTATACGTGTTCCCGTTCATCGAGGTAAAGCAGCAGGAAGTCTAGCTTTACATGCAGGTCAAACAGCACTCTATAGTGCTGCTACTGGCGCTGGTCTTGCCGCAAATGGAATGGTGAATGCAGTGTACAACTTTCCATACCATGGTGCTCTTATGTTGGGACATGGCGGATTAGCAGTTGCTCACCTTGGTGCTCATTACATTCCTAAAGCTGCTCAATGTGTAGGTGCAGCATGTGTGAAGGTTGCTATCAAGACTAAAGAATGCGTGGGCTCCTTATGCCAAAAAGTTGCTAAAATTGTCAAGTCTACAGTCAACACAAGACAAAATCCATCAAATTGACGATGTGGATCAAGCTAATAAGCAATGAATGCTTTAATTTTCTCTTTTTATTATAATGTGTTTAGGCATAGAATAAAAACCGGAATCGACTGATACTACTGCGAAACAAAGCAATTATCAAACAATTATAAGGTCAAGGTAATATATTGTAAAGTAGTAATGGACAGAGAGAGAGCGGAACTATGCAGGAATAGACATTTATTGACTTTGAATACGCTTTCGACTAGACGTTGCCTTCTTTCTTTCCAATAACAGAACTGCTTCGCAACTTCCTTTTCAAGCTACACTTTGCTTGGCTTTATACGTATGAGCGTTTGCATATTCAGTGACGAGACCATCAGCCATGCTTTCAAGTCGTGTTGGTGGGAGAACTACTCGGCCTTGAATTGGATTCTCAATTTTTTTCTCAACATTTTCTTCTCGACCCTTGAGTACTTTTCCATTTTGCACAACTTCTAAAGGATGAAGACTTTCGTGTTTAATACTGTTGCCAGCTGGTGATCTCTTTTGAAAAGTGTTGGTATAGTCATTGCTATACAAAGAGGGTGAAGCAGCAGTTCCAACAAGATCAGAGTTGACCGGGTGCTGTGTTGAGAATGTTGGAAATATGATGCTATCATGGAAAAACAACGGTGCAAAGTCAAAGTAAGCAACATTTTAGTCAAGTCTACTTATCTTGGAACTCACCACACTAGGGAAGTGACGGCGATAGTGAGAGAGGGTCTCATCTTGGTGATGATGGTGTTGCTTTGAATGGAATGAAATGATCTAATTCTTGTCAGCCAGTGACAATTATATGATAAAGGTGAATTGGAAGATTATGACTTGTAATTACTTGATAAGTGTTAATGTGGGAGAGGGGTTTAGTCTAGCTACTACCCTCCCTTTTAAGTTTTTGTGATTCTCTTCAACGGTCAAGATGTAAATGGCTTAGTTCATTCAGACTGTGAAAGCTCAAGAAAAGGCGTCTCAGGCAGGGCTGAACTAGTAGGCTGAACTAAAACGAGCGACAGCCCGTAAGTCAGTCGACTAGTCAACATGCTACTACTAGTCAAATCACTACTGAAATACAGAGAAAAGTGAGATTTCAAATCAAGGAGTAAAAGAGAGAGGGCTAATTGTATTCAAACGAGAAAAAGAGTAGACAAAAAATAAAAAAAGATCTGAATTAAGTACTTTACATCATAACATGACCGAGGAAATTTCAGCCGCTCTTTACTTTTTTGACCGTGAAACCCATGTCATTGGCAGAATTTGGGTCAAAGAGCTTTCGTTTAGTATTCATTCCTTTCTCATTTGCTAATTTCTTCCAAGCCTTGTATTGTTCTGATTTCAAATGTCCAAATCTTTCATAGTCTAATGCTACCTCATATGCATATCTCCAATTGTTACTATGATAAGCTTGTATTCTTTTGGTCCACTTGGCAACACTTGTTGAATCCTTTTCAATTTGATGATAGATACGATTTGCCTCTAATTTTCTGAGATTTACATTGCCATGTACAATGGTTTGAGTATGAGGGGACCTCTTTTGAATGATATCGGAAGTGTCACCATTCTTCACGGTCGATGCCTTTTGATTATCCTGAACAAGTTCTTGCATGACAGGATGTTGCATTGAAGTAGGAAGGGCAGCCATGCTGCAAGATACAATTAATTAGAGATGTCATTCAAATAAATTCACAATGCAACATTCATCGGGACTCACTAAACCAGACAAACTGCTATAGAAGTTGTCGCAAATTGCATACTTGGTGTGAAGAAGACACAATACGTTAAGCTATCGTTAGGTCTGAGTGAGTATCAGACAATGAGTATCACTCAAAAGGCAATGATGAGGTTTCAGCTTGCTTGCCCTGTAAGCGATTCTTATCTATTCATTGCAAGAGTCGAGAGGCGTTGTACAGCTTCTTTCCCTCGCGCAAAATTAAATTACACACAATTTGCGCTTAGAAAGCACGCCAATTCTGGCAGTAGCAAGAAAATAATAGAGAATAAAAATAAAAATAAAAATAAAAATGGCGACACGACCGAGCTACAGTCCGAAAGGGTGCAAATAAGGAAGAGGGCTACAAACTTACTACTTCAAGCTTACAGAAAAGCAAAATCGTAATAATAATCAACGCAACCTCAAATCAATACAAAGATTGACACACTCATTCTATTTTTCTTACACTTTGGTGGCGGGGTTGGGCTATTATTTCTTTTGCAAGACGAGACAAAGACTAGACGCCTCGCAAATTTCCTCATTTGCCCAATTGTTCCGGTATCTTGCAAAGCTTCACGTGTTGGCTCTGCCTCCACGCTGATATTATTTTTTTTCCAAAAAAAAAAATATTCATGTCGCGACTTTGAATTTCTAGATGAAGAAGATGCAAGATTTGTCTTTTTTGTTGCATTCAATCCATCTTAAGTCGTTCCCCTTTCAGCCAACAGATTTCGCCTTCACTGCAACGTTTTCGGCATACAGATCTCTTACCGTAGCCCTGAGAGCTCGAGGGTCACTCAGATCCAGAAGCCAATATCTTTCACCTGTTGCTCAATTACACATTCCCAGCTTCTTTAAAATTTGGAAGACAAAAATGACGACGGATATTGAGGCAGACAATGACAAAAAACGAGCAGTCCCATCTGACCCAGAAGAGTCACAATCTGTTGACGATATCACAGCATCGAAAAAGCTCAAATTAGAGGGTGAAAGTGAAACAAGAGATGAGAGTGACCAATTAGTACAGAGACTATCAAAAGAAGAGATCAAAAAGACCAGTCTTCAGAAAAAGAATAGAGATAGATCAGATCGCAGAGGTGATACTAGACCTGGTAGTGGAAGTAGTGGCAGGGAGAGAGTTGAAGGTGAAGAAGGAGGAGATAAAGCACCAAGATTACCAAAAAGAAAAGTTTGCGTTGCTTTTGGCTATTGCGGTACAGGGTATTCAGGATTGCAAATTAATGATGGAGTCAAGACAATAGAAGGAGATATCTTTGCAGCTTTCTGCAAATTGGGTGCCATCAGTGAAGACAATGCAGTGAATCCAAACAAAGTCGGATTACAAAGAGCAGCACGAACTGATAGAGGAGTACACGCAGCAGGAAATTTATTGGTATTAAAATTGATCTTGGAACCAGCAGGAATGGAACCTGGACAATTGGTGACGAGAATGAATGAAACTTTACCAGAGTTCATCAGGATATGGGGTTTCAATAAAGTAGAGAACTCATTCAATGCAAGAACAAATTGCGACAGTCGTCAGTACGAGTACCTACTACCTACGTACGTATTCCTGCCACCAAAGCCAGGCTCACACATGTATATGATGATGCAAAAGTGGAAGACTGAAGGTAGAGACGAAGATAGAGGAGAAGCTTCTGAAGGAGACGATTATCGGCCTACATTGGAGTACTTACTCGATCACCCATTCTGGAAAGCTCAAGATCCAAATCAGAGCTTTGCAGAAGACACGGCTGCAAAGAAGAGATGGCGAATTTCATCAAAGCAATTGGATCGAGTTCGACAAATCTTTGCAAAGTATGAAGGTTCTCATAACTTTCATAATTTTACACTGGGGAAGCTTTTTAGAGAAAGAAGTGCACATCGACATATGATCAAATTGACAATTTCAGAGCCTAAAATCATCAATGAAACCGAGTGGATTTCTATCAAGTTTCATGGGCAATCCTTTATGTTGCATCAAATTAGAAAGATGATTGGACTACTCATCTTGGTAGGTAGAAGTACAGCACCAGCTTCTTTGATTCCAGAGACTTATGGACCAGCTCGAATACATGTACCTAAAGCACCTGGTCTTGGTTTGCTACTGGAAGAGCCAATCTTTGCTGGCTACAATCGACATTTGTCTGAAAGGAAACCTAATGAAGAAGCAACAGCTGGAAAGGGTGATGGTGGCGTACTCAAGGAAGACATTCTTTTCAGTAAGTATTCTGAACAGAAGGATGCTTTCAAGAATCACTGGATCTATGATCGAATTTACAGAGAAGAAGAGGAGACACATGAGTGAGTGCCGTCAACAAACTATATTCTGCGGCACAGACTTACTTTCCATCTTTTTTTTTTTTTCACCTATGTAGGTATGTCAAGTTCTTGCAATATTTGGACGTACTAAGTGGTGAAGATTTCGAGTACTTGAACCCAAAGGGAGTTATTCCAACTTGTGCTATCATTAAAGTAGGAGAACAAGTTCGTAAGTTACCTAGCAAAAAGGTTGAAGACGATGGTCAAGAAGGAAAGGCAACTGAAGACGACATCAAAGCGGAAAGTGACGACGAGGAGGAGCTTATGAAGGGAAAGGCAGAAGATTTGGAAGGCTAAGATATCCTTCAAGCTAGTACAACGACTGGATCACATTATACGAGTGCATCCCTCTCGTAATGAGAACAGAAGGAGGGAGGGATAGGATGTGGAAAAAAAATGAAGGTGACCTGAGTAATTTGTTGGAGAAGGACAATACTAGATTAATCCTATCAATTGACATTTTTATAGGCTATCGCAATGGACTTGTAGATTAGCATCATTATTCGCACCCTTTTCTAAATTCAGCATTATTGCAGTGTCAACTCACGTAAAGCCAGATTCCTTGAGGTGATGTCGAAGAATGGCGTCTTTAGTTGAGATGAGAATGACTTTGATTTCTTTTGTGCTTGTAGCAGTTGTTTTGTGGACATATAGATTACGAGTAGGAGCAATACTTCGATGCTCGGATACTACACTATGAAACAAGCTGCGAAAGTATCGCCATGCTTCTAAAGAAACAATATGAAATAAAAAGAAGGGAAGAATTAAAGGACTTTTTTCTTTTTTGACAATATCTGTCTTACCTGAGTATAATCTACTCACCTTCATACTCATTTCTACCTTTGTATTCTGGGAAGAAAGACTTGATTTGGATGCCTGATCGTAGCTTGTGTTGGAGTACGTCCATTTCTAAATTCAAGCCAAGAGATGATCAGCAAATAAATGTCTACTATGACAAGGGTCATACTTACTGTTCAGAAAGAGGATAAGTGAGACAGACAGAAGTAGTGGGCTCATTACAACTTGACGCCAAATTTCTAGACTGTCGGCAATTCGATTGATGGCCAGATCTTCTTCAAGAAACTAGAAGGGAAAAGAAAGCTTCTTTAGTGCAAAGTATGTGCCTATAGAACGCAAAACTTACTTCATCAAAGGCTGAAATAGGAGCGAGAAAAATAATGGCAGTGGCTTCTTCGAAGAATTGAGCCCAAACATTACGCTGAATACGACTACCACCAACGTCGATGATGCGATAGGATAAGGTTTTGTCGACCACAAACTGCTCCTCAATGGCTCCGACTGTGCGAACTAAAGTCAAGGTGGTTAAAAGTGGGTCTTCTATTGAGTACATCTGGCAACTTACCTCTGGCGTGCAAGATGTCATCTAAAGTTTGGTAGCGTCAGCAAAGTCTCATTATCTGCCCCTACCACTACACTAGGCTTACCATCGATAGGGCAATAATCAGAGCGAGCAATACGAGCAGCATGGCTAAGGAAGCTGATTTTTTGAAGCAGAATGAGGCTTGTCAACGTCTATTTGCAATCTATCTCTTGCCTTTACTTACTAGGATGCCGAATCTGCTCCATATAGACGACTCTTGAATCTGGCAGAGGTTGGACCTTCCCATATTTCCCAAATCTCGTCCAAGCAAGCTGTGAGAAGTCTCGATGGGTCATCTTCTTTCTGTGCCGTGACATAGTTGCTATTCTTCGTTCTGGATACTTTGCGCTTACAATTTCCACCATCTTCTCCCACACCTCTTCTTGTCAGACTAGAAGTAAAGCCATTATAAGGACGGCGCAAGACGCTCACCATGCTTGAAGTTGAATCTGCTAAACTTTTTGAATCCAAATCTAAACTTGAAGATGAATGTGGTGTTTGTTCATCTTGCCAACCAGCTCGAAGTAACAAGTCGGCAGCATACTGGTGCTTTCGCAAATTCGCACTACCGAATCCAGCAATACCATGACCGTTTGCACTACTCATACTGCTTCGACCAAATGTGGCTGAAGTCGGAGGCGTAATAGCCATGGAAGACACCAAATCAGTCTTTTCAAAAGCTCCTAGTTTTTTTCTTAATTCCGTTTCTATCGACAGAAAGGGTGCCATTCGCAATCGAGCTAGTAGAACCTTACTTGGCTCTTTGATGGTCATCCGGGAGGGTGCCTCTGACTTTGTCGAAGGTGTGTCACTCATCATAGAAAAGCAACTTAGGGAGTTTACCCGATTTAAATGCTTGCTGCTGGCATCAATAAGCTGTCGGCTACACTCCAGTTCTGCTACTTCCATACTCTCCATAGCCTCGAGCAACAATTTGACAGCCATAATCACGTTGAGATAGATTACATCTGTCCATGCTTGTCGCATAGATTCTTGTTTCTCTGCAGCATACATCAATCGCATCTGCAAAGCAACAAACTTAGTAATTAGTATGGCAGAAACATTGATTCAGCTCGGAATCAGCGTACCTGCTTCAAGATAGTCGTCTTTCCTGCTCCCGCTTGTCCTGTCAGATAGTAAAATCAAGAAAAGAAAAATTTGACAATCTAGCACAATATTTTTCAAGTACATCTTCGTCACATACCTAGCAAAAGTATGGTCCTCTCGTTTGTTCTTTCCTTCTTCAGTCTAGCCGAGTCCTCCTTGATACGCTTATCTATCAATTCACTTGTCTTTTTAGCCAAACTTTCTTCTCGAACACGATTTTGCTTCTGAAGAGTTGTTTCATCACGAGGTGGTTTCATGATGGTTTGAAGTGGGTCAATACTAGCAGTACTCATCGCTCTATGCCTCAAAGCTGATACCTTTCCCGTCATCACATTGCTATTCTGATTCAAAGTCGCATTCATTTCCGGCAAATAACAGAAAAGGACTCCCTCCCTTCTTTACTTCAGTCTCTGTGGCGCAAGCTTGGTTTCCACCCCTTAATTTGCGGTCGAATCGATTACTGGGGGGGGGCGTATTGCTTCAGGTACAATCTAAGTGTAGAACATATGAGAAGAATAAAGAAGGGGTTGGTGAGCAAGTCGCAGACGTAAGCTGCACGCAAGAATTTGATGGGAGAGCCAGATGGTGGTATAAAAGGGTAAATGAATAAAATTGTTGACTCCAAGTATTTCTTTGGGAACAAAAAAACCGTCGAAGTCTCTACAGGATTGCTTGCCGCATCATAGAGTCAACTTTAACAACCAGGGGTTCAGGCAAAGTAATGCCCTCAGTGTCATTTTAAATCCCAGTCAGAATAGAGTTGGAGTAGCGTGAAATGCCTCTTCGATTTTCTACGCCAAATACATTTCAATGTACCGAAAGTTGCTGGCAAGAGCAAAGTGAGAATTTAGACTCCGGTCTTTGAGTCCACGAGCTTTTTGACTCACTCAATAGCTAGGTAGTCAATTGAACTTTTTCAGGGGAAAGGAATTAAGTGTGGATGCCAAGCAAGTCAAGCCTTGCAGGTGAGTGCCGCCCACAGAAAATATGAGTTTACTACACTTCCTAATCTTTTCACCAATAGAATGAATCTACCCTGCTTTGGATCACCCTGGCCTGCCATCTGCCAAATCACAAGGAGTAGAAAGGGACCAAAAAAAAGTAGAGAAATAGAGACGGGTGGATAGTTGTATGCTATTGGAGATGCCGAAATGGACGGCGTAACAGATGAGACAAAAGAAAAAGCAAAGGGTGTAGGTAGGGCAAGAGTGCGTATTGTGTTGATACAGGAGAATGATGAATACCTTGCAAGGGTGTTGCCGGTTAGTTATGAGTGTACAGATAGAGGTGGTTTTCTTCAGTCTATGAGATGCCCTTTTACTCTACGCCAAGGCTACCTCTTTGCTCGCTAATCTTTCGAACATAAGTGTTACTAATCAAGTTGAAGGCTTCAAAGTAACGTTCCAAGCAGCTACCAAGACACTTTTCTTCTTTTGAAGATAGTGATGTTGAAGGAGAAGGAACACATTTGGCATAGCACTTTTCTGTTGCTTTGGTGATTAATTGTTGGGCCTATATTGCAGAGAGAAGAAGAGAATGTCAAGATGTAGTTGCAATGCGACAATTTGCTCTACTCACATTAGCCATAGCAATCTCGGAAGATACTTGCTGCTTGATTGCCTCTTTCCTTTCCTGTGGACTACCTTTGAGACCCGAAAATGCTGAAGACAGATCCATATTGAGATTCTAGTGAAATTATGATGACGTTGTTGGACAGAAGAAGAAAGGCAAGTCGCGCTGCAAAAAAAAATAAAAAAAAAAAAAAAAATTGGTTAAAAAAAAATATCAAAGCTAAATAAAGAAGCGCTTTTCGTACGTAAGACAGCCCTGAAGATTCAACTTGAGAAGAAATATCGTAGGGCGCGTATAATTTAAGGTGTTCCTTTCTCTCTTCGTTCATGTCCAACAGTAAGGCTTTTAAAAAGCCAAGTCAAGAAGAGATTGATGAAAAGAGGAGGCAGAGAGCAGAGAAGAAGAAGAGGGAAGAAGAGAAGAGGGAAGCAGGAGAGTTAGAAGAGCCTGACAATAGTGCTGGAAAGCCTCTCTTTGTTTCGCGCAAATGGGTCAATGTCAAGGGTTTAAGATCTGACCAGGAAGGCTATGAAACAATTCGGGTCATCAGCTGGAATATCTTGGCACAAGGTTTAGTTAGAAGAAAATTATTTCCTGGAAGTGATTGTCTGAAGTGGAAAGAGAGGGAAGCTGGACTATGTGCGGAGATGCGATCACATGATTGGGATATTGCAGCATTTCAAGAGGTGGACAAGATTGAAGTACATGGTCCAAATCTGGAAAGATCAGGTCGGCGTTACTTGTATGCCAAAGGATATTCAGCTAAACAACACGGTCTTATGATTGCCTGGAGGGTCAAAGCTAGCAAAATTGCTGGTGGTCCCTCTCGTATGTCATTTCAGGAAGAGGCGGTGGATAGCAAGATCATCTACTTTGATCAAGAGACTGTAGGTTCTACTCTTGAAAACCGCAAAGGGCTTTCGAGAGTGACGAGGAACATTGCTCTCCTTGCCGCATTATCATCTTCCAAAGACAAATCCAAGGGAGTAATTGTGGCTACCACCCATTTATTCTGGCATCCTATGCATGCATATGAACGAGTTCGACAGACTGGCATATTAAAGAGAAAATTGTTGGAATGGAGAGACACAAAGAGTGAATGGAAGGAGTGGCCCATCATTCTTGCAGGTGATTTCAATGATCAACCGCATTCAGCAACCTACAAATTAATGACTGGAGAACCAGTAACTATGCATAATTGGGAAGAGATACAAAACAGTTCAGTAGTCCACAAGAGTGTGGATGAGGCAAGGGAAAAGGAAAAGAATGCTAAATTGGAAGAATTGAACGCTCATACTGAGAATGGTGAAGAGATAGAGGAAGAAGATTGCGAAGAAGAAGAAGAAGAAGAAGAAGAAGAAGAAGGTAACGAGGAGGGGAAAGAAGAAAATGGTGGTAAAGATGATCAGATGCTCAAGAATTGCCGTCAATCTAGGCCTGAGGATGGTCTGCTTTCCTTTCGTGAGCTTATTCAGCTTCACGATTTGTCGCAACCTATCCCTGTAGGAGCAGAAGAGTCTGGAAAGCAGACTGATGGCAAAGAATTGGTAGGATATGAGGCCAAGTCTGGTCTGATGTCGGCATATGGGTCTAATTATGGATCTCTGGAGGAGGACCAGGAAGGCAACTATTTTGGATCGAGTAATAGAGGTAGAGAACGATATGATGATCCTCACTGGACAGTAGACACTTTAAATCCTCACCTTGGATCTAGTAAAGAGTGAGTCACCTTTTCTTTTACTGTTACCAAAGTATCTACTGATAATAATGACTAAATTATATTTCTAGACCAATGTGGACCCTTCATTCCACCATCTTTGCACTGACTCTCGATTACATTTTTCTGTTTCCAAAAGAGCCAATCGTCACTGCTTTGCTTCCAACACATTCTTCAGCTGTTTTAAAACCTGGTGTGCCTCGTAGAGGTGTTTGCGCCTCTGACCATGTCACCATTGGAGCTCAGTTGTCTATTCCATCATCATCAATATCATTAATTACAAAGATATAGAAACGAAGTTATAATTTGTATAGAATGCAATACAAATCAATCTTTGCAAATTATTCACGTGGTATGCCCTTTATATTACCTACGCGCCACTTCAGCGTTGTCACTTTTTTCTTCCTTTCTTCTCCATCACCTTTTCTATCCATTCTGCTTTCAACGGACTCGACTAGAAATAATGGCTGACAACGACGGTACGTGTCTTTCGACAATCACTCTTTCGTAATTCACCTTTTTGTCTACGCCTCTTGCGCCGTATTCTCGCAGTAGCAGCAGCAGCAGCAGCAGCAGCAGCATCGGTGCAGTCACTGTCAGTAAATCTATCACTAATAGATTTACCGCCTAGTGACTGCTCCATATGCTACCTTTCCAGCGGCTTACTCACCTTGTAGTGTCCTACGATTCTCCATTTCCCAAACTCGCTCCTCAAATTTCGCTTAATTTGAGTCGAATATCAATCATTACGCCTTGCACTGGCTGTTGAACACCTTTCTATTTGACCTAACTATGTTGCAATGAACCACGATTGGTTTTTTTTTTTGATTGCGCATCGTTTAGTCTCGCTACTCAGCATCAGTCACTTACCACTACAGCAACGTCATCTTCATACTGATCTCTCTTTCTCATGTCTGTCTTACCCTTCTACAGGTAGTTGGGGTGAAGCTGCTCGCGAATCTGCTCGAGATGATGCAGGTTGGAATGGTGGTAGATCGCCTTCTCCTCGCGCTGGGGGCACTCCCCCTCGCCGGGAACAAGAGCGATCTCGATCACCACCACCTCGAAGAGATGAAAATAGGGGAAGGTTAGTCTCCTTGTCGAGCTTGTATCGCCAATGTTGATCCTTTACTGATACACTCATTGCACAGACCTACAAATGCTGACGGTGAACAAAACCCTGGAAACAATTTGCATGTTTCTGGTGTGAGCCACAAAGTCACTGAGCGAGACCTTGATGAAGCATTTAGCAAGTTCGGAAAGGTGAGTTAGCCTCTAAATTCTTGTAATTAGGATCATTTACTCATGCTATGGTCTTATTTCAGGTAATCCGATCGCAAGTAATGTATGATCCTCACAGTCGCGAGCCCCGTGGATTTGCATTTGTCACTATGGATGGCTTAGAAGCTGCTGAGGCAGCCATTGCAGGTATGAGCGGTGTAGACTTACTTGGACGAACTCTCTCTGTTCAAAAGGTGCGATAGACGTGTACTCTCGGTGATCATAATTAGAATGAGGACTCTGATACCATTCGCGACTCTTTTTCTTTGTCTAGGCACGACGTGGACGAGCTCGTACACCAACTCCAGGTCGTTACTTTGGACCACCTAAAGCCGGTGATAAGCCAGGTCCACCTTATGGTGGCGGTCGAAGCGCTTACCCTCCACCAGACTATCGATATGGAGGTCCACCACCGATGCGAGGAGATCCTTATGATCGCTACCCTCCTCGATCACCTCCTCGTGGTGACCCTTACGATCGCTATGCACGAGCACCACCTCGCGATTATCCACCTCCTCGTGACTATGGTCCACCTCGCGGTTCGTATGGGGCACCACCACCTCGAGGTTACTCACCACCACCTCGTGGATCAAGATATGATGACGCACCACCACCCAGAAGTCGATATGATGACTTACCTCCACCTTCTCGTCGATATGACGATATTCCGCCTCCACCAAGAAGCCGATACGACGAACCACCTCCTCGCCGATACTAATCATCTTGGAGGTATGGTAAGAGTGTGCAAAACTCAATCTCAAGAATAGAATGACTAGAGAATGGGAAAATGAGCCTCTCATTTGTTGTAGTGTCGTACAGAAAGTAATTACCTGTAGTATGTAAGTAAGAAATCAGACTGTTTGAAATTTCATATAATATGATTTACTGTGAAATATAAAAGAAAGTGGATCGCCTATAAGTGAAAGAGTGGAAAGTTACACCATATCTCCATCACGATTTAAAAATAAAATTCATTACTTGTGCCCTATGTACGACTCTAGCCTGAGAGATCTGTGGTTTAAGAGTTGATAATAAATTCCCCTTCTTTTTTGGGTCTTGAGCTCGACCTTGCAGAAAGAATTTCCAGCGACGTTTGCTGCTTTTCATCTCAACCATATCGACGTGTTTCGTCCATATCTTGTACATTTCCTTGACTTGATGAAAGGTGAAGATCGAAGTATTGGAATCGTTACGGAGGAGGTAGTCAGAGTGACTTTTGCTACATTTAGGGCATAACCTTGTGATGGATAGAGTGAACAATCTAGGGAGGAGTGTCATCACTTTTAATTTAAGCTTGTCCATTAGAGTTTGTAGATGAAACATTCCCGTTTCTGGGATGCCAGTCATATGAAGATATGATTTAATTCGAGGTAATATCATTGCAGGTAGTGCGATGATCATTATACGAAAGAAACCTTGAGGTAAAGGTAAAAGCTGAATACCTACTCCAAGCCAAGGATCATTGATAGAGTGGATTGTCGGTGCCATGGCTACTCTTCGTAATATAATACGAGAGACATGCTCAAAGTGTTGCGAGGACATGATGCTGATGCTAAAGAGAAAGAATAACATCTATCTCTCTGAGAATTACAGAAAAGTCATCACCCTTCCCGCTTTGTGTGCACAATTTGCTGGTAGAAAAAGTACGAATTCCCTTTGTTGAATGCGCCAAAGCACAGATAGAAGAGATCACTAAAAAGAAGAAAGGGGGATTCAATAAAGGGGCGTGCTGGTGCAAAAATTAGCACTTCAAGAGTAGCTACGAAGTCGTTTTCTCAGCTTGCCCATCCATGTCTGATATCAGCCTATACTGCTGTAGAATGGTTTTTCCCCCCTTCCAATGTCTGGACGGCTACTTTAAAGGAAAGAAAGAAACTTGCAAATGTCAATGTTGGAAGGCACCAGAGTAAGATGTAGAATCATCAGAAATCCTTTCTAGATTGTATGTAAAGATTGAACATGTCGAAGCTACTAAGTAAGGCCGTTGAAAGATTTCTCATGTCGGATATCCTTTCGTCGTTACCGCCCTACAATTCTTGAAGATGTCTATTTGGGGGGTAGTCGCGCCAATTTTTCCAGGAGAGAAGTAATTTTCGCGTGGCACTACTAGGGGGTTTCATCCAATCCACGCGAAAATTAGTGGATCACGTTTCAGCAGCTGAATTGCGATTCATTTTGAACGCCCCAAAAAATAGAAGGAGGGTGAATCACAACTCACTTTTCTCTTCTCTACCACCACCATCACCAAGAACATCTGGTAAGTAGGTAAAAGTTGGCTGGTTGTAGCAATTGTTCTCTGAGGCTTGCAGGGTAGTCTTGAGAGGTGGAGGGGTGGTGTGGCAGGCGGCTGTCTCAACCCATTGCCACTTTGGACTGCCCTAATAGCTTTGGGGGGCAAAAGCTCAATCAGCTGGCCGATGGTTGGTGCCTGAAAAAGGAGAGGGCATGCCCAAATTAATTATTGTGTCCTAAGTAAACTGATTCAAATTGTCTTCTTTGACAGAATTATGCCATTCACAACAGCTTCTAGACTTGTGATAGAAAACTTTGAATCAAGCTGGAAAGACTATCGTGCAAGAATGACACATCAAGATATTGTCAATGGTTTCCGTGACTTCAAACAAGATATGAAAAAAGCAAACAAAGGTAAGCCAGATGTCAAGATAGTTCAATGCAACTTTGACTTTGGTGATCTTTATCATTATGGTTGGAGATCTGGGCGTGCTTTGACTGCTGATCAAGTAGCAGGTTACCAACAATGTGATGCTGACAGCTACTTGCAAGTGACAAATAATGGCAGTGATCATCACATCACTCATCTTGTTGACAACAACAATGTCCATTTTGCTTCAATCTGTTGGAGAGGAAGCAACAAGCAAGAGGCTGATGAGATCCTGGAGGCAGCAGAGAAAATGGACAACGAGCTCTTTCATCAACCTGGCACAGAGAAGAACATCCGTGGAGACTTCTCTACTGCTCATGCTAAATTGGAAGGGCCTGGAATTGCTTCAGTTTGCAACAGCAATGGTGACTATGATGTTTTCTACAACAGCAGCTTTGTCAACAAATTTAGTTCCTGGGAAGATTTTCTTGCTTTGGATGCAGTCCAAAGATTAAAGCGCCGTACTGCAACACATTTTCACCGTTGCTTCCCTCACCATGCCAGAGATTATCACCATGTTGCTTCTCAAGACAAATTTGCAAAGATCAATCCTTGTGGTGGCTTTCTGTGGGGAAACCAGTCGTCCATTGCCATCAACAAGCTGGGAAACTACACAGTCAGCAAACCTCACAGAGATATAAGCGACCTTGTCACCAGCTTATGTGCTGTCATTCCTTATGGCACCTTTGATCCTTCCAACAACAACTCTGGTTCTTTGTTACTTCATGATGCATTTGCATGCATCCAGCTTCGACCAGGGGACATCTGTTTTTTCCCATCAGCTCTCATTGCACACTCAAATGATCCTATGGTTCCTGGTCATACTCGAGGTTCAATTGTTGCATTCACTCACACAAGTCTTTTCAGATTTGTTCATCTTGGTTTCAAGACTTTAGGAGCTCTCAGCAACAGCCAAAAGAAAGCCTGGTACAACGCCTGCAATGATAGATGGAAGTACTTCTGCAACATATATGAAAAGGGTAGTCTACAATGGGATTTCTTTGTGGATAATGATGACGTGGATGAAGATGAGGAAGACAACATTAGCTTGCCTTCAGATGATGAGGATCCTGATGATGATGAGGAGGAGAATGAAGGAAATTAGTAAGAGGAAGCAGAAAGGGAGGAAGATGATGATGAAGACATGGAGTAGACACACACCCCTAAAGCCATATGATGTAGATAAATAGACAAAGAAGAATCAATGTATATTGACATTTGTTTGTGTTGAGTGCGCTTAATTAAATTAACTTCCAATATTGAAATCTAAATTGTAAGATTGCGCATAACCATAAAAATTTTTCAATTGCTACTACCATCAGCTATGGTCCGTCACAGCTACCGACAGAAGCAGCTTGAAGAAGCTTACAGCCTGCTCTGCCAATTTACTACCACAGTGCAACTGATGAACAGTATTCACAAGAGGATGAACATGAAATCACACTACCTATCACCAAAAGCAGCAGTATCCAGCAAGATGCTGCTAGAAATCATTTCCAATGTCATCCAAGGTATTGATCATTTGCATGCACACCGCTACTTCCGCCAAAGATTGGTTGTACCCAAGACAGAAAGGATGATTGACAAAGCTGCTTATTTTGCAATGCATAACCATCAGCGTTACCGCGGCTTTATGCGCATGACACCAAATGCATTTGAGGATCTTGCTCAGCAACTACAGACTACAAACACATTTGCTCAGTGTAGTAGTAGCTCAATACGTGAACGGCTGGCAGTGGCATTGCATAGGCTTGGCAGATCAGGGAATGGGGGAAGCATCAGAGACATTGCATCAGCATGTGGCTGTTCAGAGGGTTCTGTACATAATTGGACAAGCATGGTTGTTAGAGGGCTCAATGAATTGTCCTCATCTACTGTAGTGTGGGCAAGTGAAAGAGAACGTGCAATTGCAAGAGAATGGGTAGCAGACAGGTGCGGCGTTGAGCAATGGGGTCAAGGCTGGGCAGTAGTTGATGGAACACACATCAATCTAGCTTTCAAGCCTGGTCGTCATCACCGGGATTACTACAACTACAAGCGCAACTACTCAATGAATGTTCAATTGGTAATGCTCCCACATTCATTGCGTATCATTGAATGTGTTGTTGGATTTCCTGGATCTGCACAAGACTCACGAGCTTGGGCTGCTGGGAGCAAGGTCCTCTGCAAACCACGCTTGTACCTTGATGAAGGTGAATTTATCTGGACAGATGGAGGGTATGGACACAGTGCTTTTACAGTGGCTCCTTATACTCATAGCAAGGCAGAGGGTGTGACTGATCTTGCAAAATTCAACATCCAGCAGCGTCGTATCCGTAGTAGAGCAGAACATGGCATAGCTTACCTGAAGAATCGCTTCCAAGTATTAACTGGCTATAGAGGAAATCTTTACAGAGAAGAAGATGAAATTTGGTTTTCTAAAGTTGTCATGGCCTGCATTGTGGCACATACTATTGCTTCACGTCATGATAAAGTAGCAGATTTTGAGGCTTGGCTGGGTGAAGAATACATTGATGATATATCTGTTGAATTAGGACTAGGGGCCCAGGCTAATTTACAAAGTGCCACTGCATGGGCTATAGCAAATACTGATGAAGACTTGATGGTGAAAAGACAGCAAGCACAGAAGAAATATGATGCACAAAAGAGACTTGAGATGAAACAAAGAGGATCCCTCAGCTATGACAATCTTAGGAAACAGAGAGCGGTAGAGCTTAGGGAAGAGATGCATATGGCACTTTTTGAAGCTCGTGATTGGGACTTTGTAGATACAGACAGCACCTCTCGTAGAAAGGAGTGTGCAATTAGGAGAGCATAGCAGGGGTGATAAGATTAAGAGCCTGCAGTAGAATGCTGCTGCTGTTGCGCTCCTCTGGCAAGATCAAATAGTACTTGCATCATACTTTGTCTCTCTCTAGCCATGTCCTCCCTCTCAATTCGTCTTTCTTCCTGTGCAAGCTCTATCTTTTTTCTCTCAAATTCAAGTTCTAGCTCCCTGCGTCTTGTAATCTCTCTCTCCACTTCTGCTTGGTGTTTATATGAACCATCCATGGCTTGGTGAATGGTATTTGACATCATCTCTTGTGCTGAAATATCTTTTCTTGGGGTACGACCCTGACTCTTCCTCTTTCTTGATTCTTGGGAGATGCTAGGACTTCTAACACTCTCCCTTCCAGCATTGTGTTCATTGATATCTTCATCATCCAACCAAGACAATTGGCTTGCCTGCAAGCGCTCAGTGAAGGGGTCTTGCTGAGAAGTGTCAACCAACTTATCCAAAGCAGAGACGCCTCTTCCATTTTGTGTATTGCCTTCACCATCACTGCTGTCATTTGCCAACCCTTCAGATACTTGGTCACTGCGTTGCATTAAGCCATTTGGCTGGCTGGTGCTGGTGCTGGTGCTCATCCTGGCAGTGCTATCCATTTCATTGTCACTATCAGGTCCATATCCAGTACTGGTGAGTATAGCTGCTGGCTCAACGTCATCTCTATCCACCATCATCTTATGCCATGTCTCCCACCAGGGCACTCGTAGCAGTAGACGCTCTCTTTGAGTCTTCAATCTTGAATCTGGTGTCAGATCCTCCAGCTGCAGCCCTTGTCCAGTATGGTCTAGCTTTGCCAGCTCTTGCTTGTATATCTTTTGAAGCTGTGTGATTTTTGAACGTATGCGGTCTGGATAAGCAGAAGAAGTGTTTGGCCAAATCTCTCTGTACACCCTTCTGAGAAGCGTAGCTTTATTTGTTTGTCCTGTTTGAGTTCCTTCAGGATTACGTCCTGGAAGCAGAGTAGCTTGTACTTCTGGATGCACAAAGAGATAGTCCACAAGGCATTGCACCTCTTCATCCTGCCATACATGAGCAGAGCGGCGTGGAGTGTTTGGAGTCATATGGTTGTAGAAAGCAGCAAAGTTATGTGGAGAACAATTGAAAAAAAAGCAGCTAACCATGATTAGACTCAAACACGGTCTGGAGGCTGATTCAACCAAATCTGGATTCAAGAAATCATGATTCACCATTTACCAGCCAAAAAATGCACACACGTGGTCAAAACCCAATTGTGATTTGAGAAATCGGATTTCATTCAAGATTCAGGCGAATCGTAAATTGACGTGAAACCCCCTACTGACATCCGTGCACAAAATAATAATGCTAGTAGTGTAGAAAGCTTTGACAATTTCATACCTACTATACCTCTCGCCTTTCTTACCATCTTCCAATCGCTTGGTCTGCTCATTGGAGAGCTCTGGTCACCATGTCAGCCTTTGAAGATGACGTAGAGCCACTGGAAGATTTGCATTCGAGGGGTGGGACGCCTTTTAGTGGAGCAGGTAGAGGGAAGCAAAAGGAGCAGCAACAATCAGCTTCAGCATTACTTGGAAAGCGAGCTAGAGAACTTTCACCTGAACCGGACGAAGAGTTAGATACAACGGAAGGTAAACAAGCAATGTGGTTGGTAAAAGTACCAAGGTTTCTGTTGCAAGGTTGGTCAAAGGTAGATGAGGATGATCGAAAACTAGGGACAGTAAGAGTATATGAGTGAGTAAATATCTACAATACGCTCATCTCATTTAATTTAATAAATGCTGAGCTACAAAGCTTTCGTTTCATCATACAGCCCGGATCATAGAGGAAACCAGAGAATGGAATTACTACTACCAGAGCACCCTGAACCAGCTATACCCCTTCCACCGTCTCACCCATATCTGCAGACAAACTTTCCAAGAAAGTATGAGATGAGACTTACGAGCGAGCAAGGAGCTTCCAGAGTTAAGAATCTCTACGCTTTCAAGGAGAGGATGGAAGGTGGTGATGAAGATGATGACGATCTGCTGAGTGATGATGATGACGAGGGAGGAGGGAAGGGAAAGGGCAATGACGAGGGAAAGGCTAAAGGTAGACGTGAGTGCATAGCTTTCATTCTTATTGTAGTGTCATGACAGGTTGATAGAATCCTTTCTCTTTGCAGGTGTCGTCTCAATGGTAGGAACAATTGCTAATGAAGCTGCACTGAAACCACAAATGTCAACAGGAATCACTTTAAACGGAGGCAAAGCGTCTGCTTCTGGTATCACACCAGAGTATCGTGAAGTTCTTCGACAGCGTCGAATCGAAGCTTCAAAACCCAAGCATCATGTCAAAGTTTTGGATGAGACTGATATTTCAAGGAGGAATATGTTGACCAGTGGTGTAGGTTCAGGCTTCACCAAAGCTACAAGGACTTCTCTTATACCCTCCAAAGCAAATATCAAGAAGAACCAAACTGAAAAGTTCGCAAGAATGCCAAGAAACGAATTGTTGGATATGCTGTTTGAATTATTTGAAGAATATCCTTATTGGTCGATAAAAGGTTTGAGGAATAAGGTACAACAACCTGAAGTCTATTTGCGAGAGGTCTTGATGAGTGTAGCAGACTATCATCGAGTAGGACCATATGCATCACTCTGGTCACTTAAATCAGAATATCAAGCAATGAGAAAGAGGGGTGAATTGAGCAGTAGTGCAGCAGGGCCAAGCGGAAGCAATCATAAAGTCGAAGATGAGAGTAATGACAACGATAAAGATAATTCCCAACAGGAGAGTAATGGGGACCAGTGACACTATCAATCGCACAATTATTAAACACAATATTATACTGTACAATACAAAAAAAGAAACATTCCTCTACATCATACCGAGAAAGAAAAAGAAATAGAATGTGAAGGATGGCGAAAAAAATTTATATGCTACATGATGCTAGATGTTTAATGTGGGGGGGCATGAGGGTTGACATGCTTGTTAAAGTAATCAAGACAATTCCTCTATGGGTCGAAAGGAGATGACGTCCATAGCTGTCTTTTCTTTGCGCTTACAGAGTACGACACTAAAAAAAAAGAAGGATGTCAGTCTGAAAGAGTCACTCTTATACATGATGATGATTGTATCAACTCACCATTTGTCGTCGCGAAAGCTAACTTTCCAAATTTGATCACTCTGATCACATAATTCTCTGACAAATTCTCCAGTCTTAAAATTCCAAAGCTTGACTTTACCATCATTACCTGCAGTGACAATAAATCTATCATCAAATTGTAAACAAGTGACTGAATTATCATGAGCCAATAATTGATGTACCATGGTATAAGTGTCGAGTGAGAAAATAATAACTTTACCATCACTTCCTCCAGTGACCAAAGTAGAATCTGTCAGTTGTAATTGTCCAACAAGAGAAGTGTGACCTTGAAATAAAGCTAAACATTCTCCAGTTTCTGCGCTCCAAACACGAACAGTGCTGTCAAGACTACCTGTAGCAATACGCACACCATCAAAAGCTACTGCATAGATTTGATGATAGTGACCTCGTAAAATATGAACACATTTACCAGTGTCGACATTCCAAATACGACAAGTACAATCATAACTAGCACTAGCAACCAAATTGCCAGCAACATCTAAACAACGAACGCTGTGTTGATGACCTGCCAGCATGTGAATTAAATTTCCTGTTTCTACATTCCATACTCGTAGGGTACCATCTCGAGCTCCTGAAACAGCAATTGGTCGACCTTCTAATACTCTCAAGCATCGAACTGTCGATCTGTGACCACTAAGTACAAAAAGACACTCTCCGGTAATCAAATCCCATACTCGAACATCTCGATCGCAACCTCCACTGACTACAATAGCTCCCGAGTTGCCATAACCTTGCACACTTCCACAAGGACTTCCAAAATTGCTACCAAGACCAGCTCCTCTGCTAGATTGATTCTTTGGGTCACTCGCCCTACTCTTCGAAATTGCTTCGTCACTACTGCTGTCGTTGACTTTGTCAAAGGTGCTAGGAGTGCTCCATGACGGTAGCTTCTCTCCAATCTTTGGAATTTCAGAAAGCATGGGTGAACGCATAGCTGGTTTGGGAAGAGGTGGCGATGAATTAAGATTGATAGGTAGCTCACCAAATGACATTTCTGGTGAAAAGGTAGTTGCTGTTGGTCGAGGGTCGTGATGAATCAGATTAAGATCTGGCGTTGGTGTGTACAGAGGTCGATCATTATCGTACGGGTATGCACCTAATCCAGACATATTACTATTCGTTGTGTCTTGATCCATCTCATCATCCATTGCCTGTCTGGCCTTCCCTTTGCTTTTATATGCTCCTGAAGCACTTATCAAAGAAAGACACCAAACTCCCGAAGAGTGACCAACAAGCGTCTTGACAAATAATCCAGTTTTAGCACTGAAAACGTGAATTTTTGCATTTGCCATACCAACAATGATCCATTCATCATCGATTGAGAGTGTCGTCACAACTGGCCCTCCTCCACCTGCATCTGTGGCATCTTCAGTAGTGACATGCTGAGTCAAGAGACGTCCCCCTCGTAACCAATTTGATTCAGTAAGATATGCCATTTTAAAATGAGTCTTATAGCTGAATGGCTTGGAACGTCTATTTGCTGACTGACGGTAAGGATTGCTCAAATTTGATCTCTCATATCCAGTAGAAACAGAACGTTTAGGTGCTGTACCGATTCCTCCACTACTACTAGCTGCTGTATTCCCAACGTTGAAACCTAGAGCACTCATACCTTTTTCGGCAAAAGTGGCAGCTCGACCTGATGGTCCTCTTGAAAGTTGCCAGGAAGGTCTTCCCTTGCCAATGGAAGATGTGTGTGGTGCAGAAGGTGTAGAATTGGATTCCGCCAATTCGTCGGATGTATCCTGCGGTAGTTGAGTTGGAAGATTTTCCTCTTCTGTGCCACTCTCTCTTTCGACTTGCATCTCAACATCACCGTCCGCATGACCTTCAACAGAGTGACCATGATCCCCGCTACTTGGTGGATGTCCACTATCTGACGCGTTGTTGCTTCTATCCCAAAAGCTATTTAGCAATCCAGTCGTCATGTTGCCTAAACGAACTGTTGGTGAGTTGATACTTCTGCTCAACAGATTGCTTGGAACAGCTGATACAGATGTAGGCTGTTCCGAGTAAGAAACAGCAGTTGGTGTGTGAGGGGGACCACCCATTGTTTGGGTAGAAGGAGGACCAGTGCTAAGCCATCCAGCGGTGCTAGGATCGTAATCAAAACTTGTAGGATCTCGTTTTTCTTGCACTAATTCTTCCAGTGCTTGGTAGAATTGTTTGTCTTCTACACTCATACTCGTCTCTCCTACTCGATCCAAAACTGTGCGATCCTGAAGAAGATGGGTAAAGGCACCTTCATTCTGCAGTGCATGTAATTGCCTTCTCCTCTCCTCCAGGCCCATTTCTCTTGCTCGCTTGGATAAGAATAAGGTGTGTAAGGCCTTTAACTCTGAGAGAGCGGAAGCTGCATCTAGACCTCTACTAATGTATGTTTCGTACAAATTACCAAGTACTTGATTCGACTCGAATGATCCCTCTGAAGTTTGATGATTGCTATAATGATATGAGTGGTATAAATCTGAATCACCCGATGAGAATCGTTCCAATCCTTCAATTGATTGTAATGATTGATCTGGTGTCTCTAATCCTAGTATCTGTGATCGACTAGGATTCATTGCATAATGCCTGAATTTGTACTTTTTACACATGACTTTCCATGTATGTTCGTCATTAACAAGACTTCTCCAAAATCGAGAAACACCACTTGCTCTTGCAAGAGATTTTAGATCCATATATGAGATGATTTGTAGTGACACTTCGATAGGGAGGGCTGATAAAAAGTCAACTTTAAGTCGAGGGGAGATGAGAGAGGAAAGATGTGCAAGTTCCCTAGCTGAGCAAAAGTCTATTAGGTTTGTCAAGAAAGCCAAACGATCTTTGGTGTCCAAGAGAGGAAAGTCATGTGAAAATTGCTTAAGTAGTGGAGTGGTGTCGTTTAAAGGCGAATGTGAGGGAAGAGTGGTCGATTGATGCTCACGTAATAGCCTTACATCTGGCTGTGGTGAAGGTGCAGGTGTAGGGGGAGATATAGCTCGGTGATATGGTGGTATTGCTGATGTAGGAGGTGCTGAGGTGATTGATGATGAGATGGGTGTGGTTGATACACCCAAAGCTGGAGCTGCCATTCCAGGACTTTGTGATGATGCCGTCGTAGAAGATGTAGCTCGTAAAATATTTGAATGTGGTGGTGAAGAAGCACTCATGACCCTCAGTTAATACTTTGGGTGATGAGGGAAGTTGTGTTTAGATTTGGCCTGGGCCGAAGCTGTGGTCAAAGAATTCGATGCAAGGGCGCGTTTCATAGAGCAACATTAGTCGAATCACTCTAGGAGGAGAAATACAAAAAATAATGTATCCCCCCGCCCACAATCGAAAGACACCGGCCGAGAACATTAAATGCTGCACGAACCAACACCCTTCACCAATACCTTTTTGTACACTTTCACTACTGTCATTACCATATAGGCCGAGTCATGCTCGTACTCGTCATAGGTGAGAGCAATCGCAGAATGATTAAAAGAAAATAGAAGATGCTCACACAACGTTCTTCTAGGTGACCTTCACCTACCAAATCGAGCATCAGATTTACCAAACAAATTCCGCAAATTGCTTGTACCTGGCAAGATTCAACAGATTATATGTACAGGCAATGTATGCGATCGAGAAACACTTGATTATCTGCGAACGATTGCTGGTGATGTACATGTAGTTCGAGGTGATTGGGATGAGGTGAGTTGGAGACCATTACCTATCTGGGAAATTAATTTGCGTACTAATTGCGATATTTTGCGCTCTTCACAACGCAGAATCCACATTTCCCCAACTCACTCATACTACATCATCCACCTCTACGAATTGGAGTTTTGCATGGTCATCAGATAGTGCCATCTGGGGATGTTGATAGCCTTTGCTCAATTGCAAGAGCTATGGATGTAGATCTTCTAGTGACAGGACATACACACCGTTTTGATGCATTCGAAAAGGAGGGTAGATTCTTTGTGAATCCAGGTAGTGCAACAGGAGCATGGAGTTCCGTTTGGCCAGTGAGAGAAGGAGAAGAGAAAGAACAAGCTGAAGAAGAAGAAAAGGGAAAAATCGGAGAGTCAAAGACAGATGATGCTGTCGCTTCAGAGGAAATGATGGAGCAGAAGAAAGGAATCGAAGAAGCAGTAGCATCGACTGCAGTAACAACGGATGCAGATAGTAAAGAGCAGGTCAAACCGGACAACACAGGAAATACGGGAATAGTAGCTAACAAGAGCAGTGGAGAGCAGGTGAAGCCAAAAGCAGCGCCTGATCCTACACCAAGTTTCGCTTGTGAGTAATGCCTGAAATTATAATTGAGCTGTCCACTGAAATTCTCCTCTACACAGTGCTCGATGTTCAAGGTCCAGTGGTGGTAACGTACGTATATCAACTCATAGATGGTGAAGTCAAGGTAGAAAAGATGGAGTTTCGAAAGAAGCTAGAAAATGCCCCCCCTTCCAATGCTGGTGCTGGTGGTCAGAGGAGGACGGTGGGTATGGCTAGAAATTGAGAATTACAATGTATTGAATTAACAAGACCTATCTGCGTTTACTTTATTGTACAAAATTGACGTTTGGTTGGGTTTGAGAGAAAATGGAAGGGGGTTTGGGGATGCGGAAAGTGATTATCAAAAACATAAATACACATATGATACTCTTGCTAAGCTGCCTTTAAGGCAGGAGCTGCTTCTTCTAATTCTTGAACATGACGTTCCATAATTGAATTTCTACCTTCTAGCCATCGTAACAGATCGACTGCTTGAAACAGAACAGCCGATTTACTACCTGCGCCACCACCTGCACTACCTCCTCTACCTCTTCCTTTTCCTCTTCCTCTAGTAGCAGCACTACCATTGGCAGCTCTACCTCCAGAATTTAGAATTGCTTCCATGGCTGCTTTACGTTTTGCTTTGGCCTTTCTACGCTTTGATGCTGCGCTGGCTTCTTCATCTTCGAGCGTACTTTCGTAGTCACTACGGTCATCTAGTCCTTCATCTTCTACACCTGTTCCTGCCCCGGAACTCATGCCTAGACCTCTAGCCCCAAATTCTCTTCCTGCTTCTAATAAATCAACAAGTTCCTTGAATGCTTCTCGAATGTGGTTTCTCCGCCTTTGCTCGCTAAGGATATGATTCTGTCTCTTTTCATGATCTGAGAGTAGATCTTTCTTTGCTGCTGCTGCTGCTGCTGCTGCTTCTGAACTGTGTTGCTGCATATGAGAGTAATTTCCATGCTCCACTTTTATTTTCTTGCCCATGCTTCCATCATCCAGTATCTGATGCGTACTCTTCCTTCTCCCTCGAGCATCACTCTGTTGTTCTTCTCCTTCATCGTCTTCATTCCAGTCTGCCATTGGTCTACCAAACGCAGCGCCGGCACTACTCTCTATTCGACTTGTATTTGGACTACTTGCATGAGTGAAGTTTAGAGATGCACCAGGCGAATTCTTTCCTTTACTACCATTGGTACTCTTTCTTGAATTGCGTCTGTATTCCTGTGCTGATGGTAGCGTTGTAGGTGGCATACCATAGGCGTAGGCACCTCTTTCTGCTTCTGCAAAACTAGGCAAGTCCAATGGCAGACTTGGGTTAAAATCCCATCCTTCAAAGCCTTGTAGGAAATTGGTGAGAAAATTTGCTTCATTTGCATCAAAGAGACTCTTTGAAGTATCGGGAGCTACTGCTGTAAATGCTGGTCTTGAGACTGCTGTTTGCTGACTGCCAGGTTGTGCCATTGCTAGCATGGCATTTCTGGCCATGTACTGTTCAAAGGTAAGAGTCGACTCTGGTGCTTCGGCTGGATGTTGTGGTGTAGTACTTGGCATTGTCGAGCTTATTGGTAGAGGAGTTACTTGATTTCCCAAACCTAATCCTAGTGCTGAAGAGATGGAAGGTCTACGACTAGCTGGATTTGCCATGATGGTATCATCGTGATTATCATCTCCACTTATCAGACCACTATTTTTTGGGGTACTATCAGTAGAAGCAATCAATGCTGATGGTGTAAAAGGTCCACTGGATCCCAAAGAGGGCATGCCAAAGAGGTTACTGAAATTAGGTGAGGACACTAAGTTGAAATCAGAAGGTGTAATATTTTCTGGTAAATTCAATGAAAATTGAAAATCTGCCAGAATGATGATGGTGTCAGCAGCAATCTTCTTTCTTGTACAAATCTTATTTACATACCCTCAAAGGACGGTGGCATAGCCGGAAGGTCGAATGCAGCCATGACTGATGATGGAGGAGGGCTAGAAGTCATGGTTTGTGGGGTCCTTTTTGGCCTCTTTATCTCTTCTTTTGGACCTTTACACTTTCCCTTTCTGTTGTTTGATTTGTTACCTCATGAATAAGACGAAAAGATGCCGATATTTGTTATAAAGAGAAAAAAAGAAATGAGCATACGGGGTACTGTGGGGAAATTATAACCAGTCTTTTTCCTTTATTTTTCTTTTTTTTTTACGTTTTGAGATGTCTTAGAACTTCGATCTTGACGAATTATCGTCGTGTGGTTACCGACAAGGAAGCGCTATTACAATTGACTGAGTCTGTGTAAATCTCTACTTTGTTGAATAGGTAAAGTGTATAGGAATTCAAAAATATATATATATATTTTCCTCTCTCAGATTTATTTTAAATTCACTCTAAATTTTCATACTAATTTTCTTCTTTTATTCTTATTGCAAATCCATCCATACATGTATAATTATTCTCTCCAATATTTATAGTGGTAGAGTGGTAGCGCATCTAGAGATTTTATCAACTCCGCTCAGGTCTAGCGTATACTTGTTTGTTATTTGATCTTCTCAACGACACGAAAAAGAAAAGAATCTTTTTAAAAAACACAAAGATAAATTGAAATTGAAATTGCTCCTAATCCTCCCTTATCCCGTACGCCTCCTACGTGTAAATTTATACTCCGAAAGTGATATTTTTCAGCGGGGTTACTTACTTCAACAAAGACTTGTCCCTCCAAGGAGAAGAGAAAAAGAGGCAGAAAGATTTAATTAAGTAAAGATGCTTTATCTTGCCTCTTTTATTTTTTTTTTTTTCATTTTTTATTGGTTTTTATCCATGTAAAAATTTTAGACAGGTTTAATAATCCCTTTTAATTGCGATGATGGAATAAATGGAGAGTACTAGTAGACTTCTGAGACATCTTTTACTTCTTCTACTCTCATGGCTTGGCGGAATGAGATGTGACGTTGGTCTACAGTTGGCTCTGTGTTGCCTAGGTCCTTCCAATTACCTGAAATTAGACGGCTCCGATACTCTTTGAATGCAGGTACAGAGATTCAAAAAACAACAATTAAATAAAGAGAGTCCAAAAAGCGTTGACTTTATTCTCCTCCTACTTACGGCAACTAAAAACTAAGACAGAGCTATAGATACAATAAATGACAAATGAGAAAAAGGGAGAGATTATTTTGGACTTGCCTGCAACATTACTCGCAAGTGGGACTACTGGCCAATTTCTAACCTACTTGCGCATATCTATTTTGCTGTCAGGAACCCCAACATGGTAGCTTAGTAGGAGTATCATCTATAAATCTTTTAAAATTGTAGCAACACTAGTAAAAACATTGAAGTGAAGGGGTATCTATTGTAAATGAAACTGGTGGTGTGTGTATGTCATAGATATGTGTGTATGTGTGTGTGTGTGTGTATGTACAGATGGTGAATTAAACGAGGAGACGGAAAATGCGGATTTTTCGCGTCCATATTTTGTCGTTAGAAATTGAAAATGATGAAATTATGCAGACCTTGAATGAAGAGTGACTATGTGCTTATTATACTCTCTCTCTCTCTCTCTTTGTTTGTTTTGCTCTCTAATACCGGTGATTTACTTTTCCTTCTTCTTCCTCACATTCCTCTGCCGCACGAGTAAGTTTTCTTACTGTACTAGATGATGACGAATGTAAACCTTCCGTTACTCCCTTCTTATCTGTTGCCGTCTTTACAAGTAAGTCCCTCTGAGTTTGTAGTGGTAGATGTAACAATTCAGATAGAAATTTTTGATCTTGTTCGTCTGTTTCATCCAACATTGTGGGACTAGTTCCTAATCGAGGTGATGAATCAGTCTTTTTCAATGTAGAAGATGTTGTAGCATTAGTAGTAGATGACCCTATCATCAAGTTGGAATAGTGACGAGCTGTTGGACCATTTGCTAAAGAGCCAGTCACTGGTTGAGGTGTACTACTACGAAGAGTAGAAGGCGCAGGTGAACCTCGATGAGGATTTAGATGATTTGGTGAATAATTACCATTTATTATAGCTCCTTTGCCAGCAGTACCACTCTCTAATAATGCCCTTGCACACCTTTCCAAATCTGACCAAAATTCCAATCTTGGTAAATTTACAGAACGCCATTCTTCACCTGCAGGGGCAGCACTTCCTTGAGCATTCCCTTTCAATGTTTCTCTTGATCCAAATTCTGGTGAAAGTGTAGAGGGAGCATCTGGTTCGACTAATTGCTTGGTATCTGTTTCAATACTCCAGTGAGTTTGTTTAAAGCGATGATTAGAGTGTGAAGTTGCATGAATAGTCAATAATAAACGAAGTAGCGATGCTCGACTACCTTGATACTCGAATCCAAGTAATACTCTATCTAATCTTCTCTCAAGTAAATCCCATACATCAGTAGTATCTGGACTTGCATATGCTTTCTTCCATCTTCCCTTTGCTAATCGAAGTGCATCCTTCTTTTCTCGTAATAAGCTTTCGGTTGTAACAGTTGCACTAATACCCAGTCCAGTATATGCTAAATCTTCTTCTCGTGCTACTTCAGTAATGGAAGAAGTCGATTCTACACCTAACCAAATCTTCCATAATTGTAATTTTTGTCTATCAACTTTACAAGCTCTCATAACTCTCATGATTCTACGAAAGTTGATTTCAACTAGAGCATCCTTTGTCAAATCATAATTATGATCTCTTTGACTGTACATTCCACCTTTTTGAAAATCAAAAGTGCCTCGCTTTCTTTCTGCTTTTCTTTCTTCTTCTTCAATCTTTTGAGCATATCTTCGCTCTCTTGCTCGTAAAGATGTACTTGCAAATGCCAATTCATCATCGTCCAGTCTCTTTTTCACAAATGCCCAACTAATGAAGGGATTTCTAGCATCAATATCACTCATCCAAATTTCTTTTGCATGTTGTTGTTTACTGGATGGTCGATGAAGATTACGACGATCAAGAATGGCAGGTAAAAGACTCTTTAATTCTCGAATGGTACCAGTGAATTCACGAGCATGCCTTTGTTGTCTTTTCTGCTCTTTACTTGCTCTTGCTTGAGTAGGGTTTGGTCCATTACTGAGATTGCCAGGTGTTCTTCGAGGAAGAAATGTAGATGATCCATTGCCATCCGAAGCAAATGATTCTGTCTCATCAGATTCAAGATCTGATAGTGATTCTTCATCAGAAGAGGAGGATGAGACATGTTTGCCAATTGCCATAGCTCGTGCTTGCTGCCTCTCCTTTTTCTTTTTTTCTTCCTCTACAAGATGCAACCAATCACCTGAAGCTTTACCTGTTCCAAGAGGTGTAGGTGAAGCTGGAGTATTGACGTTTGTAGCAGGATGAGGTAATGCCTTTCTTCTTCTCAATCGTATCCATCGTCTTCGTCTGACATATGTATTTTGGTTTGGCATACCGGTCCATTTTGCACTACGGGCTCTTGCACTTCTTTTAAGCGCTTCAAATCCATCGTCTTCTTTATTCTTTTCCTTTTCTAGTCTCTTCTCCAATCTTTCATTCATTCTTTCATTCATGATTCTATTGCCTTTTGCATTTGCTCTTGGTACCGATTGACTGGGTCTTGTAAAGATAGCCAGCGAAAATCTTCCAAAGTTGTAGCTATACTGCCAACCCGATTCATCGACATCTCCGCTCATATCGATCATCCATTCAGGATGTACCCACTCCCATAAAGGATCTGGTAGTTGAGCATTGACAATATTATATGCCGAATTACCATTGAATGCATTCGTCCAAGGGTCTGGATCCCACTGAAATAATGTCTTTGCACTAAATTTTGGGATTCCAAAAACCATCAAACCTCTTTGATTCTCGTACAGTACGTCGTATTCATACTTCTCCTCTAATTCCTCTGGTGCTTGTTGTGCTGCTAGATTTCTCAAAACTTGATCCAATTCCTTTTCAGTATCTTCTTGCTTAGGTGTGTTGTGCCCACTATCACTTTCTTCGGCCACATCTGATGTTTGCTTTCTTCTTCGTAAACTAAGATATCGCTTACGAAAAGAAGGATTAGCAGTAACAGATGATATAATCGAGCTACCTGTACCTTGTCTACGGGGTAGATATCTACTAAGATCAGCCCAACGATCATCTCGATCAATTAGGCTTTCTGCGACTGGTGAGACGCAAAAATCGGCTTCACTACCATCTGCTCTATTCAAAAGTACTCTGTCATTTTCGCTCATTGAACTTCTTCGACTATTTATATCAGCATTTGCTGGAGTAGAAGAGCGAGAAATATCAGCCAGCGCTGTCATGGAAGGAAAGCCAGCTTGATGAGCTCCGTTGATGCTTCCACGAGGCATTGCCAGAATTTCAGCAAGATTGGTATTACTGTCAGCGTTCCCACCCATATTCGTAGAAAAAGGTAATGTCGAGCTGGGTCGTGAAGGATGTGGTGAATATCTCTCCATCGCTCTTCGATTTCTACTTTGACTAGATGCATAATGAAGACCAAGCTGAACTTTATTAGATAAAGATGCTGTTCGTCTATGTGACTGCTTTCTTCCTCCAAAGTCTGTTGCTCCCAAGACTCCTGCAGCACTTCCTCGTCTGCCTTCATTGTGTAGTGCACCTCCTTTTGTCTTTCTCATTTGACGTAAGATCTTCTTTTTTTGCTTTTTACTTAGTTCGTCTCCATGATCGAGACTAAGGAAATACTCTTCCTGTTGTGTGACTGGGAGATCTGAATCATCATCATCACTAGCGGAACCTTCTCCGTTACTAGAAGCTGAAGTAGATGAAGATGTGAAACCTTGCATTGTATTATCTCCGGGGCTGGTGAGGGATGTTCGCGATATATTTCTTTGACATACCTCAGCTGCAATCTCTGCTTCTGCATCGCAGCCTCCCCCAGTCTCAGATTTTCTCGATTGAGCACTAGTACGTCCACTAGAAAGAGGACTAGCTTCTTGTTCTGGTAGAGCTTCTTGGATTATTTGACTTTCCAAGCCAGCTTCACTTGGAGACTGTACCATGACCACGGGCTTGAGCCGATTAGTCGATGCTTTACCGACATCGTGCGTCCTCAACGAAAGGGGTGCTTGCATAGACTTTTTTGCTATATGATTTTCCACACGTTTCTCTTCCTTTACAGATGACAAGTCAATTGAAGAAAGTGCTAAATGGCTTTCTGCATGCATATCTTCTGCAGACAGCAGCGAAGGACCTGCTTCAGTCTGCGCTTTGACGACAGCACTAGGAGCATTCTCTGGTTCAATAATCGGTAGAGCAGAAGAAGCTCTTCTTTTTTGAGATGGAAACCGTCTTTGAAAAGAAAATTTCTTGGAGCGATTGTCGTCTGCACCAAGCTCCATATCTTTATCTGTCAATATATTAAGCTCGGTATCTGACCTACCCAAACGAAAACGAGCCTTTTGAGCAGCTAGAACACTGTAACCTGGGATGCTGCTGATGCCCAATTTGACTTCTCCAAATCGAGGGTGCGACTCAAAAGATTCATCATCATCTTTGGCCTCTCTTGTTTTTGTTTTGGACTTCTTTTCTGGTCTGACAGCTTTATTACCACCTGCAGTTGCTGCAGTAGCCAATCCCCGGTAGCCTGTTCTGCTCATCCAGTGCTTTTTAGCTTGCGATGCCCTCTTCATCCTTTCCAATTTCTCTACTGCAGCTATAGCATCTTCGTCTCCTCCTAGAACTGGTAAGACTGCATTTGGATCTGCCAAATCTCTTAATGACGAGGGTGGACGAGACACATTTGAGGACTTTGGCTGAATATCATAGACCTTGTCTTCAACCTCATCTGCTGTAAATTTCGAAGATTGAACAGATTGATTGGAATCGTAATTTTCAAGGACAGAAGCACCAGCATACATTGGCTTAGGTGCTAACAAGCGCGGCATTTGAGTATCGTTGTTATTTGAGAATTCATAAGATGATCGAATTTCTTTACCTCCAAGGCTTGAAGAGACTTGCCCCGGACTCGCTGCCATCTTGATGGGCGGAGGATATAAGACCGATACTATTTGTGATGGAATCTAGGCATTGCGGTCGATACCGATAGCAAAAGAAGCAAAAGGAAGAGCTTTAGAAAGGTGATCGAAAGGGTAATGTAAGTTGGGAATCAAAAGTAAATAAAGGAGTTCAGGCCTTTTACGCTAAACGTCTAATTTCGGGTACAATTAAAATTGACATGTCCAGCTACACCAGCAGCGATATGCGGTCATAATCAAGGCTAAAATTGAGACTTTTACAAATAGGAACTGATCGATAACACTCGATTCTCATGGCCAAAATAAAGGTCGGTGTACATGGACACGCTTGCACGCTTGATTTCCGACGGAAACTACTTAATTTACAGTTGCAAAGATCATTTTACGATCATACTCAAATCATACTCAAATAATAGTAATTTTCATTAATCACACTTCATGTAACTTCGTCGGGTGAAATGGTATTGTATTAGCATACTTCTACTTGGTGTGGTGAATACGAAGCTTTCCAGGAGAATGGTCGTAATTGGCAGCATAGCTCTTGGGTCCGATGCGAGCTTTGTGGGGCTCTTGAATAAAGTATGGCCAGTTTTGCTTGTCACTGCAAAGTGGTAAGAGAACGTTGACAACATTAGTATCCCAATCAAAATTAAAAATCACGCAGACTGAAGCGACTTACCAAAAGTGAATAGCGTCTTCCTTGGTACGGAATTTGAGGTAAGTGCCCTGCATGTAATCGCCACTAGAAAAGCAGGATTATCATAAGTAAATAAATACCTATTACCATCGTCAACTTTGAAACTTTACTCACGAACTTGCCCAACCCATCAAAGGATTCTCCCATCGAGCACTTCCTTGGAGGATGTCAAAGTCGACTCTCCAGAAGCTTGTTCCTGCTCTTCCTGAAGAATTAGCAGTCTTTGCTGGCTTGAAAATTCGTACAGTCCTTTGACTCAACTCAGCTGCCAGAGGCGTTGTCAAGCGCATGTGAGCTATATAAAACTTTTAGATCAATCTTTTCTCTACTAGTACTTACAAGGAGCATCGTTGACGACTTCGGCTACGGTTGCATTAGTCTGGCGGTCTTCCTGTTCTTTAATCAAATTCCTTACTTCACTTGAGTCGACTTTCGTTGGTGTCCTTGACTCCCGAAGGGTTGCAGATGTGGACAGCATCCTGATACCCTGAGATTGAGGCACTGCGACTCGAGCCAATAAAGAGGCTCGGAACAGCAACATGGTGACGATGTGGTGTTGCCGGATAGAGGGATTTAGTGATTGGATATCTAAGCCCTCGAATCATCTCACTCGCATTAGATAACACGTGACCAGAAACACAAGCCTCAAGATAATAACGTCAACTTCAAGGGCATCATCATTTCGTGTCGAATGTCTCGCCGTCATGTCGTACAATAATATTGGACTGGCAACCGCCAGGGGAACGTGAGTGACGAGAAACACATTCAAATATCGAAATGATCTCTTAGCTGACATAGATACAATCTTGACATTACAGAGGAACAAATGGTTTCGTACAACGTAATTTGTCCAATTTAAGGGTTCGAGAAGATTACAGCAAGAGAAGAGAAGATGATAGAGTAAAGCATAGACAGCCAGATGAAGGCATCCTTGAACACGAAAGAAAAAGAAAGGTAGAAGTAAGATGTATGGAATTAAGGATTCAGCTTGAAGATGCCGGAGTAGGAGAGGAAGAGATTGAAAAACAGGTTTCATCCTTGCGCAGTAGACTACAAGAAGCTGCTAATCAAGTCAAAGGTAGTGGCTACACTCGAGAGGAAGCAAAAGCTTTACGTCCATCAGATACGCACGCACTAGGTGCTGCAAAGGCGGATGAATCGGACAAAATGTCTAGAGCATTAGGGATTCGGTCCAACTACCGAGAAGGGGATGCTTTTGATCGAGATTTACAAGAAAAGCTCAAGATAGAAAGGCTGGAAGAGAGAAAAAGAAGAGAAGAGGATCGAATCAAGGCAGCAGAAGAGAGGGAAAGGATGGTAAAACAAAGACGTGAGGAGATGTTACAAAGAAGAGAAAGGGAAGAAAAAGAGAGGAAAAAGTTTGATGAGGAAATTAGAGAGAGGAGAAGAAGAAGGCCAGTATCACCACCAAGAAGAAATGCTCCCATCTCTCCACCGCCGAAAAGACGAACTAAATTGGATTCAACCTCACCGAGACGAAGAGCAAATTCAAGATCTCCATCACCATCGCCTTCACCCCCGTCTCGTCGTAGAGGAAGAGCGTCATCTCGATCACCTTCTCCTCGACCTGCAAAGCGTGAAGATAGGTTCGAACCTCCTCGCACTAAAAGGACAAGACAATCTTCATCTCGCAGTCTCAGTCCTTTACCTCGTAACCGTAAAGACAGTTCCTCACCTCCACCTCGTCATCGTCATCGTCGTTATTCTCCTTCCATTACGCCATCGCCATCGCCACCCCCTCGCTCTCGTCGCAAGCCATCTTATTCTCGATCCCCTTCCCCACCTCCACGTCGAAGGCACCGATCTCCTTCTTTTACTTCTTCTGAATCCCGCTCCCTGTCTCCACCTCCTCGAAGACGACAACGTCGAACACCTTCCGTCAGTCGATCACCTTCACCGCCTCGTCGTCGTAGGGTATCCATCTCACCCTCTCCATCACCTCCTTCCCGCTCTCGTCGTAATCCTTCGTATTCTCGATCGCCGTCACCTCCCCCTCGCCGAAGACGTCGTTCGCCTTCATACACCCCATCACATTCTCGTTCACCTTCTTCTCCTCGTCAAAGACAACGACGCTCAATCTCACCACAAATAAAAGACAACGCGGCATCCAAGTCAGCTGCTCCTGGTCCTCCCCCCGGTCCCCCTCCTACACGTCCACCTGGCCTTTAAAGCTCTATATACACTTTTATAACTGTCCTTTTTTCAAGCATGATAATGTAATGTACTATTGCACTATTGTTCTGTCTGATCCTGCACTTGAATTTGCTCATAACGATACATATTCGACAAATGTCTCACTCCAATTCGATCATTCCTCCAGCTGTCTCTACTGCCTTTTGCAACTTCTCTGCTTCTTCCTTAGTTAAGCCTTCCTTGAGAACATGTGGAGCTGATTCAACAAATTTCTTTGCTTCCACAAGGTTCCTATTGTACAACATTCTAATTAGCCCCTCACACACAAAATCATTCAAAAGCATGCTGAAACTCACATTTGACTATTTAATGCCTTTACTTCCTTGATAACCTTTGCCTTTGCAGTTGGATCTTTGAGACCCATCAACTTGACTGTAAAGATTGTCTTTTCCTTTGGCTTCTCTTCTTCAACTGGAGCTGCTGCTGGAGCGGCAGCAGGAGCAGCAGCAGCAGAAGGCATTGATATCTCTGTGATGTTCAAGCGAGTCTTGAGTAGTGCAACAAGTTCTGAAGCCTCTAATAAGGTCAAACCTTCGATTTGGTCGACAATTGTGGTCAATTTGGAGCTACCGCTGCTAGTCGAAGCCGAATTGGAGGTAGAGCTTGAACCAGAGGCTGATCTCTTAGCAGGAGTGACACCTTCTGTAGCTGGTGGTGGTGGTGCTGCTTTCGAATTGGGTGATGTAGAAGCTGAAGGTTGGGCTGCTTCAGCTGTTTGAGCATATCGCTGAGAAGAAGTAAGGAAACTTCGACTAGATGAAGCAATAGAAGGGCATTTAGTCGATCTTGATGATTGACCCAAACGAGCCAATCTAAAAGCTAAGTTTTTCTGCATTTTGACTAGGTAGTGTAGTAGTTAGAAGGAGTAAGAGAATCTTGTCATCACCATGACTTGTGCAAATTCTTAGGCCGCTTCAACCCGCAGCCTAGACCACGTGACGAATCTCGACAAGGAGCGCGTTTCAATCTTTGTGGTATGACTTTGCATCAACCAACACCTTTCTGGAAGTAATCACACATGGCTCTATTATGGTGACAACTTCCATGAGTGGAAAGGGCCAAAAGAGCTATGGAGGCAAGAGTATAGGTAGTCGCCCCTCAACATCGACTGGTGAGTCCATTTCTGTGAAGAGGAGCGTATTATTTGGGAGGAGCTGTGAATGCTAAAGTATATTGTTACTACCACAGTGGGTGATACGAGCACCACGACGAGAAAGAAGCAGAGGTATAAGCCGGGTACTGTGGCACTTCGAGAGATTCGAAGATACCAAAAGTCTACAGATCTCTTGATTCAGAAGCTTCCGTTTGCAAGAGTTGTAAGAGAGGTAGCCGATGATTTCATTACTAGTGTATATGCAGGGGGATCAGGAGCAGGATTGCGATGGCAGAGCAGTGCAATTCTAGCCTTACAAGAAGCTACAGAGGTGGGTTTTGATTGATATTTAAAGATGAGACTTTACATTGAAGCTAATCTATCTATTCATCATTTAGGCGTACATGGTTCATCTATTCGAAGATGCGTAAGTAGGCCAAGCTTACCTCGTCGTTAGAGTACGATAATGATAATATTCTTCCTTGCCTCAACTTTTCGAAAAACAGCAATCTTTGTGCAGTAAGTCGAGTAAAAGATTTAAATGTGAGAGGAACGTACAATCTAAAAATCTTTATGATCTCTTTCCATTTTCAGATTCATGCTCGTCGAGTCACAATCATGCAAAGAGACATTCAGTTAGCCAGGCGTATTCGAGGCGTATGGGGAGGTGTGGGCTGAATTTATATTGACAATGATCGCATCTATGGTAGTCTTTCCCACACATCAATGTCACTGTACTTGTAGCGCCAACACACTTGCATCACTGTCTCCAAACATATAAAATGATGTCTTTTCTTGTATGATGAAGCGGTGGTACACGCGAAATGTTTAATTCTCCTCTTGACGCGCCGCGATACCCCATCTCGGCCCAGCTACTTATCCCGAAGCCCGAGTATGACGCTTGCCAATTTTCACAAGGGAAAGTGGGCTGCAGAGTTAATGTAATTATTAAAAGTAAGCATGGAGAACTTTACCAACTTTCCGAGTGGCCAATAATTGCTTCTTTTCTCTCTTTTTTTTTTTCTTTTTGAGACTGCATCATCCTTACTACATTACATTACTGTCATTATGTCTTTCTTAGCTCGTCGTGCTGGTCTATCACTCACACGTAATGCAACTTTGAAGCGTTCTTTCGCTTCTGAAGTTGGTGTTACAGCTGGTCCTAGCTTTAAATTGTCGGAGGATCAAGAGGCATATCAAGGTGAGCAGAGTTGTTGGTGATGGTGCTTCTTCTACATGATGCTGATCTCAAGTCACCGATACCAATTCAGAACTCGCCCGACGATTTACAGCAGAACATATCATTCCTAATGCACGTCATCATGATCAAACAATGGAATACCCATGGGAGATTATCAAAGCTGCTCACGCTGCTGGCCTTGTGTGAGTAATAAGAAAGGCACTTTCGAAAGATGTAGTAATGCCTTATCCTTGCCCACAGCAATACTCATATCCCAGAAGAATATGGTGGACCAGGTCTAAAATTGATGGATGGTGCATTAATTTCAGAAGAGCTTGCTTATGGATGCTCAGGCATTCAGACTGCTATTGAAGCAAATGGGTTAGCAGAAGCACCTTTATTGGTTGCTGCTAGTCATGAATTGAAGCAAAAATACTTGGGAAGGATGACAGAGGAACCATTGATGGCTTCTTACTGTGTTACTGAACCAGGTGCTGGTTCTGATGTAGCTAGCATCACTACAAAGGCCGAAAAGAAAGGAAACAAGTGGATTTTGAATGGTACAAAGATGTGGATTACAAACGGTGGTCATGCAAATTGGTACTTTGTTCTTGCAAAGACTGATCCATCACAAAAAGCAAACAAGTCAATGACTGGTTTTGTTGTTGATGGTGATAGTGCAGGAATTACAAGAGGAAAAAAAGAAATCAATATGGGTCAAAGATGTTCAGATACTAGAATGATTACTTTTGAAGATGTTGAAGTACCAGAAGAAAACGTAATTGCTAAGCCAGGTGATGGATTTAAAATTGCTATGGGCGCATTTGATATTACTCGACCTTTAATTGCAGCAGCTGCCACTGGTTTGGCTTCTAGAGCTTTGATGGAGGCTGCCACTTACGCTCATGAAAGAAAGACTATGGGACGACCTATTATTCAACATCAAGCTATTGCATTCTTATTGGCCGATATGGCCATGCGAGTAGAAAGTAGTAGGAATTTGACATGGAGAGCTGCAGCAACAAAGGATCAAGGCGAAAGAAATTCTTACTTTGCCAGTGTTGCAAAAGCTATTGCTTCAAATGCAGCTGTGGTCAATGCTAATGATGCAGTTCAAGTATATGGAGGTATGGGTTTTAATACCGAGTCTTCCGTAGAGAAGCTTTATCGAGATGCAAAGAGTGAGTTCAATTGAAGTAATTCCACAAGACTATTTTGATCTAAAATTTTGTTTCAATTTCCTCAGTCTTTGAGCTTTACGAGGGAACGTCACAGATTCAACGTCTTATCATCTCTCGTTTTATCGAAGAGCGCTTCAAACCTTGAAAGAAAGTCGGATTGAATATCTTTCAAAAGAATTGCATAACTTACTGTAGCTGTAGACTCTCTAATATAATAAAGTTTTTAAATTGAAGAAGGAAATTATGAGTGACTGATCATATTAACATAAAGTGACCAAGTGAGCTACACCCAATTTTGAGAAGCTTTGCATATGCATACAGAGGTGAAGGATCGAATGAAAGAGAAATGACGAGGCTTAATCGAAAAGGCTGTAATATGGACGAATGAATGTAAGCCACAGATCAACATCCCCTTACTATATTATTGCTTTACTTACCCGAATCCCATGTCGTCATCTGACTCTTCCTTTTCCTCTTCCTTCTTCTCCTCTTTCTTCTCCTCGGCAGCGGGGGCAGCACCACCAGCGGCAGCAGCAGCAGGGGCGGCGGAACCACCAGCACCTCCTGAGGGAACACTGGCGAGCTTCTCTTGTCCTTCGACGATGAGCTGTATTTTATTGAATAAAATGTCAGGTATTACCATTATGAAATTAGATTTCTCTCAAACAAAAAACGCACCTGGTTAATGTCCTTGCCCTCGAGTTCGGAGATGAGCTTGTCGAGTCGCTCTTGGTCAGCTTCAACACCAACAGAGTCGAGGAGTTCCTTGATGTCGGCAGCGCTGGGGCTGGACTTTCCACCCAGGGTGAGGAGCAAGTAAGCGGCAATGTGCTTCATTTTGAATGTTTGTTTGTATAAGTGTGACTAAGTATAATTATGCCGTAGGCCGCAAATCCGCTGATCGCTTTGATCCAGAAGGAAGACTTGTGGTTTATTAAGGCAATCGGGTGTCGTGTCGAGAAAGATGTACAATACCTGCGTTGATAGGTGTAATAAATTAGCATTTAGAACCAAGAGGGAATTGCACGTGTTAGCCGCAGCTGCGGTGCCAAAGAGAACAAAGCAAAAAGAAAAAAAAAAGGGGAAGAGGCGCGCGGTCGGCCACGCGGGATTAGAGAATGAGAGCCTTTACAATTTGGCGGGAGATTGGCACTTTAGCAAAGCCAACCAAGGGATCTCTTCGTTTTCTACTCTCCCATATCGACACTCATCATGGGTACGTCTTGGACTTTTGCAGGGATGACGTGAAACAGAACAAAGATGCTGACATTGAAACTTACCTGTTACAGACTCATACGACGCAGAGCAAGCTGCTGAGCTTAAGCGAAAGCGAACTTTCCGAAAGTTCTCTTACCGAGGACATGAATTGGACTCTCTTTTGGACATGTCGACCGAGGACTTCATGAAGGTCGTTCACGCCCGAGCTCGTAGACGTTTCTCTCGAGGTCTCAAGAGAAAGCCTATGGGATTGATCAAGAAATTGAGAAAGGCCAAGAAGGAAGCACCTGCTAATGAAAAGCCAGCTGTTGTTAAGACCCACTTGCGAGACATGTTGGTCGTCCCAGAGATGTGCGGAAGCCAAATTGGTATCTACTCTGGACGAGTCTTCAACACTGTCGATATTCGACCTGAGATGATTGGACACTATCTTGGTGCGTAGATACCTGGTATGTTTTTTTTTTTGTGTCAGCCTACTAAACCTTTTATTCCTATCTTTCTGCAGGTGAATTCTCCATGTCTTACCGACCTACTAGCCACGGACGAGCCGGTATCTCTGGAGGAAAGGGCTTCATCCCTCTCAAGTAAAAGAGGTTCTTACTACTCATTGGAACCATTCACTGCACTCGCCTTTCGTTCATTTACTCGATCGATGTATACTTGCCGCCTCGGCGTTTTCAATCATAACTATGTTTACATGCTATTTGCTAGATGAGATGGGATAGTAGTACATTATGGCAGGGTGGAGATGCTTGTTGGTAGGTGTTGTTAGTACAGCTTGAATAGAAGAGTAAAATTACCATTTTATATGTTCGGGAATATCGTCTACTTGGCTCCACATTTCTTCGTCTTCTTCTTCCTCCTTTTTGTTCCTCAATTTTTGTAGGCCTTCTTCTGCTTTGATGGCCCGCCATTCACAGTCATTGAGGTATTCACAATGATTACAGCGCCAAGTCTGGTCTTCTGTCACCCCTCGAAGTGGCCTTTCACCTTTCCACAGGGCCATCACATCGAGAATATGCTCTTGTAGTAGATTAGAGTCGTAGAAGAACTTTTCAGTACCGATGATGAGACTCTTTTCTTGATCTCTTTGAGGTGATAATGGCAATGCAACACTATGATCCTCCAGTTTCTCCTCTTCTACCTGAATGATTGTGTCTCCCAGATTGGCTTGTAATTCAAACTTTACTTGAGCCTCCTCATCGAAATCTTCAATCTTGCTACCTCTTTGTAACATTTTCCTTAGATCCATATTCTTTTCCTTTGTACCTCCTCGTGATGGTTGTGTTCTAGCCTTCATTGGACTAGATGAGGTCTCTCTCTTTCGCCACTGTCCATCTCTTCTTCGATAAGTGAGTCTCAACTCATCTTGAATCACGGCAAAGTTATCTTTATCCAATGCTCCTTTTCTTGCCATGTTCACCAGCTCAACAAAGGTGCTTTCTGCAATTCTTAGAAGATCAGCCAGATTGCAAGTCCAATTTTCTTCGTCAACTTGTCGTATTTTGATGGAAATTTGAAAGCTCTCACAAAGTTCCTCAGCATCCCTCATAAATACTTCACTTAGAGCCATACTACAATCTAAGCCTAGAAATGTATTGAAAAAGTCTTGGGTGATAGGGGTAGCATTTGTATCGAGGTTTGTCCCTACATTATTGTTCGAGAGCCCACCAATCAGACCTTCCAGAATTCTCTTGTACAGCATGCATTGCAGCTTGCTTTGAATTTGATCCTTGGGTTCAGGCATGCTCATTGAAAATCTCGTCTTTGCATCTTCTAGTACGAATCCATAATTACTGGAGCAATCCTTGACGTTTGCCTCCTCTGCTACCGGCGAACTCGAGGTGGGAAGAAAAGCTGCCAAGCTCTTCTGACTTGAATCTACCTTGACCTTCTTTCGTTGCGAAGTAGATTTCTTCTTCCACTCCTCCTGGGAAGTGTATTGCTTTTTTGGTGTGACCTGCTCCTTTTCTTTGTGATGGATCTTGATCTCGTCAATGACACCAAAGACTAATGAGCCCTCAATGATGCCAAACACTGGTAATTCTCTCTAATGAATGAACAAACGGATCCAAAAAAAAATGAGTGGCCCCAAGAATACAGTCGCTTTTCTCAAAATACTCACACAACAGCCACTCTTCATCAACACCTTTAAACCTGTTACGAGCTGCAGCAGACGTAATCCCCAATTATCTTCTTCGGTGATTGTTTGGACTTTGACTCGGACAGGGTGAATTTCCTTTTCTAATCGCTTGTGAACAGCACGACCTGACTTTAAAACTTTTTCCCTTTCTTTAGCAATTTTGACATCTGGTCTGATCACCTTGCCTTGTGGTGTTGCAATCTCCTTGGGTCGTTCTGCAATTGACAGATGAGTCATACCAAGTATATTGTATTGAAATGCATATTCACACCACACTGAAGACACCAAGTCGGTTACCGAACGATACTTTCGAGATAGTGCATATTCGGCCAAAGAGGTTGGAGGTAATTTCCTTGCTCTTGCCTTGTCTCTGAAAGCCATCCAATTATACTTTAGGGCCTTTTTTGACATGTAAGAGCTTGGTAGCTTTGATCTTCTCCTTGCATGAGCACCAAGACGAAATTTGCGCGCAGTATTGACGAGGAAAGAGGTATACGAACGGTTTTGAAGGTGACTAATCCATTCACTTGTAAACCAACACTTTTTAAAGGTACACAGTTGGGAATTTCGCGCTTTGAGGCTGTTCTAAATATAATTATTAGGATGTGCCATTATTGATTACTTCTCTAGAAAGTTTAAGTTTGATCCGGGGACAAATTAAATTTGATAGGTAGATCAACATTTTCTTCCACTTTTATCATCCTTATTCGCTACGAATTCCAATATTGCACATCTCGATACCTACAACTTACCCTCCTACCTTCTATTACAGTCCAAGTAGCTGACCAAAACGACGACTACTACAATCATTCGATCTTTTAGCTGGGATGATGATGCTTCCGCATTTACTGCCCCATCGGTAGCTTCTGGCCAATCACCATCTTCACCATCCACTTCATCACAGCCCTTATCTTCACCTTCCTCATCCGGCTCAACGGCTTCAACGCTTACTACCACCAATATTAATGCAAATACTGAAACGCTAGCAGATCATAATAGAACCGATTCAAGATCTCGATCGATCTCTGCTCCTTCCTCACGCTCCTCTTCTTTTGCTGAAAATTTAGATCGACTCGCTTTTATAAGCCAATCAGCTCATAAGTTTCCAGCAGCATTAACGTCTCTACCTATTGCCGATGTGACAAGACAGAATCATCACTCGACTTCTACTTCTCGTTCAAGTAGCAGATCTACACCTAGCTCTCCTCGACTTGCACCTCTCTCTTCTTCAGCTTCAGATCGTAGAGCTATTTCTCGTCCATCTTCGCCAACTTATAATCGACGCACTCAGGTTCACGATAGTACTTCTCGTATAGTCAGCAGTGAAGGCGCAAGGATAAGAAGGAGAAGAGCAAGATCTTGGGTCAATACTCCTGGCGCTGGCTTCACACCTGCTACCACTCCTCTTACCCATACATCTGGCAATGTCTCTCCTCAAGCTCGAATGCATCCTCAAAGGCAAAGCAGCTCCCCAGAAATGATGTTTGGTGAATCTCGTTCAGATGAAGCTCGCTATGGTAGAACAAGATCTACCTCTGCTTCAGGTTCCTCATTCTCTCCACCGCAAAACGATACACTCCGACAACCTGTTGCAAGGCGAAGGCAATCCTCTTCTGCTCGAACTTCACCTGTAATTTCTCCACTTCAAGCTTTCACACCAGTTGATTCTTCGCCTCAGCGGACTCACTCTGTTCCACATTTTCCTAGGGTATCTCCTATCATTTATGGCTATTATGCTTCACCCCACAGTGGTATTGATGAACAAAATCAAATGGGTATTCTAGATGGCTACTTTGCCTTGCCTCCTCCTCAGCAGAGAGCTACTCAGATGGCACAAGACACGATGGTAAATGACGACGTACCTCCTCCCTATACAGCTAGTCAGGTGGAACTACAAGCTCTGATACGAGGCGAAGAAGGCACCATATCTCCCTCTACAGCTCTTCCTGCAGCTCGACAAGCCAGTGATGAAGATAGTGAAGAGGAAGCAGGCCGTGATGAAGGTATTTTATCGTTCAGCACACACAGCAGAGGAGATGTAGAGAATCTAGACCAAGTACAAGATACTGAAGCACTACGACGGAGGAGAATAAATTTACAACAAGGTGAAATCGATGTTGGCAGTCCTACTCCTAGTGCGACGGCTAGCACAAGAGAAGCGACTGCTCCACCATCCAACAATCGTCTCTTTGTATTGATGTACTTGCTACATCCTCTTCGAATACTAGCAACCGTACCTGGGTGCATTGGGACTTTTTGGCTTCTTCGAAATGCAATACTTTTGCTTTGGTCAAAAGGCAGTATTTGGCAGTATGATGGAAAGCCTGGAGCATTAGAATTTGGCCTATCTTCACTTTGGAGCATGGCGACAGCCTATCACGCCCTTTCATTTACGACTTTATTACTTCGACGATGGCTTCATTATTATTCTACATTTCCATCCATCATTAGATTGATTGCACTTCAAGCTATTTGCTGGCCTTTGGTCAGATTAACTCTATACATTCTTGGACCTTTGAATCCTTTAGCTGGCTGGGTCATTATTTCTACTACAACTGCATTCAGTGATACAGTTGCTCGTTGGGTTGTCAGCAACATCACTGAAGAAGCAAATTCAAGCGTCATTTCAGAAAGAGATAATTCTCCCATTTACCGACACAAAAAGAAGAAAAAGAGAAAGTCGGGAATGGCTTTTTGGAGAGCAGTAATGGGAGGGCCTTCAAATGATGGTGAACTCAGAAATTTTTCAAGTAGAAGTCGTGGTCCACCTCCTTCAAATGCTAATCGATATAGATACTTGACAACGGAAAGCGAAGCAGATAGTGATTTCGATTCTCACAGACATGGCGCAATACCACGAAGATCTGGTAGAGATGGTTCCTTGTCCGAAGTAACGAGCGGAGGAGAAGGTGGTTCGAATGCCGACGTTGTTCGATTGCAGAGAGTTGCAAGAATTTTTCACTGGGATGTTGCGATTAAAAGAAACATCTTACCTATCGCCATCTTGGCCTATCTTTCAATGTGGGCTCTTCTTTTGGAGCAAGTACGTCAGAGAGTGTAATTGTTTGTATTATTTTTTTCATTTGCATTTCCTCTCACAATACATGTTGTATCTATACTTCTATGATTTCACAACGAACATTTCATCCTCGCTTGCCTTTGCCAGTAGTACCATTGCTAGCTGCTGTCTGTTGATTCGCTCCCTGATCCCTCTTTTGAGGTGTGTTGGGACGGGGTGTGGCAGTCTGCGTAGGCGCATTTGTCCCTGCCTTACTCTGATCCTTTGCTTGAGCAGGAGTAGAAGGCGCGGCAGCCGGTCGAACATTTGCTTGTGCTAATGCATTGGGAGGTGGCCTACGTTGTGCGGCATTGGCTGCGTTCCCTTGTTGTTGCTTATTATTAGCTGCTGTGTTGTTATTAGAATTAGCATTATTGTTATTGTTATTGTTATTGTTATTGTTATTGTTTGTTGCTCCAGCTTGCATAGATACGTTCTGTTGAGCTTGCCGATAAAGCTGAAGAGCAATTTGTTGAATCTGTTCCTGAGTGAATGAAGGATTGTTGGAGAGACTTTGAGTTAGAGTTGCTTGTAGAGCTTGAAGGGGTAAAGGAGTATTATTCGTATTGTTCAAAGTAGTATTGGCGGCACCAGGTGGTCGAACAGCTTGAGCTGGCATGCGACCACTTGCATTTGTTGGACCAGTCGTATTGTTGGATTGGAAATTTGCATTAGGTGGTCTTGCAAAAGATTGTCCCGCGGGAGTGCCTTGAGTTGCAGGTGGTCTTTGGTGTTGCTGCTGAGCCGGACTAGGCCTGACTTGCTGCTGTTGTTGTTGTTGTTGCTGCTGCTGCTGCTGAGCTTGTCTTGCAAACTGCTGTTGCTGAGCTTGTTGAGCTTGCTGTACCTGTTGAGCTTGCTGCTGCTGCTGTTGTTGTTGTTGTTGAACGATTGGTCCTTTGTTTTGACCTTGATTTGCAGCTGCTTGAGCTGCTGCTTGTGCTGCCTGTGCTGCTTGTGCTTGAGCTTGTGCTTGAGCTTGAGCTTGCGCTTGAGCCTGTGCTTGGGCCTGAGCCTGTGCCTGTTGCGCTTGAGCCTGAGCAGCTTGACGTTGCTGTTGTTGAAATGCTAGGAATTGTCTCATACCTGCTTCATCTCTCTCTGCTTTAAGTGTACTCAATTGTTGTGGTGTAGGAATAACACCAATCTTAATCTGATTGTGTGTCTCGTGGCTTTGTAGATTGACCCTCTTTGTTGTATTGGCGCTACGAACAATTGTCTCTCTCTTCTTTGCACATTTCTTCATTACCTCGGTGATATTGACTCTTCGAAGCTTTCTTCTCGACCCATCATACTTTAGTCCGAGCTTCTTGCTCAATTTCTCTCGTTTAATTGCCAATGAATTAGATGTAGAAGAATTACCCGTCGAACTACTTCCTTCAGGCGCAGTAGTCGAAGAAGAAGGGCCACCTTCAGTCTTTTCAGCAGTAAAAGCTGCTGGTGTTGGAGGTCGCTCCCCCTTCAAGGCTGCTTGTTGAATTTTTTGGTATCGATCAAAACAGTCCCATGATTCTCTGACGTCTGTTGGTACACTCAGTCGAGTTGAATTAAATAGGTCTGCAATCAATTGCCAATGCTGACCATACTGCTTGATTAACAAGGTGAGGTAATCATCTTCTTCTGCTGTCCATAAAAATTGTGAGGAGCGTACTTCGGGATTTGATGGAGGTGTAGGCTGACCAAATCCAGAGGCGTGGACTGGAGTGTCTCTCGAAGGTTTATTTGACTTTCTTGTAAAGAGTAAAGAAGCAGTGATAGGAGGTGCATCAAGTAAATCGGGAGAAACTCCTTTGTTTGGGTCTGCCAATTCGGCTGCAATATTCCATTCGCTATCATCCTTCCAATGACTGTAAGATCTATTTCTGGCTGGTTGTAGTGTCGAAACGAGAAGAGGTTTGGAATCCAATAAACGACTGACATGGGTGAGTCTTGGTGGTTGATTTAGACTACCTTCGTCCCATCTACGATCAGCCTTACCGGATTCTGGAGCTGAAGGAGCGTCGAAAAGAGGCAATTCTGGAAAAAGAGTCGAAATATTCAATTGATCCAAAGTAACGCTCTCGCCCAATTCATGAGCGCTGACTCCCAACATTTCAGACAATGCATTAGGATCGCTGTTTTCCAGTAAAGTCAAAGGAGAGATTAAAGTCGCAGCAACGTCCATAGTAAAGATTGGTGCTCGAACAGTAGAAATGAGGTTCATTGGAAGTTGCTCAGCAAGAGTTGAGTCTCTGTTACTTGCATCGAGTTTGACTCCATTACTATCAGCTTCTACCAGTTTTGAGTCCTTGCTTTGATCTCCTGACAAGGCTGGCATGTGATTAGCAGGTCCCCTTTGTTCGTGGATGACTTCAATTGGCGGTACCTTTGGCTCCTCCATCGCCAATAAACCTGTAGCTTCTTCTACTTCACCATCATCGGCATCACCCTCGGCATCCTCATCTTCTCCTTCTGCATCTACATCATCTTCTCCTGGTGCATCCATATCAGCATCACCCTCGGCATCAATGTCTTCGTCACCCTCAGCGTCAGCGTCAAGATCAGCTTCGCCGTCAGCATCATGTTCTTTCTCTGGTGTTTCCTCTGCCTTTTCCTCTGCCTCTGCTTCTCGCATTTCAATATCTGCATTGGCTTGTAACTCTTCCTTGCGCTCAATTACTTCACCAATTTTATCTTCCATCTCCTGCATTCTATCATCCAAGTATTTGGTAGGTCGAGTCTTGACTGTAAGCCTAGCTCTCACTTGAGGATTCTTTGCTCGAACCCACTCCTTTGCCGATGAAGCCAAGTGAAAAGCCATGGCCACCTTCCATCTTCTCTCCTCTCTATAGTCTGTTTGAAGCCACTTAAGCTCTTCCAACAAATGATCCCAATGTGCCTTTCGAATTACAGGTCCCTTTTGCTTCTTAGGTTGTCGAAAGCTCCACAGACCCTCTGATTTCAACTTCTCTATTCGATTCATAGCTCTGATAAATTTCTGCTCTGTAAAAGCAACCTTCCAATCGTTGGTAAGTAGACATTTATCCGCCTTTCCCACCAAGCCAGCACCTGGACTAGCCCTCGCTCGAACAGCCCATTTAAACAAGTCAATACCACCAGCACCAGCTGGTCCACTGGGCGCAGGAGCTCCATTCTTAGGGGGAAGTTGTGGCGCTTTGCGATGACCTCTGTGATGAATCGCTCCTCCGCTAACACCTGAACCAGTAAATCTACGAAATGGATCAGGAGGTAGAGGTCGAAGTGAGGAAGCATACGTTACTGATAGCGGGTTAGGCGACATTACCTGTAGCGTAGGGTGTAAGGGTGTTTCTGCACCATTCGATACAGGTAATGGCGGTGGTGGTGCTGGAGATGGAGGGGGATGCATTGTTTTGATTGAATGACGAGTCGATTGCGATGTTGATGGAATTGTCAATTGAGAAGAGCCGGGAGTCTGAGATGTAATATGGGTCTTCGTTTGAACCTGAGGAGATGTTTCTGTCGATCGACTAGGAGTTCTCTCTTGAGACTCTGAACTTTGGCGGCCTGGTGTTTGTGAACTTGATTTTGAAGACTGCAAAGTTCCTCTTCTAGGCCTCTCGGCGCCTTCAATCTTGACTGTTGTTGATGGCGGCGGTGGCATACCTCTATTTTCACTTTTCGTCGTCAATAATTCGGGTCGAGGTCGCATTGGTAGACTCAATTTTCGAATCTTGGAGAGATCCTTCATAATTGTGTCCCTCGTAGTATCCAATGATGGCAGATGAAGGTCTGTAATAGTCTTTGCACCATCCCTCGCCAAAGCATATTCAACCAAAAAAGACTGATATTTTTCATCGCCTTCTTCTACGACAAATATATCATCTGGTGGAGGTATAGCAGGACTTCCTTCGACTTCAAGGCGCTCTTGACGATGAAGCATGTAGTACAACTCTCTAAGCTCCAATTTGTGATTGTTTGTAAGCGTCTCCAAATCATTCTCTTTGCCTTCAACTTTTCTCTTTCGCAATTCTTCAAGAGTGACTTTGCTACTACTAGCTTCTGCAAAGTATCCACTCTGAGCCATAGCCGACGATCTCGCACTAGACGGTGTCTGTGCTCGTGGGCTAGGTGTAGCTGTTGGCATAATGAAGTAATCAGCAGCAAATTGAAAGCCTTAATGAAGGCTTCTTCCGCTTCGTATTACTAGTCGATGACTGCGACGATAATTCACGCGTAGGCGTTTACTTCTCAATTTTGGCAGCCAAGGGTAGTTTGATCACCACCCCGATCAAAGCAAACCCAATAGACTCCCTCTGGCCACACTCAGATGGTTAATTTTTACAAGCTTTTACAAGCTGTACAGCTTGATATAGGTGCAGACAAGTTTACGAATTGGCGGATGCTTGAATTTTCCCTATTGTCGTCCGACTGATGAGAGTTCTTCGTCTGGTCGGGTACGATTCGGTTTTCGACAATTGTGAGATGAAAGTAAAATTAAGAAAAAAAGAAAGGTCTTGACGGTCCGTCTTCGCGTCGAGGAAAACAATTTTGACCCAGGGCTAAAAAGAAAAAGGAATACAGTAAATGCGAAGAAGTAATTTTAGCTCAATTAGGCACTCTCATCTCTTGTCGTCATTCAATCTACAACATTTTGGGAAATTGTTGGCCATTACAGTAAAAGTATTTAAGGAGCAAGAAGCAACATGGTGGCCATACAAAATAATAGGATAAAGGAGTGAGAATATATGATGATAAAATTTCAAGAAAGAGTAAAGGAAAAGATGATTAAACTTGGTATTATTAGAATTCAAACATTGAAAAATGGATTACCTTGACCCGTCTTTTGTGGACCTTGTGCACCAGTTCTTTGACTTTGAATTGCTTGAACTCGGGCTTGAGAGTGTCCGAAACGTAGATCACCAGTATTACCAAAGGTATCTAAGCCATCTCCAGAAGCAAGCATTTGATCTAATGCTTTGAAACGAGGATCTTGTGCAAATCTATTGGTAGCTGCCTGAGGAGGTCGAGCTTGTTGTTGCTCTTGAGGTGCTTGCTGCTGTTGCTGTGATGAATTATCATCACCTAGCAAATCACCAGTTGGTACAGCAGGAGTTGACATTTGCAATTGAGGCTGACGAGGTGGCTGCTGTTGTTGTTGTTGTTGTTGAGGCTGCTGTTGTTGTGAAAAGGCAAATGGATTATTGGATCCAAATGAAGTTGGCTGAGGTTGTATAGGTTGTGGCTGTTGTTGTTGCTGCGTCATCATATGCTGATACTGTTGAGCAGCTGCTTGTAATTGCATCTGATGTTGATATTCAGCTTCTTGTTGTGCTTGTAAAGCCATTTGTTGTTGAAAGAATGGATTGAATGAAGTCTGCTGCTGTTGTAGGTATGGATTAAAAGAGGTATATTGTTGTTGCATGCCATAGATGGGATTACCCCACATGTCTACTTGTTGCTGTTGTTGAGCGTACTGATTAGGCGGTCCATCAAGAAGATTAAAGTCGTCATCAAACAAAGCAGTTTCATTCTTCTTTTCCAATTCTTTTATCCTTCTTTCCTCCTCTTCTCGTGACAAAGCCAATGCTCTCTGCAATTCATCCTCATCGGTCGCTTCTCTCCTAATTTTATCCTGCTCCTCCTTTGCCATTCGTTTACTCTCCTCAATAGCTTTTCGCAACTCTTCATCCTCTCGGTCTCTACCTGCACGTCTTCTACCTTCATCTGCCTGACGTCTCCTTCTACCTTCATCATCTTCATAATCCATGCGATTTGGTGGAGATTGTGGCGTTGGTCCATCTGTCATTCGATCTCGCATAGATGCCCTTGATCGCCTCTCCTCCCGAAGTCGAGCCTCGTCTTGCAGAAGATTGGTGATATCTTTCGCCTTCTGCCTCACGTTTGCACCCTGATCCTTTCCATAGTCGTCAACGTATTGAAACTCTTTAAGTGTCTTGACAATGTAGATATTATCACGAAAGTAGATGACTACATTCTCACTACCAGCATGAAGCAGATAATCTAATAAAGTTAGAGCCTTGAAGACATGCCGCCAGAGCTTTCCACGATCGTTGAGTCTCTTGTCTAGAATTTCCATTATCTCAATAAAGTCATTTCTGTCGAGGCAAAGATTGTAATGATGATGAGATTATGTGAAGCGGATTAGTACAATTAAAAAAAAAAACAATCACTACTCACTGATTGTAGCTTAGTTGTGCAATTTCATTCATTTGTGATCCACTGAAAAAGTGATCATAAATAAGAAAAAAATAGATGCTGATGTATTTAGCAATATTCCTCAAAACTCACCTTGGACCCCAAGGATCATTTGATGTAGCATCCCTGACCTTGACCTGAGTGTTGGTAAATCCTTTCAGGTAATTCTTTCCACTCCTCACAATTGTCTTGCTCATATTACTCATGGCCATCTTGGCTTGTTAGTATTTATCTGCTTGACTCTAATGAGTCAGTGCAGTGTATGTGGTAAAGGACGTGTAGTAGTGGAGTAGACAATGGTGGTAACCGTATGTAAGGCGGTACTCTCATTGCTCTCTGATTTGGAAATGTGAAGCCAATTGATCGTAACTTGTCGCGTGGCAAAAGAACAACTTTTAAAATTCTCGCACTGATCAGATCTGATTTTAGATTTAGTACAGTATATATCACTTTCTCTTATGGGTATCAACTCTAAATAATTTGTTGTTTACACCTGTGTTGAAAAGCTGTCTGATTACATCTCTCTACCTCTACCGTACCCCTCACACCAACGTGTCCTATAACAAGGCGCATTTACTATGGCAATGCCACGATACCGTTATGCGATAGGGCAAGCTCCCGTCCGATTCCCCTCTTCTTCTCCAAGCGTTCAAGACCAGGAGGACAAGAATGATGAGAACAAAGAAAACAATATCCCTAGTCCTGGACTTCCCCAAACAAATCAGAGAAAAAATCGATGGAGTACCGCCAATGTCAGCAAGGATGGCCCTATATCAACAAAACGAGACGAAATGACTCGCATTCGATTGCAAGAAGATAGAAGAAGGACAAAGAGCATGTATGATGGAATTGACGACAAACTCTTAACACCACTACCACCAAAATCATCCTCCTCAAGCCTCAAATCAAAAGAATCATTTGGCTCCCTTAGAGGTCAGAGTCAAAAGCAACCAAATGAGAAAACACCATTAAAACAGAAAGAGCGCGACATGGCACAGCGTCAACAACGTCCTGCTTCAGCATCAGTTTCAAATACAATACGCCCAAGCTCCTTGTTTTGGACAGATTCGCCTCCAAGAGGGGGTGATGCAGGCACAGAGAGTCAGTTTACGAGGTCAAGATCAACATATGGTACGATGGAGAATATCTCAAAAGATGCAGAGGAGGATGAGGATCCGAGTGATCCATATGGTTATCGATTCTTGGCTGGCCCTGCTCTTCTGCCCACATTTCATGAGCAACAACAAAAGCAACTAAAACAAAAAGAGACTAACAGTAGAATTTGTGGACCTACTATAGCAGCCATCAAAGGGCGAGGCTGGTTGATTGCGGCTGTAGCAGGCCTGACAATAATAGTCCTGAGCTTATGGTATACCATTATCTAATTAAAAATACCCATGTACAATATAATTAAAACAACAACAACAACAGCAGCAGCAGCAAGACCTGGCAGTATTACATTTTAATCAATCAAAATAAACATAATTTCTTCTCATCAGCAGTGGTACGAGGAGAGACTGGTGTTGAGATCAGTTGGAATCCACTTGCCCAGACCTGCTTTATAAGACCAATCTTCGGCAGTACCAGCTTCTGTCTTCCAAGTCCACATAACCCAACCAGCTCCCTTCTCATAAGCTTCTTTTTGTACTTGAAAGAATCGAGCTAGTAAGTTCTTGTAAGCTTGACTGAACCCAGCAGCAGGTCCAATCTTGCTTTTACAACTCTTGTAATAGCCTCGACTACCAGTAAGGGTACCATCATATCTTGCACCTTTGTTTCTCCCATTCAAGCTCTTTGCACAATCGGTAAAAGCAGGTGTCCATTCTCCAGCCAATTCCCATTTGATCTTGTTTGCACTTGCAAAAGGTGCTGCCTTTCCACAGTAAACTTTTTGTCGAGCATCGGCACTCATTCGGATTGAATTGTCATCAAAGATTGTATAGATATGGCTATCCATAGCAATTCGATTGTCATTATTCATAAAGTTCTTCCAGGTCGAAGCCCATGCACTATTACCTGGGTCAATAAATTTGTCACTCAAGACGACGACTATATCTTGCGAATACTTTCGAACTCTGGCATAGCTGTTTTCGTAGTATGTCTTGAGAACATCGGTTGGTACGCCTAGTGGTTCATTGATGACTTCAATCATAGTGACTGTATTGCCATACTTTGATTGAGAAAACTCTTGTGCCAGTGTTTCTATAATGTCGAGTGTTCGATCAATATAGCTCTGTTTACTTGCAAAGTGACTACCACCAAGATGTCCACTGTGATCAAAACCATTTTGACTACCAGGAACTCCATGCAAGTCAACCCACATCTTAAGGTTGTATTTAGCGCACCAGAGTGCAGCTTGCTTCATGAGATCCCATTGATTGAGTTTTAGATAAGGTTCTTTACTCGTCACATCAAATGCCCAAAATCCAATTGGTAGACGAACATGATTAAGACCAGCAGCAGCAATTTGAGAAAAGTCATCTTCTGTAATGAAGGAATTGAGATGCTTGGATAGAATTGAAGTTCCTTTAGTTTTTGAGATCAGACTGCCGAAAGTCCATTCATCTATAACATTGTCGTTACCAGTTGCTTCAAAAACACTCGGTGTTATAAAATTTTCCAACACCAACCAACCACCAATACCAACACCTCGAACAGTATCACCTCCTAGACTGGCACCACCATAATTGAATACACTAGCTCTTTTGTCAAGGCTTGCTTGAGATTCTTGTACGCCTTGCCTCTTCATGGCTAGTGATTTGTGACGTTGACGTCTTTGCATGGAATGACCTCCGCCGTCATGCTCTTCTAATACTGCAAATGAGTAGGAGACTAGACATAGGGCTGCTACCAAGCTGGCAAAGAGAAAGGTCCGCATAATTAAGAGATTGTATAAAAGAGAGAGTGTGTGTGTGTGTGTGTGTGTGTGTGGATTACTAAGGAGTGTGAATTAATGGCAAATGAATGTTGAGGTGGGTTGTACACACGACAGAGAGATTGTGCTAGCCGGTGGGGAGTGAAAGGGGAGGGAGAGGGAGAGGCGATATGGGAGTCGAGAGTTGGAGTAGGGGTTTAGAAATGGATTTTGGGCGTTCACCTCAGCTCGTCGCCTTTTGTATTTTTGACAGACACCTCCTTTTTTTTTGGCTTGCAGAAATAAATTTGGCACCCCCCGCATTACCCTCTTGGCAATTGTCGCTGCTCCCAATACAAGGAGGTAGGTAATGTGCTGAGAAGAGGATTATAGAAAAGATTTAGAAAAGGTACTGGATTAGTCCTTCCGAACATATATCCAATACAAACCATTAGAGTGATTCAGATTAAAAAATAGATAAATAATAATTATAAAACCTTCTTTTGGTCGCGTTCCTACCTGACACAATATGCTGAAATAACGACGTTCTAACGAAAATGCGTCTCTTTAGCGTCTGATTATAAACCCAACCTTGTATCAACAAGAAAAAGATGTCTAGAAATACAACGATTAATTTCAATCAAGGATCTCAAGAAGAAGAGGGTGGATGTTACACTCTTAGGCCCATTTTGTAATCTTCTACGAAACTTCTTCCTCCTCAAGTGATGCTCTGGCTGGGATAGTGATACTTTTGTATGGTAAAGGGGGAAGGCGTACCTGTTGATCAACCGAAGCAAGACCCCAAGCTTGACTGCCTACTTTAGCTGCTCCTAAAATTGCTGGTCCAGCCTTGTCGATCTCGCTGGCTTCTTTTGAGGCATTGCCCAATAGTGGTCTTTCATATACTCTCTCTAGCTTTGCCCAAGTAGATTGTGTAGCAGATGAATAGTGAGGTGTATTTGTTAGTGGCTCATAGAATCCAATTGGAAGACCTTGAATCTTGTCTTTCTTTTCACCATTTTCGTTATTCTCATCCAGTAGTCCTTGATCTCCATCATTTCCTGGACCTTCTAGGCTTTCATATGGTCTAGCAAATGCCTTGAGTCTCTCATTTCTACTTAGTAATATCTCATGATTCATTCCTCGTACGCTTCTAGCCATTTCCATCATCCAATTTTCCTCATCAAGGTCAGCCCTTTGCAAATTGACTCTTCGTGCATTCCAGCCTTTTGATCTCTCAAACGGACTCATTCCACCATCTCCAAATGTAGTGTAAATTGCGTTGCCCTGTGAATCTGCAGTAGAGAAGGTGAAAGCATCTGGTCTCCTCCTTGCCCGATCTCTGTCACGATCTGCGTCTCTTCTTCTTTCAATCGGCTTTGGAGCAGGTGCTACAGAGCTTTCTTCTTCTGCAGCTGCTTGCGCTTGTTGGTCTTCTTGCTTTGTTTCTCTCGCTTCCTTTTCGTAATAATCATCGACAATGAAAGTTCCGTCTTTGACTACTTTAGCTCCATGTGTCTTGAAAACGTTTCTGACAGCTAGCATAGTAACATTTCGAGTTCGAAGTTGACCACTGAGCCTTCCCTGTTCTATCAGCATTACCTTTTCTTTGTCTGTGCAGCTCAGCTTGATCAACAAAGGATTCTTCCGGAAGAAGTATAGTGAATCTCGACATCCTGCTCCTCTAGCTGCATCAATACTTAATGCATATTGAACTTCGGTATCTGCTCGATAGGGTGATGTGAATGTCTCAAAATTGTACTCTCTTTTTCCAAGTAAATTTCCCTTTTCATCTACTTTCTTTTCTCCTTCTTCATCAATATCCAATTCAAGCTCGTCATTCTTCAAAACATAATCTTTGCCTTGTACAAAGACATTTGACTCTAGCGCAGGCGGAGCTATGTCATCATCATCACCATCTGTTACTCCCTCAGCACCCATACCGTCAACGTCATCTGCGGGTGTTCCAACATCTTCTTCTTCTTCCATTCCTTCCTCATCTTCTGCATCAGCCTCCTCTTCTTCTAATTCTTGTTCCGGATCTTCTTCTTCTTCAAATTCAAACTCTAGCACCTGACTTCTCGCTCTCTTCTTTGGAGGTCGACCTCTCCCCCTTTTGAGTGGTCGTACTCTAATCCGTGGACTTGACAGTTCTCCGGATTTCAATAAAGTTTTTGACTTCTTAGTTTTGAGGATTGGCGTACTTGCTCCACTGTCATCTTCTAACTTCTGACCTCTCTTAGGCAGACTTCTATAGATGTGTGCCTTTCTAGCCGGAACCAAAGCTAGCTGCCCATTGTCCATAACAAGTACAAAATTACCCTTTGAAGTTGATGCTACCGGCTCAGAAGTAGCCTTTTCTTCTTCCTTTACTTCTCCCACATCCGCCATATTTTCGTCCTCTTGCTGAACTACATCTTCTGCAAGTGCTTCTACAGAGACAGCGGCACTTTTTTCCTCCTGCTCTTTGGGCTCCTCTGCTGCCGCCGCAGCTGCTCCTCGCGATCTCCTTCGCAGCGTTACACGAGAGGGCATGATGATGATGATGACTGTAAATCAAATTATACGATCCAAACTCAAAATTCGCGTCGCGGCACAACAGAATATACATTCCAGTACAACAAATCCTCTTTCTCGTGCGTGGCCCTGCTTCGAAAATGTCTTTTCTTGCCAACTCCAAAAATAATTTGTTGTCGTATTGAGAGCGAAAAGCTTAAAAGTGAATTTCAACATTCCCACCACAACGCTCAGATCAAGGATTGCTTCCTATCATTCTCGTAGAGCTAGTCTCTGCACACTTCAGCATCAATGGCAGTGGCTAGGCATCCTTCTCTGCTGATCCTGGCGATCCTATTTTGGACTTCAGTTGCGTCTGCTTGGTATCTTCCAGGTTCAGCACCTCACACATACGAAGCAAATGATCCAGTACCTTTTACTGTCAATGCACTACAGCCAATGAGTGCTGCTCCTGGTAATCCAAACAGTCGATTACCAGCGCCAAGTGGTGCAGGAACAGGTAGTACATCTCAAATCAAGTCAATCATCAATCTCGATTATTATGATGAAAGACTTCACTTTTGCAAGCCAAACGGAGGTCCTCAAAGTAAATCGGAAAGTCTTGGTTCAGTTCTACTTGGAGATCGAATCTATAACAGCCCAATACAACCTCATCTACTCCAAAATGATACCTGTGTTCATGTTTGTACCTCTACAATACCAGCAGCAGATGCCTCTTTCATTAATGAAAAGATTCAAGAACAGTATGCTGTAAATTGGATGGTGGACGGCTTACCAGTCGCTACGAAAAAGATCGCTGATCGCACAAAAGAAATCTTCTATGCCATTGGCTTCCCGCTTGGACAGCTATACGATGAGAAGAATCTGCCTTATCAAGTTCCAGCACTCAATAATCATCACGACATCTATATCGAATATCACAAGCGCGGTCCCAACGAATATCGCATTGTAGGAGCTACTGTTTATCCCAGCTCACTCGATTCGCTTGCTGGTGGAACATTAAGTACGCCAAATTGCAGGAACACTCAACCCCTACAATTAAGAGGAAGCGGCAATGAGCATGTAGCATACACCTACAATGCTTACTGGAAGGAGAGTGACACACCTTGGGCCACTCGATGGGACAACTATCTTCGAGTATTCGATCCTCGTATTCACTGGTTCGCACTCATCAACTCAATGATTATTGTTGCCTTCTTGGTAGTTATGGTAGGAATGATACTCATGCGGTCAGTCTCGAGGGATATCAGTCGATACAATGCAATCGACCTTGATGAAGACGTTCAGGAAGAATATGGATGGAAGCTAGTACATGCCGACGTAAATCGAACACCACCTCGACCTATGCTTTTGTCAACCATGGTAGGAACTGGAGCACAACTAGCTGCCATGTCACTGGTCACACTCTTGTTTGCTCTTCTTGGGTTCTTGTCACCATCAAATCGGGGTAGTCTAGGTACAGTCATGGTCGTCACTTGGTGCCTATTCGGTTCTATTGCTGGATACTTCTCTTCTCGAGTCTACATCTCACTTGGTGGTGAAAATTGGCAGAGAACGACAGCAATGACAGCAATGCTTTTTCCTATGATAATCTTTGCCAACATTCTAAGTATCAATTTCTTCCTTTTGATCAGCGGTAGTTCAGGCGCAGTACCATTTGGAACCTTACTCGCTCTTGTAATTTTGTGGTTCGGCATCAACGTTCCACTTGTTCTTGCAGGAAGCTTTGTTGGTATTAGAGTGGGTGGCTGGCAAAATCCAACAAAGGTTAATGCAATTCCTCGTCAAATTCCACCAATGATCTGGTACTTGAGGCCCTGGACCAGCGCTGTCATGGCCGGCATTCTACCTTTTGGTGCAGCCTTTTTGGAGCTTTTCTTTGTGATGAATAGTCTATTCGGTACAAAGATTTACTATGCTTTTGGCTTTCTCACCTTGACTTTCGCTGTCACTGCACTGACGACGGCTACAGTCACTGTATTGTATGTCTACTTTGCTCTTTGTGCTGAAGACTATAGATGGCAATGGAGAGCGTTTCTTACTGGAGGAGGATCTGCATTCTGGCTATTCCTCTATGGACTCTTCTATTGGATGACTCGATTAGACTTGGATGGAATCAGCAATCGAATCCTATACCTGGGATACTTGTTACTTCTTGCCCTCTTAGACTTCCTTCTCTTTGGTACTATTGGGTGGGCTGCTAGTTTTATCGCCATTCGGTCCATGTATAAGAGTGTTCGAGTAGACTAGTCAGTGCTCAACGTATATAATAGTGAATCTAATAATTTCATCGGCAACATTGAAAACATATTTGCATCTACACAAATTTCTTGTCGTAGTTGACCACGAAAGCGTAATTGACTTGTATATGTGTATCAATTAGAGGGACATAAGTGTGTTTAGTCTACAGATGTGCTAATAGTGAGAAGATTTAATTTGACTTGGATTATCGCAAGAATTGATGATGAATGAAGCGAACAATGGTTGCAGTCAATCTCAATGAGCAAACGGAATTGACGAGGCCATGAGTGAACCAAAGCTGAATACAAACAGAAAAGTCAGCTACAAGTTGTCTATAACATAGAGTAGTCATTACTCACATCAGACAGATAATATCCAGAGTATATCATGCATGACATTGTCCAAACCCAACCAAGAAAGCTTCTAAGAAAGCCAGTAATGAGCTTCTTTGAGTCCTTGCCATCCTTTGCAGCTCTTCCAAAGATGAGATTTGTGATTTTCACTTCGATGCTATTCAACCAAACATTCTCTACTAACACGAATAGGGCTTGGATAGTAAAGGCATAAATAGTCAGAAAGTGTCTAGCGCCAAAGCCATATCGATTTTGTATCTCGCTGCTCTCATTGCCCAAATACACATGATTTTGTTCCTTGTGAAGTGATTTATCGTAATAGAGATTCAGTTGGCCTTCTAGACACCCTTCATGAAGTAAACCAGATAGGGCGAATGTGGCAACGATAGCCAGAACCTGCCCTGCTTTCTTGGGTAGGCCGATTGTCGAGCTGAAACGCTGTACTGGCTTATAAGCAAAGACGAGAAAGGTCCGACGAATAAAGGCATGCCACTCAAAAGACCAAAACGAATTAATACTAGTGCTGAGATGAGGTCGACGGAATGGGAGAGGTTCCCAACGTGACGAGGTGATGGGGACATCGTTAGGCCGAGTAAAGAATATTGAGACGATGTACAAGATGGAATGAATACCTTGTAAAGAGGCACAGATCAAAAGACCAACACAAAATGTCACTAAAATAGTATGACTCGTAAGTAAGACTAGATCTAACAAGTGCATAGACCACACTCACCGACAAGAGGACCCACCGAACCCAAGCGTCCATCTACGGCTTCTTTCACACTACCACCTCCCAGACGACCTCCAGGTGGAAATATGCTTGGCTCTTTGATGATGCTATCGCACACATCCATTGTAATGAGACACACCAGAGCTGTACCAATTAGCCTTCTGACAAGTGACCATTTAGCTCGTGATGCAAAACCGAGAGGCTTCTTTGCAAGCTGTTTCGACTCAATTATGGCCTTGTACCCAGCTTTCGACTCTTTCAAGCCCCAATTGTACCCAACACCACGAATGCCAGCAATAATGTCAATCTCTATTGGAATTATCGAACCAGGAAAGATGGCAGGTTTCTCTAGTGAATACGAAGCGTCTGACCTTTCTTCTGGCCCTTCAATAAAACGACGATATTCTCCTGCTCCCTTCACATCGAAATCGGAGTCTCTTTCCATCAAAAGTATTTCGATAAACTTGAGCGTTGCAAAACCAGTAGCCATGCCAAATAGAAAGTTTAAATGATTTAAGGTCAGAGGGATACCATCGGCGTTGTACCATACTTGAACAAAATATCTCTTAACAAAGATATGTGTGATAATTGGTGCTCCTAACACTAATACCAATAGCTTGATATATAGTGGTGTTTTGGGGTATCGTAGACGTAAATGAGCAGCAAGTATGAGGGGCAAAATTGATATAGCGGCTAGTGGGAAATTCGTCCAAGTGTATGCCACTCGGTCTTTCATTGGTGGAAAGGAAAAGCGCCAGATCGTCCAAAGACAATTTGACAGTACCTTCATGATAAGATTGATGGCGAGAGAAATGTGTGGTCTTTTAAAAGTGTCGTGATCGGCTTTGTTGTCGTCAAAGCTCTAACAAGTATGGCGGTATTCGCATGCAGAAGCAATAGCCTTTCTCAATCACACAGATATCTTCTACCCTTCTCTCCACCCAGTATGGTAATGACTCCTGACCTAACCCCCGACACTATCTTGCTGCTTCCGTTTCCCTCTACAAGATTAAGGATGATTGTAGCGGTCTACATTGAAAGTACTTACTCCACTCGCTTTCTCCTTTTTGAACAATTTTTCATCTTTCTTCATAGCACGTGGATGGCATTGACAGATGTTGACCATGTTGTTCAACGTTGTGCTCAACGAAGACATTATTTGTTATAGTACAGTTGCTTAGGGAAGAAAAACAAGTACAATGGATTGTACAGAATAGTACAGTGCTTCTGCATGCAGCTTACCAGTATCAGAGGGGTATTCCTGAAGCGAAAATTATTTCAATCCCCTCATCTCTTTTCACTCGCTCTCTTCTGCCTCTTTTGCTACCTTTCTCCTCTTCTTCTTCCCCTCTCCTCCATCCTGTCCTGCGTCATCATGAATAGATTCAACAATATCCTTGAGAAAGTCAAATGTTTCATTCGCATGTATCGCCCGTTTCCTTCATGGAAGATGGATGAAAATGTAAGAAGACGCATTCATAGTTTATCTAAATTGACACGACACTCACAGATGAACGGGAGTTAGTTTTCTTGTTCCTTTATTTTGTGCTTGTTTCAGAGTGGCATCTAATATTGACTGCATAAACATTTCAAGTGACTTGGCTGCAAAGGTAGGTGTAGAACAAAAGTCAGAAAGGATTCCGGAATAGCAGAAGTTCCATCTACGGCAACAAGAGACTCGACAACGCTTGACCAATCATTCTTTGTTTCGCTCTCCCGAATGAGTCGTCACGAAAGTCTACTACTGCAAAACTTACAGACGGCTACCGGAGTCGCTGAAGCAACCTTTCCGACATCTTCATCAGCTTGCATTATTTTTTTGATCCTGGCCACTGGAAATTTGGCTACATTTGATCTTTTTCCCATATCTTGTGTTGCTTGTATGGTACCGAAAAGAGCGACTGTAAGTGTTGCGAGAAAGTGTTGAAGTTTTTGTGTCAATGTGACTATGCTCGTCAAGGTAAGGCGTAAAGTGATAATGTAAAAGTGAGGATCTCATAAATTTTGTAGAGGCGACCAAGGGACGCGACACGTGGAGCGTGTTTTTCTTCATGCCGGTAACCTTAATTGTCAGTACGCAGGTAGCAAGGAAGTAAAGAGCCAAATAAATTGAGATGGGAAATGTTGCAGTCTTCTAACAGCTGCCTGACTCCACACAACATGATACACAGAGTAGTACCTACATTTCTATTGCTTTGTTTGGATTTTTTGATGAAAAGAAAATTACATGTAAAGTAGGGTCATCAACGCACAATAAGACTCATTGTATCGTTAACTCGCGCAAACATGATTTCAAGCGAGTCGAAAGCAAAAAGAAGATCCTAGACGCGCCGCGCCATTAATAAAAAGCCGACGGCATTGCTTATCTTGACTTGTATTTGCTAGCAAGACAAGAATGTTTGTGGAAAAGGAGTAGGGGATTTTATCAATTCAAGACATTTATTTCTTGCTACTGATATGGCAGAGAAACAACAAAGATAGTCACTCTCTCCTATCCAAGGTAGAATGTGCCGCGCTAATCTTTATAGCTCTGTCCTTTTAAATTTGATTTTTTTGCTCTATTTCCCTCTTTTTGAGTTGCCTCTTAACTCATTGAAATAGAAATCCAACCTATTCATGATGCATCACATTACAACGGGAAACATGCAGTGTAAATGGTCCTGCATAAATCTTCCCAAGCCAAGCGAGAAATTTGTTCCTCGTTTCCTAGATAAAAAGAATTATCAAGTGGCAAATTTACCGTTCCTAATGCACATTTCGGCCTATATGTTCATATCTTATCTTAGTCTAAAATTTGCGGTGGCAAGAAGTCAAGCGAGATTGTCCACTCAGTAGTCCCTACTTACTTTCCTTTCTTCCTAGCATTTTCGAAATTTCCGAGCAGCAGTAAAATTTATTGACATATAAATAAGCACAATGGTTTGTGCACAATTAGAATCTTCAGTCTTTTACCTTTCTGCATTTCCCTTCTATTCTCCACGGTTCACAAGATGAGAGGTTATCTACTTTTTTAGTATTACTTGCTCTCTTGACTAATGCTTTGATAGAGGCTTCTCCTATTAGTAAAAATGTAGAAAAGAGGGTTACGGAAAAGCCAAAAGTTATTCTCGATAATGATTGGGGTAGTACAGCATTTATTCCCCACTTGTTAGCCCTCAAATCTGATTGGCATATTCTTGGATTAGTTTCAGATACTGCGAATTCTTAGGCTTTACAAACAGGTTTACATGCTCTTGCCATTTTAGAGATTGGTAATTTAAGTTGTATTCCAGTTTACAAGGGAAGTGATTATCCACTTTTAAATCATCCTACTTTATTTCAAGCTTGGGAAACTATTCATGGTCTACTTCCTTGGCAAGGTGCATTTGCTCCTGAAAATTCAACTTTAGAATCATTAGGTAATGATCCAACAAGTGGAGATCCTAATCGAATTGTTAAAGAAGCATTTTTAGAAGGTTTTCCAAATACAACTTTTGCTTCCAATATTTCAGCAGCTGAATTTATGATTAAACAAGTTCGAAAATATCCAGGTCAAGTTAGTATTTATGCTGCAGGTGCATTAACAAATGTTGCACTTGCAGTACGATTGGATCCTTTATTTGCCAAGAATGCAAAAGAATTAATTGTAATGGGAGGATATATTGATGTGAATTTACTTCAAACTTCTGGATCAGTATTATTGGCTGATTTAAATAGTGATATTAATCTAATGATTGATCCTGAAGGTTCTAAAATTGCATTAACTGCTGATTTCCCAAATATTACCTTGGTAGGAAATGCAGCCAATTCATTAATGAGTACACAAGCTATTCTCAATCAAACTTTTCAAGTTAAAAATCCTTATTCAGAATTATTTTACAATTATTATGGAACATTATTTCCATTTTGGGATGAAACAGCTGCAGCCGTCATGCTTGATCCATCTATAGTATTAAATAGTACTGAATTTTATGTTGATGTAGATACAAGCTACTCTTCACCATCGTATGGAAATATTCATGGTTATCAAGCCGCTCTCAAGCCAGCAGCTCAAAATTTGAAAAAGATTAATTACGTCGTGGAAGTCAACAATACTCTTTTGCAGAGTAAAATTATTGATGCTATCCAGTATCCTGTCACTTGTTCAAGTCTTTGAAAGTTTGGTTTGTCAACAAGGTCATGTAAGTATCGTTAGCATTATCACTGTAGACGGTTGAGACAAAGGAATAGATTTATTGGGCAATTCTTTGATTTTATCGGCCGAGTTATATGTGTTGAAATTGCAGAGAAAAGAGATTGTGTTGAGCCACTAGCTATAAGAGTGAAGATGCTTAGATATATATGGCTACCTTTGCTCTGTATTGATTCCGACCACAGATAAGGTACAGTGGTATCTTGTTCCCAAAGAGGCATCGTCCAATCATCTTTGCCATCTACATAACTGTGGTGCATCGGTGCTGTGTTAAAATATCCAGTAGTTGTTTACATTACTTTTTCCATCATCTGAAAGGAATTACATCCACTTGACTGGATGCAACAAGGCTGTTGTCATGCAAGTACCATCAAGCTCTTTCCACTTGACGTAGAGTTCTCTAGCATTACCTCCATCGTAATAGAAGCTAGAATCTCTAAGAATCTTTTCATTGACTTTTTTGTACAGATCATCTTGCTTTAATTGTAAATATAATTCATCTTTTGACCAGACGTGCTTGAAATAATTAGGAAGAGGAACATAGACAGCCTTCATGTTTCTGGCCAATGTGAGAGTAGTATTGTTCTTATAGATGCTTGTATCACTCCAAATATTTTGATTTGAATGTAGAACAACGGTAGCCGGCCAAGTTTCACAGTGACTTGACTTTTTATCTTCCGCATTGAGAGCACTCATAACTTCAAGTAAAGGCCGAGAAAGTCGAATATTTCGTCCAATGGAAGCTCGACGATCAGTTTTTTCTCCATCACGATAGTCTGGGTAGGCAAGAGGAAAGCTTCTCCTTTCAGGCAAAGAGTAATTGGAAAGCAATCATTTCCCCTGATTTTTGACTTACTCTGTATATCATAAGACCAATACCAGCCGCTATTTTGAGGATTAAATATAGGGTTGAAGACGATCAAATCAGCTTCTTGACCAATACCATCCGAATTAGGCCTGTTGCTCCATTCAGCCTCAGAAGCCGGTACTTGAGGGACGAGCCAGTGCTTATATCTGTTCAATTTTGCATCTCTACTTTCTTTTTTGGCAAATTCTACCCAAAGAAATTGATTGTCAGTGTCAATCTTTTTTTTCTTTGAAGAAATCTAGTCACATTCTCTCACCGGAACTTGCACGTAGCATCTCCCTATAATTACCAGTTGATCGTACGTCCATCTCCCAATTCCAAATAAAGTCATACTCTTTATGCTCAATTGCAAACTTTTGCAGTGGCATAAAGCAAGACCGGTAAGAACTTGACAAGAAAGGTATTAGTATGTGAGGTCGTTCTTTCTTTCACACATACACGCCCCTCACCTTTGAAGAATCAACTTATTAAGCATTTTGCCTGGCAAACCTGGATAGAAGCTACACATCTGATCCTCGCTCCATAGCTCGGTAAGTTCCCAGAATTCCCGTGGGATACTGCGAGATAAAATTTCTAGCTTTTGACGCTCAGATGCAAACACTGCCATATCTTTCCGATGTACTTCCATCAAAATCCTAACATCTATGGGTTCTAGACTATTCAAGGAAAGCTCTGTAATTAGTGCTCGGACATTCAGTATGTCGTCGATACCCTGTACAAGTGTTATCAGCTCATGATTGAATTACAGTAAAAGAGTCTCGTTACCTACCCATGAGTAGTTCTCGTAAGCTCTTATCACTACGACAGTCCTTTGCGAGCCACTAGCAGGTCTTTGGCGATTGCAGTCATCCATGTACTGTCTCCATGCTGGAATGCCAGCCCTATTCTTTCTACTAGCGGCTGCGGTGTTGGCTTCTGTCAACTTGAGATTCTTGATACTTGTGTGAGAGTCCCATTCAGACCATCCTTCGCTTATATTTCGAACACCTATACTTTCCAAGTAAGTTCTGTATGCGTCTAGATAGGTGATGCCAAGTGCTTGATCCGTATAGGGCGCGTATCGTTGTCCGTACGTCATACACTTGGACTGATCCATCTCTAATCGAGAATAGGAGCCTACAATGGGAAGTGGATGGCTGGGTGGGGTAGCATATTGAGAAGGGTTCGAAACGATACCATTAGGGCCAGGACATGAATTCTCTTGCTTCGATGTTAATTTTGTGGCATTGGCGTCAATGGATGGGACTGGATCGGAACTAAAGTCGGTAATAAGCAACAAATGGGAGTTCATATACCTTCCCTTCTATACTTACAGCTCGTACACAGACTCCCACCGATGTGCAAGCAATTCTGTATGTCGAAAATCAGTATAGTGCACGAATAAGACAATCGTGACTAAAAGAAGACCAGCACAAGTAAATCGAAATGACTTAAGTGAGACATCTGTTCCTCTACCTTGAGTGATACGAATGGGTCTCAATGCATATCCTTTCTTTTCGGAGGATTGGTAGGCCATTATTAGTGATGATGTTGAAGAAGGATCAAGGAGGGAAAGGCTGGAATTGCGAGGAAATCCGATCTGTTGAAACTTTATTGATATTATTCGCGCTATATTAATTATGACTACAGTATTATTTTTAAGTTGACGTTTATTCTGATGCACAGATCATTTTGAGTTTTTATTTTTATTTTTTTTTTTACTTCCTTTATGAAGATGGATCGGGAGCGACTTGCGAGGTGAGGTAAAGAGATGACAGGACATCAATTTGACGCTCAACATGCAAGTACAAGCTACAAAGATCAAGATGAAGAAGAAGTGCATGTGAAAGACCAGTTTCACTTGTTATCTCGACCCATGCATGATCCTAGCGAAGAGAGAGGCAATGTATACATTCAAGCATATGAAGCTACCTTGGACTATGATAGCAAATCAAAGCCTAAATCTGTGCTCATCAAGTGGAGTGGAAAAGACAGCAGTGGAAAAGACGTTGAGATACTTACTGACAGGTGTGTAATGGTAAGGGCTTCTGGCAGGAGTAAGAATTTACTCTTTCAATAACAAACATGTTCACAGATACGACGCCCTTCATCTACTTATCCAATTACCAGACACGAGCGGTTTTAGTGATATACCTTCATCACCATCTGGCATGTCGGATCTACCTTCAGATACTGAGGACATGTTCTTTATGGAACCAGACGAAGCCGAAGAATACCAGAGGAAAAAAAGAATGCAATATTGGGAGAAGCAAAGGCAAGTTCGCATGGAAGCTATCGCAGCGCAGGAGGAACAAGAAAGTCAACTGAACCTGAACCAAACAAAAGCCATTGTAGTAGAACATGAAGTCAGTACAAAAGTAGAATTTGTTGAGACCGATTACTGAGATATCGCCCTTTTTGTTTTAGCCCTCGACTGAACAAATTAATCTAATGAAAAGAACGGCAGTAGCATTAAAAGGGGCAGCAAATCCCAAATTACTTGAAATGAAGATCTTAGCCAATCATGGGGGTGACCCTCGCTTTAGTTTTCTTAGAAGGGGTCGCGAACAGCAATTTGGTGAGATATGGAAGAGGCTTTGCAATGGAGAGAATGTGACACTGGAGAAGGAGAAGAAGCCAGAAGACACAAAGGAGAAATCTTGCGTAAATTTGGTGGATTATGGCAGCTCAAGTGATGTGGAAGCAGATGAAGAGGAAGTTTTACAAGCTAAAAAGAAGCGCAAATTACAATTGGCCAAAGACTGGAAAGCGAAAAGGGAAAAGACTGGAGAGTGACACTGATAGACAATAGAATCAACTACCCTTTCACATTCGTTGTGATGTATTACTGGACATACTACAAGATATAATGAAATAAGTGGACGATATATCTACTAATTCAAAGGGTGAATAGTATTTAGAAGTTCCATGGTATCTCGTTCAAATCTGAAGATTCTTCTGCTTTTCTTGACAGGTTCACCCTTTGCTTGATTATTACCACTTTGGATGTTCTCGGTCTCTCCGGTAGAGTCCCTAATTCTAGAGTCTGATGATTCATGTCGACAAACAAATCGTCGAGAAGTAGAGCTGAATTGAAAGTCAGAATTGCATTGTGAATCTGCTGCTTCGTTTGTGGAACACTTTCCAATGAAGTTGTTGCTACCAGTCTCGGTCAACTCCTTTAATTGACTCTTGTCTTGAAGTAAATAGCTATTCAAAGGTGAGATTCGTCTTCTTTCTACTACTCGAGCTTCCCTAGTCCAACGAGGGCTTTGAAAATGTTTTCTTTTAATTTTCTTCATCTCAGCCATAGATAGTCTCTTTCTTTGAAACTTGCGACCTTGATTCCTCTTGAACAACTCATTTGAGGCTTGGACAGAGGAAAGCAATGACATTGAAAGCACAGCAGGCATTAGTGCGTGCAAAGAAGAGAGAGACATGTTGAAGGAACAAGATTAAGTAGGTGAAGGTAATCAGAAATTGTAGGAATTGTGAGGTCCATTTAGAGGAGACATCTTCAATATGATCCAACTCTTATACCTGTCATCTACCGCACACTATCATACATGTTTTACACCTACCCTTGTGAGGTATTAAACTTGATTCGGTAGATGGTACCTTTCCGGCAGTGATATATGCTATGAGTAGCGACCTGATCATATCCTTTCAAGCCCCAGTAGAAGCCACTCTATCTCAAAATAGAAATCTTGGTAACTTAATAATGGTGCACTGACCCCATTCATATCCCTCTTTTTGAATCAAAGGTATAATGTTGACGCAAAGAAAGGGAAAGGGGGAAAGTAAGGGGATACATTTCGAAGCTCGGACCCCCCCCCCCTTGGAGGGACCTCAGTGACCAGGTCGCATTCAGACAACTATAGGATAAGCTTTGTTAGCTTTTGTCGCTCCCCGCTCTGGTCACATGACTTTGGAAACTCGAGGTACCGGTAATATCCTCGACAAATTCATGTTCAAGCAATCAATGTATTATTGCAGTGGGATCCAACTTCCACGGAGTTTACTTCTTCCCAGTCCATTTTTTGCACTGATAGAAATGATGACGAAAACAAAAAATAATAATAATAATAATTATAGTTAATATTGTTTCAAGCGCCAAGAATCTACAGGTAGATTTGATTTTAAAAGTAAAATAAATTCTTAAAATTGAATTCACCGAACCGGCAACTTTGATTCCAACAAAAAAATTGTAGATCTAGAGAAGATTAAAGGAGGGGAACAAAAAAAACACCAATAAAAAACAAATTTATGAATTCGGCTTTTTTATTTATTTATTCTTTTTATTGATGCAGCAGATCGTGTGCGTGCGATATCGTCGCTGAATTTCCCATTCCACCTGCATTTGAAGTTATAGATTATTAAATGTGGTGTAGAGGAGTTTTCGCACTTAATAGACCTTCTTTATTCTCACCATATCCTCAAATAAACAGTTTCGTCTCAAGGTGAAAACTCGCAATGTTGTCACGACTATCCCTTCTCTGTTTCTGTATCGGCCTCCTCTTGACGCTGAATGTTCAAGCTCAGAGTACTAATAGCAGTATTATGACAAGTGGAACAACAAGCACATCTTCTTCTACCTCCTCCACATCAGCTTCTACTATTGCAATTACACCCATCACTTTCTCTTTCTCGAGGTGAGTCAGTCGATACTATAATATCTCGCATCTAAGCATCATTGAACTGAAAAGGATATTCCTGGTGCATACGCAGCATTGCTAGCACTACCACTACTACAAGCACCAACTCTTCAGCTACTTCCACTAGCAATGTGACTTCTTCTACAACCTCATCTGCAACCTCTAGCATGACTTCATCAACTTCTACTTCTGCTCTACCAACTCAGACTTCGCGCGATAGTGCATTGACTATCGATACACATCCTATCATTGCTTCACTTTTCATCGGTAGTTCGTTAGCAGCTCTCTATACACTTCTTTAAACACTGCATCTTCCTTTGCACTGGCAAACTTTAACAATACCTCCCTTCTTTTTGCGACTCTATGTTGATAGTTTGCTTGTACAGTCCTGCATTAGTATTACTCTAGACAGTGTAGAATCAATTTTATTGATTTGTGTAGAAGGCAAGAACATTAATTGGAGACAAACAAGGCTAGTGAAACTGGTAAAGACAGAGAATGGGTAACAAGGGAAGAGAAGAGTGTGTCATTGGTATTAAATCTTGATCAGCAATTGCAACCTCCTTGAGTAGTATCACTATCGATTCTGATGGGATCTGGATAGTCGGCATATCTGGTTCGGATAATATGTCAAGTCAGTAATTTCATTTTGAAAGTCGCTTTGATACTTCAATTCCACCCACTCACAGCTCAGCTTCCGCCTCCTGCTGCAAAGCATTCTTTGCAATTGTTTGAAATGCCTGTTCAACATTGATGGCTTCTTTTGATGAGGTCTCAAAGTATGGAATGTTCCCCTTTGATTGACACCAAGTCATTGCACGTTTTTGAGATACCTGTGGCGAAGAAAATGAGAAATAAGCATCCTACTTTAAGCTGACAGTGCGCTCGCTCACCATCCGTTTTGACTCTTCAACGTCAATTTTATTACCTAGCACCACAAAAGGGAAATTCTCCGCATCATGTGGACTAGCCTGAATTAGGAACTCATCACGCCAGCTGTCCAGTGTCTCAAACGACTTCGCCGAATTTACATCGTACACCAACACACAGCAGTCTGCGCCCCGATAGAATGCAACACCTAGTGATTGGAAACGTTCCTGTCCGGCTGTATCCCATAGCTGGACAGTCGCGAGTAAGGGACGGATAAGTCATATTGCTTCGATCAATAGAAACAAGAATTGGACACTCACCTGCATAGTGACAAGACGATCATCCACCATTACCTCTCTTGTCAAGAAATCCGCTCCAATAGTAGCCTTATATGCTGAAGAGAAGCGCTTGTTGACATCTAGTGTAATAACAGATAGCAGTCGTCAGTATACATGGGCTCATACCTTGAGGCGGTGCAAGGTACTGACATTGGTTCATAAGTGACGTCTTCCCAACACTGTCAGAATAGAATAGCTTAGTCAATCGCTAGATTCATTTTTTATTTGCCATGATTAGAGAAAACGCACCCAGAGTCACCAAGGATCTGCCATTGTATGTTTATTCGAAGCGTAAGCAACAATATATATCCTTATCACACAGCATTACCAATTCATTACTCACAATGACCTGAGAAAGCGCACAGAGAGTGTCATCCGTCAGCATACTGACTGCTTGGTAGAAACACGGGACCATCGACAAACTCACCTTTAAGAGAACCTTTTTGCGTGTAGCCATGATCGCCTAGTCGCAGGGTTTTGGTCTGAAGAGGGTTCTATGTGGAGAGAGAGAGGTGTCCAGATATAAGATTTTCTATGTCGGATGCTTTCAGGTGGAAATTTGATATCTAAATAAAGCCAATGATAGACTTCTTTGACGAAGTGTCGTAGATTTATTGCAGGCGAAAAATTATACTTGGCAGAACGAGACAATGGTAAGAAAGGAGAGTTGAGTCAGAGGGGTTAAATTGTTAACTATATAAGTTGAGACCGTCCCATTCGATCCCAACCTATTCAACAGGACTTTTTACTATTATTATTAAATGTGTTCTGACAATGCCTTTTTTTATATATTTTCTACTTTCTCTAATGAATATTAATATTATTTTCAAAGGAAAAGCCACGTGGTTTCGACTTTCTCATCTTTTTTTCTATCGACAGAGAAAGAAGAGCTTCTCTCTGAGATGATCACTTTCTTCGCAATTGTCAAATAATCGTTTATTGATAGTCTGTAGCCATGTCGTCAACTTACCTGACAAGCAGAGCATTACGACGCAAACTTCCTCTAGTTGATCGATTTCTACACCGAGAGAATCGAGTACAAGAATTGACTAGTCAAGGTCCATCAATTATCAACCCAGAACCTTTTAAACCTCATAAAAGTCCACTTACTGGTCGATGGTTACCTCCACGCTTGAGCTTACGTCGTCAGGCTCAGCTATGCAAAGAAGCATACAAAGAAGGTCGTTTTGAAGAGTTGGCAAACTTTATTCAAACCAATGGGAAATTTGAGGGCGTAAAGCTAGGAAAGATGAAGGCTAGAATTGATGAATTGGCTCTTGAGACAGGAAATGCAGCTAATATTGCTCAAGTAATACCGGAAGTGGTTGAAGGTACAGTTGTGAGGGAGCAGGGAACAAGCAGGGAGGAGTCAAGGCGAGCTTTACATCTGGCTAGAGCATTGGCAGCTACTAGAGGACCATATTCTGGTCGATCTCTCAATCGTGTATTCAAGGGTACCCGAGCAGAGAGATTTGCTGGACCAAAAAAGTTTGCAACAAAGGAAAAGATGTCGACAATGGACAAGACGGTCGAAGCATGGAGAAAAGTGAGTAGTGACATGTTCGATAGGGAACAATACATTTTACTAATCACCACGTCTCATACATTGTTACTGGCAGGCACAAGCAGAGGCAAAAAACAAGACTCGACCAGTACTGCCTTTCTAGACTTTATTGTAACATCATCATCATCATCAACTTCATTAATATAACATTGCAAGATCAACAGCGTTGAATCTCATGAAGACTGGATTCGGTCGATAAGCCGAGTCCTTTTGGGTGTGTCTGCGAATAGAGCACGTATCAAACTTGTAACTTCCGACTTTGAATAATCGACCAGAGCACCTGCTTCAAAGTAGAGGAATTCAATATCGACAAGTGAGCCAGTCAGGATTTCTGGCAGGTATGATGCCTTGAACCAGCTAGGTACAAAGAGGGCTACAATTGGTTGCTCTCCAGGCTTTCCACTCTCATATTGGAAAATCCGCTCCAAATCTCCTAAGCTTTTATAGAGACTTGCCAATCTCTCACTTTCTACCTCACTGATGTCCTCCATGGCCTCAACATCCAGCAACACTCTCTGTAGAATTCCATCGACCAATTTTCCCATAGCTCCAAGATATGATGACTTTGTTAGTACCGGTTTCCAAGCCGATTGCAATTGCTTCAAAACAAAATCAATCTGCTTGATTGAACGCTGACAGGCGTGATAGCGATCGTCTTCATGAGTTCCTGTAAAACCTTCTGCTTCGATCAAGCAGTCCATAAGCATCTTGTGTTGCAGTAATAATTGGCCATCAAACGATCGTTTCCCTAATGCCAATGTGAGTTGAGCTTGCAAACCAAAGTCTATATTGCTTGAAGTTTCTTTACCACCATGCAAGTGCTTGCTGTCAATAATGGCCCATCGTTTTTGTATCTCCTTGAGTTCTTTGCCAATGTAGCTGCAATCATTAGCAAATTGCATGGCGAGTGATGGAACATTTGCAAGAGTATCTGCATGTCCCACTGGTAGTAAGGCTCGATGCATATCCAAAATGTCATTTAGTGCGATAATTAAAAAATCAACATCGAATGCTTCACTCTCCTTCTCCTCTAAAAGAGTTTCTATGTCTTCTAATACTTCATTAATCATTCCGATTAGAGAAACACTTCGCTGTGAAATTGTGCACTTTTCTTTTGGTCGAACAGGTTCACGACTGCGTGATTGACTACCCTTTCGTCTAGCTTTGTCTACATTTCGCGAGCCAGTACCACTCGATACACCTTCTCTAGGAGACTTCGATCGCCCGAGAGGTGATCGGACGCGATCTATGTTAGTTGAAGAGGATGGTGAGGCTGTCATTGCTTTGACCGCTCCTATACTTGCACCTGCTAATGTTGATATTGCCATGACTGCAGGTAAAGATGATCTACTCTCCGAATCCTCATCGTCTTTCCAACCCCACTCTGATGTAGTGGCTGATGGAGGAGCAGTGATACTAGGATTTACTTGATTTGGTGGTGTGACTTGACTTGCACTGAGCTCCTCCCAAGGCTCAGTAGTTGTATCACTGAGCTTCTCTCCGCTCCCACTACTTTTCTCTGCGCTCGCAGCTGCTCCCTCACTACCACTTAGCGTCTCTTCTCTAACGTCCCAAGAGTCATCGATATCTTCGTGCTCCACTTGTTGCAAAAGTAAAGACGACACAGGCTCATGCACACTTTCTTCATCATGGTCATTTGTACTAGCAAAAGACCCTTCATCTTCCATATCGAGCGGTCTTGATGTTCTGGTGAAAGAGGAAGACATTTTCGATGTTGTTTCTGATGAATGTGATGTCATTTCTTTGTCTATTTCGCTGTGAAGATGTTTATCAACCTCAGATTCTTGCACTTGATTATTGTTCCAAGCATATTCCTCCGGAATAGTGGCTTTCACTCCTCCAATTGCTTTCGCAATCCCTGCATCTAAGCCCCTAGCATCTTCTTCCTTCTCCTCGCTTGATATTGGCTCACTTGGTCTTAGAACCGGAGTGAGGACATTCTTGGCTAAAATCATACTTTGCCGCTTCTTGGCCAAATTTTCCCTCTCCAGAGTGGATAAACCCCAGGCATCATCGTCGTCTTCGTCATCTCCTCCTTCAATGGCTGAGGCGAAGATAGTTGGTGGCTCAGAAGATATTGAAGCAGCAGGCTTTTCAATCATAACACTTTGCCTCTTTTTGTTGACCGCTTCCTGCTCTTGCGCCGAAAGACCCCAAGCATCGTCTTCTTCCTCTTCATCAAGTCCTGCATCTGTAATTTGCTGAAGCTGGCTGGAATGTTGCTTTTCCTGAGCAGCCTGATAGGCTAAAAAGTCTGATGCCAAATTACCTCTCATACTAGCCCGTTTTGCTGCTCTTTCAATCTTTTCCTCCTCTGTTAAACCCCAAGCATCTTCATCCACATCTTCTTCTTCGTCTAGAGATGCCATCAAGGCATCGGAATTTGCATGACTAGGTCCAGCTGGTATATTTGAAGTAGCTAAAGGCGCAGTCACATCATCATCGAAACCCCAAGAAACATCATCTCCATTTTCGTCTTCAGGTAAAGGTCCACTACCTAATTCATCCCTAGGCTTGACCACTCTCCTTCCTCCCAGGGCGGATTTCTTTTGTCGAGCTGTCCTACCACTCAAAGATGCTTTCTTCTGTACTTCTACTGATGTTTGAGCTCCTTCCTCATCCCAAGCTGACCACGCTTCGTCTATATTGTCATCAGCATCGTCTTTGGAGTTTGAAAGGTTCTCCACCGCACTTCTTTCCTTATCATCTTGAACATGCTCTTTCACTGCCTTTGGTATATCCATCTCGATCTCAAAGTCAACACTGACTGGTTGCCAGCCTCCCCCAGCCTCCTGCAAAAGTAACAGGCGTGCTCTTTTCCTTAGCTGAGTGCCTATGGTTTTCATGTAATGCCTTGAGATATTCTGCGACCAGTCCAAAAATTCTTCAGCTTCGTCGTGCAGCCCATCGTGTAAATATTCGCCTTGCAATAAAGAGTCATAAATCTTGTGGGCAAAGGTCGATAATTCTGCCAGCAAAGGAGCTGTGTTTTGTGCTACTGGCTTCTCTAGACGAGTTGGTAATACTGCCTTGAAGTACTTGAGTAAAGCCGATACGAATAGAGGCACGAAAACCTTGGAGAAGGTGAAAGTAGCTCGCGAAGATACTGTTGCATGTGAGAATAAATGCTGATGCAGGTATTCAAGCAGATGAATCAATGCCTCGATTATCTCGCCGATTTTGGAGGTTGATGCTCCTCTGATGACGCTCCACTTATCACTCGGTTCCAAAGTCCAAGCGCTGTCATTCTTGAGCAAGGGGATTACGATTTGGTCGAAAAGAGTATTAGCAAGCTTTTGAAGAAGCAGATCTAACTCTACCCGATTCTGCAGTGTAATTATCAGCTGTGTTAACGTGATGGTGGTGCCTGAGAAAGAATCTATCAGCATAACCTCCAAGGCATATACAGCTTTGTTTTCTTACCTTTTCCCTTTTCGTCAATTCGCAGACTTTTGGTCTCTGCTTGTATTACGACTTCTACACAGCTATTCCAATTTTCTAGTAAACGTTGCTTCACAGCTTCCTTTGCCTGTTCGAGTCGGTATCCTAGCTCTCTTATAGCTACTGGAGGTGCACTACTCGATAAACCTATCCACTTGAAGTCTTCATCGTCATCATCCTTGGTAGAATCAGACTCTGCTCCACGTATGCCAAGCAGAGATGCCCGGTGATTAGCTTCCCGAATTGCCAGTGTGATTCCGTCGAATTCAAGCTGGCCAGCTTGTATCCGACTCTCCAGCTCTTCTATGGCTTGAACGGCATCACGAATTAGTCCAGTAACCTTGTGGATTTTCCGCTTCTTCTCAAGTTCCCTCTGTGCATTGATAAATTGTGCAAATTCATCTAAAAGAGCCTCTCCTCCAAATTCTTGTAAATTTTCTTCTTCTTCCAATCGCTGCACTCGATTCTGTACCTCGGCCACTTTTCTCTGAAGCTTTACAGCGCTATTTGTCTGCTCACTAATTGTCTCTCTGCTTCCTGGCAGCGATACACTAGCTTCGATACTTTTCTCTAAAGTGTCGATGTGAGCGGCAAGAAGGTGAAGCTGATCAGACAGTGCTAATTTAGGTGCAACGTGTAAATGTGAAGTTGAAGGAGCCTTATCCCCTTCCGGCACCGCATCAACACCTATTTTGAGGTTCCTGAGCAAGGTTGGGAGAGGTGTAATCGACGCCATCCTGTAGCATCTCTCTCTCCCCCACTGTCGACTTTAATAGGGAGAAAGAGTAACACTAGCTTAACAACGATCATTCTCTCTCGCGCTCTCTTAAACCTTTGAAAGCATGCACGTGTCATTTTGTGGAGGGTAAAGCGGTGACGATGATGATGTGTACATCATTTCAATAGTGATAGTACGATTACATGAGATGAATAACAGAGAGACAGTGAAGTTTATGCAGTGATGAATAGCTCGGCTGAAGCGGGAAAAGAGAAAGGAGTCAGAACGAACTTTGTAGAATAAAACATTTACAAATAGACTTACGAGTCTGGCCCTTGACGAATTCAGCGACTTCCTCTACTCTGCTGACCCAAGCATTAAGACGTTGTTGAAGAGCTTCTACTTGTCCTCTGTCCAAAACACGAGGTTGCACCCAGGTAATACGTGCCAATTGTGCATGTTGATCAATCGTACCTTTGATCAACTTAAGTGAAAGTGCCTTCATTACTAGGTGCTCTACTTCATCCCGAGGCAGTCTAGTTTCAATAGCGATTGACTCAAAGCTTAGCGTCCTGTCTGTACTTGCTCGTCGGAATACGCTCTCGATAAGTGCCATTAGGCAAATCTTTTGTCTGAGGAAAGGTTGGTTTTCTGCGAGGATAGGCTCCGAAGGAAGATGAGGAATCAAGCTCTCAAACCGACCGATGTCCCCAGAGTTGAAGGAGAATAGGAGCGTCGAGAGCCATGAATGTGTGGAAGCCTGTAATGAAGTAAGAATAGGGTGTAGCAAAAGCTCTCCGAAATTGTAGATAGTGTCACCAAGTAGAGCGGAAAGTGCCAAATCGCGTCCACGCTCCACCCTCTCTTCTTGCTTCAAGTCTACCTCAACATCGATGCAGGCAAGATACAGCAGTGAATTTTTGTAGTATGAAGCGTATTCAGCCTTTGTCTGAGGGAAGTGCGTTAGAGTGATTCGCATCTTCTATCTAAGATTTCATAGACGCACCTTGTAAAAGTCTCCACAGACTCTATAATAGCTGGCATGAACTCCCCTCTCTACTGTATTAAATGTGTCCAAGATTTTTCCACACTGGTCCATTGCTGCCTTTGTTCCTTCTACGTCACCCAGTATCAACTTGAAATGGGCTGCTTCCATCTTTGCAAATACAAATGCTTCTTGCGAATCATGGGTGTCTACAGCAGTTGCCAATTTTTCAAGGAATTCAAGGGCTGCCGCTGGATTGGTGTATTGTTTCGAAGCAATCACAGCAAGCGCTACCAATCTCAAATGGCTAATTTTATCGCTAAAGGAGTGAATGAATTTGTTGTAAAGATCTAGTCGTAGAGTGCCATTCCCTGATGTAGGATTCGCCATGAATTGCTCGACTGACTGTGTGAGTTGAAACCATAGCTTCTTTGAATGGAGTTGACCAAATTTTTCATAAAATGGCTTTAATTCTTCGGGAGCCTTATTGGCAGCTGTCTCCAGCCAATTGTCTTTCATTATAACATCCATGATGGCTGCAATTGAGATGTTAGTGTTGGTATAATCACTCACACAACAAATATCGAGAAGGAATTCACACAAACCACAATCTTTAACGCGCGGCCTGCTAAAACCACGTGTGAAGGAAAAGAAACGCTCGGACCAAGGGAGCCTTTGTTCAAAACTAGAAATAATGACGACTGGTTCTTAATAAGGCTCGCCGACCATATGCCAACACTGGCGATCTTGTATGGCCTCTATAGCTTGGCAGAGAAAGCTGGAAGAAGCACAAGAGCTCACCAATCGAGGTGCTAGATCAGAGTTCGATAAAGATTACAACAAAGCTTTTCAGTGCTATGTTGGCGCAGGCGAATTATATCTTTGGTTAGTAAAGGAAAATGCAGGATCGACAGATAGATCACGATTAAGAGCAGCAGCGGAAAAGGTCTTGTCTCGAGCAGAAGTCATCAAACAACTCAAAAGGGATGTAAAAGCGGTGCAAGTGTTGCCTTTGAGTGAAGACGAGCAAGCAAAGGCTATAGATGCTGGCTCCAAGGTCGACTTTGTACGAATTCCAGAATGGAATGATACATACTGCATACCTGGACCTTCAAGTTTGGTGCGGCCTTCACCTGCCTTGTCGTCGAAACAGCTGAAACATAAGGCTAGATACCAAAGAAGGAGTGACCTACCAATTTGGGCAAATAGCATATTATATGACCCACAACGACCTCTTCGAGGATGCCACATTGTGCAAAGGGTAGTCACAGACTGTAGTTTTGTCGCAGCTCTAGAAGTTGCTGCCGAGCATGACGCAAAGTGGGGTACCAAGGTAAGCTTCACACATTATGGGTATACGTGGGTCTGATTTGAATCACTCTGACTTGAACTTATTGACTATAGCTTTCTCATGCGCCGCTTTATCCCAAGAATAAAGATGGCTATCCTGTTTGGAATACCTCTAGTAGTCATAATGTCCGGCTACTCTTTAATGGTAAGGAACGATGCCTTACCATCGATGACAGTATTCCATGTTATCCAGATGGCATGCCAATTTGTGCAGCCGGTGTCTTTGGCGAAGAAGTGCAAATGTGGCCATCTCTTCTAGAAAAAGCGTATATGAGCTTGCAAGGAGGTTATGATTTTGCGGGCTCGAATTCTTCTATCGACTTGTACGCTCTGACTGGTTGGATACCCGAGCAGATTGGGTTTCAACATGCTGACTTTCAGCGTGAAAAGGTGTGGAAGAGAATCAAGGAAGGATACGACAAAGCTCGCCTGCTGCTCACAGCTGGTACATCACAGGATATGACTAGGACACAATTGACTGGTCACATTGAATTAATTGGTTCGCACAACTATGCTGTCTTAGGTCTCGGGGAGGAAGAAGGTGAAAGGCATATTACTCTCATGAACCCATGGGAGACGCCATTAGGTCGTGAAATTGTCAAGATGAATTGGAATGAAGCTTGTGCTCGTCTTGACTCTCTTCATCTCAATTGGTCGCCTGATCTGTTTCAATATAAAGTAACATGGCATGGCACATGGAGACAGATTTCAACAAATCAAAATATATCGGTACAACTTATGGTCAAAGAGGCATGCGAGGTATGGTTACTGTTAATACGGCATCTCAACACTACTAATCAGTCAAATATAAAAGAGTGGATCTCATTGCACGTCTTTGGTGCACACGAAGAGAGCACTATTCGAAGGGGCGGACTATACGTTGACAGTACCCATCATTTGGTTCGCGTTCAGGTCAAGCCAGGAAAAAGGCGAATAGCAATCTCGCGTCAAGGAGGGGCAAACCAAGCTACATTTACTCTTTGTGCTTTCTCATCTGGTTCCATTAGCTTTCAAGACATTCCAAATACTACCTATCCTCACACATCTAAAATTTCAGGAAAGTGGACTAAGAAAACAGCAGGTGGTAACGCAAATTACTCGACGTTTCTCTATAATCCTCAATATGTTGTCACACTTTCAGGTCAAACTAGTCTATCGATCATGATGCAATGTAGTAAAGACATTGCCATGCAGGTAGCGATGATTTGGTCTCGAGGCAAGAGAGTCAGTAATATCACACAAGGAGATATCATAGCTTCTAGTGGAACGTACAATTATGGTGTAGCTATAGCCGAAGCTAAAAATCTGAAAGCAGGTCTTTATACGCTTATTGTTAGCACCTTCGACGCTGGTTTGACTGGTGATTTTGAATTGCAATTGCAAACAGATCAACCAGCCCAAATAGAAGCACTACCACCAGAAGGAGCGGGAATGTTTCACCAGCGTATTCGAGACGAATGGAAAAAAGAGAATGCTCAAGGTGGACCAAAGCACCAGTCATTTTTTCTTAATCCTACTTATGAATTCAAGCTAGATAAAGCCAGTAACATTTTACTCAGACTATTCATCAATCCAAAGCCTGAACAGATTCGACCTCCTATCAACATTGCCATCTTTGAAAAATCAAGTAGGCGAGAAATTGTCACTTCTGGACCATATTCTGATTTTGTGTGCGGCGTAGCAATCGAGGAAACACGACTGGATCCAAGAGACTACCTTGTAGTACTCTCAACATATGATGCTGGCATCTTTGCCGACTTTCTCTTGGATGTATACACTGAAAGACGAATTGTGCTTCACAAAACAGCCGAATAAAACATCTAAAATTTAATATAGTATTACAAGTAGAGAGAGCTATGACGGCACTGGATTGATTTTTCCTTGTGATGAGGTTATAAGGATGATGAGGGCAGTGGCAAAGATTGTAAGCGCAACAATTATCTCGAAGATGTGCACAAGACTTGAGGAAAAGATTTGACATATTAGTATAAATACATTCTGCCATTTTTTTTTTAATCTCTATCTCGATACTCACAAACTGCTGTGTGCTTCTTTTGCAGCAGAAGCATTGTGCCACCTCATACGATTGAGTCTACCTTCCTCTTCGTCTCCCTCGTGTGTTATGAGCTTATCCGCGTCCTCTAATGCTCTTTCACAGCGCATATAGTCGACATGACCAACGTAAAGCGATATCACTGCCAAGATAAAGAAGATGCCACCTAGTGTTTTTGAAAAGAGTGGGTGAGTATCTAGTACATCCTTAAGTGTACCATTGGTTGAGGTAGTGACGAATTGAGTGGATATATGTGAAGCAGTTTCGAGAAAGACATTGTCTCGCTTTGCCAATCTCTTTCGAAGTGCTCTCTTGGCTAGTGCATGCGAAAACTTTTGTGATAGATCATCTGTGACTTTCAGACCTTGTAAATTTAGTGAGTCATCGTTTGCAAAAACTCGAAGTCGTAGACGCAAAAAAAGTGCAACAGAGGCTATGGCGAGAAAGGTAGATAGTCGTAACCAGCTAAAGTACGTCCTCTCTCGAGCTGCGTGGTATATCCTCTTTCAGCTTGCAATTACAAGCCTCTTCCACCTTACTACTCACCAAGAAAGTCTCTAGAACTTTCACCTGAAGTGGTTTCGCTAGCAAAGTATGCCCACCATCGTCTCCGGCTCCCATCATTCCCAGTCTCTTCTTGGGATTCATTAGGCTGCCGTGGTATATCTCCAGCATCTACTGTTTTTCTAAGATTTGATGCACTGCCATACTTGGGTCCTGGACCAGAGCTCTCTGGTAAGAGAAGACCATCTTCGCCAGATCTCTTGGGGCTATGGAGAGGAGAGTTACGCGGAGAAGTTGCTCTAGGATATGAGTTGGGTATGTGTAGCGACAATTTATGGGTTGTTGGTGTGGAAGATCCTTGATCAGCCGAGGAATTCATTCTTTCTTCTAGCGTTCTAATTGTTAAACAAAGTGTTTGTGTGTGTGTGTGTGATGACGAAATATATTACACGACTCTGACTGATGCTTTTCTAGCAGGCAAATTGAATCTTACTACTGCCTGCTATTCAGCGCCAAGAGAACTTTGGCGTCGTACCGCCCTTAGTACCCTGACACTGGGAAAATTGATGAGGATAGGAGATTTAAATGTGTGGAAATAATTAGTTCAACGCAGTAGCTTTGTCCATGGAGTGGAGTTGGAAAAATAAAAGAAGAGAAAGATAGAAAACGCGAGATTGCCACACATGGAGGCTCGTGCATTGATTGCTAAGCCAGAATAAAAAGATTGTTATCATTGAACAAGTATACCACCATCACATTGATGCTGAAATTTATAATTGAAAAAGCTTAATCGAAGAGTATGCTAGTGAAGCAAAAGAGTTACGCGTCGCCTGACTGACGTAGCAAAGACAAAATTCATCAGTAAATTTTCGAGATTATAAGAATTGTGTGTAGCATTTGCAAGCACAGAGATTGCATTCTTCGATCGAGTAGAAATTTTGGCTTGTAATCGCGCGACGGTGCATTGCTGTCAAAAGCTTATTCGGAGCAAACAATGTAATCTATGTATAAGCCGTCACTTTCTTGACCTTACCTTGATATGACACTTAAGAAGGGGTTTCTACAGGGCAAGTGACAGATATTCCACCCTTTATGATGTTGTGAGCGTCAGGAGGTCCTTTTCCACAAGCTCTAATTCATAAAGTAAGGCAAAATCATCTTTACTTGCTACAAATCACACACACACACACACACCAGTGTGAGATGAAGATTTCACCTTGCATCAAAATCTGCTAAATTGGTAAAGTAAACCTACTTTGAAAATGTCTTAAAATCATCTTAAGATTCGTCGTGATCGTCGGAAAATAGCGTGTTCCCGTTAAACTCACATGCATCATTCTCCCTTTCTTTTTCTTTTCCTTGCATATCCAAGAGAATAACAGACCTCTGTGATAGATTGCTAAAGGTAGACTAGAAGTGGCGTGTACAAATTTGGACACAACGGTAAGAATTGAGCCGTTCTTCTTAATTAGCTGGTGCACAGACGGAACCTGTACTAAAATTTGCTGGTAATTAAAGGAGTCGTCCTTAGGGGGGGTTTAGTGTCATTTGGAATATTTTTCTTTAGGCTTCGCTTCATTAAGAAGAAAAAGGAGAAAATGGTACAAAAAAAATTAGACTACTGTACAGTCCTATGACAATAAGGGGTGGCTTTTTTTTTTTCCTTTAATTTTTTTTTTATATCTTTTGGGGGGGGGGGGGGGCTTCTAACTTTATTTTATTTTTTTCAAATTTTTCGCGCGATATATCACTTAGATTAAATAGAAATAAAAAATAAAACTCTACTTTTTCGAATTCGGACACTTTCTTCTTGATTTGATTTGAAAATGAAAAAAATTTAGAGTGGAGAGAAAGTCAGGGGTTTGGCGGGCGGCGGCTTTCGAGTTCGTGTGAACGACTAAAATCAGGCAAGTCTCACCTAGGTTTTCACTCAATCAATATTGCTCTCTCTCTCTCACACACACGCGGGAAAGGAAGTAGAATACAGCATGTATGTCGTGATAGAAAGCAAGAATTGGCTTTTGAAAATAAGATTTAGAGAGCAAGCTTCAGGTATCATGGACATTAGGAAAGAAGGGAAGGTGAGAGGTCTTCTTCAGCTTACCGGTACTGCCTAGGTGAAAGGAGGTAGCAGCAACTTTGTCTGATGTGAACTAGAAGTCCTGTCTGCTCGGAGCCTATTTGAGTGAAAGGGAAAAAAAATTAAACTAAAAAGAAAAGATGATCAGTATCTAATACCACTTTAGGCAAAACGAATTAATAAGAAAAATTGTTAATCAAGACTGCACTCTGGAAATTAAAATAAGCCAAGAGAAGCGCGATGTCGCTTCAAGGGAGGTCGGATAGTCTTCTTGTATACCGCTCTTGCGCGTACATGCATAATCGCTTATTTAAGAAAAGGTAATTATATAAATTTTCGAGAATTTTAAAATTAATTGTATAGAGAGAAATATATCAATTTATCATTTCAGTCGCAAGTTTTGACCAAGCTAATGTACTTTGCTAGATTGTAGGGAAAAAAAAAAGCTAATTCACCCTTGCATCCAGTCGCCCGCCGACGCAGGTGTTTGGATGAGGGTCGTGAGAGTGAGTGAAAGAGAGCAAGAGTCGGAAACGAATAGAGACGTCAAATCCTAGAATTGTATAAAGGAGGGGGGAGAGGTTTAAGATATAGATGTACTCTACCCTGTCAAACTTGCTTCATCGATCACTCACTCACCTCTTTCCACATCTTGCCAGTACCCCTACCATTCGGTAACCTATTCTCACACACTTCTTCCTTTGTGTTGACGCCCTTGACGAATTCCTCTCTATTCTTTTTGTGGCTGTCAACTATTTTCTTCAATTTCACTCGGTACTTGAGCTTCAATTGCATCTGTGTTTTTCTTTTCTTGCGTTGCATATACGCGGCACCGTTACTCTCTTCTCCGAAGAAAAATAACAAGCTGAACTCCGATTAGGGAAGAGTGACATCAATCGTCTTCGGTCCGTTCAATTTTCTAGCAAATAAAACTCTTTCTTCAGTCTACCTTGCAAAGACTTATCCTTTTCCCAAGTAACATCCAACATGGCTGCCATTGATCTTACGTGAGTAGGCTAGCACAATTTTTTTATAGCGTTTTAGCTTACCAAGTGATCTCTGTTTTTCTTTTTTCTTTCAGTCTTGGCTGCATCTTCATTGGTGTCATACTCAATGTTTGGCTGTACGGTTTCTCTTGCGTTCAAGCATACATTTAGTGAGTAGGCCCGCCCATCCCCTTCTTTAGCCTTTATTCCAATATATCGCGTCATCTTTTAGACGTTTCTTCAAAGACCACGAGACTGACAATGATGCTTTTACTTTTTTTATGTAGTTACTCTCGATTCAAACAAGACAGAACTTCCATGAGAGCTTTTGTCGCTCTCCTGTTCACCGCCGATACAGTCAATACCGTCTTGGACATTGTCTTTCTCTATCGATACGTCATTACCAACTTTGGAAATGGTACCTATGCATCTCGATCTAACAATGAATTTGCAACTGATCCTGTCCTCGTTTCCATGATTGGTTTCATGACACAACTCTTCTTTGCTTGGAGAGTTTGGAAATTAACCAATCATCAATTTTCTTGGGTTGCTCCTATTGCAATTGTCCTTGTTGGTTTTCTCAGTTTTATTTCAGCTATTGGAACTACAGTTGGTGTTGTCATTGTTCGAGATTTTGCTCTTTTCCAAAAGTTTCAAGTGGCTGTTATTATCTGGTTGGCGGGTGCTGCCATTGCAGACGCCATCATTACTACTTCACTCATCATCACTCTTCACAAGGCTCGAACCGGTTTCTCACAAACTGATGACATTATTACCAAGCTTATTCGTGGTACTTTGCAAACTGGTCTCTTGACTGCTTCATTTGCTGTTATTGATCTAGTCTGTAAGTAGAGATATTCTTCCATCTAGATGTAAGACATTAGCTGACCATTGTCTCTCTCTCTATCGCAGTGTTCTTGGCTAGCAGCTCGACTCTCCATCTCATCTTCAACTTGCCCCTCGCCAAGCTTTATGTCAACTCCTTACTCTCTACTCTAAATGCTCGTGCTTTCACCAACAATTCTCGATACACGATGCACAGCTCAGCACTTCGAGGTATGGGAGCTAATCAACTCAAGCAACAAGAATCTGGTGGCATTGTATCCTCACTTTCTAACAAGGGTGCTTTCAATCCAGTCAGCAGCAACAGTGAAGGTACCGCTGTGGCTGAGATTAAGCCAAAGGAAAGTAAGAAAGGTTACTTTGCCAATCGAGTAGGCACACGATCACACGAATTAAAAGATGATGGTATTCATATTCTTACCGTAGAAGAGAGATTTGAAAGTAGTGTACCAGACACTGGAGTTCGAGCATTACCATACACGACTGGAAGAGGTCCAAGAACACCTGGTGATAGTAGAAAGTCTTCTGATGATGATATGAGCGATGACAACAATTTTGGACTTACTCAAGAAAGTTTGGCAATGAGCGCAGTTCCCGGTAGAAATCGAGAATCTCCTGTCTCACCAACAGCAACGACGGCAGGTACTCATCCATACAATCGATATTAAGAGCGATTGATTCTCTTGTTTCTTTTTTTCTTTCTTTCATCACGACACATACCATACCATGATAAACTTCGAAGATTGGCACAAATTCCATTTACTTCTCCGCTACGTCACCAACATCATCTTCTTTTTCCAATTATTTTGGATTTGCTTCTTATCTTTTTCTTTAGCAAGTCTAACTGTATCTGTATCATACATTTGTCATTTTTGCCTTCTTGCATGTATGTTTTTATTTATAACTTTGTCCAGGTATCACGAATACACATATTACAGAGCACATCGATTGCTTTTGTCTATCTACACAATTTAGCTTGATATTTTACTCAAATACGACTTTCATGACCAGCCTGCATGAGAATATGGGGAGTAAGTTCGTCGATGGATTTGATGCCAGACAAGGCACAATTGAGCTCTAAGTCTGCCAAAAGTGATTTGAGAACTTGCTCTACTCCTTCCTGTCCATTCAACGCTAAACCCCAAGCCCAAGGTCTACCAACGCCTACAAGATCAGCCCCCAGTGCTAAAAAGTAGGAATAAGCATCGTGGTCAGCAATGGAAACGCCCAAGGTATTCACTGAAATTCTCACCCAAAGCTTTCATGATATCTGCTCCACTCCTAATACCTGAATCAAAGATGATCTTTGGCCCATTCTTTAAGCTCTTGAGATATCTAGCAATAGGCTTGAGTGCCTGCAAGCTACCAATAGCTCCATCAACCTGTCTACCACCATGATTTGAAACCCAGATACCATCCATGCCAGCTTCTACAGCTCTACTTGCATCAGTAACATCTTGAATACCTTTAAGAATTATTGGACCATCTCCCCATGTTTTTCGAAGGAAGGGTAGATCAGACCATTTCCTCGATACACCTGGATTTAATTGACTAATCGCAGCAATTGAAGCTGCTAGCACATCATCTTGACTAGCATCTTTGTCCAGTGGTGATTTTCCTTCACAATACTTTTCGACAAAGACTGGATCACTAAACACATTGGCAACACCTTTTCCAGTTAAGAATGGATTGTATCCAGTGTCAAGATCAGAGGGTCTCCATCCTAAAATCCAAGTATCAAGTGTAACTACAAGAGCTTTATATCCTGCTTTCTTCGCCCTTTGAAGTATAGAAGTGGTTATATCGTCATCAATAGGCCAATATAGTTGAAAGAAACCTAATCCGTCCGATGATGCAAAGTCAGCTTCAGATGCTACTTTCTCCATTGGTATGGAAGCTGCGCTCGATTGAGTGAATGGAATTCCAAGAGAAGTGGCTGCTAATGCTGTTGCTACATCAGCTTCTTCATGTAATTGACTCTGTACTCCGATTGGTGAAATAATTAGAGGGGTAGCATACTTTGTCCCAAACACTTCCCTTTCCATCTGAAAGTCGGCTACAGTGACATCCGCCAGCATTCGAGGTACTTGAGACAGAAGAGAATCAATCAAATAATTAGCATTTATTGCTATCTCTGCACTAAAAGGTATAATTCTCACCGATTTGATAATTATCTAAAGCCTTTCTGTTATTCAGTTCGGTTGATTGAGTACTTGCACTACCGTCAACATAGTCAAATGCTTCTCTTTTCAACTTTTTCATAGCCAACTCTCGCAAGTTTTTATACTTTGTAGTTTGAGGCTTTACTCCACCTTGCAAAGCTTGGATGTAAATCTCACGCATGTATTGACTCTGATGACAACTATTCATCAGTATCACTGCTGTACTACTGATTATTGTTTTCTTTTCAACTAATAACCTACCTTGGCTTCACTCATCTTGGTGGTATGATTGATGCACGGGAAGATGAGAAGGAATGCGGGGGTCACACACAACTCCTCTTCTGTGTGGAGTCAAGTCACTCAGATTTCTAGTAAATTGCCTGGTACTATACAATCTTCCTGATCAAATCCGCGTGGCCATAAATTTCATCAATTAGGTTTCACCAAAAGTAGAAATTTTTGAATTGACCCGACTTTACGGCCGCTGAAGCACTCTGAGAGAGAGTTCAAAAGAGAGACGCGTAAGACGCGGCGAGGTCTATTAAACCAACAGCTACACTTTGCCTGTCGCATTTTTCTCGCTCCGATTTGCCCCCCTTTCTTCCACTGGATTCTGTTGCTCCAAGTAAACCTCTACTGAGTGCTGCTTCCATCCATTGGAAAGGTGATCAAAGTGATTCTTTGATTACTTGTACTTCTTATACATGGTCACAACCACTGCGACAACTACTTTACTACCGGTGATGGCAGACGATATTGGTACCAACGCGGGTTCTTCTGCTACAAAAAGCGTCTATCTGGCCACGTACTCTTCTGTTGCCGTTTTTGAGCTTATGGTACGAGGTATTGCTTGCATGCGTAGGAGAACAGATGGTTACATCAACGCAACTCAAATTCTCAAAATTGCTGGGATTGAAAAGGCAAAAAGAACAAAGATTCTGGAAAAGGAGATTCTTACAGGTGAACATGAAAAAGTTCAAGGAGGTTATGGGAAGTATCAGGGTACATGGTGCGTAGCTAATGACGAGAGATTCAGAAGATGTCTTGCTGAAAGCGCTCACTCTTTTCTCCTACAGGATTCCTCTACATCGAGCGCAGGAGTTATCTGCTACATATAATGTAGCTCACCTTCTTGAGCCGCTTCTACACTTTGATCCTTCTACAGCTGCCAGCGTGCCAGTCGCTGGCCCAAGACGAAGGCCAAATCCAAATGCGCCTTCTGCTAGCATGTATTATCGACAAGGTCCTGGTGCACAACAATCGGCAGCAGCAACGAAAGGTGTAGTAAGCTCAAATGCTTCTCCTGCATTTGGAAATAGTCAAAGTACCTCGCTAGCAGGACCGAGTCAGCAACCCAGATTCTTACCCCTTCGACCACCTCCAGAGTCAGAAACATCCACAACGTATCCTCGTGGAACTACCGCTGTACAGAGAGACTTACTGTCCAGCTTTTCATCACACGGCTACACACCCCAAGGTATATCTCTTCCTGGCGCATCCGGCAAGACCAAGCGAAGTGCAGATGACATGCAGGAGAACGGTACAGATGGAGAGAGAGAGACTAAGAAGAGTAGAGCCAATGCCACAGAGGGTAGTGGGGTCAATGGAATGTCAAATGGAACTCCAATTGGACCATCACCGGTCAAAGACCTTAATGCACTAGGAAGGAATACTTCACCAACTTCTGCTTGGCGAGGTGCAAGGGCGCCAACTCGACTCAATCGTGTTTCTCTGGGACCGCCTGATGCTTTACGAGTTCTTCAACTCAATGGAACACGATTTGCTGACCGACCTCAGACACTACACGAAGGAGATGAGGGTGAAAAGCGAATGCGAAGTAAAATTCTCCAACTATTCGTTGAAGCAAAATTGGCCGAGACCGATACAGAAGAAGAGAGTGAGACACCTACTAGCAATGATCTAGCCAGATTGAATGATTTGTTGCTCGAGCTACGACATGCAGCCAGTCTTGCCGGTCACAGCACACTTCCAGATGGTGGAGATCTTGATATGCCTCCTGCAGTAGACCTGAATGGACCACCTCCTTGTGTTGATCTCGTTATTGACGATCATGGTCACACTGCTCTTCACTGGTCAGCTGCACTTGCCAAATTAGCACATGTAAGAATGCTTGTGTCAGCCCCACCTTCATCTGGAGGGGCTAATCCTCATGCCGGTAATCACGGAGGCGAAACAGCCCTCCAAAGGTCTGTCCTCGTTTCGAATTCTTACGATACCAGCACTTTCCCAATCTTGCTTCATCTTCTCTCTTCGAGTCTTCATACACGAGATTACCGCAAGAGGACAGTATTGCACCACATTGCTCTCGTCTCTGCATTACGAGGAAGAGGTGTTGCGGCACGATACTATTTGGCTTGCGTATTGGAATACATTGCTACACATCAAAGTGGTCGCTACGCTACTCTTGTAGATGCACAAGATGAAGATGGAGAGACAGCTCTCTCAATTGTGGCAAGAATTGGCAATGCTAGTATGGTCAAGATGTTATTGGATGTCGGTGCTCGCAAAGACATCACCAATGCTTTAGGTTTGAAACCTTCTGATTGGGGCATTGAAGGACTCGATGGTGATCATGATGAAACAACGACAGCACCAGAAAAGCAAGCAAGTGAATTGGTCAGTAGTCTTACTCGACCACCCAAGGCACCCGTACAAAAGAGCAAAGACGTTCTTGAGCAGATGTCTGCTGTTCTATCTGATCTAACAGATGTTTTTCAGAAAGAAGTTGCCGACAAGGAAGAGGCACTCACTGTTGCTCAAGCACATTTGCAAAGTGCCACTCGTGAGCTGGCTTTGCGAAGAAAAAGAATTGCGGAAGGTCAAGCAAGGGTAGCGGAAAGAGATGAGGCTAAATTGAGGAGGGCCAATCTGAGTCGCACTCTACAAATTGAATTGAACGCATCTGAAGAAGAGGATGAAGCAGAATTAGTAAAGCGTTGCTTGCAATTTGAGGGTGAAACAGCATCGATGGATCTCGATGGGCCTGATTCATCCCCATTGGATCAAGAGCCAATCTTTGCAGAAAGTGCAAAAGTCGATAGTCTAGTCAAGATGCGATGGCTCCATCATTGGTATTCAAACAGCTTAGAATCACTACAATTACGCATTAATAATTTGCATCAATCCAGTCAATCAAAATTGGACCAATGCAGAAAAGTCGTGGCAATGTGTTGTGGGGTACCTGAGAACAAAGTAGAAGCTATGCTAGACGATCTAGTGGCCGCTATTGAATCAATTGGAGTTGAAGGCGTCGATTTACAAAGATTGGCAGGCTTCCTCAGTAAAGTCAACCGAAATCCTCAATCAGTGGAATTGTCTGCTCAGTAATTAGGGAAAAAGTTATATGGGATAGCAGGACAGAATGTCAAAATTTGTCTTGTCCAAGTAGTGTATGTATTGCAACGTCGTATTGTAACCTATTTGATTGGTAATTATGTTATGTTATTCAGAGTACATTGCTAGAGTAAGAAGGTCGAGTTCTTGGATTAATTCTTTGCTTTGATGACGAACCAGACCATCAATGTCGGTTTGTGATATGTATCCGAGTACAGCAGATGTTCGTTTTGCTTTCTCTTGAGAGAATAGTAATTTGATAGTAAGAGTTGACGAAGAAGAAGAAGAAGAATTCTTACCACCCACGATGCTACCATTGGGTAGACGAAGAGCTGTCAAGCCCTCTTGTTGCAGTTCATTGTCCTCCCTGTTCTCTTGTATTGCTTCTAATTGGTGTCTGCTGCCTCGTATGAATAAAGTCAAAAGAAGAATAGCAGCCCTTCTTAATTGTGGCAGCTTGGAATTTGTTTGAGTAGGATCTTCCATATCTTGCTGTTGTGATTTGCTAACATCTCTACTGACTGTTTCAACAGAGAGTAAGTCGAGTATAGCATCCACAATGACACTTCCTAAAGACGAAGTAGAGAAAGCCACTGGACATGCCTCAACACAGGTGCCGAGTATTGAAAGGTATGATGATTTTAATGTCGTTGACCGTTTTGAATCTCGTAGTGCAGTGACTAGTGGCACTACAATCTCATTAACATGTGGTGAAAGAGCTTCTTCAAGTTTTTGTATGACTTGTAAGAGTGCTTCACCCATTCGAAGTTGCACATCTACTTGTCCTTTACTTGTATTAGTTGTACTACCGCCAAGATACAGACTGACAAGACGCCGTATCATTGCTTTTCCACCAGTATTTGCCATCTCAGCTACTCCCTTTACAGCATTGAGATAAAGGAAACTCTCATCATCTTGTATGGCTTGAATATAAATGTCTAGTATTGCATTGGTTAATGCTGGATCCATTAATTTATCCTTTTTGACATCTGATGAACCGCAAGCTGCCAATTCTTTCAACATGACCAAACCATGCGCACGAACTGGTAAGATTGGGTCTTGAAGTAATCTCAAAGCCTCTTGATAAGCTTCATTACCGTTTGCGTAAGCTTTCTGGAGAGGCTTGTTTGATTGGCTTAAATCAGTTTTTTTGTGATCTACTTTTGAAGATTTTCGAGCAGTGAGGACTAGTCTTGTTTCCTTTGCAAGCGTACGAATTTCGGCATTACTAGAGGAGACAGCGTGTGTCTCAAGTTTGGAGGATATAATTGTCAGGATACTGTGGCTCTCTGTCGATATGTTGGGATTGCCCTCCAATAATGCAAGCAAAAGGTTTAATGCAGTCTCTATTAGCTCATCATCCGTTTCATCCAGGTCATCACTTTCATTTTCGTAATTTTCGCCTTCTTCTTCTCTTAGCTGCTTGCCAATGCTAGACAAATCAGCAAAGGCACTTTTCGTGCTTACATCGGCTTTCAGATAGACTGATGGATCATCATCTTTCACTTTACTTTTCTCATTTGAAGTTTGAGTAGGAACCGCAGAGCCGAGTGCAAAGTTGATGAATGCTAAAACTTTCTCAGCTTGGCCAGAAAGTGGTTCTGCACCGAAAACATTAATGAGCTCTAGGATATGCTGAATGAAGAGTATACTATTAGTGTGAGTCGAACTATTAGATGAGAGAGTCTTTCGAGATTGCTTTGAGATGGTGTACGATTCTAATAGCTCACTCAGCAGCTCTGATGCTAGATCCTTCCTAGATGTTTCCTTTAGCAGAGATGCAAGAAGAGATGGTGACGGTGCGAGGTTCAAGGCGGAGAAAATGGAAGCTGGTATGACATCTGCTTCTCCTTCTCGATACATTATGCTTTGCAAGTCCCGAATATTTAGGGTTGAAAGGGTTTGGTCGATATCCTTGGCAGAGTCGCCAGTCCTCCAAGCTATTATAGTGTTCCTATTCTGCCTTTCCCAAAAGGGAACCAATTCTTCATCAGCTACAGAGTCAATCGCTCGCACACTGGTGCCAGAAATGCCAAACAAGCCCGTCTTCTTCTCAGGGCTTAGTACTTCGCTAGCCTCTCCCACGTCGGCAAGTCGCATCCAAGTAGCGAGTAGCGACCATGTCATAGAGATCAAAGAGTCTGTTGCAGCTTTTCCTTTCCATTCTGTCACTCTTGGTTCATTATCACCTTTGAGAAAAGAGTGTAAAGTAAAAAGGGAAATAAATACTGGAGCAATGAGAAAGGTAAGAAAACTCGTAGATGGCTCTGAGTGCTCCACAATCTGGAAGAGAAGTTCAACAGAGGCGTGAATCTGATCAGATCTAGGTGATAGTGTACTGTCTTCTGGACTCAGAAAATTCCAGAGACAGCCTTGAATCGTTTCTCGAACTGCTTCATGGGCTACCTCGTGTAATCTTGCTAATGAAAAGCATGCAGCTGTCTTTTGAGAAGAGCTAGACTGGCGAGAGGGTGAATACTGTTGATCTTGAGAATCATTATTCGGTAAATCGCTGACCACTTCCAACAATTTGGGAGTAATGATAGATGCAAATGTTCCCTCGGGCATATTCTTAGGCGGCGTACTGAGAAGATGACCAGTACTAACAAGCTTCTTCATCAACGCACTTCCTTGATCATCCTCAGTCCCAAAAGTATTTTTTAACAGTGCCATGACTCCATCTGGACGTAACAGCTGAGCAGAATAAAGTCGTTCTGTTGCTGACTTGACAAAAGGTGGAATTGGTGCATGAGAAGTACCCATTTTTGTTTTCGATCTTGCAACATGACCACTTGCAGAGAGAATTTGAAGGCTAGAAGCTGATGGAACCGAGCGAAGGAGAGCATTCAGATAGTTGAGAGAGCGTCTCTTTACTTGTTCTCCACTTTCATCTCCTCCCTTTGCACTAGGACCCCAGGCCAAGCGAATAGCAATCGCGATGATATGAGGAGCACATGTATGTACAACAGCACTTGATACCTCAGTTGAAACGCTATTGGGACCAGTCAAAGTCTCTAGTCGACTCAGCGAGTACGCCATATCAGCAATGACGGTGTGCAAGTGTGATACTTGAGCCTTTCTCCTCTCATTCAAAGTGTCGTCATTCGGAACCTCTTGCAATTTAGGAGTAGCTTCAGTTGATACATTCGGACTATGAAGTATTCGGAGACAGGTGTCGAATGACACAATAAGTGGCACTAGCTTCCAATTAGCCAAGATGGATAGAGTGATCTGAAGTATCTGTCGGTCTCGTACGCCTAATAACGGCGCGAGTGTCGAAGCTGCAGACGATGAATGCGTTGATTGTTCGATCGAGATTGCTTCATGAAGCACTTCTAAAGCTTCTAGTGCACAGTGACCAGTCTCATCTTCCAGGCTTTTGCCTCTGCTTTCTTTTCTGTCGCTTCCTACAATTTCATCATACCCGACCACCCTTTTCTCTAATCGTTCTGCCAGACGAGCTATGGGAATACATCGTACGTGAGTCCAGAATTATCAAGTCGTCGCCTTACTCGCATGACTGACCTTCTTCACTCTTCTGTGTCACTGTGAACCTTTCATCTCGCTGACCACATAAGCAAGCAGCAGCCTCAATCGCCCGTCTAAGCGCCAGTGATGCCGGCATCACCACGCATTTCTCTTTTTGTACAATATTATCTTTAATTTAAGAAGTCAAAAAAACTATAAAAATTAGGTGGAGAGATCAAAGAAGCCTGCAAAGACACAATACCCGTTTACCACGTGAGCCATATGAAACCATATGCATTCCCGACCGGGGCATTTACCCGACTAATTGATTGTTATTAGTGGTAGCATAGTCCCCTTTCATTCTCTCCCTCTCCTGTCTCAACAAAATTCCCTCACATTATGGTTGTCAGAAGAACGGCATCTCCTCCTACTACGTCAGCAGTAGAGACTAGTAGTGAGCGGGCACCACTACTACAGACATCTCGTACAGGAGCTCGTAGAAGTACCTTTCCAACCATTCCAAAGAGCTTGCTTCTTCCAAAAAATGTAGTTCGGGCTTTGCTACTTCTTTTATTAGTACTTATAGCCGGTCTATTGAGCGCCATTATCGTACAAGAGGTTAAAGATAGAAGAGATCCAAGATGGGGAAAAGGTAGAAATTATCGACCTGTACTAGCAGAAGGAAGAAATGGAGCAGTAGCAGCAGAGAGTGAAAGATGCAGTAGAATTGGTGTAGATGGTGAGTAGCATTTGCTAATTCATGTAAGTGTCTAATTTTAATTTTCATATCACACTACAGTCCTACAAGAGAATGGTACAGCTGTCGATGCAGCTATAGCTGCCACATTCTGTACTGGAGTCGTTAATATGTTCAGCTCTGGCTTAGGTGGAGGTGGCTTTATGATTGTTCGAGTACCTGAAGAATGCACACTTGCTGAACAAAGGGAAGGTTTACAGCATTGTAGCAGTAAAAAGGTCATTGACTTCAGAGAAACTGCTCCTGCTGCTTCACATGAAAGGATGTTCTCCAACGATGCTATGCTAGCTAGGATAGGAGGCTTATCGGTTGGTGTGCCAGCTGAACTACATGGACTAGAGGAAGCCTACAAGAGATGGGGAAGATTACCTTGGGCAAGATTGGTAGAGCCCAGTATCAAATTAGCGGAGGGCACATTTGTTGCAAGGGAGCTTGATCGGCGGTTGAAACTATTTGGATCGTTCATGATAAATGACCCAGATTGGAGTCCCATCTTTACGAATCCAGATACAGGTGCTTTACTTCAGCATGGTGATACTATTAGACGACCAGGCTATGCTCGATTACTCCGTGCCATTGCAAATAAAGGATCGAGGGCATTCTATGAGGGAGAATTTGCTGCTTCAATGGTAGAAAAGGTGCAAGCCAAAGGAGGCATCATGACTTTAGATGACATGCAGGCTTACAAAGTGCGAGTGTCGGATGCCATCGAAGGACATTGGAAGGGCAGACGAGTCTTTACTACACCAGCACCTACCTCTGGTCCAGTCCTTCTTTCCGTCTTGAATATCCTGTCTGGTTTCAAGCATTGGAATCGTAATGGACCAACAAGTGGATTGAGCGCTCATCGATTTATTGAAGCTTTAAAATTTGGTTCAGCACAGAGGACTAGGATAGGAGATCCAACCTTTATGAATACTTCATCATTGCGAGAAATTCAGCAAATCAGTACTGAACGAGAGGCAGAGTACCTGAGAAGCAAATTAGATGATGAGCACACCCATGATCTCGACTATTATGAACCTTTATTCGACATTCGAGACAGTCATGGAACTATGCATCTGAGTACACTGGACGATGATGGAATGGCTGTTGCACTTACTAGTACAGTCAATTTGATCTTTGGTAGTCAAGTCATGGATCCAGTATCGGGAGTTATCTTTAATGATGAAATGGATGACAGCTCTACGCCTGGTGCACCTAATGCCTTTGGATTGTATCCATCTCCATACAACTATCCACAACCTGGAAAGCGACCTTTAAGTAGTACAGCTCCTACCATCATTGAACACTCTGATGGATCCATCTATTTGACTATTGGAGGTAGTGGTGGTTCACGTATCTTTGGCTCCATTGCTCAAGTTTTGCTAAATATAGATTGGGGTATGGATGTTTCAGAAGCAATTGAACGACCTCGAATTCATCATCAACTTCTTCCTACTTCTGTTAGTGCAGAGACGACAACAGAAGAACATATTTTAGACGCACTTCGTGATCGTGGTCATGAAATTCAAATGGTTGACATTGATATGGCAGTTGCAGAGGTTCAAGCAATCATGTGCGAAAGAGGTCCAGGTCGCTTTAAAAAGATCATGGCCGCTAGTGATTCCCGAAAAGAGGGTGTAGCTATTGCATATTAGACTTTATTCTTCTTTTTTTTGTTCTTTTTCCATTTATAGATTCTTTCTTGTAAACATATCATCATTGTTATCATCAATACAAGCGCAAAATTTACATTCTTCGAAGGAAAGGAAAGGTAAAATGTGTGTATCTTGGTGTGCCTGCGGCATGTACAGAGAGCTATGTAGGGGACCTTTACTTCTATAGATAATAAAGTCAAAGTTCATTGCTGTATAGTAGAAGGTTATGTTGATCATTATCTCGGCAATGTCTTGGCGGCTATTCAGGTACGATGCAAGCAAGTAGGAACGAAGCAAGTTGTGTCGTCACTCTATGAAATGCTTCTCTTCTAAAAAAAAAAAAAAAAAAAAAAAAAAATCTTGTTGCCCCTCCATCGGTGATGCAACGCGTTGGTATTAATCAACCGGTCTTCCGTTGATATGGAAATTTTGTACGGGAAAAATACTTGATTCATCTTTTAAACTTGTTTCCCTTTCTCCATTCTACGCGACATGTCATTAATATTTATTTAGTGGGTACTTTCGGTCTTTACTCAACACAACTTCTACCCATAGCAAGGGCAGCCATGATGGTAGACTACAGCGCAGTAAGCAATAGAGTGACGAATCAGGAAAGAGAAAGAAATTACAAGTGAATGCATAGATGATCAGTAAATTTGGGGGTTAGATGGGAAAGAATCTCTCCGAAGAGTATAAGAGAAAGGACGCCTTCATTGATTTCTTTTTCCCTTCTCTTCTTGTTCCTTACTTCGGTCTCTTTACACTTGTTTCGTTTTCTTCCTTCTCTTTCTCTCCCCTCACCTTTCTTCTTCTTGGCTCCGGTAGCCTAACAACATTCGACTTGTGCCCGTCTATTTGCTCACTTGATTAGCTGTGCTATCTCTTGTTGAATTTTTTTCTTCCATATCTTTTGTGATCGATATTAGTCTGTGACTTTTCATCGTTCCTACACAAGATCTTTTTTTCCTCTCTTCTTCTCCACTCATTCACACATTCTTTTCAAAAGTCAAACGATAATGTCTTCTCGTCAAAACAACTCTCAAATGGTCGGTTTCAAAGGATTGAGTGCCGCAATCCTTGTTGCTCTTTTGCTGGCTTCCACCAATGCTGCTCCTGCTAAACTTCGTCAACGTGAAGTAATGAGCGAAACCGACATTTACAAAGTTGGAATTCCCGTTGGAGATTCAAGTTGGTATGCTTCCAAAGTAGCAGCAGAGTCTGCTGCTTCATCTACAGCTGTTGCATCTCCAAGTGCCAGTACCCCAGCTGTCATTTCTCCAACGCCTGGAGCTGAAAATGTATTGGCAAACCTTCTCAGTGGTGCATTTGGAGGTGCATTAGAAAGTACCAATACTACTGAAGAGGCTTCAGAGTTTGCTAAAGCTGAAGGAGTAGATTTACAAAAGACAATGTTCCAAACTCAATCGTCAAAAAGGATGGGCGCCAATGCTTACCGACAGAGAAGTTGGAATAGAGTAGTAAAACGTCAAGCTGATACAGATAATGGTGACCCACCTATGCTCGCTTCTACCAAGACTAGTACAGCAGCTACCTCTAGTGCTACCGATAGTGCTTTGGTGAATGCTGCTACCTCCACTGCTACAGGGGTCACTATCTCTACTGTTACTGCTTCTGGCACTGCTTCTGTCTCTGCAACTACTCAAGAAGCTACTGTCAGTACCGTCACCGCAACTGCATCAACAGATGCTACTTCTACCGTTACCGCTTCTGCTAAGACTGCCGATGCATTCCCAACTGTATCTGCTGTATCTTCGACTATAACAATTGATGCTACTGTTTCTACTTCAAGTGCTGCTGTTCCTACCACCAGTAGCGCATCAACCAGTGCTACAAGTACTGCCGACGAGAAGGCTTCTACTTCAAGTTCCGAAACAAGTGCTGCATCTACCAGCACTCGGGCCGCCGTTGCTGCTACTACTACTTCAAGTGCTCAGGCAACATCAGAAGGTCTTTCTCAAGTTCCAGTTGCTACAATGACTGTCACAGATAGCTCCGGTACAACGACAAAAGCTACTAACTCAGCCAAGGCTACCGATGCATCTACGTCTACTGTCACTGCTACTGCTTCCACTTCAGCTACGCAATCAGCATCTGCTAAAACTGTCGAATCTGCTTCATCCTCTGCTCCTCCTCCTTCCTTGACTGCTGCTTCTATGACTACATCCAAGAGCAAGAAGCATCATCATCACTCTACTTCTCAACTGTCATCAGCATCTGCCAAAGAGTCTGCATCAATTGCTACTACAACTTCAACTGCTGTCACCTCTGCTGCAATTTCTTTAGCTAGTGATGAAGCCATTGAAACTGGTTACGTCTCCATGACTATCATGGTTCCAATCAATCAAGTTTTAGGAAATTCAAAAATTGCACCAGCATCATCAAGTACCACTGCATTTAGCATGATCCCTTCTGCTACATCTTCTTCTACTACTAGTAAGACTACTGGCTCAACTGATCATGAAGATGATTGTGAAGGTATCGTATCAGACGACTCTATGTTGGCAGGAAAAATGAGTACAAGTGAAGAAGCTTCTTTCTGGTCTTCCTTGTCAAAATTGTTTGGTTTCTCTCGAAGAAGTGTAGATGATGAAGTCGTATTTGACCGAGAAGACTAGAGGATCACCCTTCTCCTATCCCTGAATCTTAACCCCTCTTGATTCCCACTGTACTCTTTAAAACTTACATTCGTTTTCCATTGAATTTTCTGTGGTAGTGCTATGCATGCGAAATATAATACCTTGCTCTGCCCCCAATACTGCTGATTGAAGTCTAAAATTTAGTTTATATTATGATATTTGATTATGTAAGAGTAAATTTTTCCAGGAGGCTTTCGGGATTTTTTTTTGTTAAGAGCTGTAATGCGAAAGGAAAACAGTAAGAGCACTAGCGTTCTACCCTCATTCTACTACAATTTAATGGTAAGATGCAGCAACCGATCTTGGCTTTCAAGTTAAGGGTGATTGCATTTAAAGAGCATGTCAGACTACGCTGACTGCCCCCCCTTCCAACCTCTGGATTGCAGTAAGGATTTCACTCCTCCCGCCATTGGCACCATTGCGAGCCACTAAATTACTCTCTTACTTTCTGATAGCGCGATTTTGTAATTCCCATTTCTAATTTCTTTTAATTCAAATCTATGTCATGTACAGATACTATAAATCAGGTAAAAAGCTAATGGTTCAGACTATTATTGTTTGTGTTGCAAGTTATTGTATTGACATAGCTAAATCAGATTTAGATGGTGCACATTGAGTCTTTTTGCAGGCAGGAACGAACGGGAGCGCCAAAATTATAAGGACAAAAAGAGCTTATTATTAACTACAAATTTCAGTAGTCTTTAATTTTAAATACACACCACACAGAGAGAGATTGTGCGTCGTCTATAAAGATGAACGGTGTGGGTCAGCAGTAAAAAAGTGGCATCTTTCTTTAACTTTTGTTTTTTTTTTTTTTTTTTTTGTTTTTCTCTTGAATAAATAGCCTGAAATCAGTCTATTCCTTTTTTTTTCCTGAATAAAAGTCTCACCCTTCTACCTATCATAATTGGCTTGCCGATTACCAGTCAATTTCGATAAAGCAAAATAAACGGGAAAAATAATTAGGATACACCTGCTCAGAGTACACACAATTCAAATCACTTCTATTTTTTTTGACCCTCTTGAAGCACATGTAATACCAATACTAAAGGTGAACAACCCTTCTGTTACAGAGTTGAAAATTCTCTGTGCTCTTCTGCCCAAAAGAAATCAATGCGTATTGATTCGGAGCTCCGCATCTTTGGATTAGCTTCTTCCTATACCGATAGATTGTATCTAATAAGCTTTTTTACCTTTATTGAACCCCTCTTCCCCCCCCCCCTTCCCCGGTCCAGAAGGAGGGTAAAAGGGAAGTTGCTGATGTCGTAAGTGAAAGTGATCTCACATTACCACTTTTACCTCATCTTTACATTAACCCTCCATCACTTTCCACTCCTCTACCCTCTGGCTACTACCCTCCTGTTTCGACTTCATCACATCCCACAGTCATCATTTACTTTACCGCCTCTGCTGAAAAGACGCTTACCCCATACTGTGAGTTAAAGCATGCAAAGCTTAATAATGCGCGCGCGCGCACGCACAATTACAAATGTTATGCAGTAGCTGCTTAGATGGTGTATTAACATCAAATATGAACCCCCTTCTTTTTTCCCACCTTTAGAGAGTCATGTCGACCAATCCTCCATCCCAGAATGCTCTTCGTAGTAGCTCTGTTTCACCAATGAGAGCACCAATCACATATCAAAGATCACAAAATAATCATAGAGGTCCATCGCCACAAGCAAGTAGTCTAACTGCGTCCAGCTCAGATTCACGGAAAAGGAGATCAGTAGATGATTATTTGGGAGAAGGTGAATTGGGGCCATATAGTCATCTCATGCAAGGTAGTATGGGTAAAATGGGATCAAAACATTATGGTCCAACTATCGACTCTAGATCAACTTACAGCCATGCAGAACAAAAGTATAATATAGCAACTGTAGCCAATACCACCATGTACAACAAGAATCAAAGAGAACCAGATGATTTCTTGGTGAGAAGTGTTCAGACAACAGAGGTTTAGTAAAAACAACTTACATTTTATTCTTCTTCTTGCCAATCCAGCACGAACCAGATGGAAAACGTCGTGACACGCACTTCATTTTCTTTTCACCTCGTGGTTTTCTCAATGTCATGGTTCTCACCATCCTCATCTTGGGTTTACTAGCTCTATTCGCAGGTTATCCAATTATTTCCCATTTCACCAGAAAACCTGTATCCAAGAAAGGTGCCTTTGCATTGGGTGGTACAAATGGAACAGGTCAAGTACCTGTAATACTCAACACAATGCATCTCATTGATCCAGAGACACCATCCAATGTTCGAGAATATACAAGTGGACAAACAAAGGACAAATATCACCTCGTCTTTTCAGATGAATTCAATGCAGAAGGCAGAACTTTTTGGCCAGGTGATGATCCATTTTGGACTGCTGTTGATCTATGGTATGGTGCTACAGGAGATTATGAATGGTATACACCAGAACAAGTCAATACAACAAATGGTTATTTACAAATTACGTTAGAAAATAAACCTATTCACAATTTGAATTTTAGATCAGGAATGTTACAAAGTTGGAACAAGTTCTGTTTTCAAGGTGGTTACGTTGAATTTAGTATAGTATTACCTGGTTCACCTACAGAAGTTGGATGGTGGCCTGGCTTATGGATGATGGGAAATCTAGCTAGACCTGGATATTTGGGTACTACGGATGGAATGTGGCCTTATTCTTACAATTCATGCGATGCAGGTATTTTACCTAATCAGACTAATCCTCTTCAAACTGGATATACTCAAGTAGCTAGTAGTAGAAAGTATGGTAGAACAGGATTGAATTGGCTTAGTGGAATGAGAACACCATCTTGTACCTGTTCAAGTGACGAACATCCTGGTCCTAATCCAAATGTTGGTAGGAGTGCACCAGAATTAGATGTTTTAGAAGCTCAAATAAGAAATCAAGTTCAAGGACAAGCATCTCAATCACTTCAAATTGCACCATTTGATCTTGATTACGATTGGGATCAAACAAAATCAACAATTTTTGATAATTCTGCCAATAGCGAATATAATCCTTATACAGGAGGTGTTTATCAAGAAGCAGTATCTGCCTTGAGTCCAATTCCAAATACTGCATTTGCCAATACTGGAAATCAATTTACTACCTTTGCTGTAGAATACACACCTGATTTTAAAGGAGATGGTACAGGTGAAATTATTTGGTATGTAAATGGAGCAGCAACATGGAAAGTAAATGGAGCAAGTATTCCTCCTAGACCTGAAATTAATATTGGTCAACGTCTTATACCGGTTGAACCAATGGCATTAATTATGAATCTTGGTATTTCAAGAGGTTTTCAAGCTGATTTAAATTTTGATTCTTTAACTTTTCCGGCTATTATGAAGGTCGATTATGTTCGTGTCTATCAAAATGATGCAAATGCTCAAGATTTAGTTTCTTGTAATCCACCAGATTATCCTACTACTGATTACATCAACAAATATATGGAAGTTTATACAAACAATAATTATACAACATGGCCCAATGATATTCCCAAGAATAAAATGACGGGCTGTTGAAATCCGACTTGCCTCCTTCCTTTTTCCCCCCTTTTATCACCGTGTTGAATCTCGCATCTAGCAACTGCTTTGCACAAACTTGTTGTATTATAATAATCACACTTACATGGACACTTTCTGTATTCTGCCCTTTTCAACAATGCTACGTTTTCTTTTAATTAGCTCTAGCTATCTGCTTACAAGTGTGTCTAATCATAGCAAAGTTTCAAGAACTTGGCAAACCTTGTCACCAACTTCTTTGCTGGTTGCGTTTCCTTTCAAATCTTTTGTTCGGACTTCCAAACCACCAATGTCTTTAGCATCGAGTACCTTTCTGACTGCATCTTCAATAGCTTGTGCTGCCTTTGGTTGTCCTAGTGAGTATCGTAACATAAGAGCGGCGCTGAGGATTGTTCCTACTGGGTTAGCAATACCTTGTCCAGCAATGTCAGGTGCCTAAAGGGGTTTAGATGAAAAGGGGTTCAATTAACTTCACCCTCTTCTCTATCTTACTACAACACTCACCGATCCATGAATGGGTTCGTAAAGACCTTTACATTCTGACTTGCCATCAGGCAAACCAGACAAAGAAGCAGAAGGAAGTAGACCAAGAGCACCAGGAATAACCGATGATTCATCACTGAGAATATCACCAAACATCTGTATTGGGGCAAGGATGCATCTATAGATCAGCTATGGACACACACTAAAGATTGGCAAAATAAACTCACATTCTCAGTCACGACGATTCCGTTCAATTTTCGAGGATTTGATACCATCACCATAGCAGCAGAATCAACCAATTGATGATCAACTTCAACTCCCTTTTCAGCAAATTCTTGTTCGATTGTTTCAGTAACAACTCGTCTCCATAGACGACTACAAGCAAGAACATTTGCCTTGTCAATAGAGTGAATCTTCTTTGGTGGATTACTTTGCATAGCCAAATAAGCTGCCAATCGAGTAATTCTTTGAACATCCTTTTTGTTGTATCGCATCATATCAGATGCTTCACCTGTGCTATCTGGTGTATCCAAGTCTGCTTCTTGGCGTTCTCCAATGTAAAGACCTTTTACTAATTCTCGAACAATGATCATGTCGGTACCATCTGCTATTTCTGGCTTTAATGGTGAATGTGCAAGTAGTGATTTGGAAGGGAAAAGTGCAGGTCGAACATTGGCGTACAAGTCAAAGTGAACTCGAAGAGCAAGTAATCCTTGTTCAGGTCTAATCTTTCCAACGCCCCACTTTGGTCCTCCTACAGCACCTAAAAGCATAGCATCAGCTGCTTCACATGCCTTGATGGTTTCATCTGGTAGAGGCTTTCCAGCTTCATCAATAGCAATTCCACCAAAGTGGCACTACAGAAATAGATCTCGATGAACATCGAAGTATCTAAGCATATTACTCTACTTTATTACTTACCGATTGAAATTTGATCTCAAACTCGCTGCTCTTGTCGGACACTAGTTGCAGAACACGGACTGCCTCGCCTACTACCTCAGGACCTTTTTGACGAGTAAAGAGAAATCTAAAGTAAGCAAATCACTCCACATAATCAAGTCCACCTCACACTCACCAATACCATCTCCTGGGAGTAATACTACGTTGAAGGTTTTCTTAGCACACATGATTGAAGAAGAAAGAAGAGAGGAAGCGGACAAAGCGGAATTTTTCGTTTTAATTGAGCGAGAAGAAATGGGGAAATATGCAAAAGCTTTATAAAAAAAAAAGTGCACTGTCACGCGAATTTATATAATCTTTTATTTCCCTAGTCCTCCTCTTTCCGAAGGTTGATGATCATAAAGCTGCCCAAAGAAGGGTACCACTATTGTGGGATTTCCGCGGGCTGGCAACATGCTGCGAAAACTCAGCCAAGCAAGAGTATGGCCACAATTTCTTAGCCACATACTCCTACTTTTCATTTTGGCTTCAGCGTTCCAGCTGCCGCGAGTGATTAAGGTAACACCTAATTGAATTTCGGCCGACAAATCTTATATTTAGAAGGCATGTTCTTGCGTCTGTCTGTGCTTGTGCTTTAGTGGCGAAATGTTTAAAATTCAAACACTTTTGGCAATTTCTTGTTCAGTGAAGGAGACAAAAAAAAAGAAGAGCAGCTAGATAAGTTTGATTTGTACAACACTGCCTTGGCGTTGCCTCCGCTTTGCTTTTTTTTTTTTTTTTTTTCCTTTCCTTGATTTATTGCTACTATCATCACATTTTTCTCATAACGCCTAATACCCTTTCAAGTTGGGCTGTTTCCATCATGAGTGAAGTTGCAAGTGACAAGCCAAGGAATATCTCTCGGGATGGGGACAAGATCGCAGATATGGAATATTACGACCTTTTGGGTGTTTCGGGTAATGCTACAGATCTTGAATTAAAAAAGGCCTACCGGAAAGCTGCTATCAAAAATCATCCCGACAAGGGAGGAGATGAAGAAACTTTTAAAATCATTGGTGAAGCTTATAGAGTTTTGAGTGACAACAATTTACGAGCAGATTATGACAAACATGGAAAGAAGAAGCCTACTGATGAAGTTGGTCTTAAAGAGGCTACAGACATGTTTGGCTCACTCTTTGGTGGAGAGCGTTTTGTGGACTATATTGGAGAGATTTCACTTCTTCGTGACTTTGGAAAGGCTTCAGAGATCATGATGACAGAAGAGGAAAAAGAAGAGCTTGAAAAGAATATGAAAGCAGAAGCTGCAGGAGGAGAAGGAGCAGCACCAAAAACACCTCCTCAAGCAACAGTATCTGCAGGAGCTCCATCTTCAAGTGCAGCGCAAACAAAAAACGAGATACCTAACACTGCCCCCCCTGCTACTGCTGCAGGAGCCACACCCACCAAAGCTTTTTCAACGACAGCTACCGATTCTACACACGCCACTGGAACTACTTCTTCTTCTCAACATCTGACTACACCAGAGGATGCAGCTGCTTCTGCTGAGAAGAAGCCTACAACTCCTAGCAGAGCTAAACTTACGCCCGAGCAAAGACAAAAGTTGGAAGTTCTGGAGAAGGAGAAGCGAGAGCAAGAACAGAAGCGTATTGTAGAGCTTACAACCAAGCTAAAAGATCGTATTCGCCCATTTGTAGAAGCCAAAAACCCTGGAGACAAGGATGATAGTGAAACTCAGAAATGGAGTAAAAGAATGCGAGAAGAGGCAGAAGACTTGAAGCTAGAGTCCTTTGGTATTGAACTCCTACACACTATTGGAAACATTTACTTGACAAAGTCGACGACATGGGTGAAATCACAAAGACATCATTTCCTTGGTGTGCCAGGTTTCTTTTCTCGCCTAAAAGAAAAGGGAACTATGGTAAAGGAGACTTGGGGTTTAATGGGGAGCGCAATGAGTGTCCTTATGAGCATGGAAGATATGCAGCGAAGACAGGAAAAGGGAGATGTTGATGAGGAAGAAATGAGAAAACTAGAGCAAGACATGAGCAGTAAGATGCTTCTTGCTACTTGGAGAGGGACTAGATCAGAAGTTAATGGAGTTTTGCGAAAGGTGTGCGACAATCTGCTTGGTGAAAAAGGAATTGATAATAAAACACTTTTGAACAGAGCAAGAGCGTTGGCATTCTTGGGAGCAATCTATAAAAGTGTTCAACCAGAGGAGGGAGACGAAGAGCGAAGAGAGCTAGAACGTCTAGTTGCAGAGGCAGCTGGCAAAGGCAAAAAGAAAAAGGCAGCAAAGGGTTCTAAAGTTGAGGAAGCAACGACCGCAAAGCCATCACCATCAGCAGCAACGTCAGCATAATGACGATTTTGATCGATAAGATCATGACTATTTACCCTATTAAAAGTGTTTGCTAATTATAATTACATTGGGTGCTAGTACAGTAAAATGCAATAATTGATTCCCCCCTCTGCTCTCTTGGCTTACTGTGAAAGGAAAAGCTTACCATTGCAAAGATCGCAGCTCTTGACAGATTTGAGTAATGCTCGCTGCAAATCGCTGGAAGCTTGACTAGGCTCCATGATCTCATGAGAACAGATGGAACAAACGCGATTAGTGCTTGTTTCTAGAAGGGAGAGAGAGGTAGAGCACAATTCTTGGGGAATAGGAAAAAAGTTCAACAAAGTGAGCGACTGTTGACTTTAAGCAAGTCCAGAGTTGTACTCACTCCATTTGTGGCCCTTTTGGCATTTTGCGAGTAATATTGTAGTAGCATCGAGAGCAACACTACTTCCACAGGCCATACAACCTCTTTCTAGCTCGACGGGTGCGTCATCACTAAATACTTTTCCTCGACCAATGAGGTTCATAAGCTCGTGACTTGCCTGTGAGAGCTTTACATCGCCCAAACGCTGGGATAGAAGATGAGCAGCCCTAGTCAAGTAAGTTGCGTACTGTACACTGCTCTCTTCTTCTTTAAGAGCAGAGTCACAATCACTCAAAAAACTCAAAAAGAGCGAGATGAGGTACTTAATTCGGATACCAAGAGCCTGAGCTATAGTCCAATCGAAAATACTCTCATGTAAATCAGGTCTTGCGCTTTCTTTACCATCTTTAATTTGATCGCTCTGTAACCATTTACTAAGTCGAAGGGCTGCTTGTAAATGTTGTTTGTCTGCTACTTCTCTTTGTAGTGCCTGGTACACCATTGTGATAATGTCAACTTTCCTACTGCTATAAATGTAGAATATTATAAAGGTACGTGTATGCATCAAGCCGCCTTTAATTGCAGCCTCTAGTAGAAGAGTAGCTGTCGTCAAATCGCGAGATCGGGGTGGACTTCTCGTGAGTGAGATTCCAAAATGTAATTTTGGTTCTCGATAGTAGGACCATGAGGAGATCTCATTGCCATCATGGCAGGTATATGTTAGTCCGGTTCCATCATCTATTTTGGCAAAGAGCCCGCGAGCAGCTTCAATCTTGCGCTGTAGGGTGCCAATCACTTCATTTGCCGGTGGTAGATAGCAGGCAGGACGTATCGCCTCGTCCTTTCGACTCAACGCCTCTTGGGTGATCTCATATTGATAGCCATCTTGAGTCATCACATACCACGAGCCAAAATTGTCAGGAATGATGGCTAAACGTACAAAATGAGCTTTTGCTATCACAACATATGAACCAGGTTTCACTTACAAACCGCTGGACGGAGGCAACAGCTCTCAACTTCCCCACTTCCCTCTAGCAAGATACTAGCATAAATTCCAGTCAAGGCATCAAAGTGATGCACTTCACCAGGGGTGCAGTAGAGAAGGTTATTTGCGTGCCATGTTGCGATGCTAATATGTGATCCTTCTGGAGAGGGAGGTTGATGGGTATTCGGGTAGAAGATGAGGCTAGTATTCGCCTCCTCACTTCTAGAAATTTGAACATGATTGCTAGTCACGACAGCCAGAAGTCCCTCTTGATTCCAATACATATCCACGATTGCTTCTGCCACAACTATTGTACTTCCCACTTCTTGAACACTTTCTGATGTAACACTCCAAACAATTACCTTCCCCTCTCTAGTTCCACCTAGAAGCCAGACGTGACCCAAGTGGCTTTTCGCCCAAGTCATGGCTGTAATATGCTGGCTGCCGCCAGTCAAGATTTCAAATATTTGCCAAGGACCTTTGAATTGATTCTTCTCTGCCTTGTATAGAATTATCTGTGATTGTGTCGTCAGTGCACCAAGTATAGGACTGCATGTGACGAATGAATCAGACATCGGAGCCGCCCACATTGCACCATCTGCTCGCTGAACACACCTCTGATTGGGTCCAATATCTAATGGAGACCACTGGGCGTTCATAAAGCGTGCTTCATACGCAATAAGGTATGCTTCCCTACCACTACCAGCTTTAGAGGTATCTGCTGGACAAGTATTTTTTGAGATAGGATAGCAAAAGAACGATATACCCTGCTTTTGATCATGATGGCTTTGTAGTCGAAGATCGGGCTCTAGAAAAGCAGAAGTACCTACAGCTGGTAGCTGATGAAATTTGATGTAATTAAGTGTCATATTTTGCATTATATTGTGCAACAGACTCACCAGAACGTAGATGATATCATCCGTCTGAAGCGCTACACTTCCCGACAATGAGACATTCACATTGTCTGTCCTTGAGACTTGAGATGGAAGCACAGTGTACTCCAGTCTCAAGGGTACTCCCTTTTCCTCTTCATCTTCCACCGAGGGCATACTTCTTCTAGTAAGGCCGAGCTGAATGGCGGTGTTGAAGGGCAGGCTTTAGGTAGGTAGGTTAAATCGCGCTCGAGCCATCAGCGTCTTGTTTTTTTTTTTTCCCTTCTACGGCATATCTATTTGCTGCCATTTCTCTTTCTCGCGTCATTTTTACTTTTCTTCTCGTCAAATCCTTTTCCTTATCGCAGAGACAAAGCATCAGCATGACAGAGGAAGAGAAGGACGTGGGTAAGACAGAGGAAGAGGGTGGCGATTTGATTACTTCTACATCGTCTGAAAGATCCAAATTGAGGTCTTCACCATCAGATGGGAGGGCAGAGAGAAGTGAAGGATCAAAGAGACCAAGAAGAGCAGATGCAGACATGGCGTCAAGAGGAAGAAGGATGTTTGGCTTGCTCAACTCAACTCTGAGTAAGGCAAAAGAAGACAATGCAAAGAGGAGTACTGGAGAAGCGGTGCGTATAATTTAAAAGTACATCGCAAGAGAGACCATTCACAAATTTATTATATAAACTTCTTCATCATCACAGGCAAAAAAGCGAGCAGAAATTGAAGCAAGGTTGCAGGAAAAGCTAAAAGCAGAAGAAGAGAACATCAAGCACAATGCAGAACTGGTAGATAGGCTCAAGACTCAATTGAATCTAGCATATAGTATTGCGATGGAGATACAGTCCAATGATACCATTATCCGACTTCGAAAAGCGCAGAAGAGAAGATTAGCGAGCTTTATGATCACACCAAGCACTTATAGTGAAATTGATGGCGAGGTAGCAAAGAAAATTTCTATTGATGGTAACGTCATAGCACCCGATGTAGCATCGTGCTTAGCCCCTATACCAACGAAACCAGCACCTGATCCTCCCGTCTACTACCTCCCGAAGCGTATGCTTGAAAAGCAAGACGACATACTAGATGATCAAGAAGATCGAGTGGACGATGCAATCGAAGAAGCAGACAGAGACTGGGAGAAAGAAAGAGAAATTATGCAAGGTAAACTAGATAAAGCGAAAGATGCTATCAAAGTTATTCGAAGGGAGATGGCTCAGCTTGAGCACGGTAAGACGAACCCCACAGAAAGCAACACTCAAAAAGACGACGACTGATGTCTGTACATCTAACATTGTATTAATAGTATATCTACAATCTCAATTAATCGACAAAGAAGCAAATCATTTTGAAATCACTTCTATTCGTGCTCTATCCTTTATTTGATCTGGCGTTATGGCGGCAAGCTCATCAATGAGAGCAGGGATAAAAGAACCAGGACCTTTGACGTCTGGGCGTTCGGCTGCTAATTCTGAAGCAATGGTCATGGCCAGAACACTGATTGAGAATTGATACAATCAGTATATGGTAAGTCGTACACAGTAACATCAGACTCACCCCATGAGCGCTCCAGATAGAAGAATATCCGGGCTTGCTGTAACCATCCATGCACCCAATGGTAGGGGTCTCTTGAAACTGGAATCTTCCTTGGTGTAATTGCATGCAGCCGCAAGACCTGCTGCGATAGTGACACCAAGCGCACAACCACTACCGGTAATCTTTCCAAGCAAAGAATGACCATTGTGAATTTTGATAATTTCGTGACCATCACTCAGATAGTCTATCTTTCCTGTCAATAGCACAAGACATCTTTCCCTTTGTGCGAGTGACTTGACAAGTCCAACAGGGTCACTGAGAGTTCCACTTCCACTATCGACACCCCTTGATGATACTTCACTTAAACCCGCAATAGTTGATAATTCGGCAGCATTTCCTTTCAAAAGTGTTATTTGAGTGTGATTCATAATTTCCTCTACTACCTCTTTCCGAAAGGAAGAAGCACCTACACCGACAGGGTCTAGTACAACAGGCTGAATGGAGGGCAATAGAAATAATTAAAGTTAAATAGGACGCATATCTGACTCTAGGAGTACTCACCTTTCCCAATCTATTAGCAGCGTTGCCAGCTGCCTTCATTCCTCTACGAGCTTCCTCGCCAATAGTTCCAATATTGAGCACTACAGCACCAGTCACTTTACCAAGATCATCTGCCTCTGCTTCTTGATGACTCATTATAGGACTTGCACTGAATGCTAGAGCAATATTGGCCGAAAGAGTCGAGGATACATGCGATGTAAGGGTCTGTATCAGAGGTGGTCCGAACGAGCTTTTTCGGTGGAATTGTAACAAATCGACAGTCTTCGTGAGGTGAGAAGAAGAAGAAGCTCTAGGAGCAGCTTTTTGATCGAATGCAGCGACACCATTATCACTTGTAGATTCCTTAACTCCTTCCCCAAAAGCTTTTACAATTTCATCTAATTCCCTTGAAGCAATTTCTGCATCTCTTCTTCCCACGATAGCACTGATCACTGCAATACCATCTGGAGCATTAAGTTGTGAAGTAGCCCCAAATAAAGCTCTCTTTGCTGTTCGTTGATTGATTCCTCCGATTAACACACTAGGTATTCTTCTATTATCTTTACTAAGGCATTCAATGACTTTTCTTGCTCCCCTCACAGTAAGCACATCTTTGTCTTCAATTCCAGCTTTACTCTTTGTTCCATAGCACGGACCTACTCCCACATAATTAGCTACACCTTGTTGAAGAGCTTCTCTTGCTTGCTCTATATTGTGCACAGAATGACCAAGCAATCTAGTAGGTCCCAGTAATTTTCGAGCTTCGCTTATTGGTATATCTGTTTGACCAATGTGCAAGCCGACTCTCTCTGGCAGAGCAAGCGCTACCGAAAGATTGTCGTTGATGAGCATCGGAACATTGTACTGTAAGATAAGAACGTCAATATTGTCACAACAAACCGACTTACACCTCCAAAGGTCTTACTTTGTCACATATTTCTAGACTTTTTTTAGCAATTTCAAGAAATTCGCTTGTCTCTATTGACTTTTCCCTTATCTGAACAATACTGACTCCGCCTTTCAGACTTGCTTCTAGAGAATCATAATAGTCCACACCGGCAGGTAAGAGCTCCCTCCCAGTGACGAGGTATAGTGAATAATCTACCTCTTTCATTATGATTGCTGCAACGAGAAGAAACTGTCAAGAAAGTTCCCAGTGGAGGTTTTAAGCCCAAAAAAAAAAAAAGACCAAAATCACAAACCAAATAAGCGCGCGTTCTCTTCCATTTTCTCATCTTTGCAGCGCTTAGTAACCAGAAAGTAACAATTGGGGGGGAAGAAGATTTTGCAAGTCTTCTTGGCAAGGGAAGATCTTGCTATACTGTTGCTTCTATATACCTGCTCAATATCTCATTACTATGAAGATCACATCTCGACATATTGAAAGGGATGGATCAGGGAGTGTATCTCTGATTCCAGAAGAAGATGAGGATATGTATCATCTTTACAATTTAATTGAAGCTCATGATCAAGTTCGAGCACCTGCTGTTCGAAGAGTACAATCTGAATCTTCTACTGGTTCTATTGAATCTCATCGTGTTCGAGTGACTCTGACAATAGATGTTGCCAAGACAACATTTGATGCCACTGGTTCTTCAGCACCTTTGGATCCAGCACAAGCAACAGATGGGACAAATACACCTTCGACTGATTCTACAGCTGGCGCTTTGGGAGGGGGAAGTGGAGGAGAAGGTGCAACATTACAAGTGGCGGGTAGAGTAGTATCAGAGAATAAGCATGTCAAGATGGGAGCTTATCATACATTGGATCTTGAGTGTAATCGTCAGGTGACCATCTTCAAGGATAGCTGGGATAGTATTCATTTGGAGAGACTTAGCGATAGTAGCGATGTAGGTCAAAGAGCAGAAGTGGGGGCAGTAGTACTGGGAGAAGGTGAGTAGGCGATGACAAGGTTAGTCTGCAGTGCTGACCGTTTCCTCCCCCAATCAGGCACAGCTGTTGTTTGTCTATTGACTGAACACATGACTGTGGTTCGTCAAAGAATAGAGGTGCCAATGCCAAGGAAACACAAATCACTACCGGGCTCCTCATCCAGTGACAAGGCCCATGTCCGATTCATGACGTTAGTCTATGAAGCAGTACTCAAGCTGCTCAATCTTCCTGCCCTTCGATTAGTCATTCTAGCTAGCCCAGGTTTCACCAGAGATACTGTTTATGAATTCCTCTTTTCGGAAGCTATCAAGAGGGGTGAAAAGATGTTGACTGGTAGTGAAGCCAAAAGAAAATTTCTTCGAATTCATTGTAGCAGTCCCCACATTCATAGTCTCATGGAAGTACTCAAGAGTGCTGAAGTAAGTGCTCAACTTAAAGATACCAAATTTGCCAAAGAAGGTCAACTCCTCGACAAATTTCAAAGGACACTTGCTAATGATGAACTTAGGGCATGGTATGGTGAAGCTCATGTTCTTGCTGCTGCATCAAGAGGTGCAATAGGATCACTCTTGATCTCAGATGGGTTGTTTAGAGCGTCGGATCCAGTAAGGAGGAAGAAATTTGTCGCTTTGGTCGAAGAAGTTCGAAGTGCAGGTGGGGAAGTGAGCATCTTTAGTGGTATGCATGAGAGTGGTCGTCAACTCAATGGCTTGACTGGCATAGCAGCCATCCTTCGTTTCCCTATGGACATTGAAATGGTCGAAGAAGAAGAACGAGAGGCAGCTGAAGCTAAAGCTGCACTAGAAGCCAAGTCGGCAGCGGGGACGCTTTAAAATGAGGCATTAAGTTGAAGTGTATGCATTACTTATGTATTTTGATAACCCCCATCTTGTCTCTTGTACTCTATTTACTCGTCATCATATCCACTTATTTCTTCACGCTCTCTTTGTGGGACTGAGAGAGAAAAAAAATGCAAGCAGCGTGAGTAATTACAACTGCATTCGATATTTTTCGCTATTGAACTTACTTGGATACGATGATGGGATCTTCTCTGATGGCTTCCAACCGTACCTCCGTCTGACGTTAGGGACAGTGACGACAGCAACAGGTCCTGAATGAGATTGAGAAGTCAGTAATTCGGCCGCAAGAGGGTAGCTTTGAGACCAGATTGCTCACCAATGACTCCTATCACGCAAGAGTAGAAGATAACTGGCGCTTCATGAGCTTGGCGTTGCTGGCGACAGAAAAGGCATCGAAAACGTCAGCGTCTTATGTGACGCCACATCAAGTACACGTCACTCACCAAGTATCTGTATGTTGTGCGAAAAGGATTAAATGCCATCGAGGCCATGGTGACTGATGTAGTAGTGTACGTGTGAAGCAAGGGAATAGACAGTGAAGGTGTAGGTAGCCCAATCTCGGCGAATCGATCAACAAGCCTGATGCATGGGTTCACGTGAGGAGCCTTTTTTTTTTGTTTTTAATTTTGAGCTTCCTTCCAAACGAGCAAAGGAAGTTGGCTATTTTATTACCATGCAAGTCCATGATACAACGTCTGACTCGCTTAACATCTAGAATAGTCATGGCAAGCAACGGTATAGGAGGCAGCAATGGAATAGTATCCTTCTCTTCTTCCGGTAGGCCAGGGGCTGACGGCGAAGCGTCTACCCCGCAATATCCTCTTTTGAATTTGAAACTCTCTTCTTCAATACCGCGTCTTCCTCTTCTCCCTCCTGGTACGGCAGAGAGTGATGCCTTCGCCGAGAAAAGTAAAGATGGCAGCATTCTGCAAGACAGTAAGAAATTGTTCAGGCAAGTCTATCCTGTAGCCGCTCTCAATATATCAGCTCGTGATTCAACATCTATTCAAAACAATTCATTTCTCAAGAAAAGCGTGCTTCGTATCCATAAATTGAAATCATTACATGTAGACCCCAGAGATCCTACTCGAAGAATACTGCAACTCAATGTAAATACACTAGGAGAACTACCGCAAAGTAGCCAAAATATCATCAAGGAAGAGAGGCTGCTTGTGTTGGACAGTGAAGTAGTGGTGGATTACGATTATTGGACTGTAGAAGAGGTTCTCTCCTCTTTATTACCCGTAGGACTTCCTGAAGGAACACCCACTGCTTTTACAACGACTGGGCATATTGCTCACTTGAATTTGCGAGAGGAATATAGTGCCTACAGGTATCTCATCGGTCAAGTTATACTAGAAAAGAATCATCAAATTCAAACAGTGGTGAACAAATTAGACACAATTGACAACGAATTTCGGTTTTTCAAAATGGAAAGGCTAGCAGGGGAGGACAAGTACGAGGTGACTGTTTCTGAAAGCGGTTGTAATTTTACTTTTGACTTCCGTACAGTATATTGGAATTCTCGTTTACACACTGAACACGATCGATTGGTAAATACCTTTCAACCATATGATGTGATTAGTGATGTCATGGCAGGAGTGGGACCATTTGCTGTGCCAGCTGCAAAGAAAGGTGTATACGTTTTAGCAAATGATTTGAATCCATCGAGCTACGAAAGTATGGTCTTGAATCGCAAAAAGAACAAAGTAGAAGATAATTTACGTTGCTTTTGTGAAGATGGTAGAAAATTTATTCACGAAAGTGTTCGAAGGTGTTGGAATGAGCCATGGGATGGCATTCCTACTACAGAAGAAGCAAGGAAGCAGGACTTGGCAAACAAGACATCAAAAGGTCGGGCTAAAATGGGGCATCAAAGGTCTAAGGGTGTTGAACAAGCTCCAATTGAACGTGGTTCACCTTGTCGTTTGATCAAACACTTTGTTATGAACCTTCCTGGATCAGCTCTTGAATTCTTAGACGCCTTCCCTGGTGCATACAAAAGTATCGCAGGTGATGAATTGGATAATGAAATGGAAAAGGAAGGTGCGCAGTGGCCCATGGTTCATGTTCACTGCTTCACAAAAGACTTGGAACATCCTCACGAAGATATTTGTAGACGGGCCAATGAAAGATTGGGATTGACCGGGGATGATCGTCTAATTCCCCCACCTTCCCCACCAGTAGACTTGGCAGCAAAAGGCAAAGAGGAGAAAGATCTACCTCAGCTTAATGAACTATATCTGAACGACTCATCGACTCCAGATTTAGACCTTCACTATGTACGATCAGTGGCACCAAACAAAGACATGTACTGTCTTTCCTTCCGTCTCACCAGAAAGATCCTACTCGATTCGAAATAAATCATAAACCATTCCACTCGCATTCTGTACACTACACAATCCCATCTGCATTGCACTAATAATACGACTACTCCTTGCTGCCTACGCCAAGTATGAAAGGGAAATCTTCTTGATGACCTGCTTCAATTGTCTTTGGTAGGGTGAAACTATGATCTACTTTGATATTTTTTAATCCCGCACTTTCCAAGACTTGCTTCATCTCTCTTTTCGTGATTCCATGCCTTTCCACATCAGACCACTTTGACTTTGGATGAAAGCTCATTGCATGCTCTCCGTCATTTTCGAAATCAGAAAGTATCAATTGACCGGATGATTTTAGTGTTCCAGCCAATGTATGCATAAGAGGTTCCATCTCAGGGACGTGATGCAATGTGAGATGCATCAAAGCAATGTCAAACTTTTGTCCTTCTAATACGGGATCTTCTGGATCTTCTAGTAGCACGACATGGCCCTTCATTTTGCTGCCAGAAGGTACTGATTGTTGCTTTGAATTGAACCTAAAAAATTGGTAGGGAGGGAGATTTCGAGTGAGCTAGATACTTTCAGCCTACAGTAACATTGACACCTTGATGCTTTTGTGGTCTTCTCACATATCAATCATTCCTTTGCTAGTGTCTACACCAACAATCTTGGCTACTCCTGCACATTGAGCAAGTCGTTGCGATACTAATCCAGTACCACATCCTAGATCTAAAATTGAAAGGTTGGCATTGCTATCATTTAGCTTTTCAATTCTTTTGAGCAAGGTCTCATAAAATGCTTGTGATGACTGTACTACTTCTGGCTTGTTGTCCCAAGTCAAAGCTTCGTTGTCGAAACGATTAGTCATAATCGACTTTAAAAGTAAGATGATTGTGTGGGGAATTGAAAGAAAGCCAGTACTGTATTATAGCAGTACTCTCAAGAATTAAACGCGCCTTCCCTTGTTGGCTCTCTCTCCTGTATGCATCATGATTGTGTGAGGATTACGTATTCAATCGGGACAGAGAAGATAACAATATAGACTGAAATTCATGATGATTAGCATGAGCAGCAGCCAGGCTACTTCCTACATCTATCAAAATTGTTAGTGTCATTTGTGAGGAGACACAGTATTAAACGTGACAGACCAAGCTCGGCGATACGACAACAGTGCTGAGTTGAGGGCGTCAGCTCAAATTAATTCCTTTTCTTAGCGTCCCCCCCCACCCTTATCTTCGAGCTTTCAGGTTTTCAAAAAAGGTAGACTCGCTTTTGACAGCTTCCAAGCTAATTTCTTAGTGTCTATTGATACTATTGATACTACAATAGGCAAACAAGCTCAGTGAATTTTGCTCTTTGGCGTACCGCATGATTCTTGTTTAATGTTCTCTACCTCAATGACAAGACTACATTAGACATTGATGATATGAAAGCTTAGCTTCCTTGCCTCCCTTCTCCCTTCATTCCATTCCTTGATCTCAAATTCAAAGTATCTCAAGCATGATCTCGTCACTTTCTTCATCTTTGAAAATCATCACCAACTTTTGTTATCCTCCCTTTGCACAACGACACATATTTTCTCTCAAAACAACTCCTTTACTTGTTGTAAAGTATGTGCCAGTTGCCATAGCAGCACATATTCGATTACGACGTTCCAATACTACTCCTTTAATTGTAAAATTGCTCGTCTTAATGGTAGGGATTCCAATAGTTCTTCATATTACTTTTGGGTATTACTTTTTCACTTATTGGAAGAGCTTTGATGGTATTCCAATGACAATCACTTTACTCAACGTAGCAAATAATGGCGTAGCGGGAATACCGGTAATATTCAAGATGATTGAATTGCTCTTCTTAGGAAAAGATGAAGACTATGAGATTAAGGATGCAAAATTATATCGTTCATCTAAAGGAGAATCAGTACAAAGAATAGAATCTGGAGGATACACTCTAGAGAGACCGGCAAAGTTTCCTGGTGTAGACACAAGTATGGAATGGGAAATGGCTTGCAATGTTCGAGGAGCAGGATATAATTGGGGCATTAAGGATACAAAGGCTGGTTACAAGGCAATTCTCGAATCTGAGAAGCTGAGAAAAAGACCTGCATCTGAAGCTAGTGATATGAAGTGGTCGATCATCAAGGAAACATTGTCGGTTACTTTTGCACTATATGCTATACTAGATGTGACTGATAGTATCATCAAAAGCAAATCAGTATTCCCATCTGTAGTCAAATTCGGAGGTGGTCCTTTGAGTGATGCTACCAGAGGCATCTTTGGCGACTTTGGTCCTTTTTCCGGTGAGTGTGATACAAGTATTTCCTTCGATTATATACTTTATACTAGCATTTATAAATTTGATCTACCCTCTGTACCTCAGTAATTCTTATTGAAGCTATCCTTATCGTGATTGCATTTCAAACGGCATTCTACGTCTCCTTCTTGTTGGGTCTGATGACCACAAAACCAGTCGAAATTCCTATTACTATAGCTAGGTGGATGCCATCAACCCTTCGTCGACCTCTTACTAGCACTTCTATCACCAACTTTTGGTCAAAAGAATGGCACTCGATCTTACGTCGACCTTTCATGGTATTCATCTACAAGCCAGTACGTCAATTCAGTACTCGAATCGGATTGCCAGACAAGGTTGCTAGAAGCTTGGCGATAGTATCTACTTTTGCTTTTTCGGGTCTCATTCATGAATACGTCACTGAAGGATTAACTCCTCCTTATTATGACATGGAATTGCACAAAAAGTATGGTCACCAATATATTGGAAATGAAAAAGATGTCATACAGCGTCAGTATGGATTTGGAGCCAGCGATTACGCTACTGTTCGAGCTTTCACAATTCAAGGTGTTGGTGTCATTGTCGAAGAAGTGTGGATCAATACAATCGAGCCAAGATTAGGTCATTGGATCAGAGGAGATTCAAAGCACAGGCTCATAGAAGGTCGATTGCGAAACTTCTTGGGTTGGATGTGGACGATGAGTTGGCTGTCATACTCCATGACAATCTTACTTGACGTGAGTAGTCAATACAGAAAAGTAAAGTGAGATTACAAAGTATAAATGACTGATAACTCGATTGACATATCAGGTCTGGCTATCTCATGGTCTACTCAACACACCAACATCATTCAGACTCACTAGCAGATTGTACCATTACATCGAGTCTCGCAGATGATATAATAATACATGCGGTAGTATATAGAATAAATTTGACCGCGATGGCTTTTCGCTCTTGTCTGACCCTTGTCTGCGTGGCGCAGTGGCGGGTAATAAACTGACTCTAGAGTTATATGTGAAAGTCTTGTAGGGCGGAGTATGGCGAGCTGCTCTAGAAATGGTAGTCAGACCAGCCTGTATCTTTATCAAAAATGGATCTTTCTCATTCTATCAGCTTCACATCGATCATGTTATTGCTGTCACTGGCTTCTCGCTTCGCTACATCCTTCGCTTACTTTTGCATTCGTCCTGTGGCCGAGAGACAAGTATTTTCAGCTTTCACTCTGCCTCTACTCGTTGTAAAATATTTACCACTTGTCCTTGCCGCTCATGTTCGCCTTCGTTATCCTAATGCTCCATTCTATGCCAAATTGCTTGTTGCCGCGGTAGGTTTTCCCACAATCTGTCACATATCTTTCAATTACTACTTCTTTTCTGTCTGGCGTGGCTTTGATGGTATTCCCATGACGCTAGCCTTTTTCAACGTCGTCAATGATGGAATGGGGGCAATCACCTTGATACTCAAATTGATAGAAATACTCTTTCTTGGAAGTGAAGAAGATTATGAAATCAAGGATGCCAAATTGATTCGACAAATGAAACAAAAAAAAGTAGGAGAGGAGGAAATGAAACGTGAAGGCAGTTTGTACACTCTGGAAAGGCCTGCCAAATTCCCAGGTCTAAATTCTTGGATGGAGTGGGATATGGCATTTACTCTTCGAGGTGCTGGATACAATTGGGGCTTGAAAGATACTAAAGCTGGATACAAAGCTCTCTTGGAGGCTCAAGCACTCGAAAAAAATTCGCCAGCTGAGGCTAGCAAGCTTAAATGGGCATTCATCAAGCAAACGATGATTACAGCTTTAATATCCTCGACAGTGGTGGACGTTTTGGACAGCATTCTCAAAAGCACTTCTTTATATCCTTCGGTGAGAAATCTGGGAGGTGGAAGGCTGATAGAAGCTTCAAATGGCTGCCTTGGCAAATTTGGACCTCTCATTAGTAAGTTTGTATGGTGCATAGTCCTTCCAAAAAAAGCATTCTAATTCACTTTTCTTCATTTTTCAAGTCACTATGATGGATGGGCTACAGATTGTTGGCGGCTTTTACGTCATCTTTTCCAACACGTTCCTTGTTGCCTTGATTACCACCAAACCCACAGAGATACCCATCACTACTGCCAAATGGATGCCCTATCCCTTACGTCGACCCTTTTTCAGTACCTCTCTCACTTCCTTGTGGTCAGTAGAATGGCATTCAAATCTACGTCGACCATTCATGTTGTTTGCTTATAAGCCAGTGCGATATTTGAGCTCTTATTTGCGTCTACCAAACGCGGTTGGAAAAGGCTTGGCAATCATTGCAACTTTTACAATGTCTGGACTTCTTCATGAATTCATCCTTGAAGGCCTTGTTTCACCTTATTATAATCACGATCTTCATAAACAACATGGATTCAAATACATTGGAAATGCAAGCAGGGCAATTCGCAATCAGTATGGATTTGGGGCTGATAATTTCACCACTACTTATGCATTTGCCATTCAAGGAATCTTAATTGTAATCGAGGAGATTTGGTGTGACTACCTAGAACCTATGATTGCACAATGCTTCTCCTTTAAAATGTACGATGCAAATGGAAAGACAAGGCTATTTACTGGATACACTCGCAGTATATTGGGTTGGCTGTGGACAATGACTTGGATGATGTACTCTGGCTACCTTCTCGTTGATGTAAGTGATGAAAAGCTGAAACCCATCCGAAGTGTTTATTACTCATCTCATATAATCTTTATACTTTTTCACAGACCTGGTTGAAGCATGGATCTCTCAATTCACTAGTCTCCATGCGATGGACAGCTCGAATGTATCACTTTATAGAGTCTCGCTTGTCTTCCTAGTATCTGTTCTTTATCCCAATGTAGCGCATGACCGTGCTGGTCAAACCATCCCCGCTTGTCCTCACCCCACATGCCCATTTACATTGTACAAACACTCCTTTTTCTTTTTTCAAACTGATAATACTGGCACTTTGCGCAGCTGCAATTTGCCATGTATAATTTTAATACTATTTCTTTTAAATTAGAAATAGCTCTGATGACATTGACCTCAATTTCATCTTGTACAACAACATCTTTAGTGATGGGATATCAGCGATTTTACTAATACACAAGCTCATTGACATTGTATTTCTAGGCAGTGAAGCGGTCTACGAGGTCATGGATGCTGAATTCAATCGTGGAGTTGGAGGCCAGAAAAGTGACAGTAAAGACATCACTTACAATCTGGAAAGACACACCAACTTCTTCTGAACGAAAAGTGGGATGATGTATACAGGCTATCTACTCTATGATGTGAGAGTTCAAAGACGATGGATGTAACTCGGCCAGTTGACTGAATCTACTCTTTCTCCTGCTTCTGGTTAAAACTTGGTCAGTGTATGGAAGTTTAGACGCAATTTTGTCTATTCTCGTCTTAATAGCCTAGCTATACCGTTCCAACTTGTCGTACATTCCACCCTAACCAATTATCCTATTCAACGCGATTTTTTCTCCACTCCTCCTTTTACTAGGAATTTAGACTTCTTTAAATCCATCATTACATATTCTCTTGTCGATGGTGCCATACCTTTCTTCTTCACCAGTACTGAATCCTTTATCATTATATATTAAAGAGAAGCCCGAAGGTCTTTCTGTAAGCGAGGAAAATAGATCTTCATTTGAATTAGACGCGGGCGACTTGTTACCAGAACAGATTCCAAGTATCATCAATGAGACTGCTATCGTTCGCTACTTTAGAGACCCTACAAAGACGCCCATCATAGTATCTGAAGGACATCAGGGGACAATAAAATCTTTACGCACGGATGCATTGGAAAAGGAGGATACTTTTGATATATCTCTTGCTTTGGATGTAACGACAGGTTGCGGAGGAAAGATTTGGCCAGCAGCCGAAGTTTTAGGTCAATATATTGCTTCGAAACGAAGTGATGGTCAGTGGAAAGGAAAGTCAGCAGTAGAGCTGGGTGCAGGCACCGGTCTTGTTGGATTCTTAGCAGCTCAGGCAACACATTTAAATAGAGTCTGGATAACTGATCAAATGTAAGTTGAAATTTATGGTACTTTTGCAGAAGTCAACACAGTAATTGACAATTTCCCTTCTTGTATAGGGCTATGTTGGCGCTCATGAAACGAAATCTCGAATTGAATCCCGAATTCGCAGATAGATGTATCATAGGACAGCTCAACTGGGGCGAGATTGTGCCAGAAGATATACCCAAGCACCCAGATGTGCTGCTCTTGGCAGACTGCGTTTATTTGGAAATTGCTTTTCAACCTTTGGTGGACACCCTAAAGGAGATGGCAACAGAGCAGACCGAAATACTAGTGAGTGTAGTTCCAAGCTACATAATGTGTATTGTGCTAACCCGGATTCTTTGTAGTTTTGCTACCAACAGCGACGCAAAGTGAGTAAAGACGCAATAGCAATATGAGACTTTCTCTGACATGTCGAACCCTTCTACACAGGCTGACAAGCGCTTTTTTAAGCTGCTGAGAAAACATTTCACCTTTCACGACATTGATGACGACGACGAAACAAGGCAGCGAGAATACACACGACAGGGAACTCGACTGTATCGAGTGATTAAAAAGTGAAAAAGATGGTTTTATAATGCAGGTCTTTTGACATATAATTACAGAGATCATGATTTTGATCTTACGAGTCCTTTGTATTCTCTTGAGGTGCCACCTCGACAATTTCTGGCAGAGTCTTAGCCATCTCTCTAGTACCTGCAGGGAAGGGCAAATCGACTAGACCTTCAGGTAGATACGCCTCACTGCCTTCCTGTCCTGTCGCCATACCCTTTCCATACGGAAGAATTCCTTTGCTGTAAGCATTTGCTGCTTTTCCAATCAAGTCCTTCTTGGCATCACTTAATAGAACATGCCCTCCTTCAGGACCAGGTACATTGCCCTTGACTATGATAATATCTCGAACAGTGTCTATTCTCAACACTTCGAGATTGTGCTTTGTTGTTTCGTCACCTCCCATTCTTCCAGCCATCTTTTTTCCTGGAAAGACCCTTCCGGGTGATTGATTCATACCAGTTGAACCACCAGATCGATGTGAGACTGATACACCATGAGACGCTCTCAATCCGTGAAAGCCATGCCTCTTCATCACACCCTGGAAACCTTTTCCTCTTGACTTTGATCTGACATCAATCTTCTGTCCTGGAACAAAGTGAGCTGCAGACAGAAATGTCCCTAATGGAACGATTGCATCCTTTGTAACTTTAAATTCTCGAATTATCTTTTTCTTGGTCGTGATACCTGCTTTTCGCAAGTGACCTTGAATCTGCTTTGTTACACTCTGACTGCTAGTACTATCGGTGGCTGCTACTTGAAGGGCAGTGTATGCTAACCTTGATTCTATCTTGCGAGGTAGAATTGGTTTTCCATCTTTTGTCAGTGTTGGTGCTTCGAAACCGATTTGTGCCGAGATTTGATTTTGAGAGACTTGAAGAACTGTAGCTGATAATCTTTGACCAGAAGAGAGGAAATATGTTGTCATGCCTACCTTTTTGGCAATCAATCCGACACGTCGAGATGTGGGTGTCCATCGAGGAATTGCTGTAGTAGTAGTTGCATCCTTTTGAGCAAGTGAAACTTCTGGTGTTGGGCTGGCTGCGGCTTTCGAAGAAGACTGAATGAGTCGTATGTTCGTTGGCCGTGTGGAAGAGAGATTAGCGAAGGTCATTCGAGTGGTGAGTGATCGCATAGTGCTTGTAGCTCGGGGCAGCGGTACAACAAGACGAATCATCTTTGTTGTCACGTAAAGAAGTGGCATACAGTCTTCCCTGATTCTGAAAAACAAAAAAAAGGGAAAGGCAAAAGTCTTGCTTGACTTCGAAGTCTTTGCACGAGTCAAAGTCATCAAGGCTTGGATCACGTAATCAACTTGTCAAAATTAAGCTAGAACCGCTTCCGACCCTTTTAGTCACTTTGAAAAGAAAGAAAGAAAAAAAGACGCAATGCATATTGGAAATTACTAGGTGTCTGTCCATTCATTCCGCTCCTTCTACCATCACTCGAATCCTCACTTCATCCCACTATGGTGACATTTTCGCCTGCATTTACACCCGTTCACTCCTTTGTGGGAGGACTGATGCTTGCTACAGGTGTTCATCATCTTCTCACACAACTTGGTACAGTACTCGGTATTAGCGGCTTCTTTCATGAGTCAGTTACTTGCCTCGTCACTGCCAGTGATGTCACTTCTGCTACACCTTTAAAGGATGGCTATGCTATTCATCACGCTATTTCACCAGAAGACGATGCAAAAAGACAATCAGACAAGACTTACTCTACTGTTTCAAGATACTTTATCAATGGTATTCTGGCAGGAGGAGCAGCATTGGCAGCAGGAAAAATACCATTAGAAAGCGCATTAGGAACCAAGATCTTTGACACTCGTCTCGCTTCGAATATTCACCTTGGTCAGGGTCTGTCTAAGGGCTTGTTTAGTCCAGGAGCAGCTGCAGTATACGTTCCATCTGCTCTCTGGGGTATGTCTGTAGGAATTGGTACCAAGGTATGTCTGCCAAGTATTAGGGGTAAACCAATTACATGCTGACTCACAACGTCTTGACATATCAGCTCGGTAGCGGATGTACCAGTGGTCATTTTCTTTGCGGTCTATCTCGTCTCTCTCCTAGGTCGATTGTTGCTACTGCTACCTTTTTTAGCGTTGCTGTGGCTACGCATATCTCAGCCCATCCTGCTACCAAACCTATGATGGAAACACCTACTTTACCCAATCCTTTGACGATCGCTCTTCTGCAAGTGCCAGCGTTTATATATTCAATTTTGATACCTACTGTAGTAGAGGTGAGGACAAAGAGAAAAGTAAATCGTAAGAGCCTGTGCTGAAGCAGAATATATCTTTCACAGAGACGCAGTAAGTCTAAACATATTACTGATGAAGAAAGGAAAATACTACACGATCAAGCTGCCAAGGTCACTGCCTTTGCAATAGGTGAGTCAGCTAGGAGGAATAGACAAGAATACGAGAAATGTGACTGATCTTTATGCAAAATAATCATCAGGCCTTCATTTTGCCTTTGGTCTCGCATTGACCGGAATGACAGTAAGTGAAGGCTTAATCTATTCGATACCGATTTTCAGAGTCGCTGAAGGAGCTAATATACACCGAATAGCGACCCTCCAAGGTGCTTGGCTTCTTTAACTTCATTCCATCCCGCTTCAATGCTGGCCTTTGGGACCCATCACTCGCCATGGTAGCAATTGCAGGTATCTTACCCAGTGCATTTGCCTGGTTTACATCCATCAAGCCACGCGTGGAGGCAAGCAAAGCAAATGAGAGCTCGATGCAGACCAGAAATCAAAAGAAGGCGTCAGTAGAGGAATTTGGGCCACTGTACAATCTGATAGCGCCTCAATGGCGGGTGCCTTCTCGATCAGATATTACTTGGCGTTTAGTACTTGGCGCAGCATTCTTTGGGGTTGGTTGGGGCATGACTGGATTGGTGAGTTGAACTTTGTTTAAATTTTTTGTAGACTACCAGCTGAAATTGAGCATTCTTCCTACAGTGTCCTGGTGAGCATATAAAGTTTGTTGAATAGGATGGAAAGGCATGTACTAACGCCTTCACACTTTGACAGGACCCGCCTTGACTGCCTTTGGCGCTTCTGCTCTTCCCTCTCCTCAAGATAATGACGCTTTGATACATCTAGCAGGTAATGGTATCTTTGTAGGTGCTATGGCATTGGGTGGACTGTTAGCATCATATATATCATAGTTGCAAATTGTGTGTATTATAGTAATTCTCTTATTTTATACCAATCCTAATCATTGCAAGTGTTACTCTTCCAAAAGTGTTGTTCTTTCCCTCTGCGCGATCAAATCCACGTGGATTTTTATTTCCACCAATCGAACAAAGGGCCTCTTTAATGATAAATTAGCCAAGGGGTGTCTTTCTCTCTTGTCTGAATTTAATTGTCGATACAATACACCCATCATTACTCAGACCTAATTCAGCTTTACATTTTCAAACGGTCCCCTCCTTTATTTCATAGACAAGCAGGATGGTGAGATATTTTGACATTGCTCGATCGCCCATTGTTGCTCACTACCTCCTCGATCTCTTCAATAATAGTCTACTCCCTCGAAACGCAGACTGATTCGAGATTTCAAGAGATTGTCTACCGATCCACCTGGTGGCATTTCTGGAGCTCCATGTGCTGACAATTTGATGATCTGGAACGCCGTCATTTTTGGACCAGGTGTGTAGACTGACTTGTTGACTTGCCGAAAGCAGTATGGGACTGATTGCTGACATTCATCTGTTACTCCTAATCATTCCAGCTGATACGCCTTTTGAAGATGGTACCTTCAAGTTAATTCTCACTTTTGATGAATCGTATCCTAACAAGCCACCTACAGTCAAGTTTTTATCTAAGATGTTCCACCCAAACGTATACGCAAATGGAGAACTGTGCTTAGATATTCTACAAAATAGATGGTCACCAACATATGATGTAGCTGCAATCCTCACAAGTGTACAAAGTTTACTGCACGACCCGAATCCTAACAGGTGAGTAGTAGGATTTGGTCATGAGGATTGACTCAAGCAAAAAACAAGTGCTCATTGTTTTATTGCATCTCAGTCCGGCCAACGCAGAAGCAGCATCTCTGTATAGGGAAAACATGAAGGAATACGTTCGCAGGGTTAAAGCTACAGTAGAACAGTCTTGGATGGATGAGGGAGAGGGAGGAGCAGAAGATTCGACTACTTCTACGTCCAACGAAACGGCAAGAGCAGCAGCATGACTTTAATCTCTTCGACTTCTTTTCAGCCACTCATTCCTTCCACCAGTTCCACTTTCTTTCACACATACTGTCATCAATATTACAATCGATCACCAAAACCCAATAGTTCGCTCTTTGTATCGTATTCATCTATCTTGTCTCTCCTTTCCCAATATGCAATCTTATATGTTCAATCAATAATTGCGTTCAAATGCAGTATAGTGTACAAAGTGCTTTAGTGGTGGCGATGTGTGTGTGTATGTGTGGGTGCATTAATTCGGGCAGGTGGGATGCTGTAAGTTAGATACTTAGTCTATAGGTCTTTGCCAACAGTGTACTGAGAATTGAAAGAGAAAGTAGCAGTGGGTCAGCGGAGGGGTAGGCCACTACTAATCCTCGCGAATCTCACCTTTTCAAGATCTGTGTCAGGTTCCAGTTGACCACTCTTTTCGTTTCTCCTAGCTCCAAAGAAGCTATAACTCAAAACGACGTCCTTTACATCTCTAACATTTGGATCATCTAGTACATCCTTGTCAATGAAAAAGAAGACGGGCAAATCCACATCCTCATTTGCAAGCAGTCGTTGCTCTTCGAAGCAAAAGCACTCTATCTTGGCAAAGTATGGCGCAATCTAAAAAAAATACAAGGAGAAACGTTAGTCTACAGCTTCCCACGGATGGTAAATTCACTGACTCACTCTGTCTGGAGATACATTATATGTGGCAATACCTGTGATATCCCTATTTCCTTTATTCTTTGCTTGATAGAACGCTAGAGCTGTCTCACCAGGGAGAATGAAAATTTCCTCTTGACTGGGTTTAAAAGTCCAGGGAAGAGATTCACTATGGTCTGCATTGAATGTCACTCTAATTCGTTTTGTTGCACTGTTGGCTCTCTGATCAAAATATTGTGGAAATAGCTTTGAAGGTTCAAATTTTCCTAAGCCAACCATTGGAGTACCACTGAAGCCCGTTGCAGAACAAAAGGCGCGATAGAGTGGTACTGCAGCATAGGTAATTCCAATACCAAAAATAAAGGCTGAAGCAGAGTACATCATTAGACTTCTATTTCGTTGTCTGTATGCCTCTTGACGACGTCGTATGGCTTCAGCTTGTAGTGACGATACAGTTGACTGTTGTGCTTCTGGAGTAAGTCGAGACACTGAAAAACTGAAAGGTCTTCTATAACATCCTTGCTTCAGAGCTGTCGTTGGCCCAAGTCCTGACCTTGAAAGACTAGAGCCTGCATAGGAAAGGCGAAGCATCTGTGTTGCTGCTTTTGACTCAAATCAAGGTGTGAATTCTGACAAATTGAAAGGATATAATAATAAGCTTCGTACGAGTCTTGACTCTTCACAAATTTTTAGAGCGTCTGGCCAGAAAAACAGATACGTCACGTGCATTGTTCGATGGCTCGCCATTTTCCAATTCTTCGTTCTTATTCTAGGTTACTCATTCCACCCTCTCAATAGCATACTGTTCAACGATGGCGGTCGCAAGGTCAGCGATGTCGACGGCGAGCGCGCTGAAATCATCTGTGCCACTTCCTCTAGCCTCCACATCTCGACTCTTCACTACTTCAGCGCCTGTACAGGGAAAATCGCCTCCAGGAAAGGGTAAAAATGCTGTAAAGAAGGCAAAAAGAGAAGAGAGGTTGAGTAGAATACTTGCAAGTGGTCAAACTGAGAAGCGTGTCACTCAATCAATGAAATTGGACGAAGCTGTCAAAATATTTCAAGCAGTAGAAGTTACTCGACCATTGAATGCTTATGAATTGCATGTTGTCACTACGGTGTCATCTCATCAAGCAAATGCTCTTCGTGGCAGATTAGCTTTACCAAAAGAAGCCAGAATCCGATCAGAAAGACTTCTAATCTTTGCAGAAGATGATTCACCAGCTTCAAAAGCTGTAAAGGCTCTACAAGAGACATCTTCAACACTACGGGACAATGTAGTCATGGGGGGATCAGAGATGATTCAAGATGTACTTGATGGAAAAGGGTCAGCAGGAGGTACATTTACAAAAGTACTTAGTACACAAAGCTTGCTGCCTCAAGTATCAAAAGCACTAGCTAGGAGCTTAGGTCCAAAGGGTCTGATGCCCAATGTCAAGAGAGGTACAGTCGTCTCTACAGGGCAGGAGATGGAGCAAGCAATCAGAGAAGCACAAGGAGCTATCAATTGGCGAGGGGATAGGAGTGGAGTTGTAAGAGGAGGTGAGAAATAAGGAATTTAAATCGCATAAGTATCAGTAAAACCTTACCTTTACTTTTCCTTTCAGCTGTTGGCAGAATCAATTTCACTGCACCTGAACTTCGGTCGAATATATCAGCCTTTTTGCAGGCAATTGTAGAAAAGGTTGGCAGCGGTTTGGCAAGTGGATCAGCGCAGGCTGGCGTCTTTGCACCTTCTGGACAGGCTGGCGAAATGAGCCCACAAGCAATCAAGAGAGGTGAGTGTTGCTTTACTCGGATGTTTCTTACGAAATTTGTGCTGAACTTTCACTTTCTTTACAGCTCGAAATATTATTAAGCAGGTTCATCTCTCTTCGACGCAAGGACCAGCTGTTTTGATATCGCTACCAGAGGTCATCTAGACGAACTCTTTTACGCACATTGTTTTTTTTTTTTGTTTTACTATTCTGTTCTTTGCTATAATGGTATTCTATTACCTCTCGCCTAAATTTACCCTGACTTCCTTGCCAAAGATATGACCTAGTTCTCGATTAAGCAAATCTCTCATATTATACTCTTCACCTTCCTTGAGCATGAACCAAGCTTGTTGTTCTTTGTCAAAATCAAAACGTTTGGGGCCGCTGTGGGGAGGATGAAAGACTGTCAGCGATCTTGAATCTTGATAGTCTGCTGCAAGGTCGTCGCCACTTTACCTTGTAGGACTTGAGAACCAAATTTGTTTATTTGCAGGTTGCTTATTGATGACATAGGTACCATGATTTGCTAGCCTTAAATTTAATACACCAGACTGTAAAGAAGAAATATTACTGTGAGCCTTCAAAACCTTTTCTCGCTGATCATGATTATCCAGGGCAAACCCACAGAGTATTCCACTTCGTAATCGTCAGCATCTTCTCCCTCGTACTCCTGTGTTAATTCTTCTAAATAATCGGTGAGGGCATCAAATGTCTCATCTGACAACTTTTGATAATCTTCTACTGATATTTTACTATTCAGGAGAAAGGTGAGATACATTAGCAATAAAATAGCGAGTTATTGCATACGCCCATACTCACGACTGCTTGAATTTTAGCGTAGGAGCAGCATAACCTCGAGTCTGATCCAGTAATCTCTCCTTGCTCCTAAATTGGACTGGCACTGGGCTATGTGACGTAGCGCATACTTTCATTACGCGAACGAGCCTAGGTAGCTGGTAAGTGCTACCCGAAGCATACTGCCTTGCTGTAGTGCTCAAGATACGCCGTGACATGGTAACGATGAAAAAGAAGATTAAGAAGTCAAGAAATCCGCGAGTCGAAATATTAATTTTATTCCGTTTCCTTTTAGTCTGTGCGAGGAGAAAAAAAGTATTAACAGTGTACCTAGTCGCGAGAGTAAATTGAAAGATCACCTCATATAGTTAAAATTTGCTCCCAAACCTCCTACTACTTCGATTACATCATGGCAGACAAAGACAAGACTGGTGAGTACAATTGATGCCGAGAAACCAGAACTACCTGATGGAGTGGCTAATTCGAATATTTCTTCTACAGCGACTACAGCAACCGAGTCACTCATCGACTTTTCAAAATTACCTTCGTCTGCTTTGGATGCATATATTTCGTATTATGACCTAGCAAAAGCATATCCACCTCCTCCAACTAAGCGTAGAAGGAGTTCGCGATCACCAAATTCGGATGGAGAAGGTAGTGCAAGGGGAGAAGGTGACACAGAAGAAGAGAGGGTTTCAAAACGAATAGACAGTTCTCAAACAATCACCACTAGCACGAGGTTACGTCCCAGATCACCAACAGCATCCATGGCTCATTTCTTTCCTGGAGGGACATCAAAACGGAATGGAATTGGCGAAGATGAATTGGGGCAGGGTGGAGGGGAAGATGCAAATGGAAAGGAGGAAGAGGTACCATGTCCAAGTCATTTTTTTGATAATCAGGAAGCAGATGATTATCTGGCCAATGTAGCAAGTCGGCACTTTGCCAATCAGCCTCCGCCAAAAGAAGGCGAAGTAGTGGTACAATTCTTGTACAGGTGTAAAGCTGGAGGTGAGATGACAGAAAAGTAGTAGAAAAATATCCCTTTGTCAATATACTCAACTTTCCCCCCTCTCTCACAGACAAATGTTTAAAAGTGGCCAGTTAGACATGAGTCAAAAAGTTGAGAATTTTGGTTGTATATTAAGATGCATGGATTTCGTAATTTACAATATTTCATGATCAACAGCATGAGAGAACGAGTAACATCATATTCACAGACGGGAGCTAAAGCAAGGCATCAGTTTACTAGACGTCCGTCCTCTGTACAAGATCTTTAGGCATCTTTCTCAAATATGGAAATGATATAATCACTTTTCGTACACTGTACGTTATTGCCTTTGATAGATTGTATTCTGCTCTACTCAGGCTGGTCATTTCGTCTATTATGAAGTTGAAACTTGCTGGGCTGAATGCAGCATTTCAGATGCAATTCTTTTGGCGCAATGACCACTCTACACCATAGTGATATATTGCAGTAGTGTACCAAATTCAATTGTGATGTATTCATTACTGTGACAGAAAATGCTTGGAAACGACAAAGAAAGGAGACAAATAGAAGATGAAAGGGGAGAGAGAGAGAAAAAAAAATACTTGCTTGGGGTATACATTGAAATTTAAATTGTCCAGTATGATTGTAAGGATAAAGCCTTGACCTTTCAAAGATCCACCAATTTTGCACTCTTGGCTTCACCTTCATCTTCATTGATGAGTGTTGCATTACTACTAGATGACTTGCGACCTGCTTTTACTTCTTCTGGAAATGGTGGTCTAGTCGTTTCGATATCTTCTAAAATATCCTTGAAGCACCACTCTACTGCTTCAGCAGCCCAAAAGTGATCACAATGTTCTGCTTCCTCTTGCCTCTTTGCTCTTATTACTCGAACATCCTTTTCTCTAGTCTTGAGTCTATCAATGAGTGGATCAGTCAAAACAAGGAAATCCATTCCACCACTATAGATTGATAAAGGTGGAAATCGACTATCCCACCATTTATCCGCTGATGGGTCCAACACACAACCTCGACTTGCAAAGCCATCTTTACCTGCCCACCAGTAGATGGAAGCAGATGATACAGGTTGAGGTGTGAAACGGAACATCTTTGCCTTTCTTCTCAACAACCAATTAGCATCAGTCCAGGCGAACAAAAAGGCAAAGATTTGGTAACCTAGCAATGCATAAGGGTAGGCAGGCGTATAGTCGTATGAATGCTTCATCAACGGAATGAAATCAAGTACTCCAAAGAATCGCTTCCATGTCTTCCATTCCATGGTACGAAGTGTGGTAAAAGGGAAACATGAAGTTAGTGGTCCAGCAAAGACAGCAGGTGCCAATGCTCCAAAGTAGCTCAATTTATCACCCAATTCTGGTACCATTCCAGTCGAAAGTGAAATGAATGCTGTTCCATTACCTTGAGAATGACCAATAAAAGCTATCTTGTCATATCCAGTTTGTTTTCGAACATGGTCTACCAAAGCAGGCAAGTCATAGATGGCCAATTCACGAATATTATAATCCCAAAATCGAGGGTCACTCCTCTTGAAAGTGCGATGACCCATATCAAAGACACCTCGATTATTTCCTAGGAACACTTGATAACCTCCTTGTCTCGCCAGCCAGAAAGCCAAACTGCGATCTTCACTTGTGACAAAAGAGCCTGAGGATTGAAAAAGTCCATGCATGATAAGAACTGGATATCCACCTTTGCCATCGCTGTGCCTTTCATGTTCCCTCTGTGGATCAATAACTCGATTGACTCGGAGATAGTAGCCATCTTCCGTTTCGCAAGTCTCATTGATGATCTTGAAACCACAACTCTCTGCATAATATCGCACATCCTTGACTAATTTCTCTTTTGACCATCGCTGTGGATCATCCCATTCTTTTTGATCCTCAATACTTGGCGACAACATTCTAGGAATAGCTGCTAAAGCTCTTACTGACAATGCCCAAACAACAACGAGGAGCAAGAAGACCGAAGAGAGGGCATTTGCTAGAAGCTGACTGTACTGTAATCTAACCCGAGAATATAGAGTCGGTTGACCATAAGGAGGTGCACCTCCCCTATGCGCAAAGATGGAGCCGACGCTACGAGATGGCGATGTAGCTGATGGTTCTGCAGAGCTCACAATCAAAATCAGTCATTATCGCGAGTACTTTTTGAAAACAATATCAGCTCACCTTCAAATCCAGTAGGGACATGAGTATAAAGACTTCTTCCACTAATCATTTCTTGGCTTGGTTTGTCTATGCGTATCCTCATGCTATTAGCAGATGCAGGTCGTGTAATGTTATCGCTGGAAGATAATAGTCTTGCCTTGGCATTTAGACTCTCTGGCAAAGCAGTTACTTCCGCTGTATCGCTGTCAACCAATCGACCATCTTGTAAAATTGTAGCTGAAATCTGTGGAGGTGGCGATGATGTTGTGTATGGGCTCGAGTCTCCCGCCATATTGCAAGTATGGCAGGGAGACGTACGGAGGGAGAGAACAGCTCAATTAAAAGAGGCAAGAGTAGTGTCTAATCAGTGAAGTATTTTTGTGAGTGAGTGAAAATTACAGTATGTATGGACAGAGTGATGATGGTATGTTGTTTATTGTTTGGGCCCTCCTTCTCTACAATTAAATCTTCAAAATTTAGCGCACTTTCGTGCGTACATACATATATTGACAGAATTCTTTTTTAACAAGTCGTAAGCTCGCGTGTTTTTTCTCAGTCGTTCTTCTGCCTGAAATACCAATTTTGCCATTGAAACCGCTGTGAAAGAAGCCATTTTGAACACAATACGAAGATTGCTCTGTGGAGGTTTGAACGTCTATTGGTAAAGAGAAGAAATAGAGCAAGGCCATAGAAAGGAGAGAAGCCGAATAAAGGGATAAAGGTTGGTGATCAGAGACAGAGGAGAGCTTGCAGAGGAAAGGAACAGATAGGAAGAAAAATAGACCATGGCAACTCTGTATGCACTTTACCGACTCAATATAAATCGCTCCTATACTACCCTGAATTGGCGACGATGCTATAGCACCGAAAGTAAAACAATTGCAGGACCGCCATACAACATTCTCTTTTGCGGTACAGATGATTTTGCCAAGACAAATTTGGCCGCTCTTTATAAGGCTAAGGGTGAGTATGAAAATGAAGAAACTTCAGTGTTATTTGATGAAACCTACTCACTTTCCTCACCCTCTTTGTCAGAGCTTTGGAAGTCTATATCTATCTTGATATCTCAGAGCGATTCGAACACAGTGGAGCAGAGAAGACAATATCAAAATTGTGAGTCTCGATTAAGAAATTGAATTTAGGATCATCAATCCTTTTTTAACTGAAGCAACAATACAATTTCTTCTTGTTCAGCGCCAGTCAAGAAATTTGCAAAGGAAGTAGGTTTGGAGTTCCAATCAGTACCAATGGCAGGAATCAACACTTACAAACCACCAGAGAAATTTCGAAATTGGGATAGAGATAATCTTTTGATAGCCGCTTCTTTTGGTCGTCTACTACCACAAACACTTTTGGCCAATTTTTCAATTTCTCATCGTCTTAATGTGCATCCTAGCCTACTTCCACAATTTGCAGGCGCTGCTCCCATTCAATGGGCTATTGCAAGGCGGAGTAGAGAAACTGGAGTATCTGTGCAAACTCTTGGAAACAAATTTGACTCAGGAGACATTTATGCACAAGAAAATATTGTACGTTGAAAAAGAGTTTATTTTCGATAAATATGGCGACCTGCTTATTAAACGTTTCTTTACATCATAGCTTATTCCACCTGGAGCAACATACAAAAGCCTTGAACCTGTCTTGGCTAGTCTGGGATCTCAAGTGCTTCTTGCGGTACTCAGAGATCTAGGCGAGGCTGCAAAAAATTCTTATCCTCAACCAAAGTTGCCAAAGGATATTCTGACAGTTGCACCCAAGCTAGAGAGTAAAGGGTCACTGATAAGGTGGAATATCTTTGATGCACATGACATTGAAGCGAGATCAAGAGCGTTTGACTACATGGTAAGGTATCACAATGTAGAAGGCTGAAGACGAAGCAGGTAGACTGAATTCAGTCTTGCTTATTTTCCCACAGTATCCGATCTGGACACATCTCGTCGGATCCAAACGTATCTTGTTCCGACAAGTGAAAGCACTACATGACCTTGATGGTATAGAGTACCCAGAGGCATTCATGAATCAAATCAAGCCTGGATTAGGATTCTATTCTCGGGAGACAAAGTCGCTAATAATTGCCTGCAAATTGAAACTCACTTTTTTAAGTGTCTCTAAACTATCGACAGAGGGCAAAAGGGTAATGTCAGCAGACAAATGGATTATTGGCTATCGAGATCGAAGCGACGAAAATAATTTATTCCTTTTTGGAAGTAATTTAGAAGAGGAAATTGATAGTAGTCTATATATTGAAACATGATGATTATAATTATTGCTTTTTATGTAAATTACAATGATATTCTGGCCAATGTACACAATTTTCATCAATAAAGATGGGACATACACATAAGTCTCAATTTGGCATTCCCTGCTGTTCGGCTGTTTTCTCTTCATTTACTTCTTCCTTTTTGTCCTCTGCTTCTTCAACTTTTTGTGCACCCCAGGTTCTTAATTGCTTTCCTTGAATTTTGTTTACTGCTTCATTTCGATATGCAGTCACACCATTACGATATCTATGTCCTCCTTCTGATCTTTCAGTCAATTCTTTCTGATGAGCTACACTGGTATCTTGTTTGAGTATTTCTCGAAGTGCCATTGTTGCATAGGCTGATACACCCAAGGTCAATCGAAGAAGCATAGCTACTGATTCATGTTCATCAAGTTTTTCTTCATCTTTGCACATGGTATACTCTTTTGCATTGGGTGCGTCTAATCCTAGAATCTCATCTTCGTCTGATTGACACAGGTTTGCATTTGTGTTACGATAACGAAGAAGTTTGTAGCTGACATTTCGAGGCAAATGAAGTACTTTTCTATAGTCGCCTCTAAGTGCAAACTCAGTAGTGGTACTGTGGCCAATATTATCCGGTGTGATTTCATCTTCTGCTAGCATGTCTTTGTATACCTGCAACATCCAACCTTGTTCAGAAAAATGGATTTGACTACCAGGTAGGGGTATGACAATGTCATGGATTGAATATTGCTGTACTTCTTCTTCGCTTTCAAGCACCTTGACTTTTTTTATAACTTTGAAAGCCTTACCATCTTCTCGTCGCGCATCTTCCTCCTCTTCTTGCAGAATTGCGTCACCATTATCCTCTTCTGCTGTATCCTCTAGGTATACCATGTCCCCCACAACAGGTTTCTCCAAGCCAAATCTCTTTACTCGTTCCGTAACCATTCGATTCCAAATATAAGATTGATATGCATGCACATACATTGTCCTTAAAGATCGAGGAATAGCCATAAGGTAACTTCTCCAATCACTTTTACTCTGCTTATCGGCAATTATTCGTTGTAGAATTGAACATTCTGGAATATGATGATGAGGCATCAATTTGTAGCTCTTATCTACGTCTCCTTTGGCATAAGCTTGGCGTGCTTCTTCCACTTCTTCAGTATCACCTGGTCTTGGTGCCATGATGAGCTCGACTGCTTTGCGAAAGTCATTGCGTAAAAGAGCAAGACCTATAGTGTGTGTCGAGATTACTGAAGTACCAAATCGTTGCAAACCATAGTAGTTGATGAAACCCTTTTTTTGTAGGACATTAATGGCATCTTCGATTGTATTGTTATCTTCAATAAAGATTTCTCTCAAAACGATCATGAACTCGTTACCTTGCAACATGCCTAGATGTAGCGGTTCTTGAGCATACTCGAGATGACCTACTCGAATACCTCGATCACCTCGACTACGGAATGCATCCATGATACCTTTGACTCTTCCTCCTCCTCCTCCACTTCTTCCACCTCGTCCACCTCTGCCACCTCCATCCGAAGGCTTTCCTACACCATTTAAAAGCTTCCAAACCTCATCAATGTCCTTTCTACCTCTTTTGAATGCGACTTTTTGTACCGTCACTGCTCGCTTGTCCTTGGTACCTGCTACACTAAGATCACGTATAGCTTTGCCTCCTCCAATACCTGGACGAACGAGACCAAGTGACTTTGCGACAATGTTCATAGCATCCTGACTTTCCCTATTTGTCTTTTGAAGCATGAAATGTATGTAGGGTGGTGCTTCATCTTCTTTCTGTGCACCACGACGATCAAGGCGCATACGACTGGGATCATTTGACATCCATCTAATTCTAATTGTGCTGATTTTGATTGATTCATCTTCTTTACTTACTGTCTCGACTGTGTCGGTAGTCAAATTTCCCCCAAATAACTCTCGAATAAGCTGGTGAAGTGCAGTGCGCTCTTCTTTTGAAGACAGATTCTTGCTCATCACACTGCGTTGGTCTTGGCTACCTCGATCCGTATTTCCCCCTCTTCCACCGCCTTTTCCGCCCCTGATTCTACCACCTCTACCACCTCTTCCACCTCGAGAACTTTGTTCAATGCTTTGATCAGCATTAGCTTGTCTTTCTGTGCTGTCACCTTCACCTGCTCCTCCATTTGCATGAATCTTCCACCCGTGTGGTCCCTCTTGCCAAAGCATTTTGACCTTGTCCAGTGCTTCTTCTCCTAGTAATTTCGTCAATAGAGCTTCTTCTCCTTCTGATACTTCCCATACCCATACTTTTTCGGCTTCCTTTTGCCTCTCGTCTTCTTTGGCTGCTCTTTCAGCTGCTTCCTTTTCTTTGCGTTGCTTGAACAACTCTCCGGTAGGATCTCGATATTCAGCTTCCTGTTGAATAATGTGCTCGTATAAGCCCGTACCGCCTTTTTCCTTCGAGGGAGGGTATAGAGAGGTGATTCGGCAAGTTATACCATCGGTCGAGACCTCTCGAACATGAAAGTCAGAAAACCTGCCAAGGAGGTACAAATTTTTTTAGTTAAATGTGCCAATGATCTCGTACGGTACAAGAGCTCGAATCACCTCTGCTTTATGATCCCACCGCTTATAGGTATTAGTGATTCATTGACGTAGGCTGTAATGCCCACATCTGCCTCAGATACAATCTTCTCACCAACCTTTTCCTCTCCTACTGTTGCTTCAATAATTTCTGAGTCTATCTGTGTCTTTTCTGTATCAAGATGTATTCTTTTAAGAACAGGTGAATTACCAGAGGGAGCTTCGTGCTTCATTACACCATCGTGTTCATCACTACTCTTGTCGATCTCTCGATTATCTTGAGACGACATGCTCCTTTACACTGGAACCTGACTGAATGCTAAAGTAAACTTCCTAGCCTGGAGAAGAACACAAAAAAACCAAAGAGTCCAAAAAATTCTAACGGGTAACGTGATCTCTGCCATGTGGACTTTGTAGTCTGAATATTGGCGTAATTCAACTTTCAAAAGACAGTTCAAAACTTATTACCCGGTGACGTTGAATCGCGCACGCCGGTTCCAAATACATGGAAAAATAAAATTTACAGAGTGTTGTTGGAATGCACGTACACTCGGCTTTACATTTGGCTTGTATCAAAGTACCATCATTTAGCTATCTCCCTCCATCCATCCCGATTGATACCCTCCTTTGCTATATCAAGAGCTCATTCGGCATTTTGTTCCTGCAGTATCACTCTAAACTCGATCCGTGTCTGCTTTCTGGTCATGTCATTGCGGTAATCAGTAATAGTCTACCTTTTCATTGTCGTCTTTGGTAGTCTTCTACCTATTGACCCTGAGATAGAGGCGATCTATCAATTCCACCGCCTTGTTTTCCCCCCGCACGAAAGCAATTTATCTCTACACTCGCTTCTTTACTCCTTCAATCGTACAGCATCTACAATGTCGTTGGCAGCAGCCATCAAGCCAAAGGGAGCGGGTGGCTTGGGTGGAGGCTGGCTATCAATGGCGCCCCAAGTAGATGACGAGCCAATTTCTTCAACTTCATCACATATAGAGTCCTCAACAGCGTCTCCCCGCACATGTTCCCCAAGGCTCATCCCTTCGAACAACGCAGCAGCTCAATCCTCTTCGATGGCATCAATTAATGCAGGCTATCATCATCCACGACCAAAGGTACTAGCAACAGCCCCTAAACGATTACTACCCCGAACAAATGCTCGTTTCAAGGTTGGTGATTCGTCCCAATTGGCTACACCTTCGTCACCTGCGCCAGATAGTCCTTACTCGAGGGGATCAGACTTTGATTCACCTCCTCCCTTTGACGTTCGAGCTAGTTTTGCTCCAATGCCAAAGTGGGGTACCACAGCAGGATCAGAAAAGTCAGCTACTTTCAGAGCAGCCATTGATAAGGATATAAAGTTGAGCAATGGCGTAAATCCACAAGAAAGTGTTGAAGAAGGAGATGAAGATGAGAATGGTATGGAAGAAGATGATGACTTTGATGATGATGATGATGGAAAGGGCATTCATTACGGAGGTATACAATGGAAGGGAAAGACTGCGCATGCAGTAGAGCAGGAAATGGAAGCGTTAGGAGATCGAACTGTAATGAGCTATGCTCCTGATGCTGTCTATCTTGCCAGTCGATTAGAGGGTTTGAAGCGAAATCTTGATGTAGGAGGAGAGAGAATGAAGAGATGGGCGTGGCAGGATTTCGAGGGTGAAGAGCAGCACCCAGAAGAGGATACTTTGGCCGTAGAGGCACCCATGGAAGAGCAGGAAGAAGTCAAGGCCAATCTTGTTACACCTGGACTTGAAGACACTCGAATTGATTCTCTGGTGTCATCTCTTAATCCATCTGAGGGTGTTACTCCTAGAGATGAGATCATTGAAGATCCTATGCAAGCAAGTAAAGTATTGAGCACTTCAGATGTTGATGTAGAAAAGCAAGTAATGGAGCACACCCCCAGCATTATTGTGGATATTAATGCCAAAGCAGCTGCCTTAGATGCAAGAGTAGAGATTCGAACATTGAGAAGACCAGATCTGGAGCAAGTACGAGAGTTGCATTGCTATCATGGTGATAGTGATAAGGTGAGTCGAATTTCTGAGCGCTTCATTGTACTATATTCTCGCAAGGCAAAATTCTCTTATTCACTTTGGTGAAATGTAGAGTTGTTGTCATTCCCCCTTTATTCTCATTGGTTTCTGTGATTTGGGTTCGGTTCCCTTACAAGACCGCTTGCTCCTGTAATTTCCCTTTTTTTTTGCTTTGTTTCGTCGTAGGACAAGACTTCTCTAGACATCTCCACCATGACCACCATGACGACACCTGTCAACACGCCTATACCATCATACTGTTGCTCTCGACGCAGTAGCGCCAACAGCACATAGATATAAATTCCAGCAAATACATTCACATTACAACATTCGGCATCTAGAGATCGCGATCATCAATTCTTTTCTCACCTTTATCATTCCAAGCTTGACTTTTTCTCCCTTTATGTTGTGGCTCACTCCTCATTGGTCATCTTACTCACATTTCTATGATACTAATATGAAACCTCTTTCATCCTCTCTTTATATAGGTGGACGCAGAGACGTACACCACAAGTGCCGGTTTCCTACTACGTCTGTTAGTGGATGAACATCATGTCTGCTTAGTAGCAGTAGCAAAACCCCTTCCTGAACCTCCAAGTTTACCATCACGTTTCTCTCCTGGTGCTCCTCCTCCTTCTCTTGATATGCCTCCTTCCAAGTCACCTTTCCTTGTGGCTGGTCAGAGTAGGACTGCAATGGGACATTTACATCGAAAATTTGTGCCCTTGGCATCAAGTAGATTAATTCCTACCGCTGAATCTGACAAGTTACAAGTGGAAGCAACAGCGCCTAGAAGCTTTGGAGTGGGTGCAAATAGTAGTTCTAGTGTTGAAGAAGAAGACGAGGAGGAGATTGAAGATGTCAGGCGGCAAGGAAACCTGTTTGATATGGCTAAGAGAGATGGCACTTACATGACAGGTGAGACATCACCAGATGCTATCGTCGAAGTAGACGAGGAAGAAGAGGAAAGGCAAGAAGATGTGGAGATGGAAGAAGCTGAAGAAAAAGAAAGAAAGCATATGTCTCCTTCTAGCAAAGGTATCGTACCGAACAGTATTCTTGCGGGTCCCACTCATGATGTTGCGCCACCCAGAGCTATTAGAGTTATGGGAGCACCACCTCTCAATGGGCTGCTACGGGACTCTGAAACGATTCTTGGTGTCGCATCAGCTCGTATCAAGGTTGTTCAACGATCTGAAGGAGATGATATTTTTGGAAAGTCTGAAAGTCTTGACTCTTCGTGGCCAGGTCTTGATCCCAAGGGTGAGAGAAGTAGGGTGACAAGAGAAGCGCATATCATTACCTTGTCAGTCTTACCTGGTGAACGAGGTCAAGGTTTAGGTGCAAGGTTACTTGATCATCTCTTAGATGAGTGCAAACGTCGAACTGCTGGACCTCGAATTCATTTAGCTTCAGGAAGTAATACATATTCTGAAGGTGAAACAGCACCTCGAGTTCATGAAAATGCACCAATGAGAACATTTTTAGAGGTACATCCTTCCAATTCTTCAGCTGTACAATTGTATAACAGTCGCAATTTCCATCAAGTAGAAGGATCAAAGGGAGTTGTTAAACACTACTTCCGAGGTGATAATCGAATTCCAAATTCGATTCGTGTCAAAGTAGGAGGTTCTGATGCTATTCGATTGGAGCGATTCGACTTTAGATAAAAAGTCTTATTCAACACTCAAAAGTGGAAACGTTTCTTCTTTTTATCATACCCTTTTTGTCTCGTTATTTTTTCTTTGGAATTTCGCATTGCCCATGTATTATTGAACACAATCTAATAAATAGACTTAATCAGCATGATTGCATCTGTTCCCCAAGTTGACTCTAGATTGACTCTGTGAGATAGATTAGTGATTGTAGTGCAAATTTGAAGATGCTTGCAAGGTAAGTGAAGTTGGGAAAATGAAGTGAGACTCTATCGGACCTTGCGATGCTCAGGAGTATGTACAGAATCTAGAGCGAGAAAAGAAAGGTAATCAATCAGTCAGAGGTCAGGAGTAACAATGCTGCAAATACTGCAATACATACCATAATCGACATGAACATACGCTCGAGCAACAATCTCAAATCGTTCCAACTTGTCTTGTAATGCTTGACTTAGATCATGAGCTTGAGCCAGTCCACTTTCTGGTGCCATAATCACATCTACCTCAACTATATATTTCTCACCCCAATGATAAGATTGAACCGAGTCAATCTGTAAAAACGCATCACTGTGTTGTATGGTAGCAAAGGTAATTTCTCGAATAAAAGAAGGAGGTGCTCCCTTTCCACAAAGTTGCAACATCTCTTGCTTGACAGTCAATGTCCAAGTGCAAATAATTAATAATGCAATTGCCATGGCGCCAGCAGGATCTACCCATCGAGCCAACTTTGCTCCAGCGGCAGAAGTAAAGATGGCAAATCCATACTCGAAACAGTCGTTACGATTGTCTTCGTATAGCATTTCCAATTGACTACTGGTATGTCTGAAAGAGTAACAGTAGATGGCAAGACCAAGCTTGACAGAGAATCCAATACTCGCTGCAATAATGGCAGGAACAGAGAAGTGAACCGTATCTGAATCTTGTGAGGCGAGAGCACGAATGGATTCCACCTGCGACAGGAAGAACAAAAGATAATGTTAGTTCAAACACTTGCTTCTGCCTTGCATCCTATCACTACTTGTCAAACATACAATGAGAACAAGTGAAACTGCCATTAAAGCGAAAGCAAAGCAAATATTGCCAGCGTTACCCAGTCTGTCAGCGCCCTGGAGACACCGCAGGCCCCATTAGCAGTTGCAAGCTTTAGTATACTATGCTCTTACTTACAGCCGGCCATCTAGAACTACCACTAAGCTTCTTCGATTTACGATGTAAAATGTCGAGCCCAATATTACTGACAGCTTCACAACAGCTCTCTGCCATGGTAACAAAGAGAGACAAAGATAGAGTCGAGACAGCTGCATATATTTGTAATCCAGCTACGAATATTGTACCATATATTGAGAGATTAATTGCCACTTTTGCCTGAGGTAGGCATATATGGTGTAAGACTATCACCCTACACTCCCCCGATATCGAAGCCACCTTTATAGCTCACATGCCAACCTTCGGTCTCCTCGTCAACATTTTCTTCCGGTATAGGATCTCGAGATATACTCAGTAATCGTCTAATGTGTTCATTCTGGTCACGATGAAATCTAATTGACTTTGATCTTGGATTGAATCGATCAGTGATACGATGTCGAAGAGATGTTTCATGCAATGGCACGATTGACCTTTCAAAGGAGAAAGGATCCAGTGTATCGGAAAGGATGCTGTCATGATGTGAGATTATTGACTCTGGCCTCTGTCCTTCAAGTGCAGAAGCATTGATCGTAGAGGACGCCATGGCGGCCATATTTTGCAAGGTGTTGAAGGATCCAAAAGGAAGTAAGAAACTCAGCCTTGTTTTCCATTTTTATTGAGTGTCACTTTTTGGCGCCTTGCAGATATATATCTGCTATTTTTTGGATCTTCCTCCACTTAACTCAAGTTTACATATTTGTACGCCTACTGAACACACCAGAACGAAAAAGGCACAGCCTTGCCAAAAAGCCTTTCACTTGTAATGATGTTTACTATCAAGAAATAGAACTATTATCTCGCTCAACAACCACCCCTCTTGAGTCATCTTCTCTATTCTCTATTAGACCTGTACATGCTCACAATTAGACTTCAATGATCAATAGATTAAAGAAAGAAAGCCAGCTCTAATTGATTCCAACTTTGGCCCCTCCTGCTTAAAATGGTGGCGACCGAGGTATATTTATACTGTTCCTTTTCAAATATTGTACTCTAATTGTCACCCCATGTTTCCCACTACTTACTGTATTACAATTATTCTCATTACAATTTAGCGTCGTTGGGGATAATTCCTTTTGTATAACGTAATGATCCGCGTCTTTTTTTTTGTGGAATTCAAGCCTTAATTTGTCTTTCGGTTTTTGGAATGAATTTCTTTTTTCTTTCTTTCCCTTAACACGAAATATCAACATCATGGTGAGCTGAGGGGTGAGACGACGAGTAACAGAGCATTGCTGATCATTTGTCTACATATAGCCTACAGCTATCGCCTCTTCCTCATCAAACAAAAGTGACAAGCATGATGTGATTGTAGTGGGAGCGGGTGTAGTCGGGTCAGCATTGGCATTTTCACTGGCCCGTTCTGGAAGAAAAGTCGCTTTGTTTGAACGAGACTTTACTGAACCTGATCGCATCGTAGGAGAGCTATTACAGCCCGGTGGTGTACAAGCGCTCAAGCTACTTGGTCTTCTCGACTGTTTAGAAGGCATTGATGCTGTACAAGTGGAAGGATACCAAGTCTTTTATGGCCCTCGAAGTGTGCCCATTCCATATCCAAATGAAAGCAAACAATTCCAAGGCAAGGGCATCAGCAGTAAGAGTGGAAAGGTAGAAGGAAGAAGTTTTCATCATGGAAGATTTGTTCAAAATTTGCGTACTCGAGCAAGAAAGCAGGAAGGAGTTGATTCATACGAGGCCACAGTTCGAGAGATGATTGAAGATGACGAAGGTCGAGTGATGGGTGTACTGGCAAGCAAAGGGGATGAAGAACCAAAGAGGATAGAAGCACCCCTTACTATTATTGCTGATGGATGCTTTTCCAAGTTTAGACGTACTCATGGTTCAACGATTGCTCCCATTGCCAGATCTCACTTTGTTGCATTGGAACTTGAAGATGCACCCTTACCATCACCTCACCATGGCCATGTTGTTCTAGGACCAGCAGGACCTACTCTCCTCTACCAAATTTCATCTAAGCACACTAGAGTCTTGATCGACGTTCCTGGTGAAAAGTTACCTTCGGCTACCAATGGAAAGTTACAATCACATATTCGAGACAAGGTTATTCCTCAACTACCAGAAGTACTTCAACCTTGCCTTTTACAAGAGCTCGACAAGGGTCAACGACTTCGAAGTATGCCCAACTCATTTTTACCACCCAGTATGCAAGGCCAAAACAAGCATCGAAAGGGGATTGTCTTGGTGGGAGATGCCATGAATATGCGACACCCTCTAACAGGAGGTGGTATGTCTGTAGGTTTGTGGGATGCGGTTCATCTAACAAATGAATTGGGTGGATCAGCTTGGACTCCCACACCTCGATCATCAGATCAAAGTATCAAGCATTTAGAAGATTGGAGCTCACTTACCGTCGGTCTACGAAAATGGCATTGGAGACGAAAAGGGCTATCTAGCGTCATCAACATTCTAGCTCAAGCGCTCTATAGTCTGTTTGGAGCCGATGATGAGAATTTAGAAGTTTTACGAGAGGGATGTTTCAAGTACTTTGAAAGGGGTGGAGAATGTGTAGGAGGTCCTGTTCGATTACTTTCAGGTTTAGCACCAGAACCTATGCTACTTGTTTATCATTTCTTTAGCGTAGCCGTCTACAGTATCATTGTTCTATTCACTCACCCGCGATACTTTGCATCAAGTCAAGAAACTCGTACAGCTCATTGGTCAGAATATCCGGCATTACTTTGGAGAAGCGTAGCCGTCTTTTATACAGCATGCGTTGTTCTATTACCCGTTGTTGCTACTGAATTAAAGAGCAACGTACCTGCATTCACCAAGAAATTGACTAGTCAAGATGCTAAAAATAGTCTACTCAGTCTCAATAATACTGTTCTTGCTGTTTCTATTGCTGCTTTTGTTGCGTATGCTTGGAATAGTCAGGCAGTCCCCGGTAAACAAAGTAATTTCAGCGGATTAAGGGAATTTGTATTTCCTAGCGTACTATCCTCATCGTAGCCTTTTCCCCAATCATACACATTGTCTCTCTTATTTTAACATCACACACTCTTCTATACCAATCTAGACAAACATATTGAATAGTCAGTAGATTTTTGTTTTATATCATTAAATATATAATATAGTGAACAGAATTTAACAAGAAAAAGAAGGTGCTGCTGCAAAGGTAAAACTTTTTTTTTTTTTCACGTTAATAATCATGATTTTGATTTGTCCAATGTCCTTTGAGATCTTCTGGAGTTGGCATGGTGGCTGCTCTTACATCCAATACTTTATTAGATTCTTGTGGTATTATTTCATCAATGTAAGACATCTGATCTACCCAATCAATTTGGCGTGGATCCTCATAATGATCATACCAATCTCTACTGACTTGTGAGCGTGAGGTGTCCAAGTAAAGATTGTCATAGCTATCATTCTCATCTGTACGACCATACTGAAGAAAGGATTGGAGTTGTGATTCACTCATCTCTGGTATAAAAATATCTTCATGCTGTCTTTTGAGTCTTCCAGTCGGTGAACCATCTACCATTTCCCAAGTTCCATCATTAGATTGCGATTTGGGTGCATGATATGCGTCATCCTCACGCTTGTAATCATTAAAGGTATGAAGACGAGAGAGGTAATCTTCGGTATTATAATCAACACCCATCATTACTTTTCTCTCTGATGGCATCTTACTGTCTGCTTGCATCACTTCACATTGTGGTGTTTCAACATATTCTTCTTCATTGGTGTCTTTATTCGAACACTCCTCCATCCTGTTCTCTATAGGTTCATCAATGCGCATGTTTGGTCCACCTTCTTCATCAAATTTTTGTCTGAGCTGATAAATGTCCATTTCTTGCCGACTATGCTGACCTCTCCATGCATTTGGGTGTTGGTGTGGTCGATTACCATCAAAGGCAAGAATAGGGACAACAGAATTCTCTAATTCAGGTGTAGGTGGAGGCGGTGTCAATTCCATTAAAGAGTCTACAGAGTTGGGTGGTGCTAGTGTAGGAGCTTCCAATTGGTGATGTTGTCTGTGAGTACTAGTATAGGATGGATATGTTTCTACTTGCTTTCTCTTTTCATCCTCTTGACGAGCCAGAGTTTGAGCAGAGCGATCATGTGTTGCAATTGATGGCTCATCATCTCCTACCTTTCTCTCCTTGTAATCTAATCCCTTTGTCCATAATCTTCTTCTTCGGAAAAGGTCGTGCACGCCTCGTCTTAACTTTTCCTCTACTTGAGCAGAACTTGACTTATTATTTGAAGCTTTTACCATGTCGAACTTGGAGACAAAGACACAATCATCTGTATTGATAGACTCTGAATGGACTATTCTTCTCGATTCTGTTATAGCATGCATCCTTCCTTGCGCCATTTCTTCAGGTCCTTGATCTGGCAGTCTTTTCTGAACGTGAGTGACATGTTGACCTGATGAAACACCTCTGCCAAAAATACCATGATATTCAGGTTTTGACTGGATTGATTGAAGAGAAGAGTCAGCCAATATATATATATATATATATAAAATATCAAATTCTTTCGACCTCGTACTCACTGTAATGCGTGGTCGATGAACTTCATCCACAAAGTGCTGCTGAGTTGAAAGATACTTTGCTGAATTCCGATGACGATATTCGTCACTCTTACTAGTCTTTCTTCGCTTACGATCATTGTTGATATTGTTCATATCCATCTCATCAAGGGAAGGAGCAGTGCAGAGGTGTGCTTTCTTTCTTTTATTTCTAGCATGTTCTTCTTTGATTCTTATTGCTTTGGCTTTGCTACGATCCTGGGCAATTATTCGATTCTGGTGAAGTTCTATAGCGTCTCCTCCATTCTTGTCAATCTTGTAATGTCTATCCAATTTCTCTATGTCGAGGAGAGTATTGTGTGAGGAGGTGAAACAAACCGCCACGAAAGACTCAAATAACATTTTCAAAGATATATCACTCACTCTTTTGCTTTTTGAGCTTTGCTATCACCCTTTCCTGCTCGTTGACAAGCCACGAATCTAAATCATCTCTATGAGGGCTTAGCACATCAATCGTTTCCTCATCGTCACCTTGAGGATGAGAGGGTTTGTGCTTGCTATGTCGTTGAACAAGCAGCGCATCGGCATGCTTCTTCTTTTCGCCCTTCTTATATCTCTTGTCTTTCGTAATCTCCTCGATCTCGTCATCTCTTCTCTTCTCGACATAGAGATCTGTAGGTTGTAAGTAGTTTGTATCAGGAATGTACATCCTAAAAGTATCCGGCGAACGATCTGAATCATTACTCAACTCACCCTTCACTTTTTCAAGTCTTTGTTGCATCATTCTCTGTATTTTCATGAGCTTTTTATAATCTGAACTGGACTTGTATCGAGCAAGTTCGCTTCCCTTTGTTGTCATAGACCAGACTGGACTTCTGTCTCCCTCTTGCCTATTCAGACTTTGCTTGCATATTGATGAATTATAGTACCTGTCTATAGGATTATAAGATCCTATATTGGGGTGAAGGTGGCCTTCTCTTTTTATGAGGTCATACATCTTAAGTTCCCCATCGCTTCTTTGATCATAGGAATGCGAAATTGAATTGACCATTGTAGGGAGCTCGATGTGAAAAAGGGGGAAGAATTAAAATGTCGCGGAGGAAAAAGACGCGAGAAAGACCAATCCTACCTATTTATATTTTGGTAGGAAATGATATGTATCCGCCAAACGTAGCTACATGCTTTTGATGCCGAGGATACTGTTTAATCAATCAATTAAGATCTAGTCCGAATCCATCGTCTTCTTCTTCCATTGGAGCTTTTGGTCTTTGAATATTTGCAGGCGTTTGTCTTTGCTGTCTATTTTCTATCACGTCATGTTGCTGCTCTTCTTCTTGACCAGTTTGGAAGCCACGCCTGAATGCGTCCCAAGAAAGTATTGGAGTCTCCATGGCACTACGTCTCATAGCATGCACTGAAGGAAATGGCAGCTTATCTTGCAAATGCGGAGGAACTTGCCCAGCTCTACCTTGATTGGAAATCTCTTCTCCTTGATACAAATTTTTATTGCTTGTCTGGTTCTTTTCACCTGTTGTCACCTCTTCTGCTGCAATTGCTTCTTCGTCATCCAGTTGCAAATTAAAGCCTGGCGGTGCTGTGGTCGTCTGTGACAGCTTCCTAGCATAGTTGAGTATTTCATCATACGATATTGGATCTAAAAAGCGTCCATTGAAGTAGTTAATAGACGTGTCCACAAGCATGTAGTGCCAATTGTGATTTAAAACTCACTCTCTTCTGCTCTCTTCATCACCTGCACTTCTTCCTTTCCCAATTCTACTAGACGACTACACTGATTTCTAAGCTTAGTCAGTCGTTTTATACTTGCTTTCAAATTAAAGTCTTGATTTTGCACAGTCTTGATCAATTCCTCAATTCGAATCTGATTCCGAGCATGCCTTCTTGCTCGGGTGACAAGTTCTGCAAGAATTTCATCAAGTGTTTGGATGGCCAAAGTGATTTGAGCACTGCTTGGAATAATGAGTGTTTGTGCACTCGAGCTTAAAGGTCTTGAGAATACAGAATTCAGAGCAAGTTTCTCTTGATGCTCAACTGACAATTGATTTGTACCACTCCGAATAGTTTGGTTCAATTGAGTTACTTGAGAAGCAATAGTTGAACGTATAGCAGATGTGGAAGTGGATGCTCGTTGCTCAACAAGGAGAAAGAACAGTGTCGTCAAGACTTGATATAGAGACAAGACAGTATTTAGTTGCCCTCGCATGCCTTTACTCGACTCAGTCATGCTTTCTCTTGTCATAATTATAATGTGGTAGGTACTAAATCAAAAATTAGCGACAAGAAGTAGACGATTGATTCACAAAATTTAAACTTCAATCGCGTCAAAAATTATTCTCTTCCTTCTTCTCCACAACCTTCTTTTTTTTTTATATACCAATGTGTTTGTTCGTAGTAAACAGTTTCATTTGAATTTGATCGCAGCATATTACCGTATACAAGCCAGCGTAAGGGGACAAGAGAGAAGAAAAATGAGGAGAGAAAAGAAGACGAGGGACAAACAGTCCATGATGCGTTAAGAACCAAGGGGGGGGGTTTGCATGAATCATAAGAGAAAGAAAAAAACAAAAAAAGAAAAAGGGAAATTGCACATTAAAAAAGTAATTTTATGATTGAGAGAGTTTTGTGTGTTGAATTAGTAGAGTGCATGTGTTAAGATTTGAAGTTGAATGGTGGAAACAATGCAAGTATATATATATATGTATAAAGGAAATTGCGTTCAAGGATCCATTTCTACATCCGATTGTCGTTGCTCAGTTGAATGATGCTTATTATCACCAAGACCTCTCATAAGCTCTTCTTCTGCTTCACTCATCTTGGTATCACCATTTGCTCTCCTAATTGGACTTGAATCACGAGAGTCAACACTATCATCCATTTGCATCTTACTCATTCCTAGCGATGCACCTGCCAATCCAAAACCACCACTTCCTCTTCTACCTCCAAAACTACCTGCTACACTACCATCATAAGTACCTGAATAACTGAACCCTCTAAATTTATCTTGAATTGATCTAGTGAGAGGTCCATCATCTTCATCATCATCTTCATCTTTACGTCCACTACTAATATCGAGTGCATTCGTCTTTTTTGCTTCACGATCTCTTGTACTTTCATTAAGAATTCCACCAGTCTTGAGTGCTTCTTCTGCTTTTTCAGAATCTCCATCAAATCCTGGAATAAAAGTCATTTGTTTTAAATCAGTCTCTGTAAATTCTGGATCAAAGTTGGCTACTGATTCGTCTGATTCAACTGAAGGTTTAAATGGTGGTGTAAGTTGCTTTTGAGATAGAGCTTCAAAGTCGATATCTTTGAAAAAAGCGTGATTTTTGAGATCTTGAGCATCATTTTGAGCACCAAGTCGATGCTTTGGGTTTCGATTTAAAAGACCTTTAACGAATTGTTTACCATCATCACCAATTGCACCTCGTGGAAATTTAATCTTACCAAAGCAAATATTTCGATACATTTGCTGAGTATCTTCTGCATAAAAGGGACTCCATCCACAACACATTTCAAAGAGTAATACTCCCAAAGACCAAAAATCAACCAGCTTCGAGTAACCAGATTCATCAAGCAAGACTTCTGGTGCCAAGTATTCAGTAGTTCCGCAAAAAGTATTGGTAAGCTGACCAGCACCTAGATCTGGTTTACTCAATCCAAAATCACATAGGGCTACATGTCCAGTAGCATCGAGTAAGATATTCTCTGGTTTTAAATCTCGATAGACGATATTGTACTTGTGAAGATGTTCAAGAGCCAGAACGAGCTCAGCAATATAGAAACGAGCTCTCTCTTCAGTAAACCTTCCTTCTCTTTGAAGGTGCCAAAACAATTCTCCTCCGGACTTGTAATCTGTGACAAAGTAGAGCTCTTGAGCACTTTGAAATGAAAACTTTAAACCAACCAAAAAGGGACAGTCGAGCGACTTTTCTAAAATCTTTCGTTCGCCCATAGTATGTGTGACTTCTTTCTTTAATGCAATTTCCTTTTTGGATAAAACCTTCATAGCATATATACGCTTGGTGTCCTTTTTTCGTACTTGGAAAACCCTTCCAAAGGTACCCCTACCAATCAAGCTAAGATACTCAAAGTCGGCTGGTGTCAAGTGTCGCTTCGTTGTTAGTCTTTCATAGCTAAGCTTGACTCTGATTTCCCCTCTACCCTGTGAACCATCATCTTCAGCATCATCTCTAGCAACTAGAGGATACCACTGATCCGTTGATGATCCATGTACCATGCGAGGTCGAATTAGTCGCATTCCCAAAAATCCTTCTTCTGCTGCATCCCGATCGTATACACTGACAAAGATTGGTTTGTCAGAGTGAACAACGTCAAAGATTGCTTCATGCTCCCATACTGGATTCTGAGCAGAGAGTGCTACTCCATTGGCCTGATCGCCTATGGGTTTCCTTGCAATAAACTCATTCTGCTCAAACGATACGACAACATATGGTTCTCCTGAACTGATGGGAAGGTTGCGTCCACCAATCAATCTTACTATCAGTCTACCCCGAGGCGCTGATGTATTGCGAGTCGCTGAAGAATTGCTGGATGTAGTTTCAGTCTTTCCTTTGGATGCAGGTAATTTCATTGTGAAATCGGGAGCTGTACAAAGGACATTTTCAGATTAGCCATCTTGCAGATTATCTTATTCATAGATTGTAAAATGTCACTCACCAGTAGTCGATATGCTGGTCGTTGGTACATTTGCATGACTCGTCACTCCTCCTGGCGTCCTAAGGCCAGGTGTCTGATCTCCCATATTCATATGCCGCAAACTACCAGCACTATTGCCACGACTATGCGACAGAGGTCCTGCAGCATTCTCTGAACTTGTAGAAGGGGGAACGAGAGAGTCAAATGGATTCTTTTCCTCTCGTTGTGAAGATGAAGCCTTTGGGGTTTCCTGCAGGAGAGTATCCGGATTTAATAATTTAGGCCCTTCTTTCAAAAAGCAATCGCAACAAGCACTTACCTGATCACTAGGACCTTGCGACCAGAGTCCCTTGAGGATATTGGATGTCATGTTGGTCACTATAAACTATGAGGCAAGTATTGTGCACCAAGTGAAGCCTCAAAAGTGCGTTCAGCCGGGTGTGGCGACGCTGACTTGTTCAAAAAATAAAAAGGTGGGGGTTAGACCGATTATCAGCTTTAATCCACGTTGAAAGAGAAAGACTCAGAAGCTATCTTGATAGAATAGGGGACAGCGTAGATGTTTACCACCGAGTCTACCGAAGTGCTGCCGTAAGATAAAGAGGTGGCGCAATCACTTATCGCCTCTTAATGAAGTAAGAGGGGTTGAACTGTCTTTTGATGGACGTATATATGGTAAACGCTGCTTTTGGTGAGTTGTTGAATATAACGACGAAATGTAAAATTATAGTCTACAGGCGCAGGTCTATATGTATGCCTGCCTCCTCTCAAAAAAATGCGGAGAATACTTGCGTTGATAAAGGTATATTCAGAGAGAGATAGAGAGAGAGAAAATGGTACAAAATGGCGAGATCTTGGGGAAGATTTATCCAGTACTTAAAAAGTCACCGCTGTGCCTTGCTAATTAAATCATTAACCCGATCTGTTAAAGTGTGTAATTGCTATCATACCGGTAGTCGCGCACAGGCCACGTGCGAGAAATTCCTTTGATGGGACTCGGCAATAACGGCTTCGATAGCAGCAGAACGCTGTGAAGACGGCAAGAGTCAGTACTTAAATCTTATGTATAGAAAGATTGACTATGAAAGCATCTTCAGTGACTGTATCTGGCGAAATTGGTTACTTTATAGTCATTCAGTCAGAAAATTTAGAGTGGGGTTTGCTGCCTGCCTATCATCCTCAATTGCCAGTCATACGTCGTCTAATAAAGATGGAACGCGGTAATGTAAAGACTAAATGGAACAGAAGTTCATAAACGTAGTGCATATATTGTCGTTATTAGCAGCAGTATCGGGCATCAAATAACTTGACCATGACCATGCGTATTCATCGACTAATCTCGCCAAATTTCTTTATCGCGCTGTACCAAAAAAAAAAAAGAAAAATGGAGGCGAGCTTTTTTTGAGCCACGTGGAAAAATGGCGCACCGGACTGACCCGTTCGTTGATTGGGCAGCAAAAGAGAAATCAAAGAGGGAAAGAGAGAAGAAACGATAATTGTCAACTCTACTCCTCTAGCACGTATACCACTAATTCAAAAGATTAGTCTTAAGAGACCGTCTTAGATCACTGGACAAAAAGCATCCTGAGAGGTGATCATACTCTAGTCTCTCTCTCTTTTGATCCGACAACTTTCCTACATTCTTCTCAGTACGACATTTCCGCTTCTTAGATTTTCTTTCGACTTCACTTTCAAGATAGGAAAAAAAAAGAAATCGAATAGAAATAGTTCTCATCATGCTTGCGCCTATTCGAAGTAGTCTGCTCCGTCAGCAGGCACAGAGCACCAGTGTGCTTCGCAGTGCTATGGTGAAGCGAACAATGGTCACTCAAGAGGAGAGATGGACAGCCGCTACAGCCAGAGCTGCGGAACAATCCAACTTGATTCCAGATGCTTCAGGAAAGGGTGGTGTGGATTTATCAGTAGTTGTACCAAACATTGAAGCCAGGTGGGCCAAGATGTCAAAAGAGGAACAATATGGAGTGTTTAGACAATTGGAAGAGATTCAACGAAAGGACTGGAAGGAACTTAGCCTAGATGAGAAGAAAGCTGGTGAGTATTCTCATATGTGATGGTAACTCGCTGGGAATTAGGGAGGGGCACTGCTACGAATGAGAGCAGGTTTATGATGATGGATGATGTATTTTGCTTGGGAAAGAGTCGGAAATGATACCAAAGGCATGGTTGGCATATTGCGTTAGAGGTGAAGCAATCATTCTGACTTTTCTACTTTTGTTTAGCTTACTACGTGTCATTTGGTCCCCATGGACCTCGCAAGGCCTTTGTCAAGCCAGGCCAAGGCTTGCGAACATTGACTGGTGTTTCAATCATCGTCGGTGCCACCTTTGCTCTTTTCTTTGGATTGCGACGCTTTGGTGAGTTTCTCTTATTCATCTGCTCGAGGATAATGTCGAGCTTTCTTGTCATCAAGAAGCTTTGGTACTGATGTTGTTCAACAAAATCTTATATTCTTCAGCTCATTCGCCACCAAAGACTTTGACCCAGGAATACCAAGAGCAGATGACCGAAAAGGCAAAGGGAGAGAACTTGAACCCCATCACTGGTAAGTGTACAGAGCGAACTGCTGGAAGATTCTATGTAACTCATTTTCTTTTACTTCTGATTTCTCTTCTTGCAGGTATTTCATCAGAAAATTACAAAGGTCAAGGATATGTTCAAAAGGTATGTGTTGATAGTCGTTAGAAACGCTCAATTCCTCTCTTACCAGCCTATCTCTCATTCATTTCATACAGTCTTACGCTTAAACCCGCTCATTTCATAATATATAGGCACAAAGAATGGCACTCGAGGGAGCTCTGTAAAGCTTTGTAGTTTGCTGCTATTAGAAGAGAATAATGTTATCAACATCATCATAAATTCTTGTTTAATTGAGTGTCTGATCCTCTTCATCTCGCCCAACATATAAGATAGATATCTCTTGCTCTTGCTATAAAGCTCAGATCTTTTATTTTATGACAAATGAAGCACGCGTGATACAGCCAACAACGACGGGAAAAAAAAAACTCCTCTCCTTGTCCTGTCTTTTCGACCTCTTTAAAACCGGATTCGACAAAAATTAGGGCACGCGTGCAATATTAATGGATTAATTCAATAAAATTGTTAGTATTTGTGAAAAGCTCTCTCGAGAGAAAGGGCAAATTAGGAAAATAAGAACCCGGCTTGATGATTCAAATTTAAAAGACGCTATACAATTATGACCCCACAAATGAATTAGTGTGAATTGCTTTTTCATTATTTTTTCTTTTTTCTTTTACGTCTTTGGAAGAGATTGATTGATTGCTAGTCGCCATCCTACCATCAGCATCGATATATTCCCTCCTCCTTTTCCCCCTCCCCCCAAGCTAGGTGGCCTTTGCCGCTCTCCTCTCACTCTCCTTTCTCGTACTCATCATACCCTCCCTCAATCCTCCTTGTCCTCAGCTTCACTCCACTATTCACCATCAATTTCTAAGATCCAATCAAAACATTCAATCGGTAGTCGCCGAAATCGAGGTCAACAACTCCAACTGCAACTACCGACTGCGACCGATTCTTTTAAGCGCATTGCAACATGTCCAACTTTATCGATTACAGTCGAAGAGGTCGCAAAGATACACCTTCACCTGGTCAATCTGTAGCAGCTGACCACACTTCAAATCATGAAGATCCATTTAGTGAAAGAGAAACAAGTGAAGCACCTCAATCTGAAATTGTAGCTGGAAATCAGTATAGCAATCAAGGGCATCATGGAGGACATGGAGGTGGTCACATTGATGTAGAGCACCAACAAACCATGGGTGATACCGCGCAACCTCAAGAAGATCAAGAGGCGTTTTTCGACCCAACATTTCCTGGTGAGTATCTAGTTTTGATATATAAAAAAAGGCAGTGATGATGGCTGATATGTATGCGCGCATATTACAGATTATCAGGAAGAACCTCCTTTGGAAATGGCATTCTTTGACCATGTTGTACAAAATTATGGAGAGATGGGAATTATTGGTAAAACTCGACTATTTGTTCGACAATCAGCTTCATTTGGATTAACACTTGGTGGTCTTGGTTTAGTCCTTGTTGCTGCCTTTGCTGCTTACTTGAATCCATTCAAGAAAGGTCCTCCTCGAGCTCGTGGTGATCGTGAATATGAAAGGCGAGTGACTGGTGAGAGATTCAGTGGTAATCCAGCATACTATGCCAACTTTTGGGGATACCGATGTGATGAACATGATATCATTACTGAAGGTGGTTGGATCCTGAAGGCTCATCGTATCTCAGACCCTCGACGAAATGCTGCACCCGGATACCCTCTTATTCTTCAACATGGTATTCTATGTAATAGTTCACACTATTTTGTCTGTGAGGAACGTTCAATGGCATTTTGGATGGTAGATCAGGGTTACGATGTATGGGCCACCAATATTCGAGCCAACTTTGGAGCAGGTCACACTGAATTTACTCGAAATGATCCTAGATTCTGGGCCTTTGGTTTGAAGGAATTGGCATATGATCTTCGTGATGTTGTTGAATTCATCACTGGTGCTACTGGTCGACCTCGTGTCGCCTATGTTGGTCACTCTCAAGGTTCCGGTTCCATGTACCTCGCCTTGTCACCTGGAATGTGTCCTGAGTTGGGTCGTAAGATTTCATCATTTACTTCGATTGGACCTGCCGTCTATGCTGGACCAGTCTTGCGAAAGTTTCCCTTTAGTATCATGCGAAAATTCCGTTCTCGAAAGTGGTGGTCAACCATCTTTGGTGTCAAGGAATTTATACCTGCAATTGGTCTATTTCAAAAGTATTTACCTGCTTTCTGGTTTGGTCATCTTGGATACGTCATTTTCTCCTACTTGTTTGGATTCCACGATCATAATTGGGTTTCTCGCCAAAAGCCAAAGATTTTCCGAACTCTACCTATGCCAACATCATCTGAATTACTTTACTATTACATGAGTGGATTTTCTCATCGTGGTTGTATCTTTGATCCTCGTATTCAAGAACCATGGTTCCCTTCAACTTTCCCTCGACATAGTATCTACTATGGTAACCTTGACTATTTGGTCCTTGGTAAGCCACTGGTTCAACGGATCGAAAGAAATGAGAGAAACATTGAAATTGTTCATGCTGTTGAATTGGAAGGGTATGAACACTTGGATTTCATCATGGGTATGGATGCTCATCGAGTAGTCTATGCTGGTATCAAGGACACTATTGAGAGTAGTATCTCGGAAGAAGAACGATCGCCTGAAATGGCTGAAAGAGTTTAAAAAAGAAGAAGAAAAAAGACGAAATTAAGGATACCACAACTTTACATCATTGCTCAACAAAGCAACAGCATTTCCCCACTTTACTTTTACTTTTACTTTAGTTTCTTTTCTTTTGCTTATATCCCCCGCCAAACTGTTTTAGTTTTTTTTTCTCTTCATTAGGATCTGCATCCGTTTGTAGTTTCTTTCTCTCTCTCTCTATTTTGTCTCAACTATATCTTTCTCCCATCTTAATGATGCAACTGCTTTTGCTCAGGATCGCATTCACACTTTCACGTTAACACTCTTTGCCCTTTGCTGCTCTAATAAAGTTATAAAACATAGTCATGATATATTGCTTCGAGTTTTATAGTTTTCAACAGAATGAAAGGCAGACAAAAGGACTATTTTGAAAGGCTTGAATTTTTATTTTATAGTAAAGTTATATAAAGACTCAAAATCTACATTGTTGTTTGTAGCAACTGACACGAATATCAAAAGACAATTTTTTAAAGGAATTAAAGTGTGTGTTAATCGCTTGTATGAGTCGCGTCTGCCGACTTGACTTGTTCTTTGCTCAAATTGACAATTTTTGATTTAGATGGTTGCGTAACGACGAAACAGGATATTCCCACTAAAATTTAAAAATATTCAAAATAATTAAAAAAAAGATAGAAACTATTAGCTAAAAAATATAAAAAGTCAACAATTGGGAGTATTTCAGGACTCACATTCGCCTTTGATTGTCTGAATAACATCTAGACACATGAATGCATAGAAGAGTGCTATGGCTGCTAGGGAAACATAGATGAACAATTGAACTTGTTGAGGACTTGACTGAATGATTGGACTTTTACTCTTATAAGATCAGCCACGGATGTAACTGTAGGGTAACTACCACTTGTCTATTCAATGGGGAGACTCACTTTGGTAAAACAGCATCAATAGTACCCATGATTGTCCACAAAAGGGCTGCATTGAATATTGGTAATTTTCCTTTACTAACATGCTTGATGATTACCAGAGCCTGACACACATTAATAATAAAAAATAGGAGTGAATTAAACAGGTCATTCCCATTAATATTTCGGCTTTTGCTGACAGCATCTTAACTCACCACATGATAGGCATAACCTAGACCCCAAAGGCACATAAAAGGTAAAAATAGTTCTTCGCTATGGAGTATGTAAGCTTGATTAGAAGCCATCCATACAAGATTTAAAGTTGAATGAAGCACAATGGGTACCAATGAAAGTCGAGCTGCTATAATTTTATTGCTAGCCTTTTCCGGATCATTATCTACTTGCTGCTTCAGAGCTTGCAGTGTTTGTAGATATCTGAAAGGGGAAATAAAGAAGTGATGGTGAAATTTAGTTCTCGTGAAAGAAGTTGAGCACAAAAATACTCACGTTCCAATCACACTTGCCGATAAACCACAAAAGATGAGAGCAAGAAATAATTGTTTTCCATTGACTGCTAAGTAGTTTGATGAATGTATACCGAGAAAAGAAAGATTTGATCTGATAAAATTTATATCCCATATTTTAGGACCTTGTTGATTTAAAGAAGAAACAAGGTGAACAGCACAAACAATTAATACACCTTCTACTCCTCCACCAAAGGAAGAGAGATGAAGTGTTCCTAAGTGATATTCTCTCCAAATTGGAAGAAAGAAATTTGCATACGTTCCTACTACTGTTGCTACAGTAAGCCAACTTCTTCCTGTATTGAGAGCAGAAGCACATAAGAGTGGTCCCATTGTAACATACAAGGAATCACAAAAGTGATCAAACAATTCTCCTAATGGACTTGAAAGTCCTATCCTTCTTGCTTGTTTACCATCGATACAATCCAAAGATTGATAAATAAAAAGTCCAATAGAGAAGGTAGCAAAAGCCCACCGAGGGATATTATCTTGACAAGAAAACCCAAAATCATACCAAGCAAGTGTAGAAAAGTTAAGTAAAATGAAAGAAAACCCAAAGAGTGTGATAGCATTTGGTGCTATCCACAGAGGTACAAACGTAACTAGCCATGACCAATATCTGTCCATAAAATATCTAGTTGCAAAGCTGTCATCCTGCCCTTTGAAAGAGTAGACGTGAAGATTTTTAAGGTCCTTTTCTTCGATATACAGGCTCTTCATCATTGTAAGCAGTGTTTGTCTGGTATGAGAAGAAGAGAAGAAGTGCTTAAATATGGGTTTAGCACTCAAATCAAATTCTAGCAACAAGGACATACTATGTATGAAATCAAATCGGAACCTAGAGAAAAGTTTTCACACCAATCTTTAGCTGACATCGGAAAAAATGAAAAGAAAAAAATTGCAGATTTATAAAATTAATTCACTAGCGGCAAACAGGAAAAAATAAATCGGGGAAATTAAAGAAAATCTGGGAGTGAAGAGCGTGGATTTTATTTTGTTTTATTGCGTCGGAAATTGAATCAAGCCTTTGCCTCTTTGCAGACGTCATTTTGCACATATCCATTTGGATGTTTCGTTTGCCAATTCCAGAGAGATGCACACTATTAGATTAAGGAGTAAGAGAAGTGGAATACCAATTTTTTAGTGGACTTGTACTAGTGTCATTGTGAATGCTAAGCCTACTAACCATGTCTTCTACTGATCGAGTAGCTTTGAAACCTAATTCTCTTTCTGCCTTTTTTGTGTCTGCTGATAGTCGAGCAATGTCTCCTGGTCTTCGCTGTACATAGTCAATATCGTACGAGAAGCTGTGAGATGAACAAGAAAGTAAAAAAGTAGTGCAACAATAGTCAGTATAAGTGTTTGCTCAGAACTGATAATGTGCTCACTTTGAGGCCTTTTGCATGCCCTTTACGAAATCCAAGACACTTTGCTCCTTTCCAGAACCAAGATTGATAATTTTAAATCTTGAATCCTCGTCTTGCTTTTTAGCAGTTTTGGAGCAAGCAATAGTCCATTCTAGAGCCTTTACATGACCCTCTGCCAAATCAACTATATGAATGTAATCACGTAGACCCGCTATAGAGCAAAATAACAAAGTTAAAAATCAGTGAATTAATATAGAGTAGGATCGAGTGAGACAGCTGCATTGTACTCACTTCCATCCTTTGTATCGTAATCTGAACCGAAAATCTGAATCTTAGCGTCTGATTTGTCACCTCTTGCTGCAATTTGAGCAAGTCTAGCAGGAAGATTAACGGCCATACCATGAGGATCTTCTCCCAACAAGCCAGAAGGATGAGCACCAGCAGGACTTTGACGGTGAATATACAATTGTTAGTTTCTGGCAAATTACAACAGCCTGTAAGCCGACTCACTTGAAATAACGTAGTGCAATTGAAGAAAAATCAGACTTGGAAGAGCATACTTGCTCTATAAGCTTTTCTGCTGCTAATTTAGTCTTTCCGTAAATGCTGATTGGCCTGGAGTCACAGTCTTCTTTTGCAGGAATAATTTCTACATCTCCGTAAGCCGCAGCAGAAGAAGAAAACACCATACTATCACATCCATACTTCAACATGGTTGCTAGAAGTAGACTTGTTCCTCTCACATTGACGTCAATGTATCTTGGAGAAATGCAAGTAAGAATTTGCATAATTTCATCTGAACAAGGCAGCTTACTTACAGATCTGGTCTATTTTCTCCTTCTCCTACATCTTTTAGACCAGCTAGATGAATTACAGCTATAATGGGGTCATTCCGTTCACGATACCGTTCAAAAGTAGAATGTAGTAGCATTTCATCTCTAATATCTCCTTCAATTACTTCTAATCGCCCATTACCTTTGACATTGGCCATTCTCTCAACTTGTTGTATAGCTGCTCGTTTAGAATTGGTGAAGCTCTCGTATACTAGATATGACGACTCAGTTTACCTTCTCAATGTACAAATAAGAGCGTACTCACCCGTGACATTGTAAAGTCCAGTTTCAAGTAAAACTAGAGCAATATGGCTTCCAATGAAACCCGCTCCACCCGTCAAGAGAATTCTTTTCTTTGCTGTCATGGTGAATGGAGATGTTGTTGTTGGACTCTGTGATGCTGTACTTGCTGTACGTCTTACAAGTCTACTCTTGCGCATTCGAAGCTGGAACGATTAGCGAGTAATTAGAATTATTATTTACGTTTATCGAGACCGATTCTTTCTCCCCTCTTTCACATATATTTAGACCTTGGCATTGATTTTTCTGGGTCAATTTATTCTCCGCATAAAAGATTTTGACGGGCAAATGCAAATGATTTTTTTCACTAAAATTTAAATTTGTTTCTCAGATTCTGCAACCACACGTCATGAAATTGACTTCTCACGCGATCATTGATTGCGACTTATTGTCTGTTTATAGTACACCTTGTAGATATCTTAGGTTCTGTCCTTTGTAAAACACCCTCCTACACGTACAGCAATGACAAAGGAAATAATCAAGGCTCATTGGGTGTCTCTCTGCTTTCCAGCTTGGGGACATGTACACAACACAATCATCTTTAGTATTCGAGCTCTCAAATACAATAAAGATGTATATATGACATTACTTCTTCACAAGGATGTTGTGGAAAGATCCAAGAAAGATATTGAAGAACTGACTAGAAAAAATAATATCAAGGACAGAATTCGAGTGATTGGATTGGAACCTTCTACAGATCAATGCGAAGGAGAATTATTTCGAGAGCACTTGCCTCCATTTTACAATGATGGTCAAGAGTTGTACGCTGATTTTTGTAAAAAGTGGTTGGCTCTACTTCAGGGTGAAGAAATCAAGTGTGCTGTTACAGGTGAGATTTCCACCTACAAGCAAGACATTGTTCCTCGACCTTCTTTTTTCTTTCATGAATACTTTGCATTTCGCATTTCACAATTTGTAAAGGAGCAGAATAAAAACCAAGGTATTTCAACATTCATAGCAGTGCTTTGGTTCTCTGAACTTTCGAGTCTTTGGCAATTGGCAAAGAGTAATTCTGATGAAAAACAGATCAACGCGAGAGCTCATGAATTGGGTGATGATTTTGAAAAAAGATTTGATTTACAACCTTATGAAATTTATTCAACGCCTGGTCTTCCTGATATGTTTTCCGGTGAACTCAATCCAACAAAGTTACCTTGGAATAGACCAGCATTTCATATCATGGGCCGAGCTCAAAAAATGATTGCTACTACTGTAGACGCTGCCGTAATTGGTTGCAATTCTTCGTTTCAAAGAACTACAAGTGAACAATTTCGAAATTGGTTTGAAGGTTCACTTGGTAAACAATTATTCAGTGTAGGACCAATGCATGCTCTTGATCCCTTGTCCGTCAAACAGGAAGTTAGTCAAAGCGATCCAGTTTTACAATTTTTAGATTCGGCAAAAGAGAAGCATGGACTTGGATCAGTTGTTTACGTTGCATTTGGATCAATGATTTTCCCAAGCCATCATCCAGAACAATTTCCTGCTTTTGTAGAAGCAATGCTCGAATGTGATAATCCTCGACCTTGCATCTTTAGCTTATCTCAAGATATACAAGACTCGTTGCCACAAAAAACAAGATCAACTATGGCAAAAGCAGTAGATTCAGGACTGCTGTACCTTAGTACATGGGTACCACAAACACAAATTTTAGAGGATGAGGTGAGTGAGCCATGATTTAGTCTTCAAAGTAGATTGTAATGGATCAACTGATTGTTCGTTTCCCATTTATTTCTTTAGGCAGTAGGCGTATTTGTAACTCATGCAGGTTCAAATAGTATGTTTGAGTCTATGTGTGCTGGTAAACCAATGGTGGCCTGGCCACATTCTGGTGATGGTCCCGCTATTGCTGTATATCACTCGCAAGTTCTCAATACTTCCTGGGAATTACTCGAGATACGTGGGCCATCTGCCTGTGAACCTCTTCGAAGTAGAAAAGATGTATTATCATCTGCACCTCATAGAAAGATGGGAGATGTAATCAAGATCAAAGAGGAGATTAATCGAGTCTTGCTAGCTGAATCTCAACCATACAATACCATCTACAAGAGTAAAAAGGCAAACGCAGAGAGAGTTGGTCAACGAATAAAGGAAGAGTTTGGTCCGTCAGGAGAAGTAATAAGCGAATTCAGGAGACTTGCTGAAATCAGTAAAACATTGTAAATACCTTTTCTTTGATATTCTCTATATATTTTTCATAGATAGCAATGACAATAAAAGGGTCGTATCTATTCCTTCTAATGCCCACTTGTGTGTATTGATACTGTATTCACGCGCCAATTAATACCGGTACTTATCAAACGGTATGGATAAATTAATTTATGAGAATTTCTATTTTACTTTTCTTTTCTAACCACCATCATGGACGCGAACACGGAAAGCCTAGCGAATTTGTGGAGGCATTTGCAAGATAACTATAGGTCCAACCTTTGCTTGAGCTACATTGACAAAAACTTAATTGAGCAACAAATTACATATTGTCAATTGGAGTCATTAGTTCATCAAGCACAGAAGAGACTGAATGTCAAGCTTGAAGATATCGATACAACTTCTTGTCACTTGCCAGTCATTGCAATTTGTCTAGGTAATTCCAAAGAATGGATAATTTGGTTCTGGACATTGGCACTTTCACCCTATCGTTTTATTGTGCTTGATCCCTCTCTTTGTCGATTCAATGAGAGATTTCGAGAGTTTGACAATGTTTGCATTGAAACAGGTGTTAATCTAGTCATCTGTGATCAAGTCGATCTTTACAATATTCAACAATTGAGTGATGGTTTGCAAATATCAGTTCTTTGTACGACCCAAGATGAGATGAAAACGTCAATAAATTCAGGATCAGATAATAGCAAAGGGGACAAGCAATCACAAAGTAGAACAAATACCGATATAATCGTAACAACTAGGTAAGCTCGTGGCTACATCAGGCTCAAATTGATTTGCAATCTTAATATCACTCTGCCTTAATTTCAGTGGCTCGAGTGGTCTATGCAAAGCAGTTTTACATTCTCATCATTCACTTCTTCTTTCGGCAAAAGCTCTACACGGTACTCTGAATACCAATTCTCAAACCAAATTGCTAGTCTGTAGTCCTCTATTTCATGCTTTTCCTATTGTATGCTCCTTGTCTGCTTGGCTCAAGGGTGCAAGTGTAGTCATTGGTGCACAAAATGTCGACATTGCACATCTTTCAAACACAATTGTTTCTTGTCGACCAAATTCAATCAGTGCTACACCTACTACACTTTCTGCTATCTATGCTAGTCTATGCTCTCAAGGCTTCAACAAATTCGTCATAGACTACGGTGTCGTTGCTGGGTCACCTATTCGGAAAGAGGAATTTAATACTCTTAGTAAATTAGTAACACACTTGACCTGTAGTTATGGTCTCACTGAAGCACCAAGTATATCACAAACTAAATGGTCAGCTTCTCAATCTTCAAGATGCTCTACTGTTGGTAATGTTAGCGAGTGGGTACAGGTAAAGATTCTTGATGAACATGGTGTTGAAGTGGATCAAGGGACAATGGGAAGAGTGATGATTAAAGGAAAGCAATTGATGAAAGGGTACATCGTTCAGCAAGAGGTGAGAGAAAGAAATAAAGCTGATAAAGTTGGTGATATCGATTGGTTTCCAACTGGTGATTGCGGTCATATCACCAGTGAAGGCGACTTAACAGTCAGCAATCGATTAGATGTGAGTCAGTGTTTTAAATAATGAGCTTCAAAAGTAAGGCTTAGATGAATGTATATAATAGGACATAATCATTAAAGGAGGAAAGAATATTGACCCAACGAATATCGAAAGAAACGTCATTGACAAGGATATAGAAGAAGCCTATGCAGTAAGTACATACAGTGATACATATGGAGAAGACATTGCGTTGCTGGTAAGATTCTCGTCAGAGTGTAACGTATTGGATTTTGATAAAGAGGAAACAAGACTCCGAAGTAAAATCAGCAAGCATTTAGGTCCTCTATATCGACCTTCTCTTATCCTCTTTGTGGGAGACAATGAAAGAGCATTCATGTGAGTAAGTTGAATAGGACCGTTGTTTGTAGGTATCCTTAATTGACTTTGTTCTACTCGTAAACTTCAGGAGATCGTTTCCAAAAACAAGTTCTGGAAAAGTGAATCGCAGAATTCTACGTGAGCTTGTCAAAGAAGAGGCGCAGCGAAGACATAGTAGAGAAAGTCTTTTGCAATCTTCTACTACCATTGGAAGTGGTAAACTTACTATAGAGTCAATTCTTGCTTGTTGGAGAAAAGTTTGTCAATTAGACATTGAAGAGATAAAGGCAGACACCAGATTGGAAACATTTGCAGATAGCATACAAACATCAAAATTTATTAGCCTGATGAGAAAAGAAACAGGCCATCAAATAGTTGTCGATTCCAACTCTACTCCTGCTGATCATCTGCAAAGAGCACTAAATATAGAGTGTGTTACCCAGATTGGACCAACTACGAAAGAAGAGGAAGAACAAATATCTTACTTGGCACCTGCTGGAACACTACTTTGCCTTGATCATCCGTACTGCAGGGAGGATGGAATGTTGACATCACACATTGTGTTTGACGCTGCATGTTCTGTTTCTAACGCATATCAATCAGCTCGACGATTGATTGATCTACATCCTATCTTACGTAGCTATATTGAAAGGGACGAGAAGCGACAAGTGTTTATTTCCACCAAAGCAAAGGGTACTGGATGTTACTCTGGCTTGCTTGCTAGACATTACAGCACATCTGATTTACCAAAGTTATTAGGAGCTTTGAAATTATACAAATTGGACCCATTAAACCAGCTGTTTCGATTTGATTTTTTTCCATCTATAGATGCGTCAAAAAATTGTTGCCAGCTATTGTTTCGCTTTCATCACTGTGCTGCTGATGCCTGGACAGTAGATTTGCTCATGCAAGGCTTTGATCAACTCATAACTAATCCAACTGGGAAATTTGAAGATATCGGTCCCCCTCATTGGCACTTTACAGAACATGCAAAAGATACAGTGTCCTCGATGGAATACTCTACCAATCTAGTCGATCGTCTCTATAGGCTTTCTTCAGGATTAGAATTCAAGCCCTTTCCCCCTTCCATTGAGCTGAAAGACATGCAGGTACTACCTTCACAATCTCCTTCAATTCAAGAACGCACTCGGTCCTTTGAGAATTTATCTACTTTACGGAAAAAGTACGGAATACAACCGGCAACCATTGCACGAATGGCAATGAACTATGTTATATGCAAAGAAATGGGAAGTCGAGTTGCGTGTTTCTCAAGCTTGCAAAGCTGTAGAGGTACAAATGTACTTGGTATTGATCGAATTTGTGGACCTGTGTTTAATGCTGTCTTGGATGTCTTTTCCTTTTCCGATGAACGGGAAACAGTTTTACAAGCTTTGCAAAGGTCACAAGAAGAACAAAACGAACTAAGTCAATATGGAAATCTCTTGTCATTGGTTGCTTGGCAAACGGTAAAAGCTCAACTTGAAAAGGTGAACAGTAATATAAATTGGGATGCATTTTTTTCTTTTTCTTGGAGTTTTCGCTCTGAGCCAATGAAGCCCTTGAATCTTCTCAAAGAAACTCACAGCGGATACTGGGGCGTAATTGCCATCGATTGGTCTGTAATACTGTCTAATTCTACAGACTTCACTGTAGTCGTCAGCTCAGACAAATCATTACACTCTCAAGTAGATAGATATATTGACGAATTCTTCTCTATGACGCATATAGTATTGAATTCTGTTGAAAAAGTAGCTATCGACCTTTTATTATAGAAATGCTGTAGTCGTACGACCATGGTGAAACTAATTAATCAATTATAAATGTTGCATTTACCCGTTCGTTTGCAGGAAAGAAAAAATTAGTCTAAAAAAATAAAATTTGAAGAAAAAACTACTAAAATTTTGACTTATTGACATTTTGACTAATTTGACGTAATATTGCCCCGGAAGATTTCAAACTAAAAAAAAAAAAAAAGGCGGGGATATGAGATTTCAGATTACGAGATAGAATGTCGCGCTAGAATATTTAATTCCGGTAAGTAATTTAGATCTCAGACAGAACATAACCCAGTTTTTCCGGCTTCTGATAGAGAAATACCCTCGCCCAGGAAACGGCATGTTGATTGATATATGCGAATTTTGACAAATTTTTCACGAATTTATTTTCTCTAATAAAGGGCTATATTCTTCAGTCATGAGTCTGGTTTTCATTGATTCTCACTCGATCACTAATGACCGTTATTCAAAGAGGTGATACTATTCTTGTTACTGGTGGCACAGGTGAGTGGATGCGAATAATCGTCATTAATAAAGTAGTAAATTTGATCCTTCTTGTAGGCTTCATTGGGGCTCATGTCGTTGATCAAGCTCTTGGTGAAGGATATAAAGTACGAATAACGGCAAGATCAAAGGAAAGAGCAGCTCGGTTAGTTAAGACGTTTGAAGATAAATATCGAGATAGAAATCCTGGACTTGAAGTAGTTATAGTAGAAGATTTCTCAGTTTCTGGTGCATATGATGAAGCTGTAAAAGGTAAGTCAGCGCTTGCATGTTTAGAATGAAGATAACCTAATTTCAAAGTAATCTCTTCGCAGGTGTTCACGCTGTAGTACACCTAGCTTCTGTCAAGACCTTTTCACCAGTGTGGTCAGAAGTCGTTGATCCAAGTGTCAAGGGAACTCTTGAAATCTTACAATCTGCTTCCAAAGAATCTAGTATCAAAAGAGTAGTTTACACTTCATCTTCAACAGCATCTGGAAATCCCAACCCAGATGGACCACACCAAGTTCTGTCCGACAAGACATGGAACGACAAAGGAGTAGAAGCTGCGAGAACAAGACCAACAGGCAGAAATGTGTATGCTGCTAGTAAAACATTGGCAGAGAGAGCCGCCTGGCAATTCTATAGGGACAATAAACCACACTTTATCTTTAACACAGTCTTACCAAACACTAATATTGGTGAAATAATACCTGGGACAACCTCTATGAGTACAGGAGGATGGGTTTATAATTTAGCAAGAGGAAGTGTAAAGGACGCAGATTTTCTACCTCCGCAATGGTTCATCGATGTTTCGGATACTGCAAAGATGCATCTTATCTGCCTCACTCAGGAGGAAGTACGTAATGAAAGGATTTGGACAGTTCATTCACCTTTCACATGGAACATGCTCATAGATATTATTGAAAAGGTGGATCCAAAGGCACAACCACCAAAGAAAGAAACCTCAGGCAATCGAGCTGCAACAGATCACACTGAAATTATTTTTGATAGAGCAAGAAGTCTAATGAAGCCACATGGTGGTATGAAAGATCTAGAGACAGCGGTAAGAGCTAATTTAGGTATTCCAGCCCCAAACACAGTATATCTTTCTAGCACGCAAGCATTCAAATCTCCTTTTAAAATGTAATTATGAATTTTTCACTGTACTGGTAGTAATACAAAGAGATGACGATAATTTTCTCTTGTGGATAAAAAAGTGTCTTTAATAAACAGTATGAGGAGTCAAGGCAGTGAAAGAAATCGATTCATATCATCTCGTGCTGCTCCACAATTTGTATCTTGACGCATACTCTCTCGCAATCTCTCAATAATTTTCCTTTTAAGTTCAAATTCTTTTGCACCTGGTCTTGACTCCACCAACACTATTCTTTGTAACTCTTCTAAGAGAGTCTCTTTAGCTTTTAAACCTCTGTAAGAGGGTTTGCTCTTACAATTTAGGAGCTCCCATGCAATTCCCAATGTTTGACTCTGATATGCAGCCCCAATAGGTTGGTCACCGGTAAGAGGTGCTGCAATGATTGGAACACCTGCTGCAATGGCTTCCACTGTAGAGTTGTATCCACAATGTGACAAAAATGTACCCATGGCTGGATGCTGTAATACTTTTTGTTGAGGTACCCAACTTTCAAAAAAGCACTGATCTCGTGCTCGAGCTACATTAAGCCGTGCAAGTAAGATTGGATCATCTGCAAACATGGGAGAACCAGTTGCAAATACAAATGGAATCTGTTTTGTCGGATCAGAATTACTCCAAGATAGAAGAAGGGTATCGAGCATAGCTTCAGCCACACCAGGTAAATTTGGAAACATCACACTACCAAAGGAAATGAGCATGACTGATTTTGGGCCGTGCCTTCTTAATGCACGTTCCATAAAGTCTATGGCGGTATTTCCACCATTCTCATTGCTATCACTATCAGTCGAAGATACTTCCACATCTTCAAGATGATCTTTTTTACTTACGACATCATGGCCACTTAATTTGCAGAGCCAAGCTACTCTGCTAGCTAGCTTTCGTACTCCTGATTTAGAATTAATATTATCTTTGCGAAGCTTAGGCTTGTGTTTCAACCCCAAATTGCTTCTTTCAAGAGAATCCTTTTCGACATTATAAACCTGCGTCGTTCCAGTCAGGTCGAGATCTGGCATCAGTAGGCCAATTCCGTAAATTCTTTTTCCTCGTTTGGCCAATATTTCCTTAACTGCTTGAACTGGCATTGGTTCCAGTGTAGAGGAAGAAGCACAGACGACAGCTGTACATGTTTCAATTGCTTGCGTTCTGACACCTGAGATATCCCTCATCAGAAGAGAGCATGGAACATAGTCTATCGGATTGTATTCACTTTCGAAAAGTGGTTCGAGCAAACCAGGTGTCTCAATCAACCTCTTTCCATCTTGCGGTGGATTTTTGAAGGCTTGTTGAAGCAATCTATCACCTTGTGCTTCGTTATCCTTTGATGTGGAGTCTTCTTCTATCGAGCCAACGATGCCATGTGTCCATAGGGCAGATCCTATGAATTTGCTTTCACTAATATGTTGAAATAGTCGACAAACAAAAGTACTCCACCACATGACAATTGGGAATTCGTAAGCACTGACATAATTTTCCTTTTCCCAAGCTCGAACAAATCGACTTATTTTGAGACCCAACATATCCGTCATTAAGAGTGTTGGTCTTAAGGAGTGTATGAACTTGTTCTCATCATCTTCTGTAATTTTCTGGTGTTCTTTTGTTGAATGTAAGTCATTCCACACACCGGGAAATGCAATTTGCATTTCTGCTCCTAATTTAGAGCACCTTTCAAAGCTATATGGGAGAGATTCAAGCTCACTAGTTGGTGGGCATCGAAGTAGATTTAATCGTTTCAACATCTCTTGACCATATCGTTTTCCACCTCGTCGACAAAGTCTATCTTCCACGTCAGCAATAACGTCGGAAGCAACCAGAGGATGGGCTAAAAGACTTATCTGTCGCTGTGGCGATTCAATGAGGATAGAAGCACATAATGCAGTCATGGTTCGCCAGTGTCCCATCTCTGGGTAGGTTGTCTATTGAAAACATATCTACTCAGCAAAATCATCATCTGCCTTCACAACGAGTCAAACAACAAACTCACCAAAACCCAATGTGAATCAAGCATCATGTTCTTTACTTCCTGAAACTGTTTGACGATTGAGTGTAGGGAGGACCAACACTACGCCAAAATAACTTTCCTACCCTGAATGATACATTGAATGAGAAAATCTCATCATCTACTCGTTAGTAACTTTGTCTTCCTCGATTTATCTGCCGTACATCCACGTCATTTTGCACTGTCCGATGCACGAAAATTTTGAAACCCCACTGGAAGCTAGCTTAAATTTAAATACTGGATCCATTTCGTGGGCTGCATTGGACATATCACGCGAAGTGACCAAAAAGTATAATTTCAAACACGAAAATAATTTGTTTCAGAAGTTAAGATTTCTAACGGGTAATTGTATCAAGCTCATTACCGATGGGCGTCTTCTTTCCTTCGAACAATAAGATCAGGAAACCTTTACTACAATTTTTGAAGGAATCGCTGCTACCGCTCCATTGTCTTGCAAGTATCCCTCTTACAAGGATCATGCGATGGAGTCAAATGGTGGGAGGAGGAGGAGCTAAGAATCTGATGGTGTTGTGTTGCTTTGCTTTGGTTTGTTATGCTCAGATAGACATTCCAGCAGTCATGGCTCTTGAGCCTTTCACGATTGGAGGACATCATGCGCGTCTGCCAGATTCCAAATACAAGGAAATCAAGTCTGGATTGTGGCCAAACTGGTCTTCGAGTAGCAAATGTACAGAAGAAGAAGGAGTACGATCAAATGAAAGAGGACAAGCTCATTACTCCTTTGATCCTACAAATTCTCCTTCTGTAAATTTTGGAGAAATGTTAGATCATATCCGCCCAGGATGTCCACCATTTCGAAGTGCAGATTTTACTCGAGAACCTACTGCTCTACAAGATTGGTTTGATGGTGTACAATCCCAAACCTTTGAGAGAAAGGAATTGCCAAAAACACTAAAGCCAAGGAAGCCATACTGGGTTGCATTTGCGCCAATACGTAAGTAAAAAGAGCAAAAATGTTGCTTGGTAATATCTCTGACAAATACTATGATTATATCTATTGCAGCAAGTGCTCCAGATGAATCAATCTTTCCGCATCCTTCAACTTTGCAAGGCATCAACGTCTTTATTGTCTCTGGCATGCTCATGAGTGGACCAGGTGATAATTCAATTCCATTTTTTGCAATGAGTAAAGAGGAAAGGTTAGAGATGATAAATTTATATCATTCTCATAATATCTCAATTTTACTTGGCTTTTTTGGATGGGACGACGCAGAATGGGTCGTCAAACATGGATATGATCCCTTAGCTTTAGGTGCTCTTCAGGCCAAAATAGTTCGAGACTTTGGTTTTGACGGGCTCGATTCTGATTGGGAAGACTTTGAAGCAATTTCAAGACGTGATCAATCAGCAGTTGGATGGTTGGCACAATATACTTCGGCAGCTAGAATTATTTTGCCTTTCAAAGATTATTCTTTGTCGCATTCACCTATCGCACCTTGGTTTACCACTAATCAGACTACATTCTGTCATGGTGGCTTTTTAAAAGTAGAAGAAATGGTCGGAAACCTTATTGATTGGTACAATATTCAAATGTATAATCAATTGGAAGACTATGTGGATTGTCATTCCATGCTCTTTCGAAATAAAAATGAAAAAGTGTCGTATACTAGCATTTTTGAAATTGCAATCTCAGGAGTACCATTGGACAAGCTTGTAATTGGCAAAGTGGGTTGGCCCACAGATGCAGTACGTGGTGGATACACTGATCCTGAAACTTTGGCAACTTGCTTACGAGCTGCCAAGAATTTAGGATGGTCAGCAGGAGTAATGGGATGGAAGTATCCTCATTCCGATTCAACGTGGTTCCGAACAGTTCGATCAACATCCTGGCCAGTCCTTGAATCACCAATGTATTAGTAGTCATTAATAGTATACATGAGTCTGTCCTAATCATCTGTGTAATATGTCTATCATACTTTAAAATCCTTTAGAATAAAATGCTTCAATGATCCACATTACCTTATCTCGCCATGCTTTCCAAACACTTTCTTGATCATCGACTTGAACTTGAGGAGGAACGCACATATTCAAATATGCTGTCCCTTCAAGTGACCAAAAGAAAGTCACCATAAAATTAAATCGTGTACGAAAGTCAATGTTTTGGAGATGAGCAGCAGTAGTGAGCTTATCATCCAATCGTCCCAGTGAAGACAAACCTGCCATTGTCTCTTGTGGACTGTGGAGTAAGGCATTAAATAAACCTCAAGGTCACTTCGACTAGCATAAAATACTCACGTTGGAAATCCTTCTGCTTCTCCAAAACCATCCTTTAGCTTTCGTACGAGTTCTCGATGCATTTCATCATATTGATTTCGATATAACCAGTAGTGCTGCTTGGAAGAATTTGTTCTTTTCCATGGTTTATAACTTTCATTAACATCCTTTGCTAGGGATAGTAGAGCCTTTTTAATGCTTTCAGTACTGTCTGATATGTCATTAAGCAACTCATACGCTTTCTGAACATTACATCGAATAGGTATCATTACTGCACCCATAAGGCTATTTGAAGAGCTCGATTGATCTAATAGTGACATCTAAAGTTGAACAACAAAAAAATAAATATATTCCGAGAAAATGACGAATTTCAACCTTATACTCACCACTCCAGCATCATCCCAATACTCGTAGCAGTCTTTGCTCAGATTATTTGTAACGTTAGGATGCCCTTCTTTTTGCAACAAAATAGCAGCCAGAAGCTGTGCAGCGTATATACCTTGTGTCACAGTTAAATTGTTCTGTCGTAATTGAGTTTGAAAGTGTTCAAAGATTGGCGCTTCAATCTTATTCAGTACATATTTTGGTCCATTGTTTGCGTGTTCAGCGGACAAAGAACCCAAAGATAGAGTCAACGGCCTCTTTTTTGTCTTGATGATTGTTTTAAATAAGTTCATTGCATTAAGTCAATTTCCTCTCTTCCTCTCTTACCTTTTCAAAGCTCTCGTCAAGATGACATTGAAGCTTGTCTTCTCTTCCAGTCACGACTTGGTCCTTCTTGTAGCATTCCGGTAACCTGTCAATGTTTCTACCACACATTGATGAGTCCCCCTTCTCATCTAATAGAAGCTTGACGAAATCATCGAGAATAGTCCAACAAGCACTACCATCTGCACATACATGCGAAAATTGCAAAATGAAAGACATTGTGTTTGATCTGTCCTTTTGTTGTTCATATATGACATGTAGAGTCGCTAGCCTTTCTTTGGTGGATCCCTTTGGTAAAGATTGTAGAATACTCTCATGAACCTTCTTTCTTTGTATTTCTCGCTCACTTGAGGATGATGATGGATACAATTTGAATGCTTCTTCATACAATTTATTTAAATTTGATGATGTGGGATCATATACAAACTCATAATTAGAATACAAACCACTTGATATGGTTGATATACTGACAAACAGAGATGGATATAAATGCCCTAAGCATCGCCACGCTCTATACACTTCCATTCCATCTCTATAGTGTTCCATAGAGACATCAAATCCGATCGATAGCTGTCCCATACCATTGAATAAGACTTCCCAATCTCGCAAGTATGCTTCCATACCCACCAGTGGTCTTCGGTGCATGCCATCCTGATCTTTTCTCCAACATGCCTGCAAAGTATTCGCATCTTTCATGATACTTCCCATGATACTTCAAATGAAATCTCGTCGATGTTTCGGTCGAGAAGCTACTTTCACAAAAAATTCATCTTGGTCTGACCTAATACGTAATACGATTGATCGGGCTGGCTGTAGATGCACCACCCTTGCATTAGCGGAGAACGGAAGTTTCAATCGTATGATATGACAGGATAAGTTTGATTTTGGAAAATTGAAAAAAAGTTGGGTCTGATCTCGCGCTTGGCGCTAGAGACGCGTCGGAAATTGATGCGAAAAAAGAGTGGAGGCAAGATTGACGTGACGTCAAATGGATTGAGAAGAAAAAGGAAGATGAAAATAGAAATTGAAAAACTCGAGGCTTGAAGGTTTGGATGGCCTTTTACGACAGCCTCTTTCCTCATTGCTGCGATTGTGCTTAGCTAGGTGTTTCAATCATACATCAGTCATGGGCAGTATATCAACTCCTAGAAGTACCAACATTCTGCTAGCATACCATGAAATTGCGGCAAGTCGTCTTACAGATTGTTGTTTTGAAGATGGTACAATCACATTGACGTATGAAGAGTTAGATCAACAATCACAACAGATGGCTGAAACCTTGCAGAAACACATTGCAAAAGCAAAGAGTAAATACAATGGGAATACAAGCATAGTTCAACAAAACATAATACCTCTTCTTTTACCAAATTCAAGTCTCCTCATCATAGTCACTCTTGCGATATTAAAGCTCGGTTTATCATATAGTACACTTGATCCTGCTCAGCCCCAGGAAAGACTCAAGAACCAGATCGAAAAGATTGGAGCTCATAATGGAGGTAGTATTGCCATCGTAGATTCAAGCTTTGACACAGGTCATCTAGATTTACAGGAGGACGTATTACTGCTACATATACAATCATTATATCATGAAAGTCTAGAATTACCAATTCGACCTCACAGCGACCTGTTCTGCCGTTGTGTTGAATCAGAACCTGTATCCATTTATGATCAGGATCAACATCATCCTCTTGCAATTATTTTCACTTCAGGGTCGACAAGTGCACCCAAAGCAGTTCGAATCGAGCAAGAGACTGTACTCAATGTTGTGCAAGGGTATGCCTTACCATATGATTCTCAAGATATCTTTGCACTTTGCGTATCTCCTACTTTTGATGCATGGACATTCTTCACATGGACAGCACTCCTGCGAGGTTCAAAAATTATAGCATATACAGGCCGTATGGAAGACCAAACTTCCTTGACACATTTTTTTGAGAAGAGCTGCGTTACAGCTACTTTTCTTCCCACTGCAGTTCTTTCCCGAATGGTTGCATCAAACTCTAGTCAAAATCAATTTGGTCAACTGCGCAACATCATGACGGGTGGTGAAACACTTGCTGTTAATACGGCTAAATCATTCTACCTTCAATGCGATAGTGATACAATCCTTTGGAATGCATATGGTACAGTAGAAGCTTGCATAGTAGCAGCAACCTTTAAAGTTCCACGCCTGTGGTTGGAAAGTGATCAAGCAAGTGAATTACCAGGAGTACCAATTGGAAATGCCCTTCCAGGTACTACTTTGGACATTATGTTCGAAAATGAGGATAGCCGAATAGAGTCTGTTGGGGAGCTAATAGTCAGTGGCCTTAATGTTTCCCCTGGCTATCTCAATAATGACATTGAAACAAAGAAAAAGTTTGGTGAGTAAACCTTGCTTTGCTTGATGTAGCTTTTTATTTCAATATTGCTGAATTCACATTCTTTACTTCAGGTTTGAACAAATTGGGCCGTACCTATAGAACTGGTGATCAGGCTTTTTGGACTATCTTACCAAATGGAACTCGAATCGTAACCTTTGCAGGTCGTAAAGACACTCAAATGAAAATTAGAGGTCATAGAATATATAGAAAAGAAATTGAGGAAGCCATGCTAGCAGCCACAAATGGCAAAAATGACAAGAGATTAATTCAACAATCTAAAGTTGTAGCCACCACTGATCCTACCTTGAACAGCGAAATCTTAATAGGTTACTATGTGTCTAAAGCAGACCAGCGCAGATGTGAATTGAAAATGAAAAAAAATGACAACTCAGAGTTCTGGCACGACTTTTACCAGCAAGATACATTCGATGGCAAAGATGGTATTCCGGGATCTGATTATTTCAATTGGGTATCGATGTGAGTGTTGAAGAAGTGAGACTACAGAGAAACTATAACTTATATGAATAGACAATATAGGTATGATGGTCAGAAGATTCCTAAAGAAGAAATGAAAGATTGGCTTGCTGATACATTGAGGAGTATCAAAGAACTCAATCTAAATGGAAATATACTAGAAATTGGATGTGGAACAGGAATGATACTCTTCAATTTGTTGAAAGAGTCCAAATCGTATACTGGCATCGACTTTTCAGTTCCATCACTGCGCTTCATTGAAAAACACCTAGTCGAAATACCACAGGAGGAAGCAAGTAAAGTAAAATTAGTCCGAAATTCTGCACTTGACTTTGATATTGAAGAATCGGGGGAAGCAAGGCCAGATTTGATCATCCTCAATTCTGTCGCCCAATACTTTCCATCTGCCGACTACGCCTCCAAAGTTTTAAATCGATGTGTGGAATCATTTGGTAAGGGTAAAGGTACCATTTTCTTAGGAGATCTACGCTCTCTTGCTCTGGCCAAACTTCACAATCTGGCAAAAGTAAAAAAATTATATCCCGAGCTTGGGCCAAAAGAAACTTTAGAATCCATTGATGAAATAAATTTGAAAGAAAAAGAACTTCTTCTTAGTCCCACCTTCTTTTTTGAGTGGGCAAGACAGCTGGACGATAGATACAGTATTACACTTGAATTTCCTTCAAAACAAATGCAAGTCGAAAATGAATTGAGCAAATTTCGTTGGCAAGTAGTGATTCGAGTAAATGACAGTCCTATGCGTAAATTACCCATAATTCAACATCGATTTTCAACATTGACGGGCCTAAAGGAGTATTTTCAAGAAGCAACACAGTCCGAATTTGCAGTCTTGAATGTTTCTAATGCGCTTATAGGAAGGGATATTCAACTTTTGAACGATTTAAAGCTACAAGACAACAAAGGGCAAGTCAAAGATCGCAGATTACAACAAGACCAACTTGCTACTCCTGCAGACATAGCTACACTTGGAGCTCACTTTGAATACAAAGTGCAAACTTGTTGGGCACCGACAAGTAGTAATAATTCCACCTTTCATGTTGCTTTCTATAAGAAGGGTAAAAGCAATTTTGATTTCTCTCCATTGCTCAAAAGTACAAGAGCTTCCGAGGATGACGTTTCAGTGGGAACAAACATCCCCATGTTGATGGAACAATCATCATCTACACTTGATAGAGAGCAAGAATTAATTACTGAGCAAATATTTCAGACATTGTACAAAAGGGTTGATTCATCTTCTATCCCTAAACATATCGTTGCTTTAGATTCGCTACCTTTGACTGTCAACGGTAAGGTCAACGAGAGACTATTAGCATCGGAACAGTTTTGGAGACCCCTAGTCCAGCACAGTAAAGTCGACTACAACGTGGACGATAAAATGTCAGAACTCGAGGCTCAAATAGGAAAGATAATTGTCAAAATACTAAACATGGATGCATCAACTTCAAACTCATCAATACCAATTAGTATTGACTTGATCAGACTTGGTTTACATTCATTTCATGCTGCGTCACTTGTTTCACAAATAAGAAAACAGTGGAACTTGCCACATTTACCAATGACTGTAGTCTATGAAGGTCGTTCCCTTCGAGGAATTGCAGATCGAGTGGAAAAAGAGCTTCAACAGGAACACGAAATAGGAGGAGATAATCTTCAAAGCTCATATTTAGAACGAGAATACCAAAGCCTGCGCAAACAACTTCCTCTCAATGCATTGCAAAAGATGTCTAAAAGCATCTCTGAAGAAGAAAAGCTTCAAAATTATTTTGTGACTGGTGTTACGGGTTTTCTTGGTTTATATCTATTGAAAGATTTAATTAATCGGCTTGACAAAGACGTAGGCAACATCTTTGTATTAATTCGTGAGCAAATAAACTCTAAAGAAGGATGCTTTGAGCGACTTCTAGATGTTGCAGAGGCAAGACATATTCATGGTCAAGATCGAGAAAAGTGGAAGAAAGCAGTAAACCAAGGAAGACTTATTATCTTGCCAGGTGACCTAGGCTCTAACAAGTTTGGCCTTCAAAATGACCAGTGGAACCTTTTGACAAAAGAAATTGACGTAGTCATTGCTAATGGCTATGTTGTCAACTTGGCATTAGATTATGATGCTCTCAAACAGGCAAACGTAATTGGTTGTATGACCATCATACAGCTTTGTGTGGAAGTGAAAATTAAGGCACTTGTTTTTGTCTCTACCATTGGTGTGAGAGGCCAACAAACGTCTTCTTCTCTTCCTCCAGGTCATGCGCTTGTGGATCTCAAGGATCTACCCTCCATTGGCTACCTCCAATGCAAATGGGTTTGCGAAAAATTAGTTGGAGAAATGGCAAATAATGGTGCTCCCTTTGCCATTGTAAGGCCTTGTAGTATTACTGGTGATGGAGTCAATGGCTCGATTCATACAGATGACTATGTATGGAGATATCTGCAGAGCTTTATTGATACGGGCAAGTGTCCCCAAAAGAAAGGTGGAATCGAGCTTGTTGATGTCAAGTATGGCTCAGCCATGTGTCTTGCTCTATCAAGAAGCTTGTGTCTTACGGGATATTCAGACAATACTTCTTCAATAATCTTCTATATGCTGCCTTCGAGCGTTACTTCTTGGCAAACACTTTACGATTATATGAAGAGGTACGGATATCAAATCGAGCAGACTAGCATAAAGGACTACCTTTCTGACCTTTGTCGAATGGGACAGGAGGGAAAGCTCACGAGCGGAGTAAACGATATGCTACATTTCATAGTGAGTACAGGTTTATGACAATTTTAACCCAAATGCAAAGGGCTGATTTGAACTTCATCATTGCAGGAGGAAGTCATGCAAAACGAGACTGCTATACCAAATACTAGCACTGAGAATATCGATAATCTTATGCAAGAATTTTATCCTAATATGACTACTCGAGATGTTGACTTTCAGAGTTTTGGACGATTTCTCACTTATGCAACTAGTATTGGCTTGATTGAAAAACCTCAATTACATATGTCTTCTAAAGTGACTTCTCTACCTTATCTTCCAATGGATGAATATCACAACAAAATAATTACGAGACAAGGCCTTTCTCTCAATTTAAAGAGTTAGAAATAGGATCCAATTGTATAATAGTACATAAATTGAAAATTAGTAATAGATGTAGACTTGATATATTTTTTTTTTTTTTAAGCTGAAGTAATATCTCGTTCGTATTGTGCTTTAGCTTTTCCTATATCACTTTTCTTTAAGCCAGCTTGCTGACACATACTTCTAAAGCTGACTGTCTTTGGTGTATTGCGATCGTTGAAGAGATCCAATGGCGTTCCTGACTGTACAATCTGACCATCAGAGAAAACAAGGACACGATCATAACTCAGCACTGTCTCTAAACGATGAGCAATTGTGATTAGTGTGCAGCCCTGAAAGCAATTGAAAATAGCAGTTTGGATTATAGCTTCTGTTTCTGGATCGATGCTTGCTGTTGGTTCATCTATAAGAACGATGTTAGGTCGTCTAACAATAGCGCGAGCCAGTGACAGTAATGCCCTTTCACCAAAGGATAGATTTGAAGCACCTGACTCAATGATAGAGTCCAATGAAACGCCCTTGGAACCTGACTTGGCAAGTGTAGCAGATTGTAATGCTGCGTTGAGATCCACATCTTCGATATCCCCTTCTGGGTTTAGATTCTCTCTAACACTACCTTCGAAAAGAAGAGGTTCCTGTGCTAAAACGGCAATACTCTGTCGGAGTCGTTTAAGTCCAAGTAAAGATGTATCGACTTCATCTATCTTTATATTACCTTCACATGGTTCTACAAGGCGAAGCAAGACCTTTTGTAATGTTGTCTTGCCTGATCCTGTTCTACCAACTACAGCAACTCGTTCACCAGCTTGAACAGTAATGGAGATAGATTTGAGTGCCAAATCCAAACCTTCCCGATATCGTATACTGACATTGTGCATTTCAATTTTACCTTCAGATGGCCATCTAGACTTGTCGTCTTGTGACATTTTGACGTCTTTCTTGAATCCTTTAGAATTGTCAAGATCTTCCTGTTCCAGATTTTTTGCATAATGTAGAACTCTTTCCGTACTGTTAAAGTCATTTTCCACTTCAGCCAATTGACGAGCTAAAAGTCCCAAGGCTTGTGAAGCTGAAACAATGGAAGATAGAGCAACACCAGCCTTGCTTGGAGAAAGACTTCCATGACTGACTACTACAATAATAGCAACAATAAAAGAGAGTAAATTACCAAACAAATCTAATCTCAGACCAAGCCATCTTTGAGCACCAATCATGGTAATGTAAGCATCGTTTTGATCATCCAATAGCTTGTGATGGTCTTGTAAAGCAGCTTTACCTCGATTGAAAGCTCGTAATGTCATTTGTCCAACCAAACATTGCGAAAAGTGCGTGTAAAGTTGTGATCGAAGTAAAGCATCCACTCGTTGAAGTTCACGGCTAGTACGACGATAAAATAATGCTCCACAAAAGCTAAATGCTAATCCAAAGACTAGACAAGGTACAAAGTAAGGAGCAAGTATACAAATCAAAATGCAAGGTCCAATAACATTTGTTGCTGCCATTAAAGCAATTTGAAGATTAAAAATAAGTCGATTATCAAGAACATCAAAATCTTTAAGCATACGATTTTCAATTCTTCCAATTGGCGTTGTATCGAACCATGACATTGGGGTTTGAATGATACTACGGAGACTGTTAATGTGAAGTTTGCGAGAAGCATAGAAACTCAGACTGCCAAAGCAGATTCGAGAAGCAATGGAAAAGATAGTAAGGCTCGCACCTAAGGCACCAAGAATTCCCATGTAAAAATTGGTTGCACGTCGGAATACATCCTCTTCCCATAAGACAAGCCAATAAGAAGTAAGTACGATGGAAGCTTGTGTTAGTATCAGACATAAAAGGCCAAGTGGAACTAATGTAGCACCATTTCCACAAAGTAAATACGCTTTGATAGATTGAAACCCAATTTTACCTTCTTTACGCTCTTCGTCTTGCATAAGAAGCTCGCTTTGCTCTTGCTGCTCATACTCTTCATCACTCGAGCTAGTTCTGCTGCTTTCATCATCATCTTTGTTGTTTACTGTCGGTTCAATATCTTTTGTTTCTCTCTTGCTATGATCCTCTGTGGTTGAGAAATGTTTATCTTGCGTAACCGTTTCAGAATGGGTTTGAGTAACAGCTGTGCTGATTGTTCCATCTTCAAGCTTGACTACCATATCTGCGGAATTAATCACGTATGCATTGTGACTTACCATGATAACTGTTTTACCTTCCCTTGCAAGTGTGGAAATTGCAGCATCAAACACCTTTCTTTGAACCTTTGAATCTAAGCCTGCCAGTACATCATCAAAAAGCATTATTTGTGCATCGTAGTACAAAGCTCTTGCAATTGATATACGTTGTCTTTGGCCAATGGAAAGGTTTGAACCCATCTCACCTAATTCAGTAAGATCACCTTGCTGTAGACGAGCCACATCTTCTTGAAGTTGACAGCATTCCAAAACACTTGTATATTTCACTGGATCGTATGAAGTACCAAATAAGATGTTTTCTCTCAGAGTAGCATTCAATATCCACGCTTCTTGTGGGCAAAATGATACTCGGTCTAAATTTCTAAGAGCACCTGAGAGTAATTGCAATTGTCCTAAAGCAGCATGAAGTAATGAAGATTTGCCTGAACCAACCGGACCAGTAACGACACACAATTGTCCTGGTTCAACTTTCAAGGTCAAATTGCGAAGTGGACAGAATGGGGTTTCCTTCTTTTCTTTTTCCTCTTCTTTTTGAAATAGAGTAAAACTGCAATCATCAAAGCTAATGATCCTTGACTCTTTAGTACTTTCCTCAACCTCTTTGTTGTCTTCTGACTGATTGCAGCTTTTAAATATGGGTTCAAGTCGTCTGAAAGCACTTGCTGCGTCTGAAACGGTACCAAGGGCTACCGTCAGTAATTGTAAAGGTAAGCCCAAGATGCGAAAAAGAGTTAAAGATGGGAAGATGATCGCGGGATTAAGAGCATGACCAGTGCGGACATATACAATGAAAGCAATGATGGCACCAATAAGAGGTAGACTATAACATAGCGACTCATTTACTGCTCTAAAAGCAATAATTTTCCAAATTGCTTTCAATTCTTTGTTCCGTATAATTGCAATTTGAGCTAATATACGCTCTTCTAGAGCTAGAGACTTGATGGTTGATATATTAATCAATGCTTCACGTATTCTTGAAGCTCTCTGATCAGTAAAATGCATGACCCTTTGACGTAATTTAAAGACCTTTCTAGTAAAGAATATTTGAATGGGTATCACCGGTAATAGGATTGCAACGCCTGCCAAGCTGCTAGGTCCTAGTTGAACGAGAAGCAAGACAATGCTTAACACCACTTGGATGATGGAAGATATACCGATTGTAATATAGCCAATTGATATATCAACTTGAGTAGCATCAGTAGATATCCTGCTCATAAAGTTCCATTTTCCAGAAGGATTACTTTCACCTAAGGCTTGATCAAAAAGAGCTGCTATGAGGGTAGCTCGAGAGCGAGCACCAGCTCTCATTGATTCCCAATATACAGTATGAGTTGTGAAGCTGGAAACGACAAGTATCATGAAAAGAGCAACAGCGTATCCTATTCCAGAACCAACACTTGGCTGTTGAACCTGTATTGATTTGATAATTTGACTAATGATGAGTGTTGAACATACCGTAGCACCATCATTGATGACAGATAGAAAGATACAAACTAATAGTCTCGTTCGATGTTGTATAGCGAGGGTGGAAAATAAAGTCCTCTTAATTGTTGTTTGACTGCGAATAGACTCAAATTGTTTGAGAAGATATTGAGAGCCGTCTTCTTCTGGTAGTTTAGGAATATCAGATAATTGAATAGTCTTTTTAAATCCAGTGAGCATGAAGCCATCAATCCAGTGATAAGTTAATCTACTCAAAACGGAAGCTCTTGCCAGTGAAGAAGGAGGTCGTTGTGAGGCTCCATTGTTGGTATTCTTGAATTCCTGTGTAATGGAACCTGATTGCTTTCTAGAATCAAGGCTATCGCCATTCTTTTCAGATTGGGATGTGAATATCATACCCCACACTGATGTAGAAGTGGCAAAGTGTTGATCAAAGGAATAGGGATGGTGAAAATCGTGAGGCCTTCCCATCTAAGAAACATTTGAGACACACTCTCACTTTAAATTTGTAAGGTCTACTAGCGCCATGTACTGACAGATCGCGTGCAGGTGGGAAAATGTCATCGAACACCAACCCAGAATTGAAAAATTGACGGGTAAATGCAAGCCGGGGTTCGAATTAAATCTAAAAATTGAATTTTCCGATCTTGACGTGAAAGTGGGAAATTGAAAAAACGTCATTTCGGAAATTATCATAGAGCAAAGCGTGGAGATATTGGCTGATTTTTGATGCTCTTCAAAAGTATGTTGTAGAAATTGGTACAGAACAAAAGAAGCGAAGCAGTCTCACTTTTGTCCATGAGTTGCAATGGGTGTTCAGCAAGAACAATTAGGAAGGAGTACAAGGAGTAAAGGAGCAGGACTGACAGCTCATTATGTCTTTGCTTTTAGTGTCTGGACGTATAATTGGCTCAGTAAATTTCAGAAAGGAGCATTTGGAACCCAAGAACTATCTATCAAGACTCTGGAAAGAAACTTTGGCGTCTCTCTGAGTGCTGATGCACAAAGTTGTCTCTTGAATGAGGAGTATAAGCATCGAAAGCAAAGATACAAGGCTTCAAATCAGCACGAGAATGAGAAAAAGACGATACTATTGTCTTTGTGGTGTGTATATAGAGCCGAAATAATGTTACTGTTCGCTTTGCAAATTATAGCAGAAGTAGTATACGCTAGCGTTCCATTTTGCTTGAATAAAGTCATTTCAAGTCAAAAGTTATTATCAACAGCAGCTCAAAACCAAAACAACCTTCTTCATTCATGTTTAGCTTTATTTTTTCTTCAAATCATGTCTTCACTTCTGGATCATGGTATTAGCTGGAGAGCATCAGTATTGGCCCTGAAAGCAAGAACTGCATTAGCTGGAATTCTATACAAACAAAGCTTCAACATGGGTGAAACAGATAGGGTATCCGTGACTACAAGTATTACTGTCGCTTCTGGTCAAGTTGAGGATGCTATCAGCTGGATGCCAGAAGCATTGGGACTACCTATACGTGTTTTGATTCGCATTATACTACTTTACAATCAGATGGGTAATTTTGCTATAATCAGTGTTGCGATTTTTTTGATCATGGGTCCACTTCAATCCTTGATTGCAAAGAGACTATATTCATTACGTCATGAATCAAGTATTACTACCAACAGTCGCCTCAAGATTGTTGAACAATTCACCACTAGTATAAAAGAGATAAAACAAATGTGCTTGGAATCTGTCATACTTGGTAGGATAAGAGAATCAAGAAAAAAAGAATTAAAAGTGCTTAAATCCATTTCTCTACTTGGAACAGCAAGCAAGCAGGTAGCTGTTGCATTACCTAGCCTTGCTTCTATTATCTTGGTAGCAGGTATTGCGTATGGCTCAGGTGGACAAGACTCTTCTACTATCTTTTCTAGTTTGGCTCTTTTACAGCAACTCAAGATACCTCTTTGGACTTTGCCTGCTTGTATTAGTGTAATGACGACCGGCTGGAGTGGTTTTAATCGAATATCGAACGTATTATCTATTGGAGGAGAAGAACAAAAGGAAGGATACATCTCCTGGAGTACTAAAGAAAAATTGGCAGTGTCCATCAAGAATTCATCTTTCGAGTATAACAAATCCAATGTAGATTTCAGAGTAGAATGTACTTCTCTGTCCCTACAGCATGGTCAATCAATGGCGCTACTAGGTCCAACTGGTAGTGGAAAGTCGACGATTATCAAAAGTTTTCTTGGTTGCATTTCACCAGTCCAAGGATCGGTGTCACTCGGTTTACCTCATGGTCGACCTAATCCAGCTATTGCATACTGCCCATCAAATCCATTCCTCATCAGTGGCACTCTGAAAGACAACATACTATTTGGCAAAGAATATGATGAGGAGAGGTTCAGAGCAAGTTTGGAGGCATCACAGCTTTTTAAAGAGGTGTCCAAGATGGACCAAGGGAAAGAAACAGATATTCAGTCTGGAGATGCTCTTTCTGGAGGTCAGCGACAACGGGTTGCTTTAGCTAGAGCAATATATAGTGATGCAGATCTGTACATTTTTGATGAACCTTTATCAAGTTTAGACACAGTCGTAGCTGCTGCTGTTTTTAGAGATATAATAGCACAACTAGAGAAGTTAGGAAAGACGGTAATAGTAGCGACTAGTATAAGTTCTATCGCTCAACAAATGACCCATCTATACTATATTAACAATGGTCAAGTGCTCCTGGCTGCTGATCATCAAAAGGAAAATATATCGTACCAAGACTCGCTTCCAAGCCGTGTAGAAGAAAGCTTAGCAGGGCTGTCGAATAGTAACATCAAGCAAGATAAACCCTACATAGAGAAAGACAAGCATGATATAGCCTCGGTCAAGGAGAGCCTCCAAGTAGTCTGGTCGTATTGCAAGAGTGGAAATGGGAAGATCTTACTCCCAATGATTATTACCACCATCATAGGAGTCGAAGCTTTAAATTTATTATTTTCAAAATCACTCCTCTCTTGGCAACAATCGGATTCAAGTAGTCTTGTCTTTCAGCTTACTCAATTTGTATCTCTAGTATTGGCACAATGTACAACTGTCTTTATAGCAGATACTCTACTTACCCATTTTTATTTGAACGCTAGCAAGACTGTATTGAACGATGCTTTACAACTGTACGCCTATGGTAATTTAGCAAATCTGGAAGCACAACCTGATGGATTAATATTGGATTGCACAACAAAAGATATTGGAATGCTTGATTCTGGAATCGGACCCAAATTTACTATAGGGCTGTATAATTTAATCAAGGTATTGTACAACGTAGCATTCTTGGCTTCATCCTCTCCCTTTTTAATGACATGGACAATCATTACCGTGACTGCTTGCGTTGAACTATCTCGACAATTTAGAAAGGTAGCACTTCATGCAAAAGCTTTGGAAGGTGATCCAAAATTCAGTTCATATGGTCAACTTGTTCAAACTTTAGCAGGCAATACTAGTATAAGATCATATGGGAAGATAGACTATTTTTATTCACAGAGGATGAATTTAACTGATCGTAGAAATAGTTTACTTCTTGTTTTGGCTTCATCACATCGTTGGTTAGGTATTCGACTAGATTTCTTAGGTGCTCTATTATCTTTCTTGGCACTACAAACTATTGGAAAGCCTGGTAGCAAAATGGAAGGTTTATCATCAAATTCAATTGGAATGCTCTCTTCTTATATTGTCACTCTTTCTAGCAGCTTCACATATTTATTTCGAAGTCTTGTAGAGATTGAAATTGATTTAAGTAGCGCTAAACGTCTTTTTAATTTACAACAATGTCTTGAAAATGGGCAAGAGAGAAGCCAAGGATCATTAAAAACAAAAATAAAGAATAAATCATCATCTCTTTCAAATTCAGCAGCATCCATCACTTTTAGGGACGTTTCACTTTTCTACAACGATGGAAAGACTCAAGCACTCAACGATGTATCCTTTCAAGTTCAAGAAAAGGAGAGCGTGGCTATTGTAGGACGGACTGGATCAGGTAAATCATCTATACTTGCTGCTTTACTAAAATTGTACAAGATTGACTCTGGAAATATCTTGGTGAATGAAAAGGATATATGGACTGAATGGAATGAAGTAGAAGATTTACGAAGTCATTTTTCCATTATTTCACAACGTCCAATGAACTTATCAGGTACAATTCGATCCACTTTAGATCCAAAGAATGAATTTAAAGATGAAGAGATACGATCTGTCCTTTCTCGATGTCACCTTTCAGAACTCAATGTAACTTCTCACGGTGAAAATCTTTCATCAGGTCAACGTTGTCTACTTTCTTTAGTTACTGCACTACTTCAAAACAGATCATCTTGGTTGATCGATGAAGCAACTGCATCATTAGATGATGAAGCACAACAAACATTTGATGATATACTTGAAGATGAGCTTAGAGAAAAGACAGTTGTCATTGTAACGCATCGTAGTAAGAGTGCCTTGAAAACAAATCGAGTCATTGTTTTGGAAAATGGTGAAATTAAAGAGCAAGGATCACCTGCGACATTACTAAAACAAAATGGTTCATTTACTCGAATTTGTCAAAAGAATTAGTAAAAAGTATCATAAATCCATTAGGGAACGCGTGTCGCGTCTTGCTCTGCACCAAGGTCTAAATTAGGGAAAAAGAACAAAGACGAACTCAAAAGTGAAAAACAAAATTTAAAGCGTCACGTCCCAAAAATACAAACTTGATAATCTTACTCGACATACCTACAATCAATCAATACCTTCCATTACATCAACATTGAATGATTTTCGATCGCTGATGTATTTTCGGCGTCTGCAACATTAAAGTAAGAGCCATAGTAAATTGATCTCAAATTTGTTATATTACAAAGTGTTTCATTAGTGAGGGAGGACATCTATACAGCTTCTTTCTTAGAAACCTGCTTTGGTGTGAATACTCGCTCGACCTTCTACCGTATTCCTGGTAAGAATATTGAAGGTTAGGTACAAACTTACTTCAATCATATACAAAACGCAAAACTTACAGTGAAGAGTCACTTTCGATGTCAATGACGGCCATTTCTTGAAGCGTAAAAATTTTCCTGCCTCTGATATCAAGAAAAGATCAGCTATTTATCATTAGATTGAATCTCTTATCTTACTCACTTGATCCTTAGATTCATCTTGATCTTTTCAATATAAGCAAATTCTCGTTTTATTGCTTTTTCATTTGTTAATTTGCTGCCATGTTGAATGACTACAGCAATTCTACCTCGTGGAGATAGATGATTGATCCTGGCAAAGATATTTAATGCAAATACCATTTTCACTTCAGCATCAGGAAACATGTTGTCATAGTGGAAGATGAGGTAAAGATATTTAAGAGATGGAAAGCTAAAGAGAATAAAATTCGTTAGAATCAAGTCAATTCTGTCGATATATTCTACCCATAATGTTTCTAAGTTGACAAATTCATTAGGCATACTATTATTTGAAGACATGTACGATCTATGATTTTCATATCTTCCAGTCTCTACACTGGAAAGATGCAAAAGATTTTCCTTGAAATTCGGATTGAAAGAAGGTGTTCTGCGAATCGACCAAAAAAAGAATCCGTCCAGTTTCAATGATTTTACTTGAAATACTAGACGCTTTTCGAGTGTATTAGGATTAAATTCATGAGAACTGTCAAAACATTCTTCTCGAAATCCTCTGTATCTTTTGTGTTCTTCTTTCAAATTTGCACGTAAATCAATATTGAGTGTCTCTAAACGCATATCTACTTTTCGGTTCTTCCAGACCGACCCATTCTGTAGTGCATGCAGCCTTGTACAATAGCTTTGTAATTGACTATGATGTATAGATTGAACATCGTAATAGTCTAAGAGGACTTTGTGTGTCGTCTTGTGAATCACCAGAGCTGCCAGTAGGTAGCTTTTCCAATCCATGCTTGCTAATTCTTTGAGAATATTTGAAACGATGTCCTCTGGTAACAATTTCCATACCTTTTTGCCTCTTGGGAAGGTTTGAGTCCATACATCATGGTAAGCAGGTGGACTGATCTCCACGGATTGCACACCTGCTTCTACCCTTTGCGGTAATTGAAGTGAAGCTTCGGGGCCTTTTATCGTGAGGTTGAGTGCAATGGTGGTCGTGTATGGCCCGGACATCATCAAAGGTGGCGTGACAAAGATTGAAGGGGTAGACATAGTATCACTAGAATGAGACTCTTGACCACCAAGCATTCACAGCTGAAAAGTGTCTCGTGTCTCCGAAGAAGTTAGTGAGTAGATTTCTTGAGCTTGTCAGCTTTTCAAGGTAATGTTGAAGAAATGTAGATGAGAGAGAAGTGGGAGAGAGAGAGAGAGAGTAAGAAAAAAGAAGTTTACTGCCAGCGAAAATGCAACTAAAGTCCAACCTCTACTCTGAATCACTTCTTTTTCCCTTTTTCTTTAGTCGGACTTTCAATGTATTACTCGCCGTTGAATCCAATATTTACGCCCACCACTTCAAAAAGTATCAACTCGATGAAATCGCGGCTCAGTATCTTTATGATTGAGCGCTTTCATTTTCGACAGTCTCGCTCTTCTGTCTCGTTAGAAAGGTTCCAACACCTTTCTGCTCTTTTGACTGCCGCTGCTTTGTATTGTCTGATCAAGTCGCTGTCAAGTCTTCAGTAGAGGGAATAAAGAGGAAGATCTTTAATTAAAGTGGTTCGAGATGTACTTTTCTCTCGATAGAGAGTATTGCTCACAATGGCTTCAACTCAACTTCCTCGATAGCTACAATTGCAATACGTGGCCGCCACTCTCTCTCCATGAATCTTTAAAATGAAAGGCAATATCAGCCAAAGACATCAAGACAGCGTTCTTCTGAAAAAAGAAACTCGCAATACACACCTCACAAATCCCATCGAAATGGAAGATATTATGCTAGAAATGGAAGGTACTAAATGAATCTCCTTGTATCGTAAAAGCAATACTATCTTTACGTTCCTTAGATGGAAATTAGGCTTGTGCAAATAGATTTGAAAGATTGCCTTGACCAAGAGTATAACGCTATTCTCAAATTCAATCCTAATCAACAATTCATCTGATTGATATGGAACATCAAAAACAAGAAATGCCCACAGCAAAGAAGGCAATCGTAATCTATACAAAGCATTGCAATAATCGACACCATATGCACCATTGACGCAATAAAACCACACTGTCTCTACCCTGTTGAATCTGAGTATATATTTGGATGTATTCAAAGCCAAACAGTGAGGGTGTCGTTGTAGTGTGGTTTCAATGAGCTGTAAATGCTTTGGAGAAGACAAGAGTATGCTTTCAAGTGGGACATCCATGACAAAGGAAGAAAACAAGTTAAATATTTTCAAGGTATCTACTTGAAGTCGTGACCAGAAAATCTTCTTTTTATCCAAATTTACCCTCATCCGGTCAACTTTCGAATCTGTGAATTGATTACAGATCAAGGTGAGTGAATTGATGGCTAGTGGGCTGTGAAATTTGAAATGCAATTGCTGGCTAATTCTCTGAATGGTCATGTATGCTAGCATCTTCATAGATCGACTTAACGTGGTGACTGGATTCAAATATCCCAAACACATCAAGTCTTTGCTATTACGATGTACGAGAGCAGCTTTTTTCGCTTCTTTAAATCCCATTCTGGCAAGCTGAGCAAGGATCATATGAATAATTTGAAGTGGTAATTGCTTCCATAGGGGAGAAAGTCGAGCCAAGGGGCCAAAATAGTGATGAGCACATAGAATGTCATGATGGACATCCTCTTTCTCTATCACCAATACTTTTTCAACTACCCTGAAGCTCACCCTACTATTCCAATTGGGTGGCAATTCCATTCTTGCTTTGTTAAATCGAGCGTGAATAGCGGCTCTCAATCCAGAATTCCTTCTTGATGGTCTGGAATAAGGATCTTTTTTTCCACTTCAATTCTGGTCAACTGCGCAATTCAAATGAAAAGGATGAAGATTGTGGCTCATCTTTATTTCTGCTCACTCTTCAACAACAATGAAGACTCGTGGCTTAACTAAACGCAATTTTTCCTTCAGCCGTATATGAGCATTGGGATCATCTGTAATGGATGAATTGATTTGTACACCAGTCTTCTTTTCACTAAAGTATAGGGTAAAAAGTGTTTGCAGAGGATAGAGAGATGAACTTGCAGTAGCAAAGAGAAAAAAGAAGAGGTTAATACCATGTCATTAAGCTTGCATATGACCTTCTTGTGGTGGTAGTACTGAAGACTTTGCCAATTCTGGATGCTCTTCCTCTCTTACTTTGGTATTGTCAGCTTTTGCTTGTCTCAAACTTTTCTTGGTCTTCTTCGATACTTCGTACTTTTCAATCATTGATTTACAATTGTCTATTTCAGTGAAGCTAGTATGATAGAAAGAGGAGAGTTTCAGTATCTTATTCTTTTCTTAACCCCTGCTTCCCAGTAGCTTACCTCAATGCACCTTTACAAGCAAATCTAAAGCGTCGTAACACATGACCAGGGTATCCAACTTGCTTGAAGGGAGGACTTTTGTTGGCATTGGCTTGCGTTTCAAAGCTGACAAAGTAGATTCTTTCCAGGTTTGGTGATTCTTGGCTTAGCTCACTGCACCACTCAAATGATGGCCTTAAATTACAGGGAAAGATAGTCTCAGTGGAAGTACCATCTTGATTGGCTGGTTGCGCAAATTTCCGTTCAAAAAGGTACATTGTTTGTAAAGATGCCATCCGTGGCATTCGGATCTCATTTGCACGCTCCCTTTGTAGTACCAATGTCATTTCTGTGATGAAGTCGAGTCGCAAATCAAATCGAGTTAGAGTTTCCCCTCGGAGGATTGTTAATCGCCTAAAGAACCAGTATGGATGAGCTGTTGCAAATTGTTCCGCTCGAAGTTCATCACAGACTGGATTGTCGGGAGAGTTGAGACTATTCCAGCTGGCGTTGACGGTTCGGATGCAAATAGTATTGACACTGGAAGGCTTTTCAAGTTGTTGTAATTTATTGACTAGCTCTTTGTACTCATGAGAAGAGCTTACTCGAGCTGTGAGCCTGTTAGAATACAGTATATCAAGAGCTTGTCGTGTGTAGGCTGGATGGATGAGAGCAGCAATCTTGGCAGATCGAGAGCCAAGGTGTGCTAGTTCTTTAAGGACCATCCAGACCAGCTCTATTGGTAGCCATGGAAAAGGTCTGATTGCGTTGACTACCTTGCTTTGCTTCATTGAGGTTAGGATGGATGCTAATTGGGGGTAAGAGACTGACAAAAGTTAATGATTGCCGCTAAGATTTATAGTTCATATTGCTGTTCTCTTAAACATCCGGCTTTTGAAGTTTTCTGCAGGTTAAAAGTTTCTTGATTGCGGGAGTATCATTTCATAGCCACTTGGCTCCATTTCGGTTTTATTTGATCTTTCTAGACTCTTTTAAAGTCCATTTATGAGGCATTCCATTATAAAGATATAGCTGATATCTCTGACCTAAGCCCCACAATGAGAGATAATGATGCATCAGATTGAAAAGTGGAGCATGTGGAATAAGACTAGACTTTACAGTCCATTTCTGTATTGCATAAAGTCTGATAGCTCGCTTCGACAGAAATCGAAAGTATCATTGACAACTACCATCAATGATGTTGGTCAAAACATTAGATATTAGAAAATACTACTTATCCTAGATGGAGACCTCAGAAGATTGCTCATGCCATCGTCATGGAGACTTTTCCAACTTCTATCCACTCTTATTCTTGCGCAATGAAGGTGTCGATGCCATCCTTGACCATGTCCATGAGTGCTTGGTCATCATTGGTGTACTGTGATGGTGGTGATTGAGAAGAACTTTTAATCTTCTTGCCAAGGTGCAAAAGACGCGTGGCCTGCAGGGAATCGGCAACTTAAGCCACGCGAAGCAAAAGAAGAGAGAGTAAACTAACCGAAACGCCCTCATTACAATATCGTAGATTACCCTTCAGCATTACTATTGTGGTCCACCTGACTGTTCAAAGAGGTCTCTTCTTCATCTAACATTCATCTTGAGCTGTCACATCATAGTATATAACCTAATTTATACAGAGTGGGCAAAATACTATTCAACGTACGAGCTAGACACTATGAGATTTGCTCAAAACGATCATGCTGAAGATCACGCAGCTAGTGTCTCTATTATATACAGCTCCAAATGTGGCCTTCTTCCAAGATCTTTATCCTACATAATAATGAAGTATGTAAGGCGTCATATGATTTATTACATCTTCATTCCCTGATTGGAGGCTACAAACTCGATCGATACCCTCAGGCAGTTGAAGGAATACTTCTTATAAAGGGCGCACTATCTGCTATGACTATCCTTATCAACTTATATTTCACCTTCCAATTGAGCAAGAAAGGCAATTTGAAAGGCCATGACCTCTCAATTCTCTTCTTGTTGCATCCCAATCGATGGATGTCATCAACTCGAAATGATGCGATCTTTATACGCTAAGTGATAGCTTTCCATCAACTTATTGTATGCATTAAAATGGCAACACCTTAATTCATCTTTGTAAAAATTTTGGTGTTAAGACTTGTAAGTTTGTGATTTTTTCATCAGCTTTGGAATGGCTAATTACGTTGGCTAAAATATTTGATTTGACTTCTGAATACTTGCAATTGAGTCGAATAGTAGTGACGTTAGGAAATCTTACTCCTTCTTCTGATTTATCATTCTTGATTTTCAACGGCTTCTTGAAAGCCTTGAAGCTCCGTAGAGAGAAGAATTTGACCACTGAAGACTGAGAATATAGAATATCAAGTGAATTGCGAGTGAAAGTAGGGTGGACAAGGGCGGCAATGACTGCACATTGAGATTTAATATGGAGCGAGGTGGTAGAGGATATGACCAACAATGTCGATAGGTATAGAAGTAAGTAGGGAAGTAATTACTCTTTCCCATGTTTATACTGCAATCTTGAGAAAAAGTTTAGAATGAAAAGGCCACCTGGACACGGCGCGAGCAAGTGGTGGTAAGGGAAAAGGAAGAAAGGCGCGCTTGTTAGGTCAGGCCCCCGCCACCAAAGTTGGTTATTACTCCGATTAAAATTTTCAATACCAACTTCATAGACACCAAACCCCTAATGAGTTTTATGCATCACTTCATTCATAATTTGATTTTCAAAAGGTACATTCAATAACGAAGGCTAAGCTTGACTCTTCTTTTCTTTTTACATACTCCCAAGTTGCACATCCAACTTCATCACTAGTTGGATTTGCCACTTGATAGTAATAAAGATAGAAGAGCAAGTGTAGGACAGCAAGAGTGCATCCCTCGACCAACGTCAATGTGTGCTGCAATTGCAATCACGACTTATGCACCGAGGTCTCCTGTTTCTTCCTCCTCCTAATACGTTGTAGAGGTGATCGTATAATTCTTTTATTATGTTCTCAATTGTGAGGCAGTGCATGAAGAAGCTGAAGTGGAAAGAGATAGCTTCTTGGTAAGTTTTGAATCTCTAAAATGCTTGACCTCTAACCTAGCGCAAACAATCTGACTCACGAAAAGTAAAATCCCACAGGCAAATAAACATCAACATAGGTTATTAATGTGCTACCATCATGACAACGATAGGTGCATTGTACGTATGCATCATTACCTCGTTGATCAAACTTCAAATTAATCATAAAGACATTTCTGGCTCGATAGAATTGCGGCTTTAGATCTCTTGTCTCGTAAGAATGAAGGTTTGAACGTTTGTTTCTAGCCATCGATCCGGACATCATCAAAGCTTCTTCTATGGCGTAGTCGTCACTAAAGTAGAGGTAGAGACTATGTAATGATTGTTTTGCTACCATCTTTAATGATTCCAAGCAGGGCATATACAGCGTGGTGAAAGTTACTAGTTCCAGCCAATCGTCTGGGACATGTTGAATAAAGTCGCAATATTGAATAGAACAACACAGTGACAATCGAGAATACAGTAGTGCAACATGCTCCAGGTGTTGTTCTTGAAGATTACCAATCAAGAAAGTAATACAATTATGGGGACTATTTCGATAGATCATATTTATGAGAGAAGGTCGATAATATCGAAGATCGGAAATGTATTCTTGTGAAGGTTGCCTAATCATGGGAATTTCTTGATACGATTTGATAATTTGTGTTCTCAACCTTCTTCCTGGTGCTATTAGCTCTTGCAAAACGTTTAATTCGCCTAGGGTATCCAAAGTTGAGATAGTGTGTTGGTCGCCTAGTATTACATCCAATGCTTCAACAGCAGATGCTGGATGGTGAGAAACGCCAGGGCAAGAACGAGATGTACAGACAAGAAGATTCAAGACAAGATCTCGAATGCTTTTTATAGTTATTCTTGGTAGTGAAACAATGGGGGATGGAAGATCAAATGATTTTGGCTTGGGGATGATTTGAGTAAGCATCTTGAAAGCAGGAAATAAGAAAAGCAGAGTCGCAGACGATGAAGGAAAGACAAAGTGGGAAAAGAAAAAAAAATTGGTGGTGATTCTGGCTCCATTTTATACTAGTGCAAGAGTGGGATGCAAAGGTGTAAGTAAGTACCCACACAATCACTGAGAGTTTAAAGAAAAAAGCTGAAAAAGCAACTTTGTAGCAAGGATTTGTGAATTGCATCTATCGGAAAATTTAGCATCATCGAAGACAATACAGCCAATGTCTTGAACAGTGTAAGCAATACATGCAGGTACGTGCATGTGATGCAAGGGAGATAGAAAGAAAAAAAAAACATCCGCGATACCCAAGAGGTCACTTGCTTCCCTAGTAGATCAATTAGAGTTTAAATTGTGATTTTCCTGCATGTGCTGACATATGAAATTGTAGAGAACAATGGGTTAAAAAAACCTTTGAGATGAGACTGCATGTCGAATTCTGTAATGTGTGATAGTTTCGTTTTATTGACTAGGGGGCTTGACGATATGCTCGGATGAAAGGGGAGGTAGGAAGGACATACTGAATCCATCCTTGTCGTGAACAATCACCCATGCATCAATGCGTCGCTTCTACCATCAAATTGACTCTTACTACCCTCGAATAGCGGCGATACCATTTTATTGTATATATATATATTACTCGGTAAGGGAGAGGGAAAAAGACGCTAAGCCGGTGAAGAGGCGGGGCTCTCTTTTCTTTTTTTTGCTTGATCGCGTCTGAAACGCGTGATTCAGCATTAGTACCGGTGTAGATGAGCGCGCTCCCCCAAAAAAAAAAAATCCCTGTTGATCTTGCATGCAGCAGCCTTTTTGTCATTTAAAACCATCACCAACACACACAAGCACCTGTATATCGGTTTCGACGGAGTTGGCTAGATGCCATCGAGAAATCGCAACGAGGGAGATGAAGAAGAAGGAGGAGGAGGGGGAACGCAAGCTAGTGGTAGTGGGAGGAGGAGTTTGACTCAGGATGAAATTACGCAGCACTATCGAGAAAAGAGAAAATTGAGAATGGATTATCGAAAGCTGATCAAAGAGACAGAAGGTAAGTCAAAAGAGCATTCAAGCAGAGAAGCCTATTGCAATACTGACTAATGTTTATTGCCTAACTTGAAGAGGCACGTACCAACATGGCAGATAGCGATGTCATACAATTATCTCAAATGGTAAAGAATGGAACCGACATGTATCATAGAGGTGTGTACTGCGCATGACAAAGGATGTGAAACATGACGAGACGCTGATTCTGCCTCAATCTTTTTGATAAATGCAGTCAAAGAGCCAACAGAAGGTGTACTGGACTCCAAGTTTTTGCTAAATGCATCGGAATTAGGAACCCAATTTGCTCGAAATATAAAGGTCAGCCCAGGATTTGAAATGGAGGATTATCTGAAGAGGTTTGCTGCTATGCTTGGTGGTACTCTCTTGGCTTCAGGGAGGAGTGCAGCAGCAAATAATGATGATGATGAAGATGAACCAGATACAGACAATTGGGATTGGCAAGGCTTAGGCCGGAGGGCGGCAAAGAGAACGAAAAGAGCTCCTACCCTCGACTTCTTGTGAGTACATAGACAGAGTATGGAATTCCCCATTTCCACAATTAGCTTAGCTTCTCTCTCTGTTTCTATCAGGCTTGGACCTCTAGCAGTGGAAGATAAGAAACGAAATGTTGGAAAGAGAGCGCCGGCTGAGCGTATTGCACCAGTAGTCAAGCCTCAGCAGGTCAGTAGAGTAATGCGTCTGTCTTCTACAATATCCTCATCCGTTTTAATATACCTCACAGCTTAATCATGATGATATCGTCAAGTCAGAAAATGAGACCACAAAAATGGTAAAATCGATATATCAGAGACTACAAAATGTAGGAGGACATAAAGGAATCAATTTCTTTAGGTTCGTTTTAGATCCGGCTAGCTTCTCCAATAGCGTAGAGAATATCTTTCACGTTAGCTTTTTGGTTCGTGATGGAATGGTCTCCCTTGAGGACCAAGAAGGAGAACCTATATTGAGTGAGTATGCCAAGCGAAAAAGAAAGGAGATTACACTGTAATGCTAATCTCCTTCTACACTTTGTCTATGCAGCGAGCGTAGAGAGGCCAACAGAGGAAGACTACCAAGCAGGACTCAAAAAGCAGCAAATCGTAATGGAATTTGATATGCTCACTTATACACAGCTGATTGAACGCTACCAAATAAAGACCTCCCTAATACCCTCTCGTGAAGCTCAAATTAGTGGTGATACTTGGACTCGTTAATAATTCTCCGGACACATCTGTACGTTACGATTCTAGTGAGGCAATACAAACAGAGTATTCATAGCAAGATCAGCAACAAATGTCTAGGTACAACAAATATAAAAGTACAGCATCGAGTATGTGCTTCCAATGAAGGAGAAATCTACTACAGACGACTGTTCTCCAGTAGCCCATCACTTTCCATCAAACGTCTTCCTTCCTGAACACCTTCCAAGCTGCCATTTCTCATTAGCGTATTCTCAAATAGAGTATTTCCAAACGCTATCTCTAGTGCTTGCCAAATTGTACGAACATATTGAATATCCAAATCAGCTCGAACATTTACAGGCAAGTCTGATTCGACGTCTTTCCGATTACGTTGAGGTAAAATAAGTCGCTTAATACCAGCTCGATGAGCACCCAAGCACTTTTCCTTGATGCCACCTACTGGAGTGACTAGTCCTCGAAGTGTGATTTCACCAGTCATGGCCAATTCCCTACTCAGCACTGCGCCAGTCCATAAGCTGACGAGAGCGCAAACCATGGCAACACCTGCACTAGGTCCATCCTTGGGAATAGCTCCACCTGGTAAATGAAGATGAATGTCATTCTTTGGGAATTCGCTGTCTCGAGAGGGTATGATACCCAACTGGAATGAGTGTGCTTTGATCCAACTCAAGGCAAGATTGGCAGATTCTTGAATAACATCACCTAATTTACCAGTCAACTTGAGTGCACCTGTTCCAGGAGGTAGTATCAATGACTCTATATGTAAAATACCACCACTACCTGAGCCTTGATAAGCTAAACCAGTAGCTACACCACATCTTGATTGAGTATCTGCTACTTCTGGCTCATATGTCTCAATACCAAGTAGGGCTTGCAAATCTTCCAATCGTACATTTGGATCGTACTCGATCTTGTTGCCATTGTCATCTTTAAGACTTCCCTTTCTAGACTCTGCAAATTCAACTGCTTTGCCTCTTGCGATAGCAGCAATCTCTCGTTCTAAACTACGAACACCAGCTTCTCGAGTGTATGACATGGCAACTTTGAGTAAAACATCATCACCCACAATCAAATCCTTTCCTGGAATGAGCCCTTGTGATTTTGCTTGCTTTGGCAAGAGGTACTGTCTAGCAATAGCTACCTTTTCATCATGAGTATATCCAGAAACTTGAATCACTTCTGTTCGATCTAATAGAGGTGGTGAGATGGTGTCGAGTGTGTTGGCAGTAGCAATAAAAAGTACTTTACTCAAATCCATTGGACAATTGATGTAGTGATCATTAAATTGATAATTTTGCTCTGGATCAAGAACTTCCAACATGGCTGCCATGGGATCACCATGTAAACCATTACCACTTCCTAATTTATCAACTTCATCGAGTAGCATGACTGGATCATTTACTCCTACTTTACGTAGACTAGATGCAATACTACCTGGCATAGCACCAACATAAGTCCTTCGATGTCCTCTAATCTCTGATTCATCCCTAACACCACCCAATGACAAACGAGTAAAAGGTCGACGAAGAGCAGCAGCCAATGATTTAGCAATTGAAGTCTTTCCTGTACCAGGGGGTCCCACAAGAAGTAAAATAGGTCCCTTGTCCTTGACATAGGCATTATTACGCTTTCTTCTTCTCTCTTCAAGCTCAAACTTTTTCTTTGCTTCTTCCTCTGCTCGATCTTCCAAGTGCTGAATATCACCATCTTCTTCTGCTTCAATATCGACTTGTTTACCATCCTTGGCTACTTGTCCCTTGAGAGCATTCAGATTGGCTCTCTCCTTTCGCTCTTCCTCCTCCACCCTTTCAGCAGCTTGATCGTTCTTGAGCTCTAATACTGCCAAGTACTCTACTAATCTTTTCTTGATCTTGTCTAAACCATAATGATCTTCATCTAAAATTCTTCTTGCTCGAGCTACGATGCCCTCTTCACCAACATTTCCATCTACTGTTCTAGCAGGACTAACTGCAGTCAAGGCCTTACTTTCACTCAAATCAGCGCTCTTGTGCTCCATGTCTGCGCTACTACGATCCCAAGGTAGCTCTGCCATTGTTTCAAGGTAGGTAATGACAACTCCCCTCTCTACACTTTGAGATGGGATTCGACTAAGTCTCTTTAATTCTCTATCACAAATCTTCTTGGCCTCTGGGGTCAATCGAGCAGCATCCAACTTTTTTGCTAATTCAGCCACTTCGTCTTCCTCTTCTTCATCCTTGTTGTCCCCTCCATTACCACCAGATCGTCCACCAAAAGGATTGCCTCCATTAGCACGGAATGGTTTCAAAGCACTACTAATGGGTCGACTACCTCCTTGACTTGAATCGTCATTCTTGATGTTGTTGGGGCTTCGAATTGTCACAATTCCGCTAATCTTTCCATTTCCACCATCATCTCGACTGCCATCAGACTTCTTGATTGTACCAATCGAAAAGGAAGTATTGCCAGTGGAGATACGAGCTGAGATATTTGGATTTAAAGCTGACAATTGTGCAAGAAGTGCTTCCAACTGATTACGAGCCAAATTCTCCTTACTGCTGCCATTGAGCGGAGCACCTAGAGCAGCAATCAAATCCCTTGCTGTCCTCACTCTATTTGCTCCATCAGCCAATACTTTGATAGAATGTTTTACTCTCTCTCTAGCATCAAAGTCTCCAAGTACAGAAACTCTTTCATTCCATTCGCAGGCTCCTCCTAACGTACCCACGAGAACGTCAGCAAGAAGGCCAGATTGGCTCTCCTTTGCTTCCTTGACAAATGTATTTAATCGCTTAAGTAGTGCTGATGGTAATAATGGTAAAGCCAAAGTTGAAGTGCTGGGATCTTCTACATTTTGCTTTCTTGGGCTAGTGTCAGCAACGGAGAGTGCATCAATGAGATCCTGTGCTACTCTCTTAAGATCCCGAGCTAGTTGTATGTCCTGTGTATTACTGCTATTTGCGGGGAATGGTAATGTATCAGCAAAAGGAGTCATACTGGCTAGAGGTACAGGTACATCTGGAACAGTGAGATTGCGAGCTGAATCAATTGTAGTGGATGTCAATGGTGCTCGTACAGACAGCCATCTATCCACACGCACTCGACTGATACCAGTCACAACCAATGTACAAGTTTGAGAAGCGGGGTGGCGAGTAAGTCGAAGTAATCTAGCAGCACAACCCCAGTCGTAAAGATCATTTATCTTGACCCGAAGGTCAGCTTCTTCTTTGTTTCCTGTGCCTAGCTCTTCAGAGTCATCATCAATTTTGATAAGTGCTTTTGCATTGGCATTTAGAGTTGATTGATTATTGGTAGGTCGTAAAGTAGGAACACAAGCTACAATGATGGGCTTATGAGTGTCGATGGAATCACCATTGCGTCTGCTGCTAGAAGTAGCATCCTTGCTTTGAGTATGCTGAAGTGCGGCTTTGAGTAGTGATAAAGAATGAGCATACGAGAGTGGAATAGATAGAAGTAAGGATGGATGTAGTACAAGTGGATAAGGAAGTGGCAAGACTGGTAGTCGATCAGGAATAAAGATGGTGTCGTTGGACATGATTGAATTGTAGGCTCAGTCTACCAAAGGCGAGAGAACCTTACTTTGTATCGAGCGCTCAACAGTAGCGAAGCTGTAGGAAGGTGTGGGTTGCTAATAAGAGGTGTGTGGAATGGTGTGGATACGCGGGGATAGAGCTGCGTAAGCGATACCAATTTTTTGATTAATCCGGTCCGGTTGCGTGATAAGACCCGCGCCAAAAGTTAAATAGGTAGACCCACTTCTAATCATGCAGGGTGGATTACGTAAAATTTGGCCTGCTCCACTTCACGCGCGCAAGGATTAAACTCAAAGTATTTTGACAGAGAAAAGAAAAAAAAAGTTTCAAGTTCAGAAGATTGCAACAATTTTTGCTCTACAATCAAGTATCGATTCTTTTCTATTAGAGCATTGCTTGTGAGAAGTAGCCTTTGCATGCTACTACGAGTAGTCAGAGTTTTCAGACGAATGGCTTCTTCTCAAGCGAGTACATCTCGTATCAGCTCAGCTTGGAAAATAGACAAGAAAGGCTACCCTGATACAACTTTTCCTACTTGCATACTTTGCGCCGATCCATCGTCAATCACCTTTAAAGGAAAGGGAAAGGAGCCATTTGAAGAAGTGGAATTGAACTCAATCGCTGGATCAGAAACTGAATCATCTCTACAGCAAGCAAGTGAAGCATTGTCTGGGTCTCATCTAGTAGCATTTCCAACAGAGACAGTCTATGGATTAGGAGCAAATGCTCTCGATGCCGATGCAGCCTTGAAGATCTTTCGTGCAAAAGGCCGGCCTGTTGACAATCCACTCATAGTACATATCAGTGATTTGAGCATGTTGAAACGCTTAATTCCAGATGACTATCAGATAAATGCAGTCTACGATGCCTTGATGGACAAATTCTGGCCAGGAGCACTAACATTACTATTTCCAGTAGATGAGAAAAAGGTGCCTTCAGTCGTGAGGTGTGGACTCAAGACACTGGGTGTGAGAATGCCGAGTCATCCAGTTGCGAGAGCTCTGATTGCAGCAAGTAAGCTACCACTAGCAGCTCCCTCAGCAAATGCAAGCGGACGCCCAAGTCCAACTACAGCCTTGCATGTATACCGCGATATGACCACGAAGAAGGGAAAGGAAGTTGAAGGTAGATTGCCTCTTATCCTAGATGGCGGGCCATGTCAAGTGGGTGTGGAATCGACTGTGGTAGATGGAGTGACAGAAACAGGAGAGCTGAGGGTCTTGAGGCCGGGTGGGGTAGGTGTAGAAGATATTGAAGAGGCATTGAGAGGTAGAAAATTGCTAAAGAGCGAGGAAGCAGGGAGCTCTCCTCAGGCAGTTCAGCTACGAGTGTATGGCAAGGATATGAAGAGGGATGCAACAGAAGAAGCTAATCCAACTACGCCAGGGATGAAGTATAGGCATTACAGCCCTGATGCTGATGTGGTACTGCTGGTGTATGGAAATGGTAGAGGCTTGACAGAAGAGGTTTTTGGAATACAGAGCAATGCTGCGGTTCCTCTACAGCACGCCATGGATACATACATCTCTAATCATCCCCGATTTCATCATGGAAAGATTCGTGTAGGACTGATGAGCATGGACGATTCTCTGTTGACAAAGAGAATATTCCTAAAGGGCTTACCAGACAAGCAAGTACTCAAAGGAGAGTACGTCGTTCAGCACTTTTCACTGGGATCTCAGCAATCACCTGAAGAAGCAGCACAAAGACTCTTCGAAGGGCTCCGGTCTTTGGATGAAGGAGTAGAGGGAGATGAATCAAGTAGATGTCAAGTTATCTTTGTTGAAGCACTCGGTGATGATGCAGGAGTGGGTCTAGCTATCATGAATCGATTACAAAAGGCAGCTGGTAGCGTCATACATGTAGAAGTATAAAGCCATTGACATCATTGTAGCAACAATGTCATAGAGTTACTGTGAAGGTATACAAAGCAAACAGTGGTACATGATTCCTTTCTTTGAAAGTCAGGAACGGAATTTCGACTTGTGAAAGACATCTGTCTCGACAACTTGTTCAGCAGTTCGGCTGCAGGTATTGTCCGGAAAGCAGCGGTATGAGCGCATTTAGTAATAAAAAATAACATACAAGCATCAAAGTCAAGTTATTGCTTGGACTTTCGATGTTACCGTTGAAGGTACAAATAATACATAGGTTAGGTATGTCGACCGCAAAACCTACTCATTCCAGCTTCCAGTAGCTCTTAAACATCCGTTCAGGTCATTGAGTCGAATAACCTCTTTGACTACTTGCTCAACAGGATGAGAAGGAAGAGTTTTTGTCAGATTCTCTCCTTGCCTATCTCTGCTTTGCAAAGATATTACGGCAACCGCTGCAAGCCACACAGTGCATCCGTTGGTCGGATAGAGGATCAGCGGAGTATTTCCCTTATTTTCTGGCGAAATGAGACTTTTTGGGCTGCTCTTTCCGTCTTTATGCAATTCGTACCTGGTCATTACAAGATCCTATCCTCTTCGACAAAGTTCTATACATAGCAATCGCAAAATGAGCAAGGATTTTTTCTTTCCACTCAGCTGATATTCTCCTCTTAAGCTTTTTGCGTAGACACTGACTTCTAAAGTATATAAGAGGGTCAACCACTCTCTCTGTCTTACTTGCGGCCGCCCGTCCTCTTCCCTTTTTCTCCTTCTTCTTCCCCTTCCCCTTTTCCTTTTCCTTTTCCTTCCTCCCAAATTTAATCCGTGGCTCTTCTCTATTCCCTCTCGCCCCTCCTCTCCCCTCTTGTTACTTTCTGACTCCTCTACATTCCAGTCCATCTGCTTCATCAATAATCCTGGCTTGCCTCTTCGTCATCAAAAAAAAGTACCTCTTCGTGGGTTGTGTGAACAAGTAAGTGCAAATGCTTTCCATCTGCTCAATGAGTTCTTGAACTGACTGTACTCTCTCTCTCCGTGGTTCAGAATGCGTGGATTTCTACTCTTGACTTTTACTCTTACAGCACTTATCTCAGTATCCCTGGGAGTGCCAGACATAGGAGGAGCAATTGGACCTGGCAATAATTCTAATGGTGGAATAAATATACGCTGCAAATTTGGTATCAATTGCGACTCAGACAAGCAAGAGAGAGGTATCAACAGTGATATCAATGCTGATTCGGCAAGTGATGGTGGCCGTCAAAAGCGAGAAAGAATTGACAAGGTTGACAACAAGAGTCGACCTAAGACTGCTTACCGTATTGGAAGAGGTGGTTTAGATCGAAGTTGTCCCGGCGGAGGCATTTGCAATCAAGATCAAGAAGCGCGTAATAAAAACCTGAATCGTCGAGAACAAAAACAAAAACAACAACAACAACAACAACAACAACAACAACATCACCAACAAAATCCACCATCTTTTAGCAATTTTTTTGGTCAAAAAGATCGTCCCCTTTGTCAGAGGACAGGTACTTGTGATGAATCTTTACAAGAGAGAGATGTTGTATACGATATTAATAGTAGGCAACCAAAAAAGAAACATTTCCTCAAGCCACCACCTAGTATAGATTGCCGACTGGGCGTATCATGCAATCCAAGTCATGGAAAGCGAAGTCAGCTACAAAATGTCGAATTGAAAAATCATGCTGAAGTTGTTGCGGTAAAGACTCGATTTTTCAATAGAGATGATCGATCAAGTGATGTTCCATGGTATCATGGGACTTGCTTTCCTTTAAGCGGTAATCCTGAATGCTGGGGTAAGCATGGCAAGCGTCAAGCCTTGTATGAATGCCAAAGTCCTGGCGATCCAGCATGGTGCCTTGAAAAAGAAAAGAATTTAATGAAGAAAGTTTCATCAATTAGGGGCATCCACCAGCGCTATCGAAGAAACATCATCACAAAGATTCAAAACTTAGTAAAACGATTTGATAATAAATGGATTCAAAAGCGTGATAAAGTCAACAAGGAGAGTCTTCAATCTAGATCACTCGATGATCATTCTTGGTTTCCAAAGTGGGAAAAGTGTACTCCATACACTACAGGACGGCCCGAGTGTAAAGGAACTATTGGCAAGCGTGATGAAAAAGTCGACTGCAACAAGGACGGCAATCATCCAAATTGTCTTTTAATCGAGAAGACTTCAAAAGGTAAAGAAGCGTCTCAAGGTGAAGAGGTAAAGGAGAGAGGTATCTTGCCTCGTGGAGAATCTGTCGGTCCGAATACTCAACCTAGAGAACCTAAGCCACTATATTCTTCAGCAAACATTCCACCAAAAAATTGCAAAAATGGACCTTGCCAATTTAATGGCCATCAAAAGCGTAATGAAGAAAGTAAAATAGTCAGTCGTAGCATTGATGATCGTAAGGGTCAAGTTGATCACCACTATTGTTTGCATGGGGATAAGTGCGACAAACTCAATGAAAAGCGTGAAGAATCCAGTCCTAAGTCAAGTGATGTTACTTCTTCAGTGAATGGCAATCCATATCCAAATGGAAGATTTTTTTCTGGTAGAAAGACTTGTGTAAATGGAAAAGACTGTTACAAAGACTTCGAAGAGCGTGACGTAGTGTCCAAAGAGGTAAAGTGCAAAGTTGGCGAGCCTTGTTATTTAATTCAGGCAAAGGGAGAAGGATATCATCTGGTGGAGTACAAGAGAAGTACAGATGAAGAAGTCAATTACGGAAACAAAGCTGTCAAATTGGCTGTTTCAAGTGATGAACAAGTACTTGGTCGCAGAGATGATCCTTGGCATACGCCTGAACCTAATTGTGAAATCGGTCTTCCTAATTGTCATCGTGACGTACCCAATAGGGTAATCGACTCCATACTATCCAATAGCAAGCTTGGTAGTCCTCACCCTATTCATGCAAAAGCAAAGTGGCATGAAGATCCAGCTGGTTGTCCATCTGATGATCCCGGCTGTCTGCATCAGAAACGAGAAGAATTATTGGACAAGGAAATGGTAGCTAGTGAAGTGATCCATGATAGCGATTTGATATTCTGTCATTCTCATTTTGATCCTCGTCCAGAATGCCGTAAGAGTAAAAGTCATCTCGAATGTCCACCCGGTCATTCTAATTGTGAGCAAGGCAAGCCCAAGAAAGCTATCGACCAAGACTAAATTAAACTTGTATAGGCCGGTATATGATGATGGTAAGTTCAAAGTAGCTTACCAGATCTGTACCTGAATAATGATGCGAGCAGCGGAGCCAAAACAGAAATTGCTTTCTATTATTGCTGCCTCATTCAAATTTCCCCCCCTTCTCCTCATCGCTCATGCTTATGTATCCCTCCTCCTCTTTAATCAATACTTGATAGACGATGTTTACTTTTAATTGTTGTGCTTTGAGGGGTGATTTGAGTCATAATGCTTCAACTCGTATAATGACCTTGGTGAAAATTGTAAAAAGACTTGATCACACTATATTCGATCAAAACTTATCGGCCCGTCGGTCATTACTTGGCATTCCACTTCAACGACTACCAATTTCCGAATTTGCAAAGAGTAGGCCATTGTCTTGCTTCCTTCAGAGTGTCAAGATATCAGCTGATTTATTGAAAACATCTTCTCTAACTCGCCGCCCGCCCTTTACTTCGGAATCGTTGGGGAGAAGTCGAGATAGTAATGCATTTGACCTCAACAGGTTATAAAACCATCTCAAGTACCAGAGCACATATGGTAATCATACAAACTGGTGCTTGTTTACGCTTGCCACTTTTCATATCGTTAACAGCATGGGGGCCTTGAGATGCTTTTGAAAAGTATAGATACGAAAGTTTCTTGAAGTGAATAGGAAGTAAGCCGCTTTGCGTCTTTCATTAACCAATTGAAATTAAGGTACAGTCCTTCAACCTCTTTCAGTGGCGCTCATGTCGCTACTAGTTCGGTGTCAGTTCCAAAAATAAATAAAGTCGAACTATAGAGATGTTCTTGCCCAACTTTCTCTATTGCCTACAAAGCAAAAGATGTGTATATAAGGAGGATATTTTTTCTTCCTCTTTCTCTCCTCCTTATCCCACTTTCTTTCCTTGTCTCTACTTTATCGCACTTTCCTATCCACATTCTAATTCTCTCGGCCTCAATCAAATTCCACAAGTGAGTAGGATACTAATTTTCCACAAGACTCAAGAGGAAAGAAGTAGCTCTCAAATTTCTCTTCACCTCGTCATAGGATGCGTCTCTCTGCTGTATTTGCCTTTGCCGTCACAGCATTTGCTGCCAAAACTTTAGCTGAAGAAGGTATAGCCCGAGATTTATGCCTGGATCTCGCACAGTCCCCACCAGGTTGTCCTCCCTTTGAAAAGCGTCATTTGACAACCGAATGTACTACCCTTTATGGAGAGACATGCAAGACGTTTCCAACTCAGCCACTTTGTCAAGAATGGGACATAGCTTGCCAGGACAAGTACCCTTGCGATGACGGTGATGATGTCGGAACTTATGGTGGTGTTGGCAAAGTAGTTCAAGGTGGTAAAGTGGTGGAGCAGATTCCAAACAAGACTTGCTGGTGGAAAAAGTCTATCAAACCTCATCATCTACCTTGCAAGTATAATCCAGACACCTACGAACTAATTGCAAATGGAAGTGGAAAGTCATGTCTCAAAAAAGCCTACCCACCTACTCTTGACGAGAATTACGAATGCAAACCTCCTAGTGATCTCTTCTCTGTCATAGCCATCACTGTAGGTCAATGTGCACACATCTGTCTTCTTTCCAACAGCTGCCCTAAAAGCTACCCTTGCAAGTATCAGAGTGGTCTAGGATCTCTTCTCAACCTTGACGTACTGTCTTGCAGCACCATCAACATCTTATCTTGAAATATCAAGCTGCCCTGAACGTTTTTCAATTCTTCTATATGCGCATTGTACGCTAAACGGAACAGTGTATTCCCAACTAGAAATGATTTGATCTTTTCCTTACTCATACATAGCCTTCAGCTTCTGTTTGATCTTGTCAGTAAGTAAATCCCATTAAAAGATATCCCTACCTTGTACAAATACATTGGCTCCTCCTGGATTACGTGGTCTATTGAGTCCTCCACCACCATTTATCCCTTCTCTCCTCCTCTCTCTCCTTGGTCCTGATGTGCTATTCGAGCCATTGTCGGCCATAGTACGTCTTTCTCGTTGACGATAACCAGCTCTTATTGACTCAACACCCTGCTCTTGTTCCATGGAATACTCGGAAGGAGAAACAAAATCATCAAAACCACCAGCAGCTGCATCAGCTCTTTGATCACCACTTTCGGCAATTGTAGGGCTAGTCATCATAGTCCTTGATGGTACCCCTTCTCTCAATCGAGCGCCAGTACCTGATCCAGTACTTCTTGAACCTGTTCTCTCATGGCGTCTGGGTCGATCTCGATAGCTCTGTTTTCCACTGGCACTGCTACTACCACCACCTTCCTCGATTGATCGATCTGATCCCTTTCGATGTGCTTCATACCTTACTTGCCGTTGTCCACTTGCGCTACCGCTCTGTCTACTTCCCGAGCCACTACCATTGCTACGTCCAGCAGAATATGTGTTGCTACCTCCTTCTCCTCTTGACCTTCCCTTTCTACCCTTACCAAACGTGATTCCTGCAATGTCTGCATCATCTTCATCCTCTTCGATTGTATTCTCGTTGATGTCTTGCTTTTCCGAGTCGAATGCTGGTAGCTCTGCAGCACGGAAATTGGGAGACAAAAGACGATCATCATATATGTCTTCTTCAGGATGAGGTTCATGATAGTAGTGGTGGTGATGTACCACTTCTGCTTGTAATTCCGGCGAGATGTATTCAGGTTGATGTGCATACTCATGCTCGTAGCCATATCCTTCTTGTTCATTCAATATACCATACTGAGGCGAGTATTGGGAAAGATGATCACCATAGCCGCCTTCTGCATCTCTATTGTCATAACCTTGTGGTCCTGCTTGCTCCCCTTCTTCTGCAAAATCAAATCCACCAGCGGCTGCCTCTGCTTCTGCCTCTGTTCTCCTTCGATTTCGTTGACTTTCAGTGCGAACTCTAGCTAATCCTTCCTTTATAGCCCTTCTCTCAGCTCGGCGCTTGGCTTTTGCGATTGCTGCTTCTTCTGCTGCTGCCAATGCTTCCTCTTCTGCAGCTCGACGTTTGGCATCCTCTGCTTCAGCCTTTGCGTACTCTTCTGCTTCTCGATCAAGCTTGGCTTTCATTGCTGCTCTTTCTTCTGCTTCTTGTTGCTCTGCGAGCTTTGCATCTTCATCTTGAGCAGGCTCACTAACATGTACAGTCGGAACTACCATCGTTGAAGCTTTTGGCTGTTCCTCTTCTTCCTCTTCTCTTGATTGGCTAATCTCGGCAATATCTTCATCTCCTAGCATTCCAGCATCTTCATCACCACTGTCTTGACCAGCTCCAAAGCTACCTGTGATACTTTGAGATGTACCTCCATCTTCATCAGACGCTGCTCCTCCTATACTCGCTGTACTATCTCTGCTATCATCTCGTCGATGTTGTGACCTAAGACCATCACCAATTGTCACTTCTCTTCGTTGAATTTGTCCTTTTGGTCTTCCAAAAAGTCCACAGCCCAAAGATGCTGCCCTTTTATTCCATTCTTCTCGACGTCTTGATGATCGATTCCTTCTTCTAGATCGGTTTGCGATGTTAGATAGAAGAGAGATGGCATCACTATCATCATAAGTGGCTTCCGATAATAGTCTTTCCCTTTCATGGGTTGCTGCATTTCGATTTCTAGAAGATGAAGGTATACAAGAGGAGAAAGGGTAGCTGATATATGCCAAGGCTTGCTCAGATATGCTAATTCTTCCTTGTTGTGTTGCCATGGTGATAGAACCGACTACTGTGGACAAGCTAGCCAAGTATAGCGAGCTGAGGGGGGAATACTCCAATCAAGAGTGGTTGTGTAGTGTTGCTTTAGGCTTTCCTTGAATGTTCAAAAGCGCGCAGGGGGCGCGTGTTTATATCTTAATAAACCGGTCTTTCATAAATTACCGGTCAATCAGAAATATGCAAAATATATTGATGAAAAAGACACTCTACAAATACAACATGATGAGAACATAAAAGGAATAATGGGTGATGAAGAGGGAGTTTTCTATGCATACCAAAGGTGTGTTTCTGTATCCCATGCGCAAGTGGCTACTAGACCTGGCTGGAACAAACTCCAATTGATACCCACAACAAATTCTGTATGATTATCATGCACTTTTCTCATTGAATTTCCACTTCCGATTGCTCCTACTCTTGGTCCAGCTGCCATGGCTGCCCCTGCATCTATATCCCATACCCTAGCAGTCATATCATAAGATGCACTTGCCAGTGAACGAGCATCATGAGGACTGAATGCGACTCCCCTTACAGCATACTCATGTCCAAGCATTACTGCAACATTTTCTCCTCCTTGTAGACCTCCTGCCATTCCAGACCCCACTTTGCCTGCTCCCCTCAAATCCCATACCTTGACACCCCGATCGGTACTACCAGTTGCTATTGTCATTGGCCGATACTTGTTCCAATCCAGACATAGCACTTCTCCTCCTACAGGAACAGTTGCTACTGGTGCTTGGGTAGGTCCTCCAGCTAATGCGCGTGTATCGTAGAGTCTTAGATGACCATCTCCGCAAGCAGTTGCTAGTAGATCGCCATTATGAGGGGACCACTTGGCTCCGTAGACGCATGCGGTATGTGATGTGATGGCAGTCAAGGAATTGGGTCGCTCTGGATGCCACTGACGAAAAGAAAAGATGTTAGGATAAAGAAATCATCGTAAAGAGGTGTTGTACTCACTATGCGAACACTAGCATCCCAACTAGAGCTTGCAAATAAATCTTTCTTGATGTTGTTCCAGTCCAAACAAAAGACTTCCCTCGCATGTTCTGCCCAATTCCGGATAGGGTGATCCTGTCAGAAGAGAAGATTAAGAGGAGATCCTCCATATGCTTCCCTTTTAGGCATGTACTTACCATCAAAGTAATATCCCAAAGCTTTATGCTACCATCACCACTTGCTGTGATTATTTGATTCTCGTGGATCTCTGACCAAGCAACGTCGAACAAGCCATCTTGCGTTTCAAAGCTGCGATACAGAAATATCCGTTAGTATCCGTTTTTGCTAAAAGTGGGAATTTACTGCTCAGACTCACAACTTATCCACACGCATTCCTGGTGGACTCATACCCTGCGCTGGTCCCAATCCGACTATACTCAGCCTTCCATTACCAACAAGCCCATACTGGAGAATAAAGTTCGTTTCAGCTTTGAATGTGAAGATTGATAGATCTCTTCATGCACTTACATTTGCTGATCCAGCTACTGCTAATTTATCTGGATAGAATGGTGACCATGCTAGATTATAACCAGCCAAACCCTGAGTTCGAATACGAGAGAATGATGCTGGTGGTACAGCCATCTGATTCGAGTCACTTGCTAGAGGGTATCTTATGACGAAGATAGGTAAGCGGGGGATCCGGGGTACTTGTAAGTGTTGAATGGAAGAATTGAGTCAATTCAATTTCCACGTGAATGAGCTTAAATTTGTGTTCTTTTGATCAAGAGGAGGAAGTCAGTAGTAGTAATGGTGGTGACACACCCTTGAAGATCAATCAGCTCTCACTTAAGAAGACAAGAAGGCTGAATGAATGCTACGACGCTTTACGACACTCTTTCAGCATAGATTACCAACTAGAAGAAGCTGGTTTAGGATACAACTGATGACTACAATTAGTGGAGAATCGTATTCGGAAGCTATTGCTGCTCTCAATACATTACAATCCAATGCTGCTACTATAGAAGCCATTCGTAAAAGTGGTGGGAAGCTCAATGACTTTGCCATTCCTGAAATGGTCGAGTACCTAGAGAGGATAGGGTGGAAGGTAAGCAAATTCTTGTGTCTGAAGTGAACTGGTGATTGTGGCTTACTTTACCTCCTATTATAGACCGAGGATCTTAATCGACTGAATGTCATACACATCACTGGCACTAAAGGAAAGGGGTCTACCTCGGCATTCGTAGACTCACTTGTTCGCAGCACTCCTCTCCAAATTACAAATGATGGTAGACCTACGGTAGGTTTATATACTTCGCCGCACCTGGTTCAAGTAAGGGAAAGGATACGACTGGATGGCAAACCAATTTCTGAGGAGATCTTTGCCAAATACTTTTGGCAGGTCTGGCATCGACTAGAAGAGAATGATAAAAGAAAGAATTCCGAATTGACACCGATTAGACCGGTTTACTTTCGCTATCTCACCATTCTAGCTTACCACGTCTTCCTAACTTTAAAAGTCAAGTGTACCATCTTGGAAGTAGGGATAGGTGGGAGGTATGACTCGACAAACATAGTACCAAAGCCTATCGTCACTGGAATTACTACACTAGGTCTTGACCACACAGCACTTCTCGGCAACACTATTGAGGAGATTGCATTTCAAAAAGCAGGAATTTTTAAGTCAGATTGTGCCGCTCTCTCTGTAGCTCAAGGTGATGGTGCCAAGAAAGTAATCGAAGACGAAGCGACAAAAGTAGGAGTGAGTAAAAATATTAAGAAAACACTGCCAGTCAAAGACTGACGAATCACTTATTAACTTTTCCAAAGACTTCATCATATAGGATGCTGCCACAGATTTCATTGAATTCTCCTTTGCATAATGTTCAGCTTGGCATTCCAGGTGCTCATCAGAAATCGAATGCTCAATTAGCAGTGGAGCTGTATCGCACCTTTTTACAATCAGATCAAGGAAGCAATGAGTTCTTAGCATCTCCATCATCATCTTCAGATTCCAACGAATTCTCAAATGTTGAAGTAAAGGGATTAAAGGAAGCTAGATGGCCTGGACGTTGTCAGACTGTGCGATCAAAAGATAAGTCGATAGCATGGTTCCTTGATGGAGCTCATACCACCGAATCACTTGAATCATGTGCTGCTTGGTTTGTTCGAGCATCACAGGAAGAAAAAAGACCAGAAAAGGAAGCTAAAAGGGCTCTCATTTTTAATACAACACACGATCGCAAGTCTGAAGAATTACTATCGGGAATGATGGAAGCGATAGAGAGGGAATTAAAAAGTCAAGGCAAAAACACAAGATCACTTACCGACTTTTTCAACACTGTAATCTTCTGCACCAACAGTACATACAAGAATGGTATATCAGCAGGTGGTGAGTTAGGAAAGTGCTTCGAAGTGTTCTAGTATCTCTCTAAGCTGAATAGTCTTGCCCCTTTTAGATTTGACCGCTGTCGCTGGAGAAATCTCCGTTGAACCACAAAAGAATATGCAAAAGGCATGGGAGAAAGTCTACCCTTCATCAGCATCTACCGTAGTACCGTCCATACAGGAAGCTATGGAAGAGGTTCAAAAGTGTGGAATGGAGCATATTTTGGTGTGTGGAAGTTTGCACTTAGTTGGAGGCGTCATGAGTCATTTGAAAGATGCTCAAATATTGGACGATAGCCTCAATGGAATCTACTAAAAGTAAGACTAGATGTACTATAACCACAGACTAATAAATAAAATAGATGTGCTTTCATCAAGATAGCAATTGAAATTAATAAACAGCGAACTAGAAAGGGGATGCTATTGAAATGGGATGATACAATGTTGGATATAATTGGAAGGTTATGGAGACTGCGATATGCAGGTGTGTTTGTGCTTGATATGCATATACATGACCATAGATCACTCTGGATTATGATGTTTAAAGGTGTATTAATTAGCCGTATTGCATTACTTCGGAGGTGATTTCAGGAATAGCGCTGCTAGGTAAGGGTGTGAGAGCATCTCTTCGACCAAATCTATGCATCTGCGAGTACTCTGTTGCTTGATATGTAGTATGATTGTAGTAGCTACTCTGAGTACCGGCAGTAGAAGGTCTTTGATTTGTTAGATTCGATTGTTGACCTATCATCCCACTAGACTCTAAATCCATGAAACTTCTTGGTTCATTGCTACTGGTGTGACAATCTGCTGTCGACGGTCTCTTTCGCAGCTTTTCTTTATTATTGTGCAACGTTGACTTCTTTTGCGGAGACATATGATCACTTGCTTGATCCAAAACTTCTGGCTTGCTTTTCGTAGACTTCATCAGAGCAATATCTGAAGCAGATTGAGAAAATTGGTCATCATAAGCAGATCGTGGCTTTGGAAAAATAAGTGGAGATGGCTGTGAAGTCGAAGCAAATGGATCACTGAAGGTCGTTGTTGAAGAGTACAATGAGCTTGTACTGATCGAATGTCTCACCAGAGTTGATCGTGCTTGACAAGATTCATCATTAAGATTCTCTACGATTTCATTGCCATTAGGGTTCCATAATCGGCTTTTTGAAGACTGTGAACGTAGTTGCCAATTCTGTCTTATATCAGACATTGCAGGAGGGGAGTGACCAAGACCATCTTTACCAGAGTTGGGTGATCGATTTTGACATGGTGAGTAGCTGTGTGCTGTGAGCGAAGCTGAGTCAGTACGATCAAGGTCAAAGAAGGCCGGTGATGAACGCCGATTTGAATGATTCCGACATAATCCTAAATGGACTCTATTGGTGGTCTCATTATCCCCAACATTGGCATTGCTGTTCTTCTCAAATGCCAGCGTCTCTGATGCGATTCTTGATGCTGCTGAGTTGGGCTGGCTGGGTATCCACATTGCTTCTTCTTCCACTTGCTCAAAGGCACAATCCTTCCAATCGAATGCACGATCAGTCTGTTTTTCTCCCTTCTTAAATTCGAAAGACTCTGTAAGAACTTTTTCTACAATTGGTGAATTTAGGTGTGCTAAGCTGAAAAGGCTTGCTCGATCTACTTCTATCACAGAATTGTGATCATCTTCATTTTTGTCATCGATTCTGGCGGTGACAATGTGCATACTAGTTGTCGTTGGTATCGCTTTGTGTACTGGAGGTGGAGAAACAGGTAGATCAATAGTGTTGGAAGTCCCAATAATAATACTTTTTTTGGAGCTGCATGAAGCAGTACTGGGATGCAAGGTAGTAGTAGTAGTACTACTATCGCCGGCTAATCTTGACCGCTGCATTCCACGTTCAAAATCAAAAGTACTGTGATCGTCACGATTTGAACATTTGCAGACTCTCTCTGAAGTTGTGGGTGAGGTGACGTTGTAAGACTTGGTGTTGTGATTGGTAATTTTGAACCCTTTACGCTGTTTCCTCTTCACTTTACGTAAAACCCAAAGGAGATAGATGATGAAGCTTAAGATACCGAGACCCAGCAGAGTGATGGCCGAAGCAATGGCAGCAATCTTTGTTGCACTCATCGCACCGGATTTGGACAGCTCACTTGGCTGAATTGAGGCTGAAACAGTTGCATGATGAGTTGATAAGGTTGTATTGGCAATAAGATCATCCCATATAGATCGTTTGATGTAGTGTTCCGTATAGTCTTGCTCCATTGTGGTATCAACTTTGCACAATGTATCGCTTCTATCCTCACTTTATACTTTGCAGAGAACCGACAAGTTTACCTTTGTGGCGAGTGAGTAAATACGAGGTAATTGCCAAATCACCAGTGACGTTGGTGCTGAATATGTTGATAATCTTAATAGCAAGGTCCGTAATTGTATCCCTGTTTCCGCCGAATAAATCTATTCCAATTGTACTATTCCTCTTGGCAGACCTGGTGAGAGAAAATATGCTGTAGAAGCTGACCACGTCGTGATATTCGAAAAGACAGTGTGTATATGAGACGAGTTCAGAAACAGGAAGAAGAGCTGGAAGAGCCTATTGATGATCGTTGATCTTTTCTCTCTCATCAACTTGCTGAGTCGAACAATGGGTACTAATTCACCAGCCGCGATAGTGCCATGAGGAAAGAAAGAGGAAGTTTGAAAAGCTTCCGGATCGGATGATGGCTCGGTACCTTTTCTCAGAAATGCAAATTTGCTGTCTTTAGTGAGGGGCTCGACGTCAATAGAAAGAGATAATTATAGAGTGGGTCAATGTGTCGCCAAGAAAACAGTACTCTATAGACCTTGCAACGGCTTGTGCGGAGTTCATTTGCGATGTTAATACCGTCACTAGCTCTTGTTACAGACACAAATGCATGATCACAGGTTATTTATGGGAGTAGTAAAGGGGGGGGGATGTCGGGTAAAAAGGTCAACCAGACCGAAAGGTGGCGTAATTCTAGTAGTCATCACCCTTCAGCCTCTTTTTCCCTCTTAATACATCCGGATACGAGCTTCCGAGATGGAATAGTATAGGAGAAAAGCAAGATGTAATGGCAGTAGAAATGAAAGGTAGATATGCTCTCAGATACTTTCAGCACTCGGCCCCCTCGAGCAGATGGTACTCAGTCTCTTCCCTTTTCCAGAACTGACGTAGGGACTCCAACCCAAAGATTTCATTCACTTTGAGAGGGATTGAGATCGTCGCGACGCCTAGACACCTCCTCACATAAACTCCGCGGGATCAACGAATCAATGTATATGATGAGAGTAAGCATGTATGCATATGAACAATGACAAGTGAAAGAGAAAAAGTATCAAGAGATTCATTTTCCAATTCTGTCCAGCCTTTGTGTGCCTGTAGAGGTATGTAAAGAAGTATCAGCAACCTGCTCAGATCATCAGCGATACCCGATTTGTAACTCACCTTGGAATATACGATTGTCCAGATTGGTAGACTTGTCTGCCAACCTTTGAATTCTCTGGTTTTGTTCGGTGATTTCGGTACCCATTGCTTTACCCAATGTGTTTAGTCGAGCACTTAGATGTCCAATCTCATCCATATTTTGATCTAGTTCATCTTCCAATTCATCATCACTTTCTGTGGCTTCAAATTGATATCGACTTCTCTGTGCCATTTTTGCTTTTGCTGGATCTTCTTTCTTCCCTCCTCCACCACCAAATCTATCTTTACCAAATCGTCCACCAAATCGTCCGCTACCTGGACCGCCCAGTTCTTGATCTACACGAACTTGTGTGCGAAGTGCTTCTGCTCGTACTGCTTCTCTTTCTTCTCGCTCTTCGATATGTCGATTCATGATACGTGCCTCTTCTGCATCTCTTTTAGCCTTTTTATCAAACGCTATATTGGGTCGAAAGATGGATCGATTTAATCGATTGATTTCACTAGTGTTGTCTGCAGCTCGAGATGCATGTGCTTTCGACATGTCCAAGTGTCTTTCAGTATTGGCTAGCTTGTCACTTTGTTCTCCTAATTTGAGAAGTGTTCCACTGGCTGTTTCTTCCGTCTCTCTTGCAATACGAAGTGCGTTTCGTGTGCTAGCCAGACTTTCTTGTTTTGTGAACCTCATTTGTTGTTTCACTGCTTCGACTTCATCTTCTTCCTCTTCTTCAGCTGTACGCTCGTGAGGAGGCTGCTGAGCAGTATCATAGGCTTGTGCTTGCTGCCCACCATATCCGTAGCCATTGCCTCCTCCTCCTGCACCACCACTACCTCGTCCATACTCTGCCTCCAAATCATCCTCTTGTGATGCCTTAGAAGTATTGTATGAGAGGTTGCGATTCTTGCTTCCAGCGCCTACCATGGCATCGTATCCTTGTCCCAATTTGTCAGAAGGGGGTTTAGCATTTGCAAATCGATCTTGAGCAGGGCCTCCATATCCACCTCCATATCCACCACCTGGTGGTCCATATCCTGCACCATTTCCCTGCATATTTTGTGTTGGAGCTCCATACCCTGCTCCTCCTCGAGCTTGGTAACCTCTTGCTCCAGGATCATTGTAGCCACCTGCATATGATGGCTGCTGTGCCAGCTCGCTAGGTGCTGGAGGAATCTTACTCGATGACTGCATGATAAAATTTCGATCTATGAGTACATGAACCTTGCACTGCAATCTATTAAAGTCTATCTACTGACCTTTTTGAAAAAAGAAGGCATGATATGGTCTTGGAGTGAAAGAAGTTGTTAATATTGTTGTTGGATGCTGTGCAATTATTATTTCTAAATCCGTAACACCCAACCCCCCCTGCGTGTAACTTTTAGCTCGAGATGCAGATGAGAACAGCTTTGAGTTTTTTCGCCTTCACGCGATTTGGCCTTCTTTCACTTTGAGTCCAAAAAGATCATTCAATTTATCTTTTGCCTATCACTGTCGTATTAAATTTACGCCATGTCGAAATCACCAATAACTTGTCATGTTCTAGATAGTACTTTGGGCAAACCAGCCCAGGGAGTATCAGTTGTTTTACAACAATTGGGAGGGGAACAGGCCAAAACTTTGGCGCAGAGGTGAGCGCCTCCAATGGAATTGAAAAAGTGTAAAACTAATGCAACATTTCCCCATCTATCAGTCAAACAGATAGTGATGGTAGATGTCTATCACTTCTGGAACCGTCAACTAAACTCGCAGGAGGCATCTACAAGATGACCTTCGAGGTAGGGACATACTTTGCAAAAGACGACAGACCAACGTTTTACCCATCAGTCGAGGTGAGTGGCTCAGGTATTTAATTAGTTGAAAGTCAATCTTCTAATATTGCCTTTGACAGATCCTTTTTACACTTCCTGACTCGCCCGATCCTCATTACCATATTCCCCTTCTACTCTCACCCTTTTCATATACTACCTATCGTGGCTCATAATCCACATTTCTCATAATCGGAATGTAGTTGATGCTGCAAATTATTATGTTCGCATGTGTGTGTATAGATACATTGGAGTGGTGCTTCGGTGGCGTAGAACTTGATTGTGTTAAGTATCGCACTCGCATTCTACCTTTGATCATCTTTGCTGCTGTTGAGATTGAACCATCTTTGCATTCTCTTCTTGGAATCTAGCACCAACTCGCTCGCTGTGCTTGAGCCACTTTTGAGTGCAGCTTTCGACGCAGGTTTCCTGTTAATAAGAAGTCGTGTCAGCATTGCATTCAAAATTTAGTGCCACAATACAGCTTCGTACCTCTTTACTGCTCAACGACTTGCTGGTAAAGTCATTGCAACAGCTGTCAAAGCATCGTTCTACCAAACCAGTATATAGCTTCATAAAATCTTTCATCTGCTTTTGCTCGATGATGCCCTGCATGGCCTGTTGGTCTGACGCCGAAAAGCTTGAGACTGATCATAGTATAGGTCAGTACATATTCTGCTACATGAACAGATATCATATATCAACTCACAGTCCATTGTATCTTGTGTAGTATAAATTTGATCGACGAGAGTGTAAGTAGCAAAAATAGAAAGAAAGGCCTTTCAATTTGCAAGGCCGTTTGAGATTTTACTTTCATTCACGTGTATATTTTTCCTCAAGTAGTGGAGCATTTGAATACCGGTACCTAGAATTGATTATCATTTTAGAACATTACACCCGCTTGTAAGACCCCCCTTTCAAAAATGGCTGACCAAGGAGATTCAAATGACACAGAAGCAGTCATGGCTGCAATGGGCTTGCCATCCAATTTTTCAGCTCCAGCCTTTCCAAGGGATGCAGGAAGAGGCATTAGACCACCCCAACCTGGTCCTTCTAATCGAGGTGGTAGAGGAAGAGACGGTGGTTGGGGAGGGAGAGGTAGAGGAGATGGAGGAAGCAATCATACTACGGGAGGAAGACCACCGCCCTATCTACCTAGTGGTCATGCTGCTATGAGAGGTGGATACCAACAATACCATGACAGCTCAAGAGGAGGCAATAAGAGAAAGAGAGGAGGATTTGGTCACCAAGCGAGGCAGGAGGGGCCACTAATTCCATTGGAAGGCATTCGTGAGTACGGCATGATGCCATGAGCATACATGATACTTACACAAAGGTACAACAGCTCCATTATATCGACCTTCATTTATAGAAGAAGATCCATGGGCTCACCTGAGCTAGTCAAGGTCAACGAAGACTGTACTTTTATGTAGATCATAGGATATTGGTGGCTTTGTAGTATACATTGTAATTATTACATTCATTTGGGTGGCCCATATCCTGAGCTCCGAACACTTGCATAGCGATTGTTGAGTCCGCTAGTTGTCGAGCCCCCTCTAGTAGTCGAAGATGTTCCTCGAGTGGAAGCTGTTGCGCTGGGTATCCTGCCTCTAGTCGAGCTAGGCACTCTATTGACTGATGATACAGTTCCCCTTCCTCGTGTAGATGTAGTCGAGGCCCCTCTTCCCGACAATGTACCTCCTCGTCCCCCTCTTCCAATTTGTGAAGTTGCTTTTGTTTGTTCGGCTCGTTGAGCTTCTATTTTAGCCTGCTCTATTTGTCTCTTCTTCTGTGCTGCCAATTGAGCAGCTTGTCGAGCTTCTTCCTGCTGCCTTTTCCTCTCCCTTTCTGCCAGCTCCAGTGCCAAAGCATGGGCTGACTCATCATCAGTGGCTCCTTTCCAATCACCATCGAGTAGTAGCTGTTGTGTACGATTAGATTGGCGCATCAAGTCAATATAGATATCTAGCAGTGAATTAGTTTCAGCGATACGTTGTGCAAAGTTCTGAGAAAAAGAATAATCATCAGTAAAGATTGGGTAAGAAACATCCTTCTAGATTGCCAACTCACCTCAATTTGCTCTTTGCTTCCTGCCAACATTCGCTCATACGCCTCGAATACATCGTTCATCTTTTTCAGCTCGGCCAAATGCTTCTCAGATTTCTCTTTACTTTCCATACCATTTACACTGGGTACAGATAGTGTCTCAGATTGAACCCTATTAGCTTCAATTGCTGCCACTCTACCCTTGACACTGCCAGTACTAGAACTCAAAACAGAAACCTTGTAGAATGAGTCGTCTCCCTCTTCTTCCTTTTCATCTTTCTCATCTTTTTCCTCATCATCCTGCTTACGGGTCTGTAGCAGGTTTGGCTTGGCAAATATGCTCTGTCTCGCTCGTATCGCACCTCCTTTCTCTTGTCCCAACCCTCCTAATGTCCGTTCCTTTCTTCTAATTTGAACTGGTTGGCTATTCAAGCTCACATCTTCTACACCTTCCAATAATCTCATCTTGCCTTTCGATGGACTGGTTTTAGGCCCCCAGCTAGGCCTTTTAGCTGCAGCTGGCTTTCCTGGGCTTGAGAGTTGTGCTTTTGTTTGCATACGCTGTACTGGTGGAGTATCGACTAGATTCATCTGATCAAAGACTTTACTATTGAGGTCAAGGAAGCTAGAATCTTCGCCTTCATCTAGAAGGTTACTTCCTGCTCCTGACATTAACCTGGCTTCCAAAGATGGTGAGTCCATTATAGTAGACGAAGATGGTCTGATGGACCGCCCTTTACCTTTATTTGCCATGATTGCATCATAAATATAGATGGAACAACAATTCTTATTTTCTCTCATCAACGCGAAAGTCGCGCCTCACTATTTTCTGGTCGTGGCTCTCCAATTTCTTTTTGATGTTCACGTGGAAGGTCCTGTGCGCCATGCAATTTTCAGCCCTCGAATGTCGTACAGAGGAGGAAAAGAAATCGAGAGAAAAAAAAAGAGCCAGAGTAGAATTTTTGTACACAAGTTCACTAAAGACAGTCAACACTTTTTTGCTATCAGTCTCTGAGCAAACTAAGCGCCCATCGTCTCTCCGTCTTTCTTCAGCCCTCAACAACTGTGTGATCCATTTTAAACGATCACATCCTCGTTGATAGCATTCTTATCACTTCTGCTTCTACTATCAACTGCATCAGCAAAGACAGAAAACACATCTCGTCTCTCTACTGACTCAGCGCTGCATACGCTAACCAACAAAGAACCTCCATCAGAACACACTTCTACAATTGCCACTGACAAAAGAGTATCGAATCTTTGGCTTTTTCATGTTATCGAGACCGTACAATCAGATACCGAATTATCATTCGCCCCATTCTCGTAGGTGTAAACCCCCATTTCAATACAAGGGAATCAGTATATCAACTGATTCGTAATTTCAAGACTTTGGTTCAAGTAATTCAAAACCGCAATCATTATTCATCATTCCGTCTCTTATTGTAGCTAACGCTGCTTCTCAAACCTTTTCATTCTTCATCAAGCCAATTTAGTAAATAATCCACCCCTTTTTTGACTCCACCGATCATGTCTGTTGTTAATATTCGTCGAGATGTCGATGACAAATTCTATCGTTACCGGTGAGTAGATACATTGTATTGAAAATCAGAAACATGGTAGCTTACTTGTTGTGTCATATATAGTATGCCTCTCTTACAAACAAAAATTGAAGGAAAGGGCAATGGCATCAAGACTGTCATACCCAACATGGCTGACATTGCTCGAGCACTTAGTCGTCCACCAACTTGTTAGTCATAAAATCTTACTTCTTGGCCAATCTCGTACACTGAACACACATAACTTCTTCCTCTCCTAGACCCTACGAAGTTTTTGGGTATCGAGCTCGGTGCTCAAACGACATTTGATGACAAAGCCGAGCGATACATCGTCAATGGCGCTCATCAAGCCGATCATCTTCGAAAGCTTCTTGACACTTTTATCGACAAATTTGTTCTATGCGGTAGCTGCAAAAATCCCGAAACTGATATCAAGATTATGAAGGATGGTGCCATCCTCCGAGACTGCAAAGCTTGTGGTGCTCGAAGTGACATTGATATGCGCCACAGGCTCACCACTTTCATCACCAAAAACCCTCCTCCCAAGAAGAAGAAGGGTGAAAAGGGAGCTAGTAAGAGCGCTGGTCAAAGTGTAGAAGAAGCCAATGGTGGCGGCGACGACGCTGGATCAGATGATGAACTCACTCAGCGTATCAATGCCGAAGCAGCTGATCTTCCTACACCCGACAAGAAGAGCAAAGATGATGTAGAATGGTCAGTTGATACTTCTGAAGAAGCAGTCAAAGCCCGAGTCAAGGCACTTGAGGGTGGTATCAAGAGCTCTCTCGTCCTTGATGGAGATGACGATGACAACGATGAAGATAGCCCTTACAATCAATTTGGTCTCTGGCTCATGGCCAATCGTAAGGGTGGCGAAGAAGGCCGCGAATGTACAGCAGCAGAAGTCTTCAAGAAAGCCCAAGAATTAGGAATCGAGAAGAAACACAAGGCTGTTCAAGTTCTTGTTCAGGGGCTTTTCACCGAAGATGTCGTCAACGAACTGAAAAAGTATGGACCTGTTGTCGCCAAGATGACAACATCAGAAAAACATCAAAAGTCTCTATTGGGAGGTGTAGAAAGATTGGCAGGTGTCCAATACCCTTCTTTGGTTCCCAGTGGTGTGCCCAAGGTTCTTATGAGTCTCTATCAGCTCGATGCTCTTGATGAAGAAGTTGTCACTAATTGGGCTTCTCACGTTAGCAAAAAGTATGTCGACAAGGACACTAGTAAAAAGGTCCGAAAGGCTGCTGCTCCTTTTGTCACTTGGCTTGAAGAAGCTGATGACGATGAATCATCTGACGAATCTGAAAATAATGAAGAAGCTGCGAAACCAGTCAAGAATGGTACTACTACAAACGGCAAAAAGGTCGAGGAGGAAGAAGAAGACTCGGACCTCGATGACCTCTAATCTGTTTTTACTATTCTTAATGTGTTTCTCTTCCTTGTCTAATCTCACCGCTCTCTCTGCTTCTTGAAAATAATCTTTGAATCTAAGTGTTCTTTCATCTATGATATGCACGCCATTGAAAGGCTTCAGAACTATATTTCTTTACAGGTATTATGAAAATACTTTTTTTATTTAAGTAGACCAGCTTTCTAGACCAGAATATGAAACACCTTCCCCTTTGATGATGCTACCCATCTTGATAACATTCTTTTCTCCACCTTTGGCTAAGAGTGACTCAACTTCTGCAACGCCTGATTTATCAACAACGAGGACCATTCCAATCCCATTGTTGAGAGTTCTGCACATTTCCAAAGCTGCAATATTACCTTGTTCTTGCAAATAAGAGAATAGTTGAGGACGTTTCCAAGCTTGCAAATCAACTTGAGCACCGTAACCTTTTGGTAAGATTCTTGGAATATTATCAGTAAAGCCACCACCAGTGATATGAGATAGAGCTTTGACGTGAGGACTTGGTGTGGTACCCTCTTCAAATCCAAGGAGGAAGCTAAGTGCCTTTACATAAATTCGAGTAGGCTCTAGTAATCGATCTCCAAGCAAGACGGCCTTGTCTTCTTCCCATGGACAATTTTCTGTATATTTGATAGCGGCTCGCTCAATGACCTTTCGAACCAGACTAAAACCATTGGAATGAAGACCAGAACTAGTTAAACCTAGCAGTATGTCTCCTTCTCTGATTTCATTCAATCGGGGAAGTAAATGACTTCGCTCCACTACACCAACGGCGAAACCAGCCAAGTCGTAGTCTTTTCCTTCATACATTCCAGGCATCTCTGCCGTCTCTCCTCCAATTAGTCCACATTTAGACTCTTTACAACCATCGGCAATACCCTTGACGACAGTTGCAGTTACTTCAACATTTAATTTTGAACATGCAAAGTAATCCAAAAAGTAGAGTGGAGCTGCTGCTTGAACAAGAAGATCATTCACTGACATTGCTACCAAGTCTATTCCAACAGTATCGTGCTTGTCAAAGTCAAGTGCAACTCGTAATTTTGTACCAACTCCATCAGTTCCACTCACCAGCAGTGGATCTTGATATTTACCAGCTGCTTTTAAATCAAATACTCCTCCAAACCCTCCTAATTTTGCGTCACAACCAGGTCGAGCAGTACTCTTTGCATGAGACTTTATTGCTTCCACCAGATCATTACCTGCATCAACATCTACTCCTGCAGCAGCGTATGTTAAAGCCTCTTGCTTTGCAGCTTTAGTCGGCCTAAGAGCTCGATGAGCGATATCTCTACGAAGAGTCTTGCCTTCAAATTGAATTTGGTCTACTCCTGCATAAGCAAGATCGACAGCTTCTTGGAGAGTAGAACCACTTGCTGAAATTGCCAATACTCTTCCACCAGCTGTGACCAAGTCCTTGCCTGCCATTTTTGTTCCGGCATGGTATACTGTAACACCTTTTGGAACATTACCAATTTCAATCTTTTTGCCCGTCTCGTACTTTCCAGGATATCCTCCCGATGCTAGTACAACGCTGACAGCATGACTATCGGATTTCACCTTGATATCTAGTGAGTCCAGTCTTCTTTCTGCACATGCCAATATGATGTCTGCCAGATTTGGTCCATTTTCAGTATCGAGTAATTCCAAAGCTGCTTCCGTTTCAGGATCTCCAAATCTGACATTATATTCGAGTACTTTGGGACCTTCTGAGGTAATCATGAAACCTGTAAATAGTAGGCCAACAAAAGGGAAACCATCTTTTCGCATTCCAGCAATGGTTGGACTAATTACTTGACGATCAATAGCCTGTTCAATTCCTCCTGCCTGTCCTTCTGGTGCAGGAGAGTATGCTCCCATGCCTCCAGTATTAGGACCAGTATCACCTTCTCCAATTCGCTTATGATCTTGACATGATGGAAGAGAGTAATGAGAGTAACCATCGGAGAAGGTGAGAATTGACAGTTCAGGGCCTTCCAAGCGCTCTTCCACTAAAAGGGTGGAGCCAGCATCTCCAAAAATCTTCTCTACAAGAATTTCTTTAATACCCTTTTCACACTCAATATCATTTTCAGGTAAGAGGACTCCCTTTCCAGCAGCAAGCCCACTAGCTTTGAGAACAATTTTCTGTGCACCACCGAGATTCTTGACGTATGCTAAACACTCCTCAACTTGACTTGCATTGAAAGATTGAAATTGAGCAGTTGGGATGCTGTGCTTGGACATGAACATCTTGGAAAAGTCTTTTGAGCCTTCCATCTGGGCTGCTGTTGGTGAAGGCCCAAAGACTAGAATGCCTGCAGCTCTAAAGGCTCTTTCCACCCCATCAACTAATGGCTGCTCTGGTCCAGGGACGCAAAGATTGATCTAGTAGCTCGACAAATGAGTTAGAGAGCCGTAATCTCGAATCTAGTGAAGCTTCCAATCCTCACCTTATTACTCTTTGCCCACTTGCGAATTTCTGAAAAGTCACCACCAACTTTGACATCTGTCAAATTGGAGCATCTCTTGACATCAATAGTACCCGTTCCACCATTACCTGGTGCAACAAATACGTGCTCTACGCGCTCTGACTTGAGCAAATGTAACGCGATTGCGTGTTCTCTTCCTCCAGATCCAAGTACTAGGATACGAAGAGGTTCTGGCTTGGTTAGCATTGATGGTAAAGACGACGTAGCAGAAGCCATTGTCGTATAAAGGCAGGCAGGCCGAGTCGACGCTCTTGAGAGAACGAGTCTAGCCAAAATGTGCCTGTCACAATTTCGCAGCAAGTTTAAATTTGGGTTGAATTTCTTTTTATTTTTTTTTCTCACTATAAGAAATTCAAGTAGCAAAAAACACGTGCGTCTGCTCGATTTTTTTTTTTTTTTTTCTTCTCTTCTTCCAAATGCTATCGAGAAAGTAGAAAAAAGTCAGGCGCTACTTTCCTCTCCCTCTCATTAAATCATTGTAGCTTAAAACAGCATTTCTGCTAGCAGCAATGTCAAAAAGAGCTCCTTCACCGGCTAGGTCGGTGAATGGAAGTGTAGAAGTTGGGGTGAATGGAAGTGCAAAGCAACCGCGTACTTCTACCGCTTCTGCTTCCATTACAAAAGATGCCCAAGGCGACGAGGGCATGGGCGAGTTCGAAGACACCTTTGAAGATGAATTCGAAGAGGATGGAGAAGTCATTGATAATGACAGTGATGAAGATGAAGAATATGAAGGCGAAGGAGGTATGGAGATCGATGGGGTCAAATTTGACGAAGAGATTCAGCGACCACCTGAAGATGATGATGAGGCTGAACCTGCAACTGATGTATATATACCCGGTGTGGGAGCACCACTGGAAAGCGGTCAGACGCTTGAACCCGACCAATCAGCGTATGAGATGCTTCACCGTCTTAATGTGACATGGCCTTGTTTATCTTTTGATGTTCTACAAGATCATCTTGGAACCAATAACCGAAGGTATCCTCACTCGGCGTACTTTGTCGCAGGAACACAAGCTGATACTGCCAAGAACAACGAGCTAATGATCATGAAGGCAAGCTCGATGCACAAAACAAATAAAGATGGAGGTGAGTGCCATAGTTCATTTTCCATATGCATTGCTCTTTCGATGATGCTTGAGGCATTTGGCTGTATGGGTTATCCTTGTGGTGATCCGATGCCGAAAACATCTCGCTACCTTATATATCACTTCTGAGCAAGAGCAATGCTTTAGATCTGTATGATACTAGACTTTCTCTCGGCTGACACACTCGTTGCTATTGTACAGGACTTGATGACGAAGATGACGACGACGATGATGACGATGACCACTTGGATGACGATGCAATTCTCGAGTACAAGTCTATTCCTCATCTCGGTGGTATCAATCGTGTCCGTGCTGCTCCGATGGTTTCGTCTACATCGACTGCAGAGCAAAGCCTTGATGCATATCCAGTCGCTACGTGGTCAGAGCTTGGTCAGGTAGACATTTGGGATGTACGACCCATCTTTAATGCTCTTGATCAACCTGGCAGTAGCACATATAATCGGAAAGCTATCAAGCCAATGCACACTGTCAAGACTCATACGATGGAGGGATATGCCCTTGACTGGGCTGGATCTGGTGGAGAGTCATCAGGAAAAGCATCTTCACTACGACTCTTGTCTGGTGACGTGCAGAGTAAGATCTTCCTCACAACATCATCTCAGTCAGGCTTTTCTACCAACCCCACCCCTTTCCTTAGTCATACTTCATCAGTAGAAGATCTTCAGTGGTCACCGAAAGAGACAACCGTATTTGCTAGTTGCAGCGCTGATAAGAGTATCCGAATCTGGGATATCCGAGTCAAGAGCAAGCGTAGTGTCATTAATGTTGAAGACGCTCATGATCAAGATGTAAATGTCATTAGCTGGAACAAGGCAAATGATTACCTTCTCTTGTCTGGAGGTGATGAAGGTAATATCAAAGTCTGGGATCTAAGAAATTTCAAGCCCTCATCAGCAAAAGATGCAAGCAAACCACTTGCTGTAGCTACGTTTGCATGGCATACTGCCCCGATCAGTAGTGTCGAGTGGCACCCCACAGAAGACTCCGTATTTGCTGCCAGTGGACGAGATGATCAAGTTACGTTGTGGGATCTCAGTGTTGAGGAAGATGATGAAGAAGATGCTGCTACTCGTGGACAATATAAAGGACCGGATGGCAAGGATGTTCCTAATCAACTTCTCTTCTGCCATCATGGCGCCAGCGAAATTAAAGAAGTTCACTGGCATCCACAAATTTCTGGCATGTTGATGAGTACAAGCGCAGATGGATTTCATCTCTTCAAGACCATTTCTGTATGATTACCTGTATTCTTATCATAGCACTTTCATTCATTACCGTTTCCTACTTGCATTGCTTCGTAATATCATTGAATTCAATACAAGTACATGTCGTTCTACAATTTGGCTGAAGGTGGAGTATTGCTTTCCTCTTCCAATTTCACTAATGCTCTCAAGTCCTTTCTTAGCAATTTTCCACTTGGACTTGCAGGTACTTTATCAAGTACTCGTACACCACCACGAAGTTGCTTCTGAGGTGAAGTTTTCTTCTTTATAAATTCAATAACGTCTTTTGCAATCTTTTCCTCTTCTTCTTTGCTTTTACGTCCTCCTTTGAGTTCAATGTATGCTCTAGGTAGCTCAGTAGCTTGTGACTTGTCATAAATACCAATGACAGCAGCAGTTGCTACCAATGGATGGGTGAGAAGAAGCCCTTCTAATTCAGCAGGAGCAACTTGATAGCCCTGATAAGCGCAAGTAGGTAATCGTTAGTATTTTAAATTCTACTAACAAATCACACTGCCTAACTCACCTTGTATTTTATAAGTTCTTTAATCCGATCAACGATGGAAACATTACCTTCTTCATCTACTGTGGCTACATCTCCAGTCTTTAGCCAGCCGTCCTCTGTGATTGTCTCCTTTGTCGCCTTTTCATTCCTGTAGTAACCCTGTGTCAAACGAGGATGGTAAGAAGAGAAAATTTGATGTAGGCGCACAATCCTTTGCTCACCTTGACTACATTGGCAGCTCGTACCCATAATTCACCTCTTTCACCCCTTTGAACTGGCTCGCCCGTTTCAACATCGACACACTTGACCTGCAAATCATTTGAAAAAGGTTTGAAATCAACAAAAAGAAAGTGAAATTGTATATAGGAGTACTCACCTCCATTCCTGGCAATGGCCTTCCACAAGTTCCTGTCTTTAAATCACCATGTAAACCTATCCCTCCCACTGTTGTTTCCGTCATTCCCCAACCACTTCGTACTTCTACCTGAGTCTTATCAATTAATCTCTGCTGAGTTTCTGGATCAAGTGGTGCTGCTCCTGAAATTACAAATTTGACTGATTTCCATGATTCTTGATTTGCTTCTGGAGTATTTGTTAAAACAATAAATAATGGTGGAACGACGCAAAGTGCTTCAATCTTTTCCTTTTCAATCACCTGACAATACTTGACAGGATCAAAAGGTGCTGGAAGTATCCAAACTGTAGATCTTGCTACTATAGGAACTGCAATATTAGTCAAGAGTGCAAATGCGTGATAAAAGGGAAGGATACATAGAGCTCTCTTGATATCTGCTAGTGAATTAGGAACATGCATGATACTTTCTACCATGGCCACCAAATTACGATGAGTAACTTCTACAGACTTTGGTAATCCTGTAGTACCAGAAGAGAATGGTAAGATTTGTGTTTCATTATAGTCTTTGGGTTGATATGCTTTTGCTTCTTTTGCTTCTGATTCACCAACTTTAATCTTGTGCATATATAGTGCTCCACCTCTACCAATCTCTGCGTCCATAGAAATAACTTTATTCCAAGGTACACCTGCATTGACAAGATTCTTCATCAATGGCGTCATGACAAAGATCTTTTCTGGTTGAGTGATTGAAATAACATGTTTGAGCTCATGAGGTAGGTAGGCAGGATTAGCAAGGGCTATCCGAAGACCAGCAAATGCAGCTGCCATCAGTACGATTGGGAACTCGATGCAATTACCAGCTACCATCATGACTACTTGACCAGGTTTGAGTCCCACATTCTTGAGTAAGCCTACTCCTAGCTGTTGAGCTTGTAGCTTGAGGTTTGAATTAGTAATCGACCTAGCTTGCGCATTACATTCTATAAAGGTTGGTACTTTCTCATCCCACTTGATATCCCCAAGCAGCAGTTCATAAAATGTCTTTTTTGATGGACCCTTGTAGTCTGGGTAGTCGGACTTGTAGATTCCAGTCTTCTCATCATGGTACACCGAAGCTGGCATATTGTATGTAGGCTAATAGAAAAGAGAAAGGAGAAGAAGATGTGCTAAGAGAGAGAGTGGGTGTCTACCACGCTTATATTGCGGGGTAAAAGGGAAACAAGCTCATAAAGGACTTTCTATAATTTACCGCTTGTAGGCCAACCGGAGTACAGTATGATATTTGGTACGCGCATATGGAAGATTCGTAAAGAGATCCGGTACAAAGATCATCATCCGGCTAGGGCTTGTCACTTGTATAAATTTTGTAGAGTGAGATTGAAGTCAATCGGTAGTAGTGTGTCTCTCAGCTCACAACTCAGACCATCACTAGCCACCTTTACACACACTATCATCTCTTTTCTTTTTTCTTTTTTTCAAAAAGTAGCCAATATCAAGATTAATTGCAATTTTGGCTAGAGGTCAAAATGATCGAAAAGGAGGTATAAGTCGTCCCAGATATTTATTCAATGTAAATGCTATTATAGAAGTACACTTGCATCTAAGAAACGACTCAAGCGCTCCTTTATTCCCTTGGATGAGAAGTGACAATGGTGACATCAGGGTCCTGTGCTAATTCTGCTTCTGCATTTTGCTGTGCCTGCCTTTTGCTGGCCTTTTGATTCCGGTTGATGAAACTAAAACAAGTTGCACAAATGTGGTGTGCAAGCTTAGGCTGTCCACAAGAGGCACAATGAACAAAATCTGTAAAAAAAAAAAAAAAGGGGTATGAATGAATTAGACATCCTCTTTTATAGAAGTCACTATCTTCTTACTCACCAACTCTATCTTTGAGACCTTTGTTTGCAGCTCTCATTGCCTTTCTGGAGTGACTAACTTTTGATTTGGGCACTGCATTGAGTACGCCATCCCACTCCAAAACATTGTCAGATTCTCCTTGATTCTCTTCCATAATCTCGGAAGAAATACCTGCTAGAGCTGGTTGATGAGAAGCATAAGTAGGCAAGAGTGGCTCGAATATTGACTCTAGAGAAGGCACCATAAATGTGGCAATCCGATTTGCGACAGTGATTGAGACTCTACTGGGGAGACTATCGATAGAAAGGAAGAATTCGTCAGAATTCTGCATATTCTTTTCTTCACCCAATTAGGCCCCTACACCCACCATTTTTCTATTCTTGACGAAGATGCAAAGTGTCGCCTCGACAATGCTGATGTAGTCCGAGTAGTTGATGCAGCAATCTTGCTTAGCGTAAGCCTCGAAGTAGAAGCCATAGCTGCCATTTTTATTGATGTTGTAGTACGTATCGAAGCCCTTCATCTTTTTTTCAATTTCGACAAGACGAAAAATTATTTGGCCTTGCATGAAGGAGGTGGTGACGCACGCGCGTGCCTTGTCACTAGTTTACATTTTGGCTCACAAACAACCAATACGCCCACATTTGCTCACCTTCCTCTTTCTCATCATACTGGAGATCTCTCCCCTTTATACGCCATGTCACAGTTCTCTGTTCCTTCTTTGAAGGACAGGACAGTAGAGTTCCAGCAGTTGGTGGCATCTCATTCCTCTGGTTCAAATTATATTTCACCTAGAGAAAGGCTATTACAAGGTGGTGCAGGTATGGGATCTTCTGGACCTACTAGCAGAGTAGGAACACCATCACAGCTGAATACAAATGGAGGAGCAGCAGCCAAGACACCCAAAGGAGAATTCGCCAAGAGGGCACAAGCAATTGGGAAGGACATTAGTGACACAACTGCCAAGCTCAGTCGACTAGCACAGCGTGAGTGCATTCATTGCGACACAAACGAGATCAGTGTGACTTACGTTCTCTACTTGACAGTTGCAAGGCGAAAGACTCTTTTTGATGATCGGCCAGTAGAAATCAGCGAGCTCACATACATTATCAAGCATGATATAGCTGCAATCAATAGACAGCTGTCAGACTTGCAAGCGTTCAATAAAGCTCAGCGAATGGGAGGTGGAAAGGGAAAGAATGCAATGGACAAGGCAGAGGAACATAGAGGCAATGTTGTGACATTACTACAAACGAAGCTGGCAGGAGCTACTACTGATTTTCAAGATATCCTCGAGGTCCGGACGCAGGTGAGTTGGCTGTATGATTACCCTCATCGCTTCGACTGAATGTTAAACTTCTTCTTAGAACATGAAAGCTTCTCGAGACAGGACAGAGCAATTTGCATTCAGCGGCGTACCAAATGGAAGGGTGGGAGAGAATTCAGGTGTGTTTGTGGAATGCCACTCGAAGTAGGAGAGGGCACTGACTGATGACTCAAAGTTCTTCGCTCTCGCAACCCCCGTGATGCAGATTCTCCACTATACAATCCTAGTCGCTCAGGCTCGGCCATGGCTCATCGGACGCAACCAGGTCAGGCAAACTCAGCTGCTCTAGAAGACAATAATGGCAAGTCAAAAGGAAGCGAATTCTTGGCCTTGGATATGGGTCAGGCTCCTCAAAGTGATCAATACATGCAGATGCAAATGATGGAGAATGGTTCAGACGCATATATGCAGCAAAGGTCCACCGCTATTGAATCAATTGAATCAACAATTAGCGAATTAGGTCAAATATTTGGACAATTGGCACACATGGTAGCAGAGCAAAGAGATACAGTACAAAGGATAGACAGTGATGTGTATGATGTAGCAGATAACGTCAGTGGAGCACAGAGGGAACTGCTAAAGTATTATGCCAGTGTGTCAAGTAATCGATGGCTAATGTTCAAGATCTTTGGTGTGAGTACTTCGCTAATACTTTTGAGGGAGAAAATGCTAAATTTACTTTCTCTTCAGGTCCTCATTGTCTTTTTCCTCCTCTTTATCCTCGTTAGCTGTGAGTGTTGAATTGGGCCAGGTGACAAGTAATGATATCTATACTGACTTGGCTATCATTCTTACAGAGATACCCTGTCTTTACAGCTGCATCGATTTATTTGCTGTAATAATATGTTGACAACGACTGATCTGAAGTGCCCTCAATAACCACCATGAGCTACATTTTCGATAAATAAAGGCCATCCCTTCCTCCACACCCCTTCTTCTGTCCATCAATCCCCGGATATATTCGACGCTCCCTGACTGGTGTCCAAGTGGTGGCAATGGAATTAAAATCCCCTTTGACCTCTATTTTTGTATTGCTACGGCAACTTTGAATACAAAGTGATGTGCCGTTTTCCCGCTAAAATCCGGGCTTCTAATAGACATAACACACCAAAATGAACATTTATTGTATTTAGTCGCTCCGCGGTATGTCGATTACACTCATCCAGTCCTTCGGGGTTAAAATTCCAATCTCAGAAAGGGTTGTCGCGCGTGGTATCTATGCTTTGTAAAAAAAAAAAAAAAAAAGGGAGGGAGAAAAAGGGCACCGGCCGGATGAGATAGCCTGTCATCCACTCAAAAAAAACGTTGACTCAGGCATTTTCAAGGCTGAGGCGACGGTTCATTCGGTCTTACACTTTTTCCTTCTTTTCATCTTGATCTTCTTACATCTTATCCAATCTACTTTACACCGACGGTGCGCCGGGCACATTTGCCATCATACACATCTCTTAACGGTGCAAGAGGTGTTTCGACTTGAGCATCATCCATCATGTCTTTTGACGACCCGAGTTCATTCCTTTTTGGATTGAATCAATTTGCTACACCTTCCAACAATAATTCACCTCAAGCAAGTGGAAGTAATAATCACAACAACACTAATGGTACGACTAATGAGGGTGGAGATGGCCAGCAAAATAGACGAGCTTCTACACTCTTGAATCGACTAGATCCCTTTGCAGGTGATGCAAGCAACGACCTTTTGGAAGGTGGTAGTTTTGCTGACCAATTAGAGTTGTGGACTAATGCTAATTTCAGCTTTGATGGTCCTACTGGTCATGCCTTGTTGGGAGATGAAGATAAGGAAAAGGATGATGGTGATAAAAAGGATGAAGACAAGGATGAGGAGAATAGATCTGGAAAAAGAGCTAGAAATGAAGGATTGAATGCTAATGGACCAGGAAGACGTGGTAAAGGACGTCAGAGAGATGAGGAAGAGAACGATGCATCTGCCAATGTACCCTTGGAGCCAACTCATCAGACTCACAAAGATCAAGCTGGACTTCAACAACAACAGCATTACTTTGCTCCTCCTTCTCGCAACGCTGAGGAAGCTCGTCGACCTGGTTTTGATCAAGTTTTGCCAGCTAGCCAACCCGCGCCATCTTCGGACCGAGCTCGTTCTCACAGCCAACACGAGTTACGTTCAGCTATTCCAGCTTCTACTCCAACACCTAACGGACATGCCTTTCCGGCTTTTGGTCAACCTGCTATTCCCAATTTGAACCTGGGACAATTCAACGGTCAGCAAGCAAACTTCCAAGGAAATGGTGTCAATGGAGTCGGTACACCTGCTACTCCTGGCCTGTTCAATAACCAGCAACAACAACTTGATCTCACTTCTTTGCTAGCTTTGCAGCAACTTGTCAGTCAAAACCCCCTCGCTTTGGCTAGTCTTGGAAGTTTTGCAGGTCTTAATCCGCAATTAGGAGCTTTGAGTGCACAATTGAGCAACCTTGGTGCGCTCAATGGACACAATCTGCAACAACTTCAGCAACAGATGCAACAACAGCAGCAACAGGGACAAGGACAGCAAAGTCATCCTTTGAATGGAAATGGCACTCTGTTTGGCGCTCAGATTTCTCCCACTATTCAACCAACGATGCCTCAGCAGCCATTTGGTCAATTCAACTTGGGTTATCAAAATGGTTGGCCGGTTGTTCCTAATCAATTCCAATCGCCAGTATCAGGTAGCATGGCTGCCAATGTGTCTGCTCCACCAATGAATGGTCACAATCATCGCGAGAGTAATGGTGTAGCCAATGGAGGTGATCATCACAACGAGGATGAGGAAGAAAAGCGACGAAAAGATAGCAAGAAGAGATTATCATCTGCTGGAAACAATGGCCCCAAGCATGTTCCTAAACCTTCTATGCGTGAGCGCAAACTGTCTTCAGAAGATGGTAACATGAGCAGCGAGTCAGGTGGTTACAATTCCAAGATGACTGTCTCTGAACGAGCAAAGATGCTGGAAGAAAGAGCTGCTGAACGAGATGACATTCCACCTCTCAAATTAATCGATACAGGTAATCCAGAAGCTGATGCTGAAGCCAATCGACTTGCCATTGAAGAAGATAAGCGAAAGCGTAATACTGCTGCTAGTGCTCGATTCCGTGTCAAGAAGAAGCAACGTGAGGCAGCGCTAGAAGCTCACAGTAAAGAATTATCAGCTCAATTAAATGAATTAAAGGAGGAAGTAAACAAGCTACGAACAGAAAATCAATGGCTTAAAGGTCTCATTCATGTCAAACCTGGCAACAAGGATGGTAATATTGTCAATGGTGAAAAGGGAACTTCTGCTGTATCTGCTCCTGAAGCTTTTCAAGCTGCTCAACAATTACAAGCTCTTCAACAAGCTGTCACTATGTCACAACAAAATAATATAAATTCAAGTCTAGGCAAGCAAGTCGATCGATTGAGGGATACAGGTATTCGACCTAGAGGTGTTGGTACCAACACTGATGATAGTGTTGCTGCTGTTCCGGCTGGATCCAAGAGAGATCGAGAAGAATAAAGCAATATTTATAAGATACCAGCAGCAAGTCGAATGAATGCTTTCCCATACTGCAAATACTGCCTTTATATAAATTTCTTTTTTTTTCTTTTTCCTCATCTCTTGCTTATATATATTCCCAGGGTCTGTAAAGTACGAGATTCTTTCCCTTTACCCTCTCTTTTTCTATCTTTACTTCTTTTCTTTCCGTTGCTTTTGATAAAGTGTTAAGATGCTCTTTCTTCTTTATTCCAAAACTAAATAGTTCTTGTTGTGCCTATATAAAATGTATTCAGGATTGCCTCCTTATAAAAAGAATGATTTTGCTTTATTTTGTGTGGCTTGAGGAGGACTGCTCAACTTCAACTTTCCGCGTTGGCTTTTATTTTAAGACTAACTCACACACACAGAGTAAGACTGCTCTTGTCGTTTGCCGAGCACGCGCGCGGAAGTCCGGAATGCCTTTTATTTTTTTTAAACTAGTTTTCCTTGCTGGGAAAACCCTAAATCTCGCCTCCTTGATTTGCTTGGCCAAGAGTGTTCCCATTTGGTAGCTTGTATTCTTCTTTCCCTTCTGACCCCAATTTACAGGTGTAACATCAAAAAAAAGGAGGCAAAAAGCGATGACAATGGTCAACATACCTTTTTTGGAGGTATTTGGTCGTCGACCTCAACGTATCATTGGATTAGTTGTAACTGTTTTATTATTACTTTCTCTTTCTACTTATTTAACACTTTCACCAAATAGTTATGATTCAGTTCGACAACATTTTTCACAAATTTCAAGACCTTGGTCAGCATCAAAGTCTGATTTAACAAATACTGGTGGAACTGCTTTACCATATACTCAAGAATTAAAAGATATGTATACACATAATCCTGGAAAACCAAAATCACCAGAAGAATTATTAAAATGGGCTACAAAGGGAGCAGATGGTAATTTTTATCCACCAACTTATATTCCTCAAATGGCAAATCAAGCACCAAGAGCAAAAGCAGGTTTTATTGTCTTGGTTAGGAATTCAGAATTGGATGCATTGAGGGAAAGTATGCGTGATGTAGAGGATAGATTTAATAGAAAGTATGGATATCCTTGGATCTTTTTAAATGGTGAGTGTAGTTGTGATTGAGGGGTATAGATGACTGTTAGAGAATGCTGACTTCTACTCAAATCTGTTCAGACAAAGAATTTACTGAAGACTTCAAGAAGGGAGTGCAGCAGATGACTCGTAGTGAATGCAGGTTTGGGTTGATTCCTAAAGAACACTGGAGTTATCCTGAATGGATTTCACAAGATAAGGCAGCAGCAGTCAGGAAAGAAATGCATGACAAAGGAATCATTTATGGTGACTCTGAATCATACAGGCACATGTGTCGATATCAATCTGGCTTCTTTTTCCAACACCCTCTCACTTTGGATTTGGACTACTACTGGCGAGTTGAACCTGGTATCAAGCTCTATTGTGATGTTGATTACGATCCTTTCGTGTTCATGGCAATGAACAATAAGACGTATGGATTCACAATGGCACTTCATGAATACCTTGACACTGTCCCAACTCTTTATGGAACAACCAAAGATTTTGTCGCAAAGAATCCACAATATGTGTCAAAGAATGCTGGTATGCACTTTCTCACTGATGAACCAGAGAAATTTATGGATCCTGGCTGGAATTTATGCCACTTTTGGTCCAACTTTGAGATTGGTGATTTGCGATTCTGGAGGAGTAAAGAGTATATGGAATACTTTGAATACCTAGACAAGGCAGGAGGCTTCTTCTATGAACGTTGGGGAGATGCACCAGTACACAGCTTGGCAGCCATTCTTTTCCTAGACAAATCAAGACTGCATCACTTTGATGACATTGGTTACTATCATGTCCCTTGGAATCACTGCCCTACCGATCCAAAGTATCATCAAGGGCGATGTAATTGTGACCCCAACAAGGTGAGTAGCTGGTGTATGTTTCACCTTTCTGGAGTTAGACTTACTCTATCTGTCTCTTTTTCACAGTCATTTGATCGGGAAGGTTACTCATGCCTGAAGCAATGGTGGGCCGGTTCCAATGAAAAGGAACCTCTGTATTCAGTTCCTCGTTCTCTGCAGGTTTGAACGCTATATTTTTCGCAATACATTAATTTCATGTCTATTCATCATACAAATTTCATGCCCTCACGCATTTCTCATTACGACAGGTCCACATCTTCCTCTTCGTCGTCGCCCTTTACACTACCTCCTCCCAAACTAATTTCGTCCATTTTGTCATCAGTAGTCGTGCTTAGAACACCCTGTGAGTCACTTGCAGTCATTGCACTTTCCTCAGCAGGTACAGCAATTGTTGTAGTCACTGGTCCTTCGATTTCTTCTATCTCTGGATGAGGTGCTGGCTCAATGCCTTCGGGTTGTCCTGATGGCGGCGCTGGATCGTGCTTTGCTGCTGGTGTGGGTGGAATAGAAGCAGCCCCTGCTCCACTTTCGTTGATCGACTCTGTTGGTACTACCACTGCTCCATCTGATGTAGTCTGAGGTGCTTCTTCTGCGTCAAGTGTGGGTGGATTGGCTGAAATCGGTGTAGTAGTTGTCATTGACTTGCGATGAATCGAATCTCGTACGGATGCTGCATTTGGTGGTTCTCGATCGAGGTAGTAGTGTGAGATTGGAACCATTCTGTAGGTATGTAAAGAAGCTGTCAGCTTAGCTATCATACACTAATTGTCTTGAGACACACTTACTTCTTTTGTTCGGCACAAGCATAGATCCAGTGTGGCATGACAATCGGAATGGATAATTGTGATGCTTTTAGATAAGTTGCTCCTTTCATCTGACTAGTCGTCTCATTTCCTTCTACTCTACTTCTTGGACTCGTGCAAACAAAGTGCGTGGTGTCGATCTGAATTCTGTCACTGTACTTGGCTCCCATACTGTCCAAAAGTTCCTTTGCCCTTGTCTCAATCTCACTATCCTGTACTCCTCCTTCTTCACTTGTTGTACTTCCCTCGATGTAACCAAAGCAAACACTGATACCACTCGTATCATTCATATCATGTGTCTTTGTCTTGATGATGTTCGATTGGAATGATCCCGCTGATGTCTTGAGAACAAGGTGAAAAGTGTAAGGTTTATTGACTTCAAGTCCAGATAGTTTAGTTGTAGTGTTGTGAAGTGGATTGGGAATAGCTGCCAGTCGTTCGTTGTTTCTATAGATGTCTAATTTGAGAAGCTTTGAAGTGGCCAGCTCAAGCTTGTCCCATTCTAGTGTAATTGATGTTTGTGTGACTGCTCGGAGACGTAGACTAGGAGCTGCAAACGGAAGATTGTTTTAGTCAGATCCCTGCTGTAAGAATTGATTTTGAGCTACTCACCGATTGGCGCTTTCATTCCAAACATTTCCAACACATTATCCTGCAACTGATCAAATTCCCTCTTCTTTCTCTGCTCTTCCTTTTGATTTCTTGACACTGATATCCTAACCACTGATCCAGTCGTACATTCTTGAGGTAGTAACAATGATGGGAATTCAATCTGACTGGCTCTGTCACCAATCAAGATGGCCATTCCAGCATCTAATTTACCAACTGTAAATGTAAATGATTCATCTTCATTGACGTGGCCGTTTGACATTTCTTTATAGGATCGTGGTGAATGTAGATTAACAGGTGCAATCTGATTGACGTAGTGGGCTGTTGTCATCGATTATCTACAGGGTAGGAGATATGAGCGGTGGTGATGGATACGGCCAAAACCAGCAAGAGAAGAAGCTACACGATTGACTCCCTTTTTAGCTCATAGCTGGACAAAGCGCGAGACTTGCTTTAATCCACGTGTATGAGGAAGATGTTCTTTTGAAAGTGTTTTGCGGGAACTGCTAAAGTCTTACTTTCAAAGACTATCTTACTGTCTTTTCACAATGCCACAAGAAGTTCGAAGCAGCCAGTATATCACAAGAAAGATATGAAAATGAACAAAAGGAAGTAAGTCGCGGACAATGAAACTACAAGGCAATAGAAGAAGAAAAAGAGATCAAATCTGGATGGGTCGATGGAAGGAAGAATGATTAAAAGTTCAGCGTCGAAGAATATCTCAAGACGCCTTATTTACAGGAAGGGTGAGTACGGCTATCAAAGGTCTACTTTAGCCTCGCTATTCTCCTATCAGTCTTTGGCTTGCTGGCTATTCTGAAGTAATTCGTCAGTGTCGCATGTTGAGGAGAGGTAAAGTAGTTGATAGTATTTAGGTCGCTACTGTCTAGTACGATGATGAGATCCAGCCAATGGATGGATTTAATGAATTTGGTAATTGATCCAATTCTACGATGGAAAGGCTTGGGCTTATTTGTTCAGCTTTGATCTTATTCTGCAAGTTGAATTCAGTCGTGTCTCTGCTAGCAGTATCATTATCACCACTGAAGTGATCTTCAAGATGACCTTCCAACGGCGGTGAATGTGTCACGATGGAAGGGCAGATATAACGACTGGATAATTTGGAAGGATCATAGCCCGAAGTGTAAATAGAAGCAGATTGGATGGGTGCTTGTGCCTTCTTTTGATGTGGCTTCAATTTGTATTGGCTTTTGTCGAGCGGTTTGTGGTTTCTGATATTCAGAGTAGGAGAACCTGGAAGGCGCGGCAAGGTATCATAGGACGACATACTAGAAGCAGAGATTGACGAAGCAGACGAGAGGTGAAGAATGCTGCTGCTACTTGACGATGAAGGAACTCGAAGGCTACTATCAGTACTCGTCCAATTACCTTCGTCAGGAGATGTATCAACGTAGAAGGATTGTCTAGCAGTGTGAGGAGTGTTGAACCAGACTGGCAAGTTTCGATGTTCTTTTCGTTCCTTGCGTTCTTCTGTCTTTCGTCTCTGGCTCCTATCCGATCGGCGGATATAGAACTGGCCTTCTTTACATTCCATCCCTTTGCGCTTCTGCTGATCTCGACCTTCTTCCGATTTGTCTTGCAGATCTGCCGCTCTCTTTCTCTCTGCAAGTCTAGTACTTTTCTCTCTCTTTAATTCGGCCTTGGCTTCTCGAACGACTTCATCCATCCAATCACCGACTTGCTCTTTTGTGATTTGACGCAACCAATTCATCATGTGGGTATATACTTCTCGACATTCTTTGATCCGAGACTCCATCGTGTCTTGACAACATCCCACATTTGATGGCTCTCTGCAATAGAGTAGCGATTCCAATTCATCATTTGGACCTGGCTCATCCACGTCTTCTTCGCGTCGAAGGCACTCAACAAGGCGACTCATTCGATCTTTATCGGAATGGGCAAATTGACGGTAAAAGTCGGTCCAATGACTTCGACGACGACTATTGATGAACCAAAGAGTGCACTGTGAATAGTCAATTGGTTGATTTGATAGGGGAGTGTTTGCTATTTTGTTGGCAGGCGGCATGGATTTAACAAGCGCGTTGGTAGTCGTGACTAAATCTTCCTTTGTTCTTCGTGAAGGAAATGGATCAGCAACATGATCAAGAAACCATTGGCGGAGAATCTTGGAGTTCAGCGTCTCTTGCATAGTATTGGTTTGACTGATTTGTGCTTGTATTGAACTCTTTGATTTCATCTGATCAACACAGCCCGACCTTTGCGAGAAAAGTCTGCGAGTTTCTACTTTGGCTGCCTCTAAAGCTTCGGATCGTATTTTTTCTAGAGAAATGAAGTGATAGGCAAGGTGCTTGATTCTCGTTGCTTGCTCGCCGAAGAGACAAAGCTCCTCATTGCTGAAAGCACCTTGCTCTACCTTTTCTTCTAGCGAAAGAAAGGTTGACGCAATATCACTTGTTGCACTGGTAGCTAGCTCGTCATCTCCAATAGATGACAGGAGCCGATGTTCAAGGTCGATAAGAACCTTCGTGATATTTTTCATGGTAAAGTCGAGCCTACAATTGGGCGATGCCACTGATATGAGGGTCAAAAGCAAAAGAGGATTGGCTATATTTGATTCTGATGAGGGTGTGGCACATAATTACACGTGATGTACAGAGAACAAAGGAGTGCAAGGATATATTTCACTTCTAATTTATCTGGCCATAACTTCTTGCAACTTCTTTTTCACTCTTCACAAGCCAGGAAAATGGACACTGTCAAGATACTGAAAGGGATTGCATCGACTGCTGATGATCTCGCAGGTTTACTTTACCCTCTTCTTTCTTCGACTCACCGTCGCCAATCTAAAGCCCGTCAGCTCAGCTCACCGCTGCTTCTACCAGAAGTAGATTCTCAAACTCTTCATCAAGCGCTCTCGAGACGTGCCTTGTCTAAATACCTCGTATCCAAAGTCATACTTTTTTTCGAGGAAAGAAGAATAGAATTGCATTGCATTTACCAATCGCAATGGCATCATTTTCTTGATAAAAAGTCACTAAATATCGATGAAGCTCTTTCAATATCTCTCTCGCGTGCCATACAGCATAGATATCTGGACCATACGAAAGAATTAGAGACTAAAATTATAGATGCTGTGGATGAACGCTTAGTCAAGTTCAACGCTGATTCGCAAGTAGCTGCCAACAGTGAAAGCGAATCTTCTACAGACGATGGTCTTTCCAATGCTCGAGGACATTCTCGACTAGCAGTCACTATTCTCGAAAAGGCCTATTCACACACGACCAATATCACCAGAGCGGAAAAGTTACGATTGGCAGCAGTGACTAAGCTTGAACCTAGACAAGTTACAATTTGGGTGAGTGACTATCTCTTTTTGTTTGTTGACGTCCCATTTCAGACAAGAAAGGGAAAGAAATGGGGAATGGGGGCCTCCGTCGCGCGTTGATGAGCGTGGGCCTAGGCGCGTCCATAAGAACAAAGGGAGGAGAGAAATAAAAATGTCTATCTGCTTTGTATTGCGTACCTTTACTAATACGCTTTGACTCCTTTGTACAGTTTCAAAATCGACGAAACAGGAAGACTGTGGCACATGTTGGCAAATCTTCATCGGCAAGAGAGACACCTAATGTGGCGAAAGGTAAAAAAGGCTCATCGCTCTCCAATACACCGACCCAGAGCGGCGTTGGTTCACAAAAGAGAAAAGCAGTGGACAATTTCGATGATGTTGTACAGACACAGCGCATACGGATAGACACACCAGAAAAGTCACCAACTGCTTCTAGTCATGCATCTATCAATAGCACTTCAGGCTCACCATCGATGATCAGCAGTGTCGACAGTCTGAATTCATGGAGTCGAGGAACGACTGCAAAGAATCGCAACTACAGCAGTGATTCGAGTGTAATGGGAGGCACAGATAAACCACCTTGTATCTATAATAATTCAGAGAGGATCAATAAAACACCAACAGCAGTCTCTTTTGATGATCAAGTCAAGAGTCAACTTGGATACTCTTCCTTTGCTCATCACGATGCAGAAGATGATTTATCTTCTTCTCTTCTCTTCAGTGATACAGGTGTAGCACAACTCGACTTCGATGATTTAGGACTCGACTTGAATTCATTGGTGGGAGACTTGCCATCATTTAGTAATGACGCCTTTGACTTTTCAATGCCTACACCATCTGCTCAGAATAGCACTTTTTCAGGCAATTTGGACTTTGACTTTGGCAAGACACCTCGACAGACTACCTTCACAATTTCTGGTCGACCTACTTCACCAGAAGAAGCAGCTGATCGACTTAGTCTTAGCCCTGTCGATGCATCAGAAGAGATTATGCGAGCTCAACAAATAGAGAAATGGGCTACAAATTCAGATGACTTGATGGAGGAAGGAGATGATGATGAGTGGTTTCTTAATTTAGAAAGGCTTAGTAGAGCTGGTACATTAACGCCAGGTAGTGAACCATCCAGTGGTACTAGCAGCGATGCTCTTACTCCCATGGACATCTTCGACTTTTCATTAGGAGGACTAGCTATCAATCATATTATGGAGGAGAACTTCGATTCATTTCAAAAGGTAGATGGCAAGTCGGTCAAGCCACAAGATTTGCTGCTTGCTACTCGTGACAAGCCCGACGATGTCATGCATACATCTGAATGTGTTTCAGCCAATTGATATTGCATTCCGTAGTCTCCTACTACCTAACCAGGTTGAGGGATTGCCATTGGCCAAGGTAACTCAAATTGAATTCACTTCTCCCTCTTTTCGTTTGTTTATACTATACCCGCTTCGGCACACAATCTATACAATTTTCCCCCTCGAACTTTTCTATATGAATAAGATGATAGTTAACAATCTCTATCCTGCCAGACCAAATTGATATCTTCCAGTGGCAATTTGTTTAAGTAGAGAGTTTTTCTTTGAATTACAGTCACCCCCTCCGACGCACCAGAGAAGCGGTCCGTGTTAGCGTGCATTAGACAACAAATTGAAAATAATGAAATTTAGTTTTTATATTTGGATAATTCAAGCTGAATCGTTTTATTTGCGGCACTCGTTCGCCGTTGCAATGAAAATCGTGAGCTTGGACCTCTTGAATATAGCACATCGTCCGATTCTCTCTGTTTTTTGTCGGCTAACATTCACCTTTGCTTGTCCAAACACTAAGAGAGATAGTACATTTAAGCATATCCCTAAAATAAATTAGTACTGCACAGAACGCGCACCATATATATGCATCAACAAAATAGCCGAGATATGAAAAATTAGTGGGAAAAGATTAAAGAGCGTTTCATTTACACGAGGCAGCTTAGAATTGATATTTCATATATTTGTGGCAATGGGGATGAAAAGAGACAGAATGCGATCGAGAGTATAATACTGCTTACTCTGTCCTTGATAAAGGTGTACTCTCGGTAGCTTGTCGGCATAAATGTTCAGCCAAATATGAGAACAAGGCAATGTCTTAGCAGAAAGAGAGAAGCAGTAATTGATGTTTAAAATATCATATTTTTAGTTGCTTCTCTAAAACGTTTGCGTCAAACGTTCTCTTCAATCATTCTCACTGTTTTACTAGAAGAGCTCCCTTACATAAACCAATCTCACCATACAATGAGAGTACTACAATTGGAATATTCGATAAGCCTGACTATGCTTCTTTTTCTTTTTTCTTCATTCGCACTTGCCTTGCCTGTACCTGCAGACTCAACCTCGAGCGACAATTCTACTCACTCTGATTCAAGTGGCGACTCAATCTCAAGTGACAAAAAGGTAGACGAATTCTTTGAAGCTCTTCGAAAGGTAAAAGCATCCAAATATGCACTAGAACAAAAAGCACAAAAACCACTCACTTCTGCTGAAGCTACCGACTATGCTTTGGCTGGTGTATCAAGACTTGTACGCAGCGAGACTATTAGATCGGAAAGTAACAAATACATAATAACAGAGCCAGGTAATTCAAATTTCATAACTTCTTCTCCTCCCTCCAGTCCTTCCAGCTCTTCTGCTCATTCTAATCCTTCAACCGTATGGTCTGATGATTTTCTCGAAAATTACACACGGTCAAAGAGTCCATCTCCAAGTCATTCAGGTTCAAAAAGCCCTCAATCACCACACTCAGGTGTCAAAAGGTCTAGATCTAGATCTCGTAGTCCTGGTCCATCAAAGAAAGCACATGTATATACTACCAAAAAGCTCAAATGAACAATCATTTATTTCCTTCAGCTGACTTGATTTATTGTCTTGCTATATATATGATTGATCCGAAAGCAGTGTTCGGCGTATGCTTGGCATTATTAATAATTCACCCATATACTCTCGCATTAGACCGAAAAGAAAGGAGGGCGTATCACAATCAGAGTTGCATGAATGTTCTGCCCTTCCTAGTCAATAAGATCTCGCAACTGTTCAGGCCTTATAACAATATTTTATCCAGATAGACTTGTTCCACACTCTATCTCCTGACAAGAACGATTGTCATGTATCTGCTTCATTTTGTGCTGGTCACTATTGAAGTAGTCATTCAAGTCAGCTTAGTGACCGCATCACCACTACCTGTTGGTGACAGCCCTCATAAGATACCAGGGAAAGAAGTAGCTCAGTCCAATCCACGAGATGCAGCTCATTCTACCTATCAAGAGCACCACCAAGAGAACCAGGATATACCTGAAGCAATTTCACAACAAGCGGTGTCTCATACAACTTTCCCATGGATTCAAATGCATCACCCAAGTCAAAGTGTTGTTGAAAGACAGCAAAAGATGCTTGACAGATTTCAAAGAGTGCAAAGCTTACCTCTTCAACGTTCTCAACACCAGCCAATGTTTGAGTCATATACCAATTTAAATGAGCAACAAATTGAAACAGTAGACTTGTTAGGTCATATGCAAACCTCACCATCGAGTGATGAAACTCGTAAACGCTATGAAAGAAGTCAATCAGATCCAATAGGTAGACACTTGACCTTGGACATTGGTTCTTCTGCTAGTCAAGATATATACAATGAAAAGAGAAAGGGAAAGATGAGTGCTGAGCATTCAAGATATCACTTCCCTGGAAACAAAGACTTGCCACCAATTCATCCAAGTCATGCTGTAAACAATCGCCACCTTGGCCCACAGCAGTCTTTCAACAGGCCTGAAAAGTATATTCCGTACCAACCTTCCTTTATACTCAGTGATTTTGATGCAGTAGAACGAGATCATCATATGGTGTCCCCTACTCCTCAACACAGTCAGCCTAGTCATACTCACATTGACCTTTATCAATCAGCAGTATCACCTCATGAACCACCTGAACAAGTTCTTACCCTTGAAGAAGCATCTGAACTCCGTCAATTCAATAAAATTATTGAAAGACATCGTCGTATTCCACCAGAATTTGCTCGAAGAATGAGACACGGTGGAACATCTGAACTTTCAAATGCAGTACACTCCTATGAAGCATCACAACATCATCACAGCAGTCCTCGCTCACCACCTCCTGGACCAAGTATAGACGAGGGTGCTGCATAAACAATTCACTGCACCTTCCTCTTTCCTTTTTGACTGTCTCGGTGAAAACTCGTTATAATGGAAATGCCTTCAGATACAAAATTAAAATTGGATCATACATTTTACAGCCTATACGAATCCACCGAACGGCAACCGAAATTTAGCGCAAAAAAAAAGAAAATAATTCAAATAGAGCTAGCTACACTGATACCTTTAGTGCGCAATTGTGACCCTGTGTCGATATCAATACAGATATGTTATGCTTCAGCCTCATCCCATCAGCAAATAAAACTTATAGCTGAATCATTTCATTGATGAGTCCAGGTGATACAATCGGCGTAGATGATGTTGAAGAAGCACTATTTGCAGTTATAGTGTCGTGTTGGTGTTTGCTCGCAGGTATGAGTAGTACGCCAACCTTTACACTGCCTTGTAGTTTTGTGAAGGTCATAAATAGACAATTAAAAAATAAAAGAGAAGTCTGATGTTCCTCTGATTGAGATAATAAGGCTGTTACTACTTCTTTCTTTTCATTTCAAGTTCCTCAAAATGAGCTACTTTACCGTGCTGGTCATGGTCACTATACTTTTGCAGCATCTGTTACTCTCCAATGCATACCCTATGCTCGGTGAACAGCAGATCGACGTGGAATCAAATCACGGCTCACCTTTTCCTCAAAAGCAAGTTCATGAAAGTATTCCTGATACCACAATAAACTGGTCAGAAGATGACAAGATTAAAGGTGGTATGACAAAGGACAAAGAGACTGCTCATCAACCTCACACAGATTCAAACAAGATCGTATATGATATTAGCAGCAGCTCAAGTGGAGACTATCTTCCTTCACCACGCACTGATACACCACAGAGTCAATTCAAAGAGGTCCATTCAAAACTGCCTTGGTCAAAGCATCATGAAGAACATCAAAAGCCACACTCACCCTCTCAAGATGCTTGGGAGGAGTACTATCATCACTTTCCTCAAGAAAGGGTAGCTCATCATGATACTCATGGCATGCAAAATATGAGCCCTAATTTTGACTATAATCATGACAACTTTGCATCTCAAATTGGTCAACATCATGACAGGAATCATCAAAATAATATCTACAGCCATGAGCAACCAATGGACAATATACACTACGACTGGAACAATTATAATTTACCCTATTCTGGTAATCACAACGAGATGCTTTCCCTTTATCACACTGGGGGATTGAATGCAGCAGACCTTCAGCATTCAAAAAATCATCAAACACCACAATACAATACTTTTGAACAATTTCCTGTTGATTATTCGTTTCCTTTAGCACATGAAACAATTCCCAGTCATCATCATCATCACGATATTAATCATATTTCTAATTATCCACCATCTCATGTTTTCAATCAAGTCAACTCTCTTCAAACAAATGCAAATGGACATCTCCCACTACAATACCAGCATTCCGACTTATGGTCATTTGAGTACGATCAAAAGTATCCAATAGAAGAAAGGAAAGTTGAGAGCTTCAAGAAATTCACGGTCAATAGAAACAAAAGACTTAAAAGACTAGGTCATTCTTTTACGAATGAAGAAGCTCCAAACATGAAGAAAAATAAGATCTCGAATCATTTTGAGCGATTAAAGCAGATTGAAAGCCCAAGTACATCATCATCACCTTCAGGTTCCCCTCCTCCTCCTGGCTTTCCGTCCCTTCCTGCATACAGACGAATCTGATCGCGTGGTTCAGAATAAATGCTAATCAGACTAAAAGACTAATGTAATTAATACATTGCAGCAGAGTATTATTTTAGTTTTTAATTATTTTCATTTATTCATGAGGCGTATTTGTCTTCCCATTATTTTACCTCCAATTAGAATGTAAGCTGATTAAAGTTGGGAGATGCACCAAGCCATAGAAATGGACCATTGTGTTTTTCTGTGCTCATGAAGTAACATCAAGATCGGTTTCATTTCGGTCTTTTGCTCTCCACCGCCCGTATCAATTGTCATCATGTCACAGCCGAGCAAGCTTCCACTAAATAGAATCACTATATTTTGAAAGGTATCTCACTACGTTTATATGCGACTCAACTCGCTCATTCTTTTTCTTACTCCATCTACTACAATCTTCGTTGTCAAGATGAAAACAACTCTAGCAATGCTGGTCATTGGCTATTCTTTTACATTTCAATCGGCAATTGCATTTCCAACTCAAAGTTCAGCAAGTAGTAGCAACTCCAGAGTGAGTAACATAAGAATACTCAATGTGAATCCAGTTCAACATGTCGATCGATTTGAAGACTTGTTTCCTTCCACTTTACCTACACCCATCTTGTACCCAATACAAGATATTTATGCCGCTGTTGATCAACGTAGAGTAGGAGCTGGATTCAATTCAAAGTTGGCAGCAGAACACCAGTACGATTCTTCAACTCCTACTCATAATAAGGCTTCAAATAGGGTAGGAGATCCTATTCCAATGACTCAGTTACAGTCTAGGTTACCTCATCGGTTTCATGATCCTATTTCAGGAAAGTCTCAAGAAAGGGCTACGCAAGACCTACTCGTAGAAGCCAATCAAAGACGTCTGAAGCGTCCATATTCACCACTAAAAGGTCATGCTAGACATCGTAAAGCTCCTGTATTTGTTCAAGGTGATACGTTAATCCCGACTAGTGACTTTAAAATTCCTCCAAACATTCGAGTAGGCCCTCCTGGATGGAGAGGAATAGATATACATCATCCCATAATCAGTGAAGAAGTCGAATCAAATTCAATCAAATCTACTCAATCCTCTGTCGCTTCTTCCAATGCCTTTCAATCTACTGCAACTTCTCCTCCCAAACAATCTCAAGGAATGAAAGCGCAGGAACCTCCCAATCACCGCTTCTTGAGGTGATTAATGTAGATAGAATAGCAGTGCAATTGCAGTTCTAGTGGAGGTATTACCAAAGTAAAGAGAGTCGATTCCATCTACATTTAATGTTTGATTAACTCTAGGAATCATTTACTCTGTTTGGCACCTCTCACTCCCAGTACTGCTTTGCACTGCACTGAACCAGCTGTGAGACGCCTTTAAGGGTATTGTCAAGCCTTTGCGAACCTTGTTTGGCGTCAATGAATGTGTTTTGGCGTTGAGTAGAAGAGCGAAAGCGAACCGAACAAGCTTACTACTTGAATCTTGACACTGCCGCATGCACTTCTTCAGCAAGCAAAGCGTATTTCAATAGCAGCAAATCAAACTATATAATGAGAATTGCATCATATTGAATTCTCCTTTAATCCATAATTCTTAATCACAAGCATGTTTCTTTTTACAGTGCTGGTCACTGCTTTCATTCTTCAGACTACTCAAGCTTTTCCTCTTCCAACCTTACCCGAGCATACCTCTTTCTCTCATACACCTTATCCTGCCATGCATCAAGTCGATTCAGCTTCTCATGTCAATTTGAATCCAGACTCTCCACCTGGTTATGATCTACCAATCTATAGAAACCAAATCGAAGTAAACCGAAAAGCCAAATTACCAGTGCCTTCTTCTTCGTCATCTTCGACTCCCACTCTATTGAGAACACCTTCGCAGAAGCTGGTTTATAATCCAACTTCTGGTAAATTTCAAGATTTTCATGGTCCTACATCGATGAAGGAACTAATCAGTCAGCTTAGTCCAAAACCAAATCAAAGACTACTTTCTACCACTGATGCCAAATTTAGAGATGCTCCATTGTCGCTTCTCTCTGCGAAAACTTCACAAGATTCAACATTGTTTAGACCAACAGTAGAGAAGCCTCAATTGGTTAGAAATCCGGTTTTTCCAAGTGCTATGATGATTGCCGATGCAGAGAATTCTTATAGGTTGAATGAATTGGATCATCGTCTTCGTACCTTTAAGAGGCAATCATCAATGAAGAGGAAAGCAGAAGCTAGGCATGTTGAACAGTATGCAGCAACTTCATCTTCCAGTAATGAATCTTTAAAGTCTGCCTTCAGGGCATACAAGGATATACGACGTCCTAATGCTAATGTACAGAAAAGTGCGTTGGTAGTCGGAGATCCTTTCACTAGAAAGAAACAAGAGTCGTCCTTGCATGCTACATCGTCTTCGAGTCCACCCAGTTCGATTGATAATCCTGTGACAGAACAGGAAAAAAAGATTACGATACCTCATTGGATGAAAGATGATGTGAAGCGTCAACGAACAGCAATGCAATCAAAGGGAAAATCATTGATGTCGCAAAGCGATCGACTCTCTTCTTCAAGCTTCATGTCAAAAGCTTGGCTAGACCGACATCCAGGCTCAAAAGAGAATCCTATCACCCTTTGATGAAGAGTGTGAAATCTTTGCCTGCTAATATGTTTTGATGTACAGCCTTGCACTCTTATTTTTCATATTTGACATATCTAACATTGCGCCCGGTCACTATAATAGTCATAGTCCTTCTCCTCCTCTTCCTAAATCTTGGTCGGTATCAGAAAGCGCCCCTTTCGGTAGATTCAGTCCAAGAACCACATGGTGTAAGCTATAGTCCAAATCCAAGTTCTACAATCTCGGAAGCATAAATAGAAAAGTTTCTCAAAGTACTTTCAGTGGTCCTTGGTTTCCCTGTAGACGCTTATGTTAGACTGTAGTGGCTGTATCCACCTTTACATTCGAAACTCACAAGTAAAGAATAAATTCGGCCAAATTCAGTGATAGCTTCATCTTCCAACGTGCCATCTACAACATTGTGACCTTCTTCATTCAGATATGATACAAACCAATATCTATGATCTAATACTGAACAATGGATTCGCTGTAATGGTAGACCTTCTTTTCGAGTAAAGTGCTGTTGTAATTCTAGAGGAGGCCAATCAGGACAATGACGAGACCAAGCACTACACCCTACAACACCTTGAAGTTGAATGACAGTACAACCACCGACGGCTAGACTGACTTGTGCTACCTTACTACCCGATGAGAATGCTTGATTGATCTTGTAAGGAAAATCACCAGATGGGGTAGGATAATCTGTCCACGCTACACTATGTCCAAAGTTGTATACAAGAACTGCTTCACCTGCTTGACCAAAAGAGAAGCTTATAATACCTTCAACACCACCCTTTCGATCTGGATCAGCTGCTACTCCTTTGATGACTTGCTCCAACATTGCTTTATCACGTCGATCCAAACTATCAAAATTCCATCTTGCTTGATCACTCCAACGAACAAACCAAGTATTGCTAGGTCCAAGGCTGACGACTGCTAGAGTCGAAAGGTCAATGGTCCCTCGATCTAATTCATTCTGAAGATCTGGTGGAATTGCACCAGATGAGCTCCAATATCCATCATTCCAAAATATGGCAGTAGAATCTGAAGTGTGTTGATGAAAGCTTTAATACTTAACTTGCACAAATATGAATTGCACCACTCACCATTGCTAGCCTGTCCAAATGCTACTAGTACTCGATTACTTGGCTGTCTTTGCAATCTACGTTGCTCTGCACCCTCCATGTATGCCAAAGAATTCTGCAATCTCTGATGTCGCTCGTTAACCATTGCCCTATCCGATAGAAGTCAACACCTATTTGTCTCTTAAATGTCCCCTTTTATGACACTCACATATCGTGCTCCATACGATTCAAACCTGCCAAACCGCGGCCAGCCACTGCTGCTGTGGATGTACCAGCATAAGTCATGACTCCAACTTCTCTGAGATAGAGAGCAATGATAGATGGTCGTGCTCATTGATGACAGCCGAGATCCTTTTGTTGGCCCTTTAAAATCTTTTGTAATTATCCTCACCAACAAATGACACAGCTACGGGCAAAAGATCTAAAATGCTCCAAGATCAACAACCCTTCTGAGCCGATTAAACAGTCAGTGGAGGAAGCTAAATAATTTCTGTTTTTTGTTTTTAACTTTTTTGAGTCTAAATTTTGACAAAAGGGCATCTCGACACGACTTTCGGGAAAGCCAACACAAAGGGACGGGACAAAGTATCAATATACAATCATCTTATCTTTTTAGTCTTGTCGAGCAAAGCAAATACCTCTGGCCAGGTGCGGATAATCAACATTAGACTTTGTTGGCTCCCGATTCGACTTCAGTAGGGTGAGGGGATTCGGGAAGCTTTACTGAACCAATGTCCTCCCTGTATCTGCGAACGAAGGTAAAAAGACAAAGAGCGACAATTTAATGAGCATCGAATATTCTTTTCTTGGTAGACAAATGAAAGAGTCAGCCATTGATCAAAAAAAAGAACGAACATCCTTTATATTATGTTGTTGAGCACATGATCTTGACATTCGGACAGTACTAATTAGGTTTATCAATGAGAAAGGAATAGGTTATAGACTTTTTGAACTAAGAGTGAAGAAAATAGCTTGGCAAAGCAGCTGAGAATTGCTGTTTCCTTGCAATCATCAGCGCGTCAGTACAGTCTCCTCCACGCGTTTATTAGCGCCTCTCTGCAAGTTCTTCCTGTTGTTGAATTTTAAACAAGCATTGACCAACACCATCTTCACACTACATAAAATGATGCGACCAGAGAGAACAAAACGGCCACGAACAGCTGCTGATGGAACTATACTATCGAGCACACCAACGCATAAAAGAGCAAAAGTAGATGTTATTCCTGGTGGGTCGACTCCAAAGTCATCAACGCGGAAAGTCTCAAGCAAGAAAGTAACGGATATCTCATCAAGTGAAGTTTCAGATGATTCAGCTATAGATGAAGGTACAGCAAGACATGAGAGGGAGTCTTCCGAATCGAATAAGATAGCACCCCTATCTTCCTTGGATGAGACAACTCTAGACACATACCTGCCAAATGCACGAAATAGAGTATTGTCGATCTTGGCAGGTCAACTACCTCCTTCTGGTGTGGACGAACAAGGTAAACCAGATGGATCGGAATGCATTGGATTGTACGATCAGTGGTTAAATCTTCGAGCTGCTATAAAAGGCACTTTGCAAGGTGAAGGGAATAGTGCGCTCTTGGTAGGGGCGAGAGGAAGTGGGAAGAGCATGGTGAGTGCAGCACTTAATATCTTAAACTAACCGGACTGAAGAGCGGCATTTCCTTTACATAGCTACTCGAATCGGTGCTTCGCTCGGTCGAGACTGTTGGCGAGGAAACAAAGAAACCATACCATCTTGTTGAGCTTGATGGAGCTATTCAATCGACAGATCGACTTTCAATGCGAGAATTGGCTAGGCAGCTCGTCAAAAAGGGTGCCATCAAGATGCCAAAAGAAGGTGAAGAAGGTGCTCTCGATTTTGGATTGGATGATGATGATGAAGAAGTGATGAAGGAAGTGGAAGAAGGAATACTAGATCAGGTTTCTGTCAATGGAGACATACAAGAGGGTGATGTGGATGAGGATGAGGAGAGAAAAGCAGTTACCAATGCTGTACTAGTAAGTAGCTCTTTTTGCTATATAGTTTAGACTACTTTTAGCTGATTTTCATCTCTTAGTCTTCTCTTTCCAATACTACCAGTACCATTCTGACACTACTCTCAACGGGGGCAAATAGCAACAAGAGTCTTCCTCTTATCGTAACCCTCTCTTCATTTGATTTATATACTTCACGACCCCGCCAAGCACTTCTCTACGTCCTACTTGATGCTGTTCAAGCAGGTTCATACACTCCAGGATTGTGTGTGGTAGGTATGACTTCAAGGCTAGACACTACTGATCTATTGGAGAAAAGAGTTCGTAGTCGATTCGGAGGAAGGACGATCAACGTATGGCCAGAAGATGTTTGGGTAGACGTCATGAAAAGTACTCTAATGGCTGGACTAAGTGGTGATACTAGTCCTAGCGGTGTACAATTCGACAAAGCATGGAAAGGAGAAGTAGAAACAGTGTGCAAAGATGAGAAAGTGCTCGAAATGCTAGATGAATGGAAGAGCATCTCGAATGTCGTACGGACTCTCTATAAAACTATCGTGAGTAAGACGTGCTACTGCATGCTCCAACAACAGAAATTGACTTGCACACTCTCTCGCTATATAGTACCCAGTAGTAGCCTCTATTTCAGTCGAGACACCCTCCATTTTTTCTGCTTTCTCGAGTCACAAACGATCTCTGGTCAAATTAGCATCTTACAGTGTTTTATCAGACCTCACAGTGCCTGAATTTGCACTCTTAATTGCTTCAAAACAACTCAGAAATCGAGATCGAGAAATCTTTAATTTTGAAATGTGTTTTGATGAACTCAAGAGGTTTGTTGCCAAGATTGAAATGGATAGAATGGGAGCAGCAACTACAAGCACTACTCTGAGCACACCAGTCGGTTTTAGTAAAGGAAGAGGAGGATTATCTGTTGCCAATGTCGGTCTCGGATGGCAGGGCTTGACGGATCGAAAGAGAGTTATGATGGCATTTAAATCTCTCATTCAACTTGAACTTTTTCAACCGGAAGCCACTCTAAATACTCTTACTATGGGTGTACCAGTGGCAGCGTCAGCAGCTGGTCAGCGAGTGGGACAAACAGTCAGAACAGAATTCCTTAGAGTCAAATGCACCATCTTTCCTCAAGATATTATCCTTGCCGCCAAAGTAAAGAATCGTAGAGAGTCACTAGGCATTCATCTGGTTCAGTGGGCCAGCAGTCAAGGGTGATGCCAATCATTTTAATATCACACACAACTTCTTAAATACCTCATTGCATTCTTTTCGCATAACATGTATACTACAACAAAGCAATGAAGCCACAAGCATAGATATAATTTTGACAACCCTGTGACATCCTTTCAGCTCAGTCGGCCATGACTTGTTCGGTCTCTTCGAGAATTGTTTCTTGCCATTCTTCGACGACTTCGGTGGCTTCTTGCTCCAATTTATCTGGCAAGTCGATGAGTTCCTTTCCTAGCTCTTCTCTGAGTGCTTCGAGGTTGCTCTTGCACTTTGCTCTCCAAGCCTTCCATTCTTCCAAAGCACGTTGGTAGATTTCTCTGTGTTGTAAAGCCAATTGAGATTCTTGAGCCAAGTCCTGCTCTTCGAATGCCTTTCCAAGTTCTCTCAAGTTTCGTCGAACTCGCTTTTGATCTTCCTTTGTGAGCAATGTTCGAGGTCGAGGTCTCCACAATATCTGTTTGAACTTGTCAGCCACAACCTTTTGCAATTCTTGTCCCTTGAAATCCCAGACTGCATATCCATTTTCGAGAGTGTGCCTCCAGACACTGGCACTAGTAGCGACAAATCGACCAGATGGATCCCACTCCAAATCAGTGATACCATAGTGTTCAGCTGAGCCAATTTGTTTGATGTCATCGGCTGGCTTCTCACTTAAGCTACCTTGTCGAATCTCATGACTAAAGTCAACATCGTACCATTCCAAGTCGAACTTTTGAGAAGAACCCATAGTGGCTACCACAACGTGTCTACCTTTTGGTGACCAGAAAACAGTGTTGCATGTCTTGTTATCGATTGTCTTAAGCAGTCGAAAGTCTCCCTTCTTGGCGTCAAGGTGAAAGAAGTTGAGCTGAGTCTTGATAGTGATACCAGGTGCTACTGCTCCCAAATTGGGGTCATTAGAAGAAATAACAACAAAATGACTGCCATTAGGCTCCCAAGCGAAGGCAGTGACTGGATCCTTGAGCTCGACTACTTCAACAGGATAATCCTTTTCTCTCATTCGGAACAATTCAAAGTTGCAGAACATACTCTTCTTAGTCTTTGTGTGCCTATCAACTTTGACACAAAGATAGTCTCCTTGTGGATGCCAGTGCAATTTACAGTCTGAAACGTTGAAGAGATTCTTGCTGCGAACAATCTCACGACTGGGAATGCTCATGACTGTTGCTCTTGCTGGTTGATTGGCTACTTCAGGTAACCAGAAGCAGATGAGATTATCTCTTGGCTTCTTTGCGCCCTTTGGTGGATTTGAACCATCACCCCAAGCTTCGATAGCATCTCTGTCCTTGTCACCCAAAGGACACCATTCAAAGTCAATCACGCCTTCCACCTTGATACTCTTCTTTTCGAGCAAGCCCATACCTGGTAATTCATAAATACTAATTTGTTGACCAGTCATGACTCGTCCAACATACTTGTCATCTCCACTCCACTTCATCATTGGCCAACTAAAGCCTTTTGCGACTCCTCCTTCGCTCTCTTGCACGACGGGGAATGTTCGAAGAAGATGACCAGTTCGGACTTCCCAGACTGCTACTCTGTTTCCCTCGTCTTCAGGTCCAAAGAATTGAGGTCCAGTAGGTGCATTCTCAGGTACAACAATAGCATCGGGTGACCAGGTAACAATGTATTTTTCGTTAGGGGAGAAGTCGACCAATCGAGCATTTGGGTGACTGAATCGCATAAATCTTTGAAGTGAAGTACCTCCCCAGAGAGCAATACCTTGTCTATGCAGAGTAGCTAGGAAAGTTCCCAAAGGCGACCATTGTACATATGACTCTGTCCATCGTTCTCTTGTGTATACAGTCTCCGGTGGTGCACTTCGATTGTGCCAGGCAACGGTCACATCATTGTCTCTACACATGACCAATTGATCACGTCCAGCCTCATCCATCAGCCACGATCGCAAGTGTTCCTAGAACCATATGAGTAGCCAGTCAGCCTCTATAGATATGATGCACAGTGATAAACTACTCACCCTGTCTTTGTATTCTTCCTCTTCGGGCTCTTGATACTTTTCGTCGAGATTGGCGAGCTTTTCAACATCGGTAAATCGGTTCACTGCAAATTTGTGTCGTTTATCAAAGGGGTATCCGTCCATGGTCCTGATTGCGAGCGCTGCATCTTCGGCACTCGCCAACTCCATGAAAATATATCTAAAAGCATAAGCAGAGGTGAGCAAATTTCGCTTTCAATCCTCTCTTCTAGCGAAAAAAAAGGTCAAAACTCACCCTTTGCTCTGTCCATCTTCGCCGTAAGGAACGTGAATGCCATCAATATTGACATCGATTCCTGCATGGCTTCTAAATCGCTTTGCTATCGTTTCGAGTAGCTTTTGTTGCCTCTCTGGGCTAATAACTGGTACATTATCAATCACGAGGACATCGTCTAGTCCTTCATCAAATCCAACAGCATATCTGAAAAGTGAAAAGAAACAGTCAATAGTTGACTCTTTTTACAATATCCACTATGGCGTTGCTCACTTTTCTTCAATGTCGGTAAAGTCGAGTTCGGAATCATCGATGAGCTCCAAGGTCCCATTGGAACCATTCGCGATTGGTTCAGGCATAATGAATAGTGGGATATAAGAATATGACTTTGCTCAGTAGACACGTCTTTTTTTGGAAGAAAATATTTAACAATGGTCGCAGCAAACGGCACTCTCGAAGGGAGAAAAGTGAGAACTAGGCACGTGTTATTGAGCAACACTATCCTACGCTGACTAAGCCAAAATTAAAATTTCTCGACATTTTATCAATTTTGCCTTTTTTTTTTTGGTTTTGATAGAAAGTAGTTCCCAGCTCAGACGACTCCCCTTCATTATCAGCATCGACTAGATACAGGATGCCGAAGAAGCAGGAGAAGGTGAGTAATACTTTAATTATTTAGATGAACATACCTTGTGCTAAAGCATTGATCCTCACCAGAAAACGGCCAAAGGTCGACTGGACAAGTTTTACCACTTGGCCAAACAGCAAGGTTTTAGATCTCGTGCCGCCTTCAAGCTTGTACAACTTAATAAAAAGTATGGTGTATTAGACAAGGCTCGATGCTGCATTGATTTGTGTGCTGCTCCCGGTGGTTGGCTTCAGGTCGCAAGTAAGCAGATGCCTCCAGGTAGTCTGATTGTTGGTGCGTAATATAGAGTCGGTAGGTACAAGGTTGACTGCTTACTAATGATGATCTTGCAGGTGTGGATCTGGTACCTATCAAGCCTATTCCCAGATGTATCACCTTTGCAGAAGATATCAATAGCTTCAAGTGCCGAGATCAGCTGCGGGCCGAGCTCAAAGATTGGAAAGCTGACGTTGTACTCCACGATGGTGCTCCCAACGTTGGTACCGCTTGGATTCAAGATGCATATGCACAATCTGAGCTTGTACTTCAGTCTCTCAAACTTGCTGTTGAATTTCTTGCTCCTGGCGGACACTTTGTAACGAAAGTCTTCAGATCAAAAGATTACAATAATCTACTGTGGGTATTCAATCAACTTTTCAACAAGGTAGAAGCAACAAAGCCACCTTCGTCTCGTAATGTATCTGCGGAAATTTTCGTCGTTTGTCAAGAGTTCAAAGCACCAAAGCGTATCGATCCAAAGTTCCTCGACCCTCGCCATGTTTTCAAAGACCTGGATCCCATCTCTACTACTATGAGCGTGGACAATGTCGATGGTAAAAAGAAGCAGACTATCACAATGGCCACCAATGCAGTTGCAAACGTATTTGAGCCAGAAAAGAAGAGGAGAAAGAGAGATGGTTACGCAGAGGGTGAAATGATATTGTTCAAATCTATTGGAGCTAAAGAATTCATTGAAGGAATTGATGCTGTGGGTATGCTGGGAACGTACAATGAAATTCACTTTAAAACGCCAGAGGATCAACTCTTTCTTGATAATGACTCTACTACTGAAGATATCAAGGTTTGCTGTTCTGATCTAAAGGTTCTGGGAAAAAAAGATTTCAGGAATTTACTCAAGTGGCGACAGAGCATACGTGAAGAAACAGGGCTAGAATTGTCTGCCAAAGCACAAAAGGCAAAAGATGCTGAAGAGTTGGCAGCAAAAGAGAATGTAGAAGTTCTCGAAATGGATGAAGATGAAGCCATTGACGAAGAACTGGATAGATTAAAAACGGAGAGGGACAGAAAAGCAAGGAAAGAAAGGAGGAGGAGGAACGAAGAGCGACAAAAGAGAATTCTCAAGATGCAGCTCTCCATGACAACTCCTATGGACATTGGGATGGACTTAGTCGACGAGGAGTTGCGAGGAGAGGACTTTTTTGATCTCCAACATGGTGGTGGAAAAAGGAGAATTATGGATGGAGAGGAGGCAGAAGAGAGTGATGAAGATGAGGAGGGTCAAGAGAGCAGCACTGATGACGAGGCAGCATTGGATGCAGAAGAAAGAAGACTAACAGCTCTCGAAAGTGAAATGTCTGGTGCTTATGAAGAGTATCGTCAACGACAGTCTGATAGAGATGCCAAATTTAAAGCTCGAGAAGCGCGCAAGAAAGAAGAGCACAAGGATGAGTGGTATGGGTTTGGTAAAGAAGGAGAAAATAAGGAGGGCGATAGTGACGAGGAAAGTAGCGAAGGTGGCTACGAGGAATATACTCGACGAAAAGCGCAGGAAGAAACATTCGACACTGATGATGAAGAAGATGAGCAGGATGACAAAGAGATGCGTGAGGCAATGACCATTGAAAAGAGGAGAAGGAATGCAGAGCTACCAAAAAGTGCCTTGAAGCGTGTCGCAGATACTCATTCAGAAGGAGAAGAACTCGACAGTGCCGAAGAAGCAGAACTCGTTCAAGATCTAGAGAGTGTACAAGACAAAGCAGCCCGTCAGAGCAGAGAAGCAGCGATTTGGTTTGATAACCCTCTATTCAAAGGAGTCAATGACTTTGAAGGAGAAGATGATGAAAACGAAGATGACGAAGATGACGATGTGGATGATGAAGAGGAAGAGGAGGAAGCGGAGGACGAGAGTGAGGAAGAGGAGCTTTCCGATGTAGATATGAATGAAGAAGCCGAGTCAGAAGTTGAATCACTGGAGAGTACTATAAGTGAAGGAGAACAGTGGCGATTTGAAGACGAAGATCAGGATGAAGTCAAGAGGAAGCGGGTACAAGAAAAGGGGCTCAATACTGCAGAAGCCATCACTCTTGCTTCCCAGCTTGTGAATCGAGAGAAAACCAAATCTGATCTCATTGATGAAGGTTTTACAAAGCATAACTTTGTCGATAAAAATGACTTGCCAGAATGGTTTTTAGATGATGAAGGAAAGCATTTTAAAGTCAATATACCCATTACAAAGGAAGCTGTAGAAGCATTAAGAGCAAAACAGAAAGCATTAGATGCTAGACCTATTAAAAAAGTAGCTGAAGCCAAAGCAAGAAAGAAGTACAAAGCAGTACAAAGATTGGAGAAAGCTAGAAAGAAAGCAGAGGGAGTCAGTGAGAATGTGGATATCAGTGAACGAGAAAAGGCAAACAGCATCGATAAATTACTAAGACGTGCAGGAATGAAGCCAAAACGTAAAGAACTCAAGGTCGTTGTTGCCAAAGGAAAGAATCGTGGTCTAAAAGGAAGACCAAAGGGAGTCAAGGGAAGATATCGTATGACTGATCCTCGTCAAAAGAAAGAACTCCGAGCCATGAAGAGGAAGGACAAGGCTATGGGTAAAAAGACGACTAGCAGCAGTAGTAGTAAAAAAACCAAGAGAATTCCCAACGGCTACTAAACTGTTCCTTTTTTTAATTCAAATGTGATCACCTTCCTTCTTTTTACAATGTGAAATTATATGCATCAATTCTTAAACTTGCTAGATTGCATAAAGTGTCTAATCATACATAACCCTGACCACTACGATTCTTTTTACGTTTGTTGCCCTTGAAGTGTTTCTTGCCAGCATCAGCAGATGGCGGTTGTTGTTTATTGGCAGCTGAAGGGGTAGCTTCTGTACCATCATCATTTATTCTACCTCGGAGAACAGATTGACCTGACAATTTGCCACGTCCCTTTGTCATGAATCCAGCTGAATTTGCTTCAAAAAATGCTGCATCCAATGCCTTACTTTTCTTGCCCGGCATGGCAGCTTGGCCACCTAAAGTAACAGGCGTCAAATGGTTTTCATCTCCCTCCACTCCTGTATCGGCTGCTGTGATGGGTGCCAATTTCCTACCTGCTAAACTGACTCTAGCCCTTTCTCTCTGATCTTCATTAAATTCGTCTCCGTCTGTACCTGGTGGTGGGTGAGCATAGAGTAGTTTCGCGTTGACATAATCCTTAAAGACATATCGAGCAGCTCTTGATTCATCAGGATTACCTTGACCTTGTCTTGCAAATCCACGAGCAATAGCATAAGCAGTAAGAACTTCTAATCCAGTAGCTTGACCACTTCCACCTTCTTCCAGATTCTCAATAGCAATACGAAAACCATATGTACCTTCTAAAATGTCCTTTGGTATTCTGCGAGCAATAAGTTCACCAGGAGCAGTATATTCTCGCATTTGATCAATGGGTAGTACACCATCCAATACTAATTCAGCACTAGTAGTGGCGAATTGAGGAAAGACAAGACCAGGACAATCACAAAGGGTGACACTATTGCTCAATGCAATGGTTTGGAAATGCTTTGTCTTTCCTGGAGTCGATGAGACAGACACTTTCTTTTCTCCAAGTAGCGCATTAATAGTACTCGACTTTCCGACATTAGGATATCCTACTAATCCAACCACAAGCTTTGAAGGTATACCATATGCCTCTGTTGCAAAATCTTCGAGTGCTGGAGCTTTGGCCATGAAGAGCTCCTCCAACTCTAATACATTCAGTACTCTAGTTGGATCTTTGGCCAATGCATGGGGCGAAGAATCATCTGCCTCGTGCAGTGCACCTTGGCCTGCACCTTGACCAGCTGTAGTAAGTTCAACACTGCCACCATTTCCTTGACTTCTTTCCTGCTTTAGTGCTGCTTGTACTTTCTCATAATTGGCTTCAAGGATGTGGGATGCAGCCTCTTGACCAACGAGTATCTTGGTTGTTCGAGCTGCGATTTCAACAGCTGAGGCTTGCTGTCTTATACTCCTCACTTCATCGTCCTCGTCTAAGTCGTCCTTTTCGTCTTTGTTTTCCCCTTCTCCTCCTTCTTCTTCCTCCTCCTCCTCGTCCGAATAGTAATTGGCTGCTGAGGCAGCTGCTTCTGCTTCCGCTCTGGCAGCTTGCAAAGCAGATGCATTTGCAGCACTAAAGAAAGCATATTCTATTCCCTTTTCCTCAAAGTAGCTGGCCCATTCGTGCCTTTGACCATCATCTAACAGATCTGCTTTGTTAATAAGGAGCAGATTCTTCCTTTTGCCTTTCTTTGGCTCCTTGGTTTTCTCTTCGTCCTCGTCATTTTCCTCTTCATCATCTTGCTCTCCCAGTCGAACTTGAATCTCTTCGACATACTTTTCTAAATCCTCACATCGGAATCGCAGTGGATTCCTCGCATCTACAATCTGAATAACAAGATGGCTCCTCTCCACAACCCGCCACAGTTGCCTCCATACCTCCAAATTTCTTTCGAAGGGTGTCATGACAAAATTATTCGCTTCTGTCAATTCTGCAAGATTACGTCTCCATTCCAGGAATGACTCCGATTCCAATTTCCTCAATTGTTCTGGTGTCGTCTTGCTATCCCAGTGCGGCCTTCTCGGAACTCTCAATTTCTTTCTATTCTTGTCTTGCCTTCCCAACACTTCTTTTTCTTCCTGGTTACTCAATAAGAAGGGATTCCTACCTCTGGCTCCACTACCACCAGCACCCGATCCTGGAGCTTGTACCACTGTAACATTTCTCCTTTCTGCAGTGAAATCTGCGTCTGCTAATTGCGCTGTACTCAAAAATTCTTCCAAATCGCCTTGATGTGTTACTGATTGTAACCCTTTACCACCTGTTGCAGGATTGATGAGATCAGTCGTATGCATTGCAGAATGTGTTCTATTCTGTGCTTCTTTTGCTTTTCTATTGATAATTGACCTTCCCAAACCTACATTCTTCTTTGAAGTCGGAAGCGGCATATTGACTACTACTTGATGTTGCTTAGATGGTAGTCACAATTAGACTTATCAATTGATTCTGCTTCATGCTTCTTTCATTCTTCGCAATAAATTTTTTCCCAGTAAAAAAATTTCCTCAGAGGTGGAGTGAAAGCTCACACGTGAAGATATTTTTTTTTAGTCAACCTGTTCAGATTCGAGAATTTGAGAATTTTGTTTTATAATTCTTTCTTTACCGAACAAGTAACCTTTACCTACCAATAGAGATGGGGGACAACGAAGCAATGGTGAAGCTTATGACGCTGATTAATGTGTCTGCAGCAAAACCCAATAAAAGGAAAAGATCTGCATTAGTGCCACATACATCTATCAAAAAGTCTTTTGGCAAGAATATTGACATTGTCACCTCAAGAGCAGCAAATATTCTTCGAGAGGCAAAATCTTTTGAATCCGTCAGGAACACTAGAGAGGAAGCTGAAGTTGACGAGAGCACACATACAAATAGCAATGGCACTTCAGTTCTTGAAGGTGCTATTGAATCAGAGGAAGATGAAGAGACTACTACACCAAGTGCTTCTGCTGCCATTCGGGATGCTTTCGACTTTCATTTTGCTTCGGAGGGTGATCATACGTTGGCCGAATTGGTAAATTATGCCACCAAAACTAGCAATGGTAAAGAAAGGGAGTTGAGCTGGAATGCAACAAATACTATTCTTGACAAATTAGGGGAGGTCTCTATAAGCAAGATTACAGGAGTAGAGATGCCAATCGTTACGGAATCAAAACCTCACGCAAATGTATTAGAAGCATTTCGAGGGAAAAAGAAGAAGAGAGAGCCAACACAATCTGAAGTGTCACTGACAAAGCTTCTAGGGACATATCAAGACGTAATGAATACGAGGGTAGAATTAGAGGAGAGAGAAGGAATGAGGCGAGTAATTGCAATGCATGCTATGAGTCATATTCAGAAGAATAGGAGAAGGGTGCTAAGGAATAATGAGCGACTTGCAAAAGCAGCTTCAACAGGTCAAACAGTTAATGCAGATACTCGAGATCAAGGTTTCACTCGTCCGAAAGTATTAGTCTTGCTTCCTCTTCGTAATAGTGCCGCCGCATGGATGTCACATTTAACGGCTCTTTCAACTTGCCCACAAGTTGACAATGCTACCCGATTTGATTCTGACTTCTCGCTTCCTCCCAATGCAATCGACAATCTCGCCAAGCCAGAAGCAAGAGACAAATTTCCTGCCGATCACATTGAAACATTCAAGGGTAATATTGGTGATAATTTCAAAGTTGGTGCAAAGCTTACACGCAAGAGCTGGAAGATGTTTAGTCAATTTTACGACAGCGATGTCATCATTGCCAGTCCACTAGGCTTGCGTCTGGCAATTGAAAAAGATCGAGATTCAGACTTTCTATCGTCAATTGAGATACTGATTATGGATCAAATGGATGTCATGACAATGCAAAATTGGGAACATGTCCAATTTGTTCTTACACACCTCAATCAAATTCCAAAGCAAGCTCACGATGCCGATTTTTCACGTATCAAGCAGTGGTACCTTGACTCGCATGCTTCTTTCATTAGGCAGTCTATTGTTCTCTCTTCATACGACACGCCAGAATTCAGAAGTATGTATCGTTCGACTCTCAAGAATTTGGGAGGCAAAGTTCATCTTACGTCCACCAAGGAGACTGGAGTATTATCATCTGTACGCTCAGGTATTCGTCAAACATTCCAAAAGTTCACATGCAACAACATTCAGCTCGAATCACAATTGAGAATCGAGACATTTCTCAACAAGACCTTCAAGACTATTCAGAAAAGCGCTTTGAGCAGTTCAAAGACGATTATATTTGTGCCTTCATACCTCGACTTTGTTCAATTACAAGAAGAGTTACGAAAAAAGTATGCCGAACACTTTGACTCGTTTGCTATCCTTACAGAATACTCTTCGGGCAAGGAAATCTCCAAAAGTAGGACACAGTTCTTCAATGAAAAGAAGAAATTTCTCATTGTTACTGAGCGATTTGTATTCTATCGACGATATGTACTTCGTGGAGCAAGAACTGTTGTTTGGTTCGGACTACCAGAACATAAAGACTTCTACAGTGAATTGTTGGAAAACATGTTCAAGGCAGGAGATAAAAATGAAGCAGATGATGAGCCAGTCGACGTGGATGATGTCAATGTGATTGCCATGTACTCCAAGTACGATTACCTCAAATTAGAGCGTATCGTAGGTACAAATTTGGCCACTCGGATGGTCAGCGACGAGAAGAATACTTGGCGATTCACATAAAAGATAATCTTCAAGAAATAGATATTATCAATTGTTACAATATGCAATATAATAAGTTGTACGAATTATCATCTCGCGGCTACTTCGATTCCATCATCCTCGTCCAGATCCTCTAAGTCGAGACCAAAGGCATCCCCTGTATCGCTACTATACCCTTCCATTAACCTATTACCCCCATCATCGCCATCGTCCCCTTCTAATCCCATCATAGCTTCATCTGCTTCTCTTAGTATCATACTGAGCGTCTTTTGGCTTCGATCATTGCTCATAGGGGCTGTCTTTGATGGCATAGTTCCTTCTTCTTCACTGTCACTGGCTCTACTGTTACTCTTTCTATCTTTACGTCTGCCTAGGCTAAAGAACTTTTTTGTACCACTTTTGGGACTCTTGACATTCTCACTTCCTGTAGGGCTAGTTAAGGTGCGAGGTGATGGTGAGGTGAGATTTGACCTAATTCCACCTAGCTTTGCAGATTCTGAGAGAGAGCTTGATGAGAGTTGACGGGGTACATCCATTCCTCTTCGGCTTGGAGTTATTGTCGGGCTTTTTAATTGTCGACGACTCATTGTAGGTGAAGTACTAGGAGAGATTAGAGATTGATCTAGAGGTGGGCTTGTTGGTGCCTTTACAGTAGATGGTTTCACTGTATATTCCAAAGGTGGACTTGTCGGAGCTGAATTTGCGAAAAGTGGTGATTGAACTGTCTGATCGAGTGTTGGCTCCATTTTCAGCAGCGATGTAGATTGCATTAACTTTTCACTCTGATCATCAACCTGTGTAGCGACTACTTTATTAGGCGATGCAGGAGATTCAGCCAAAGGTAGCCCATCTCCAAAGTCTATCGAACTAGCAAAAGAAGACAAGTCTAGAAACAACGATGTAGGTCTCTCTATCCCCACATCAGGCAGTTGCTTTGATTTTCTCTTTGGGCTCTTTGGAGGTCTGGGTGGTACGTTCAACGAAGACCTTTTACTGCTACTGGTCGATATCCTCTTTTCATCAAGTACTGGTGCCGTATCGTTCGATTTTTCGTCTACAACAATTGCGTTTGAAGGTGCAGTCACTACAGTAGAATTCTTCATTACGCCATTTGCCGTCAAGTCAGTCTCTTCTTTGTTGGTCACAGGATCTATAGGAAGTGGGTATTGTGATTGTTTGACTTCATTGAAGGAGGGTGTGTCTGTCTCTGTTGCTAGATCTGCGGGTGCTAGTTGCAGATCGCTCCTTTCGCGAGATTCCAAATTTGCTTTACTCTTTGGAGATCCCTGAATACTCAGCACTGTGTCGTGACTACTAGGTGGAAGGCTTATCTTTCGCTGTTTGGGTGTTGCTTCAGTACTAGTCTCGACGATAGCCTGACTTGTCTCTTCACTTTCGGCCGTCGAACTTTCACTGGCTTGCTTCTCATCGATTGGAGACTCATCCACTTTTGCCGCAACTACTGGCTCTTTCTCAACTTTATTGCTTTTGTCTTCTTGTCGTACCTCTATCTTAGGCTCTTTCGTCTCTGCCTTGATTGAGGTGTCATCCACTTCAGTCTTCTTTAATGACTCTTTTACTTCAGTCTTGATCGCGTCTTCTCCCTCTATAGCCTCGGCAGAAGACTCAACCTCCTTTACAAGGTCATTCTTTGCCTCCATCTCCTGCACAACAGGTGCAATTTCATCTGTATTTACTTTGGCTACTTCGATAGAACTAGCTGTGCTGCTTGGTCTGCTGGTTCCGCTTCCATAACCTTTCTCCCTCGCCCGTTGTGCTACGTCTCTCGCAGCTGCCTCATTTCTAGCTTTGTCTGCAATGCTACCTGATCTATTGAGTCGTGTACCATGAGAGTCAAGTCCCGTCGGAATGGTGCCATCTAATAAGAATGCCTCTGCTTCTTCATCTGTCATCTTTATGTCGCCCAATCCAAGTGAAGCCATTAGATCATCGAGATCTTCTCTACCCACTATATTCTCAGCTTGATCTGTATTGCTTGCCAACCTAGTACTACGAAACGCATCTTCTAATTTGTCACCTTTTGACACTGCTTCTTTGACTTTTAGCGAAGAAAAAGAGCGTGATGATATCGAGGCCTGTGCTTCAGCGGCCAGAGCCTTGGAAGATAGCTGAGACGAATTAAAGCGAGCAGAAGGCGATACCCTTGAAGAAGAAGTCGTTGTAGCTGATCTTTGGCTTTGATCTCCCATTCTCGCCAGTCGCAAAGGTTTGACTCCAGCATCTGCCGAAGGTATATAAGTCCTTGGTACTGTTGGTTTAGAAGTTCCTATACCTAAAGAGCTGGGATACCTTCCCTGACCCCTCTCAATATTTCCATTAGAGCTGGAAGGTACATCTTGCTGTAGCTTAGATGTTGCATCTCCTTCACCCTTGGAGTCTTTTCCTGCTTCAAGGATCTCATTAAGTTCTTCTTCTGTCAAATTGAGGTCTGATATGCCTAATGAATTAAGGAAACTCTCCGCATCGTGCTCTTTCCGGCTCCCAGATCCTGAAGGCGCAAATGGTAGTGCAGGTGCCAACGACGTATTTGATGGTGCTCGTGGTTGCGCTAGTCGAGGCAGCGTCGCAACAGAATGAGACATTGTCCTAGGTATTGGCTTTGATGTGCTATCCTTCAGATCAATATTGCTAATATCGGATAAAGTAGAGGATAAAGTAGAGGATAAAGTAGACATATCTGGTAACGATGGAGCTAGTCCGGCCTCTGCATCCTTTTGTACTCTGCTCTCATCAATCTTGAGAAATAAATCTAGCTCTCCAAACTCTATTGATTCTTCAAACTCTTCAAAGGTTCCTCTCCATTCATTGTGTACCAATAAACCTGGTATTTGAGGATCCCTCGCCTGCGGGTAAACTTGAAGTAATGAGATGTTGCCGTCGTCAATCAGCGAAAGTATAAAGCAAAACTCACCTTCCTCCTCCAACGACTTTTCGCCTCTTCATCACCTGCTAGATCATGGTATACGTATGGAATTTTCTTTACTGATAAAATCGATACATAACGCTCATGTCGACTTCGTATTTTGTGATTACTGAGAATTGATGTGCTAAATAGCTCAACCGCGGCTGCTTGCGATGATGCCATTCTAAGTCAAAACTTGCTCCTCACAGGCAGACCAGCTGAACCCTAGCTTTCGCTCGACGGCAGTAATCGGAAGCAGTGAAGAGATGTAGTAAGGATTTGGATGATGAAGTTCGGTTGAAATGACAATGGGATTGCAACATTCGACACACACACTTATTCCCAAATGGCACCCTTCAAATGTGAGCTTTAAATTGTCCGAAATTTGGCTCACACGCGTCGTTTTTCTCTTCCTCCAACACTCGCACGTCCTTGACGGAGTGACGTTGAATGCGACACCAATTATGATAGTCAAGGTAAAAGCGGCCATACGAAAGAAATGTAAGTGAAAAAGGCCTTTCACACCCCATAGACTGCATGCCATACAGAAGAGCCTCACTGTACTATCACCTGTAAGGATCAACAACACCATTGCGTTTCTTTACAAAATCAATACATTGATGGTCATAGTACAAATTGATGGGTAGTCTCTACGAAGCTTTTAGATTGGCTTGATCTAGAAAGAAAGGAGAGAACATTAGCTCTAGTATAGTAGGTGTGCACACATCGGTAATTCTACTCACCTTGAAGTGGAGACTGATTAAGCTGAAAATTAGACACTGACGTATTGTGGAAAAAATGTGAGCAATCATCCGCTCAGATCAAAATATACTACTCTGCGACTAACTTTAAGATCCTGTACGAGATAGTAGAAGACACGTAGTCCTTCTGGATCATCCGAATCTTGCACCTCTACTAGTGAGCCAAGCTTAGCGGTCTACATCAAAGAAAGTATGGAAGTTAGCATTATTTGAGATGCGCATTTACAGTAAAGTTCACTTACTTCAAAAGAGATATGCTCATTACCTAATCGAATTTCTAGCTCTTGCCTTCCTACTACATTCTTCTTTGGCCACTTTGCATCATCTTCTTTCATAATTTCACTTTCCTCTACTAATTGTCGAATCTGCTGCACCATCAATTGACCTACCCACACTGCGACGTGAGAGAAAGAATTGAGTCAACACCACATCATAAACTAATGAGATCGTTTAATTACTCACTCTCTTTACGGATGAGACTGTCATTCCTGTAATTTGAATTGTTTGCATAACGTAGTCGACCTCTTGAATATTCAAATTCTAGAAATTCATGCCCATGCTGCCCTTGGTGACCGGTACTGACAAAAGAAAGAATATCAGTTGCTGTATAATTGTACCTCACAGCTCCACAACGCATGCTACTCACTAATACCTCACGTAGAAGTCAGTCATGATTATAAGATGATGTTAAAGTGAAGATGAGAGCGCTCATTTCTGCGAACTTGTGAGTATTGTGATTGCAATTAGAAAAAATCGACCACGTGGCGTAATATGTTTATTACTCGAAATCTTGTAGGCAGTACCTTCTAAAAGTGGAGGAGCAAAGAGCAATGGATTTTGCCTAGGGCTAGTTGATTCGAGTGCGGGTCAAATTTCCTCCTTTCACTATCACTTTAACATCTTATCAGAAGAAGGTAGAGCTTTGATATATATCTCTATTCAGCATGTCTCAATCACTCGAGCTCAAGTCGAGCAACAAGTGCTTTGGAGGAGAACTTCGAAAGTATTCATTTCAATCAAAAGTACTAGGTGGTTTACCTGCCAACTTTAATTTGTTTTTACCACCAAATGCTAGTAATGCACCCATTCTTTACTATTTAGCAGGTTTGACTTGTACAGAAGATAATGGCGCACAAAAGGGTGCTTTTCATGAAACAGCAGCAAAAGAAGGTATTGCTGTAGTATACCCTGATACAAGTCCTCGAGGTGCCAAGATTGAAGGTGAAGATGAGAGCTATGATTTTGGTAGTGGTGAGTAGAAAAGACAGAAGGCCGTCTTTGTTTTCCAGTACTGATCTATGGTAAGATACGCACAGGTGCCGGCTTCTACATCAATGCAACCAAAGCGCCTTACAGCAAGAATTACCACATGTATGATCATATTGTCAAGGAGCTACCTGAAGTTCTCAAAGCAAATAAACTTCCAGTGGTGAGTAGAGCATACACAGCCCTTTTACATTTACAATATCGCATTCTGAGTTCTTTCTTCTGTCCACAGAACACCTCCAAAGCTTCAATTTGTGGTCACTCTATGGGTGGTCATGGTGCTTTGACTCTATACCTCATCAATCCAGGACTGTATCAATCTGCCTCTGCTTTTGCTCCCATCTGTCATCCAACTCAATGCGCTTGGGGAAAGAAAGCATTTGAAGGTTACTTTGAGAATGGATTAGAAGACGGTAAGAAGCACGATGCTACAGAATTACTCAAACAAACAGGTGGCCCTTCTAAGCAAACTCTTCATATTCTAATCGATTCTGGACTTGGTGACAACTTTTACAACGATAAACAATTGCTACCTGAAGACTTTGCAAAAGCAGCCATGGAAGCAGGTTATAAGGATGAAGATGTTTCAATTCGACTACAAGATGGTTACGATCACAGTTACTTTTTCATCTCTACCTTTGTACCCGAGCATGTCAGCTTCCATGCAAAGTACCTAAAGTAAAGTACCTCTTAAATGACAAGTAATAAATGGCAATTGATTGGAAACCGTGATTCGTGGTAAAATTTTCAGTTTACAATTCATTATTTCTTACATACACACAATCTAATTTGCTCGTATTCAGTTTTGTTGTTGCACACATCTACCTAACTTCTGTACAGTGCTCGCTTAGCAACCTTGACAACCAGCTCTGGGTTGGGAAAAGAAAGGTCTTCCAGATTCTTGGCATATGGGGTTGGGACGTCGGCACCAGTGACACGTTCGACGGGAGCGTCGAGATGATCAAAGGCATCACTCTCCATAATTTGAGCGCAAATTTCTGATCCTACTCCAAAGGCTGGGAATCCACCTTCAACGGTAACTAGTCTGTTGGTCTTCTTTACACTCTTGATGATAGTCTCAATATCAAGCGGTCGAATTGATCGCAAGTTGATGACTTCAGCTTCAATTCCTTCTTCCTTTTTGAGAATTTCAGCGGCGGCCATACTGTGTGAAACTCCAAGAGTGTGTGATACAATTGTGATATCCTTTCCTTCTCTTTCTACCTTTGCCTTTCCAATGGGCAAGACAAAGTCATCTGACATGCATTCAGCAGAGACAGGGAAGCTCTGACCGTAGAGGATCTCGTTTTCTAAGAAGACGACTGGGTTAGGGTCACGAATAGCGGCCTGGTAAAAGGACAGAATATCATGTCAGCAGCAGTCTGCTATGAAATCATAGAGAGGTACTCACTTTAAGCAGACCTCTGCAGTCTTCAGCACTCCATGGACTAATGACCTTTAGACCAGGAATCTGTCCATACCAAGCAGAGTAGTCCTGAGAATGTTGAGCTCCTACACCAGCTGCAGCTCCATTTGGTCCTCGAAACACAACAGGGCAGGGTACATTTCCTCCCGACATGTAGTATGTCTTACCTCCAGAGTTGATGATTTGATCAATAGACTGCATAGCAAAGCTAAAGTACTCATATTCTGTCAATTTTAAGCTCATCAGCCCTTCTATCGGAAACTTTAAACTTACTTGAATGTCATAAACTCGCAAATTGGTCGCAATCCACTTAAAGCAGCACCAACAGCCAAACCAGTAAAACCAGCTTCAGTGATGGGTGTATCGATGACTCGTCGTTCACCAAACTTGTCTAGCAATCCCTTGGTAATCTGAAGATCGAACAAGCATGTCAGCTTTTGAAGTAGAACAGTGAATAACACGAGACTTACTTTGTAAGCACCATTGTCTAGCAGAAGAGAAAAAGAGAGAGAGAGAGAGATAACTCTTCGTTAGTCCTCTGTATTTCTGTACAACCATAAATTGCTACTCACATCGAGCAACTTCTTCACCAAGAATAAATACTTTGTCATCACGCAACATCTCTTCCTCCATGGCACTGTTTAAAGCGTCACGAACAGTCATCTCTTGAGGCTTTGAATCACCACTAGCGTATCGTCGTCCATTTGAGACGCTGCTCACTACAGTCAACCGAGCAGCTTCTTGTGCAGTTCGAGCGATGGTGGAAGTTGAAGAAGACGAGGAAGCAGTACGTGGTAGGAGAACTGAAGAAGAGGGAGCTGCTGCACTACTGTGTAAAGAGCGAGCACCCCATCGTGGCAATCGAGCCAAGGCACTACGAGCGGCAGCCATTACTAGAGCGTTGCCAGCGGAGATTTATGGAAAGAAGGACGACAGGAGTACTACTGATAATAGCAACGACAAAGGTTAAAAAAAAAAGAAGGAAGAAGTTCTCAAGCAGCTTTTCTTGATTTTTAGTTGGTGCAGGACGATTTTGGCAATCTGGCGTAAATTTTAAAAAAATTACAACTCTCGGAGTATCTTTCTTGCAACGGTTGGGTATTTTTATAGCCATGTGGCAAATGTGGCACCAAATAATTGTTGCAAAATACGCGAAACAATCTTAATACCCACCCACCATCACGAATGAGAATTGAATGAGTAAGGTGTGCTACAATCTGTCGAGAGGGCTGTAGACATTCTCTTTCATATTCACAGTCTCTTCGGCACTATACAAGCTGTCACATAAAAACAGAAGTGCTGCCCTCAATCGCACTGGTACCTTTCTAGTGTAAAGAGAATAACATTACAGCTCGATTGAAACACAAATACTATGTATTGAGGTAGGAAATGATTTAGAAAGTAAAAAATGGTAATACAAGGGTATAATTGCACAAAGAGCACAAGTAAGCATATTGTTGAGGTTTGATCCAAGAAGATGAGGATTGTGTGAAATCCAGCTAAGCAGGGCAGAAGCGCTTCCATAAAAGAAGGAATGCAACGAGGTAAAGAACAATGAGAATTTTGATGATGGGACCAGTCAATGGTGATACTCGTTGTTGCTTATTTCTTAAAGCTTCAAGTTCTTCATCGCTGAGGTTGGCCATTCCTTTTGCTTCTACTACAGTCTCGTATCCACGAACAACGGCATCCATAGCATCCCACCAAGTTCGATGAGCTGCAGAAAGTTGAGCTCGTTGACCCATTGCAGTTCGAAGAGATCGATCTCGGATTAATCTTTCGAGGAGCATACTGTATGATCGAGCGCAAGCATGAAAAGCAGGTGTGTTGAGGGCCATGCTATTGGCAAAGTCACCGACTGTAGGAATAGGAGTAGCTAGACCGCATGCTGATACTTTTGAAGGAGAGTAGGAAGAAGAACTTCGCTCATATGCTGGTCTAAGTTTGGAAGCAGCTGAAGTGGCAGCATTAGCAATGTCGGATACCGAGGGTAGAGTACCAGAAGATGATTGGCTTCGAAGTGCTGCCAATCGTGGAGAAGAATGAACAGTTGGTGGGAATGGTTTCTTGGGAGATGAAGGGACGATGCTGGCTGATTTCACATCGAGCAGCAATCCAGTTCTACCATGCGACACCAAGTCGGATGTTCCTTCTGCATGCAATCCTACTACAGGCAATCCACTGGCAAGAGCTTCTAATACCACCTGACCAAAAGTTTCTGTGAAGCTAGGAAAGGCAAAGACGCTACTACTTGCGTACATGGCAGCTAATCTTTTGCCCTTTTGGTGTCCCATAAAAGTAGCGTCTAATTCATACTTTGCACATAGTCGAGTCAAGTCAGCTCTTGCAGGCCCATCACCAACAAAGACCAGCTTAGCATTGAATCGAACAGCGGAAGGTAAAAGTTTGAATGCTTCAATGAGAAGGCGAATGTTCTTTTCCCATGAGATTCTACCAACATATAAAATGACTGTCTTGCTTTCGGGTCCGACATCAGCTGCAGAAGAGATGGACTTGATGCTTTGTGTTGGTATAGCAGGAGGAGGAAGAGCAAATGTACCGCCAGGTAGATCTGGAATACCAGCCAAACTGTCGTAAGAAGGTGGTGGGCTCATTTCCGGAGATCCAGTGAGCGAAGGTCCGCTCGGAGGTGTACGAATAAAACTCTCATCATCAGGACTTGAGCTATTTGATGCCGAAATTGAACGGCGCTTGGTAAAGACGTTTGATCTAGGTACTTGTACACCCATTTTGTTAGCAATTGTCATCAGTGCAAATGCTTCTGCTTCTGAAGCGCTAAAGTTTGAATTCACTTCTACTGGCTTCGGTGTGCATCCCCAGCTGCTTCGCAGATTGTCATCCCGAGCAGATGGCTGTTCCAAAGAGTTGATTAGCGCTGTTCCTTTACGAAGAATGTATTGTTGATACTCACTGTAAAGAGTGTCGTATCTACACCTCTGCTCCAGATTTCTACATTTGAGAACCCTTTACCCTGCAGCATTCGTCGAGTACTTTCTGAAGGACAAAATACCATATCACATCGATCGTGCAAGCTACGTGTCAGCTTCCACATAGTCTCTTCTAACCAAGGAAGACCAAATAAGGTAGCATAAGTCGGTAAGTTGGTGTGGTAGGATGAGACACAAGGTACTAATGGAAGCCATTTTTGTACTACGGGTAGCATCTGAGCACCTAACCAAATTGGATCAACAAAGTGAATGACGTCTGGCTTGAATTGTTGTAGTCTTCGAATAAATCGTGGTCTCATGAAATTGAGTTTAAGACCTGGATAGATGATTAAAGGTACCCCAAATGTTCCTACTACAGGATGACCAGCATATTGTCGCTATTTGGAAAAAAGGAGGCGTAGAACAGTGAGTCGTTGAGATCCCTCCTTTCGCCATTCCACGCAGGCCACAGCTCACCATTCCCGTCTCAGGTCCACAAACGATTGCTTCGTGACCCTCTTCGTTGAGATGCTCCAGTAGACGAGCCAGTGTACGTGTCACACCATCAACTTTGGGTAAAAAGTTCTCTATTACACGTTTAAACACGTTTAGACACGTCAGCATACCATTGCCACACATGATAAATTTCTCAATACTGACCAGTGATGATAGCCACTCGTAACTTGCGCCTCTTTTGATCCTGTGTTGGATATGGAACAGCCCGATTACTGTTGCATGACACGATAGACATTGTTTAGTAGTACGATTACTTAAGACGTACGGAAGGGTATTGATGAGTTTGGGTGTAATGAAGTGTCAAGGGAAGGAGAAAGGCGTAAAGAGAGAAAAGAGTAATATTTGATGTTTTGGGATCATATATACTGACCCCAAAGAAAGATGCAATGTGTTGACCACTACTTAGTGGCACATAATCATGTTGTCCGCTAAGAAAAAATTACCGACTCGGTCTCACCTCTCATTTACTGCCCTGTCAAATTTGCTGCACTTTTTTTTTTTTTTTACCTCTTCCTTTCTTTTCATTTCTTACTCATGTGCATAGAACAACACTCTCGACCCTTAATATTTTTAATAGAAAATACCGGAGAATACTAGTCGTTCATTGCCTGCTGATGGTAATAGGGGTATCGGTCATTATTGAAAAAGGAAAAAATAAAAATATAATAAAGAGTTGGCTTAGGGCACGTTTGAAGGGGTGAAGTAAAAGGAAATCTATCGGTGAAGAGAGAGAAAGAAAAAAAAAACTGATAAAAAAAAAATAACCTTAATCTGAGATACAGAATCCCTTGATTTTTAGTGTCGCAGGATTCCGATAAGCGAACGTGTTTTGACAACGACTCTCCCTATTTTGAGCACTTTGTCACACTTATGGTCGGTCACACGTTCCCTTGACACGCATTAAATTTTACCTACACATTGGTCGCGCGAGAATAATCAATGGACTGCTCCGTCTTTGACCACAGCTTTAAAAGTCTTCTACTGCTCTGAATGTCCATCTCGTCTTTCACTAGAATCCCCGAGCTTAGACACTTGTAATACCTTCGGCCATGTCAATCACCGGCTGGTGCCTCAACGCGGGCGAGTAAGTCTTTGACACGAGCTACACACGAACTACAATAGTAATGATGCGAAATTGTTAATCTTTTGGTATAGTACAATGAAGCTTGGCGAGATCTTGTTGTAAGCGGTACAGTGGTATATATACAATGAATCGAACGAGTCAAATGGGATGAATGGTGGAGGGGAGAAAAGTCAAAGTCAAGGTGCTTGATTTGCTGCTCTTATCAATTGACTTCTTGGTCTTGGACAATGTCGACTTGAATGGCTGGCACTTGGCAGCGTAGTCGATTCACTTTTTTGTTGTTGAATTTTCTGTATATGTATGTGCCTTGATGGAGAAATCATTGCATTGTCATTGCCAGAATGATTGTTGCTTGTTTGATGAGCAGAAGTTGGCAAAAGGACCTTTTTCCGAGCTTCGGTCTTAAATTTATGAGGGACAAAGCCAAGTGCATCTAATCGAGCCTCTTTTTGCATTTGCAGTACTTGTCGATCTATGACTTCTCGCCTTCCCTGTTGGATAATACAATTCTTCACCTGTTGCTGACGTCTAATTCTCTCATTTATAACGGCATCATGGGCTTGCCTCTGTCGTACATCTTCCACTTGAAGAGCTTCATCATCTTCGTCTTCTTGACCACCAAGCCGAATATGTCGGCCTAGTTCATCGATACCCCAGCCCCTTCTCATCTCTCTTGAGTGCTGCTCAAGCTTCTTCTTCCGATTTATCTCATCTTGTCGTTCCGCCCTAGTCTTTCGTGGGGCTATCCTTCCTATTCTTTTTCTTGCCTCTTCTACATCCATCTTGTGTCGTTCAATCGTATTTTCCCATAGTGGACACTTACCATGATTAATTCCTTTACCGTCTCCCTCCATGTCAAAGTGACGATACCCGTCGCCACTGACATCCTTACGGCAGCAGTAGCACATGTCCATTTTACAGACTGTACAAGTCATCTTGTTGCAACTATTCATCGACTCTTCCTTGACAATGGGAGTGCCACAAGATGGTTGCGGGCATCTTCGAACGAGTACAGCTGAGAGCTGCTCCTCAGCTTGATGTACGTCTCTTTCTTGCAATTCAATGTGGTACTCTGTAGAATAAAGGCGATTAGCATATTAAATTGGTAGAACACCGTAATGATTTAGAACTCACCGGTACAGCTTTTGGGTAGATGTTCCAGTCGTTTGCATGATCGACAGCTTACTTTGCCACAACTTTCCCCAATACAGTAGAAAAGCTTTTCTTGATTGCATGTAATGACGCATGCATAATCGCAAAATGGGCAACTCTCTAATCCTTCAAGATTTGCTGACTTTATTTCTTCTTCCGTCTTGAGTCGCTCCCATAAGAGAAAGGTAGCATGATCCAGAAAAGCACGAACCTCACTGGGAGATCAAGATATAATTTCAGCAGGGCTCTCTAAATTCTTTGTCGATTTGTCGAGAGTACGTGAGACTCACCTTGTCTCAAAGACATTGGAGCAACCCTTGAATCGTAGTAGAATCTATTGGTCAGCTTGCAATGCGAGGTCAATTTAATGCCGATAAACTCACCTTCATTGACATGCAAGGTAGAGTACTCTTTCTCATCCCTATTTGAGTTTCTGCCATACGTCTGGCACAATTCTTGCAAAACATGTGACCACTACTGCAACAAGTCGCATCATTTAGCGGTACGTCGACAGTACAGCATATTTCACACTCAAAGCCTTCCAGGTCTATTTGTGGTTTGCTTGTGCTAGGATCAGTCACGACTGAATCTCCCGGTCGTTGCCTTACGCTTTGTAAGGTGATTTGTTCACTCGGTCGTAGAGATAGATCATTCGAGACAATTGTGGCATTGGGTAGAATTTGAGCGGAAGTATTTGCAGGGGAAATGGCCGGCACAGGATGATGGTGACGAGGCGCATGATGATATATTTTGGTGGGAAATAAGACAGTTTGACGCTGGTGAACATAGTGAGTGGATAGTAGAGGAGGTCGCTGGACAGCAATATGCGCAGTAAATGGTCGTGTTGGAAGATTTGGATATCGTCTAAATGAGGGAATAAATACTACAGCTTTTGAAGTATTAACAAAGTGGTCTAAAGGAATGTGAGATTGAAATAGTTGAGGTTTTGGAGGTAGCGGATGTCTAGGAGCAGTATAGCCATTAGCCATCAGTAAGTAGATAAAAAGGGGTTTCGAGTGGGAATTTGTGTGTAGGTTAAGCTGGTGTAGTAGAGTTTCAAAGATTAAATGTCTGCTACCATCTACTCTCGTTTACGCATTGCGACTCAGCAAAAGGGTATGACTAGAGAGGTAATAGATTCCGCCAGTCGTAAGGTTGAGTCGTTACGGAAGATGAGTCAGTGCGAAATTTCTTTTGAGCCTCCACCCTCTCTGAAAGGCAACCTAATATTTTTACACTTAATAGCTTCAAAAAAAAAGCGTCAATTTGTGTCAATCATCGCGCTAAAATCACCGCATCAAAAATCAAATAAATTCACTCATTACCTTACGCACCTGTGATGAATTTAATATTTTTTAAACGTAAACTCCAGAGTCATCATTTAAGTATTCAGTAATGAAATTAAATATCCTTTACCCGGCCCGAGCAAAGAAAACCTTCGCAGAGGCCTCACTTCGATGAAGGTGGAAAGAAGAGGTAGGTTACACAAAAGAAACAATCCAGTGAGAAAAAGAGGAGAGAGAATGGGGAACAAAAAGAAGGGGGAAAAGCGCTGGCCTACACTACTCGGCTGTGCCAAACTCGGTTGTATAGTTGTCACCTCTGTTGTAGGCTACTCGAAGGTTCGGAAAACTTTCCTGATTTCTTGCTTCAAGGTCTACTATTGATACATCAGTCGTACTACGAGCCAAAAAGTGAGGCACTTGAAGATGAGCTGGCATAGGTTCAGAAGCAATAGTCACAGATTCATGGATAGAAATGGCAAATGTAGCTGTCTCAATGTTGGCATTACCAGTAAATGTGCTTTGTTTTTCCAAGTCTGTCATTTGATATGATTTGTTTAAAGAGGTCACGCTGGGTAATGACGTAATATCTTCTGTTTTCGAAATAGTTCCACCTTGCTTCCAAGTTCAGAGTCTGCGATTATATCAGTAAGCGTTTCATCTGCTTCTTCCAACCAAATCCCTTCCTTTTGAGTTGATTTGCGGCTTGCAAGTGCAATGGATTGGTGAGTAGACTTGCTAATTGCGCTTGTAGATGTATTTGACCAAGGTAAGCGAGTATGTCTATTTCCTGATTTTTGACCTCCTTGTCCTGTTTCAGCAACAAGAAGAACATAAAGTCGAGTGGCAGCCAATACACTAATTGTTTGAGTTGGTACAGCTAGAATTATTGTCATCACATCATTGAGATTGAGAGCGCAAAAGATGATGAGTAATACGTTGAATCTGATTAATTTGATATTATTAGCAGACAAACACCGAAACTCTTTTAGAATCATTGAATCTCACATTAGAGTCACAATAAAGTATATAATACCTTGCTCCATTACTGTTGGAATAAAATTCAGCGCCAAGCCAAATGCAACTCACAATCCCCTTTATACTCACAGACAGTTCCAATTCTAGATCTCCCATGAGATTTGAGTACGCCCGCCAATGTCATACATAATACGAATCCATCAAAGCATACAGTCGCTACAAATTTGACAATATACTGAAAAGGGATTGGATCAAACCAACAAGCACCTCGATCTACCACCCATGGTTCACCTATACCCTCTTGCCAAGAGCCACGAATATCCAATACGCCAACACACCAGACTGACAGTAAAGCAAGCCAAAGAATGAGAAGGGTGAACTTGAACTATGAAGAGATTGTCTTTAGCAATCATCAGCTACAAATGTACAAGTATGTACTCACCACCTTACCACATTGCTCTTCCCAAACACATAGAGTACGAAATGCAAGAAGAGCGCTACATAAACATGTGATGACTGCCATAAATACCTCGCTGCAAATCATAAGTGTATCACAGGGAATCTTGAAGGAAGGTTCACCAACTATGAATGTGACAGTCCAGTAAGGAAAGTAGGCCAACTTGACGACAAGGTAACAAAATTGTGGCCATCGAATTCTACTACTCTTTCTTCTTTCTGTTAGCATTGCAATATCAAAACGAATGGAATGACTAAAATCGACAGCGACAGCGCCAAGACAGATAAGGCAAACAAACTTTGCTGCCTGCAAATCGCGGGCCATTTCCACTGGATCATGCCATCCAGTGGCCATATTGAAAGGAAGAAAAGGAGAAGGAGAAATGGAGGAGGAAGAAAGGTACTCAGAAGATGGTGTGAAGTGAAGTATGATGAGGGAAACTAAAGTCAAACATTAATGGGAAAGGGGAAGCGCAATTTCGAGGCATGCAAAATGATGTTTAGCATTTTATCCCTTGCTTCTGTTCACACTGTTTTCTACTTTAAGAAAGAGTCGCAGACTGGAACAGAAATATTTCGACAGAATTTCTAGAAAGGATTTGAAATAATATTAAACAGAAGCACAATTCCGGAATTAATTCACATAATTCTATTTCGCTGCTCGATAGTAAATGGTAGTAATATACTGTGAGAGAAGAAGACATGTCAGTGCTAGAAGTACAAAGTACCTGGCTGCTACTGTTGCTAACCTTTTTACGATATCTCATAGTACATCCAGTCGCAATCACTCCTGACTTGATAGCACTTGCAGTCAAATGCTGCAGTACTGCGTGGTTGGGGGCTACAAGGACAGAATATTAGCTACATCTCCTTTGATAAACCACACAGCAACTCACCCGGCAAGACACTATTATCATCGACAGCTCCCGCTACAGCGGCTGGTGAGCTATTCAATATAACTTTCTCTAACTGCCTTGGTAATGTAGGAGGTACTGGTACACTACTAGGAGGTTGTGGTGGTGGTTCCTTTCTACTGTTTTTACTTTCCACATGCATTTCCAATTCATTTCGATAAGCTTCTTCGGCTGCCTGAGCCTTCATAATATTATCTGGTATCTCTTGAGTCCAAATTTCTTCCTTTCGAACTTTGTCTTCACCAAAAACTTCAAGTAAGTCACCTCTACGTAATGCTTCTGCTCTTCTTGCTTCTTCCAGCAGATCCATCGTTGCCTTGTGACCAGCGAGATCACCACCTACTTTTGCTTCACGCCTTCTCTTTTCTTCGTCATCTTCTACCAATAGCAAATCTTCCCCTGGCGCACTCAATGGACCTGGATGAGCTGGTCCAGTATGAGCAACCTCGATATAATTTGTCAAATTTCCTTCTCCATCACTAGCTGTTGAAAGGTCTCGACTAACTCTCCATCGGTCATCAACGATAAATTTGAGTCGATGAGTACCTGGTGCCAAATGAAGTATGCAAGAATATTCTGCCTTTTTACCACTTCCAGGCGTCTTCTTTAATAAAATCTTTGATCGCCATTCATTTGCAAATGTACCAGTCACAAATACCTCCTTTCCACCTCCTCTCCATTTGACTACAATCGGCATGAGAGGTACTTGCGTAGAATTTATTGTTCGAATTGGTGTGACTGTGTTAGCACGAGATTGAGACATGACAGCATTTCTGACTTGTGGAGGCATGGAGAGCTTAAGGTCATTGGTTGCTTTTGATAGAGGTGTAGATGGACCAGCATTAGTAGGTAGGCTGACATCCGTTCGAGAGCGTTCTTGGTCGTACGTCGGAATGGCATGTGGTGTCAATGCACTCGAAGGAACTGATGTCAATCCAATAGGTAGATTTGGCAAACCTGGAGTATTTGGTCCACTTTCCTGTCCAGTAAAAAGTTGAGCTCCACCTCTTTTGATTGTGTCATCCAATTGAGGGAATGTTTTTAGATCTGTACTCGCTTCTGTCGTAGCAGTAGAGGTAGTACTAGTAGCTGGTGATAAGGTACTCATTCCTGCCATTTGATGATCGGTAGGTGTCATGGCTCTCGCTCCTCGTAAATTACCTGGAGTAGGTGTAGGTGTTCTTGAAGGGCCTGCTTCGGAATCTCTACGCTTCTCATTGCTTTGTATCTCAACTGCTTCTGCTGCTTTGTCTTCTATTTGCTTGGCCGATAACTCTTCCGTTGGCGTACTGGCTTTACTTGCACCGCCAGGCTTAATGACAATATCTTCTGTATTTAATATGGCAGCTGCTGCAGTACCTCCAGCACCCAATTTGGCGGGGAAGTTGGAGAGATAGGCGTTTGGATTCATTTGCTCTTCTGTTGGCCAACCCTTGGCTTCGTTAGTCGTTGGTGACGATGATAAAGATGATGTAGGTGATGCAAAAGTACTAGGTATAAGCGTAGGAATCTTTAGGTAAGATGGAAAAGCTGTAGGGTGAGATCGACCCAAAGGATCTTTGTCTGATGCATCAAGTGAAGGAAATAAAGGGTTAAAAGTATCTCCTTGAGCATGTATAGGTGAGGCAATACTGTCATCACCACCATGAAATGCACCCTCTGTACGTTCACTGGGGTGACTTGGCATGCCAGTCGCTTGTAAATTGTCAGTAGCGATAGAAGCAGGCGAAGTAAGGTAGGTAGTGTCATGGCTTGATCGTCGTCTGCCTGCTAGCCCATAGTCCATGGGAGGTCTCATGTTGCTCAGGCTACATAAAGATTGAGAAAATCATTTGAGTCAGTACAAATAATTCACAACACTCAATATTGGAATAATGCCGACAAAGTCAAATGTCGATGTCACAATCTACACTCTTGAACCTTCAAGTCATCATACTGAACACTCTGTCACACTCACCTGTCGTCTGTACCCTCCTTCGATGTGAAACCTTCATCTATCACATCCCTCAGATCAATACTTTTCTTGCGTCGAAACGTTAATTCAGCTCTTTTTCTCGTGAGATTCTGATCATCCTCCTCCTTTTGTGGGTCCAACACTTGGTCTTCATGTAAAGTTGCACTTCTTGATCTGCTACCTCCAACACCTCCCAAAATATTGCCAATACTCCCCGATCTAATTCTAGCCCGATTTGGTGAGACTGATGGATCCCCAGCTGAAGACATTGTTGAGTTTCTCCTAGTCGCACTTCTGACCCAAGCTTTCTCCCTATCGGAAGCTCTTGGCGATCCAGTAGCTGAGACTGTTCCACTCTTTCTACCAGTCGTTAGAGTAGCTCCACTTGAACCTCTAGACATACTAGCACTGCTTATTCTACCCAGTGAAGCATTTCTTTTTTCTGATGCTGTACCTGTCGCTGTAGTGCTTGTCCTCCTCAATGCTGGCGCAGTATTTTGGCCATTATTTGCAGCAGTATCTGATGCACCTGTATGAAACCTTCGAAGTCGAGCATCTGCTTGACTTTCTACACCACCACCCTCCTTTTCTCCCGCCGACTGACTGTTGCCCATCTCACAACAATGTCACCAAAGGTCGGTCCAGGCTAGTAGATGGTGTTTGTCTCAGTGTAGGATTTAAAGTAGGACGACTTCGTAGATTGATAGAATTTAGACTAGATTAAAGAGGTATGTTGTGGGGTTCCGGGGGCAGTCCTTCTCTGTTAAATAAGATATTGCTTGCCCTTCGATGAATGGGTAGGTGTATGCTAGTGTACAGTGAGTGAGTTGATGACTTCAAGTGAAGCAAGGCTAATGATAGGTAAAATGAGAAAGTATGTATCGTGTGGATGGGAGAGTGAGTTATCGTATTTAAAGAAAGGTGAAGTGCCCCGTGCTATCTAAAAATCGCCAAGCAAATAATTGAAATCATCAAAATGTGAATAGCCAGTCATAAGTCGTTGACAAGTCCAAAGGGTACTAAAAGATACAAAATTAGTGGAGGGCAAGAGCCCCGCGCGCGGGCTTATCGATAGATACTCAACCTAGCCCTTTGTGGTACGCTTGTGTAGGCAAGGTTTTGAATTGTTTTGTTCGGTAGTGAAGATTATTTATGATATATGAAACGAGGTATGTAGTCATCTTATCAAGTAAAATAAGGTGAACAAAGCCCCTTTCACTTGAGCTCAAGCACAACGGCAAGTCTACCGGCGTTGCAATCTGTATAAAGGGGGAAATAGGGGAGAAAGAAGGCTATATTGCTAAGATATGCTGATCTAGAACGGGGAAACTGTATTAAAACAACGGTCTCAGTAAAGTTTTGTCGAAATTATTGACATGGGAAGAAGCAAGTGGCTGAGTAAGAGAAAGCGCAACATAGTTCTCTTTCTTTGGATATGCTCAATGCAGAGACTGAACAAAAAGCTAGAGAGCTCTAGCCTGAATCATACGGCTGCTGTCCATACCTTTTCTATAAAAGAAGACAACACCTTGATTACAACCTATGACACAAGTAGAGGCTTGAGATACTCCGGATCACCTTTCTTTAAGCAGTCAATTTGGTAAAAGTTAAGCAGCACAGAGCCTTATTGAAATATATTTTTCACAATACTAATTTGTATGTGCATGTAACAAGTCGATGATTGCGTATAGATAATCGATTGCTTCATCGAGTTGTAACCAACATCATGTACAGGAATATCTTTGTTTTTGTTTTACTATAGATCGTATTGTATTACGTTCAGTGAGCTGCGAGAAGAGAAAACGTCAAGTAAGATATATACTCGAGTGTGACGAACCTCGCTAGCCACTGCGCACTCACCCTCAGGGGTCTTGGAGATGTAGTCAATTGCTTGTTGAACTGTGGTGATAGCATCAGCTTCTGCGTCGGGAATTTCAATTGAGAATTCTTCCTCTACGGCCATGACAACCTCTACTGCGTCCAGACTGTCCAAACCCAAATCTTCAGTGAATGAGGAAGAGTTGCTAACCTGTAAAAAAAAGTAAGAAAAAAGAAATTCGAATAGGGGTCAGAGATATTAGCAACGAAAGAAGAGATGGAAACCGACAATGGTCGAATGACTTGACTACAACAGTCTCGGTCGGCATAGCTGCACATTTACTCACCTTGGCGGGATCAACCTTTTCGAAGCTTTTCAAAACTTCAAGAATTCTATTTTGAATTTCTTGGTGAGAAAGTCCTGAAGCATCTGCATATCCTCTGCTCTGCATGTAGAAAGCAGGGAGAGTAGCCGATGACTTTTGAGACCTCAATGAGGAGGTAGTTGCAACTCGGCCAATGTGCATGTTGGCAATACGAGGAGCAACAACGCTTCGAGGTGCAGAGGCACGAGCGATGCGCAAGATGGGGGCGGATCGGAAAGCAGACATGGTGGCGAGTTCAATTGTACTGATGCAGTATATGCTGATGACAGAGTATATGTTGTGAGATTTCAAGCGATGATCTCAAGATGAAAGAGTGATCGAGAAGATATACGTTGTGCGACTAAAAGTAGAATAAATTCTCAATCAAATTCCAGGCCTACTACAATCGAAAATGGGTGATCGGCTGAAGCTTTTCCATTAGTAATCGACACGTGACGCCTACTTTTTAGGCTCGGAAGAAAGTCAAAAAATCGTCCCTATTTTCCCGCAGCCTAATAACGACAGTAACGACATCGACCATCATAACATAGTGTAGTCGTCATGAAAGGATTGGCTTTTAGGAAGCTTGGCAGGACCTGTGAGTTTCAGTGATTGATGTCAAAGCAGTACCTTAAAGCTGATATTGTGGCCTTGCTTTTCCCTTAGCCTCTCATCGAAATGCCTTGCTTCGAAATTTGGTCACATCTCTGATTCAGCATGATCGAATCAGTACTACATACGCAAAGGCAAAAGAAGCTCAGAGAGCTGCTGAGAAGATTGTCACAAAAGCAAAGAAATCAATGTTTCTAAATCAAAACCAGCAACACTTTGCAGCTCGAGGCTACGTCTATGATCGTGATAATACAGTTCCTAAATTACAGGAATTAGCTAAGCGTTTCGAGCATAGACCAGGAGGATATACTAGAATTCATCTACATGGGAATAGGCAGGGTGATAATGCACCTAGAGCCCTTCTTGAGTTTGTCGATGCACCAGAGGGAGATATCAAGTTGGAAATGGTAGCCATGGCAATGGGTAGAGAGACATTCTTGAGGACTGCTCGTCTTGGTTCAAAGGCAGTCGATGAAGAGATTAGTACAATGGGAATGAGACCAATAGAGCAAGATAAACGTTTCAACGAAATCACCAGAATTAACGCAGCCAAAGTGATCAAGTATCGGGGAAAGGAAGGTAGAACTCTTTTGGCTCAAAAGTCAAGGGAGCACTTTTACAGAATGATGGCAACGGAGCAAATTGAGGGTTACAGAAGACCAGACACAGAGAAATGGGAAAGTTTAGGTGAACATGCACCTCGAGGTGATGGTGAGATCAAGACAATGCCTGTAAAAGGTGTTAGGAGATTGGCAGGAATGCGAAAAGAGTTTGATCAGCAGGATGGACCAGAAGAGCCAATTCCAAGTAGGCCTAATCGTAAAAACAGTGTTATTCGAATCGGAAAGGGAGCTTTCGCAAGGAGACAAAATCGTCGAGTGCAAATGCCTATCCCTTCTAGAAAAACTTTCACAAGGCAAAGTGCTACTACATCGTCAAATTGATGACAAGTCACTATCATCTCACATTGTAATATTATATTTATGTAATTCCATACTCCATTACAGTAGATCTACGACTCGTTTGGTAAGAGCCAGTAGCTTCTCTTCTTCAAGTCTTCTCCCTACAATCTGCAGACTAGTAGGTAGACCTTGCACTTTCACTTCATTGTAATTATTCCAGATAGACTCATCCTCTGCGTTGTGGTATTGAGAAGGTTTATTAGCTTCCTTGCCATCCAATACTTTGTCTGCCTTGATTACTGGAATAGTCACTCCTGGAAAGTCCATGATGTTCCATACACCAGTGTAACCGACATGTTTCCCAAATTTATCATGTTCTGCTCCCGCATGAGGGGTAGCAGGTGAGATGATTGCATCCATGACTCTTCCATCTTTTCCCTTCATCGATTCCCATCTCTCGCATATCTTGGCACTCCAGGCCCATCGTTCCTGTCAAGTCAAATAATAAGTTCTTTTGTAATAGAAATGCTCACTTTGTACTCACTGCCTGAATTGACCAACTCTGAGCCACCGTTTTCGATTCCTGCACTTTTCCAAGTCCTGGAACCCATTTTTCATGCTCATTGCCCGCTTTCATGAGGTTGTGTATACCATTGCGACCTTCCATCGTAAAGAATGCTTGTAATAATTCACTACCCTTTTGAAACTCCTGGTCTTGTACTTTCCATTCAATTACGGTATGTCCCTCACCCTCCAATTTCTCCTTTACCACCTTCAAAGCTCGAGTGACTGGCGGTGTAGGATGAACACAACCATCGTCAAAGATCATACCAAAGACGAGCCCCTTGCTTGGCAGACTTGAAGGATCTATTGACCTCCATGGCATGGGTATACACTTTGGATCCCACCGCCATGGCTCAGAGTCTATCACTGCTTTTGCGAAAATACTCAAAGCTTCGAGCTCATTTGCCATTGGTCCATTTATGCTATTCACTGATTCTTGACCAGCCATACCACTTTTGCTACCCATAGTGGGAAATCTGCCAAAGCTTGGTTTGAGACTGTATAGACCGCAGAGAGCACCAGGTATTCTGATTGAACCTCCTCTGTAAAGTCAATGAGTATTATTAGTAACATGTTGCGGCATTTAAGTGCTAAATTGAACTCACATATCTGTACCAATCCCCAAGGGAGATCCTCTCATTGCTACCAGCGCACCTTCACCACCTGAACTTCCACCAGATGTAAAGTCAGTATGATGAGGATTGAGTGTTCGACCCCATACATTATTGAGAGATTCTGCAATCATCATAGCTGTTGGTATATTGGTTTTACAATACAACACTGCACCTGCTTGTCTTAGTATCTTGACAAGTAGTGAATCATACTCTGCTGGTTGATGAGCCCATGTCACAAATCCCAACGTACTATCCAATCCTGTCACATTGAAGCAATCTTTGAGGCTTACAGGTAAACCAGCTAATGCTCCTACTGGTTTTCCATTCTTTTCCAGATATCTATCCAATTCTTTTGCTTGTTCTAATGCTTCAGTGAAGAAGATTTCAGTGAGACAATTTGTGGCTTGTTCAGCAATGCTAGCTCTTTTACAAAAAGCTGTTGTCACTTCTTGGGAAGTCCATCGAAGGTCCTTGTCAAGAGAGTGAAGGTGGTAAAGGAGATTAGCAACTGTCGAATTTGTAATTTCCAATTCTCGACTACTTAATATCTTTTCCGGTAATGATAGTATGACCTTGGATTCCAACAAAAGCTCTTTTGGTATGAGCCACTCCTTTGGTATAAGTGAATGTTTTACAACTTGCTTTCCCTTGGCCACATCACAAAATTGAAGCTGGGACATGGCTGTGAGGTGGTGTTCCTTTTTGAAGATTGGGATAGACAAGATGCCTCATAATAATAATCTGTATTAAATCCTAAATTTGGTTGGCGGGTAAAAATACTGTTAATTCTGGCCGGACATGACGCCGGTGTCTTAATCAAAGTGGAGTGAAACTTATTTGAACGCGCGTGCGCCTTCAGTCAAATTGAGGCAGCCCTCTGGCCTTCTGCCTGCATTTTTGACTTGATTCCAAAATTAAATTTGTGTGCTTGGTCAAATGGCTTGGTCAAATCAGAAAAATCTTCCCGTCCACATCCCTTTTTGCCCGCGTAGCGGGCAGAAAAATTTAGAAAAATTTGGCTTCATTTGACTTTTTTCTAATAGAAAGTCATTTGACCTCCTGAGTCAATCAGTCATTTCATTTGACCACAATTGACAGGCGCGTAGTACCATCTCATTTGACCTTCCAAGGGCTATTGGCCAGCTCAGGTAAGTTCTTCTCAGCAATGCTGCTTAGCAATAGCAAATCACAGTACATGCATTTGTGGACAATGATAGAAGCACAGATATTGACATTGAGCATTATTCATTGTGCGCACCAATATTGTTTATTGAAGTTTTGTTTTCCTCCCCAAGAACATGCCTCAAGCAACCCGCCGTGGTCCTATTGCAGCTGCAAATGCAGCAACAAAAGCAGTAAGAGGTCCCAAGAAGCGTAAGAATCAGCTGGGTACAGATAATGAAGATCAAACATCTGCAATAACTACTTCTCAAACTATGTCAGAGCAAATAGTTCAAGATGTAATCAGCAATGAGAATGCCAAAGCTTCATCAAACACACAATTGAATGTGCAAAGCTCTATTAATCTAGCTATGCAAGAACAAACATTTACTAAAAGTGTCTTGAATGACATATTAGAGCTTGAGGAAGATGTAGAAGATACAGATGATGAGGAAGAGCACGTTAATGGCACTAGCAATAATAATGTCAGTACAGAACAGGTGAACAATGTAGCAAGAGAAGCGCAACCTTCCAAAAGCTGGGGTGCTGCATATACAGAAAAACATAGTTGGGCAGATGCAACCAAGAAGCGTAATATGTATAGTATGAATAACTTCAACACATTCTTGTCCACCCTACCAGATTTTTGTTCTTACCGCAATGGCTTAGAGACTCTAGACAGTAGAAGCGGAGAACTCTGTTATGCATACTTGGAGCATCTTATCCAGAAAGGGTCCAGCTATGGCCACATCAAGAATCTTGTTGGTGCACTTGGCGCACACTTTGTCACTACTTTTAACTGCAGTTCAAAGTACGAGTCTGGATTTCATAAATCTGGAGATACATGGATAGGGAATCCAGTCTATGCACCAGACTTCCGTAGATTGATGGATAGCAAGCTTAGAGCAGAAAGAAGAGGCAAATATTCTATCCATCATGCAAAACCAATGCTCTATGAGTATTTAGACCCAATCTTACAAAGTATACAAAGAAAGCTTAAAGCTTATGATGATAACCCAGGACTTGTCTCTTATGAGCGGACCAAGTATGAATTCATGCACTTTTATATGATTCTTGGTTATCGACTCTGGACAAGGAACAATGAACTCTGCACAATGAAATGGTCCCAACTTTCTTCCACTCCAAAGTTTACCACAGTAGGGAGACATCCATATATTGAAGTAGAATTAGTCTTCCGTAAGACCAACCAGCTTAATGATCAAAATAGCCGTGTTTACCAGCTCTTTCATCTCCCAAAGCGGCCACGCGTGGAAGCAATAAGCGCGTTCCAGCGTTGGCGCGCATACTGGAGATTGGCTGCTCAACGTCTCCCAGGTCCAACTGACCTTGTATTCCCTCTGCTGCATGCAACATCAGGAAGTCTGTGTCTTGGTTCTCAGATGCAAGCTAGTCATATCAACAAATTTCTTCACTCCTTTGAAGCTGTACAAGAAATATGTAAGCGTGAAAATGGACGCTTTACAAGTCATAGCTTCCGACGTGGGGGATCACAGGATGAGACAGTGGAAGCCACTGAGCGGGGAGAAAAACCAATGTCACTCCGGCAAGCAATGTGGTGGGGAGGCTGGGATGAGGTGGCCACAACATTGACATATATCATAGAGAAACAGAGAGAAAAGGAAGAATACTTTGGTGATATACACAATCCAAGTCGACAACCTGATGCCAATTTTCCTTATACAGTAGAGCAAGAGCGGATGATGGTTGCCATGCAAGAAAAGATAGGCAACTTGGAAAAGCAACTTCTTCTTGGTTTCCGTCATATGCAAGAACAGCTTCAGACCTTTGTTCTGAATGCACCAGCAAATCCTTCAACAGACATTACTAAGTCTTCAGATGCTAGCCTCCAGCAAGTAGCAAGAGTAGCAATTCAACAAGCACATGAAAGCCTTGATCAATTAGCAGGCACGTCAGCATCAGTTGCAGCAGGAGCAACTTCAGCTGCAATAATTACAAATCATCCTGCACTGAACATTGAGGGGAAGCCTTTGGCAAAGCACATTCCTGAAGTCCGGACTGTAGAAGATGTAGTGCATCAATGGGAGCTGGGTGACCCTGACAAAGGTCTCCTTCCACTACATCAATGGACTCCAGGTATGAGGGTCAAGCAGAAAGGAGGTAATGCACAGACCTACAGCCTACGTAAGACTGTGTATCAAGCCTATGAGAGACGCAATTGCAACTTAGAACACTTCTATGAGGCTTATGGAGGAAGGGGAAAAACATTGAATGCATACATTGAAGCAATAAAAAAGGAGAAGCAAAAAACTATTCCTTCAACGCTTGCACCTGGCAACACAATTTAGCAATATCAAAGACAACTTTGTCTTACCCTAATCTCACCCTCAACAAGGCTCTTTGACTGCTCTCCTGTGACCAACACGTAATCACAACAGAGCAGTCAAAGAGCATTTCATTTGCAAATTCTTTATATTACAGAGTCAGTATATATGTACATGCTTCTACTTTACTTTTGGATAGTCCTGAATCTGGAAGAGATCTCCCTTCCGTTGTCCTTTCTTGAGTCTTGTCAGAGCTGCTTGCGAGTGGCAAACCATACTTCCCCTCTTGCCCTTTGTGATTGGTAAGTTGTAGTGCCAAATGGATGTTGCTGGGAATGTACACAAATCTCCTTGTCGCAGATCAAGAACCACCCCTGCTTGATGTAGGACCAGCTCCCCCCCTTCATAGTCTCCAAATGGCATCAAAGTGCAAGGCGAGTAAACTTCTTCTCCACTATCAAGATGGGGCTTGCAAGCAGCAGTGAATGTAGGCCACTTCAAAGCGTATCCAGCATATGGCTTCCACAATGCTGCTCCAACATCTGTGATGCGCTTTTTAGTCTCTTCATCTGTGGTCCAATCTGCTGGAAAGGGATGTTCTTGTAAATAACCATCTCTATTCCACTTCTCCATCTTCCGAAAAAGCTTTAAATGGGCTATACTTAATGACCGTTGAATATGATGTTGAATGGCTGAGGCTGCATTTCCAAAAACAAGATGTGCAAGATGTTGTCTGTGCTGGTAGAATTTCCCATCCCAATTGAGTGCATATGCTGCACATTGTCCACCTGTACCTCTAAGACGGAAGTGAGAAGTCATGTAATTGCCTTCACTTCTTGACAAAGTTCCAGGGACAGCATATTGCTTCAAAGGCTTTACTGCAGGAACTTTGTCCACTTCTTGGACCCACTCTTCTACAGAAGACATGTACTTGCTTGCAGACTGTGGCGGACGCCAATGAATAGAAGCAAAATGAACATTATTTTTGTCAAGGAAAAGAACAGCTTTTGTTGATGTATCTCCTGCTTTCACTGTCAGAAACCATTTCTGTGCTTCCATCCCCTGCGCCATTTCTTCTTTTTCTTGCTTCCTGTAGATTCTTGCCTTCTCAGCCTCATCTTCAAATTTCATGTCCTTGCAGACAACTATACGGCTCTTTTCTAGCCTGTACACTATGTGATGGGCTGTTTCCTCCTCCATTTGAGCATTCTGAAGTCCTCTAAGCAACTGTCTGTATGTCTTCTTCTCATAGTGATAATGCTGCCTTTTCAAAGTCTTCTTACTCAAAGACCTCTTTTTGAAGTGTGTTGGCAGAGCACAATGCCACTTCTTCTTCTTGTTTGCAACTGCGCTGTCCTTAAACAGATGATTTTTGTACCGTGTCATGATACCAATGTACCAGCTCTTTTTGGTTCAAAGCAAAAGCTTCTATCCAGGGGCACCACGGGGAGGCAAGAGCTGGATTTGACTGAAACAATACTGTGCAAAGTGTTTGAAAATTCTGATAAGATGTGTGTATGCAGTGTCAGTGTCAGTTGCCCCCATATACTACTAGCTAAGGCAAAGAGGAAAGTCCTCGTTGGGCATTAAAGGCCCATTGACTCACCTGTGCTAGAGCATAAATTGTGTACAAAATCCTACCAATCCTTTTCTTTTCTTTTCTTTTCTTTTCTTCTACTTTTGTCTTGGGTGTACGCTTGCAAAAGCAAGCCAAGACAAAGTGTTCCCCAGAGCCGAAGAGTCCCCAGTACCAACAATTCCCCAGAGCCAATAGTCCCCAGTGCAACAAAGCAACATTGATATCCCAAGTACACACAGATGATCAAAGTGCCTGAATTTACAGCCAAATCCGACTTTTTTTTGCCCCTATAGTGAGTTAAATTTTTTATTTCTTTATTCTACAGCCAAATCCGACTTTTTTTTTGCCCCTATAGTGTGTTAAAGTTATAAAAATCTAATTTTTCACTAAACAGCCACCGACTTTTTTTTTGCCCCTACAGCCAAATCCGACTTTTTTTTTGCCCCTATAGTGTGTTAAAGTTATAAAAATCTAATTTTTCACTAAACAGCCACCGACTTTTTTTTTGCCCCTATAGTGAGTTAAATTTTTTATTTCTTTATTCTACAGCCAAATCCAACTTTTTTTTTGCCCCTATAGTGTGTTAGATTTTTTAAAATCCAACTTTTCACTAAAAAATTTTAAATTCTAAAATTTCAGAATTTCTTATTTTTTAGGAAGAAGAGTCTTCTTCCTACATATGTTCTAGGGGGGGGCGATTTTTGTGGCTAATTTTTAAAACCCCCACTCCTAGTTTTTTTGTTTTTTTAAGCCTTTTTTGCACCTACTTTTCATAGGAACGCGTATGAGAGAAATTGAAGGAATTTCAGATACAAATTTGGCAGTAACCTGGTACACAAACTTACTTGTGTGTGTGCGCGCGCGCAAGAAGGGGGGTCAAATGAAGAAGTCAAACGAAGGATTCATTTCTGGTGGAGATAAAATTTGATTCGAGTGGAAAAGGGAATTGCCGCGAAAATGTAATTTTAAAAAGCTATCTTTGCGTCCTATCTAACAGGACCCTTCACTTATCATTCCAATGCTGAGCTACTGATTATTAGAGGAAAGAGAGGTGCTGATCTCTTTCTCGCTTCTTTTAATGTCACCATAATGACATCTGCTCTATACAAGCTTCGAGTGTTACTCTGGGGCGTACCACCATCCACCAAAGTAGAGAGGAATCTACTATTCAAAATTGATTTCTTCATCCTTTCCTTTGCATGTTTGTTACTATGGAGTAATTACCTCAATCGAGTCAATTTTCAGAATGCCTACGTTTCTGGAATGAAAGATGCTGTTCATATACATGGCAAACAATATTCAGTCATCAATACACTCTTTACTGTAGGCTACATTATTGGGCAGATACCAAATAACCTAATGCTTCAAGTAGTACCAGCCAACTATTGGATGCCTGGTATGGCAATTTTATGGGCCATGCTATCCATGTGTACAGCAGCAGCAACACAACCTTCGCACGTCATGGCTATTAAATTTCTGCAGGGGATCGTAGAGAGCTCGACTTTTTCTGGCATGCATTACATTCTTGGCTCTTGGTATACAGAAGCAGAGATTGGAAAGAGATCTGCTATCTTTTCAACAGCTGCTCAATTGGGTAGCTTGTTTTCTGGAGGTACGTTTATTTCCAACCAAGTCTTGTCTTGATGAGGTGCTAATTGATTCATATCATATCTCTAGTACTCCAAGGATCAATCATCTCTTCACTTCAAGGCTATCGTGGTCTTCAATCTTGGCAATGGCTCTTCCTCTTAGATGGGATCATTGCCATTCCCATTGCCATTTATGGTTTTGTCTGCTTTCCAGGAACGCCAAAGATGGGTAGGGGTAAGAAAAGCACAGTATGGTTTCTATCAGAGCAAGAGCGTCAGCTAGCTATCGATCGTTTACCTCCCAAACCGCATACAAAGCTAAGCCCTGATTTGATCAAGAGAGTCCTTTTACGTTGGCATTGGTATGCTTTTAGTGCTTTATTTGCTATCAGTTCTATGCTAGAGTCAGTCGGCTCCAATGGTCTTATACAATTATGGTTAGCAGCGTATCCACAACAATTTACACCTCAAAATCGCAACTTTTACCCTTTGGGTGCTACCTCTGTCGCCATTGTTGCTACTCTGATTGCAGCTTGGGTTACTGATTATACCCGCAAGCGATGGCAAGTAAAGTAAGTTGATGTAAAGCATAGTGCAAAGTATAATTACTGACATTGTTCTCTGCCCTCTCTTCTAGTCTAGTCATGTCTGGGACCCTCATCTTTACTGCTATTGTATTACTTGTATGGAACGTACCTTATGGTCTCAAATTCTTTGCTTTTACTATTTCTGGAATAGGGTATGGTGAGTTTGAAATCTACTTTGACTTTTCATCAATCTCTGTCTGACTGTAAACTTCAACCCTCGTAGCTGGTCAAGCTACCAACTTTGCATGGTGCAACACGGTGGTACTAGACGATCAAGAGAGAGCCGTTGTACTGGCTTCTATGAATTTGTGGTCCAATGTTGTACAGGCATGGTACAGCATAGTATTCTGTGAGTTTATTTTTTTTTGATCCTTTGTATCTCCTACTATGTTTCTAATCACCTTCGTTTTTCACCAGTCCCCTCGACGGATGCACCTCGCTTTCACAAAGGCTGGATCGCAACCATCGTTGTAGCTGTTTTGACTGTCATCATTGCACTCATCACTCGACACTTGGACTATAGGGAGCATGGACACAGGCATCATCTAGAAACTCCAGCCCAGTCGTCAGACGAAGAACATGCTGACAGCTATACCGAATTTAAAGGGCAGAAATCACCGTCGCAGCCCTCAATAGCAAGGTAGATTCTCTCCTTTGCATGTATCTGTAACCTATGTCAAATGCTATTTTCGCTCAATATTATTGATTGGTTTGCATTGCACTCCTCCATATCATACATTACTGCTGATATACACGACTTTACCAATTCTTTACAAAATCATCAATTGAAGTCGTCGAAGGGCCAGCTCCTAGATGTCTATAAAGAGCATCTAATCTACGAATTGCCTTTGCTCTTTTCTCTTGATTATCTGGCGTTTCTTCTTCTTCTGCTGCTACAATTGCCTTCTCCAACTGTGGTGGTATACCATAGACATCATCTACATATGAACCTCGCTTAAGGATCTCTCTAATTTTGCGAGAGACGCTGCCACCATCCAGATTACTTGACTCTCGAATGAAAGCAGATGCTCGCTCGCCCTCTGATGTACCATTCCATATTGCTTGCAAAGCTTCTACTGGTGTAGCAGCGTAAACACCTGTCCTGGCAGCTGCATCATCATCAGGTGGTCGGATCTTTTCATCTGCCCTTTCTTCGCTGTTTTGCAGTTCATCAAGGTCACGATGCATTTTCATCTGCTCTTCACTCATCGAGGAATCGGCCAGAGGAGCCGATTCCTTTTCTTGGTCTGGGGCATTCCTTTCTCTAAATTCTTCCTCGTCTAATAATCCCATGATATCCATGGGTATTGTATTGGGTTGATCCGAGAGTGATACTGATTGAAGCAGTTGATCGATATGTTCACCTTGCTGCGAATCATAAGCCTGGTCTCCAAACACTGGTGCGGGTATATTTCGAGCCCATGCCTCATGATAGGCTGGGTCATGCAATCTTGTCATGTCTTCTGCAGATGTGTTTGTAGAGACTTGTTTCCATGCATTCTCCATTTCATCTCCCCATGATGAGGAAGTCGCTCGTACTTGGTCATGCATGGCTGCATCGAGTGCATTAGCTGATGAATAGGGTCCTACCAGTACTGGAGAGGAAGGCCTCAAGAGTGAAGATACACTCGTATCATCGAAGCTCGATAAAGTCATCTCTGAGAATTGTCGGTAAGAGTCATCATGAAGGCCCTGAGTAAAAGTGTCGGATTTGTGAAAGGCACCAGAAGGAGAAAATTGATTTTGAAAAGAACCTTGACCTGTAAAAGACGTTTTCGCTTCTTCGTAGGCATGACTTTGGCTTTGCAAACTCGTAGAAGATGGCAAACCTGCTTGTTGCTTTCCACTCTCAGCTATCATAGAAGAAAGATTGACTGGATTGACGCTAGACCTGGCGGATTTCATTATATTAGTCAGAAGCGAGCCAGTATTGCTCCCATCGTCATAAGCGTTACTCATCCTTCCCTTTCCCTTGCCCTTATCCTGCGAAGCATTTGATTGTTGGGATTTGTTCCCATCGCTGCCCATCTCTAGCAGAAAGAGAAAGGTTAATTAAATTTTAATTGTCCTACCTTGTTCTTTTGTCGGTTCAAATCAATACGGCGCGCCGGCCGAGTTAGAGGCTGCGAGGCGTGTGCAAAGTAGCAGCAACCACAAGCTGCTTTAGCTTCCTCTCATTTGACGAGAAGGGACCACTCGACGACGCAAAGACCACCAAGATCAAATTTTTTTTGATCGCGATCAGTCGACAGACCTTCAGAATCTAATTTAGCTCCGTATTTCTCGGCATCACAATAATATCAGCAAAGAAGTAGTGAGAGGTACTGGATACATTGATTTGCTACCAAGAAGCTTGATGCAAGGTCAAGACTGAAAGAGAGCAAAATTGTTACCAGGAAATGATTGGTCAGGATGACGACTACTGCTTCTAGGCGTACGAATACAAGTACAAGTACAAGCAGCAACTATAACAATAATAATGGAAATGTTGACTATATGAAATCTACTGGAAGTGCAAGCGCAGGTCCAAGTCAGTCAAAGCGAAACTCTGTCCCACTACCTTCAAGAAATTTTTACCTTAATGGTGATGAAGAGGAAGATGCAACAGAAGAGTTGGGAGCGATTCGTTCCCAAATGATGCCCTATGAAATTGAGAATGATAGCTTAGATGGAGATACAGAAACTGTTGAAGGGGCTGTGGATGAATCAGACGACGATGAGCTCAGCACTACCAGTGGACGGCGACATGGTGCTCTATTGCAACCAGAAGAAGCAGATTTAATTATATTTGAGGTGAGAAGTGGAGACGAGACATTCGAGAACCACTTTGTAACTATGCTCATCATTGTTCTATAACAGTCGCCGTACATGACACAGTGGACACAGAAGCGCCACGTAACAGGTGGCAATCCTAAGCCAAGGGATGAGAGGGACTTGCCAGATTGGAGAATGAGGGAAAGGCTAAGAACTGTCACTGCAGCGCTGGTAATGTGTCTCAATATTGGCGTGGATCCACCAGATGTAAGCAAGACCAATCCATGCTCTAAGCTGATTTGCTGGATGGATCCAAGCAGTATCGAAGTGTCAAAAGCACTTCCGGCCATCGGTAAGAATTTGCAAGCACAATTTGAAACATTAAGTATGAAGACAAGGTACAAGCAATATCTAGACCCTATAGTGGAAGAAACCAAACGATTTTGTACAAGTTTGAGAAGGACAGCAAAGGATGAGAGAGTCTTGTTTTACTACAATGGTTTTGGAGTCCCAAAGCCAACGCCAGGAGGAGAAATTTGGGTATTTAACAAGGCATATACACAATATATCCCAGTTACCCTCTATGATCTGCAAGCATGGCTAGGCAATCCATGTATCTTTGTCTGGGATGCAAGCTCAGCAGGTAACGTAGTCGTCAACTTTCAAAGATTAGCTGATAGAAAGGCGGAAGAGGAAGCAAAAGCGAATGGAGAAGTAAAGCCAACGCGAGATGCAGGAGGAGAGCCAGCCTTCCCACTTCGGGAGTCAATACATTTGGCCGCATGTGCACCAGATGAGGTGCTTCCAATGAATCCTGATCTACCAGCAGATCTATTCACCTGCTGCCTCACATCGCCAATCGAAATATCCTTGCGATGGTTTGTATTACAAAATCCATTGCCATCAGCACTGAATGTAGACATGGTCATGAACATTCCAGGTCGATTGCAAGATAGAAGAACACCATTAGGAGAGCTTAATTGGATTTTCACTGCTATCACCGATACCATCGCATGGACAGTACTACCACGAACTATCTTCAGAAGGCTGTTTCGTGATGATCTGATGGTGGCTGCATTGCTTCGAAATTACTTGCTTGCTGAGAGGATAATGCGCTTCTACCATTGTACTCCGATGAGCCACCCCAAGCTACCACCAACGCACAACCATCCCCTATGGGATAGTTGGGATTTGGCAGTTGATCAATGTCTTTCGCAATTACCCACCTTACTCGCCAAAGAACATGCAGCTCAACAAGCAGCAATTCCAGGTAATCCGCCAATGGAATCTCATCTTGCTGCCTTCGAGTATCGACATAGTTCATTCTTCAGTGAGCAGTTAATGGCATTCGAAGTTTGGTTGTCACAAGGTGGTGTCAGTAGAAAAGGAAGAAGGAGGCGAGCAGATGCTTCCAAGGGTATTGAAGCAGATCTAGCGGCTGAGGTAGACGAGGAAGATGATCGTCCTGTTCGAGACCCACCAGATCAATTACCAATTGTACTTCAAGTGCTACTTTCTCAAGTTCATCGACTACGTGCTCTCATCTTGTTGAGTCAATTCCTAGATCTTGGTCCATGGGCAGTCAATCTAGCATTGAGTATTGGAATCTTCCCATATGTTCTCAAATTACTTCAAAGTCCAGCAGCTGATCTTAAACCGGTCCTCATCTACATTTGGGCAAGGATCTTGGCTGTAGATCGAAGCTGTCAGAATGACCTCCTTCGTGACAATGGGTTCGTATACTTTACTGCTGTTCTTAGTCCTATCGGACAAGGAGGTGGTGGACCAATGGGAGGAGCGAATCCCAATTCGTATCCGATTCCAAACGTGTCGGAACATCGAGCAATGTGCGCATTCATTTTATCTGTCTTTTGTCAAGATTTTCCAGCAGGTCAACAAGCTTGTCTTCAAACTGATGCAATGGATTCATGTTTCGAACATTTGGATGACGACGACTTTTTATTAAGACAATGGAGTGCTCTCTGCATAGGACAATTGTGGGATGACTCCAGCGTAGGAAAAGCGAGAGGTATTTTCAAAGATGTTCATGGAAAGCTTGCCTGTATGCTTAGCGATATTTCACCAGAAGTTAGAGCTGCAGTATTATATGCTATGGGTATCTTGTTAGGAGGTAGTGGATCAAGCTGGGATCCCAAAGATCCAACTACTTCACTTCCAACAAATCCCATCTCAAGTAAGCATGCTCAAACTCGACCTCATTGCCTTGGTACAGGTCACTCAGTTGGACTGGAAGAGAGTAAGCAAAGGAGTATGGAAATTGGTGTCGCAATAAGTATGCTTGCTACCAAAGGTGATTCGTCGCCTTTGGTACGTAAAGAACTTGTCATTGCTTTGAGCCCTCTGGTGAGAGAGTATCAAGGGTTCTTTGTCTTGGCAGCGTACCTTTACTTTGATAGAGAAGAAAGGAAATTTCGTTATCGTGATCAATTATCTTCTGAAGATATCAGAGGAACTGATCCAGGTCTAGATCCAAGTTCCGTCGAGGAAGCACTATTGACAAGAGTATTAAGCAAATTGTCATTGGAAGAAGGCTTAGATGAAATTGATATTGCCAATATTCCAGCTTTTACTACACTTTTCATCTCTCTCCTTGATCTCAGTGCTGATAGTCACCCGGAGGTAGCAAGCATGGCAAGCACAATAGTTGACTATGTTGTCGCCTTGATGCTGGATGTCATTCCTCTTGACGTTCGTATAGGTCCATTTGCTTCATTAAATCGTTTGGTGACTCCAACAAGTACTCTTGCTCAACGAGAAGATTACTTTCCATACACGCCTCGATCGAAGATGAGCGCAGCAAATGATTTACTTGATGAACAGCAAACTAATATCGGTTTGGGTCTGCCTCCTCTACCCAACGGTGGTGCTCGTATTTCGCCTCGTTCTAGTACTACTCCTCCTTCACATGCTCCTCATCCACCCCAACCTAAGAGAGCTCCATCATTGGCTCAGACAGTCAAAGCCATCGCTACTTTGGGTTACTCTCGACCAGGCTCTCCAACCAATACACCGCCAGAATCAGAATTTAATTATCAACAGGAAAGTAGAGCACCTCCAAAACACGCCTACTTGCCTCCTCGAGTACCTGCTCCTCGCCTAAATTCAGCAAGATATATCTCACCTTTTACACCAGCTGATGCAAACTCGCCAGAAGGTGAAATAGACTCACCATCTGCACCTAGTACACCAATCACTGCAACAGGAAACGCTACTTCTTCCAATGCTCATAGATCAGCTAGTGCAGAGAGTCTAGCTCAGATTGCACGATTGCAGGAGAAGCGCAATTCTCGACTAAGCGCTGTCGGATCCGTTACACCTACTGGTGGAGCCGGAAAGTCACCTTTAGCAGATCGATTAAATAGCTTGTCATTGTCTGCCTCTCAAGGTTCAGCAGAATTATCTACTGCTGATTCACCACAAGATCCTGGAATTAGAGCACAATTACAGTCAGCACGAGAGGCTCCAGGTGCTGATATCAAAGTAGCTGATACTCTATCTGCTGTTATTGCAGTCGACTTGCATCGCTTTAGAGAGAGAGCCTCCTTTGCCAATCTTGCAGAGGGACAAGCAAATGGACACAGTTCAACAGCTGGACATACACCCCTTCCAAGTCCAGCTACACTACGCAACCATGGTGTACTACATGGCAACAGTGTGATTCGTGAAGTCTTACCCTTGAAGAGTAAATTATTCAGTTGGTGCAGCGAATATTACACTGAACCTCAGATGAAGTGTGCTGAAGCTGATGAACCAGGTAGTGTCAAGTATAATACTCAAACTTGGAAGAGGGAGCGAAATGAGAGACTTATTACTGAATCACAAGCAGAAACAGAGAGAGCAACTCAATGGCCTTGGACGGATCAGATAGCAAGTGTACAAGCTGGAGCACCAGTCAGTCTAATGTTGATGCATCACTTTGAGAATCACCTCATTACTGCATCAGATCAAGATACAATTTCTGTTTGGGACTGGACAGAGTCAAGACTACTTAGCCGTTTTAACAATGGTAACCCTCCAAGAACCAATGTCACATCAATGGTCTTTGCTAATGAAGATGCAAATTCAAGATTGTTGGTAGGATCTGCTGATGGTGATGTTCGAATTTATGCCGACTATGAAGAACCAAGTTGGTATTCGAGAAAAGGACCGACTTTAGTTAGCAGTATGCGTGCTTTACCAGATTTGGTGAGGAGCAAGAGACCCAGTGGATTAATTCTAAATTGGCAACAAATTACAGGAAGTTTATTAGCTGGTGGTGATAGTCGGGTAATTCGAGTTTGGGATGCTCATAGAGAGCTTTGTGTATGTGATATACCCACCAGAGTATCGTCATGCGTTACTTCGATTTCTTCAGAAACAGATGTTGGACATATCTATGTTTGTGGATTTGGAGATGGTACAATTGGAGTATACGATCGACGTATACCACCAGAGCTATCTTTGGTCAGATTGTGGGAAGAACATACCAATTGGATTACCAACATCTCACTGCAAAGGAGAGGTAATCGCGAATTGGTGTCAGCCAGTACTGATGGATTAGTCAAGGTCTGGGATATTCGAGGCCGAAATAGCTTGCAATCAAAAGATTGGAGTGGTGAATTACGTGGTAAGCTGAGTAGTCTAGCTGTTCATGACAATGCACCTATTTTCGCCATTTCTTCCTATCCCAAACCCCAACGATATGGTGTATCTCCAATGAGAACATTACTCTGCAACATTGAAACAATGGAACTGGTTGATCGAAATGCACCCATTGTTCAACACTTTGCACAAGCCAACCACCCTCAAACAGCAAACACTAATTCGACAGCTCCAACTTCTCATCATCATCATCATGGACATGGACATAGTCACAATGCTCATCCTCATCCACCTAGTCAACTGGCGACGCTTTCTCAAGCAGTCGAGACACCTCCATCTCAATTTTTACCCTCAATGACATCATTGGCCTTCCATCCTTATTATCCTATACTAGCAATGGGAGGTCCAGATATGCTAGGAAACGTCAGTATGATGCGCTTGGAACAACATTCTGGTCATCATCATCCCTATCATCACGGCAATCATGCTCATACTGGAATGGGTATCCTGGATTCAGATGAGCAACGTCACATTCCTACCCTTGCTACCAACGGAGATAATGTAAATCGACCCAAGAGCATCTTTAGATTCAAAGGATAATCTTTTTATTTTGGATCAACAAAACATATCAAAATCAATCTTTTCCGTATTCTTCTCTTTTTGTTTTATCATCCTTTACCAAAATATAAGTTGCATTGCTACCCTCTATGATTATTCTGAACAGATTTCGCCTCCATCATTAAAAATAAAGAAAGGCGTGTCTTTGAGCGCGTCCACGTGACACGCGTCAGACGCGTTATGACTTTGACAACAACACCTTTAAGAAGAAATTTTAAACTGATTTAAAATTAAAGGGAAGGAAGTAATAGGGAGAGAGATGTCAGCAATGGCAGCTCACTTTGATCAAAAGGGAGAGCAGATAAAAGCTGTATTCTTTCATTGTAAGGTTATAAAGACTCTAGATATGGTCTCTGAATGATGAAGAGATGGAGTCAGCTTGCCAAATTGATAATTTTCTTTGACCCGTCGAAACCTGCGTACGGGAGCGTGCATGACAGATTCTTGATTTACAATACAAAAGTAATTCCCGCTCGCGTGTTTGACTTGTAATTCATTACTTTACAATCTTTTGTATATCAAATCCTCCCCACTTCAAACTAAACTAATAACAATTTACTTAGACGTGTTTGTGTCTCTTTGTATCAAAGTTCCTTGAGAAAAAGAGAAGCGACTCAAGTCAACTCATCCATCGTGTTTTTTTCGCGAAACAAAGAAACCACACTCCGAAGCACCTTTTTATTTCACCCTTTCCTCTACTGCCTCTTTTTTTTCTCTCCTCTATCGTGCATTGCAGACACACCTTATTTCGACCCAAAGCCAAACAAAAAGAAAAAAGGAAAGAAAGAAAGAGAGAGGAAAGGTCGGTCACTAACCTTCCATTTTTCCTTACAAGTGCTCTTCTTTAATCCCTTTTCTTTTATATCTATTTGTTGTCTTTGCTCATAAGTTATATTCCTTCTTTATTGTAAAGGTGTCCTAACAAGGTGAGTCTGCATACAGAGTTGCCCCTTTTATTTTCATCTTCGCTGTCCTATCGTACTGTCTCCATCACTCAAAGACGCCACATCATTGTTTTTTTTTTTTGTTTTTTTTCCTCACATTTTTCGTTTTGATTGGTAACTCACACAATGCTTTCCTCCAATAGTCATATCTATAACAGCGATCTAGACACCAACAATCGTCAGAGCCAAGAACTGCTAGTTACAAGTGGACTATCGATTCCAATTCCCTCAGCAGACACAAAGAAAACTTCTTTAAATTATTTCGCCGCACCTGTCGTCTCTTGGACTCCTTTGAGTCAGCAAAACCCGGCGACTTTACAGTCCTCATTCACTGTCAACACCAACTTACCTCTCAAAGGCACAAGCATCCATCCTATTAATAATATTAGCAGCAGCAGTAGTAGTACAAATCATAAGAATATGGCATCCAGTCACTCTCAGCCTTTTCAGGCTCAACCATCAATGCCAGCGATGGGAAATATTTTCCCCACCTATAGTCATCAACAACTTATGACGAGCTCTTTCTACAATTCATTTTCAATTCTACCGAATCAAGTGCCAATACGAGCAGATGGACAGCAGCAGCAACGGCAGCAGCGGCAATCATCCGGTGCCAATGGTGTTATGATTCAGCACCAAGGACCATCCTCGATGGATCAGTCACTCTCTCAAGCCACATCCCGTCAAGATAGCGTAGATTACGATGACGAGTATGATGAGGATGAGGAAGAAGAAGAAGACAATAGTGAAGTCATGATACCGAAGGATGATATTGAAACAAGACTCAGGGTTGCTCAAGCAGCTCAGGATGCCGCTGCTAGTGAAGGTCCAAATGGAGTCTTTGCTTGCCCTTACTGTGACAAACGATATGCTGGTAAACACGCTCGAAGTATCTGGAGGAGACACTTGCAAGACAAACATGCTATACCACTCAGTCAGCAACCACGTAGAACACGATGGGATGGAGATGCAAATAGGCCAAAGAATGCTGAAGAACGAAGACAGAGAATGCTGGAAAGTAAACGTCGATGGGCAAGAAAGAAGAGGCAATCGGAAAAGAATGGAAATAAAATAGGAGGTGATGATAGCTTCGGGGAGGCTTCTCCTAGTGATTCTAGCTTTCATGAGCCACAGAAGCAGACCTCACTAGTGCAATCGACTACAAATGCTGTTAAGAAGCGACCAGTGAAGACTAAAGGCCCTCAACAGCTCAAATTTCACAACATTACTCAGATCGGGATGCCACCCTATGCAGACTTTGGATCCAGTTCAAACACGGGAGGTTCTGGAGGTGGTGGCATGCTTTGGCCAACCGCAAGTGACGGTACTTTCCAGCCGAGAAACAGCGTCAGTGCTAACAATCGCAACAAGTCATCCACAAGTAGCACACTTTCTGCAGCCCACAATTTCAACAACAAGAACAACAGAGGCAGTGTTGGCAATGGCAGTCAATATCAACATACTTTTGCCATGACGACCAAGATTGATTCTCCTCGAAAGGCACTCGGCACTCTCGACAGTAATATCACAAAATCCAATCGGATGATGCAACAAAATGCTGACTCTCAACAGGATAGTATTGGAAAGGCACAGGCAAAAGCTGTCTCTCCTCAATTTATCGCAATGGATATCAATAAGATGACTCCAATGAACCGATACAGCCAATTATACCCTACTCCACCGTCAGGTAATGATCCAAAGATGGGTGAAAACATGATGGTACACGAGATGAAGCTAAATGGAAAATTGATGCCCTCGTATGAGAACAACAGCAATTTAAATAGCAACAACAACGGACCGCAGCTAATCTCACCACCCGCTTCACATCACACCGGCGAGAGTAGTCCTTCATATTTTGGCAACAATGCTCTCAATTTGGCTAATTCAGGCAAAAGAAATAGTATTACTCCTGTCTTTGCTCCTGTTATGCCAAGATCAGATTGGGTAGGACAACATCGTAGCCCAGCCAACAATCCATTCTCCTTAGATCGTCATAAGATTAGTCCGACTAACACTGTTGAGAGAAGATCATTGCCAGATGCATTGCAACCACCAACTTCAGCTAACCGACTATCCAGTGCTTTAGAATCCAGCGAGCACAAGCACAAGTTGTCACCCATTCAAATTCGAACTTTATCTGATTCAGAAGTAAAAGGTAGCAATGGGTCACCAGAGAAGCGACGACTTCCGCCATTAGTCAAGACACCATTACGCCCCTTTAAGATTAAAGATGAACCTACACCAAGCAATGCAATGGGATTATTCGGTAGCATTAAAAGAGGTCGGTCCGGTACAAGTGCCGCTGACCCATGGAAAGCGTTGGAAACTCCTACGGAAGAGTACAATGATCGAATGTTGGGAGGAGGCATTGTATCTACAGGTTTCACTCCACTACATGTTCAAAGCTCAAAGTATAGCATAAGTCGAGGTTTAGGTAGTGTGACTAGACCAAGTCGTGCATCAAACGGTGATCAATTTTCATCACCACAACATCTTAATCTTACTCAGAGTTTGGGTTTGGCACCTCATTCGACTGGCAAGGGTGCTCTTGGAGGGTTTGGAATTGGATCAGCAACTCCTTATGTTGGTCACTTTCTTACTTCCAATAGTCCTTGGCCAGATAGTGTACTTCGACCAACATTCAAGACCAGTTCATCAAAGCGAGGTCGAGATGAGGATGACAAAGAAGGAGCTGAAACAGATGATGAAAAAGAAGATGATGATGATGAAGAGGAAACTGGAGGATTATTTGTGCATGAAACTCCCAGTAGACCAGCAAAACATCGCCGATGTTCTACTTTGCTAGGAAGTGAAGGTAGTGCAGCAACTGTTCGAAGTAGATTACCATCAAGTGCATCAAGAGATCAATACCCAATGAAACCAATCAGTTTTAATTTATCAAGCGATAGAGAAAAGGTGAAGACGACGACGACTAAAGACCAAGCTGCTGACTCTTCTTTGGATAGTGAAATGACAGGAGGAAAGAGTTCACTATTGTCTGCATCTACTTCATCAACTGGATCTGATGATGGTAGTGATGGAATTCAATCGCCTACCATTGGCGCAAAGAAGCGTGGATTAACTTGATACTATCTATATCAATTATTGCTATCAGGCAGATGCCCATCTCGGGGACACTGACACTTTCAACTTTTAACCTATATAATGTATTCATTCCCCAAGCACAAAACCATAAATCACATTTTTGCCCCAAACTTGTACTATTCTTCATTATTATTCTTGAAATTGCCACCTACTATATATGATACTCTCGAATGTGGTGCGCATGTATAATGGGAAGATGTGAAGGGAGAATAAAAAATAAATGTGTATTGATGAATCTAGGACCAAAAATATGCGAAAGTGTTTCTCACAGCATTGTCGATAGGTGTAGTAGAAAGGAGAGAGGTATTGAAATGCTTGCTAAGGAGTTTGAAAAAGGATTGTGAGTCAATGCTAGTCGGTGAGTCATCCCATATGCTTCTACATACTAAATTTTAATACCAGACATCTACCGCTCTAATCATTCTGTATCCAAGTCTACATGATGCACCTTGAGCTACTTCGTACCATCTTGCTTGATTATCAGGTTTACCTTGATCAAATACATGAAAGTAAACTGTACCACGCTGACTTTGATTGTATAAAGCAGGTGGGTTTTTGTCATTTACGTTTTTACGATAACTAGCCGGATAACCGAGTATGTAGAGCAGATTTACAGAGTGAGGATCTAGATCATCACGAAAAGTGAATCCTCCACTGATTTCACTCCCATACATGATGTGAATAGTCTTTCCAGGAGGGTTGCCACCTTTGAATTCGGCCCATTTACACCAGTTTAATTGAGCGGGATCGTTTTGCCTTGGCATTATTGCAGCATTAATTGCGTTGATGGCAGTGGCGAGCAAGACAATACTTGTAAAAATGAAAGAGCGCATGTTGATAGTGAAATGAGAAGAGTGTGAGAGAAAGGGATGTGGCAAAAAAGAGAGGAAAAGGGGTGGCCGCTTTGCTCTTTCCTTTTCAAGTCTACGTGTACGAGCGGAGAAAAGGAAATTTAGGAACAGAGACAACACGTAACTATCATACTGTAATTTACTACTCTGTAAGGTCCAACAACTGTGCTGTGCTGAGCTGGGCTGGGCTGGGCTTTTTTTTTATTTTCATAGGAGTAAAACAAATCTGCTTATTTTGCAGCCACATTCTAAGATGGAGAGCAAGACGTTCAGTCGATCTTCAAAGTCGGAGCTAAGAATAGATATAAGATTTGGATGGATTTTGGTGGCACATCAACACGGAGAGTATAATGCACTAGTCGAAGTTTTGTAAATAAAATAATTGAGCTTGCTATTGCTACCAGAGGCTGAAGAGTACTTACAAATGCTATGCAATTATGAAGCGCGTCAACTCTTCACACACAATCTTATACCCTCAAGGAAATCAAAGTGTTGAATGTAAGCATAAATCAGCGTGTAACGAAGAAATATAGAATTATTAATTCTCCCTATCAAAACAAAAACTTAGTAAAATGGAGAGAGAGTACAGATAGAGCTAGCGAGTGCAGAGGTTTGCAAATAAGTTAAATATTACCATATTACTTGATTATACATCTTTGTCATACTTCTTACAACAAAATCGAAACTTGTAAGCATATGAAACTATTGCTAGAAATTAACACATTGTGAGAAAGAATGTAAATTGATAGTGCTGCTAAATACAAATAAAGATTCAAAAAACAGACAAAGTACGATTTTAATTCATTTACACACCTCCTTTTTTTTTTAAAACCAAACATCAACCGCTCTAATCTTTCTATATCCTAATCTACAAGAAGCACCTTGAGCTAATTCATACCATCTTGCTTGTTTATCATCTTTACCTTCATCAAATACATGAAAGTAAACTGTACCAGCATTAATATGAGAATGTAAAGCAGGTGGATTTTTATCTGTTGGTTTTTTAAGAACGGAAGGAATATAGTCGAGTTGATACATGATATTACCAGGATATAAATTGTCATCACGATAATAAAATCCTTGACCAGCTTCACTTCCACTCATGACATGAATAAATTTATCAGGAGGAGTACCACCATTGAAATTGGCCCATTTGCACCAGTTTAAAGGTTGTTTGGCAACAATTGCAGCATTTACTGCATTGATGGTAATAGTAAGCAAGGCAAAATTTGTAAAGATGGTAGAGCGCATGCTGAGAGAGAAGGTAGTGTGGTGGATCCTAGCTTGATTGATTAGTGAAATATTGTTGTGAGGATGGGTAAAAGAGAGAGGTTGGTAGACTCACTTATTCTTTTCAAGTCTGCGTGCGCGGGTGGAGTAAAGGGAAAATCAGGAGTAGAGACACGTAGCTACTGTAGTTTATTTTTTGTGTGATTCGATACTGTGCTGAGCCAACCTTTTTCTTTTGAAAGAAGAAAATAAGTCTGTCAGTTCCGCAGCCACTTTTCAGACGGAGAAAGACATTCAGTCGGTCTTTTAATCTATAAGGATGCGCGGAGGAAAGAATTGATATTGATGTCATAATCAACACAGAAAGTACAGTAATACACTAATTGGATTCTTGTAAACAAAAAAGCGTTTTATTACCACCAGGGATGTAAAATTACAGTATTCAAACAAGGCTCTGCCAATCTGGTGGGAGTCAACACTTTGTAATGATTTTTATACTCCTCAAAAGATTTGCAGTGTTGATTGCCAGCATGTAACAGTCGATTGATAAGGTTGATTGACATTGAAATATGTTAAGACATGTCGAATCCTCTTCATTACAACAAGAAAGGAATCAACGGTAAGAATGAAAGCTAGCAAGTATAGAAGTGCAATCACACACCTTTTATTTTTTTTTTAAAACCAGACATCAACCCCTCTAATCTTTCTATAACCTAATCTACAAGAAGCATCTTCCTCCAATTCATACCATCTTGCTTGTGTATCATCTTTGCCCTCATCAAAGACTTGAAAGTAAACTGTACCACCTTTTACATGAGAGTGTAAAACAGGTGAATTCATTTCTGTTGGCTTTTTATTAATAGTAGGAGGATAGTCGAGTTGATACATGATAGCACCAGGTATTAGATTATCATCACGATAGTAGAATTCTTGACCATCTTCACTCATGGCATGACCATCCTTTTCAAAAGGGTAACCTCCATTAAAGTTTGCCCACTTGCACCAATTTAAAGGTTTATCTTGTTTGACAGCAACTGCAGCATCTACTGCATTTATGGCAATTGCAAGCAAGGCGACATTTGCAAAGATTGTAAAGCGCATTTGAAAAGAAAGATTTGATTGGGACAATAGGGGGGATGTATTGGTGGGAAGAGGAAAGAGGAAAAAGTTCCGCCCCCCAAATTCAAAAGCTGCGAGAGGGAGCGGAAAAATAAATTTTAAAAATAAAAAGAGCGACATAAGGCTCCTACCACTCTCTGAGCAACTTAAGATGAGTTAAGAATCAAGTCCGAAGCTGGGCTAGAATAAAGAAGTAAAACAAGCCAGCCTATTGCAGCCACTCTTTCAGACGCGCGCATAAATATTCACTCGGAGTCAGAAAAGAGAGGACGGAACAGCCGAAGACACAAGAGATAATGTCATTGATACGATTCAAGACGGAAAGAGTAAGAAGAAATTACCATTTTCATTTGATCAATAGAAATAAGGGAGAAAGGGAAGGGGGTAAAAGGGGCGATTGATGATAACTGCAGTCTTGTCACTCGGCAGAAGGTGTATAAATATTATCATTATTTTGCCTAGTGCGCGTTTTATTTGCACAATTGATTACTGGGTAAAGGAAAAAGGGAGCTAAAGTGCTAGCGTGAAATAAGAAATGAGCCAGAGTTTCTTTTTGTTTTTGGCCCTAGCTAGGTATACACACCTCAATCGTGACACTATTCCTTATAAACCTCTCCTTGAGGATGTTTAGTGCCTTTACATTGAAAATCAGGATACTATTCCAAAGCAAAGTATGTGTTAGCATATTGCAAGTCTCATTCTAGAGATTGTGACTCCAAAGAAAGGGAATTACGTACTGTCAAGAGGACTTCACAAGGACTAGTGCATACCAATCCAGCATTTCTAAGATATGATTACTGTCAGCTATATTCTGTTCCTCTTGACTAGGTGAGCTTTTACCCTCTGAAAGCACACTTACGTTAAGCAGCATACGTCGTTGCCTTGACAATTTTTAGCAAATGCCAATTGAATAGATGCAATCATTCCGACAGCATACAAAGCAAGCTTGACTACTCCAAAGTTCATCTGTATAGCGGCAAAGGGAGAAAATCACGTAAGAATTGACGAGGAGTAAATGTGAAATCTACTCTCACCTTGAAATTGAATGGGTAAGGTTGTAAGGTTTTTTCTTGAGTACTAGAAGGTGAGAGAGAGATATTAAATCGAAAAGGTGATATTGGTAGTTGAGGACGATTTGAAGATGAGAGAGGAGAGAATTTTGAAAAGAAGAGAAGAGGTTTTTTATATTTAGTGCCGAGGAAGTTGACAAGATATAAAGAAATAATACAACTTAAGGTCAGCCTCTATAAGTTGCTTTTTGTTTTTCTGTCCCATCTTTTCCTCCTTTGTTCCTTTTCTTAGTCCGCTGTCTGGCATAAAGACGTAAGTAAAGTGTCTTGGTACTCCGCTTCTTCGCGTTATATGTCTTGATACTATGTGTTGTCGCTTTGGTACTTGCCCAAGATTTTGGCTTCCTTTACCTTTGAAGATGTTATACCTCCTTCCCAAAAAGGTGAAAACATGCGAGCTTCCCTATCTTTTGAACTATCAAAGTAGCATGGCTGAAGGAGGAGGTTAAATCATACAGCAGTGAGGGGTGAAAACTTTCACGTTGTTGAAAGAGAGAAGAAGAAATTTACAAAGAAAGGAAAGAGACTGATGACTGAATGTTTCAATCTTGCTGCTCTGTAGTGTTCGTTCGGAAAGAAAATATTCTGTCTAGCAAGAAAATTAAACGCATTTGCTTTGTACCAAATTCATTAAAACTTGTAACATACCCTGTTGGAATTGTTGGTGCAGAAAAAGAAGCAAAAGCTGGTGCTAGCGTAAACAGATGAACAAGTCAGAATAACAACAGTCTGCTATTGATACGATTTTGAAATGATGATATCCTCACCTCAATCTTAACACTATTCTTTGAAATTCTCTCCTTGAAGGGATTGAGGACCCATACAGTTGTAATCGGGATACTGTTCGATATTCAAAATAAAAGTGTCAGCCTAACTTCATTTCAAAGATTGTAACCATCTTCAAGTTTAGGTTAAATAACGCACAGTGAAAGAAGGTTCACAAGTTGCTTTACACTTGAGTTTGCCTCCTCTGTAAGCAATATGGATTAGCATGCTCAATCAGCTCGTTTTGACTCTTTTTCGATCTTCTTTCTATATCCAACTTACGTAAAACAGCACTTTTCATTGTCTTTGCAATTTCTTTTAATTGATAATACTTGCATGGGCGCCGTCATCACAATAGCAAGTAAGGCAAGCTTGAGTAGTCCAAAGTTCATTGCGATCTTTGTGATTCATGGGAGAAGCATGGGGTTACTAATGTAGCAGAGAACAGTTGTAAGGATGAGTCTACTCACTATGATGATGCTTTGATAGCTGTGTACGGTATTAAAGTTGAGATGGGAGAAAAGGAGACAAAGGGAGGAAGGCTTCTTTATATACCTTACAAAGACAAAATAAACAAGACTGGCCATCGGAATTCGCCCTTATCTCTGATTTATTTCCACACCCCATTTGCTTTTTTATTATTGCTTGACCATTCATTCGGAAGGCGTAAGTAGGGAGTAGAGATAGACCCCCTCTTTTAACTATTTCGGTCTTGGCGCTGTAAAGTTTAAGTCTGGCACCTGGCCTTGCCGCTGGCTACCTTTTCTTTCTTACTCTTAATAAAAGTCTTATCATTTGCTTCACAGATCGAATTCCCCAACCTACATTCGACATTAAATCACAGAATGTGGCCATCAAGAATGAAAATGATTCAGAGACTCATCACAAAACACAATTGGAAGGGCATATTTTAAATTAACAAGTTTATTATATATGTAGAGGATTATAATTATAAGAAGAAGAGGAGAATGTGATAATATATATTCGCAACGTTGGGCTGGGTGTCCAGTGGTAAAAGATGAAGGATAACAACATAAATAAGTCTACGATTTTTTATGGAAATGTTGAATACTCAACTCTATATCATACTGACCATGAGTTTGGTCTAATTTAATAGTAAACATCAACAGCCCTGATTGGTCTGTAACCTAGCTTGCATTGTGAATCTCCTTTAACTTCATACCATCTTGCTTCATCATCCGTCTTGCCTTGATCAAACACCTTAAAGTATACTACTCTTCTGACACCTACATAGGCATGTAAAACAGGAAGGTTACGTTCATTTGGCTTCTTTCCTTCAATTTTGGGCCAATCGAGTGCATAGGAAATAGCAGTCTCGCTCGAACCAGTTTCACGGTAGGTGAATCCTAGTGCCTTTTCACTTCCACGAAGGGGAAATCCGGTTGTACCAGCGACGTACCAACCCTTTGGCACATATAATCTTTTACAATATTCGAGTTGATTTCCAATTGCTGCAGCATTAACTACGTTGATACCTGCCGCAAAAAGGGCAAGCGTTGTGATAATAGTTGTGAAGTGCATATTTGAGTCTAGGGAGTAGGTTTCAGAAGTCCTTTTAGAAGCTTATCACTTGAACGGAAAGATGATGAGAGGAGGGAGAGGGAGAGGGAAAGTGAAAGATTCATCGCTCTTGACCTATTTAATCCTACGCCGTATCAAATTTGTTTGAACTCCTATCGCTATACTTCTTTTTGTTTTCAAATCAAGTTTTGAAAATGCCGTCCGTGTACAAGAGGCGACAGATGGCGCTCTTTGAAGTGCGACTCTCATGACTCATCTTTTCAAATTTGCAAGGTGATAGGGGTTTCATAGTATTGCTGACTTTTCAAGACAGGAGTACTACCATTTCCGCGCGCTCCTGATAGGCAAAATCGTTCACACTATCGTGTAGTGAAAGGAAAGAAGTAAATTTGTCCAGATTGATGTTAAAGAGTAAGAAAAAGAGTAAAAGTTTGTATTAGAAAGTCGCTATAGTGGTCTACGGTCTACAAAGGCGACTCTAAGAGCGGGTCTGAGTGTAGAGCCTGAGTCCACTAAGGAAAGGGAAAGGAGCACACATATCAAGTGCCATTGCTTCATATACTTGGGGGATGCTTAACAAGTAGATATATCCTGATTACTATTTAGAGTAAACATTGACATTTATAATGCCTATGCCATTCTTGAGTATACAAGAAGACACACCTTTGAGCTTGTATGTGACAGCTGTTTCCTCCGAATCATTTAATTGAAATAATTGAAAGTAAAATGTACCCTTCTTGATCGAAGTCAAGACAGGTAAAGAACCATATTGTGTCGCAGCAAAATCTACCTTCCAATTTGCAGAATTGTAATCTCCATCGTACCAAAGTGTACCGGCAGGATTATGTAGATTGACTTTTTTACTAAAATGCCTTGTCCTCATCTGTACTTGACATTCCGGCAAGTCTCGCCTTGTCAGAACATTAGCATTTGTATAGCAGACTACTACAGCAAGCATGCTCAATATGATAATCTTGTAATCTGTCATGGCTTGATCTTTTGTTCCTTGTGCTAGAGGTATTCTATTCGCCTACAGAATAAGTGTATCGAAAGGAAAGATATGAATTGTGCTAAAGATGTAGATTTCACGTAGACTTTTGTACTATATCATTGAGCGTATCAGATTGCTGGCAGCGAGTAGCAAAGGGATACATTTACGCCCTTTTATTCACGATTTTAACTCAGCAGACTAAGACATTGGTGAGTTCAGGCATACTTTTTCCCAATCAATGATTGTTTTTGAACTACATTCGAGTATGGAGATGATTTTGGGCGGCACACTCCGATAGCAGTAAAATTTGTCACAATATATGATCAAGTTTGGGAGTATCTTTTCGAGAGTATTTGTCTCACACAGATGAAACCTGGTCATGCCACGACGGAATAGGAATGAAAAAGAAATAAGTTTTGTAGATCAAGGTTGTTAAAAGCAAGAATATGATTACAACAATAGCTAGTTGAATTAAATGTATCTAATATCTTCAGGAAAGGTCAGAAAAGACTAATAGAAATGAGACCATCAATCTTGCTTTTTTCTTGTATGGTCTCTTGATTCGGAGAATGTAGAGGTATGAGCGTATTATTATTTCATTCGCGAATGCTATTGTACGCACAATTTTTAATAAATAGTATCCATTTACTTTTTAGCATAGGCATCAATGGCAGTAATGTTGATATCAGTGTCAATCCTACAAGAACTTGCACCGTAGACTTTGAACCATTTGGCAGTATTCTTGTCAGTGCCTGGTTCAAAAACTTGAAAGTAATGCCACCCTCCATTTCTTGATGTCAAAAGGGGAACCGTGCCTACTTCTGTAGCACCATAGTCGACCGTGTACTTTGCTTCATGAAAATTTTTACCTTCATCAAGCCAAAGCTTTCCAACACGTTTAGTCAGAATAGTCTTTCTGCTGTAATGCTTCATCCTCATCTGGGGTTCACATATTGGTGTACCCCTTTTTTCCAGTGGAATAGCTTGTACGGTGTAAATTGCTGCGAAAAGCAAAGCAAACAAGGCGATGAAGGTGTTGTGCTGCATGATAGATGCGTGTGAAATTTAAGAGAAGGAAATGATGGCAGGGAAGATATAAGAAGGAAGATGCTCTTTAAACATAACTATGAGGCTAAGATTCTACTCTCTTTATATATTTATCACCTTTACTTCAGGCTATGCAAACAAGAAATCCAGCTAGCTGCCAAGAGTTTCTCTTCGTTAAACTTTTCTTTTTCTTTTTGGTCATTGCGAAAACGAGTATTCGGCGCTTTGAGCTCCTTTTAGAAAGTCTACTTTTCCGCGCGGAAGATGGTGTAAGGAATGGACTTCCGTATTCAAAAGAAGGCTAATGTGCTGCACTAACGAAATCCTACCAAGCACTCCGTCCTCTTGTTTAAACGCGTAAGAAAAGCGGGGGTAAAGGGCGGTACAAGCTCTTGAGTGACGTTTGGATCTTACCCTCAAGCATTTGAATTTTTAATTTAGAAAGACAAAATGATTCCAGGTGACATCCAAACAAGTCATCAATATGGATAAAAACAAGAGTGTACATTTGATTTCAAGTCTAGATTTGTGCTCGAGGTGATAAAGTATGATGAGTTACAACGTATGTCTTTGTGCCTTGTAACGAACAAAGGAAACAGTCAGTGTCTATTTGTAAAGCAATAGCTTACTTTATAGATATTTGGCGACTATAGTGAGTAGACGATTACGCCACCCACATGAATTTCATTACTAAGTCTACAAGGTTGATTTTTGTGCACTTCGAAAAATCTTGCCGTGAGGATACTCGTCACAATGACATACCAAAAGGTTCCTGGTTGCGTTGTCGATAGTATTGGAGCCAATCCTGTTTCCGTTGAACCAATAACAACCCTCCACTTTGAATCTTGGAAAGTTGTTCCTTCATACCACATATCAGTTGCTGCATTGAGGAAGTGGCGATTTATAAACTCTGAAGGGATGAATGTCAATTCAGGACAGTAATTGTAGTCTCTCTTTTCTAAAGGAAAAGCAATTGTGGGAAGGATTACTGAAGCAATTACAACAGCAAGAGTGGCAAGCTTGAACTGCATTTTCTGGATTATAAGAAGAAGTTGTCGATTTACCAGGGAGCCGTAAATTTAATAAGTGACGGATGGGAAGCGTCAGTTAATAGCAAACCCTGAAACGACCTGAAATTTATACCTGAAGAAAGCTACTGAACGCCACACTTTTCTTTATCTAGTGGCGTCAACTTTTGGGCACCCCGTCCATTTGAGAAAGGATAGTGCGTGGCGTGATGCGGTCATTCAAATTTCGACTCCTAATTTTCCATCTCTTTCACAGTCGGCGAAACATGTTCCAATTCAAATTTACTCCTCAGTCCCTTTTACCAATTGAATCGGTATTTTTATATTGATACACGAAATGTCATGCAGGAAGGGAGCACTGTGATACATTTTTGGCGCGAAAAGATAGCGGCGATTTAATAATATTTAGTCTCCCTTCAAGCTCTGATAAAGGCGCGCTAGTACCGACTTAACATCATTTTTTTGTGTTTACTTCCACTACATCAAAGGTACAACAAAGTCTGTACAAAGAAGACTTGAAAGCCTTTGATAATGTCCAATTGAGTAATTCGACCATCTCAGCGAGGCTCACTTTTCTTATAAAGGCTATTCTGCTAGCGAAATCTGAATCTTCAGGGCATCACCTCATTATCATAGCACAAATTACAAGCCACTCTTGTGCTATCCCGCTGGCGCCACCGTTCTCATTTGTGATGCGGTAAACGTTTTCTCATTTTGAGGGGCCCCTATTGGTTTTTGCAGCCTTCGGCCACCTTTTTGATAAGCTTGAAAGATTAGAGAACTAAATGATAGCCACACAAAAAGTAGGGACCATATACTCCCATCAAAAGCAAAAATCGTATTGGCAGGACGGTGATATATAGGTATATATAAACACTTAATTCTTGATTTTTGTCTTTTCTTTCTTCTCTGTCTCAATCTACTTTTCCCTTTCTTTGTCTTTTCTCCTGGTGAGCAATTGTTTTTCCTTTCCTTCGAACAATGTCCGTCCTCAATGAAAAAACACTTCCTCTCTCCTACAGGCTGCTAAGACCAAAACATCTGAAAGCTTTCAATTACTAGAAATTACAGACGATGAAGGCAATATATAAGTTTGCCGTGACTATCTTCATGTTGAGCTTATCCTGTAAGATAGTAGCAGCATGTCCAGAAGGTCAGATATGTTGCCAAGAGTAAGTGAAAAAAATTTAAACCTTTGAGCTGAAATCATTGTAATTAACAAAGATAGATTTCATCTAATATCCACAGTTTAAGTAGTCAAGCGTCAGACAAATGCTTCGTTGGACATGGGTGTCCTGGTTCCTGGATGAAGGGTGGATCGTGTCCATGAGAAGATAAAACACTTCGGAGAAGAGGAGTTGTTTTCCTACGCTTGTAGCGAGATTTCTCTTCTGACTCTTTATTCCTTCGCCTTTTTTCTATCTATTTCTCATCTCAATGTCAATGATCAATACTCCACAAACCAAAATCCAGTTTGATGTCCATTACTGTGGGAATATGTGTATGTTAGTCTTAGTGCTTCCTATCCCAGTTGAGAAAATACTTACACATATTTTTATCTGTAATTTCGTGTTCCACTCGATGATATACAGATAAAGCTACAGATACTCGCCGTTTTATTGCAAGCCATTGTAATGATGGCACTATCCATTCAGGCAGACGATGTAAATATCAGAAGTTGTGGAGGCGTGTGTTGCGATACGTTGGTAGTGAGAGGTGCAATGCTAATAAGAAGCTACTGTATACCAAATTGCAAACAACTCTTTATCATTTATTCTTCTTTACCCTAGCAACTTTAGTGTCAAATGCGTGTCAAGCTGTCTCCCCAGTCGTATGGTACATGGTTCTTGTTAAAGAATGGTCAGCTCTCGTCGAGTCACACAGGTGATGTTACCTCAGTTTCTACATTTCTTTTAGTCCGTATTCATTGAAAACATACAGATTTTCTTCTATTTATATGATCGAGGATTGATTGAAATATGCTATGCCGTCACTGCTGAAATGTGGCTAATAGTTCCGTTCCTGATCTTTGGTTCTACACTAATCCTAAAAGACAATGAAAAGATCACTCAGAGTTTTACTCTTTGCCATCATTATCGGTCTCTCAGCTAAGGAAGCTGAAACTAAGAAATGTGTGAAGGGAGAGCAATGTTGTGACAAACAAGAGTGAGTCTTGATTCCTTTCTGTAGAACAAAAGTGCTAAATGATAAAGTCGTCAATTTACCTTTCTTGATGGAAGCGAATCTTATAGTAACAAGATTCCCCCACTTAAAGGAGATCCTTGCCCAAAAGCAATTAAAGTACCATCATCTTATTGTCAGGACCCAAGCAGCTGATACTAGTCAACCAATATCACAATCAATACCATTAAAATGTCCCAACAAACCTATCACCATTTAGGTACATTACCTCTAATCACCCATACCGTGGCGTGTTGTCTAATGTCTGCCTTTCGATTTCTTACAACTCGTACATCTATCACTTCAACAATCAGTAAAGTATGGCTTTTTTAAAAGTATGATTATAATAACGCCTTCCGCGATGAAAAACGAAAGAGTGGTTAAAGATAATAGAATTGTGATTTTTTCTACTGTTCTAATCTCCTCTTTTGCTGTGAAGTAAAGATATATGACTCATTGACTAGTACCAAAGATTGTCGTCACAGCTGAAGTGTGGCTTACGGTCCTACTACTGATGACACGGTCTCTCTTCAAAGTGCCGTTTTAATGGGACACCCTCTTTTCAAATTCACAGATTTACGCCCGTTCGTACCGACTAAAGGTGGGAAAGTGGGGTGTATCTATACTCTGACGTGATTATAGAAGGAGTAGTCAGAAAAGTATAAAACTAGCGCCTCACCAGTCTGATCTCTCTTCCGTTTCTTCACCTTTTTCTTACCCTTTCTATCTGTAAAACAAAGTCAAGTAGGTGAAATTCTATCTTAAACTTTTCTCTTTATTTCTCACCGTCACCTTACTTTTGTCATCTGTCTCCAGAACTTACGCTCTACATCATACCATACATAAATATCAAGGTCAGTACTTTTATCATTCAAAATATGTACATGCTAGCTTACTATTATTTCTTCTACAAAATACTAATAAAGAATTATGAATGGATTAATCAAGCTTCTATCGCTTGTCGTTTTTGTTGGTCTCTCAGCCGAGGTAGTGGTAGCTAGAAAGTGTGTTACGGGTGAAAAGTGCTGTGACAAGTAAGTACTAGTCGTTTACTCTTGAAGAGGATGTTAGATACTTATATATAGGTCTGGTCTGGTCTTGCCTTCTTCTTAGTGGAATTGAACTTCTTTGTCGTAAAATTCCTGCTGATGGTTCTGATGCTTGTCCAGGTGCATTCACCGTACCGATAGGTTACTGCACGTAAAAGTTAGACTGGCAACAATGGCCCAAGTAGTAATGCAAAAAAAGACGATGACTTTCTATCGAATACAATTCAATTTTCATAATGACTTGAGCTACTCTTTCTTTATCTTTCGTTGTGTGGTGTCATATGTGCGGTCTCATGTTTTGGATACTGTGCTGCATAAGCGTTCGTACATTTCTGCAAATTGTTTTATACAATTCAAAGTCGGCAATGGTCAAAAGTTCTTCAGGCTAGTCTGCCCAAAGTCGGTAGTGGCAAGAGGTGAGGGTTACATTGAAGTAAGAACATGGGATTGCTGTCCGCTGCAGCTATGTGGCTTGCGGCCCGGTCCTGAAAACAACTTATCCGTACAAAGTGCCGTGATACTAGAGACCCTCTTATTCAACTCACCTTTCGTCATTTTCACTTTTGTGGCATATCGGTACTGTCTCAAAAGAAATATAAATAGTAAAGGCGAGGAGGGCTAAAGTTCCTTAAATAAAGTCTTCGGAGAGCGAAACGGAAAATAAAAGGGAGACATCAGCAAAGAAATATGAAAATTGAGTTGGAAACCTCTTCAATAAAGTCATTGTCCCACACCGCACTTCTTTGCATCACATGAAAAAGTATAGAAAGAGGGGAGCACCAAATTTCAATGCCACCTTCGGCCAAACGGCCAACAACAAAAGACGGTGAAGACGGAAAGATTGAGTTAGGACCCTTTAAATCTTTTTGCTCTGATAGCGAAAGCACTGCAGATAGGGTATATATAGAAACAAGATAACTTTCCTCTCTTTTTATTTCACTTTCCTCTCTTCTATCACCACTTTACCAAATTCTATCCTCTTTTTCTCCTCTTCCCCCTTGTAAGTCTCACACAACTCTAGTTCAGTTCAGATAAGCTAAACTTCCAAGCCCCAAATTTCCATACAAACATGCCTATCAGATAAAAGTACCAAACCTGTACTTTTCAAAACAGCTTTCACTCAAGGTCAGACAGATTTTTCCTTTGTTTGTCCTTTCCCACCCTCAAGTTTACTTACATTTTCCTCTCTCCCTTTGCAACTACAGATGATGATGGGAATGCTCAAATACGCTTTAACTGCCGTAGTGCTTGCTCTATCTGCTAAGATGGTAGTGGCAAAATGTCAAGGTCTCGGATATGCATGCTGTGGACCGTGAGTCAATCAAGCCGTGAAATGATTTGAACAATCTCACTAGACTAACAGTTCAGCTTCATCTATTGCCAAACTGCGCTAAATTCTGATAGTAAGGTCTACACAGGAGATCCTCATCCAGAAGGAATCTACAAATGCGTTCAAGGTGCTTGCCCTAGTGACAAATTCTCATACAATGTAGATTATTGTAAAGATGGCTAGTTGCTTCCTCAAGCATGCATTAGCCCTTTTATCCACAAACCCATCAAAACTAAATCAACCCTTGATGGCGATGGAACTTTAATCTCTCCTTTCCCTTTCTTTCTTTAATTGAATTTTCTTGTTTCAATTCCTTCTTCCTGTTCGTGAGATGACTCAACAAAAATGATTTGTTGAGTAAAGTATTGTCTGGACAAGCCGTGATTTAGCTGTAACCACGGCTACCAAGATTGAGTGATATGGGATATCACTAGTATAAGAAGTCTTATCTTTGAAAGAAAGGGTATTTTATTTTCACCTTCATTTGTATGCAATACTACCCTACTTTGGCCTCGGCCAAGCGGCTATCAAATTGTTGAATTATAGGAGAGATTGAACACCCAACCCACTTCCGTAATACGCTAGAAGTAAGAACAAGGCTGATAACTACGAGATGAAACATGTGATCTCTGGGTGTCCCTAATTACGCCTTGGTGATGTTCATCAAGAAGAGGGATTATTCTAAAAAATAAAGACAGACGCTCCCCATTTTACCCTCGATGAGTTCTTGGCAAACCTATTGTTGCCTCCAACTAATTCTCAAATGTCGTAATAATCTGAGATTGGCCGTATATTTGCCCCCCTTTCTATTAGACGAGACAAAGCCGCAAAGGAGGGTGCTCGTAATGTAATAAAGAGGCCAATCTTTTATATTTCACTCTCCACTTCTTGAGACACCCCTATTTGGCCCTAATCCGAATGGTCAACAAGGAAAAGAGGGTGAGAAATAAGAGCAAAGAAATGTGACTGAGGGGTCTAATAAATCATTTTTGTGATCCTGGGAAAAAGCGCTACACGTACTATACATAAAGCAGCCTATTCGACATCTGCAGCTTTCCCCGCCCCCCTTTCACTGTTCAGCTTTCTCCTCTCTACCTCTCCACTACTTTGTAAGTTGATCATCTCCTCTTGTGTTGCTCAGTATCAATCAAATTTGTTAAATTCAAGTTTGCACACGAAAGTTGAACTCTCCAAGACGAGCATCAAAGAACCAAGACTCGAAATTAACTAATTCAACGCAAGGTTTGTGCTTTTTCTTAAACATCCTACTATTTTAATATATAATTATACTCTTTTCTTTTTTATTGCTACAGATCATGATTGGATTACTCAAGTACGCCTCGACTGCCGTGGTGCTTGCTCTTTCTGCCAAAATCGTAATTGCAGACTGTCTAGGTCCTGGTTACAGATGTTGTGGACCGTAAGTTTACATGGTCAGAATGCTTCTGACGGATTTACTTATGATCTGATGATTACTTTTCTCCACCTACGGACACTAATTCTTAACAGTAAAGTCTAGACCGGAGAACGACATCCAGTTGGAATATACAGATGTTATCAAAGTAAATGCCCTCCTGACAAGACCCCCTACACCTTGGCATACTGTAAGCTTTATTAGGCTCTTCAAGCAGATATTGGCTCTCTTCCCGCTACAAGATCGAGCAAATGACATTTCGTCACCTGTTAGGACACTTTTTCTCTCAATGTATGACTCAAGTTAGAGTACTTACTACTCTTTTTCAAGAATTGAAATCAATCCATATCTCATCTTATTTTTCTTATGAAATTTTTCGACATTATATTATCAATCTAATATCAAGCAGGTTGTCAGTCAGATGTCGTCCCTATTGCCGTGCTTCAATCACAAGACGCAAATAGTGCAAGATTCTCTTATCTTTTAAGAAATGGCGATATCTTGAGTTCCATGTGCATCCCCCTTTCTAACTTGCCCTCGGCCAAGCGGCCATTGAAATTTATAGGAAAAAAGATGGAGGAAGTGCTCTTACCACGTCATCTTCCGTTTACTACCTGTCATTCTCCGTATTGACATCGAAAGAGTATATAAAACGGTTCCTTTTCCTTTACTTGCATGTCTTTTTCCCACATCGATCTTGATTTGAAGTATCATTTTTTTCTCTTCAAAGTCGTGAGTGCATCATACGTTCATATTCAAGCAAATACTTACTAAATGCAACATTATTCTTAAATTGACAGATATCCCGAACTGTCAACGTATCATCTTAAAATTACACACACTTTACGTGACTACAAGCTTGCCTCTTTCAAAAAAGGTAAGTTAAACATATCTCGTGTGACACTATTCTGAACAATATCTTTTTGTATTACTTTGCGCTTTCACAGATGATTTTGCGACTATCAAAGTATATCATCTTGGCTGCTGTTCTACTACTCGCATCTCCTCAAATGGTGTCTGCTCGTTGTAAACCCTTTCAATACTGTTGCTACAATTGGGTTTTCAAGTGCTCTGATACGCCATGTTCCAATGGTTGGTCTGATTCGCCCGGAAGTGCTTGCATAAATGTTGTATAGTCAATCACTTTATGTGCGAGCACTATGGACCCTTTCTACATTTGTATGGCTTTGAGATCAATCAGTCCCTTTTTCAATTTGATTTACTTTCATCATCTTTCGAATGTTGCTCGTTATAAGTAAAACGTAGCTACGTGCAAGGCATGATTTTCCACAAGGCCCAGCAAATAATTAGAAAGAGCATTAAAAAAGCCCATCAATCCTTTCTTTTTGGAGGTCGTCGCGTCTTATTTCTTTATTAACTTGCTTCTCCCACGCAAAGAAAAAAGCAAGCTAGTGGACATTAGTCAATTTCTTCCAAAACGCTTTGGACGCACTATCCGTATTGATAATTTTTTACAATCAGCTCTTGAGCATTTTGATATGAATCTAGAAACCCAGCTCGGTCCCTCATAATTGCCTTTGTAGCATGGGACAAGTCATCTTTAGAACATGGGAAACCTCGCTCGGTCCAACACACAATGTCGGCGAATGGAGGAAACACAAAAAAGATTTGTTGAAATTGGATGATTCTCAAAAAGAAACTAAAACTAATTCAACCCTTTATGAGCGAGCGGGTTTGTGTTGTTCCAAATCTCCCCGAATAAAGGAAAAACACACAAGTTAAAAAAAGAAAAAGAAACCAACTCGCGTGTTATTATTATTAAACCAACGGATGAGATATATAAATTTAAGGTAATTACTGCATATAATAAATAGAAATCTAACAAAAAATCTATCAAGGTTAAATTGTCTCAAGATACTGTATAGATCAGTCTAGAACAAATTTATAAAAGAAAGTGTGGCTCAATGCACAATTCCGCTTTCAGGCACAGATTTATGCAACCTACCCTTTTTCCAAAAGGTGAGAGAGAGCAATAAAGTAGAAAGAACATCTGCAACCCAAAATCATAGATAGTTACACAATCTCATTGCTTCTTTACACCATCAGCAACGACTTTGGATACTTTCATATTTTTTGACATTCACGGTGCCACTACCTATTCAAATACATGCCGGTTTGGGCCTGCTAGGAAAGAGACTCGGTAATCTATCCAGAAAAAGAAGGAATTTCATGTCTAGTAATCTTCAAGATGAATGGAATGTTTTCAATAGCGTTTCCAATGTATTTTTTGGAATAATTTTATGGGATTTATTTGTTTGTATTCCTAGTGAAATAAAACATATTTATTATCCAGAATTCCTACGACTTATCCAGAAGAGAAAAATACCATCGGTGCCAAGTGTACTGTAAGTTTTCATCATGATATTAGCAGTCAAAAAAGGAAGTTGAAAATAGAAAACCCTAATTTGATAAAAAAAAATAATTTACATTGGCAGTCTATTTCTTAGTCGACTCATTGTCATACCAATCATCGGTCTTAGCAAATTACTTTATACAGGTCAACCAAACAATTGTAAAGCTGTTTTACGTGCAAATTTCTTATTTTACGTTTTGGCATTCTTTATTGCCCTTGCCATTTTTATTATTCGTCTGGTAGTGAGTGATAGTCATATTAGAAGATTTGATAGTGGAATGATACTAACACATGTCCCTTTGTTATGTGAAAAAAAACAAAAGGCTCTACGTCCTTGCAGTCGATTACTTTGTTTTTCACTTTGGATTTTCTTTACAGCTTTTGCATCTGCTTGGATTTATGCAGCTCTACGTCTTACTATTACTCAATTACCAAAATCAAGCCCTTATCTAGCTATTTGTACAAATTTAGGAGGAGTACCAGACTGGGCTTGGGTAGTTTATCTTGTCATGGCATTATTTGATTTACTCGTCATTATTCTTACTCTACATACTAAAATCAAAAATATGGATGATGTTACTCATTTCAAATCAATATTGTGTAATCAAGATACACAAATTAGTAAAGTAACCAACATTTTCTTTACAGATAGTCTTTTTTACTTTATTTTAAGTTTTACAATTACAATTGTAGAAGTGGTTTGGGTTAAATTTCACAGTAAAAGTGCTGCCTATAAAGCACTTATAATTCCAGTGTGAGTCCTTTTTTCTTTTAAATGGGAGCTATTATTGATAAGATATATATATATATATACGCTAATTGGAACATCTCTGAAAATGTTGTTACTCCCAGTCATCTATGGCTTAGTCTTTCAATTGCCCCAAGAGCACTTCGAAATTTAAAACTTTATTCTGCTCGTACAGCACAAGAGGAATTTATTACTGCTTCTGAAGCTCTTCAAGAGGATAGGAGTAATTGTACATCCTCTTTACAATTTATTGCAAAAGGTCAACCTTCTTCACTTGATCAAAAATACATATCGAGAACTTTTCCTTTGACAATTCCACCTTTGAATAAATTACCAGACTTGGAAGAGGCTTTGTCTTCCGAAATCAAGAAAGAGAGAAAGTAAGTAGTAAAAAAAAGAGAAGAATCGCGTATTCAATTCTGTTGATGTATTTTGTTTTGTATTTGTACTACTACTACTATTCTCATAAACTCAATGACAATAATATCAATTGTTTTTTCACAATCGGAATCGTTCACAGCAAGCTAGAATACTTGATTGTAGGATTACTTTGACAATCAATTTTTTAATGAGCTGACAAGCGCTTGTAATTTTTTTGTAAAAGATTAGATTGGAGAGGTATAGTCTTTCAATGTATGACATTCCTTTTTATTTTATCTTGACCTTCAAATCTAATGTGAGAATAATGTATGTGATGACGTGTGTGCCGTGCTATTCCGTTGCAAGTGAAGCCACCCAAGTCATCCCTCACTTGCTATGAATGGATAAGGAAATAGAGACTTTACCCTCATTACGCCTTTCATGTGTGAGAGCAACAATTAAATAATTGGAATCTGATAGGGAGAGGGAGGTGGCTAGTACACCCCCTCTTTCATCTTTCAAATGAAGTTGTGAAAGCGTAGTATGAAACCGAGAGTGTTGTCACTTGATAACAGTCTTTGTCTCGATGTTGATGAGAAGGAGATATAAAGGTGACTCTCCTTTTATAACCCCCTTCCCAATTTCATTCCATCTAATTCCCTCATTCCTTTCACATCTTCCCCTGCAAGGCATACAGTCCAAATTGAAGACTACTTACAAAACATCAAATCTTGAATAGTGTAAGTAGGTAGAAGATCGGCCATACACACAAACAAAGTATTGATTGTATAATTTGCATTTCCTTCTCTATCTCTTACTTGCAAAAGCAATCCAAGAATGAATATCGTAATCAAATCTATTCTGATCGTTGCCATCACTATGGCTTTCTCCTCCAATATGCTAGTCATGGCTAGACGTTGTAAAATAAGTTCAGAAACTTGTTGTCGTCCGTGAGTCTTGGATTTGGAAGGGCGGCTTATGATCTTTGAAAGGACTTTGTTTTTTTATTTTCAAGTTGAAATACTACTTCTTGCGTTTTATAGTTCCGATCGTGAAACCAATCATCAAGCACCGTATTGCAAGCCAGGCTTTGGTAATTGTCCCTTTGAATGGCAGGAAGATAACACTGCGTGCAATTAGCCTTGATAAGCAAAAGGAGAAATTGGTAACGATTCCTTGAACAAAGCGCGAATACTTTTTGCAACAAATCCGGACAATTTCCTTTTCCAATTTTGTGATCCTATCCTTCCACTCTTTCTCTCCTTTGATCAATTCAATGTGATGAATTTTTCCACATTTTCAAATTTTAAATTCAAACTTTAAAGTAAAGGTCGAGAGAGTTGACATTGCAGAAGATTGACAACTTTGTGAGATGCCAGAGGGCACACATTGTCCTCTAGCATGTTTCATAATGGAAATGCCACTGTATGAAATAAAGTAATTCATACCACTTTAGCCATCTCTGTGTCGGTAACAACATGATAGATCAGGACGGGTGAAAGAGCTGATCTAGTAGACTATTATCACTTATTACAAGGAGTCAATACATTAATCTGCATTCAATCTTTGGAGGCCTTCTCGACTACGCTTGAGTCGCTCATTAAGATCCATTCCCCCTGTTCCATATAGGTCTTTCTGCTGCTTGATGAGAAAGCTGCCCTTTCCATCACCATATCCTTTTTCTTTACTTTTTTGCAACTTCATCCGAAGTTCTTCCTCTCTCTTCATGTTGGCTTCTTCCTCTTGCTTGATCTTGGCTAGATACTCTGATCGTGATGTAGTGAGTTGAGTGGCATTTTGCTGCATAGCTGCTAATTTTGCTTGACGTTCAGCCTCTACTTCTGCTTCAGATGGTGCCGTTCTTCGTGATGGAGGTGATCGAGAGCGAGGTCGAAATCGACGAGGGGATGCTTCTTGTCGACGAGAGTCCGCACGAGTATAGTAATTCTCTCGCCGTGCTTGACCCCTATCATAATCGCGATATGGCTCTTCTCTTCTACTATCACTGCGACTCTCTCTGTGCGACTCTTCCGGTACATTTCTATCGCAGTCATTGCGATCCACATTGGATGTACCATGATACCTATCTCGACTTTCCCTTCGAGAGTCGTATCTGTCCTCGTAGTGTCGATCGTGTCTTTGTTCTTCGTATCGCCTTCCCTCTCTTCTGTCCTCATATCGATCTTTTCTATCGCTATCAACGAATTCCCCTCTTCTCCTACTGCTGCTGCTTCCCTCATATCGATCTCTTCGATCCAAGTCTGAGCCTTCTCTCTTTCTCCTCTTCTTTTCCTCCTTTTTAAGCCGCCTCTCTTCTTTTGTCTCTGCATCCATTCCTGCCGCTTTCTTCATCGCCCTCAATCTTGCAGGATCTTTGAGGAGAGCTTGATATGCTGCCTGCTCCTGTTGTTTAATCGCAAACATTGGATCTTCTCTTATCTTGGCAGCTACATCTCTATCAGTTCCAATTGCCTTTTGTTCACTGATTGGACCTTGCTGATTTCCTCTTGAATGTTGTAATCCTTCATCTGCTTTTAACAACTTATCCACTCGTTTCTTACCAAGTAGATAGTCTTCCAATTCATTCTTGTCAATGTTTGAACCACTTGCTGGTGCATTATACATCCAATCCACCTTTTCAACTCTTTTCTTCTTTCCACCAGCTTCCTCTTGAAGTCTTTCTAATTCTTGAATTTCTCTTTCTCGGTCTCTTTCTTTTCGAAGTTCATCCAACTTTCTTCTCTCTTCCAAAGCTGACTTTTCAGCTTTCCATACTGCTTCTTGGTTTTGTTGTAGACCCGTGTGCCATGACTTCTTTGACAAGAAAGACAGAGCCGACATGATGGTGAGTGGATGTTTTCAAGTGATGGGTATCAAAGACGCCTCCAAATCTCAGCCATCAAAACTATAATCATCTTCCTCACACAAACGACGCGACCACGTGATTTTCATTGTGGTTGCATTAAAAGACATATCAGGTAGTAAAGAGAAGCTTGTAGTGTAGTAGTAGTACAATATTGTCGAGAAATAAGAAAAAGAAAATCACATCCCATTCAATCATCGCTTTCTTCCTGCTGGTGCATTACTTGCAAATGGCTTTCGAACATCTTCAATGGTAAAGTCGCACAAAAGCTTGCTAGAATCACTCGAATAGCATTCTCGTAAAATTCTCTGTAATCTTTCACATTCCATTGTAAAGCCATCTTCCAAACTTCTCCAAACTTTGCCAAGAACTTCAACAATTTCTTCTACACTGATACCACTTGAATCATGTAGATTGTGTGCACCATTTAGTCCATCGGCCAATGTAGTAATTTCCTCATCATCAAAGTGTTTGACGACCCTCTTACTCAGAGCTTCAATCGATTTACGAATGTCCTTGCTACTATACTCTTTTACAAGTCGCTTGGCAGCTTGTCGATTGTATGCACTATGAAGAGATACTTCATTGGCAGGTGTAGAACGTAGCAGTGAATCAATACCATCACCAAAGTCCATCATCTTACCCAATGGACGACGAAGAGCACTTTGAACATAGGCGGACAAAGCATCTTCGAATATACTTTGAGCACGCTTTGTGAGTGGACCCAATGCAATACTACCCTTTAATCGTCCAACATCCTTGACAAAGTGATACATATTTTCGATTAGAATGACGTGGTGATTTAGTTGACCCTTGTCTTCATCAACGCTGGAAGAGTGCAAGCTCCCGTCCACCTTGGGAATTGCCATTGCTTGAAGTACATCGAACATTGTCGTACAAATCTGCTCGTAATAATTGTCGATTGCACTTCGAATATTGAGAGATTCTGAATTGATCAATTGTGCTTCCACTCGCTCGACAAACGTGGGAAAGACCTTGATGAAATGCGCAACTCCTTTTCTCTTTTTGACTGTCAATTTTGTTTGTTCAATGGCACGAACCTGTTCAAGAATATAATTGTCCAGTTGTGAAGCAAGTCTCAAGTGAAGTTTGCCCAATGTCTTGAGTAAAAAGTCATTGTTGAGTTCTTCAGCTTCCAACAAGCATCTATCAAGTGCTGCTAGTACACCGACTAATTGAATTCTATCCTTGGCAAGTACTTGATCAACAAAGCTTTGAAATTCAGGACCAAGAAATCCAAAAATGAGTTCTAAGGCACTCTTCATATCTCGCAAAGGACCGGAAAGGGAAGAATTGTTGAACATTGCCGCTGCCCTTCTTCTAAAGAAAACCTCCAAATCCATATAATCAGCAAAAGTGACTGCGTTGCTATTGATGTGAAGTAGATCAGCTATGAAACCCTGCTCTCGAACGACTAAAGGAATAACAATCATCAGAATCCGATTAAATGCTTCGTAACCACCAACTTCACCAGGTGCTTTTGCAAGCTTGGAAGCCCCTAGTCTTCCACCTCCCTTGCGCACCGTACCACTTCGACCAACTCCAGAGGCACCTCCTGTTTGATTGGATACGGCGAAATTTGCTTCTGCAATTTCTTCATCACTAACTCGTGCAATTTGGTTCCTCCAAACAGAAAAAAGTGTGATCATTTCACTCTTGTACCTTTCACATGCATTAGAGAAGTAAGCGGCTGATATTTTTTGAAAATAATTTGGGCTGACTTCTTTTGCATAGAGTAGTAAACCACAATAACGACCCAAGACATCTTCCACAACTTGATGACTTTCAATTGTTGGATTAGGAGGTGAAAGAGAGGCCAAACGAGTAGGATCTCGAAGTACAGCTTTGGTTTGCGCGATGAAGGTTTGCGTCAAAAATGTAAGTAGCCTCTTAGCAAATTCATCAGATAAGTGGGTATATTCCTCCAAACGTTCAGTAGCAGCAGCCATTCCAGGAGCACTTGCATTTTCACCAGTAATTTCTTCTTCTGTTCTTCTCGCTTGTAATATAGCTTTGTATAGATCTGCTCCAGCTGCTTCCACTTCTTCAATTCCTTCATCAGACTCGAATTCACTTTCAAGGAGTGCTTCAACTGCATATTCTTCCACATGAACGGTACTCAAAAGCTTTTCTATTTCTAGTGATAGTGCTCTTTGATTACTGGTGTGCACCTGTAGACCTCGATTCTGACTTTCGATATGACTAATGTCGTCTGCTCTTGCATTTAATTGCATCTTGTAGCTTGCTACCATACTGTCGATGATATCCAATTGATGTAAGGCCTCTTCCATATGACGAACAACTAGATTTACTCGATCGTCTGATTCAATGATGGCATGAATATTTGCTGCATCGAGAGCTGCCAATTCATCCAATAATCTCGCCTCAATAACATCTGCTGTTCCTTTACCACTCTTGAACCCACGCCGTGATGTTAATCCTCCACCATTGGCATTTATACTATGCTTCCATTCGAATCCCTCGAGCATTTCTTCGACATTGGCTAGTGTGGTATCCTCTTCATCTTGGTCAATAAGATCTGATGGAACATTGCCCATCTCACCAGCATCACGAAGGTCTTGATTATTGATTTTATGCCTTTTCGATGTGTCTTTGCGACTCGTTCGGGGTAGAATATCACTTTGATCTCCTACGCCAAATTCAGCACCTCCATATGCATCTTCTTCCTCCTCTTCCTCTTCGTCGTCGCCTTCAGCTACTCCCGTCAAACCCGTCCCAGCGAGTAGCATCTTTTCGTATGCTGCCCCTCCTCGAACAGGTTCAATTGAACTTAACCTGGCTCGAGCATCTCCTCCACCACCGCCTGAAGTTAAAGTCATACTATCTATAGATGGCCTACGCAATCTTGTTGGTCGAAGCGAGGAACGTCGAGGAAGGCTAGTAGGTCGTGTAGGTTGTGTGGCACTGTCGGCACTTCTCTGTTGTTGGTCTCCATTAGACTTTGATTCTGGTACAAGGGGCGAAGAAACCCTGATCGATGGTGAGGCGGCCAATCTGCTAGGACTTCGTGCTAATTTTATTGGTGGCTTATTTATTGGCGAGATCAATCCACTCCCACCCAGCTCGGGAGAGTTCCCTTGACTGATGCTTTGCGGTTGCATCTCACCTGGAGACATTTGCAAGGAATCCGTATTCATTGGCGCTTGAGCGCTGGCAGTTCTTTGCATAGAAGGTCGACGAACAGATTGGTTCATCATGTGACTTGTTTCTTGTTCAGTAGAGATAGTGGGTATCGACATGGGATAGCCTTTGTTCAGAGGTGAAGTTATTGATCCACCACGGGGTGGATAGAAGCCATCTTGACCTGTGTTGGAATTAGACCGGGCTTTCATACTGCTGGCAGAATGAGGTGATGTACTTGATGGATCGGTGGCTACTCGAGTGTTGATAGTGGGCAATCTTCTGTTTTCCCCACTTGTTCGAGAAACCAGTGGTGGTGGTATAATTGAAGTGGGAGAAGGTGCGAGATTATCCCCACTACCTGTATTGGAGGGCAGATCAAAACCAATGCATACAGGACCTTCTTCACCAGTGTACTTGCGAAAGATTTTGACAGTTGATTGCAAGAAGATGATTTGTTCTGTTGCCTTCTCTGTTTGCCATGAATACGAACGGGACAGTGTGAGAGTAAAGGAGCTTGGCTGCGATAGTAGGTTAAATCAGTAAGTTAGCAATGCTACTCCAAGTCATGATATATGCAGCTTATTGGTTTGCCCTCACATCATGCACAATGATCTCCTTGAGAGTATTTAAATCCCAATCTTTTCCAATACTGAAGCTTCCATTTGCATTCCTCTTTGCTTTGTTCATTGTCACTCTACCGGTATCTCTCTGAACTGCTAGGATAAGGTATCGGGCTTTCCTTTGAAGTGATGCTGTACCTGGTGCTGGAGGTGGACCTTCACTTACCGTTTCCCATATCTTCAAATGGGTAATATAATTATTGGTCGGTGTTCTAGATTGTAAAGCAGCATTAAAGAGCTCCTTTGTTGTTTGGTTGGAAGAAGTGGAAATCCCATTTGGCGGGGCACTACTCGGTCCTCCAGCATCACCATTACGTGGTGGAGCCAGAGAGGTCATTGTGTGGGGGAATCTTGTGCTCGCTCACGAAGCAACAATCACTCCCACGAGAATTGATCGATTAGTAAAGGAAGGAGACAACCAACACTTGAAGCTCTCCATGCACGGATGCCCTACAGGCATTTCATCCCCGCGAGGGTTGGAGCGCCTAATTTTAAAAGTCACACTCCACGTGGAAATCCTTTCTTGGGTCTAAGGATCAAAGCCTTTTGTGAGCTGCATCATCTTCTCTTTCTTGCAATCATGTCGGTGAGTACAAATACAGGGAATGAATACTCAGTGACATCTGTTCTAATGTTCACCTTCTTTACTATTGACAGACAGAGCAAAGATCAGGAGGTAATACGCAATTGGAGCATCTGCATGCCCGATATGCCGGCACCATCCATGCAGACATTACAAAACAGTGAGTAGTCAAATTATAAGTGTAGTGAGGCATCTGTCATTTTGCACTAACAAAAGTAATGATTGCAAAGCGAGTGGATCACCCACCAACACAGAGATACTTCAGCATCCATCGTCGGCCACGCACCATTATTGTCGTACTTGTCGGTTGCCGATGGCGAGAGCAGGGCTAGAGTAAAATTTGAACTATGTGAAGTGAGTTGAGTATTTCAGAAAGGTGATGATTACTAGTCGCTCACACTTTTAATCCCCTTCAGCGTATGCTCCAGCCATGTGGCCCACCACCTCCCGAAGACGATGCATAGACAGCCAAAAAAGGCATCAGTACACTGCGTTTCGCCTTCGATACTCATAGATGGTCCAATAATGATCACGATTTTTTTTATAAATTACAATGCATGCGATACTACAGGACAGAAGCAGAAATACAGTCACCAAGGAATACATGGCAAAGAGAGAAAGACTAATGACCAAGAGAAGAAATTTGTTCAAAGCCGAGTACAGATTCGTCCCGAGATCTACGCCAATGGTTTGCGTTCTCAAGTGTTTGTCTATCAACCAATTGAGGATAAGCAAAGATAAAACCTTCCTTGAGTTCCCAATTGGACTCTAGTGTGACATCACCTAGATGAACATCTGTATGATAGAGGAGCGAAATGAATATTGGGTCCAAAAGCAAATCTTGATTCTCAATTAGTCTCTGACGTAAGCCAGTAAATGGTAAGGCATCAATATATGGATCATGAGGGCGAGTCTGCTGAATTTCAGTAGGTTCCAAAAGTGAAGGTAATTGATAGCTTGGTTGACGACGAAAGTTCGCCATTTGATAGATAAGTTGTGAAATACCTTCAACAACTCTGGATAATTCAATTTCATCTTTCATCTTACCAAATCGATTCGTTTCTTCACGAAGTATATTTGCAAATGCAGCAATTCTCTTAATTTCTTCTGGTTCGTCGACGTTAGCCACTGTCTTTTGTCGGTTATTGCCACCAAAGAGAGAACCATCATTAGCTGAAGCCATACCATGTATGGTAGGTGTCGATTGCGCCATGAAGTCGTTTATTCCATTTGTTCCAAACAAGCTTGCCAGTATCGCACTTGAATCTTGGGGTTGTGACGTAGTGATATGATCTCGATTATCTCCAAATGGTAAAAATGTAGTTGGACTTGAAAAATTGTGAGGTAGTGATGCTTGCGAGAAAAAGCTGGAGAGATGATTGGATTGATCTGCATCATAAAATGAAGACAAATTTGGAGGCAGTGAAGAGCTTGCTTGTGATACAGGTTTCTTATCAGATGTTTGATGGCTTGCAGAGCTCTTTGGGGCTTCCTCCGCTTTTGACTGTTGCCTCTTCTTGCTAGGCTTATTCGAGACATCTTCATCGCCAGTTCCCTTTCGCTTCGGTCCTAGTTTTTTGTCTGCATTAGAAGATGCTGGACTTGTGCCATTTGTATTCTTGGCCGCTGTTGCTGCGTTTGCTGCTGCTGTATTGGCGATTGCGTGCTCGGGTAATCTTTGACTTTCGGGGAGACCTTCTGGTGGAAGATTTGATTCGAGACGAATCTGTCGCAATGCTTCACACTCTTTTGCTCCTGGCCAATTTTGCCATGTCTCCGTCATTGCTTTTTAGGAAAGGGTGATTATGAGGATTGCTACTTTCACTTTATAATATTATAATTATGCACTCACTCTTTTCGCTCGAATTTTCAATTATACTCTCCAACTCAACTCTTGACATACCACTCTTCTGCAGAGGCCCTCCGATCATTTCAGATCCAATAAAGGAAGCAAAGCTTGCCAATATGGATCGCAATTGATTATTTTCTGCTAGTAGTCCACGCAATGCGTATCGAAGTCTGTCCACCTGAGTATCATGATCGGAGGATAGCAACTCTACTCTAGCTTCCAATGCTCGAATGTACTGCTGCTTTCTTTGACGAAATTCTCGCTGTGCTATACGATTTTGTGCCTTTCTTTGTGCAGCAGTACTGTCAGCATTATTTGCTTTTGCACCCTGCGCTTTTCCTCGACCTTTTTTGCCTTTCTTCTTACTACTCCCATTTACCGAATCAGCCTGCGAGAACGGATTTTGTTTTAACGACTTCTTTCATCACCAATTCATCACCTCATCTCACTACTCACATCACTATCGCCATCTTCATCCTCACTACCTTCATCATCTTCTCCTAAGCCTGCTCCTCCCAAGGCAGCACCTAGACCTGAACTGATCAGCCTTGTATTTCCCACCATTCCAGAAGCTTTTTGTAGATTGCGCAACCAATCAGTACCTTCTGAAAGAGTAGAAGTAGACTTTCTGGATGGTCCAGCTGTCGGTTGAGGTCCTATTGCCATGGCAGCCGAGAAACCAGAAGAAATAGCACTGGCTGATGCGTCAGTAAAGCGATCAATTGGAGAAGGACGTTCCCTTCCTGGTGCCATGATGAGTAGGCGAGACTTCTGCTTCGATGACTTGTTTCTTTTTTCAAAATCACTGTTGATCTTTTTGTTCTTTGGTCATGTCTCAAGTATAAACCCCCACTTTGCGAATCAGTAGCTCAGTGCTTTGTGAATGGTAGCGTAGCAGGAAATAATTCTTCTACAAACACCTACATTACTTTTTGGACTTTTGGAAAAATTAACCTCGGCCGACGGTTAAGTTACTTGGTGTGAAGCCGGTCATGGGCTTACTCTAATTCTTTCGGTCTATTCGCCTAATCAAAAGAGTACAAGTAAGCTAGTCATCTGCCCTCTTAAAGTAACACCTCTTTTATAGCAAGCTAACTTTCAAGTCCCTGAGAAGCTCACTCAGTCTGTCTATATTTGTTGCCCACTCTGGCTTTCTTAACGAGACAATCTATTCTGCATCGTTTTGCTAGCTTTCCCCTTGTGTCTTTTGCACTATTCCCTCCTACTGCAATGACGGCAATGCACCCTTCAACGCTTTCTACTTTAGCACCGGGAGCTACTGGTCGAACATCTTCTAGTGATCCTCCAGAGATGGCACTTAAATTCCTGAAATACAGTGATGCAAGTCCAACACCATTCCACGCTGTTGCGACTTCATCTGCAATGCTTGAAGAAGCTGGTTTCATAAAATTAAAAGAATCTGATATTTGGGATGGCGGAGTGGAAAAGGGAGGAAAGTACTTGTGAGTTTAAAAGTAGCATTCTGACACTTATTGCTTGATATGTATATTACTTATATGTATTATTCACCCTTCTTACTCCCCTTGACTAGCTTCACTCGTAATCAGTCTGCTCTCGTAGCCTTTGTCGTGGGCTCAAAGTACGAATCTGGTCAAGGCGGTATTCATGTCGTTGGTGGTCATACAGACTCGCCCAACTTCCACATCAAGCCAGTCTCCAAGAAGCAAAAGGAAGGCTACCTCCAAGTTGGTGTAGAAGCATATGGAGGTGGTATTTGGCATACTTGGTTTGATCGTGATCTTACTTTGGCTGGTCGTGTTATAGTGTCGTCTGACAAAGATCACACTAAATTTGAAACAAAATTGATTCATGTCAAGCGACCATTACTTCGAATTCCTACACTCGCCATTCATTTAGATCGAACAGCTAATGACGCTTTTAAAGTCAACAAGGAAGATTCTACGGCACCAATCCTAGGACTGCTTGATAAGGCTGCAGAAGCACTAAATGCAAAAGTAGATGAAGACGACAAAGTAAAGCCTACTGGAAGGCCATACATGACTGAAAAACATCATTCTGTCTTGCTAGATGTCGTTGCAGCTGAAATTGGTTGTGAAGTCGGAGCTATCCAAGACTTTGAGTTGAGTCTAGCAGATACTCAAAAGGCCACAACTGGAGGAATGAAGAATGAGTTCATAAACGCTCCTCGTTTGGATAACCAAATGACATGCTTCTGTGCTACTACTGCTATCATTAATGCTCATTCTTCTTCTTCTTCTTCTTCAACAACATCATCAACACTTGATTCCTCTTCATCAATCCGTGCTATTGCTCTCTTTGACAATGAGGAAGTTGGAAGTGTTTCAACTCATGGTGCCGAGTCTAATATTCTTGCTTCTCTAGTCAAACGTCTCTCAAGTATCAAGGTAATGACATCATCTTCGACAGAGGTAGGCACTGGCACGACTTACGAAAGAGCGATTGCAAAATCATTTTTAATCTCTTCTGATATGGCGCACGGCTTTCACCCCAATTACTCATCTCACTACGAAGATAACCATCGACCACGATTAAATGGTGGGCCAGTCATCAAGACAAATACCAATCAGCGATATGCATCGACGGGACCAACTACGTTTTTGCTTAGAAGAATTGCACAAGCTGCCAATGTTCCTCTTCAAGAATTTGTAGTCAGGAATGACATGCCATGCGGTAGTACAATTGGTCCAATGATGAGCAAAACTGGTATAAGAACAGTCGATATCGGAAATCCTCAATTGAGCATGCACTCGATTCGAGAAACTTGTGGAAGTCATGACGTTGAACTCAAGATCAAATTATTTGAAACCTTCTTCAACAATTTTGAGAAGATTGACTCTGAGCTCACCACTGACTGAGTCATACAAAAAAATACTCAAATCACAAGGAGCCCTTTATTGATGTATTCTTACACCCCATTTTTGCAGTAGTACAAATACAATCATCATCTAATTCAAGCCTTTCTTGCCCAGATTTGAATATATGTCTCTCCAAGAAAGAGAAGCTGCTTATCGATGCTTTCCACTAGTAGATCCTGAGTCGAGAACCACTTCTCCTCCTCAGTCAAATGAATAGACTCATCAAGTTGCTGCTCAGCCTCTTCTGCATTACGTCTTTGTTGTCTTAGCCTCTCTTGTCTCTCCTCTAAAGTTCCAATCGGCTGCCCGTCAATCGAAGTATGAACTTGAGATCGCCAAACACTGTTTTCTCGAACAGTACCTGCTGTTGCTTCATGAGTTACATTTGCGACAAGATCGTACACGGTCGGAATAGGTGCCAATGATGGATCTTCTACATAATCGGCCATGCTCAATTGTTTGACTGGGTAATTGACAATGGTACGATTACGCTCTTCAACAAAGTTGTTTTTGGTGAATCTCTTGAAGTGAAAAATTATAAAGGGTGGTAATTTGAGGGTTTTGTATCTACGAATTAAACCTCTAGCCTCTTGAAATGTGATTCCGTCATACTTTGCCAATACTTCTGAGATGGGTACTTGAGGTATAATATTCTTTTCAATTACATCTTGAAAGACTGGAAGAGGTGGTAGATCGATGCTTAGAAGAAAGAAAGAAGTTCGTTCTACCTTGACTTCTCGGTCAATGTTGAATTTGGCTTTTCCCAATGCATCTTCTTGACCACTTTCCTTTCTTCCATCACCATCCAGCTTATCTTTAAGTGCCTCTTCATCTTCTTCTAGCTCGATCCCACTCCTCACAAATACCTTTTGGGATTCAACTCGTATATGCCCCATGAAGCAATCACTGATGATACTCCTTTTATTTTTCTTTCCACCACCACCCAGATCCAAATGCAGCCTGTTCAATAGCCAACCTAGAAATTCAATAGGGTCACCTTGCTTAGTAATGGCGAACTTCCCTTTAGATACATTGACAACTTCTTGTAAGAATTCATGTGGAGACACCTGCGCTTTGAAATTTCGAGGATTCCAAATCTTCCTCATCAACGAAGCAAAACGTCGCACCAATTCCGAAGATTGAGTAAAAATCTCCGACTCTCTCAACGTTTTTCCTTTGCTTGATGCCTTCACTCCTCCTTTTGAGACGGGCAAAGGAGGTGGACCTCCTCGAAGAAAGAAATTTCGCAAAGGGCGAACGTGAGCGAGCGCTTGAATGACAACATTCATATAGTCATTTGCACCCAAATTATTCAAACCTACAAACCCAGGCAAGTAGGTATTGGCATGCAAGTCAAGCGATTCCTTTGCATCAGGTGCGTCCAAGCGCTTAATGTGCTGCTCAGAATAGGTTGGTAAAAGCAAATACTTGATATCTGCGAGTGACGGATCTTCTACTTTATAATTGTCTGGGAGGACATACACCTGTTCAGGAATGGATCAGTGAAGGTGATTCTATATAACACTAGATGATCTGCAACTCACCTCAGAACTCTCAAGATTCATGTAGACTCGATGATCGTCGTTGATGGAGTGGAAGTACGCATACGAATTTGGTCCTCTTCCTTGAAAGTACTTGCCGCAAACCAAGCAAGCATATACATTGATATTTGACAACGATATACTGCAAAGCTTCTCAAAATCGAAGTCGAGGAGAGATCGGTTGATCTTAAGGTGAGAAAGAAATGGCAAAGCGTAGTCAGTACCAAATTCAGGATTTCTTGATGCATCTTTCCGTATCTACAGTCTACTCACAGTGTCCAGATACAAATCCCTACCTCCCTGAGTATTCTTCTTCACTTCCTCCTCTTCTCTTGCCAGCCTCTCCCAGTAATCTGCCCCTCCTATCTCTTCCTCTGTCAACTCTTGCTCATGTTCCACTTCTTTACGTCTTTCATCGCTTGGTCCAGGCGGAGGAGGCGGGGGAATTATTGCTTCCACATCAATTGGAGGGGGTGATGGTGGCTGAGGTGGCTCTTCTTCTACTGGTGGTGGTGGTGGCAAGTTAATATGACCATCATCTGCTGGTGGAGGGGGTGATGATTCTTCTAGTGGTGGTGCTGGTGGTTCAGTGTGACCATTTTCTATTATGACACCATTGCTAGTCTCAATCTCATCCTCTTCTGCTCCTCTTCGAGTTCGCTTTGGGGGTGGCTCACTCGGTCCATCTAAATCCATGGCTGTACTAGTCCCTATACCGTCCTCGCTTTTTCCTGCATCAGCTACCTCTACGATACGTTTGCTTTTCCTAGGTGGCATAACGAGTATGGATGTAGAGAGAAAGAGTAATTAATTCTAAGCTCAATTTCACTTTTTTGGCTTTTTCTTCCTTTTTCTCTACCACGCTAAGGAAGCGCGTATTGATATCTATCCCTACTCTTTTTTGGCCGCCATGACCATGAAAATTTCCTTGAAAGGCCTCTGCTACTCAAGGTGTTCAACGATCAAAAGGAAAATGACGATTGAATACGGAGTAGGGAAGAGCTAATGAAAGCTACTCTAATATTTTGGTGTTTTGGTGTAACTCCATAAGATTATTGTAGCTTCGAAAGTAAATGTCAACAGACGTATGATGAGCGTAGTGACACTGCAGTAACTTATTATAAGAGGGGCTATAAAGGGAGTTCTTCCTTGTCGAATTGCTTTATACCTTTCATCATCTTCTCACTCTTTTGAAAATTCTAGCAAACAATGGTATGTCTTATGGTGATGATACGCTGTATGATAGATACTGATGAATTCCTCCTCTATAGGCTCGCCCGTCCTCTTTGCCACCAGGACCCGATGTCTTTGAGAGACGGATTGTTGTAAAGCTGGAAAATTTAGAAGATGGCTTCCGACCTCTGTTGAAGAGGTCTTCTTCCGTGCCACCAGTCGCAAAGAGTAGCAAGAAGGTAAATCTTACTGATAGTGAGATCAAAAAGGCCAACAACATCATTAAGAGGCGCAATATGATTCGTACCCGCACGCTATTAGCTGTTCCCAATCGATTACGATCATCATCAACGACTAGCTGTACAAGTACAGTAAGTCAAAGTACTTCTGGCCTTCGACTTAGAGGTCAATCGACATTCTCTCGCCTCTCGTTGACGCCGACGATTCCTACAATTCTCATCGATGATGATGACGAAAATCAAGAGGAAGAAGAGGTTGAGACACGAGAGGTGATCGAAGAGGAGACTCTGGCTAATAAAGCTGCTGTGAGTTCACGAGGAGGAGCAAGTGCAACATTTCCTCAGCAAACGATTCAGGGGTGAGTCATTTCTTATAAACAGGATACTAATCCTTTTAGTGTTAGCTCACTGAGTAACACTCTCCTTTCATTAGCACTTATACCATTCGATTGGAGTGCCCTGATAGTCCGGATATCACCGAAACATTTCGAGCACCAGTATTCCTACTAAGCAAAGCCGCAGGGTACGAGATTGCTCGAGATCTCAAGAATACAAGTCGTAAGATTGTCAAGAGCATGCTAAAACATCGATTGACGTAAAGTGAGTATGATATGAGAATACATTGTAGTTTGATTAATGAATGCTGATCATCGACTTTGCAGAGCTCGATAACGTTTTGCGAGAAAGACATCGACAAAAGGTCGAAAGTCTTGCCATTGTGGGGTGGTTGAAAACGAGACCTCCTTTCGCTCCTCAATCTCCCCATCGTCTACTTTCCTCTCCTCTATTTCCCCCACTTTTCTCTCTCCCACTATTGGAGCATCCTGTTTCATTCCTTCTTCCCTCTCACTGAATACAATCTAATGATGTTTACACAAGTCATCAGTGTCATCTTTCGATTCAAATCATCAATCATCTAAGACTCACATTTAATGAAGAAGAGGAGCCAGCTTCAATTTCCAAATCTGCTCTCTCCATTACAATTTTGCCTTTATATTGAAATGCTCTTTCCCCAAGCAAATCCCACTGCCATCGATCAACTCTCCTAATACTGCTCAATTGCATAGTCTGACCTCGAAATATAAAAGAGCTCATCGTGCTAATCGGCAGAGTATCATCTTCCTCTCTACTTTGCGCTCCTTCATCTTTGGAACCATCTCCATCCCATGAATCAAGTGGAGCTACAGTACTTTGCTGCGTTAAATAACGTCGCATTCCTTCATCTTTTTCCAGTTCCGACTCAGTCACTAGCTCACTATACTGTGCATTCAGTTGCAAGTCGACTGACGCTTCAGGAACCAGCACAGCAGCGCTTGACTTCTTGACCCATTTAGCTTGATGAAATCGCCAATCGCCAGAGACAGCATAGTCGTCAACCCAACCACTATGCCCCTTTTGCAAGGCTGATCTACGCATTTCAATGACCAGATCTGCTTCTGAGCCTGTATAATGCAACCTCTGCGATTCGTCAAAAGCGGGTTTGGCCAAATCGACAATATCCCTTAAATCATTTTTAAGTGTACGAGGTCCAAATCCAATTCTTTGAAGATGTTCACTCCAATACTCGTCTTTTCTGATGATTCTGTCATCGGCTGAAAGATTAATTCCATCGTCTAGACCAGGTGCCACTGTAAAAGCTGATGCAACGCCTGCATCCATGCTAACAGCAATTGGAGGAATATTGTGTAAAAATGTCGGAATGGACATTGTCTTCTTTCCAGTTCTTGCTCGAAGCCAATGAAGTGCATGTTCTAATGGCCAAGAGCCTGGCAATGGTGGATTTATCATGCTAAGAATTTTAGACGAGCAAGTTTGATTCTGATTGTCGATGAGCAAATGACCAAAATCTGCTGAGAAGGACCAAGAGCCAGAAGCATCTTCTCCGACGTCGATTTTACCTCGCAATTGTTCAAAAGCGTCGTTTCCCGAGTCTCTTGATAGAGTCGCATTGTAATCTTCAGGTAGGGAAAGATGACGCAATATAGGTCTATCGAGGCTCTCTTGTCTACTTATCGAAAATGGACTGGTCTTTGCGTTAATGACATCCTGTCGTACTAGTCGGAAAAGACTATTACTGCTCCCTGGATCGGAGAGCCAAGGCATGGGCGATATACCTGCTTGAGGTTCAAAAGCAAATGTTGGCATCGAATAATGAGTTTCTTGTGAAATAGGTGGCGAAGCATAGCAGTAATAGCCACGCTGTTCAGAGAGACGGACATCTTGAAAGTGTTGTACTAACAGTGATTGAGCTTGAGAAAGTGATTGGTCATCCAGTGAGTAGATTGTGATATTTTCTCCTTTTTCATCTATTGAAATGACTGCTTTTGAAATCTGAGAGATTAAATGAAGTCGATGATCTTCTGGTAAAATTGCCGTGCCCTCTAAAAAGGAGAATTGTGATACAGGTTGAGAGGTTGATTGAATGGTCTCACAAAATTTCACAATCCAAGCCTTGACTTCTTTGATTCTCTCCTCAGCGCCTTGAAGGGCTAAAATGACACCTGTATCTTGACCTCCCTCACTTGTCCTCCTGACTGGTTTCATTCTCACTTGATGATATTGTAGCAACATCTGAACATCAGTTTGAGCTCTAAGCGCAAGAAGCATTACTGCAAGTTGAGATATAGGCATTTCAGACACCTTGTTGTTTTCTGCTCTCCGTAAGCTCGCTCTCTTTGCAGCCATCTTGGGATCTTCCATCTTAAAACGATGCACTATAAGAATCCTAGCTGAAATATCCTTATTCGATCTACTCGGCCCTTTTCTCCCATACAAATCCCAAAGTTCTTGAGGTATGTTTGCCTCTCTACACATTTGTTCAAGCTGTTTAAAATTAAAACTTCGTTTCACTTTGTCCAATGTTTTCTTCCATCCTTTATCGACGTCTGTCTCAAAACTCCATCCTTCTTGTGCTCTGATTCTACTATGACCACCTCCATCCTTGAATCGTCTATTACGTCTGGGGGGAGGCCTCAATTCATCTAATGCACTTAAGCTTGGCTGAGCATTGACGTCGTCTTGAAGCAAAAGCGAAAGATAATCTGTTTTGCTTGATTCTCCCTTATATTCCGGTAGTTCATCATTCTTTCTTGCATCCTCCTTTACTGTAATTGTACTCCTCTCTGGTTGCTGAAGGTCTCCCACCACTTGAGTAATTACCTCTTGCTGATGATCTGAATAGTAACGAAATGCATTACAAGTAGGCAAACAATTGTGTAGATTTAAAGTAACTATGCGACGTCTTGATCTTGAAATTATACGTAATGGCAAGTTCCCCACGTTTACCAATGCCATTCCTCTTCTGTCGTGGATGAGTCGATGTTTTCTATCCTGTAGTCCACCCTATCACTTGTGCAGTGAACTTATTTACCTGTTTTTTTCTTTTCTTTTTTAGAAAGCAATCTTCCAAATTTTAGTCAAGAGAAAGAAAAGAAAAAAAAAAAAAAAAGGAAACAGGTCAAAAAAGACCGCGTCAGGTGACTGAGCAACTGCAAGATATTGATAGGTATATAAAGATGCCGTCCCAACTCCATTATACATCTCAGCACTAATCCTCCTCTTCATTTTCTCTGTTCTTCACCGAGACAGGTTGTCTTGTTGATCAACATGGAAGATGAGGGGGGTGCTATTTCTCAACTGGGGAATTTGGCCCTTGGCAACCTCCTAAATGATCTGGGTGTCTCCTCTAACGCTTCAAACGTCTCTAATTTTGTAGGGGGTCCAAATGCAGTAAAGGCAGAGCAAGTCTTGGAGAAAGATCAGATTTATAATGATCGATACGAAGACGATGACTTTGATATGGGAGAGCTACCTGAAGATAGAGATGGTGTCACTTCTACAGAAGAGCTTCAGGCAAGAGCCAATCAAGATCGTTATTTCCGGATGGGCTTGGAGGAATTGAAAAAGAGCTCAACAAAGAGCAAAGTTCGGGGTGAGGTGGACCTTTTCGATGAAGACGATGAGGATGCGGAAGGGGAAGAAGATGTTTCTATAGTCAGGGTCAAAGAGGAGATAGCTACAGAAAGGACTCAATCATCACCTGCTATACTCACACCTTCACCGCCTCCAGCTATTGAAGTGGATGTTACAGCATACTGGCCTAGCTTTGAAAGAGGAAAGATTCTCAATTTCACAGAAATATTCTCGCATCCACCACAAAAGAGAAGGCGACTTATAAATCGAAATCCGAACTACCGAGTCACTGCTGTGGAGGATTTGCCTGTTCCAAAGAGCAGCAGAGAAGATCTCTTGCAGCCTGCAATAGCACGTATCCAGAGAGACAAGTACAGGAAGGATGGTCCAGTGAAGGAGTTGGCCAAAGGACTATATGAGAGTGATGAGAGTGATGAAGATCTCAATTTGCGGAGTACGGCTGGTATCAATGCTTTGGACAGTGTCTTCTTAGATGATTGGGAGAAGAGGATCGTCTGGAGTGAGGCTGAGCAAGTACTTCATCTACCTGTTAGCGTCAGTCGGCCTTTTAATAGAGAGCTTGAACGAGGAGATTGGGTAAAGGGAATCATTTGGGAAGAAGGCTGCAAGCACAAGGATTTTACCTCTCTTGTTCTTGACTTGAATGATCCTGAGATGATGCTTGAAACGCAGGGAGATGAGCAAGAGAAGACGATTTCCCTCGTTCGAGTTGATGCACCAGCTATCTCGCAAAAAGCAGCTCGAGCAGCAGTAGGCTTAGATCCTTTCAATCTCAGCAATGATCGATTCTACGAGCTGTCAAAAGAGCACAGAATGCGCAGTATTCGACAAACTTTGGGTCAACTCGAACTGCAGCATTCGAGACCCGCCGTTAAACTACAACTTCCATTCTATAAAACGAGACTTACTAAGGGAGAAGCGAGAGATTTTCATCGGCCAGGCATTCAATTTCCATCCAATATACCCCTTCGCTTTTCAAAGGTGCGGAAGGAAAAGCGATCAAAAGATGAATCAGGAGGTAAAAGCAGAAGTAAAAAGGATGTTAGTCAGGTGTTGAAGACTACTAGGGATTTGACACTCAAGGATACTAGCTCCTTTGTACTATATGAATATTCAGAAGAGTATCCTCCTGTGCTGTCCAATCTAGGCATGGGTAGTTTGTTGGTCAATTACTATCGTAAAAAAGATGCAAAAGATGAGCATATTCCCAAATTAGATTTAGGAGAAGCTGTAGTCCTAGATGTTTCAGATGAGTCACCTTTCATGAAGTTTGGATCAGTAGAACCAGGAAGAGTTCAACCAACTCTTTACAATCGAATGATTCGAGCGCCACTCTTTCGTCACAAAGCTGCTCATACTGACTTTCTCTTGGTCCGTAGCACTACAAAGAATGAGGTTCGATACTACCTGCGAGATATCAAGAATCTTTTTGTTGTAGGTCAGACTTATCCATTAGTCCAGGTACCTGGACCACATGCGAGACTAGTGACCAATGCTCTCAAACATCGAATGCAGCTCATAACATACAAGTTGCTACAAAAGAGTGTTGGAGAGAGAATCAAAATTCATCGAATCATGAAGTATTTTCCTGATCAAAATGAATTACAGATGCGACAAAGAATGAAGGAATTCATGGAATATCATCGGAGAGAAAAGGATCAGGGTTATTGGAAATTGAAAAAGAATCACGTTCCTCCAACAGAAGCTGATTTACATGAAAAGCTACCACCGGAACATCTTTGTTTATGTGAAGCAATGCAAGCAGGTCAAAGGCATCTACTTGATGCTGGTTACACAAAAACAGCGGAAGGATATGATGATGATATGCAGGATGAGAGCAAGATGGATATTGAACAACTTTTAGCACCTTGGATAACTACTAAGAATTTCCTCAATGCTACTCAAGGTAAAGCTATGTTGAAATTATATGGAGATGGTGATCCATCTGGGAGAGGAGAAGCATTTAGCTTTTTACGAGTATCCATGAAGGATATCTTTATTCGAGCTGGTGAGACTGACAAGGAAAGATTGGCAATTCAACAAATGGAAGAAGAAAAGTCGGGTCACAAGTATAATGTAGCTAGACAACAAGCAGTATACAAAAGTGAAGTACAGCGAATCTGGGATGCGCAAAGAAAGGCACTCGAGAATCAAAAGCCAGCAGAATTGACATTGGATGATCAGGTGAAACATGAAGCTGCAACAACTGCTAATACAACCAAGAATCATATTCGAAGCCAAAGTCGGGCTCAGTCGATTAGAAGAGATGCAAGTCCAGCTGAGAGTAGTCGATTTGGTACACCAGATGACAATGAGAGTCAAATGGGATTGGATAGTAACAAAGTACTACGAATCAGACGTAAAGTGGCCGGTACATGGCATACAGAAATTGTACGTGAGCATTCTGTCATTCATGCTTACATTCGACAACGTCAACGAATTGAAGATGAGCGTACATCAACTGAAGCTTTACTTCCCACTGGAGATGCTACTTTGGATGCTGCAAGAAAGCGAAGATTAGAAGAGGAAATCAAAGCAAGTCTCAAAAATCGTGATCGACGATTGCAACGTAAGAATGCAAAAGCAATGGCAGAAGGCATTCCAATTGAAGGTGGTGCAAAGAAATTACTCAACAAGACTGAAACAAAGAGAAAATGTGGTAGATGTGGTCAAGTGGGTCATATGAGCACCAACACATCTTGTCCTAAATTTGAAGTGACAGCCAATCCAACTTCAACAATGCAAATGCAGGGTATACCTTCTACCGCATCTGGAGCAAATAACGTCTATGGACCTGGTGGATCTAATAATACACCATGTGGTAGTCGTAGACCCTCCATGATGCCATTAGCAACTGGACCAGGGATGTTTGGTCTGAATAGCGGTATTCCTCAAACACCAATGACACCAATGGGAGGATTAACACCACAAACGCCAATGACGCCATCCGCTGCAGGTAGTCAAAGCTACTTTGGAGGGGGAGGAGATGCAGCAAGTCCTCCAATTGGCACTACTAGCGGTGGTACTAAGCTGAAAATTAAATTAAAGCGATGAAAAAGATTTGTATGTACTTTTTAGAATGATGCAGTATCGAACAACACTCAATGTAATAGTCAATTTATCACACATCTGATGCCAAAGAGAAGAGATTGAGAAAGTGTGAAAGATTTGCATTTGCATTCGTTGTGACGTTGTTAGAGACAAGCAAGGAAGAATAGGGGGAGGAGAAAAAAAAAAGAGGACTTTCCTCCAAGATGATAAAAGTCTTACGAGGTTCAGCAAAGACGAACCCAAAAAATCAAAGTGATTTTTAGAGTATTGGAGAGTATGAGTAGGAGGAGTAGATTATTAGGATTAGTAGGGAAAGGGGAAAGGGAATAAGTAATTGTCCTTGATCAAATGTTAATGCTCTCTACTAGATCTAATGAGATGTGTGGTCTCTGACACGTCATCAAAGTCCAAAGGATGAAATTATGTCCAAACAAGTAGGAATAATTCAAATTGATCGTAATTGGGATGAGAGGTTGTGTATGCTTAACGTCTTCTTCATCTTGGCTTACTTGGCCTTAAGACATGCATCTTCCGTGTATTACTGTTGCGGAACTAAGCGAGTGAGAAATGATAATGGAAGAGATTTTCAGTCTTTTGCTTCTCTATTGGTATGGCCAGATTGAAGCTGTCCTCTATTTAGTGACTCACGTTGCCGAATGAATGATTACGACCCTCTTTGCTGATTTGATTTGGGCCTAGGTTGTCCGATTGAATCTCTGCTGGAATTGGCGAATTTGAAAATCTATCTAATTTTTCATTTGTTCCATTGACCATTTGAAATAGTGGTAATTCAGGAGGTGTGTCTGTAACTTTCATTACAGGAGAATTCCTACCTGATTTGGTGGTAAAGAAGGATTTAAACATTCCCTTCTTCTTGAATGTTCCTGTGCTGGATGCCTTTGTTGCTGTGCTCACATTTCGACGAGTATTTGAAATGGCAGATGGTAAACCATTACCAAGTACTGTCCCAGGTGAAGAAGTGGGAGTTGTACTACCTTGTTTAGTAGGTAATACTCTTCCTGATCCGTTTTCATTCTCTACTCCAAGCGTAGCTGGAGGTGGAGTTGGAGCTGTGGAAGAAATGGCAATTGGTTGCAACGAAGGCAAGTCTGATAAAATCGGCATTGCCTCTGGGGTTGTAACTGTTGAATAATTTTGTCTCTGTGATCCACCATCACTAGAATAAGCAAAAGCTGCTCTTTCATGTGAAGAAGCAGAAGCTGTTGTATTGGAATTTGTTGGTGAGGGAACTTTGATAAGATTTTGAGAATTTCTGTAGACACTGGATGATGTACTGTCTCCATTGCTAAGATTACTATTAGGTCGAGAAGATTGACCATCACTGCTTAAAGATTGCAAAGATTGAGCTTGAGAAGCAGATACAGCAGGCGGTGGTGGCTCGAGGAATGGGCTAGATCTTTCACTATTATTGGAATGCTGCTTTGTTTTTTTACCAAAAAATGATCGTCGAGGATTTTTTACTGCTGGTCTCTCCTGTTTAGTATCGGTGGCAGAGTCGACTACTGCTTCACTTGAAGAAGTCTCTTCTGTCTCTCCATTCTTTTCTTTCAATTCTTTCTGGAAATGATCCAAAGGTATGAGACTATCTCCTGGACTGTTGCGTCTTTGAGCAGCAATAGTAGCTGGTGCAGACGCATTAGCCTTTTCTCTTAAGCCAGTAAAAGAAGGACTGGGTGTAACTTGTCGACTGGGTCCTCGACTACCAAATGGTGTACTTCTCCCTGATTTTGGTAATTTAGTTAATCCTTGTAATTCTGCCTCGGGATTGTGCATTGACATTTGTAAAACACTTCGCTTTGGAATCGATGAGCTACTGGCTGATGCTCCTCTACTCCTGCTATAGGTACTACCTGGAAGACTATTGCGACCTTGAAAGTTTACTTCATATGGTCCGTCTCCAGACATTGGTATACCAAAAGGGTCAAGCATTTCCAATCCTTTTGGTGGAAGAGCAGGGTAAGGACCATCACCTAAACCTGTCAGCATATCTGTGGGAATTCCAGTAACCAATTTTGACTTTTGACCGAAACTTGGTGAATTTGGTGTTGACAAAGACTGCTGTGAACGAGCAAATGGAGCTCGAGGCTGGGAAATTTGGAAAGATTAAAAAGGATCAGAATATTGAAAGATACGCTTTCTTGACAAAGACGACTTACTGGCTCAAATCTAGGTAAATCATTGGCTATATGTCGAGGACTACCACTTCTCGAAGAACCAGCAGCTGGTGATCCACTTCGCTGATATTCGGCTACAAAAGCTGGGTGAGGAATAGCCAAATTCGAGTGAAGACTAAATCCTGGTTGTTGTAAACTGCTTTGACTACCATTGTTTGGCGATGCTCCCACCTCTCCATTTGATGCTGCTAGCATACTCATCATCGACGCTCGTCGTGTTTCTGGCGATAGAGTAGAATAATTTTCTGGAGCTCCCAAGAGTGCCTCTGCAGCCAATTCTGAAGCGAGCATGTTCAATTGCCTTGTATCGTTGAATCGCCTCTTTCTACCCATATTAGTGGTATTTGTATCTTTTGACGTTGAAGAATTAGGTGGTGAACTACCTACTGCTCTCTCCTCTTCTCTGCTACCTGCATCTGGATCTGTGTTGTTTGCATCGCCATTTTCAACTTCACCACTTCCTTCACTGGCATCCTCTGCTCTTTCCATCTTGTCCTTTGACTTTCCCTTTTTTTTGTCCTTCCTCTCCTTTCCTACAAAACTACCGCCAAAGCTTAGGAATGTTTTTCTCTTTGTCGTTTTGCTAGTCTCGCTGGCAATTTCGTGATCAGTACTAGCTACCGAAGTATCACCCGGTAAATCCTCCTGACCAAAAGTATTTAGAGCATCAATCGAAGACCTTGCTTTTATTTTTGCTGACTCCAATACATGTCCCGCAGCTTCTAAGACCAAGTTCTCGTTGTCAGCTACGAGACCACCTTCTTGAGACCCACTTCTTGAATCTTCACTAATTCCTTTCATTTCTCCAGTGCTAAAGCGAAGAGCAGATGGTCTGTTACCTTCTTTTGGTGAACGAGAAGATACTGGAGAGAGACCTTTTGTTCTTGGCATGTGTGATGAAGGAGATGCCGCTGCTGCTGCTGCCAATGCTGCTTTTGTCGAAGCTTCAGCCATCGCTCGACGATGTGTTGCAAAAATAGGATCACCTATTGAACTTGACTTTGCTCGTGCTAAAGCTGCTTTTGTACTTCCAGCTGCCGCCATCTGTTCCAATTCTATTTTCTTCATTGATTCCATTAGCTCTTCTTCTGTTCTCTCATAAGGTGATGCTTGCTCCATAAATGGCTCTTCTCCTGCAGCAAGATTCATAGGTGATGCGTCCCAATTAATGTTACTCTTGTATTTTCCTTTTGGTTGACTAAGAGCAGCACGATCAAGTTTTGGTTTTGAAGGAGATTCTTTGGAAGCTCTAGTCGAAGTTGGTGATCCTGCTTCAGCTTTAATCTCATCATTGTTTGTGCTACTACGACTTATGAACCTGGTAAGCATGCCACTCGATGTTGATCTTGTTCGAGTCTTTACTGGTCGAGGTGAAGCGCGAGTATCACTAGACTTCTGGGACCTCTTTGGCAATTTGATTCCGTTCATTGTTGATGAAGGAGAAGGCGCATCAATATACTGTTGAACCTCTTCAGTTGGTGACTCTTCTTTACCACTTCTTAATGATGTAGAACCGCGCGAATACACCGAGTTGGGATCGGAATTGGTAGGATTCGCATCACCTCTGTCGATTGAGTTCAAGTTGGCGATGAAAGCATCATTGAAGAATGAATCTGATTCTAACGTTTTTGTCATGCCAGTCGGCTCTGCTGTGTCAAGGTAATTATTGTGAGCCATACTATCTGAAGCATTAGTCATGGCTAATTATAGTGTTTCGTGTATAACCTCGATGCGATGGCCTTGTCGTGATAATGTTCAGACAGAAAAAAACTGCCGTCAGCTGCGAATTCTCGCTCCTCTTCGCTAGTACAGTCAAACGAGCGTATCGTACGTGTGTTTGTTGTGACTAAGAAATTCTTGCCTTTTTTTTTATTTCCTCCACAACCCTTTGCGTGTCCAGCCTTGATTGCTGCTATAGCCGCCACAAAGTCCTTCTACAACTCAATGCTTGACTGTCGAAGGGATTGACAGCTGTGTCGAACACAGAAAGGAGGAAGTAAACTTGAGATCCTATAGAATGAAGAGCGTGATGGTGTTGAAGAGCCCCATTACACAGCGCGGGAAAGCCTTCAACAATAAACCCTGGCTAGGTATTATTATTGCATCACGGAAGGGGGGATTTGTTGTAGTAATCACTACAACTATTATTAACCAAACAGCAAAGGTACGCTATTTTCTGCGGTGTTTGTGCCGAGAAAGAGAAATTTTGCTACAAGATAGAAAAGAAAACAAAAAAATAATAATCATAATAATCATAATAATGAGCAAGTACAATAAATCTCACCCCCAAGAAGATACTAAAAAAATAAGAAGAAAAAAAATAAAACTTAGATCAATATATTTATTATATTTCGTCGGATATTCGAGACAGCCAGCCAAAATATACAAAACCTCGCAGGAGCGAAGGCCTATTAAAATACTTACGTGTGGATGATGTCCGTGCTTCTGCAACAGCAGCAACTAGACAGGAGTCGGCTGATTTCCGATAATTCAAATTTTTATGATTGAGATTGTCTGGACCCATTTTTGTTCAAAGTTTAGGTATTCAAAGGTAAGATCGTGCTAATTCATCAAAATCCGATGCTTTGTCATGACAAAGACACATTTATCCTACGTATTTGATGACTGACTAACTAACTATATTCTCGGCATGGAATCAGGGGGGCCACAGGTCAAATTTTTTTTTACCCTTTTTTAAAAATCTTTATACAAGTGGAAAGAAGTTGAATTTTTTAGCGTCCCTGGTCACCTCTTGGCGTTTTTCAACTTTTTTTAGGCGCCACATGCTAGGATAACTAAGTAGTACGGTATGGGAGATAGAGGTATCTTTGCATCCTGCCTTGTCGGGTAATCACATGATTGGATGGGAAAGAGGTAAATAAAAATGAGCATCTCGACCTTCAAAACCTATCAATGCGAATTCATCTTCGTGACGCTTTCCCAAACTTCTCAGAAGAGAGAAACTCTCGGACATTATTGTATCATTTATCAGCTTTGTACTTGTAAAGTATGTTGATGCGTCTCAGCGGGGAGACTTTTGGGGGGGAGGGCACCACTAAAGCAGCACCTTCGACTGGCACTTGACATCGTCGCTCATTCAAGACATTGACACCTTTCGCTCATCATTCCAATCTTTCTTCTTCTTCTGGCTACCTGGTACTAGAGCAGTACTAGAGCACTCTGTAAAGTTTTAACAAGTAGCTCTGTTGCAAGCTGTACAACATACTCGCACTTCTGATGACTTGTAGTAATCAAAGAAGATGACAGCAAAGTATGAATAGATGTTATTGCGCTAAGGTTCATCATTGTACATGACTGAACGCCTCTTTTTTTTTAAACACTTGATTTTGCCTGTCCTCTTATGCCTATTGTACGATTAAAATGGAACCATCTTGCTCTCACCATCTTGTCTACCTCTTTCACTTTCTTCCAACACCTTGACAATTCGAGCTGGATTTCCAACAACTACTGACCAAGCTGGTATATCACGAGTTACTATACTACCTGCTCCAATTGTACATCCCTCTCCAATTTGTACTCCTGCCATTATAGTAACATTTCCTCCTACCCAAGTATTTCTACCAATCGAGACTGGAAGAGCCCTCTCATAACCTTGTTCTCTCTCTGCTACTGAAACAGAATGTGTAGCTGCATAAACGTGAACATTGGGACCAAATAAAACTCCATTTCCAATTCGTACTTCGGCAGCATCTAATATAGTTGCATTAAAATTGCAATAAAAGTCACCTTCAAATATGATATTTGAACCATAATCACACCAAAAAGGAGGTTCAATAAAAATTCTCTTTGCTGCTTCTGGTTTAATACGAAAAAGTTGTCCTATAAGTCTTCTTCTATTTTCATTGGTTAGCTCATTGGCTCCCTGTTCATCTGGATAACTTGGTCCACCAACTGAATTATTATATTCTCGAAAAAGGAGTCTTGCTCTCATTCTATCTTGAGTCAATTGAGGGTCACTTGCAATGTATGGCAATCCTCGAAGAGATCTGTCCGTCATGGACATATTTTCAATTTGATCAGCATATTTAGCTTCTGCTTCTGCAAATTTGGCAGTAGAAGTTTTACCAGGTTGAGCAACAGGTTTTGGTCCAGCTCCTCCTGTTGATGTCATCTTGTGCTTTTATGAAAGATGGTGGTCCATCTACAAGGAAGAAGAAGAAGAAGAAGAAGAAGAAGAGGAAAGTCTTGGCATATAAGTGAGCCAAACTCTAATTACTCTCGGTAGGATTCTCGGTGAGATACTATATGCAAACAAGTCTTTAATCGGGGTAATATCCCTTACAACAAAGTCAATCGATTACGTAATCATTTGAGGGCCAGGGCCACGCGATCATTTCCTCTTACTTTTTCGCGGATTTATCTAAAAACGGAGAAGGCGGAAATTACAGAAAGGTTAGAGTCTCAGTGCTAACCTCTCGGGCGGGGTAATGGAAGTTGTCACATCCGAATGGGAAGCAAAGGGGGGGAGGGTTGGAAGCGTGAAAGTGGAGTAGAAAAGCATATAAGTGTATCCTCCCACCTACATTTCTTTTATTTTATCCATCCTTGTCAACATATCTATCATCACTGTATAGAATTACTAATCATGGGTTACAGCGCTTCTGAAGAGGAAAAGACCTTCCAACAGGAGGTAGCTGCCGTCAAGGAATGGTGGAAGGTGAGTAGATGATAGGAGAGGCATTTATTGTTACTGTCAAGAGTCTGATCACTGCTCTATAAAGTCACCTCGATTTGCCAACACCTTACGACCCTACACCGCTGAGCAAGTAGTATCAAAAAGAGGTACCATTCCCATTACCTACCCTTCCAACATTCAAGCCAAAAAGTTATTCAAGCTACTCGAAGCTCATTACAAGGCTCAAACACCTTCACACACTTATGGTGCTTTAGACCCTGTTCAGGTTACTCAAATGGCAAAGCACTTGGAGACTGTCTATGTGTCTGGTTGGCAATCGTCATCAACTGCCAGTTCAACCAACGAGGTGAGTTCAACAACAGAGCATTCATGAAGAGACAGAGCAATACTAAATCTAAAATTAAAACAAATATCTAGCCTGGCCCTGATCTAGCAGATTACCCTTCCAACACTGTACCCAACAAGGTTGAACATCTCTTCATGGCACAACTTTTCCATGATCGAAAACAACGTGAAGCTCGATCAAGAATGTCTACTGAACAAAAGCAAAAGACTCCAGTCATTGATTACCTTCGACCAATCGTTGCTGATGCTGATACTGGTCATGGTGGTTTAACTGCTGTCATGAAATTGACAAAAATGTTTGTTGAAAAAGGTGCTGCAGGTATTCACATTGAAGATCAAGCACCTGGAACAAAGAAATGTGGTCATATGGCAGGAAAGGTACTCGTTCCAATTTCCGAACACATTAATAGATTGATTGCTATTCGATTACAATACGATATTATGGGAGTTGACAATTTGGTAGTAGCTAGAACTGATTCAGAAGCTGCCACTTTGATCACTACCAATGTCGATGAACGAGATCACTCTTTTGTTTTGGGAACTACAAACAAGGATCTTGAGCCATTGGTTGATGTAATGAACAGAGCTGAAAGAGAAGGCAAGAATGGTGATGCTTTACAAGCTATTGAAGATGAATGGACAAGCAAAGCTGGTCTCACTCTCTTTACTGATGCAGTCATTGCTCACATTAAGAAGCAAGGTGGTGCAAATGCTAAAAAAGCAGACGATTTCCTCAAGGAAGCTCACCACTCTAGTAACCAAAAAGCTCGTGCTATTGCCAAGAAATACGGAGTTGATGAAAATTCTGGATTCTACTGGGATTGGGATGCAGCTAGAACTCGTGAAGGATACTACCAATACCGAGGAGGTACGCAATGTGCTGTTAACCGAGCCATTGCCTTTGCACCTCACGCAGACTTGATTTGGATGGAGACCAAGTCACCCATTCTAGCACAAGCAAAGGAATTTGCCGAAGGTGTTCATGCAGCTGCTCCTCATCAATGGTTGGCATACAATTTGTCACCTTCCTTCAATTGGGATGCTGCTAAACTCAGTACTGATCAAATGAAGTCATACGTTTGGGATCTTGGAAAGCTTGGATTCTGCTGGCAATTCATCACCCTTGCTGGTTTGCATTCTAATGCTTACATCAGTGATCAATTCTCAAGAGAATTTGCAAAGGAAGGTATGAAGGCTTACGTCGAACAAGTTCAAAGAAAAGAAAGAGAAATTGGTTGCGATGTTTTGACTCATCAAACTTGGAGTGGTGCCGATTTGGTCGACAACTCGCTCAAGACTGTTACTGGAGGTGTGAGTACCATTTATAAAAAAAGAAAAAAAAGTAATGTAAATGTTCTTAATTAACGTGCTTCTCTAATCTTTTCCCCTCTATAGGTCTCCAGTACAGCCGCTATGGGCAAGGACAACACCGAGAGCCAATTCAAGCACTAGGCTTCTCATGTACAATTAGCCATTGGCTTCCTCTTAATGAATCTTGTTACGCTATTGTGTCTGTCTCGAAAAATTCTCCTTTAAATGTGCAATTTGGTAATATCAGGTATCTTGTAGTGTATATATTACAACTTTGCTCCTCCTTCCTTGTCTAGCATGAATTGTTCGACCTTGAGTCTACTCAGTCCCTCATGCAATTGTTTTGGCATCGGCTTCACCGGTCTTCTCGTGATCCGATCTACAAATACGTGCGTCGTTCTAACTATACAACACGCAAGAGCATCATTTGGTAAAGTTGGAGGTGGATTTAGACCATTTTGTTCTGACATGGATGATGACTTGGCTTCTGATCCTTTTGGAGAAATCTCGAATATACCAACTTCATAGGTAACGCTGCTGCTGCCTAATTGTATTACTCTTAGACCAGTCTGAAGACGATTTGGAAAGGAAGCAGGTGCATAGTAGCTTACAGATGCGCTAATAACAAGACCAATGACTGAAGATGAAGATGGTGTAGAGTCTGTTCTTGCCTTTACTGAGCTTTGTGAATCTTCTGAGTGCCCTGCTGGTTCAATACCACAATGATCAATTAGGTAGGTATTGTTAATACTATCTGCTAAAAGGGGATAGACGCTGTTGTTTAGATGCGAGTACATGTCATTGTCAAGCCATCGAGTACTCTGATCAAGTCGAAAGGGAAAGTTCCACCTTCTCCTCTCAAGATCCTTGGCGGCCATTTTGAGCTTGATTGTCTGAAGGTAGTAGATTGAGGTGAAAGTGAAGGGATTAAATCGAAAGTAAGGGAATTAACATTCTTTGGCGCGACACGCTTTCTCTTTTTCAGTTACCTCCATCTTTATTTTTCAAATTTCTGAGTGTCGAAAGCAAAATCAGCATGGCGCCGATGCCATTGACGGGCACGATTGGTACGACATCATCTGCCAAGTCGGATAGCTTGACTTCACATAGGAGGTCACTACCAGAGCCAGTTGTCAGCTTTCATCTGCCTACGGTCAAGCGAGCTCTGCCAGCTTCAGTTGAAAAGCAAAGTAGGAAGGGAAAAGGTGTAGTACGCGAGGAAGTGCCTTCAAAGGAAGAGGTGGAAGAGCCAGAGCTAAACATTGAGTCAAGGTAAGACACAAATAAAGAAAGTTTGAGGGTCCTTTTGTTCAAAGGAGCTTAAAATAAATATCTCTCAAATTGTAGCCTCATCCTTCTGCAATCATTACGTCAATCTCGACTGGTGCATCTGACTGCTTTACTTCCTTACCTCTCTACCCGACATCGAACAGCAACCAAGTATCACCCTTCACCTGCAGGTCACCCATTTCCAGGTGGTCTTGACCCGTCAAATACACCTCATAGTCTAATACACCTCGGAAGGGCAGATGTCAGAACTGGTCCATTATTATTCCCAAGGACTCGATTTGGTGAAGTCAGGGTGGAAGGAGGACTGCAAGATGCTCGAGGTTCTGAATTGCTGAAGGGCACAATGAATGGCAAAGGCGCTGAAAAGGAAGAAGGCAAACATGCAACATCTACATCGTCAAGTAATACCAAGGCAAAGCCAGCACCCAGTGATACCAATATTCCATCTCCTGCACCTTCTACTGCTCAACCTCCAATTGATGACGCAGTGGTTCAGGCTGTGAGCGCTGCCGCTCAAAAAGATCCAAAGCTACAGACCTTACTTCATACTGCAGCCAATGGAAAGGCAAATCCAGAAGAGCTTCGAGAGCTTGCTAAATTTATTTCAAAGGTAAGCGAGGGTATTAACAAAGGCAAAGCTAAGGGTGCAACATCTGTAAAATCGCCTGCAAAAGTCACTTCTGCCGCTGGACCGTCTATGTCAAATAACAATGCTGCTACTCCTGCTGCCTCTGCTCCTCGTAGTATTCCTCCACCACAATCGGAGTCACCATTATACCCACCAATCGTCACTGTCGAATATCGTGAAAATCCTAGCGCAAGATTTATTCTACCTCTCTGGAGAGGATCAGCTGTGGAGAGGATTGTCAATGGAACGGATAGAATAATCAAAGTCACAATGCTACTACCTGCTATTGGAAGCACTGCAGCTACTAGGGCTAGTGCAAATGATGAGTCCGCTGGAGCAAAGAAAAAGGACAAAAAAGAAGAAGAAGAAGAGAAAATCACGCCATTAAATCCACCGACAAAAGAGCAACTCACATCATCGCCGCCAAAAGGAGCAGAGACACATGCCGTTACATGGACTATTTCTGGCGAAGGTAGTTCACCTCTCCCTGATGGAATATGGCACACCTTTGGGAGAGTAGAAGGAGCAAGAACGGTAATTAGTGGTGAAGTGGCCCCTACCACTGATAAATCAAAGGATAGGGAATTAGTCGAACAGTTTGTCCAAAAACTTCGTGCTCGTACAAATGACTTATTATTCACTCCGCAACTACAAGTGAACAAAGTCCAGGTTCCGAGAGATCTTCCAGATCATTTGACTGATAAGTTTGCACCTCGATTGCAAACATTAATTAGCAAGCCGGTAGTAAAACTAAAGAGAGGAGAAGCAGATGACGAGGAAGTGGAATTGGTACGTGATTCAAACAAGCGTGGGTGGTCTTCTGCAGGATGGGGAAGAGGTAAGAGCGGTGGAGATGAGAAACGAAAGAGAGTTAGTGGTGTGGGAATCACAGATGATCAACTTGGAGGAGGAGAAGGAGAAGATAGTATCATGTCGATTGGTGGCGGTGATAATTTAGGAGCACCTCCAAAACCAAAGCGCAAGCGTCATGTTGCCAAATTCAACGCAGATGGAACACTGAAACTTTGCCAAGCATGCGGTACAAACTCAACTCCAATGTGGCGAAGAGGACCAGCAGGAAAGAGTACGCTATGTAATGCCTGTGGTGCAAAATGGAAGGTCGGTAGACTAGTCGTACCAAGCGAAGTGCCCACTGCTCCTATTGTAAAAGAAAAAGAGATGAACAGACCAAATGCCGTGCCTGAAGAGAAAGATTCTTCACCAAAAACAACACCTATAGAAGCTAAAGGAGATGCTGCTATCCCAATGAACACTGACAAAACTAGCAAAGATGACACACATACCTAATCACACTCAACCTGCAAACTTGTACTTTTATCAATGTAATTTATTCATCGTACTGCATCTTTTTACACTATGAGGATAAAAAGAGAGTCTACCTTCTGGGCATACCACCTCGCATTCCACCTCGAGGACGAATGGCACGTTGAGCAGCGCCTGGTGGTGGTCTAGGTCCTGGTTGACCTTGTTCACTTGGTCGATTTCGAATAGTTTCATCGACGCTTAAAATCATACAAGCAGCTTCAGTTGCACTATTAAGAGCATTAATCTTGACCAATGCAGGTTCCCAAACGAAACTTTCCATACAATTTGTTACACTTTCATTTTCAATATCGACACCATCCCACATACTACCACTAGCATGTCTCATTCGAAGCTTGTTGAGAATATCAGTAGCTTCAAATCCTGCATTATCTGCCAATTGACGTGGAATGATTTCAAGTCCCTTTGCGTAAGCTGAAATGATCAATTGTTGCTTGCCATGAATAGTTTTTGAATATTCTCGCAAATACTTTGAGACTTCCATCTCTACTGCTCCACCTCCTGCAACGACGTGATTGTTCTTGATAGCTCTCTTTACAATCATAATAGCATCATGTAATGATCGTTCTACTTCTGCAATAAATTGTTGTGCTCCACCTCGTAAAATCATAGTCACAGTCTTTGCTTTTGGACATCCTTCAAATAAATTGAATCGTTCACCACCAATCTGCCTCTCGTTGAATTTGTCACAAGTACCCAGGTGATGATCTTCAATATCTGAACATGTACTTTGAATACTACCACCAACTGCCTCTACTACTCTTTTCAAATCGTCATTGGCTACTCTACCAGCGCAAAAAATGTCACGATCAGCAAAGTATTGAGTTGCCAAATCACCAATTGGTAATTTACTCAAGACGACCTTGGCACCTGTCTTGACAATGGCTTCCAATTTGCTATAAATGATTTGCCATTCTGCATCGACAATAGCTTGGTATTCGCTGACTTCATTTATTCGTACCTCTGCATTGTCCTTTTCAGCCTTCAGCTCCAACTCGACGTTCAAACACAAAACTTTTGGATGTTCAAAAGTCTTTGGTTGTTGTTCAAATCCAGCGTAAGCAAAAGTCTTTTTAAAAGCTACACCTTTGATCAGTAGCGAATCTTGCATAGCTCCACCAGGAACCTTCTTTACTCCAATCAAATTCTCATCCAAATCTTCTTGATCCAATGTAGTGACTGCATCAACCACCATTTTTGAGAAAAAGGGCTTTTGACTAACGATCAATTTTGAATTCATCGATGTACCAGCGCACTTTAGCAACAAATCTCGAAATGCAACCTTGTCCGACTTGTCAATCGTCACTGCCATTTCCTTGATCTTTGCTACTGCCAACTGTGCAGCTTTTCTATAACCTTTTATAATAATATGAGGACTTACACCATCTTCAATAAAACTTTTACTTTCCTTTAGCATTTCTCCTGCCAACAAAACTACACTAGTTGTACCATCTCCAACTTCTGCATCTTGAGCTCTTGCAATATCTACAAGAGTCTTTGCAGCTGGATGAACAATTTCTAATAGCTTCAATATAGTTGCTCCATCATTTGAAATAGTTGCTTGACCCTTTTCGTTCACCATCAATTTATCCATCCCTCGCGGTCCCAAAGTTGAAGCTACACATGAAACAATGGATGCACATGCTCCTATATTTGAAAGTAATTGTCCAGTTCCTTGTGATGTATCTGTACCTTCTCTCAACACAATGACGGGTGGCTGCATCATGCCACCCAATCGACTACCTGCCATGGCCATCTTTGCAAGAATAAAGGGAATAGGGCGTTAAGGATATCAAGATTTACTCTAAAAGGAAGAAGGGAAAAGAAGACATAGCGCGAAACGAAGGTTAATTAAACATCACGTGACCTCAATGCTTCCTCCTTCTGTGAAACCCCTTGTTCTTTTTTCAGGGCCAAGAGACGAGATCATACTATTAGATGCTTAAAAAATTCATTATCATTGCGGCCGTAGTCCGGAATCGTACCGTTTCAAATTTTCAAGAGCATACAGAGGAGAGTGAGCATGGAGAGATTCCGACGAGTCATTAAAAAAGGTCAAAAGTAAGGGAAAGAGGCAAAAGGGGGGAAAAAAAAAGTAAAACAAAGTGCGAAAGGAATTTGAAAAACAAAAAGAAAAAAAAGAGGAAAAAGCATGCGAGGAAACCGATCGACGCTTTCCACACCATCAATACAGAAATTGAAAAAAGGTAAAAAAAAAAAAAAAATCAAGGAGGGAAAGGGAAATACACTATCTCTTATACATAGCCAATTCTACGTAATTACTGGCTACTTTGGGTTACTACAGGAAAGGCATCCGTTGCTCGATCTCTTTCCCACTTGTCCAATTCTGAAGAAATACTAAAAGCGTGACTATCTCTACCTGGAGTACCTTCACTTTCACCGCCTTCCATTCTACCCAACAGCAATTGCAACTTATCTTCTGACTCTTGCAATCGTTGAGCTAGATTTTCTTTTTCGACTTTGAGATGTTCATTTTGCATTTGTGCATTATCGAGATCCTTTGCAATTGTAGCACTACTTGCAATTCCATTGGAAGCTAATCGATTGCTACCGATTCCTGCTCCTCGACTAGCAGAACTCAATTCATTACTGAGATGAGTATTGAGCGCAAGAGTTTCTTGGAGTTCCTTTCTAACATTTTTCAGATTTTCTTCCAATTGTTGTACTTGTGACTCCAAATCCTTTGCCTTTCGAGCTCCTTCATTGGATTGAGTATCAAGCACACTTCGATTCTTGTCTCGGTAGTCTTTTTGTTCCGAAGTCAAAGCGGTCAATTTTCTTTCCAAATCTCGATTATCAGCACCAACTGATTCATTCTCTTGCGTGAGTTCTACCAACCTAGTACGTAATGCTTCAATGTCACGAATTGCTTCATTATCAGAAGAAGGTGGATAATTACCAGATCTAAGATTGATTAATTCACTTTGTAGCGAAGTATTCTCCGTCTTGTACTTTGTTAATTCATCCTTCATCCTCCTCAACATCTTTTCACTACCCTTGACAAATTGAACGGCAGTTTGATAATCATTTTCCAATTGTGACATTCTCTCTCGATACGTATTATTAGTCTCTTCCAATTCTCTTTCAGCAACTTCTACCCTCTTATTAGCATCAGATTGATTATCTCCTGTCATCAGAGAACCTCGATCAGCTCTAGACTTTGTATGTTCTACTTCTCGACTAAGTTCTTCCACTCGACTTGAAGCATCTCGTAATCTATGCTCAGTTTCTTCTAATTCACGATTTTGATTATCAATCTCTTCTTCCAATTCTCGAATTCGTTTTTCTGCATAGCCATTTTTGGAACTTAAATCTTCATCATTGGGAATGTTGATGCCCCGATTAGCAACAAATTGCCTCAATAATCCATGCTTGACTTGTGTCGTTTCCATTGATCGCTTAACATCTCGAAGTTCATAATCTTTAGTACTGTGATGATCCTTGAGTCTAGCAACTTCTTGTAGCGCAATTGAAAGTTGACTTCTCATGGCGCTTAATTCGCTTTGAAGTCCTGATTGTTGCTTTTCCAAGCTATAATTTCGTTCTCTCATTTCACCAAGAAGATTATTGGCCTCTTCTGCAGTTTGCCTACTTTGCATATGAAGTTGTCGAAGTGTATCAGTTTCATCTTGCATAGCTTGTAATCTTTCTTGAACATGAGGAGGAACACTATTCCTACCATCAACACCTCTACTTTTGGCAGTCTGTTGTTGATGAAAAGAGAGGACTTGAGAGAGACCGCTATTGACAGCTTGCTTGTGAGATTCGGCTTCATCACGATGCTTGGCCAATAAGGATTCCATTTCAATTGCTCGACTGCTATGTCCTTCTGCTTCGGCACTCTTTGTACTCAAGTCATTTTGTAATTTGGAGATTGTAATTTCATGCTGTTGAGCAATATCACGATGCCTATAGTGCAATTGTTCATGCTCTGCAGCTAGAGCACTAGAAGCAGCCAAAGCAACTTGCATTTCTTGAAGTGCTGATCCATGCTTTTTCGAGATGTCTTTATAGTCAACTAACTCCCTTTGAGCTTCTTCATGGTTGCTTTGATGAAGGGAAGCCAATGAAGTCAAAGAGGCAACTTTCTCCTTGTGATCTCTCAATTGAGATTCGTATTGATAACTCTTCTTTTGTAATTGAGAAAGTTCATCGTGTGCTTTTGATTGAGAGATTTCAGCCGCCATGGCTCGTTTTGATGTTTCATTAAGTCTTTCATCCGCTGAACTTCGTAATTGTTGTTCTAGCTTGAGTTCATCCTTAACTCGCAGAAGCTGCCTTTCCAAATCACCACACTCTCGCAAAGTCTCAGACAACTGTCGCTCTACGTCAGCATTGCGTCCTCGTTGTAGTCGATCTGCTTCATTAGTATTGCCATTCTCAAGTGCTTCCATCTTGGCTCTATAGAAAGCAGCTTCAGATAGAGCAGCAGCACGTCCACGATCTGCCTCTGCCACACGATCTGCTTCTCCTTGAGCTTGTTGAGCAATTGTTGACTTTGCGCTAGCCAATTGAGACTTCAGCGAGATCAAAGCTCGTACAATTCTTTCCTTATCACTACCTTCTGCACCTGTATCTATGTCTTCCAAAGTAAAGTCGGATGGAGTCTTCCTGGAAGTTGTACTACTTCCATCTACCATATCCAATTGCTCTGGCATGACAAACCCTTTCTTTGAGGCCATTGCCAAGGCTGCCTTCATCCAAGCTTCTCTCTTTCGTAGCATATCTATCTCTACTGGTGAAGTTGTCGATTGATAGCCAGGAGGACCTCGCATTGCACCATTTGGTTGTGCTCCAGATCCATAGTGGAATCCATCTTGTGGTGTAGGTGAAGCTGCAGTCCCTCTTTCACCCGTTCCTACTCCTACAGCACCTACACCTGCTGCTGCTACGGCCGCTGCCGTCATACCATTCATACCACGATTTACTTGACTACCAGGCGGTGATACTGCTCCATTTCGCATATTCTCAAGTGATCTTTGACTTTTTGGACCAGTGTACGCTGGAACGGAAGCATTTCCTGAAGTTGGTGCCATACTTCGTGAAGCTTGTTGCTGTTGCCCATACTGAACAGGAGGTGGTATGCCAGTCACAGATGGTTGCTGCTGCTGTTGAGAATTTGGAGCTACAGACGACATCGAGACAGGTTGTTGTTGTGGTGCTATAGGTACAACTCTTTGGGCAGTAGTAGGTGATATAGTCCGAGTATTGTTAATTTCAGGAGCATTTACTGCCGAAGTTTTGTTGAGTTTAAAAGCTGATCCATCTTGTGTTTGCAGTGGGGCTTGCTGTTGCTGAATCGGTGGTTGTGCTTGCAAAGCTTGTTGTTGCTGCTGTTGCGCTGTTTCAGCAAGTGTTGGAGGTCTCTGCATCATACCCACCAAACTGTCATTACCAACACCACGCTGAGTTGGTGAGGTAGCTCTGTCGGTTGGTGACATTGACCTCGTTGCTAAATCGCTAGGAGCTGGAATATTTGACTTTCGACCTGCTGATCCTGGAGTTGACATTGGTGTCTTTGAACCTCCTTCAGGTGGGTACTTGATCTTTCCAGTATCCAAAACATGAACAAGGGAAGGATCGTCTGCTTTTGTACCTGTAAATGATTCACCACCCAAAACAACAACTTTATTCTGATAAGTTGTCAAGGCATGACCAGATCTACCGCTAGGTGATGGACCCATATTGGCAAACATATACCATCGTTGATTAGAAATACGGAAGCTAGCCAAGTCACCCAAGTCCTTGCCATCAACCCCTCTACCACCAAAGATATACATAACATCATCAACTAAACAAGCAGCATGACCTTCTCTTGGAACAGGGATATAGCCTATGCAGCTCAATTCTTTCCATGAGTTTGTTGCAACATCATAGCACCAAGTATCATTATAGTGATATTGACCATCAGTTCCTCCGAATATGAATATTTTGTCTTTATACGTTACGCTTGCATGTCCTGTCCTCCTTGGTGGCATCTCTGACGTTAATTTAAGTACATCCCAAGTAGGTGTAGATTTGAGACTGTTCAAGTCAAAAGTCCAGAGGTCGTTCATAAATGTACCATCTACTTGACCACCAAAGACGAAAAACCTGGAACCAACAATCGCAACAGTATGACCATAACGACCAACAGGTCCAGCATTTGGATTCTCGCTACTCTGTCGAACACGGGTCCATTCTCTAGTACTAAGGTTGAGAAGGTATAGTCCTTCATCTTGCTTGTCGTCTGCTCGTACCTTTGTATCCCCTCCCCATAGAATAAGAACATTTGCAACCAAGACTGTGGCATGACCAACTCTAGGTGGCGGAATTTCTCCCGTTGTTTGAACCAATGTGGCATTGACTCCACCTGCTAGAACAATAGAGCCTGGAGCTGCACCAGGAGGAGCTTGTGTAGGAGGTTGAATTACCTTGTCAACATAAACTACGTATAGGTCATTTTTGACACTCTCTCGAACCAGGCCACCAAACAGATACACCTCTCCTGCAGCACTGGCGATTGCATTGGCAGCATGGCCGTATCGAGGAAAAGGTGAAGGACTCAATGCGCCTGGCGGTGCTTGTCTACTCTCATCCAAGAAACGAGGAGGGTTCATTGTAAGACCTCTCTGACTCCAAGGGTAAACGACCTGTTGCGTTTTCGGTCTTTCTACTCCTGATCCTGGACCACCTTGAAGAGGAAGTCCCTGGCCTGAAGATATGGGAAGACCAGAGATACCACCTGATGATTGTTGTGAAGGAATTATTCCACTACTCGTTGATGGCATACCATTTGCACCTATATTCCCCATTGATCCTGTTGAATACATCTGTGATGCACTTTCAACTTCATTGCTAGTCTTTCTAGTACCGTTTGGCCCGCGTATTTGACTTCCAGGCGGTGGGATACCTGATTGACCAGGGGCAATTGGACCACCGAACTTGAAACCTCCCGCTGCTCCTGGTGGAACACCATTCTGCATCTGTGAAGGTGGTTGTTGCATGCCATTTGGAGGTCGTATCATACTAGAGGTAGGATGCATGCCATTTGAAAGTCCATATCCACTCCCTACTCCCGCGCCTCCAGATCCTGAAATTGAAGACTTTTGTGCATGTCCCATCATACCACTTGGAGGCATACCTGGCTGCCCAGGCGTAGCTGCTGCCATTGCTAGACTCTGCCCATGTCCATCTCGACTTCCTGAACCACCCATGGGAGGACTTCGAGAATTTACACCATTCACACTACCTCCCATACTAACACCCTCCTGTTGTAGTACTGGTGAACCAGCATTATTGGTTGACTCTTGCTGACCACTTTGCTTTTCTTTTTTCTTGCCAAAGATGGCCATTGTGCTCACTAAAGACGAAGACTGTGGCTGGAAAGGAGAAGTAGTAGGACGACGAAAGGGGGAAGGTGAAGAGTTTGAGCGATTTGTTCGAAATCCACCCATCACGATGACCAAATCAAGAAGGGCAAGATTGCGGTAGCTCGCAACTTTCAACTTCCCCTCTACTTCCTCTGACTTGAAAGTAAGAAAAAGAAGAAGAAGAAGAAGAAGAAGTGTGACAGGCTTAATCCTCTCTCGCTACCAATCGGCTAAGTTGTGTAAAACGGAGAGGCCAGCCCTTGGAGAATAGGCCTACTACTCCGTCTGACAAAGTGCGGCACCGTTGAAGAGAAAAGAATGAAGAAGGGACCAAGCGAATCACCCTAAAACGCCAAAGGCGGGGGGGAACACGAGAGGAAAGTAAAAGTCACCATCTTTCTACTCACCAATTGTAAAACGCCGGTCCACCCGTCTTTACCAGTGGCTTACTGCTCAACAGTCTCGCCAGTGACACTACTATTATTATCCACAGAAGTATGTCGTAGTGAACAGAAATGCTGATCGTAGGTGGATGGATGCGAGTTGATTGGTCAAAGGTCGATTATTTTTACGTCGTCAAGACAATTTAATTTTCCCACCGACCAACTTCTTCCCAAGTCGCCAGTATGAGCAAATTAAGACGGCGATGAAGTGGCAAAACAGTGAGCAATATATTGAGAGATGCAGTTGTTATCGATGCCTGCGACGTTTGCAGGTGATGAAAGAGTGGAACACGTTAGCTTTAACAGCGACGGTGAAGAAAAAAAAAAAGAAAGTTGAGCAAGACTTTCGAAAAAGTGACCGCGCCTAATAAAGACAACAACAATATGAGAAGTTGACTACTGGCACCAGGCGGCACAAAAAGTCGAAACAGGGGGGACGCACTATGACTGAACTTTCTATCCAAAAAGAGGTGGCGGACGCGCTTGAGAAAGAGTCTAGAGGAACTTAAGTTTATACTGTATTCAAATTATTGGAAAATATATTGAAAACAAGATAATTGGCTGTCATTGCAACTCTACTCGATATCCTAAAAGTATCTAGGCACTAGGAACAAGGCCGCTCAAATAGTGTTTTTAAAAAAGTCATTGTGACATATTGAAATAAAATGAAAGTAGACGCGAACAATGCTTCACTTCACAAGCATCTGCAATCATCATAAAAGAGGCAGGATATCTTATTAGGCATTGTGAGAGATGACTATTCATAGGGAGGATGAAGGAAAGAAAGAGTAAGAGTCCCCATTTTTAATACTCTTCAGATTGATTACCTTGCTCTACTGAAACTTGACCTTCATCAATATAATCATCTTCGACCAATTCTTCTTCATCTTCTGTTCCTGCGGTTTCGTATTGATCGTATTCGGCAATAAGATCGATCAAGTTGCTCTCTGCTTCTGTAAATTCCATTTCATCCATACCTTCACCAGTGTACCAATGTAAGAAAGCTTTTCTTCGGAACATGAGTGAGAATTGATCATGTGTTCGCTTGAAGAGTTCTTTGATACTGGTAGTGTTGGCAATAAAGGTGGCAGACATTCGAAGACCAGGTGGTGCAACATCACAAAGACTTGTCGAGATACAGTTGGGGATCCATTGCACGAAACTCGAGGAGTTCTAAGAGTAAAAGCAGATAGTTAGTAAGGCTTTTGAGCAATAAAGTTACAAGGGTGGTGATATGAGACTCACCTTTGATTGTACATTTTGCATTTCAATTTCCACATCTCTGCTCGTCACCTTGCCCCGGAAAATAGCAGAAACAGTGAGATATTTGCCTAATCTTGGATCTATAGCGGCCATCAAGTTCTTTGGATCGAATCCCTGTTGAACCAATTCAGATACTGACAACTGTTGGTAAGCTCGACTTCCTGGCGAGACTAAAGGGGTAAATCCACAAGTGAAAAAGTGTAAACGAGGGAATGGTACCATATTGACACCCAACTTTCGAAGGTCAGAATTAAGTTGACCTGGAAATCGAAGAGTAGTAGAGCAACCGCTCATGGCATAACTGATAATTGAATTTAGGTCGGTGTACTTTGGATCCTTTGTTCGTAGAGTGCGCTGGCATATATCGTATAGTGCTTCATTGTCTAAGCAGAATGACAAGTCGGCGTTCTCGACTAATTGATGGAAACTTAAAGTGGCATTGTAAGGCTCTACGACAGTGTCAGAGACCTGTTGAGATTAAGCAAGAATGAGCACGTCTATCACAGCAATTTCCGATGATTTGCCCTAGCTCACCTTGGGAGAAGGTAGGACCGACCAAGTAGCAAGCATACGATCAGGAAACTCTCTGCACAAAGCAATAAATAGCAGTCAGCCTATCACACTCTTCTTGTCCCTTTTATCCTCTTTGTCTGTCACATACTCTCGAAGCTTTGTTAGTAAATTTGTACCCAAACCTGACCCAGTACCACCACCCAGACTGTGCACCAATTGAAAACCTTGAAGCATGTCTGCCTTCTCTGCTTCCTTTCTAGCAACGTCCATAATACTGTCCATCAATTCAGCACCTTCTGTATAGTAACCTTTTGAGAAATTGTTTCCTGCACCAGACTGGAGAGAAGACAAATTGATTAGTATCTTTATCGCGGGCGCCAAATAATTTAGTGACTTTTCTCACTTCTCCTGCTACAAAATTGGAAGGGTGATAGAGCTTTCCAAGTGGCCCACTCTTGATGTGATCTAGTGTACCTGGTTCGAGATCGACGTTGATAGATCTACATAAAATCATACAGGTGAGCGCTCATTTTTTAATCATTCTTCCGTGTATGCTTCTCACCTTGGTACATATTTTCCTTCTTGACCACTGGGTTCAAAGAATACTCCAATCTTTGAAAGTTGATTGTCATTATTTCCAACGTATTGACCATCACCATTTAAGCCATGCTCGGCAATAATGGCTTCCCAAAAAGCAGATGAGATCTGATTGCCCGCTTGACCGACGGCAAAACTGACAAAGAGAAATATGGAGCAGTGAGTATAACAGTATTATATAAGGTGTCAAAATCTCTGGTACAACATACGTAATAAGTTCGCGCATCTTGTCTGAAATGAGCGTCTTTTGCTTGGCTTCTTCGAAGAAGATTAAGGACGAGATGGCAAACACACAGAGTCAAATTTAAGTATTTTAGCCCGTTTACATCTAAAATTGCCATTTTTCAGGCTGCGCGCGAGGCACGCTTATGTAAGATGTTATCAAAAACGATGCGTTTTTCCTTTATGTTGTTGACTATACAAGTGATCCTCCTCCACCCCAGCTTTACTTGATCGCAAGATTCATGCACCGCTCGGCTCGCCCTCTAGCCAGACGAGCGGACCATGTCACTGTGCGATTGGTGCGATATAATCAAAACAGGAGTCTATCTCTTGCTCTATCCCAGCATTTAATTTTCGACATTCAAGTAGGAGATAGCGATAGCAATGTCGACCACATATGGAGATCAAAGAGCAAAGATGATCATATTTCTGGTCACAGACTAAGCCCGAATTACTTTGAATCACTGCGACAGAGCTTCATACGACCACAAGGACGGCCAGACGGCATTGTACAACAATTTCGAAATGCAATAGAGCAACGAAACATTACAGCACTTCATGTCACCTACTCTGAACTTCGAAAGCAGGCCACTCAACTACTTCAACCCTCCCATGCTACTACCCACGCACAAGCACAAGAATTATCTTCTCTGATGGCGTATGACCTCGAAGCTGCTATGCAGCTTGCTCTAGGTCCCCCGACTATTTATCTTCCTCAAACGAGACAGTCCAAAAAGGCAGAGAAGAGCAGGGCTGAAGACAAGCAGCCATGTCAAAACGTAATTACAGTTCGAGATGGAGCCTTGGTGAAGCAAATGTTCGACGATATGTCTGGATTGTTCTCTTTTCCCATTGGCAACGAAGCATGTCGTCTTTCGCTAAGAAGTCTTGTTATACAAAAAGCTCCTTCTGATGCCATCTTTAGACATTTTGCATACCTCAAATCCACTTATCCTAATTACTCAAGTCCGCATGGAGATGTCGAAGTTGTGATAGGTGAATGCGATAGAAATAATGACCTTGAAACAACGAGATCACTGTGGGAATACCTCAAAGAGAAGAAGGTCATTATTGAAGGTTATGTTCGTGATTATCTCATGTATGTTTTACTCAAAGGTGGAGATGTGGATCTAGCAAAGACGATTGCATTCGGCAGCGAATGGACAGATGTTGAGATTCGACGTCGAATGGAGAGAGTGAATCTATCTTGGTTGCTCGAAGGTCTTTGTCGAGCAGGAGATAGCTTAAGTCCGGAATCAAAAGTAGTTGCCGATATGTTATATGACAAGCTTTGTACTCGAGGATCAAGTGCAACTCTCTTTGATTGGCACGCTCTTTTGATATATGCTGGACTTACAGAAGGGGGTGAGAGTGCATTAGAGCTGATGAAGCAATGTAGTACAGCTGGTTTGGTACAGCCCAACGATAAAACATTTAGCATTCTTTTAATGTGTCATGCCAAAGCATTGGACGATATATCAACTAGCGGCACTGAAGATGATGTAAAGAAGCTATTCGAAAGCATTCAAAGAGTTTGCAACATTTCTCCTGGAAAGTTTTCCTTTTCTATTGGTATCAATGCTCTTTTAGGAAAACCACCTTCGTTGCTATATCGAAATTGGAAAAGGCTTAGGCACGGAGCAGGCGCACAGAGAAGATTTGGAAGGTCATTCTCAATTTTGCCAAATGAAGTCAAGTCAATTTTAGGAGTGCATCTGAAAGAAGGATGGCGACTGCAAAGGGAGCAGACCCTGTCTTCCCTCGATAGTGAGACGATGAAATCCTTGGAGAATGCAGAGGGAAAGGTTGGTAGAGCGATAAGATCTATTCCTCAATATTCACCTGGGCAAATTCATGCAGCTTATTCACTCTACGAAATTGGTCGATCTTCCGGTGTTGAACCTGATAATGCAATGGTGGACCCTTTAATTAATGCTTATACAAATGCTTACATACCTTCATTTGAGAAGGTGGAAACACTATATTTAGATTTACGCCAATCACTTTCCAAACAAAAAGGTAATGAAAAGATTGGGATTGAATTGTACAATGTGATGCTATATGCTTGTGCAAAGAACAAGAAGTTGGAAATGGCAAAAGATGTGATTAAAGATATGGTCAAAGATGGAATCACCTTAGGTCAGAGTAATCAAAGTAATATAGCAGTCATGATGATTCAAGCTAGTGATTCGCATCGATCTGCTTTTAGAGTCTACAAGGAGGTACGAGATGGCGCAATTGCAGCTCAAGATCGAAACATGGATGAAGTAAAGCAAGCGACAGCTCCTTTTGATCGTCATGGTTGGTTAAGAATCATCAATTGTTTTTCAAAAATGGAAATTATTGTCGACGGCGAATTAAAATTACCACCTGTCGAGTATTTACTCAACATTGTTAACGATATGCTTGAATTTGGAGTAGAAGTAGATGCTATACTATATACCACTCTATTACGATATTATGGTCGACGAGCCACATCAATAAAAGACAATGAGACATTTCGAATGGCCGTAGTGGAAATTCATCATTTTTTACAAAATCAAACTACTTTTGAGCCAGATCTTGTCCTTGTCACTGCGCTAATGGATGCTTACAATCGAGTAGAACTATCTAATCAAGCATTGGAAGTATGGAATCGACTGACAATTCAAAATTCATACATTGATTCTGCTTGTATAGCAGTCATGCTAGATACATGTGGTAGAAGTGGAAAATTGAAAGAGGCTAGAAGGGCATGGCATTGGATACGAAGTCAGCCAGATAAGAAACAAGACTGTAATAAAGGAGTATGGGATGCTTATGTCGAGTGTCTAGCACGATGTGGTCGACTTAAAGAAGCAATTGATGTCGCTTTCGGGGAAATGAGAGCAGAATTGAGTCAAAAAGGAGATGTAGAACCAGATGCAAAAACAATGGAGATGTTACTTCGGTTTGCTTCAGCTTCTAGTCAACGATGGACACATGGCATTGAAGGAGAATTTATTCTACTCCAAGAGCTCAAACACAGACTTCGAGAGGAGATGCCATTAATTTGGAAACAAGTTAAAGTCATTCATATACCCTTGGAGTAGATGATGGAGACAAGCAATGTACATTTTTATTCGACTTGTTTCTTTTTTTTTCTTAAATTCAATGTAACAAAAACCCGACAATGCCATGCCATGGATTAATCGATATCTGCGAGAGTGCGATGATAAAAGTTCTGGTCCTGAGAAGAAGTCAAATATGTGTAGGGCGAGGTTGCCCCTGACTATTGTGTTGTGATGTTTAATTCATTATCCTTCATACGTACCGGTCTTGTCATTGAAGTGATGACTTTTCCGGAATATTTTTGTGATTTTGCTGCAAGTATCGAATCATTGCATCAAAGTCATTGATTCTGATACCGTATTTCTCCACTTCGGTCCAGTCGCCATCGATAAATTGTAGCAAAGTACCAGGTGAGATTTTGTCTAAATCCGGCAACGCTACTCCGCTTTGACCTGCAACATTCTTCAAGTGCTGATAGCGTACCTGTGTGTGCAAAATTAAATTCCTGGATTTACTGAGCGAACAATTTTCACGACTAGCTCACCTCTCTTTTTATCTGAATTGAAGAGGTTCCAGTGAATTGTGGTGTAACTTCATCTCCTATTTGGCTCATGGTGACACTTAAGTTTCCACTGCTGTCATGAGATTCATTCAAGGTTTGAAATGTGCCCTTGTTTCCGTGACGTAGATCTCTTTCCATCATCTTGGGAAATTTTGACTGTGGTTGTTCAGTAATTACATTTTCACAAGCATAGATTTGACCATTACCTCTTTTGTTGCTTAATGGTCCAGACATGATATTTCGAAAGCTGTTGGGACCAGACTCGGGTCTATATCGCATCTCTCTTATGCTATCTTCACATTCAGCACTCGCGCTAGCGCTGGTAGAATCGGAATTGGTTGTGTTCGTGTCCAGTCCTTGCAGGTTCCCCACAGCTTTACTCTTCGCTACTCGGGATAGAGGAATTTTGTTACGTCTGCGTCGAGTTTGAAACAAAGGCAGACCATCAATTGCTACTCCAGTAGTATCACGTCCTAAATTAATCTCAATATCTGACGAGACTTGCTCCTCCACCCACTTCAAATGCAAGTTCCAATAACATTTGGACTTTTTGCATAACTTGCTGGGAAGTAATTTGATCATGGCCACTGCCGATTTCTGACTAATGCTGTAAATCTGTCTAGCATCTGAAATTCGGACACACTGCAATTCAGATAGCTCGGAACACTGAGCACATAGTCGAGCCAAGCTAGGCTCAAGAGCAACGAGTTGAACATTATACTGTTCGCAATTATCACACCAACCCTTCGAGCAAGGCCATTGCGGTGGAATCAGATGCTTTTTATTTTCATCGCCACCTTGAAAGACATCGTTCCACCACATATGATCCTAGGAGAATAGAGATGAGCCGACTGTCATTTCAAAACCTTTCTACCTCCTTTCTCAACTCACCAGAGCAGCATATGTAGTTGCATTCGATTTTGCAAACATGACTGCATCTGCTTCGTCCAAGAAACTGGCAATTCGTCGTAGAATGTGATCATTGGGATGGTGTGACTTTTGCGTAATAACTAATTTGGGTGGAGGAAGGGCTTGAGGCATTCGTGGAAGCACTGGCACATAAGCTGGTCTCCTATAAGCAGGTCTAGCCCGTCCCATTTGCATTGGTGCGCTTCTTTTTGGCGTAGTAGCTCTGCGAATAGACTTGTTGGTATTGGTAGCGTAAGTATGCTCGCTATCTCTTTGCGGAGGTTGTTGCAATACAAATTGCTTGTTTTGTAGTGTTTGAGCCTGAAAAGAATGCTGAGAAGGATTAGCACTCTGAACTCGAGGCTTGACGACACTTGATCTGTACAGGCTATGATATTGTGGGGGAAGCTTGGCAGAAATTACTGGAAGGCCAATCCAGTATTGTTGATCATCATGAAAGGCAAGTCTGGAGTAATACTGCTCTGCTTCAAAATCAGTTCCAAAGCTATAAAGAGGTCCATATGGAGAGTATACATGCCCTGCTGCATACACGCTCGGAAAGTGTTGCTGACATGGTGGTTCGTAATTTGGTAATTGACGACTAGAGGAGCCCAAGAGGGGAATTGGTGATGTTGGAAAGTGAGAAGGTGAAGGTATCTGCTTATTTGCATGGAGATGTACATGATTCATATTTGTATATGCATTGCTCTGGTGATGATCAACCCCAGCAGGTCTTCTATCCCCCGTATCTGCTTGTCTGACAATAGAGGGTGTGAATGGTTGAACCACTCTATTGGGCATTATGGCTGAAGAATAGTATTGCTGACCGTCAAAAGTAGAGAAATTGCTCTCACCCCAGCCAGTAGATGGATCAGTTGGCAAAGAATAAAGAGATGATTGGACATATTCTACTTGATTTCTTTGTATTTGAGGTAAATGATACATACTAGAATCTTGGCCTAATCCGCCACCCTGACCATCAAGACTTACAAATGGCCATTGCGTCATACCTCCTGATATGCTCAAAGGAATGTGGTCAAGATGCAAGGTTCACTAGACTAACTTCTTCCTCGTTCAATTTTTGCTTCTGCTTCTTGTCTTTCCTCTTCTATGCAGTATTTACACAAAACAGGACGTTCTCGATTTCTTGTTTCAGGTCCGCGACTGAAGTTTGATGTCGGGCCACTAATTAAGAAAAATCAGTATAAAATGAGGAAACTAAAGGGCAGATAATACCCTGTAGCCACTGTCATCGGACCGCCTCACTCTCCTGCTTTAGTTGAAATTACTCTAAACTGAAAAATTAAAAATTTACAACTCCAAGAAATGGAGGGACCTTACGCCTTACTCGGCCCGTCGTTTCTTGATCGGACCGTACGGCACCACTCGACAGTAGCTCAGCCTGACGGTCAAATCGGCGTCTCGACAAGGATAACTACAGGAAGGTAGAGTCATAAATTCAACGCTAGCCTTGCCTCGGTGCTGCCTCTCCTGGCCGAAGTTACAGTGCTCATGTCTATCCAATAAAAGCAAAGTACCTTTGATAACAGCGTGGCAATGCTGGAATATAATCCCCTTACTACTTTTGGCCCTTTTTTTTGTTATAATCATCAACTTTCGTCATATTCATCACTTTTCGTTGAAAAATTCTATTCGTAGACTCCATCATCACGGTTTCGGTCTACAAGGAATGACCACCGTGATCCTTCCCCTCTAATCGTGATATCACTTCACAGGCGTAGTGATTCTACTTGTAACATTTAAATATATGTAAATTCTTTGTAATTAAATTCAGACTTATAAAATGGAATATTATACTCGAGGCAGCTTCCGCGGCTATCTTCGCCGCAGTCTAACACGTGAAACGCGACGGAGGCTCTTTGCGTGGGCTTTCTTGATCAAGAGATTTGGACCTGGCAGCTCCAAGTGAAGCAGTGACGATTCGAGAAAGAGAAGTAAAGGCAATTGAATTGTTGAATATACACTACTTCTTGATTACCATCTATAACCTCCATCATGTCGGCTCAACTAATTGGTGTCCCTGCCAACATTGCCGCCATCTCTGCTCCTGCGGCTAACGGCGTAGTCAAGCTATTCGGAAAGTGGGATGCAAGTGAAGTTGAGATCAAGGATATCTCACTCACTGGTGAGTTAGACATAATTAGATTGAATTGCTGGAAAGAATTCGGAGAACTTACATTATCCTTTTGCTTGTCGTACAGACTACATCTCACTCCGGAATGCCGTTTACGTTCCCCACACTGCCGGACGATATGCCAACAAGTCATTCAAGAAGGCACAGATGCCCATTGTCGAGAGACTTGTAAATAGGTGAGAATCTCGTTTGAGATTGGGAGTAGAAGACTGGAAAAGGGAAGAGAAAGGCAGCATCAAGAGAGAAAGGAGTGATGACTACCTTGGGAGTGAGACGTAGTTGGAGGGGTGAAGATGGGATCGTAGCAAACAGCAGCATGAGCACAAGTAGCAACGAGAAGGGAATGCTGACCTTACCCTATTTTTCTGTGACAGTCTCATGTTCCACGGCCGCAACAACGGAAAGAAGCTTATGGCTGTACGAATTGTTGCGCATGCATTTGAGATCATCAACCTTCTCACCGACTTGAACCCCATCCAAGTCTTGGTTGATGCTATTGTCAACACTGGTCCACGAGAAGACTCTACACGAATCGGTAGCCAAGGAACTGTCAGACGTCAAGCAGTTGATGTTTCACCACTCCGAAGAGTTAACCAAGCCCTCACATTGATCACCACTGGTGCCAGAGAATCAGCTTTCCGAAACGTCAAGTCTATTGCTGAATGTTTGGCTGATGAATTGGTCAATGCCGCCAAGGGTTCATCAAACAGTTTTGCCATCAAGAAGAAGGATGAGCTTGAGCGAGTGGCCAAGAGCAACAGATAGATGCACATTTTTGATGCGATTCGGAGAGAAGATGAAGAAGAAGATGGAGACGATAGAGCGGGTTCGGATGATTGCTGTCGTTGCCTTGATGTGGAAAAAGGGGGAGACGACTTCAGCGACATTGCATACATTTCAGTATTTCTCCTCTCTTTTCTATTGGGCAGTTTTGCCGCAATGATTTCGTTTGCAGGTGGACAGGCAACGTATCATGCCCCTTGTATTCAGATATTTCCTCCCTTTTTGGTCCCACTACATACAAAATTTACACAACATGAATCATGCCATTGCAGGTAGCTTACTCCCTGTTTGAAAGAGAAAGAGCCAGGTTTGTTGCACGACATTGCTTCAATTTGCCAAGTGTGGCAGATTCTATTGCTAATCAGTGGTACCTTGTTACTTGCTCCAAAGTCGTGAACAAGCTGGTGAAGAGAACACCAGACATTCCAAGTCAAGGTGAGAAAGGCGAGCAAAGTCGCGCCTTAGACGCCACGCGAGGTTCAATTAACTATTTATTGCTTGTAAAAATTGATATTTGTATAATGCTGTGCGTGTTTGATTAAAATTGTTGGTTGATATCCCTTCAACTCAAATCATTAGTGGCATTGTCCTCCTTTCCCCTTTTCTCTCCTTCTACTGGCAGCATTCTTCTCACCTCCGCACTTTCTCTGGCTCTCCTTCTCCCAGCAAAGCTAACAAGAAACGGCTTTCTTTCGTTTGCTAAGTCGGCTACACTTGTTCGACATTTTGATATATCGGTAGCTGGCAAGCGTGGGAAGGCAATTAAGCTAGTTTAAACGTTGGCAGGTATCCCATCAACCCCCCTTTGTCTAGCTTATATTTGCTCCGGTGCCATAGTCAACAATCTTTTTCTTATTCGCACCAAACACTATTTCCCGAGAAGCTCTTCTTTCCCCCACTTTCATCTCTTCTCGACAGTGTTTATTTATCGTATTCATAGCAACATATGTGAGTATAGATCACATAGCGAGCGACAGCACAATTTCTAATTTATTGACGCCGCTATTTTGATTTTCTACTTTTCAAACTAGCAGCGCCATCATGTCGGCTCCAGGTGTTGATTTGCAAGAAAAAATTGCGGCTGCTCGCAGAGAGGCAGATGGACTCAAGGAGCAGATTAGATCAAGAAAGGATAAGATGGCAGATACCAGCTGTGAGTATACTAAGGTGTGTTTGCGTATTTTCCAAAAAGTTCATCATGCCTTGATCGTGAATGTAGTACGAGCCATGGCGGCCGAGATGGAACCTTTGCCACGAATCGTCATGAAACCTCGCCGGACACTCAAAGGCCATCTTGCTAAGATTTATGCAATGCACTGGGCTAACGATAAACGACATCTAGTTTCTGCTTCTCAAGACGGAAAATTGATTGTATGGGACGCTTATACCACCAATAAAGTTCACGCCATTCCATTACGATCGTCTTGGGTCATGACTTGCGCATATGCACCATCAGGCAACTGGGTTGCTTGCGGTGGATTGGATAATATTTGTAGTATCTACAATTTAAAGTCAAAGGAAGGAAGTGTAAAAGTGGCTAGAGAGTTGAGCGCGCATACTGGTTATTTGAGTTGCTGTCGATTTCTTAATGATCGCCAAATATTGACAAGTTCAGGAGACATGACTTGTATGCTTTGGGATGTCGATGCAGGAGTTCGTGTTCAAGAATTTAATGATCATACAGGTGATGTCATGAGGTGAGGGCGCATTCGAGAGAAGACATCACCTTGAGAAGAGCAGTAGCTAATAACCGTCTCTTTATATAGCATCTCCTTAAGTCCAAATCCTAGTGTCTTTGTTTCAGGGGCCTGTGATGCGATGGCAAAGCTGTGGGATATTCGGTCAGGAAAGGCAGTGCAAACTTTCTCTGGTCATGAGAGTGACATTAATGCCGTACAGTGAGTGGGATCTACCACCTTGTATGAGAGTAGTCTCGAGCTGACTTGTCTTTTTATCTTTTACCGTAGATTCTTCCCAAATGGAGATGCATTTGCAACAGGGTCAGACGATGCTTCATGCCGATTATTCGACTTGCGTGCAGATCGAGAACTCAATCAATACACACACGACAATATTCTCTGTGGAATTACTTCCGTTGGCTTCAGTGCTTCAGGTCGAATCTTGTTTGCTGGATACGACGACTACAATGCCAATGTGTGGGATACGCTCAAGGGAGAGCGTGTTGGTGTATTAGCAGCTCATGAGAATCGGGTGAGCTGCTTGGGTGTTAGTACAGATGGAATGGCGCTCTGCACTGGTAGCTGGGACAGCAGACTTCTTGTTTGGGCTTAATATCTTCAAATTTACGAAAAAAGGGAGAAAGGTGAATAGTCACAGAATCAAGGATACCCCTTCCCGAAAAGCCCATATCATCTTCTTTTTTCCCAATCGTCCTCTTCTACAATATTCCGACAAATGACGACAATAATTATGGTGACGACGATGACAACAATGACGGCAAACCTTTATTAGGGCTGCCAGCTCTCCTCTTTTCCTTTATCCTTACCATGCAATCGAAGCATTCGATGAACAACACCTTTCTTCTACATCAATTACTCAGTAAAGGTCGACATCTTTCCATCATCACTCATGAGCCTTAATACGTCTCTTTCTCTTTTCATCTGCTGTGCACGTCAGTCTGTTCGGCCCAACATAATATTCGAGCAAGAATAGTGTTTTTTAATCGGTATTTACTCGAACCTTTCCTTTCTCTTTTCTTCTCTCCATCATTTTATCTTTTCACCAATCATTTTATCTTTTCACCATCTTCTCTCGTTTCCCCACGTCTGTCCTTTCACTCTTATATTTCTTCTTACATCCACCCTTTTTTTTTCCCGAAAGCTTTATGCAAGAATGTGAAAGAAAAAATGAAATCAATATCAAATTACAAATTTGCAATATGAAAATGATGACGGATCCTACTAATAGTACAATAAGACCTATAAATGCTTTAGTCAAGCATGGTACCTTGATGCTGTGTTCTCTCTCGATCTCTTCTCAAATCTTCTCTCCTTGCATGCTTGAGGCAAGCTCGAGTAAAGTTGGGATCTTGAATTAATAATCTCTTGTTCAATTTGGCTGGACAACCTGTAGGGCATTGCTTTGTCAATGAACCAAGATATCCTAAGATATGTTCTTTTTCAAATGCATGCTGACAGACGGTGCTTTTGAGAGGGTCAGTCATAATGTGAAGTGATAATGGACACTTGAACTTTTGTCGATCCCCTCCATATGCTACAATGTCATCATCATCATCATCTTCATCTCCAGCTTCTTCAGGAAGGAGATCTACAAGTGCTGGCATGTCATCTTCTCGTAGTGCAGTCTTTTGAGGTGAAAGTAAAAGTCAGTATGACTCTTAAGTAAAAGTAGTTATTTTTTCTTGAGCTCACCCATACAGCCGACTTGTACTCGGCGTAGATCTTCGACTGCGCGTACTTTTGGCGAGTGGTTTTTTGCTGGTATTCGCTGTCCAACTGCGTTTTAATTGCTTCGTAATCTGCCGCTGCATCGCTCTGTAATATTCAATAGTCAATATGACGTACAGAGAATGTAGCTCTATTGATACTCACCACTTCTTTATTGTTGGCTACAGAAGTTCGAATGTCTTCCAAGGCTTTACGGCGATGCTTCACACTTTCTTGTAAGTCAATTAAATCTTGCATGCCACTATCGATATCAAGTAAGGCCTGAATAGATACTACGTATGAGCCAAAAGTGACTTTCAATCCCTCTTTACAACACATACCTGATCTTCTTCGATCAAACCTTCTGCAGAACGAGCTTCTGCCAATCTCTCTGCAACATGCGTAATCAGCTGATATGCAATACCAAAATTACCTTCCATGCTGCCCCAATCAGTTCGTAAAGTCTTTAATTTGAGGTCGCTTCCATCTTTTGTGAGAGGTTCACTTTGCTGATCAAATTCTCTAAGTAATCTCTCAACCTTGGCCAACTTCCCTTCAGCTTCATTTGCAAGTCTCGTATCTTCTGGATCGGCCACTCTTCTTCCACCTCCTCTGCTATCTTGCTGTCGTTCACTTCCTTCGGCTTTTACTCTTTGCTGCGAGCTAGATCCTTCTCCATCTCTCATTGAGCTACTGCTACTGATACCTTTGCTGGTGTGGATATTACCAGATCTTCGACTTGGCGGCATACCGTATACTTTGCCAATTGGTAGTAAAGAAGTGTTGGTCTTTTAGCCATTCATTCTCTGTGTAAGTTTGTAATAAAATTGCGCACGCGCTTCTCTTCGTCAGGAAGTCAATCAATTTGACCTAACGCGTCGTGATATTTTTTCTCTCTCTCCTTTGAGTCAATTCTCAAATTGCAATTTTTTTTATTTTAAATTCACCTTTTTTTCTCTTACTTTTTGTTGCTTTTCCTTCCTACGCAAGAATTGGCATTCGATCGGCATTCGACTTGTCATTTTCTCCAAATTCGAAACAAAGCAACATGAAGTACATTGTAGTCTCTGGAGGAGTCATCTCTGGTATTGGAAAGGGTGTCATTGGTGTGTATCTAAGGAGGAAGTCTGCCACAATTGGATTTGCTGCTCTCTGACCTCTCCTCTTCTACTCAGCCTCTTCCACTGGTCTGCTTCTCAAGACATTGGGACTGAAGGTGACGGCCATTAAGATCGATCCCTACATGAACATTGATGCTGGTACAATGGCACCCACAGAGCATGGAGAGGTCTTTGTCTTGGATGATGGTGGAGAGGTTGATTTGGATTTAGGTAATTATGAACGATACCTTGATGTAACTCTCAGCCGGGAGAACAACATCACCACAGGAAAAATCTACAAGGAAGTCATTGAGAAAGAGGTGAGTAGAAGACATGTATAGGAGTTTCACAGAATGTTACTGACCGATGAATTGACTTCCATTGGTACAGCGAAGGGGAGACTATTTGGGCAAAACTGTTCAAATCGTTCCTCATCTTACAACTGCTATACAGGACTGGATCGAAAGGGTAGCACATCTTCCTGTTGATGACACTCAAAGCACTCCAGATGTTTGCATTGTTGAATTAGGTGGTACTGTTGGTGATATAGAGTCTGCTCCATTTGTCGAAGCACTTCGACAATTTCAATTCCGAGTTGGACAAGAAAATTTTGCTTTGATTCATGTCAGTTTGGTACCAGTAGTTGGCGGCGAGCAAAAAACAAAACCTACACAAGCAGCTATACGAGATCTTAGAGGACTCGGATTGGTTCCAGATATGATTGCAGCTCGTTGTGTGGAGCCATTGGAGCGAAGTGTAATCAATAAGTTGTCTATGTTTTGCCATGTTGGTCCAGAGCAAGTCATGGGAGTTCACGACGTAAGTTCGACTTATCATGTTCCTTTACTATTGGAGAAGCAAGGAATGGTTAAGTTTTTTGAAAAGAGACTACAATTGGATGTTCAGGGTGGAATCTCTCCAGAGATGAAGGCCAAAGGTGCTGATCTACGGACAAGATGGAGAGATTTAACTTCGGGTCATGATCGATTAATGGACAAGGTTGAAATTGTTCTAGTTGGTAAATATACTTCACTTCAAGATAGTTACATGTCCGTTGTCAAGGCATTGGAGCATTCTGCACTACGAGTTCATCGTAAATTGGTACTAAAGTGGGTAGAAGCAGGTGATTTAGAACCTTCGACAGAGCACGACAACCCTGTAAGGTATCATGAAGCTTGGCACAGTGTTTGTAGTGCTACAGGTATTTTAATTCCTGGTGGTTTTGGACATAGAGGAACAGAGGGTATGATAAGTGCAGCTCGATGGGCAAGAGAGCATAGAGTACCATTTTTAGGAATTTGTTTAGGATTTCAAGTTGCTGTTGTAGAGTTTGCAAGAAATGTTTGTGGGATCAAGGGAGCAGGATCATCAGAATTGGATACAAAATGTTCAGATCCAGTTGTAATTTTCATGCCAGAAATCTCAAAGACACACTTGGGGGGAACAATGAGATTGGGTTTAAGGCCTTCTCTCTTTGAAAGTGGAAGTCAAGATTGGAGCAATATTCGAAAATTATATGGTGGAGCAGGAACAGTATGGGAAAGGCATCGTCATCGTTATGAAATTAACCCAGAGTATATTGAAAGAATCGAAAGAGGAAATCCAGATGCAAAATCTTCAACTATAGAAAATGGAAGACCAACTACACCAATCAATAAAGGACTTCGATCATTACCCACCAGCCCTTCATTGAATCGAAATGATAGCTTTGTCAATGGTTCCTTGAATCTCACACCACCAGAACCATCTACCGATAAGCTCTCCTTTATTGGTAAATCAGAATCAGGTGATCGAATGCAAATTGCTGAATTGATTACCGCAAAAGGACAAGAACCACACCCTTACTTTGTTGGAATGCAAGCTCATCCTGAATTTGCTTCTAGACCTTTGAATCCTAGTCCACCATTCTTGGGCTTTGTAGCAGCAGCAGCAGGTGGTACAAGAGTATTACAAGAACAAATAGCCATTCAAGCAAACTTTAAACCACCTCATCCACCAAGTTTAATGATTTTAGAAAGTCAAAGAGAAGATTTTGAAATGAAGAAACCCGCTTCAACTCCACCAGGTGCAGTTAGTCCTTAAAGTAAGAAGAAGTATTACATCCAATGTATAGTAGTTTATTAAAGAGAGAAGTAATCTCGAGGCATAATCAATTCTTGTTATTTGACTAAATGTTTTGAATAAGTCAAGCCATTTGTCAGTTTGTGCGCAAAAGTACGTTGATGTGACGTGAGATCAATACAAGTGTGTATATGAGTAGAAGAGGTAGGTAGCCGGCGTGAGAGACAGAAATAAGTAGCCGAAGGTGCAGTTCTTAGAACGAGAGGCATACTTTCGAATTAAGATTGAGCGTGCTGCCTCTACCTGAGTGCGCACATTATATTTTGCCACAGAGACGCATCGACATGCTCATAATTACACGGGCTAATGAAAGAACTGAGCCTTAGCAAATCATTGCTTAGTGAGTAAGAAAGAGAGACTTGCTAGCTTGACCCAGGAAAACTGGCAGACAGAGGCAAGTTGAAATGATCTTATTGCTTGAACGTCGGAAGGGTAGGTGACGATAATTAAAATCAAGTTTTGAAACTATCTGCTCAACAATGTAGGGTTTGGTACAAGGAATGAAGCAGAGTAAGTACAGAAACGATGTGTGGCACAAGATAGCAAAAATAATCAAATTTTGTCATGCCAAAGGGGGAAAGGGAATGAAGGACCAGCCTGAGGAAGAGAATGAAGGGAAAACCCCAAAGGAGTAGGTCAGGTCTAAAAATCCTCTATAGGCATCTCAACCCTTTGTTTTCCAAAGTAAAAGCGGACCATGCTCCTTCTATTTGAATTAATTAATCACCTCTCGGGATCCAATAGAAAAATGAAAGAAAGAATTTAGATAGGCAAAACACTTTGGGAAAAAAAAAATTCAATTATAATGATGCAGGCGTCACGAAAGTAGTCGCGAATAAATGGCCGCCGCTAAAGTCTGGTCGTATACGTCTTGGAAATGGCCACGACGACTTATGGGACTCGGTCTGAGAATTCGAAAAAAAAAAAGAGGCGTCTTAGAGATGCGATTGGGAGACCTCGGCTTGAAAGGATCCACACGACGCTTTTTTTTTGTCCCCTCACTTGCACCTTTCCCCACATCAACGTCGTAAGAATTGCTCATTTATCCGCAAAAGCTGATATACTAAATTTGGCTTGATTGGCAATCTTCCTACTCCTTCGTCACTCATAAGAAAAACTTCTTGGCATAGACAAATCTTGCTCCCACCTTACGTCGATGCAATCTTAAGATCATCTCGCTTCTCATACTTCATCCTCTGTGCGCGCAGTTGTAATGGACGATCGTCGCTTCTACGATCCTAGGCACAGGCCACCACCACCACCACCAACTACTACGGCACGCAGAAGTGGTGGTGGTGGTGGTGGTGAATCACCTTCATCGATACACTATCGTGATCACCCAGCCTATCACCGATCAAGCGCAAGTCATCGAGCTTGGGAAGAGGATCATATTCCACCACCTCTTCCTATGCTAAGTAGTTCAAATAGTGGAAGAGATAGCAGCAGTAGTGTTGGTCATCATGTGAGTGCTTCTCATCTACCTCGAGCACCTCCTCCACACCATTATGATTATGATCATCGTAGGGCCATGTACGAAGAGGAAAGAAGTCGAGAATATGAAGGAAGAGGAGCTAGTCATTCATATAGAGACGAATTTGATGATCATGATAGATATCTAGAAAGCCGAAATGTGAGTAGCAGAGAAGACGTCGAGAGTAAGATGTCGAAGGATCTATAGAAAAAGACTCGCTCGGATCGCCAATACATTTAAAATTACACAAAATTCCTTTCATAGTTAAATTGCTGACTCAAATATCCTCTTCTTCTCCTCTAGTGGTCAACTTCTCGACCTCAAGTCCAACCCTCCTATCAAAGAGAGTATTACAGCCCAGAAGCAGATCGAGAGAGAGGGAAAGAACGCGATCTTAGAGAACGAGAACGAGAAAGAGAGCGATATCACGCTGCCATGATGATGGAGGAAAGGGAGTCTACATTACCAAGACCTGCCATGAGCATCTCATCCCTTCTCGATTCTGGTAACGGTGGCACACCTACTCCTATGCCTGCTGCACTACCCAATTCAGTCGATATAGCTCGACACCCTGGAACACAAAGATATGCTTCGCCACAATACAAGGAAGAATACGATAGAAGAGAGTATTATGGACAACCAGTGGCAGCATCTCGATCAAGGATGTATTCGGAATCACCTTCACCACCGGCTGAACAACGTAGGGGAGGAGCTTCCATCTCTAATCTCCTCGATGATGGAGACGCACGTCGACCAACCAAAGATAGAGCAATTGTGAGTAGTCTCTTTTTCTCTTTCTTACTATTTGCTCCTCCGACTTTTCTAAAAAGTAGATGCATGGGAGGAAGTCTTTCGCATATCAGAAAAGCAAAACTAAAGTGCGTGTTCTTCTTCTTCCTGCACAGACTAAAGATGCGCTGGCAGCACCGGATGCTAGATTCAGTCTCTCTCATCTTTCTTCACCCGAACCAAGACACGCAAGCCCTCGAAAGGGTGCCAATGAGGATCAAGCGGCTACAATGATTGTCAATGAATCAATCAATGGAGCTGGATCCCATCATGAAGAAGATGTCAATGGTGTCGCGGAGACAGTGGCGCCGCCGCCTCTAACTACCACCGCTTCAGGACGCAAGAGCGGCGGCAAGCTCAAATTGCGTAGCCAACCTTTACCAAAGGCGAAAAAGAAGGTTGAAGAGGAATGGGATAGTGATTTGTCAACCGATGAAAATAAACCATTATGGTCTGCTGAAGTTGAAGCATATAGTGGTGAGCTGATGGATCGCATGCAGTGTATCGAGCAAGCCTTTCAAAAGAATCACCTTGATCGAGAAAGAGCGATTGGCAAGCGATTGAGTCATGGCTATCGATTACGTTATGAACCAGTCTTGGCTCGAGTCAAGGCGCGAGAGGAGCATGAACGTAAACAAAGAGAAGCAAGGCAGAAGCAACGCAAAGAAGCAAGTCGCAGGCAGAGGGAAAAAGAGGTAGAGATGGAATTACTAGACACACTCGATGATAACCCCAGTAATAAGGCAAAGAGCAAGTCAAAGGCGAAGTCGAATCGAGGAGGAAAGCAGACTGTGGAAGAAATGGAAGAAGATGCAAGTTCAAAGAAGAGAAAGATGGGTGACGATAGTAGCCTGGATCGTGTCATAGATGGAAACGAGAGCATCATGGAATCTAGAGCATCCTCACCCGACTCTATGCTGGATGACGACGACGTCCCCCTTGCTTTGACTACCGGTCTCAATGCTGCTCTATCCAAAGAAAAGAGGGAACAGCAACTAGAAGAGGCACATCGTCGAATTTGGACTGGATTAGCACGAAAAGAAATACCCAAAGTGTATAGAACTGTCCAAGCTAGTGCTACTAATAAGGCTATGTACTGGAGAAGAGTATCAAGTGTCGTGGCTAGAGAAGCAAAGCGTGGAGCAGCAAGAAGTAATAAGTCTACCAAGGATGTTCAAGTACGAGCTCGTAAAGTCATGAGAGAAATGCTTGTATTCTGGAAACGTAATGAAAAGGAAGAGCGAGAATTACGAAAGAAGGCAGAAAAAGAGGCATTAGATAAAGCAAAGAAGGAAGAAGAGATGCGAGAAGCAAAGAGGCAAGCAAGAAAGCTGAATTTCCTCATCACGCAGACGGAATTGTATAGTCACTTCGTTGGTAATAAACTCAAGACTAATGAAGCAGAAGAATCAGAAGAAACTAGTGGCGGTAGTAGCAAATTGATTGAAAGTACACCAGCAGCCGACGCTGATCCTACAATTGCACCCATTGGTGAGGAAGATGCTGAAGTAGCTAGAGCTGAAGCGCAATTGGCCGAATTGAAAGATCTCGACTTTGATGATGAAGATGAAGCCAATCTGCGAGCTCACGCGAGACGAAATGCCGAAGAAGCTGTTGCTGCTGCGAAGGCTAAGGCTGTTGCCTTTGATACAAGAGCAGCCGAAGAACGTCAAAAGTTGGAAGAGCAAAAGAGACTAGAAGGAGGTGAAAGAAGAATAGAAGAAAAGGATTTAGGTAAAGCTTTCGATCAGGATGATTTAAATTTCTTGAACCCAACTTCAATGGGTGCTATGGATGTTAAGCAGCCAAAGATGCTCACCTGTCAACTCAAAGAGTATCAATTGAAAGGTCTCAATTGGCTGGCGAATCTATATGAGCAAGGAATCAATGGTATCCTTGCAGATGAAATGGGTCTAGGAAAGACTGTGCAAAGTATTGCCTTAATGGCCTACCTTGCCGAAGTGCATGATATTTGGGGACCCTTTCTCGTCATTGCACCAGCTTCAACTTTACACAATTGGCAACAAGAAATCAGCAGATTTGTACCCTCTCTCAAAGCATTACCATATTGGGGGAATGTGAAGGATCGAACAGTATTACGAAAGTTTTGGAATCGGAAACAAGTTTCTTACCATCGAGATGCTCCTTTCCATGTGCTCATTACCAGCTATCAATTGGTTGTTTCTGATGAAAAATATTTTCAACGAGTCAAATGGCAGTATATGGTTTTAGATGAAGCGCAAGCCATCAAATCATCGAGCAGTAATCGTTGGAAGACACTATTAGGTTTTGATTGTCGAAATCGTTTACTATTGACCGGTACACCAGTTCAAAACTCAATGCAAGAGCTGTGGGCACTATTACATTTTATCATGCCAAGTCTTTTTGATTCACATGATGAATTTAGCGAATGGTTTTCAAAAGACATTGAAAGTCATGCCGAGAATAAAGGAACCCTCAACGAGCATCAGTTACGGAGATTGCACATGATCCTCAAGCCATTTATGCTTCGAAGAATTAAGAAAAACGTTCAAAACGAGCTGGGTGATAAGATTGAAATTGATGTCTTTTGTGACATGAGTGCTCGTCAACGTGCTCTATATCGTAGTCTGAGATCAAGAGTATCAGTAACCGAGCTGATGGACAAAGCACAAAATCTTAATGATGAAGCTGGACTCAAGAGCTTGATGAATTTAGTCATGCAATTTCGTAAAGTGTGCAATCATCCTGAATTGTTTGAAAGAGCAGACGTCGAAGCTCCTCTTGCTTTTGCCAACTTTGCAAAATCTGGCTCTTTGGCGAGAGAAGGTGACTTTTTGTCTTGCTATGACTCAACAGCAAGCTTAATCGAATATCCAATTCCCAAGTTGTTATGCCGAGAAGGTATGATCAACATACCAGGACTAAATTCAAAGAGTGGATTCGACACCAACTACCTCGGTAATTTGTTCAACATCTGGCGAGCCCACAACGTCCACTCTTCAATTGATCTTCCCCAATCATCGTTTGCCTTTGCTCATCTGTTAGGCCTTAGTGCTACTGATTTGGAAGAAGCAATGCACAGTAATGGCTCGAGGAGAGTAATGAAAGCAGTGTCCGATGAAGCAAGAAAGCGAAGTCATGGAGGATTGCTTTACGATGTTGACTTTGCTGTCAGCGCTCTCAAGCCTTTAGGTGACGTTTGCAGACCACTGCCATCCAATTCTGGCGCTTCTCCTTCAATCGTGACACCACTAGACGGTATCACTGAGGCTTATTGCACCAATTCTCTTTTGGCTAAGCGTACTGCTCGATCACTCATCACACCTGTTGTAGCACCACCTATTCGTATGGTAGCTTGTGATGGACCATTTACTCAAGCACAAGAAGCTAAAAGTCGAGATCATAGTGCTTCTCAAATGCTTTATGGATTAGCACCTAGTGAGAGAGAATCAGAGATTGCATTGGAAGGTATACGAACACGACTACCAAATTTACCTCCTAATGGTCTACTCTTCCAATCATCAGAAGATCAGATGCCAATGAATGAGATGCAAGTACCACAAATGAACAAGCTTATCATTGATAGTAGCAAGCTCAGCAAACTAGATGAATTACTTCGAAAACTCAAGACAGAAGGTCATCGAGTCTTGATCTACTTTCAAATGACGAGAATGATTGACTTGATGGAAGAATACCTGATATTCAAACAGTACAAGTATTTGAGATTAGATGGAAGTAGCAAGATAAGTGATCGAAGAGACATGGTGACAGATTGGCAAACAAAACCTGAATTATTTATATTCTTGTTGAGTACCCGAGCTGGTGGTTTGGGTATCAATTTGACAGCAGCCGATACAGTCATCTTTTATGATCATGATTGGAATCCTTCTAATGACTCGCAAGCTATGGACCGAGCTCATCGATTGGGACAGACAAAACAGGTGACAGTCTATCGATTGATTACCAAGAATACCATCGATGAACGAATTGTCAAATTGGCTCGAAATAAAAAGGAAGTTCAAGATATCGTTGTTGGTAACAAGGCATATACTGAGACTGGAATGGCCAAACCACAAGAAATTGTTAGTCTTTTGTTGGATGATGAGCAGCTAGCAGAGAGTATGCTACAGAAGAAGCAAAATGAGGAACGTAACTTGCTGGAAGAAAAGGCGTCAGCAGCGAGAAATAGTCATGCAAAGAGAAGAGCAGCAAAAGCAGAAGCAGCATTGGCAACAAATACTACAAGACCAGCTTCTACGGCTGACTGGACTTTAGACGAGGATGAAGATGACTTTTTTGGTGCAAAACCAACAAGATTACCCGTTGTAGAGACTAGTAATGGAAATGGTAGTGATGTTGTAGGAGGAGCAGCTCGCCATGGAAAGAAGACGATCCCAAAAAAGACAAAGAAGGCCGGTGGGACAAAGGCAGACGGTGAGGGTGAAACACCTAAAAAGAAGCCGAGATTGTCCAAAGCACAACGTGAAAAAGAAGGAGCAGTATCATCAGCAGCAGCAACAGCAAATGCTACAGAAGAAGACATTTCAGCTGTGCATAGTGGAATAGATGCAATGGTAGACGCAGACGCCATGGATGAGGATGAACCTCCATTATAGATGGGTTCAAGATTGTTTTTTCTTTCAAATTCCCCTCATACTATATTTTGTACTTTCAAATTCTTACAATCATATATCTATTGGATCTATACATAATACACATGAAATAGATTTGACGAAATAGTTGCTTGCTGTGCGCATCTCAAAATAATATCATGGTAATGCTGATGTGACTTATAGGTAAAAGGAAGTGTGGATGATGAATACACACACACACGCCTTTCTTATTGGGTCTAGCCTTTTCCTCGGTATAATTTGTAAAAAAATTAAAATTTTAAGATTTCTAGTTCATCTTGTAAAGTCTACGAGTCATATCCCAAGCTTCTAAGATTCTGACGTACCACCATCACCTCATGTATCTTCGACCTGTCCATGCAGAGACTGATGTTTCGAGTCTGAAAGAATTTGTAAAAGAAAATGCATTAGGGATATTCACTACAGCAATCCCTTCTACTACTTTTCCTCTTTTGCAATCAACGCATATTCCTTGGGTTTATGATACTGACGTAGAGGACAAGGAGGGATTGGGTGTGCTTCGAGGACACATGGCTCGTAATAATCCTCATGCTAAAGCACTTATAGAAGCAACAGCATCGGGCTCCACTTCATCACAAATTGAAACAGAGGTTATGGTACTTTTTAACGCCCCATATGATAGCTACGTAACACCACAATTCTACGTAGAAAGCAAGCCATCAACGGGAAAGGTTGTGCCTACATACAATTATGCAGCTGCTCAAATTTATGGCAAAGCTACCATATACTGGGATATTAGTAATAACCTTGCTACAAAATTCATTATGAAGCAAGTAGACGATCTAACAAATCAAGAAGAAGGTAGAAATAAAGAAAAGAAACCTTGGAAAGTTAGTGACGCCCCAAGCAAATATATAGACGTACTATCAAAAGCTATTATAGGAATCAGTATAGAGGTAAAAAGGTTAGAGGGAAAATATAAAATGAGTCAAGAAATGGGAGTAAAGGATAGAGAAGGAGTCGCAAATGGATTTGAAGCAATGGATACAGATGCAGGCAGAGAAATAGCAAAGATGGTACGAGAACGAGGAACTCCTATCACTTGATCAAAAATAGGTATCCCATGTGTATCACCTTTGCTTTTTAGTATTTAATCTTTACATTAGCAATCTTCATCCATGTCCCCTATATCTTATTCAAACAAGTGTCTGCTGAGAGAAGATGGCGTACTACTGTAGAAATAGGATCTCTGATCGCGTGGTTTAGCAGCCCGATCTCAAACAGGTAGATATTTTCCAAAAAAAAAATAAAATAAAAAGGGAATATTTTGAAGGTGGATAAGACTAAGGATAAGAAGAAGTGAGCTACACAACAACCTCTTTCACCACAATCAACGTTCAATTTTACAAGAAATGTATGGTGGCGCATCTCAACCTTCACCTGCTCAATTGGCAGAGGCTCGACTCAAGACGGAAAGAACACTCCAAAATGCTGCTTTCCTTGTTTTCGTTCTGCACACTGGTGAGTAGGGACAAAGAGTCGTCGTCTACATGCTGTCAAACTTCTTACTTAATGAATCACTTGACAGCCCCTTATGTGATCGATTACTTTGGTTGGAAGCTCTGAATCAAACGAAATGAAGCGAAAAGGGAAGAGAATGGATTTGGGCAACAGCTTGATCCAAGAACGAAGGTGGAATCGGCATGAACCTGTGAATCACGTAGGCCCGCCCTTGTACCAATGAATGAGAATCATACTATACACAACAAATTATGTCATTTTTTGATAGTCTCGCATATGAGCATGACTGAATGGAGTAGTGTATGCGATGTTGTTGGGTATGATGTTACATTGAAGTGAATGAACGTCTCGCAAAAGAGTCAATTAGTGGCCTATAGGACGAGAGGTAAATGAATTTTGACATCAGCAGAGTCATTGACATACGAGTACACTTTTGGTCAGAACTAACGACGACCCCAAGGAGAGCCTCCTTTTCCTTGACCTCCTGATTTTACTTGATTCACTGCTGGTGTTGCTGTTGTTGCCGGCTTCTCTCGATGAATTTCGGGTTTGTCTAAGGCAGCAAAGCAACAATACAGTCAGTGATCTTCTTCTACTATCTTTGAGACTAGACCAAAACACTCGCCACTTGCAGGAAGACTTGAATCGTTTGCTGCAGCCTCTACCGCTCTCCACCTAGCACTGAGAAACTGTAAAGCAGATGCTGTACCATTGGACGTCATGCTACCTCTACTTGAAGCTGGTCCAGATGGCTTAGCGGCTGAAGCAGTGCTTGGAGCAGGTGATGAAGTCGCTGAACCTCCCTTCTTGCTTGACATGGATGAGGTTAAGACAAAGTGAAACAACAAGACAAGCGATCGGTCGGCTAAGTACTGTCAAGAGTGGCTCACTGCTGTGCTTCGACAATAATAATAATAATAATAATAAAAAAATGCTACTCACTGGTAGAAATCAGGAGCACGCCTCGCAAGAGTATTGAGATGTTCCTCCGTCTTCCGGCACTTTTCCCTTTTTATTTTTATTTTTTTTTTTGTGAAATTGAGTTACTTGCCTTTCTTCTCAGATTAGAAATTCAAATTAGCCAATTACACATCTCTTCTGCGAATCTACCTTTGTTTGTTTCTTATGTCAATGACTACCACTCGGGTAAAAGCATTGGCTTCAGCAGCGATAGCATCTTCAAGATCAGCACAAACATATCCAAAAGCGCCTGCAGTCGCCAGATCAGCCCTATCACCACCTCCCTATATATCACATAAAGGAAAAGAGAGGAAAGAGGAGGTATATGAAGATGATGAGGAAGACTATTCCACTTTGAGCTCAAGGCAGAGGAGGTTGAGTAGGGCAGCTCGATTTGGAGCAACATACAGTTCTTCTCCATTGTCATTACCTAGCAGTTATACTGAAATTGTAGAAAGCTTGATGAAAAAGGCTGATAAAAAAGTTCTTCATCTGGATTATAAAAGGCGATATCATCCTAATGGTGGGATTCGCAATATCAAAGACTCTCGAAGATCACAATACCTTCATCTAACATCCTTTGCTCCCCATCGATATGCTGCCATACGATCAGCACTCAAACAAATAAGAGCAAAACTGGGTCCAGATGAGGAAGCAGATGAAAATGTAATTGATATCACTACTTCTTGGACACCAACTAGAATTGTTGAATACAAGTGTGGTTCAGGTGAAGGACTGTGGGCAGCAGTAGATGTATTCGGTAACGCAGCCAAAAATGGAAAGGGAATCAGTACGTATGTAGGATACGAAGCAAAATCAAGTATTCTCAAAGTAGGGCTGGAGATTTTCAAGTCAGCTAGTGTTGCGCCCGAAGCGAAACCAGAAGAGGTCATGTCCCCAATACGAAAGGTGACAGATCTACCTTTAGAAGGTATACATGCCTCATTCAAGAATCATATGAATTCCCCAGATGTTATCCACGGATCATCTCCTACAGAAGTAGTGACTCAATCTGCACGAGACACTCTTGTTATTTGCTCCTATTCACTCCTCACAGAGGTGTCCGACACTGCTCGCTTGAAATTTGTGAGGAAATTGTGGGAAGACAATCCAACAGCAGAGGTGGTTTTATTTGTGGAAGAATCAGATGAGAGGGGATTTGCAGCTATTGCAAGTGCTCGAGAGCACTTATTAGGCTTGGACATTAATAAAAAATTTGATGACGGGGCTGAAGAAGCATTTCAAGCTGGACGGCATACATTTTTTGAAGTGAAGAACAGCGACGAAATGCTTAGCTCAAAACCTGAAGCTGAATCAAGACCATCACTACAATCGAATCGAATCGAATGTCATGTTGTAGCTCCTTGTCCGCATGACAAAGTTTGCCCACTTTTACATGACTATGAATTTACTGAACCAGCTAGTGTGCCAACAACTAGGACATCTCGAGCTTCATCACCTCTCTTTCATGGCGCAACACTGGGAATGACTACCTGTTCTTTTCCTCAACGTCTTCACATGACAGATTACATGAAGGAGACATCTCCCTCTAATCGTAGTCGATCGGATCTTACTATTCGCTATTCCTACTTGGTAGTTCGGAGGGGTCCTAGACCATCAATAGCTCAAAGTGCTCAAAGCAGCTCGACTGATGGGGCAAGTCTGATTACAGAAATAAAAAATCTTAGGAGACGGGCGCAAAATACCAAAATAGGCAACATTGAAGAGATGAGAGCAGGATCTAAAAGTGATCAGGTTATACTTGGCGAAGAATTGTTAGGAGAAGATGCAATGGCACCAGCTCTGTCAGCAGAAGATATGGATGAAGACTTGGCAAAAAAGGAGCTTCTTAAGTTGCTACCAGAAGCACTTCGAAAAGAGATGCAAGCAAATGAGAAAGAAGAGGAAGGACAAGAGATAGAGATGGAAGAAGCGGTACGATTAGCTCATGAAATGATGCACAAGAGCGCAAACATGGCCATTAAATCTGATGATGATGACAATCGCCTTCAACAAATTGATGAAAAGGAGCAAGATACTCTTTTAGCTTCAGCATTTTTGGATCAAGCTCGCTTGATGAATAACAATGAGGAGGACCTTCCAGAAATGAAAGAGTCACTGACGCCCAAAGACTTTGATGCCATGCGAATCGAATCTTATCAATGGCCTCGATTAGTGCAACCAGCTTTGAAAAAGAGTGGTCATGTCACCTTTGACGTTTGTAGCTGCAATGGCTCCATTGATCGATTTACATTAAGCAAATCATCAGGAAAGCAAGTATTTCAAGATTCTAGAAAGTCTAATTGGGGTGATCACTTTCCTCATGTTCCATTTAGTGATGAAGAAGATGTTCAACCTATAATGAAATCTCTTGTGGTTCGTGTACCTCCTGCATCAAATATTCGGGGAAATTTACCAGGTTCATTTAGCCCACCACATTCAAGAAAGCGAGCAATTGCTGCTCAAAAGGAAAAGAAAACCATCATTACATCTTCTATGGCAATCTCACCAGATCGAATTGCAGAAAGAACAGACAAACCAATGGCACTTACAAAAAATACTGCTACTACTCGTCGTGATCATTATGATGGAGAAGGAGCAGAAGCAAGACGAGCTACCCGTAAAAGATCAATGGGTTACTATGACAAGGCTGTTCAACAAGCCTGGAGAGATGTATAAATAAAGTCGCATATTGTATTCTGGACAAATTAGATCGCATTTATATCATGTTGTTTGACTCATCCAAAACATATTACCGGCCTTGTTTCTAGGGGGGAAGGGATGAAAGAGACAATATTTAGGTCGTCGATTGTGACTAGAACTGCATGGTTGGAACAGGAAGTTCAGTCAGTGATGAAACTTTATACGTCTTGGCTTACTCACTAGCTGAGTCCAGAAGTTGTGCAATTCCTGATGAGGCCATCGTTTGGCCAATAGTTCATTGCCTTGACGAATCTCTTCTTCCAATCCGTGAAGGATTTTGTACAATGTTGGAGCTTTTTCTGCATCTTCTGTTGTACGTCGATAGACATCAAGCTTTTGATACATCCAAGCCATATCAATCAATTGTTCTTCTGAAGCGTCATCAAATTCATTCATGGGATATTGATTTCGTAGAGATGGAATGTACTCCTTCAATTCTTCCCTTTCCTTGACCATATCGACAAATTCTTTGACATTCACGATACGTTGTTTAAATAGAGAGAGGTTCTCTTCACTCCACTCTTCAATCGATTCAGCGACCTTCTTTAAAGCTTGAATAGATTCGACTACATCTCTAGCATTGTCTCTTCTGATATCTCTAGTCTGAAATATAAAAATAATCTCGAATGAGACAGCCGGGTCTCTAAATGCTATATCACGCTTACTCTTTTTCAATCATACACACCATTTTTTGCTTCTTGGCGCTTAATTCAGTAATATCTTCTTCTTCCAACTTTGGTTTTCGCTTATCAGACTTGTTGCTTGCCTTTTGACTATTAGTTGATGGAGGTAGGCTAGGATCAAATTTCTTCAATAATGGCAAAGATTAATTAATAAAAATTTCATGGACGAGGTCCAAATTCAATACTTTACTTACGCAACGATCAGTAATTGACTTGGCAGGCTTGAGACCATTTGATAGTGTAGGTGGATTAGTTGGGGGCTTGCTCATCATCACAAGAAAAAACTTGTTTAGTAATTGTGATTCTAGTACTATACTTAGATTAATTGTTGGATGTATGCCGGAAGCAAATAAAAAGTAAGGCCAACTGAAAAGAAAAGAAAAAGAAAAGTACTCTCAGAGTCTTGCCCTATTGAGTAAATTGTAAACTCGGCGCCTTTATTTTAACAGCTATTGTATTCTGACCCCTTTACATCGATTCGATACATTGAAGCTCCTTCTTTACCACTACCAAAGAGCGTGGGGAGGGTAGAGGGGGGGGGAAGTCTAGGCTTATACACGATTTGCGAGCCCATAGTTATGATTTGTATATTGAGTGATGGTTGCTGAGATTTCTTCCCGAAGTAGGACAAGTACAAAGCAGAGACACATTGTCATACAAAAGAAATTCAAAGCTTACTTTGCAACAACAAACAAAGAAGTAAAAGTTTCAAGCCGAATCTATGGCTACGATGTGTGTTAAAAAGGTGTTCGTAGTCAGCATTACCTTGTGACCCCGTATTTACTATTATACCATTCTCACCAATTTCTTCCAAAAATCATCTAAAGCTTGTCGTGACCATGTCTTTGAGATATCTTTATCAGTTTCTCGTATCTTGAGCTCGATTTGATATTCAATTTTGAAATAATTGGCTTGACTTTCTTTGTTGATCTTTCTCTCTAGCTTTAACGATTATGGAAAGATCTAGTGAAGCGTCTCTCATACCTCCAAGCTCACTATCAGCAGCGATGAGGGTGTAAAGCTGTAATCCAGTGCACGTTTGATTACTCATTGCTCGTAAAGTCGATCTAGAGCTCACTGTGGAAAGCGTGAGGTGGCAAGAGATGGAAGGTACATTGGAGAATTGGTCTTGGGATTCAGGTGGGAAATCAGTATTGAAATAACATGCCCCCATGCACAAACGCTTTAGCTCCGACTGCAGATTCATGGCGCAGAGTGATTCGAAATTATGGTCATACGAAGCGGTCTCTTGATGCACAAACGAGGTCTCGAAGATTGGCAGCCATTCTTAAATATGCATGAGGTCACAAATGACCTTACCACTTCGCTCTCATACCAATATACTACTTTTATTTTACTACTCCTCTGTAGCAGTCCCCGCCTTCGATGATTAACGAAAGCCCAAAAGGTCAAATTATCAACCCTTTACCTCTCTCTCTGTCCCATTGCCAAAATGAAATTAAGCGTTTGGAATAAATTTCGAAATTCACACGTGCACGTCTTTGCCTCGTAGGATTTTCGCCTGAATTGGCTTGAATTTTCTTCCTTTGGGATTTTTTTTTTTTCTAGAGGCAGACCGACAATCACTCAATCGGCTTTCAACGCACACGATAAAGATGGCAACGATTGCTGTGCTCGGAGACGATGCAGCAAAGGCTCAAGATTTGGTTGCCTCAAAGCAAATTGCTGGTGACTTTATGATCAAACCTGATAGCACTGGCGCAAAGCTAAGCACAGATCAATGGCCTCTTTTGCTTAAAAATTATGTGAGTTGAATAGCGGTGTAAATCCAAGGGAAAGCATTGGTACATATTGACTTTCCTATCTTTGTTATCTTAGGACAAGCTCTTGGTGCGATCATCACATTTCACACCTATTCCACACGGTTGCTCTCCTCTCAAGAGAGACCTGATGTCTTATATCAAGTCTGGTGTTATTAATTTGGATAAGCCTAGCAATCCTTCATCTCACGAAGTTGTAGCTTGGATTCGTCGAATGTTGCGGGTAGAGAAGACTGGTCATTCAGGTACATTGGATCCAAAGGTTACAGGTTGTTTGATTGTTTGCATTGATCGAGCTACTCGTTTAGTCAAATCTCAGCAAGGAGCAGGGAAGGAATACGTTGCAGTTCTACGACTTCACGACGCTCTATCTGACCCAAAGAAGCTCCCTCGAGTCTTGGAGACCTTGACTGGTGCCCTTTTTCAAAGACCACCGCTTATTTCAGCCGTCAAGCGTCAACTGAGAATCAGGACAATCTACGAGACTAAATTGTTGGAATTTGACAATGATCGACATCTTGCTGTCTTTTGGGTTTCTTGCGAGGCTGGAACCTACATACGAACGCTTTGCGTTCATATGGGTCTTCTTTTAGGAGTTGGCGGACATATGCAAGAATTGCGAAGAGTGCGAAGTGGGGCTTTGGGCGAAAATGACAATATCGTTACCATGCATGACTTACTAGATGCTCAATGGCTGTACGACAATCAACGAGACGAAAGCTATCTGCGAAGAGTTATTAGGCCGCTCGAATCACTTTTGATCGGATACAAGCGAATCGTTGTCAAGGACAGCGCAGTCAATGCCGTTTGCTACGGTGCCAAGCTCATGATTCCTGGCCTCTTACGATATGAGGCTGCCATTGAAATTGGAGAAGAGGTAGTACTTATGACTACAAAGGGAGAAGCAATTGCTCTTGCTTATGCTCAGATGAGTACAGCAGATTTGGCTACTGCAGACCATGGTATCGTTGCAAAGGTAAAGCGATGTATTATGGAGAGAGATACATACCCAAGACGATGGGGATTGGGTCCCAAGGCAATTGAAAAGAAAAAGATGGTCAAGGATGGTAAATTGGATAAGCATGGAAGAGAGATTGATGGAGTTACGCCTCAAAGTTGGAAGGCAGACTACGTCGATTACTCCAAGACTGACAAGGAGACACACATTGCTGTCGCTGACAAGCCCACTACCCCCGCACCAGCAGCTGCAGCTGCACCTGCTACGCCAGTCTCGGAAGACAAAAAGAGAAAGGCAGACGACACACCTGGTAGCAAAGCAGGCGAGACTGAAGAAGAAAGGAAGCGAAGAAAGAAGGAGAAAAAGGAAAAGAAGGCAGCTGCTTCAGCCAATGGAGATGTCAGTATGGATGATTCAAAAGTAGAAAAGAAGAAAAAGAAGAAGGAGAAGAAGGAAGAGTCGTGAGATGTTCATGAATCTGTGTCGAACTGACTTCTCTTCTCTCTCCCTCTTTCCCCAATTCGTGTATACTATTTCCATTTTTGTCATCATGATCAGCGTACAAAATATATTGCATTCTACTTGATATAATTAACATTTTGATTGTATCGATCTCTATATCTCTACGAAGTGACCTCGTGAAGAGATTTGGCAAGGTGTTTGACATTGTGCTGCAGAAGAATGAAGAGTCAGCAAATGAAGATCTTGATCATATTTATTATACTACTCACCGAGGTGATTCCTGCAACGCTAATTCTTCCATCTTTGGTGAGATAGACGTGGTGGTCGTTCATAAGCTTAGCTACTTGCTCAGGTGTAATTCCTAAAAAGGCAAACATTCCAATTTGGTTGGTAATGTGATCCCAATTGTTCTTGTTTCCCAAATCATCAACAAGAAGACCTTTAAGTTCAGCTCTCATTCCATTGATTCGATCAGCCATTCCCTTTACCTCAGCAAGCCATTGTTGATACAAACCAGCATCAGCCAAGATAGATCCAGCAATTCTAGCACCATGGACAGGTGGGTTGGAGTATAACGGTCGAACAATAATCTTGATTTGACTGTCGACTCGGGCCTTTTCTTCTGCATCAGCACAAACGAGTGAGAAAGCACCAACTCGCTCTCCGTACAAACCCATATTCTTGGCAAAACTCTGACTAAGAGCAATTTGATGACCCTCTTCAATAAAGTAGCGAACAGCGTATGCATCCTTGTCAGTATCACCACTGGCAAATCCTTGATATGCCATATCAAAGAAGGGAAAGTGCTCCTTTTCTTTAATGGCATCAGAGATTTGCTTCCAATCATCTTTGGTAGGGTCGACACCAGTAGGATTATGGGCGCAGGCGTGCAACAAAATGATAGACTTATTTGGAGCTGCCTTGATATCTTCGAGCATTCCCTTCAAGTCAAGGCCAACAGTTTCCTTGTTGTAGTACTTGTACTGCTTGACCTCTAAACCACTGTCCTTGAAAATAGGTGTATGGTTACCCCAACTTGGTGTTGGTAGATAGATGGTCTTGGAGTGAGGGTAGTGACGTTCCAAAAAGGCACCTCCAATTCGAAGAGCACCGGTACCTGAAATAGACTGAGTGATAGCGACTCGACCATCTTTAATGGGTTGACTGTCCTTTCCATATGCCAAGACTGCAGCATTCTTGGTAAAGTCGACAAGTCCAGTGATAGGCAAGTATTCCTTGTCTCCCTTTTGACCCAAGATCATTTCCTCAGCCTAGACAGAGAAAGAATTACTATTTTAACCTCCACAGACACAAATTGGCTATTAATTATGATGCTAGTCAACTCACCTTTCGAACTGATGGCAGAACATATGGCTTTCCATTTTCATCACGGTATGCTCCTACACCCAAATTAATTTTTCGAGGGTCTTGATCTCTCTTGAATGCCTCAGTGACACCTAGTATGAGTCATACAATCTCTCAGTGTCAACTTTACATACTTTCTCTCTTTCCCTCCGCCATACTCACCAAGAATGGGATCAGGTGGACCTGCAGCAACCTTTGCCCATGTGGAAGCACTCCTCAAATAGGTGAGACTACTAGTAGCCGTTCTTGATCGACCTAATAATGTAAGAGTGGCAGACATGATGATGATTTGGATTTCTGAAGTCAACCTTCTCAAGTCTTCGCGTTTAGTTTGCCTTTAAAGGTAAAAAATAATCAGTCAACAGGTTCAACGGCATCTTCCGATCACCGAAGATCAATATTTCACATCATAAGGACAATATTTACACGTGTAGTTGTGCTTACATAAGTCTAGAGCTCATAAAACAATAGAAAAGCCACCATCGCGTTCTAAAGCAAGGGGTAAGACGTCCTCCGACATGCCAACTCCTGATATTCTCTATCCTGCCTAATCGAGTTCAAAATGCTAATGAAGGGCTCTCTCCAAGAGACGGAGAAATGTCGATCGCTTTATAAAACAAACAGTAGGCCAAAGTTTCACGACTCTTTCATTTGGTTGAGTATGCTTTGTTGTGCCGTTCGCAGCGGTGACTGTGCAGATCATAGTAAAAAAGAAAAAAAATAGGAAAAATGGCCGATCGATTGTTGAAGCGGCTTGATGAGTCTTTCTCTTTTTGGTAGGCAGGCCATCATACCATTTGCTCTGACTAGAGGGTGCTCACTTGTTCACTCTACTACCATCATACTTTAACCTCTTCTTACTTTCTTCTTTACACAGCTTTACCTTCTCAGTCACTCTTTTCATATGAATCATCGACTTACATCATAGACATTCTTTTGCCCTTCATAATTCTAACCAATCTCTTATTTTTTCTCCCCCTTCAACGGATATATTTCAATATACATTATTCCTCCGATTCACCAGGGGTAGGATGACGCTATCTGTACGAGATGTGCCAGGATCATCTGGACCGTCTGGTCTCTCGGTCGCGATGCTTTCTCTCGGTATCATTTCATTGATTGCTGCTGCAACTGCTTGCGTCGTCTTTTACGTACAACTTAGAAGAGGAAACCAATTGCGACTACGACTTGCAGCAGAGGAAAAGCGAGCCAAAATTAGTTTCCCAGTCTTGCAACGTGCGCCTGTACATGTCATGGAATCTGCTTTGGACATGTCTCGAATGACTAGAGAAATGAAGGAGGAATTTGCACAGAGACAAGTCAAGCCGGTTCCAACATCACTAGCATATCAAAGCAAGCAAAGAGTCCACTGGAAACTTGATGAGAGTAGCAGTGGTGATTCGAGTTCCTCAGGCCCTTTTCCTGCATCATCATCGGAAGAGAGTAGTACATCTAAAGCACGTTCAATTCAACCACAGCCATCAGTCTTTCGATCTCTACCAACCGATTTTCCCGTCAAAAAGCCCAGAAGTGCCAAGACAGGTGAGAATCAGCCATTTTTTGCGCGGGAGAAACGTGTCAGTAGAGTTGCTGTACCTTCTGCACTATTGCGAGGTTTAGGTGATCTTCCTCAGCTACCTGCTCCAGGATCTGCTGCTGCAGCTGTCTCTTCAAGCAAGCCGAACTCAACGAGTGATGGTAAAAGCTCTAATACTTCAGTACTAGGACCAGATCTTGAGATGAATGCAAAGTCAAGCATTGTAGAACATAACATTGACTTAGGAAAAGATCAGCCAAGTTGGCTTACTAAAACTCTTTGTAATGCCCTCGAGTCTACTTCACCAAAGAAGGCCACTTTTGATCTGGAGGCACAGCACCCCGATCCAATCGAAGAAAGAAAGACGGGTGGCCCTTCACGAGTGACAGTCGACTACTATCCAATTACAGGAAGGAGACACCTACCACCCGCTCCCATCGATTCAAATAAAGCAAATAAGATCCAAAAAGGTCACCGAAAGAAACCGTCATCTACTTCATCTAGCGGTGATATTAGTCCTTACAAAAAGCCTGAGTGTGATCTTCCTCCTATTCCAACTTTAGCATCAAAGAAGAAGAATGTTACTATCAAGGAGGATATCTCCACCTTTCGACCTTTGAGTTTAGGTTTGTCACTTACTTCAATTTCCAAGACCGACTCAATGAATGTATCAACACTTTTTGGGGAGTTGTCTAGCTCCTTCTGGAATAGTACGGGAGAAACATCGATCACTAAATTACCGTCGAAAGAAGAGTCGTTGATAGCCACTACCAGTAGCAAAGAATCAGTCATGCATTCCACTTCATCAATTGAGTCAAGAACACAAATGAGCCAATCTCAGTCTACCACCACGATCAGTAGTATGTCAAGTGATGATGCTTATGATGGAATTTGGAATTCGAAAGAAGAAAAGTCGACTGTAAAACAGGTTGAAGAAGGAATGATTCGATCCCAATCCGAATACAACTTTGTACAACAAATGTTTGCACCTCAGGAACCGTTCAAAACACCTCATCACCGTGCTTTGATTCCGGATCAAGTGAAAGAGAAAGAAGTCGAGCAGATACCTAGCAGACAGGCAACTCCTGATTTGAGCATGATTCATAAAGCACCTTTACCACCGGCTGGTCTACCTAACTCCTCAATACCAGCAAGTCAAAAGATTGGATTTGCTAGTTCATTTCGAGCTCGAGCTAAAATGACATTGTCACGCAGTAAGGCGGTCAACACACCTAGTCCTAACCCGTCTATCATCTTGACTCGACAAGATACAATAGCATCTACCATTAGCAAAATGGACTACAATAAAGCCAATCTAGTACGCCCAGTCAGTACAGCATCATCTGCAAGATCACCAGCGAACTCCCTCAACTCTTTTGGACCACCAGTGGAAACTTGGAAGGTTTGTACAAATAGGACTTCTTCTCCCTCTTTCTTGACAACGACTTCTGGATTAGGTTTGGGCTTGAGCGATGAAAATGGAATAGCTATGACTCATCAAATGACAGAATCCTCTGTTGGACATGGTGAAGAGCGCACTCTTGGTATGTCACCCATAATTAGTGCGAGTGCTTGGGAGAAGCAGGAGAGGTATAATCCGCTTGCAATCAGTCATGACAATCGTAGAAGCAGCCCAATGGGACACAATCAAGCTCAAAGTAGTCATCCTTACAGGACATCTCAACAAGATGGATTGCTAGGTACACCACCACTAGGTCGAATAGCATCACCTAAACGTGCAACTCTGTCATTACTTTCCCCTAAACTTGCACATACCCCTACCATGATTGGAAGTGATTGGTCACTTAATCGACAAGAAGTGACTCAAAATCATCGACAATCGACTACAAGTAGTTACTGTGATACAATCAGCACATGTCAAACTGGAGCAAGTGAAAAGGTTGGCGCTTATGACGATGAGACTGCTCAAGATCAGAGAATAAAATTATTGCAGACGATTCAAAAGAATAAGGCATCATCTATGCTAAGCGTCAATGAAGTAGAATCAGAACAGAAAGGCTTTGTAAGCCACAGTGCAAGGGTTAGCATTAGCTCTTCTCATACTACCATTCGATCTCCTTCGCCACTTTTGGCTCAAGCAATATCCATTGGTAAATCTAGCAGTCCATCTAATAAAAAGCCAGTTCATCTAAAAATTGAAGTCAAGAACAAGAGTAATTTATTAGAAGCAGTTGCACAACATACTGCTCCTCTTACTCCACCCATGACACCAGGCAGTCAAAAAACACCTACAGTTACCTCTTTTGGTCAACAATTAGCTGAGTCTGCTATGCTAGAAGAAAAGAAACCCACTTTGGAACAAGAAAAGGCTGATCGACTTGCCAAACTTCGACCATTGAGTTTAGCTGCTCATCAACATACTCAGAGTAGTGGAAGTAATTCAATTACTTCTAGATTCATGTCAAGTACCACTTCTTCATCCCTTCATAAATCTCAATCTTCTTCTCAAAGTAGTACTAGCTACAGTACTGGTACGACACCTAGTGCTTCCTCTTCCAATACAAGTCTATATCAAGCACATGCATCTCCTAGTCGCCTTACTTTCAATACAACTTCTCCAAGTCGATTTCATGCAAAGCGTATCTCTAAAGGAGGCGCTGCACCCCTTGGTATCTTACCCACTCTATCAGCTGATGCAAGTCCTAGCTTTTTGACTTCAGGTACCACTCCAAGACCATTTGGTTCTACCGCTACCTCTTCTCCTCGCTCTTTTGCAGCTAATCCTTGGGAAGTCAATCCTTCACCTCGATTCAGTAGAGCAAGCAGTATCATTCCTTATCATTCTCCTCTCTCTGTAGACGTCTTTTCTTCACCAACATTGGTTCGAAGAAGATAGAAACTTTACTTCCTCACAATTGTAGCACTTACTCGCAATCACTCTGTCTGTCTTTTTCTTTTGTTTTGTCGCAATGTTTTGTTACTGCATTTCCTATTCATCATTCAATATGATCTAGAATGAGCTACATGATTGTGTGGGGAAATTGTGTGAGAGGAGAATTGAATATTCCATCATTCTATGAAAGAAGTCGTAAGAGAAAGGAGATTAAGATTGTGTTTGTTGATACGGATACATTGTTTGTTCTTGTTTTCAATCATCTTGTTATTTGTGACTGATTTGCCTCAAGCATATTAGGAAAGATTAAATGGTGGTCTTGGACCTCGAGGGCTTGAAGGAGTAGGCGTTCCTGCCTGTCCTCGAAAAATTGGGGATGAAATGCCAGCATTTTCCATCCCATTTGCATTGATACTATTCGAGCTTGATAATTGTCTTGCAGGAAAAATAAAAGTTGATCTAGTTGGTGAAGGACTGAGAGCAGCGCCAATTCCACTCAATGCACCGAAATTGGGGCTTGAAGGACTTATTGGAAGAAAGCTAGGCGAAGGAGGCAAAGCACCAAATCTTGTTTTAGGGCTAGGGCTAATAGTATTTCGAAGAGGAATGGCTGTACCATCAATTGTCATACGAGGAGTAAAACGTTTTAAAGATGGACTAGCGATGTTGACACTCTTGGATGAATTACTAGTAGCTGAAGTTGAAGCTCTTCTACCTCTACTTGTACTTTCTTTACGATTGTCATGAACTGAACCCATTGATCTACGTAAAGGAGCACCCATGTTCTTGGCAGAAGTTGCAATTGAGGTTGTGAGAGATGTTGGAATAGATATAGGATTTTGAGAGGCAGATCGAGGCGTTGACGACGTCGTAGTAGTAGTAGTTGTCACGATGGAAGTAGGAGGTATAGCTCTCTTATTTACATTGGCTGTAAATTCGGATAGAAGATTTAACTCTTCACTGTTGTTGCTACTCGTATGACTTAAAGTACTTTCTCGATTGGCAGAATTGACGTCTTCTGTTCCAGCAACTTCTTCGTTGTAAGTAGGAGCAACTTGTTCAAATCCGCTAAGCATACGATCATCGTTACTATTTAGCATCTCTCCAGCAAGTGACATTGCATCCACCGAAGTATGACCTACGCTCTCCTCTGTAGCATTTGTACCTGCTGGACTGAGGGTAGGCTGAAGAGTTGGATAGAGACCTACACCCAATGCATCTTGCAAACGAGAGTCAGAAGCTCGAAGAGATCTGCGTGAGATTCTTTGAGATAATCGATTACTCTTTGATGGTCTTCGATTGCTATTGCTAAATCTTCTACTATCTCGTGGCGATACGTTATCATCATCTACTAGGTGATGATCGTATAAGAAAGTCGGAGTTCTTCCGCCCGCGTCACTCAGACCGGCACCCAGGTGATCACCGGAATAACTTGAGATTCTCGATCGTCTGGTAGAGGGACTTCCTGTACCTTCTTCTTCTTCTTCTTCTTCCTCATCTTCGTAATCACTTCCATCTTGACTCCAATGTTCATCGTTCCTCTCTGATCGCGATGAACTAACCTTTGTTCCCAAACTTCGCATAGTTGTTGCGTCATCACCAAGAATACTATCTGATTGCTTCTTCTGAATGCTTTTCCTCCCCTGTTCATCATTAATTTCCTCCAGCGATTTCTTTGTAATTTCTTCATGATCTTCAGTCTTTGCCTCTGGATGTAATCCCCCAATCTTTACTTGAGACCAATCCACATTCTGCGCTTCAGGCTCGTATTCTACTTCATGCTGGTTGAGATTCGGACTAGCAGCAACCGAAGATGAGGCTTCGCTACTCTCTGCAAAAGAGTAGCCGCGTATCATTCTTCGAATTGAAGGTTGAATTTCGTCACTCGATTGCGCAGAGTGACCCGTTCGAGGTACGACGTCAATTGTAGGAGTTTGTAGACCATCAATTACAGGTGTGTTCAACATTTCCTTTTGCTCTTCTGCTCCTTTCTCGCTCACTATTCTCATTGCCTTTTCCTCCGCATCATCTTCTCCCTCATCATCTTGTAATTGCGATAATGAAGAATTGCATGCATCGTCTGAAACAAGGGAGAAGATCGAATTTGTTCTAGAATGATCTTCTTGCTCAGCTTGAACTCCAACAGTGGCATACTGACCCGATCGAGGCGAGAAGGAATTTGTCACACCTTGGCGTATGAATGGAGAGACTGGAGCGGCCATCAATTCACCATCACTAGTGTTGTGGTGGTCTTCATTAATCTTCACCACTTGTGTGTTGTCTCTTGACACCGTCGTTTGACTATTGTCTGCTGTAGTCTGACTCCATCCCTGTCTGCCAACAAGAGCATCGGGTTGCAGCCAATGATCACGATCTAAATCGCTATCCTCGACAGGTGAATCATAAATTTGCACTGAATCATGTCGATCTGGTTGATGGGACATTGCAACATTTGTATTTCTCTGATCATGTATAGATTCATCATCTTGAATAAAAGAATCTCCTTCGTTCTCATCAACATGAACGTCTTTTTCCTCTTCGATCTCTTGTTGAAGGGAAGTTTCACCATTGAATGATGTCGACATGGTATGAGATGGGTTTGTCTCTCTCTCTATGACCAATTCTTCTCCAGCTGAAGACTCAATTCTTTCTTGTATTATTGGCGTTATTTCGTCAGTTTCTTTGCTAACAGTAGATGTTTCACCATCTTGGCTTGTTACTTTCTCAACTAATCGAGATGAGCTAAGAGGAGCTTGCAAATCCCAAGGCGCAAGTCGATCATTTTGACGGATTCTAGCAGAGGCAGACGCAGGACGAGGAGATACCTTCAAATTGATAGTATCATCTTGACTATCCATACTTGACACTCCAGATACGTTTCTTGAATTGCTAAAATTAGCAGAAGCAGATACTGGTAGGTGAGGAAATGCTGCCGTTGTATTACGGAACCAACGAGGAGATGGTGTTACACTAGTGGAAAGTGTTTTTGCTATAGCCATGCTTTCTCTGGAAGTCATTGGTGCTACTCTGCTTCTCGTATTCAAAGTACCAGATTCGTAGGTAGTGTCAGCTGAAGAACCAACAGCAGGGGAATCATGAAATGTATTAGAGACAGCCGGAGACAGGAGCGCTAAAGCTCTTTCCATATCCAACAATGTATCACTAGCTTCCGTCGAACTGCTATGTTGGCTTCTTCCACCAGGTGAATGCGGACTGGGTAGCTCCAAGCGAGGGGAGGATAGAGAATTCATCGAATCTTGATGTTGTGGTGGCTTCATCGTATCTAGCTGAATTGGGCGAGGCATCATTACTTCTGATCTTGTCTGAGACTCTACTATATTCTCTTGTTGGGTGGAAGTAATAGACATTGAAGGTCCTGTATTGGGAGCAGCAAGGGTATTTCGATTGGATCCCAATAAAGTGGCTAAATTTGCGCTGGGTCCTGCAAAGACACCTGACGAATTGTCCAAAGCGATAGGGCTTAAAAGGGATGCTTTATTGATGGTTAGCTTATCATTTAAGAGGGGAGATTCCTCAGGCAGCTCGGCAAGTCTAGCCACATGCGAAGGAGACTGCTGAACATTCGAAGAAACTAGAGAAGGATTAGAAGACACCCTTCGACTACTTCTTTGACTGCTTCTATAACTTTGACCTTCTTCTTCCTGTCTACCTGCCGAAGATGAATTTGACTTTGCCACAAAAGCACTGGATTTAGATGAGACTTGTTCAAAAGTAGAATCTCCCCTTGCTCTTTCAGCCCATAATCCTATCACTTCCTCTACATCATCTTGAGGTGGCAAGAGTTGTTCCTCCTCTACATCACGCTCGTAAGAAGTAGTATCCCTGTCAACTTGTGGAGATTGCGTTTTCGAAATCCATTCATGAACAGCAGAAGTACCTTCTCTATCCATCATCAGTGGTAATTGTTGATTATCTTGAACATTCAAGGCATTAGGAGACAATTGATTCGCAGGTGGAACGCCATCGTCGTGTATTCCTTGTTCTTGCAGCTCTTGCCAGAAACCTTCATCATTTCCCGAAAGAGCATTGACATTAAATTGATTGTTGCCACCACGATGAAGCGAATCCAGTCCTCTTACATGATCCCAAGCAAGAGTTGATGCTCGTACAGAATTTTTTTCATCGCCACCAGTTCGGGTGCTCACACCATCGCCAGTCCTTACCTCATCGTCTACGCCCATCAGAGCAGAATATCCTGCATAGCTTTGATTTTCGTAATTTGCAGTATTGCGACCCTCACTTTCACTTTGTCGGGCTCTGACAATTTCGAGAGTGGAATATTCTGAATCTCTGGTAGTGGGTAAACCTGTTGCTGCTTCTTGTGTAGTACTAATTTGCTGCTCCTGATCATCGATCGGCTCATAACCCATGATATCCATGTTGATATTACTCTCAGCTCTGCTGCTACTTGTTGGTCCAATTTGATGGTCCGATCCACTAAGTGTTCCATCTAGATCTGATACAAGATGAATATTCTCACTAGTAACTTCTCTACTATGTACTGGAGTATTATCAGTCACAACCAATGGCGCCTTTCGCATGGGAGACTCTCCACGACTTCGACTGAGAGAAGATGCTAAATGCATGCTCCTTCTACCAGATCCCCTTTTATTCGGATTTAATACTTGATGAGTTGATATGCTATTTAAACTCTTATCACTTGATACCTCTGCTTCTCCAATCCAATTACTCCACCAAGGTGCTCGTTTCTTATCGACTGCCCATTCAATTCGTCCCACAATCGGTAAACGAGCTTGAGCGCTGACAGGGGTATGAAGTGAAGAGCGGGATTGAGGTCTTCCAAACTTTGTACCACGAGGAGAAGGGGTATTGTAAGCCATAATTGAAGGAGAGAATCCATTGCCAAATTGACGTCTTACTGATGGAGAAGGTCTTCTCTCCTCTTGAGAATAAGTTTCATCATGTAATTCAAAGTCTCTGTGCAGACTTTGACTTGGCTCTACGTGAGGTGATCGCATTTCACTCGAGGTTCTACTATTTTCCCTCTCATGCGTTCGCAAAAATCTTTGAGGTGGTGTTGGGCTGGTAATGTCCTGATAAAGGTCTTCTGAATTTTCATCAAAGAATCTGCTCCAAAGAGCAGACCAAGCTGCATCACCTACTCTTGGACCTAGGTTTCCTTCACCATCATCACAGAGGTATAGAGCAAGACCACCAATGGAAGGCAAGCCATACTCTCTCGAAATTGCATACAATTGACCTCCAAGGGTAGGATAAAGCGGGAGAAGAGTGCCTCGGCGGGTATGAGCGCTGCTACTCGTCGATGCCTGACTTCGAGGATGAGGTGGATCGTGCGGGAGACTGAGGAGAGAAAGGAAGAAGGTGGTCAGATGAGTGCTTGGCCTTCTTTTAGTAAGAACCGCTTACTCTATAGGCGGAACAACTGTTAAAAAAAATTTGGAGGAAGAAGGATATGGGCTACGCTGTCCAATTCCCAGGCTGACACCTCTTTCAGTTGCTTGACGACCGTTAAAGTTCCTAGTAGTCTGAAAGTTTGATAAAGAAGGACCTTTTGAAGATCTACTTGTTGGTTCTAATCCAAATGTTGCTGCTTCTTTTGGTCTCTGTGAAGCTTGTGGAACGGCATCAAAAGCTATCGGTGATTTTGATATTAAATTTCCTTCTTCCCAACTGTTAGTTCCCTTTGTCATAACAGATCGGAACAACTCGTCCTCTGGGCTACCAGAAGACATGATGATTGAGGGTTCCAGACAGAGTGAAGATTCGCCTACAAGGAATGCGAGCCTAGATTATACACTTGAGCAGACGAAAGTAATGGGCGTTTGTGAGATTCCCTTGAAGCGGAGATTGCCTAAATTCGGTCAAGCTATGGCAACACTATGATAATTGTAGTAAGCTGATTTCCAAATTTGTCGAATCTGGGCGTGTAAGACGTTGCTGACTGACACAATTCGTTGCCAAAAGTGTGCGCGATACTCCTCCAATGTACTGCAGGCGATTTTCCAGGGTTGAGTCGGGAAGCAGATCGGCGTCAGGGAGCCTTGAAAACAGTTCGGTGTTGAGGAGAAGCCGTCGACAAGTTGAGAGATGCTATCTCGGCTCGTCAAAAGTTGAGACCGTAAAAAAGAGAAACAAGGGGAAGAAAGTAAAGAAGATGGTGGATGAAGCGCGCCTACCAGAAGCTGTAAAGGTGTATAAGAAATTGGTCAAGCGTGTCGAATGAGGTCCTCCTTTTTTTTTTCTCTCGTCGAAGTTGGAACAAAGATTTACAATGCTTTCGATTACGACGGACAAATGGGGTAGAAGAGACTGTCAAGGAAAAGAATAAAATTGAAAGAAAATGAAGGAAGAAACGAAGTGGGTGCAGCCAGCTAAGACCAAAGAAGAGAAAGATGAAGTGAAAATTGGAAAGTGAAGTGAAAATCAAGGCAGTGAAGACAGAGTGAAAGGCACCGGTCGATATCTATGACCAAGTTTATTTTACTTTTTTTTTTATTTTTTTTTCTGGCAAGCAAACGAGCGAGCGCGTCTATGATACCTCGCACCAATAATCATACAATTAAAACATAGAAATAGACACTAAGTTTTTTGACGTCGGCAAAAGAATAAGAGAGGATTTACAAAAAAAAAAAAAAAAAGGGTCCTGACTCCCTCGTGGCATTTTAAGAAAATCTTTTTTCAAGGTGATGAGAAGTCCCCCCAAGATACCTTCGATTATAGTAAGTTGTCCTCAAGTACAGCGAATTGACTTCAACAGGAAGGATTGAAGAAAGTATTCGATTGTCCAAGATACAGTTAAGTTATGAAAGGAGAGAGCAGTAGCCAGCAGCTTCAATGATAGTATGATATGTAGGTCAAAAAAGTTTTCAATATTTAAAGTTGAAAAAATAAAGGAAAGAAAGAAAGATATAGAAAGGATGAGGAAAAATGCAGGTACGCAAAAGAAGGGATCATTAATCAATTTGATTGTGTTTATATTTTGGGTTCTTTAGTTGTGACTGGTAAGAGACCAATTTGCCAAGGCGACATTTGCTGGTGTAGCGTTATCTTGAGTAGTCATTGCACTCCACTGTGGTTGCCAGAGAGTTTGAATTGTTGTTTGACTACCTCCTGCAATATCAATATAGAGTAGTGTGACACCAGTATTGGGTTGATCACCTTGTTCACCAGAGGCAGTATTGGGATCAGAGCCATATAGACGAGTATTATCGGGTGTGGTAGCAAAGACTGCAGAAGATGGTGAAAGGAGTTTGACAATCATTGTTTGTGTCTTTGGAAGTGATGCGACTAGTGGAGAAGCAGTATTGCCCCATGCATTGGGATCAGAAACCTTTGTTATAGTCAAAGTAGCCGTCTTCTTGTCAGTAGAAAGTGTTACGGTAGCATTAGTATGGATTCGCCAATTGATGTCGGTGATTTTAGTGCTGGCTGCAATTTCATCTTGAACAAGAATTTGACGTCTACCATTGAGCATACGAATACCTCGAACAACAGAATTGGAACCCCGAGTAAAATTATAAGCATCACTCATGTCTGTCTTGAAAAAGACGGCATCAGTGGTAGCAGGAGTAAAAGTAAGAGAATTTGTTTGATTTACGTTGGTAGACTGAAAAGTGTTGATTGGTTGACAATTGGCTTGTTGATTTGCCTTGTTGAGAACAATGGTGTTTTGACCTTGAGTTCCCTTTCGATAGTATTCCCAGCGAGTGGCATTTTGAACTTCTGAAGTAAAGTAATCTGTACTCAAATAATTTCCATTACCAAATTCACCTGCCCATCTAGTACCAAGAGCGTCAATGACAAAATCACCGGCGTCTAAATCGCCATGGGCTTGATGTCCAATAGCGTTCGAAGACTTGATGCCGACAAAGGTTCCAGTGAAATCAGTCCAAGATGATCGCATAGAGGCCCAAGATCCCAAGTCGTTGTTGAAGAAACGATCTAAAGGCAAATTGTTCCAAAAGCCACCTTTTGAAGAGGTATCGTACCAGAACATGCTCAAAGGATCAGCTGCATCAGCTCGGTCTCTTTGAAAGAGTGCAAAGACAGGGTTGCTGTAGTATGATGCCCAAAGGAACATTCCATTGGCAGTGGTAGAGAATTTGTTTGGACCATTATCACCATAGAAGAACATACTGGCCATACCAGAGATAAACATATGGAAGTATCCAGTGTTGGCCCAACCAGCATTGACAGCCATTAATCCTTGGTCACTTCCAGTGGCAGTAGTCAAGGCGGAAAGAGCCCGAGCTTGTGCATTACTACCAAAGTACCAGTAATTTGCCGTCTCAGACCAAGTGCCATCATCGTAGACTGCAGTCATGCAATTCTGCTTCATGTTAGTGATGACGTCAGTAATAGTTGCAGCAGCTACAGTACCGGTTGGATCATCATTTCCAAGTGCAAGAGCACCCAATAAGAGACCAGAATTACAAACACAGTTCCAATTACCGTTGGTAGTCAACCACCATCTGTAATTGGCACCATCACCAGTATTGGTGTACGCATTTCGACCAGGTTGGAGACCTTGAGTAATCATGGTCCATGCAAGTTGCGTTCGCTGTTCAGGACTCCAGTAATCGTATAGCCAATCATAACCAATAGCAAAGGCAGCAGTCAATTCAGCGGTATCAAGGAAATGATTTGGATTCCAGATCCTATTTGCTGCAGCTCCACCTCCCCAAACAACTTGAGTATTGTTACCTGCAGCAGTTTGAAGCTCTGTCCAAGCTCGCTCGGCCCATATTGAGTTATTGCCAGACAGGTGGTATGCATAGGCAAAAGTTTTAATTCTTAATTGAACTTCACGAGCAGGATCAAGAATACCAGATCCTGTAAAACCTCCATCGATTGAATAATTGACGGGCGTCATTTTATAGAAGGCAGTGGCATTTTGGAAGATGGTGTAATTCCATACTGTCAGATAGGCGTCACTGGCAATCTTTGTTGGAAGATTAGACCACTGGGCAGCAGTAGTCATAATACGAGGATGAGGTCTCAAATTGGTTGTTGAACCAGAGAATGTGTCAGCTTGGATACCAGAAGCAGAGGGTGAAGCTGTGTTGGCAGAACTCTTGAAAGAAGGGTTTCCGTACAAATCGGTACCTTGGTAAGTCAAATCATCTACACCTCCCTTGTTGGCTGCTGATGAGGCTGCCGAGAGAACACTTTGTGGAACATAAGATTGGGCATTTCCGCTTGTGGCACCAGTGAAGCCACTGGTGGAAGTGCTATCACCACTGCTACCATTCTTGTTTTTGTTGCTTTGTGTAATTCCAACACCAGCACCGACACCAGCACCAATGAGGATCAAAAGAAGAATAGGAAGCCCGATTTTTATCCATTTAGACACTGGCTTTTTGGTTGGAGCATACGAGTACTTTTGTGCATTGGCACCTTCAGGTTTGGAACCCAAGGGAGAGAGGGGAATAGAGTAAGAATTGTCAGCATACATTGCAGATGGAGAGTCAGAACAGCTACGTTCGTAGAGATCGCGATTGTAGGAAGATCCTGGAAGCACTTCATACGTCGCCATGGTGAAGACCAGTAGATAGGAGTAGGGAACGAGGGGAAGAAATAAATAAAGGAGAAATTGAAGGTAGTAGAAAAATAGTAATGAAGAGGAGATAGACCATAGAGATGAAAAGTGCAGATTGGGGGGTTTGCGCGACCAAAAAAGAGAGGAGACGCCACTTCCTAAACGAATCGTAACCTTTGTGTACGCTCTGACCTCCGCGACGCAATGCAAGGAAGAGAAAAAAAAAGAGGGTCCCAAATCACTTACCTGGTGCGCCGCCACCTGCCAAATTCTGATGCGATGAACTATAATCTCTGTATGGGGTACCAGCTTGATTTGGGTAGTGGCCATAGCCTCCTTGAGGTTCCATCTCATATTGAGATTCTGTTTTCATATGTGCAGGAGAATCAGCTCCCATTCGAGGCGAATTTGCGTATCCATAATAGTCTGCAGCATTTTGAGGTTCATCTCGATAGGCACCTGGTTGATACCTTGCATCGAACTCGGACGCGTTCGAGTGAGTGTATGTGTCCTGTGGACGATGATAGGACATGATGGTGTTAGTGGTGGTTAAGGGTGAAAGGAAGGACTCCACGGGCAAGGGGGCGAGAAAGAGATTACGTGTGAGCCCTTTTCTTGGTATGAAAAAATTAGTGTCGTAGCAAAAGGGGTAGAACAGAGGTGTTCAGTACATCTATTTTAAAAATTTTTTTTTTTTTTTTTATTTTTAATTTTTTGGAAATACAGTACTAATGAGTTTAATTATAGTACAATAACTAACATTCCTCTAGAGTAGCGCGCTACAAAGTTTCCCAAAATAATAATCACACAGTCGGTGCTCGGAATGCCGTTGTCCAATAGTAGTGTTCTTTTGGCTAATTCTTCTTCCTCACGCGATAGATTATTGAAATCCGAGCATTTTGCTGGGCGGAGAAGCATTAATTTTTTTTTTTTTTTTTTTTAATCAAAGGGCAATCATTCTTTCGGCATCGTCAAATTTTTCAATCTTGGTGATCTACACTTTCTTAATGTAATCTCATTGAGTCAAACAGATGCAGTCTTTCCAGATCATTGATTGAAACGACTGAACATGACAAAAAGAAAGAAAAGGAGAAAAAAAAGTGAAGAGGAGAAGCATAAAAGTAAAACAGACAATATTGTGAATTGGGAAAGAATTGAGCAAAAATGTATGCTCAAAGGAGGGATGATGAGAGAGGAGAAAAATGTGAGTGGGAAACAGTGGGACCATTGGTTAAGAAACGAAAATTACTCTTGTGGAAGAAAGTTGCTTGAATAAAATGAGATGATGAAGTGTGGCGAAGAGCAGATGGTCAAAAATAATGGTAAGATGAAGCCTCCCAGTAGAATGGGGAAAATTTGTGAGAGTCAAAGGGAGATAAAGGGAGAGAAAGAGAAGAATGGGGAAGATAATGTACGCAAGTGAAAGAAGAGGCAATGAAAGAAGACTTTTGCATATGAAAGAAGAGTTTCCTTGTGTGCGTATTGTAATTGTGACTACCAAGTAGCTGACAAGCAGCCTATCCTTTTTGATTTGTAAAATTAATGTGTGAATTTTTGTGATTATTCATCTCTCAAGCGGCAACTGCTTTGGCTTGCGTAGCAAATCCTTCTGAAGTAGTAGTGGAATTGCTTGGACCTCGCTTGTTGGAAGTACGACTACGATTGACTAGTTGAAAGTCACCTTCTTCTTCTCCGCCATGACCATTTGACAAAGTTGACTTTGTTGCTACTGCTACAGTCTTGTACGAATCTACTTTTTTAGACTCTTTTGCTCTACCTTTACCCTCCTTGTTACCATTTCCCTTAGACTTTGTCTTTTCATCGGTATTACCTTTCGAACCTTCATTTGATTCATTCTCTTTACTATCAGCATCTTCAGTCGTACCATTTGACTTTGTTGAAGGTGTAGCTTCCGTCGATGTTCTTGCCTTGACAGGTGCTGGTGCAGATAGAATAGCGCTAAAGTTGGCTTTTGTTGGAGCATTTGATCCATTCAAGCTTGCAGTACTTGTAGTATCATTGCTAGCTGAATTAGAAGGAAGCACGAGAGTTGCTTGTTGAGAATTGAGTGAAGGGGAAAGAGGTGTAGAGGTAGATTGTCCATTCAAGTTTGGTGAAGGTACTGCCAAGGCGGGAAAATCATTGACAGTGGGAATTCTTTGCGTTGGTTGATGATGTTGTGATGAAGAGGCCTTTTTATTTGAATTGCCACGACTACTTCGATTCTCAGGTGGTGATGATTGTGTACTAGTTTTAGAAGGATTTGATCGAACAACTGCTGGAGCAGACTGTGATGGAGTAGAGGCAGGTACAGTTGCTGCATTGCTTGTTGGCAAGGAAGGAGAAGGTGAATTAATTTTACTATTTTGTTGTGATTCTTGTTGTGATGCTTCTTGTACCGCTTGTAGTGGTTCTTGTTGCTGGACTTGCTGTTGTTGCTTTTCAATGGCTGCTCTTTTCTCAGCTTGCGGTCCAGTAGGAGTAGATGCTGGAACACCAGGATTGATGACTCCATTAATGCCAACATTTCTCATCACCGCATTTCCTCCCCCGTATTGAGCAGCAAACATTTGCCTTTGTTGTGCTTGCATAGGTCTAGCATCTGTTCCATCTGGTAAGATATGAGGAAATCGGCACTCGTCTCCAAATTTACACTTTCCACTAGCAAAAAATGTGCAAGCTGGTCGATCTCCATTCATTCGCTTCCCACCACCAACAAATCCATTGGGTCCACCTCCTGGTACACGCCTGAATTTTGATCCTATCCGCTGGGGGTAGGATTGCATAGGTCCCATCATACCAGTGTCTGCACCTGGTTGCAAGCTTGGTTGGAAAGGAATGGCATGATGATGTAGGAATGAATTAAATGATTGACGTCTATGAACTGATTTACCTTGTGCATCTACACTGTCTTGCTCTCCTCCTACTTCTACTTTATCCTTGCCTTCTTTGTTTTCAGACTGCTCCTGAGAGAAGAGAGGACCTGCCTCATCTTGCTGAGGAGGTGTAGCTGTGGCCTGCCTCTCATCTCCAAGGTGTACACTAGACTGTTCATTACTTTGCTGCGAAGATTCAAGCGCCAATTCTTCCTCTTGAGTAAACTTTTTTGAAGCTTCTTGAGAAAGATGAGTGAAAGCAAGGTTGACGTCTGTAGGAGTAGATTGGTCCGTAGTCATTGTACCACCTTGGGGTTCCTCGTCGTTTGCTGGGGCAGTCTCACTACCAGACATCGAATTTTGATTAGGTCCCATTTGCATATGCTGTGGATGAGGTTGAATCATTGATTGAGGAGGGAGATGAGAAGGAGGTCCGAATTGTTGTGAAATCGGTCCCATTGGTGCATAGAATGGTTGGTGAGGTCCAGCCCCGTAAGATCCAGGATAAGGATAACCATTTGGAACTTGCTGATAAAAGATAGGTTGCATGGGTGGTTGGGACATTGAAGGAGATAGTGGGGTTCCATTCATGATAGGATGAGCAAATAGACACTTGTCTCCATATTTGCAATTGGGAAAGAATCGACATGGAATCATGCGAGCAACTTCTGGTGGAGGCAAGTTGACGTTTGAGTCATTTCTCATATGACCCTGTTGTTGTGACGACCTCCTTCCTGAACCATTGGGGACAAATTGACCATCATAAAAGTACTGTTGTCCCTGAGGATGTGCTCCATAGCCAGGCACCATAGGGTATCCTTGTTGAGGATATCCGACTCCATTCATATAGGCGGCTCCATCGTGTAGCTGGTGAGGGTTTATACCTTGATGCATACCTGAATCTACCTCCTCTGAAGCTCCCATCGACATGTGCCTCACTTCTTCTCCCCCTCCCCCTTCCAACATTTGAGCAATTTCAGGGTTATTACTGCCATAACCTTGCTCGAGCACTTCTGTTCGATCAGCACCTGTAAAACAAGAATCAGATTTGAGCAACGATGTCATCTTGAAAGATGGGAACGGATTACGCACCTCTAGTCAGCAGCTGCCTAACTACTTCAACATGACCATTTCGAGCGGCATAGGCTAGAGCAGTCATTCCATAAGTATCTGTGAGAGCTCAATTGTCAGAAGATTGTATTCAATGTACCACATGGTCTGTACTCACCTTTACTGCTAACGTCCAGGCCATTGGTGGATTCGATCTGCTCCAGGAGACTTTCGACATTTCCTTCCTGACAAGCTTGGAAGAAAGCTTCAGAAGCCATGGTGCACTTATTATCAGGCCAAAGCTAAAAGTTGTGTCTTCCTCAGCTTTTGAAAAGTAAAACGTTTAAGCCAGATGGATCTCTGACTAACGTGTTGAGTAAGTTATTGAAAAGTTGCTTGTCGAATCGTGTCTTCTACTCCAGCTCTTTGCAAAGAAGAATCTCAAAAGTAGGAAGACGGAGGGAGCTCGTTATTCAATTTCGGGTGAAGCTAATCAAAAATCTAAGATTGTTTCGCTAGTTTATAGCTGTCGTGAGATCTCTCGTCCTTCTTGATTTTATCGAAAAGGACCGGTTTACTGCTCAATCGAGGAGATGAAACCGTTTGACAGAGGAAATAATAAAAATGGAGGAAAAGGCTGAAAAGACGGAAAGAGGGAAGGAAAATAAGACAAGGTATTGAGAATAAGAAACCACTCTTCTCTATACACACTTAACAACAGCCGTAGCCCAAATTTCTCTTTCCTCTAATTTTTTTTTTTCCTTCTTTCTCTCTCTCTGTCAAGAGAAGCCCATAGTCAAAAAGATATTTTTTTTTTTCTTTTCTTCTCGTCCCGGTTTATGCACGTGGATGAAAAAAGGAATTAATATTCCGCTTTGTACTCTGATACTCCCCAATATGACCAGAGCATGGTACAAGTGATAATTAGTTGATCCAAGAGATGTGCCAGACTTTAGAACAACTCATCTGTGGACAGATACCACATGCCTTGTCAAGCTGTGTGAGATACATTTAGGGCAGCGTGGACCATGACCCGATCGATCTTTTACCTTCACGTGTTCACCAACTTTGTGGCCCATGCGCATTTTTGAAATATCATGACGACGTCTTTTGACTGAATGCATCCTTTCTCTTTCATCCTTTAGCAGCAAGGTTGAGCATTGCGAATAATGGTGAGTAATCATATCGGAGAGCGTTTCAAACACGACTTGAATGCTGACTACAGCTTCAGCTCGTGAGAGTTCGTTCCAAAGATGGGATTTTTCGTATTCCTCTTGAACCCAATGACGATGCCGCAAAGCTCATTGAAAAGGTGAATTACTCAATACGTCGAATCTACTTGCTGATCATACTGACAAATTATTGATTAGGTTCTTGAAACTGCGCCCACTGCTGATCCAGATAGTCTGACGTTGTCAAACCAACCGCGTGGAGGAGAAATGATGGCAACTACTTTGAAGGGTACCACGCTTTCGGATTTAGGAATCTCGTGAGTGGCGTTGTATATCATAGTACAATTCAAAGTTGCACCTACTGATTACTTTCTACTACGATTCACAATAGACATGGACATTTACTGTATGCGACATACAAGGAAAGGTCAGCAGGTGAACGATCTGAAGCGGTGTCTGTACCTGTGACATCTGAAGCTGCTTCTGCATCTTCTTCTGCAATTCCGAGCAACGGAACAAAAGGGGAGAAGAAGCCTTGGGAAGGAGTCGAAGAGGAAGCGGTGGATGTATTTTGGGAATCAAAGGATGGAAAAATTCCGCGATCCAGGGATGCAAAGTTTTGTCGACATGGAGATAAAGCCATGTGTGATTATTGCATGCCATTAGAGGTGAGTAAGAAAGGGATACGAGTTTGGCCAATTTCTCCTGACTTTAGGATCCTGTTACGACAGCCTTACGATACCAATTACCAATTAGAACACAGCATCAAGCATCTCTCATTTCACTCACACCTTCGTAAACAAGATATTGCTACCAATAAACCATCTCAATCATACATACCACCTCTAGAAGAAGAAGTCTATACAGTCAAGACACCTTGCCCCTCTGGCCAGCATCCACCATGGCCAGCTGGGATCTGTACAAAATGCCAACCATCTGCTATAACATTGCAACGACAACCTTATCGAATGGTTGATCATGTGGAATTTGCCCATCCTCAGCTTATAGAAAATCTTCTCAATTTTTGGAGATCGACAGGATTGCAGCGCTTTGCTTTCTTGCTAGGACGATACGAGGCTTACGACAAGGTACCCATGGGTGTTAAGGCAGTTGTTGAGGAAATGATTGAGCCAGCACAGGAGGGAGATGCCGATGGCCTTACATTGGGAGTACCTTGGGAGGATGCAGCGAGAGTAGAGAGGATGGCTCGTCTATGTGGAATGTCGATAGTTGGAATGATTTATACCGACTTGACACCCCTGGACGCCACTTTTACCGATCCTGACGCAGCAGGAAAGGTACTCTGTAAGCGACATAAAGACAGCTTCTTCTTGTCGGGATGCGAAGTAATGTTTTCGTCTGTGTTGCAGAAGAGCAATCCTAATCCCAGTCGATTCAGCTCGACTGGAAAGTATAACAGTAAATTCGTTACCTGTGTCATCAGTGGAACCGAAGAAGGAGCCATTGATGTAAGCGCATATCAAATTAGTGAGCAAGGAATGGCTATGGTTAGTGCCGACATGATTGAAGCAAGTGTCAATCCAAATATAATACGAATCAAAAATAGCGAAGGAAAGCGTTATGTTCCTGAAGTATTTTATCGTTATAAGAATGAATATAAAATTGACGTCAAGGAGAGCGCCAAGCCAACTTTTCCTGTAGAGTATCTTTTGGTCACTGCCACTCATGGTTTCCCAACGCAACCAGCTCCTAAATTCTTATCGTTTAGCTTTCCAATCGAAAATCGACCAGGCTTGCATGATCAAGATTTTGGACGAGCACTTTCTTCCATTGCGAGTGTTATCGGCAGCACAGATCTTTATCCGCTTGGATATGAGGAAGGGAAGGATGCAGGCATGAATGTGGATGAAAGGATGATAATGGCGAGGGAAAAGCTGGTGGGGATTTTGAGTGATTGGCATTTACTCTGCTTTTTAGACACTACTGGCATACTAGACGACGAGGATATGAAAGTGCTTTGCAGAGTAGCTGTATCGCATGATGCTACTGTGGCATTGGATCAATTAATACAAAGAACAGGCTGGCAGACTCTTTCTGCCATTGCTATGGAACACGCTCCGCAAAGAGGAGGCAATTCTCAACAAGTAAATGGAAATGGATCTGCCACTACAGGTACTGGCGCTTACAATGGTAAAGGTAGCAACGCATCTAGACCATCAGAATCAACTGTAGGTGGTACAGTATCATCTAGCAAGACTGGTAGCGCGAGTGGGCGTCGACCAGAATCTCCTATTCTTTATACTGGCTCAGACGATGATGAGAATTATGCTTTTGATGATGATGATGATGATCGTGAAGAAGACGAAGATGATGACATGTTTGAAGATGCAGCAAGCAATTCAGCTCATGAAGCAGCTCGACATGAAGCACCTCAACAAGATCGTTTTCGACCATCATCACCAGCTATAATTGCTAACAGCACAGTAAAGGCATGCCCACACTGTACATTTGAGAACGAGGCTTCAACGAGAGATTGTGATGTATGTGGACTTCCACTCTAATTTGTCAAAGTTGTGTGTATCCATAGCTATCTCATCATTCGTGGCGGTCATTATTCATGTACCCAAATCACCATTCACACATTTGAGATTGTCTCGAATCATTGATTGGAGTCGACATTATATTTTCAAGGAGGGATGAAGAGATAAAAAGGTAATTTAAGATCTAGCCAGCTGACCTCGAACAGCTCCTTGAGTGAATTCAGCAGTGTGCACATCAGTAAAGAAGCCAGATGGATTATCTTGAAGAGCTTGAAGAGTAAATCCAGAAGCGCTACCGGTATCTCTTCCAGTAGCAACATCAAGAATTCCAGTAGTAAAAGGTCCAACAATACAGGCAGAGGATTGTCTAGAATGCTTATCAATCTTGCCCTTGGAGATCTTGTAAATGAATTTACTAAATTTGGTGTAAATCTTTTTAGGATTCTCATAAGCAAGACGAGGAGGTCCATTAGCACCTTTTGTACCTTGATGAGTGTGAGTAGCAGTCTTGGCAGGGGACATGTAATTTGTTGAAATGTCAGATCCAGATAAAATAATATTATAACAAAGAATATTCTTGTCAGTATTAATCTTGAGTTCATAATAACCCTTTCCATTCTTTGCTCCTGCAATTGGTACATTGGTGAGGGTAGAAATGACTTGTTCACTAGTAGCTTTTGTAGAAATAGTCGAAGTAAAGTAAGATGGTGTATTTACTTTACGTTCAGATGGTACCAATTGTCCACGAATGGCACCAGCTGAGAATGCTACAGTGTGAGTATCACCAAAAAAACCAGATGGGTTTACTTCTACATTTTTGAGGTTGAATCCACTTGCAGAACCAGTATCTGAACCTGTTCCATTATTGGTTCGAATACCTGTAACAAATGGTTGTTGTTGACAACCTTTTGAATTTCGTACTTCGGGTAAACCATTCCCACCAGAAACCTTTTGAGGATTAGGAAAGGCAATTCGAGGTGGTCCTGCTTTCCCTGCAGCAGCTTCATGAAGGTGTGTTGCAGTTATGGCTGGTGACATGTATTCACCAGTAACACCAATTGTGGTAATATCCCAACAAATGATTCCCTTGTCCGAATTGACTCGTAAAGCGTAGTGTCCGTAAGCACCAGGCTGACCAGGTGCAGAAGCTCCAGCGTTATTGATAATGGTAGTATTAATTGCTCTGGTATGGAATGCAGAAGTAAAGTAGCTTGGTTCCTTGACGTATTTGATGAGAGAATTGGAGTTACCACGTTCATCAAATGGGGCACTGTACACTTGAGAGGCATACATGGCCAAAGTGAAAAGGACAGAAGTCAATTGCATTGTTGTAAGGAGTAAAAGAGGAGAAAGGAGAGGAGGGTGGAGGGGAGTGTATAATTTAGTTCCTGATTGGGCGATGTATGATCACATCCTTTATAAGTGACTTTTACAACTATAGGTGTTGATCCTCTTGCCCAACACTCCATCATCACTGCTTCCTTGGATCATACGATTTTTGAAAAGACTGAGAGAGGAACAGCGCAAAGGAAAAAGAGAATCAAAGAATCGCTAAGCATTGTTGGAATATTCATTTACCCATCCCGACAGTATCTCTATTCTATCAGCATCATCAAATTTGTAGAGAGCAGGCGCGATTGTCCACAGGTTATCCTTTTCTGTAAGGTGATATTACACCACCCCCCACATCGCTTCTTTGGCCATATACTAAGTGGCCTGGCTTTGCTTGGCTTCTGGATTATCATATGATTGTTACAAGATTCTTTCGCGATTTTAATATTTACAGCGTTGTAATTCTTTGCCTTGGCGCGTGGACTTGGCACGGAAGCTTTGCGCTGTGGTGAAAAGAGGTCATTAATACGTAGCAGCCAAGACTTGAAGTGAAACACAATTGAGCGTGAGATGATGGTGCAGTGACGATGACGAGGCCGAGCTTGTACAATACATACTATCAGTCAAGCCACACATCCTCGGTTATTGATCGGAATTACACCGCCTATCCCCCTTGGCTTTTATTTTGTGTATGGTAGGAGAAAAGGGGATTGCAAATTTTGTGGGTAATGGCTTCGGTGTTGTCAGCCAAGCTCAGGCGTCTGTACTCAAAAATTCCTGACCCGCCCCGGCCCGTCCCACTCCTCCTCCTCCTCCTCCTCCTCCTCCTTCTTTCTCTCCTCCCCGCGCTTCAAATATTGGAATGCCGCTTTGATTTTCGCTTGGCGAGCCTGTCAATCATAAATTAAGGGTCATCAGACGTTAAGTCTCTCCTTGTGCTGAGCAAAAATGCAGCAGAAAGATCAACAAGTTTACTGTGCTGCAAAAGCTCTCTGTTAGAAGCGCAATCTACTAGCGACATGGCATTTTGATAAGCTCGTGCATTCTTGGTGCAAAGTAAAAAGTAAAAGTCATTGGATGATGAATACGATTACAGACAGATCTATCAATAAATTCGCGCCACCTTTTTTTGGTCCTGGCCAAATAACTTCTACAAAATTACAGTAGTTTGGCGCAGCAAATTGTTTTGTGGAAACTAAAAGCTTCACTGACGAGATGCCTCAATATCTCAATCGCGTGGTGATAGCGTATTACGCCAACTTTTAAAGCAACTCCACTTTTTGTAAAATGGTACGAAGGAATACGGAGGGCAAAAGGGGCGATGCGATTATGCGCGCGGCGTGGTTTCACCTGGCAGTACAAGTAATATGAACCCCCCCTTTCCCTATCTCAGCTTCCTCCTTCTTGCTTTACCACTTTATCCTTCATCGCCTCGTTTACGCCCAGCCTGATCCTGGTGCGCGCCATCTTCTTTTCTTGTCAACAACAACTAGCTGTATTCTACATTTATAAAGACTCGGCCTTTGTCCCTATCTCAGCATCATCTACACCATCAGCCTGAAGAAATTATCCCGTTCCTCTCTAATTACCCTTTTCTGCTGCAACTACAGACAGGACAACTTCTCCCTTCTTTATACTCACTTTCCTATCTTGTCTGGAATCAAGTCGATCTTTCCACACGAGCCACTCTCCTCCACATTTATCAAGTGACATAACACATCCTCAGCGCGAAGAAAGGGCAAGGTCAAAACAAAATAAAAAAAAAATTCGACAACTGGACAGGCTTCATTGAGTCAGACGTCACAGCGCCACAATTGCCTCTACCCCACTGGTAGACCAAAGTCAACTACGTCAGCAAACTTACAGTCGGTATCCCTATTTAATTTTTCAGATAGAAAACATAGCCCGGCGGACCGGTTCTGACTGGATTTCTTAGAAGTCTCTGAAAGAGGTTAGCCTATCTTCAAAGAATCAGGGGTAGACTGTAGAAGAAGATCTGTCTGATTCTTCCTTATAAGGGCGCAAGGTACTCTAGGAACAAATTGATTTCTCCCCTTCATCGCTGGCCTGGTGCTACGGTCGTCTAAACTTTTCTCAATACCCTTCAATTCTAATTTCTTCTTCTTTTATTTCTTCTTCTCCTTTGGTTTTTTTCCTTCTTCGCCGGCGAAACGTATACACCGATCACCTTCATTTCTTTTCTTTGCGACATCAACATTATTACACTAATATTTTTTTTGGCCTTTTTTTAAATTTTTTTTTTTTTTTTTTTTTAGTCTTTACATTGTGAATTCGATTCGTCGGCATACAAAGACTGGTGAGTATGTTGTAGGAGGTTGACAGATAGGATACTTTATGAACATTTTATATATCTCTGATCAGACATGTTAACTCGGCCATTTGTTCCTTCAATCCAAACAAGAAAAGAGATGGACGGATTTGTCTCAGGTGTCGACCATACTTCTGCAATCAAGCACGCTTTAGACTCTTATTGTTCTGAATCAGAGGAGAGCAGCAATGACTCATACTCTTCTGATGATAATAGCGAATTTGAAGGAGAAGACTGTAGTCTGAGAGTACCAAACACACCGACATCATCAGCATCATCAGCACCTAGAAGACCTACTTCTTTATCCACCAATGCATTGTCGGATCGACGTGCCTCTGCACCTTCTCAAAGAAGTCCAATTGCTATCTTTGAGTCTCAAGGCTTGACCTCCTCATCTTCCTGCACGATACCCTCACCAAGGACACCATCTGTGTCCATGCGTCATGATGCAGCCCTACGTTCATTTCAACAAAAGCAAGATCAAGAACTGGACTTTACTATTCGATCTATCAAACAAAAACCAGCAAAGATGGATATTTCAAAACTTCCGAAAGTAGCTGGTCCTCGAATTGAGATCGTACAGGTATTTGACGATACAGATTCAGAAAGTGAAGCAGTAGCAAGGAGCGAGGAAGAGATCGCAAAGGCTGACAGGTCAGCAGCAAGAAAGCGAATGATGAGTACACTAGGTAGAGGACAATCGAAGGTCTCAACTACACTACCTGTTCAAAGAAAAGAATCTCGAAGAGTACCCTCATTGGATCAACTTTCCACTCTCTTTCAAGCACGGGTAGATGTTGAAGCAAAGACGCCAATCCCCAAGACACCTGGCACAGCTTCACCTTTTCACCATCAAAGAAATGTCAGCTGCCCTACACCAACTTCACCCTATGGCGAGCAGTATGGATCTGTAGAGGTCATTGTCACACCACCTACACCTCGTCCACAAGGACCAAGCAGTCCAAGGATTGGTGTAAGACTTGGTGGCACGATGGGATGTCAAGATGATAGCTCCTCTCGAACGTATCTAGTTGATGAAGAAGGTCAGCTAGCACCACCCGTTTTTGAATTAGCCCCAGGAAAGCAAAGAGCAATGGAGGTACAAAAGGCAAATGCAATTGCATGGCTTGCTTCATGGCAGTTTCAACATGACCAGATGCAGCAATTTCATCAACAACAGCAACAATTAATTCTCGCTTCCATGCAGCAAGCCTTGCCTAATTGTGTTGATTTGCTAACAATGGGAATGTACAACTCGACGGGCATGCCAAGTCAATTGAACAGCGCCGAGTCTCCCAGCTTGATCCCAGGTACACCAGGTGCTCCTAGTATGATTCATATTCAGCAACAGAAGGCAATTATTGCTCAGCAACAGATGATATTGCAAAGAGCATCACCATCAAAAAACCAGACCAGATCCCACAAGTTACCTTCACCTCCTAGGACTGGAGCAGCTGCAAATAACAATATTCCATCTTCAGCCAAATCATGGTGGAGAACTCCTCAATCAACAAGTGGTAGCGTTGGCAGTCAAGAGAGCGGATCAAGTTGTAGTGTATACAGCAAGAGTAGCGGTACTTACTCGAGTGAATATGAAAGTCAAGCCGATTCCACTCCAATTTGGAGACGTAAAGAGAGTGAAGCCATTAGCCCTTTAAAAGTTCGCTCGGCTGGCTCCGTTTATGTTCCACCAGGCAAGCGAGTCGCTTTAAAAGGACAGATACAACAGCAACTTCAAAGCACACTGGTATAGACGATTCTGTTCATTTTCCTCCATCGTCATCATTTTAATTAGCCTCTTTTACTGTATGCGAATATTTGTACTGTTGTGTCATAGCGTTACCTATCAAATTGCAATGCAAATTGCCTTTACCAGTGGTTTTTGCGAGTTTTGTTTGACCATTTACGATATTGATATATGCCTTGACCTCGACATTTGATGAAATCCACCCACGTGGATCTGTGCAAGACGCGCGTTCAGGCCATCCAAGGCGCACTCTTTGAGCTTTTTTACGTTCAATGCTGAGAAGGACTCGTCATCTTTGGAAAGGCTCCCTTTATTGATCTTGCTGCTTACCATCATCAGAAACTCTAGCTCAGCACATATTCGCCCAGCATGAGTATCATGGAGTACAACGGAGGGTCCGTCGTGGCCATGAAAGGGAAGAATTGTGTCGCTATAGGTATGTGCTTGTATAGCGGAGATACTGGAAAGCTCATTGATCTTATGCTATACTCTTCTTTTCGCTATGATCTTATGTAGCTTCAGATACGAGATTGGGTCAGCAAGCAATGACTGTGGCCATCAACTTTGACAAAGTCTTCCCTGTAACTGAGAGAACTTACGTTGGACTTCCAGGACTTGCAAGTGATGTTTTGACCCTCAAAGAAAAATTTCGATATCGAGTCAACATGTATAAAATGAAAGAAGAGAGGGAGATTCAACCAGAGACATTTGCTCATTTGGTAAGCAGCACATTATATGAAAGGAGGTGAGTTTGAGCTGTGCACAAATGGTAGAATTTGTCATGTTCTAATCTTATAAACTTGCTACTTTTGTCAGATTCGGACCATACTTTATTGAGCCAGTCATTGCTGGTCTCTCGTCACCTGATGCACCAGAGCCAAATGAACCATTCATCGCAGCAACAGATCTAATTGGATGTCTAAACTATGCGAAAGATTTCGTTGTGTCAGGAACAGCAAGGTTAGTGGAACTTGCATTTTGTATTCAGCCGTAAATCTTGCTGACGAGTGCCTGCTTACTACTTTCAGTGACAAGCTCTTTGGTATGGCAGAAGGATTGTGGGAGGAGGATTTAGGACCAGAGGAGCTGTTTGAGACAATCAGTCAGACGATGTTGGGTGCTCTAGAGCGAGATGCATTAAGTGGGGGAGGTATCATTGTGAGAGTAATGTGAGTCGAATTCCCAAAGTAATACTCAATGGGTGAATCCGCTTAAGACCGACCTTATCCACTCCACAGTACACCAGAAAGGGTTCTTGAAAGAACTTTGCAAGCTAGATCGGATTAGGTAGAATTGATTGACAAGCACTGTAATAGATCATTCCTCCTACCATTTCAATAAAAGGCAATAATTCACCATATTTCATGCACTGCTTGGAAAAATGTCTGTACTACATACTCGATTAGTACAGACACGAGGCCATACAATCAGGTATTTAGAGAGTATAATGACCTACTTGACTGTGACAGTGTTTCCATGTTGTTGGAAGAGTCAATGATTATACGGCTAAAGGTAAGGGCTAAAAGGCTGTGTCAAATACGCAACTTTCGCCCTCTCTCGGTCGCCATGGTGGTGGGCGTGTATTATAATGGCAAAGGGTAAGATTTGCGACTTGCTCAATTTCTTGACATATCCTCCTTTTTTTTTTCTCCTCTTCATCACATACAATTACTCACTCAATTTCCAGATCAAGGCTGGACCTTGAAATTACTGATTTTTATCACCATTATCTCTTGTCATTCACATCATTGAACAATTCAGTTAGCCTGATCACGTATCGACAGTCAAGTAATTTACAAAAGTGCCGATAGAGGAGGGGCTTGGACCACCATGAAGGCAGTAGTACCTACCTTTGGAGCGCTAATTGGTACAGGATTAATGTTCTTGAGCATCAATCGTAAGTTTAATGAAATGTTGTATTGCATGCCATCAGCTAACACACTTTTAAAATTATTGATAGTCTTGTTTGTACCATGTAGCATGGCATACAGTCTTCCCTCGGCCCTTCTTGTTGTCTCACCAATTTTGGAGATGGGCGCCGTCTTTTTTGCTACTGTTTTTATTGAAGAAAGGACGGTGAGAAATGTACCAAACATGATACAACAAGACAGACTAAGCTTTGCAATTCCCGTTCCTTACCTTCAGAAGAGGGGTCTTGTTGGTAAGGAGCCTTTGGAGTCTATCTCTGAAAGGAAGCGGCAAAAGAACAGATTTTGGTCTAATTTGCGCGACACAGTAGTAACAACATTACGTCAACTAAATGATGGTACCGAAGTCAAAGTATCAAGGACAGGAAACATTTACTATCAAAAGAATGCTGCTGAATCTGGAAAATCTGATTGGAAAGACAACAAAGTTCAGATTTATCAAGACGTGAAACAGCCAAAATCAAATACAATCAACGAACCAGTAGCACGAAATCATGTCAAACAAATCTCTTTTGATGAGGAGAAAGCATTACAGAATGCATTGGAAGAAGCTAGAGGACTCAAGGAAGCAACAAATCACAAAGGAAAAAAGGTGATGTTCAAAGAGCAACAACCAGTGGAAGAATTTGCTCTAGTAGCCAGAGAAGGTCACGTTGGTAAACGAATTCCATATGGTTCAAATAGCAAAGAAATGTCCATTTGGTTGCTAAAGGAAGCTAGAGTGAAAGCAGAGGAAAAGGAAGAGGTAGCCAGAATCAGGAAAATGCTCGGTTTCGAGGTAAAGACTGCTGCAAAGCTAAAATCAAACAAACCCGAGCCTGAGTGGATGAAAGCAATGCGAACAGATGGCAAGACAAAGGAAGTCATTTATGATGTAGGGCATGTGAAGAAACATAAGAGTAGGAACTCGATGGTAAAAGGTGAAATTGCTGAGATGATTCAACCCGTCCAACCTGGTACTTTAAAAAAACCACACAAAATTGAAAATTTCAGATCCAAATTGTGGCCATCAAGTAAACCAAAGGAGGGAAGAGTAAACGTGGAAGTGGAATTAAAAAAGGACTCTGCTTTTGTAAATTCTGTCCTCTCAGGTGACTTGACAAATTCACTTACCCCAGTAAGTACTGATGCAGCTGCATTAGAAGCTATTCAGACATATGGGAACCACCTCTTCAAGAGAGCAGTAATTCCAAAAGAGGCTGAGTCACACATTCAATCGACTGCTATTAAAGAGGAAGATGAGGAAGAGATTCCTTTGCAAAAGAGATATCGAGATCGTTTTACTAAGAAGCAACAAAAAAAGAATTATCGTCCCAACAATATATATGATGCAAGGCTCCAAGAGGCTTATGCTAGAAGTCCAGAGCATGGAAAAGCATTAGAACACTATTACAACCAAATGGATATATTAAAAAATGGAAAGATCAGTGCAGTGAGAAACGCAGGCTTCAACGCTGCATTAGGAAAAACGCCCAAAGGATTTCGGGATCAAAGAAAAGTACCGCAAAAGTCTCAGAGGCAAAGTAAGAAGAAGGAAAATACAAGAGGTACTAATAATATCAATAAAGGTGGAAATGACCCCAAAGGGAATAGTGGTGGATCGCATGGAATTGACAAGGGACCAGGTACAGAGCATAAGCCTTCGAACAATGCTGATGATAGTAACAAAGCTACATCAAGTCCTTCGGATCATGCTGACGAAAAGGAATGGATAAAAATGTATGGAAACATGCCATCTGCACCAAGTCATTCTGCAGTTGAAGGGGGAGGAAGCTTGGAAGGTCATTTGGATGAAAGATTTCACAATCTCAAGTCATCAATACCACCGAATAGTAAATTGGGAGTAGCTTACGCTTTGCAAAGTTACGATGCACTTCTTCATGAGCCAATGTATGCTGATAAAATGAGAGAAGCTGGATTTGATGCAAAAGTTCGTGGAAAGAACAAACGAAAAGCATTTAGAGAAATCAGTCAGCGTGGTAGAAACGTTGGTAATGAAGTCGAATCCAAAGATCGTGGTGCTAGTGGTACACCACCACCACCACCTCCTCCTCCTAGCACTTCACCAGGTGTTCCGCCTAGTGGTGGGAGCGGAGGTGACGGTAGCTTTGATTCAAATTTAGGGCATGACTCATCTACATCTTCCAGTCACCCACCTGGCACACCTACTGTTGGACACGAAAATCAAGTTCAGACTCTTTATCCTTCCCATCAAGAAGAGCAAGAGAAAAATAAGGTCAAATTTGATCAACTAGTCGAATCAATGAAGCATGGAAAGAAGACATCTCAAACTCCAGATCAGATTGCTGCTTTTCAAAGTCAGATAGCAGATCAACTCAACGGATTTGAGGCTGAAGTCAAACAGAATGGGGGAAAAGAAGCATGGAAGGCAGGTCATCATGTGTCTGGTGTGCCTAGAGTTGGTCAAAACCCGCCGCCTTCGGTGCCACCACAGCAAGCACACCTTCATGCTAGTACTCCTACAGGTCATAGTGACAGTGAATCTAGATCGAATTCTCACCTGCATTCTCAACCTAATTTATCACCTTTGTCAACCCTAGAAGAGCAAGAGCGAAATAAGGTCAAGTTCGATCAATTAGTCGAATCAATGAAGCATGGAAAGAAGACATCTCAAACTCCAGATCAGATTGCTGCTTTTCAAAGTCAGATAGCAGATCAACTCAACGGATTTGAGGCTGAAGTCAAACAGAATGGGGGAAAAGAAGCATGGAAGGCAGGTCATCATGTGTCTGGTGTGCCTAGAGTTGGTCAAAACCCGCCGCCTTCGGTGCCACCACAGCAAGCACACCTTCATGCTAGTACTCCTACAGGTCATAGTGACAGTGAATCTAGATCGAATTCTCACCTGCATTCTCAACCTAATTTATCACCTTTGTCAACCCTAGAAGAGCAAGAGCGAAATAAGGTCAAGTTCGATCAATTAGTCGAATCAATGAAGCATGGAAAGAAGACATCTCAAACTCCAGATCAGATTGCTGCTTTTCAAAGTCAGATAGCAGATCAACTCAACGGATTTGAGGCTGAAGTCAAACAGAATGGGGGAAAAGAAGCATGGAAGGCAGGTCATCATGTGTCTGGTGTGCCTAGAATTGGTCAAAACCCGCCGTCTTCGGTGCCACCACAGCAAGCACACCTTCATGCTAGTACTCCTACAGGTCATAGTGACAGTGGGTCTAATTCGAATTCTCACCTGCATTCTCAACCTAATACATCACCTTTGTCAACCCCTCACACACAACAATCGAATCAAGACAAGAATCTTGAAGCAGAACTTGAAAGTTTTCCAGACGATTTCCCAGATGATTTGAAGAACAGTTTGAAAAATTTGAGAAGTAGTGAACATAACAATCCACATTCTAGATTAACGGAAGAATTTGAAGAATTCAAGAAAAACAAGGCCTCTGAAGCGGCAAATAGTTATGATGAATGGCATAATGAGGTGCTTGCTCAAGGCGGCATGGAAGCATACAAGGCAGCACATCCCGAATTTAAAAAAAAGGCGCCAAACGCATCTCCTTCTCTCTCTTTCGACGATTTATATACGGATGAAGAGATGGCTCAAAGGAAATTGAAAGGGAAGATGAGTGATAACAACGTAGGCAATCCATCTGCTGATCAAGCAGGTCCAAGTGGGACCAAACATTGGGTGCAGAAGGCTTTTAAAAATGTATTCCGTCCAGACGACAAGAAAAATAAAGACAAAAAGGACAAGTAATGGCTTTGCTGGATCTTGCACACAAGCTCAAAAAATCGAAAGTGAAAGATCGATCTAGTAAGAGTATATTTTTTTCCTTGCTAAGACAACAAGTGTCTAGAATCATCAATTGGTTGAAGTGCTTACTGAAATGAGCTGTCATAGTTAGTAGAATGTTAAAACTGCGAAAATGATAGAAGAAAAAGGATAGTGTTTGTGGCGAAATCACTGTGTGCGCCAAAAATTGGCGCTCACTTATAATTGTTATCGCCGAGTTGAATTTATTTGTATGAATTCTTGTGACTATAATGCTATTCTAGATTGCTGCATCCCTCATCTTTGCCACACAAAGTATGCTTCGATTCTTTATTATTCTTTTGCTAATTTTTGACCTGACGATTTGTGGCTTTCCTTTGCCGGCTTCTGAAGCTTCATCTGGCAAAGGGAATGGCCAAGACTTGCCTATCAATGTAAAATCAGGTGGGTCGAACAGTCGTATGCTCTATCAACATTTCCGAGAGCAAGATGGCCCATCTAGCACAGTCACTTCACCTGAATGGGGACCCACCCAACATCCTGTACTATCACAAGTCAACAGCGATCGACCTATTATTCCTCACAAGAAACTCATAATACGTACTAGACCAATGGTGCCTGGCTGGCAAATCATAATGAGAAGGTATCGATCTTGGTTTCAAACCGATTTTAGCCGTCGAAATCACAACAACAATCAGCTTTCATCGAATTCCTCCAAGGACAAAAGTTCTACATTCTCTGATTCTCCAACTTTACACAAAAGCAAAGGAAAGCAGATTATAGCCAGTACTTCTTCAGATAGTGTTTCTTCTAGCAAGACTTCGCCTATCGCCTTGAAAGAGGTAACAACAACAGAGAAATATCCCGGTAGTACATCTGAGTACCCTGTTCAGGAAGAATTGAAGCAAAGTGACTCAAGAGTGCTGTCATCTCGCCGTTTCAGTAGACAATTTGGTAGTTTGTTTCGTCTCAAAGATTGAGGAAATGAGATTAGCTCTCGAAAAAAAGGCTTTGTATATATGTTATTGGTCTTTCATCGTTTGGAAGAAATGATCTTTTCTTAAGGTCTAATTTATTCGTCGTAAGGTATTGGATTTCGAGTTGTGACCGGACATCGTAGCTAAAGCGAAAAATTAGAAATTGATGCTTCCATCAGATTAGCCTCGAGAAACTCACCACCGCCAAATAGGCTCTAGCCAAATTTCTAGCCCATTCATCATTGCCGATCTCTATTGGCAATTCTTCTGCTTCATCTTCAGTCATCGCAAGTTCCTCACTTTCAATTTCAAACTCCTCCTCCCCTTCGTCTTCTTCATCCCCGCTTTCTGTCTTGACCCTTCTATTTCCATTTCGAGCCTTGCTTTTACTTCGACTACGACTGCCACCTTGACTTCGACTCCTACTTCTACTCCGACTCAATGAAACTTCCCTTCTACCTCTCTTGCGTTGTTGCCGACCTACATTCAGTACTGTTTCGAATTTACGTTCAGCTTCTTTCAAGATCGAAAGGGCATTCTTGTCGCCTCTATCTCGTAATATCAAGAGATTGTGGGGCACTACTGCAAGCTGCTCATCCAATTGAGAGACACCATTTAATGAGTAACGATGCTGACTCATATCAGTACCTGCTGAAGATGAAGAAAGTTGAAGGAACAGAAGGGCACTATACAAATGTAAAATTGGCTCCAGTCGATAGGGATATTGATTGAGAACAATGTCAATCTCTGCAAGCGCCTGCTGTTCTTCACCTAGGATAAGTAACTCAGGTATAATTTCGATGAAGATATCGAGTTGCTAATGGTTGTTTGAGATCAGAGGGAGATGGGTGTATAAGCAAAAGCGTGGGGGTCATAATTTTAAACTTTGAATACTCACCAGACCAGTACGAGTCTTGCTAACTTCACGCATGAAAGCAAGTCGCTTTCGTGCGACTCGCTCTCGGACAGTCCACGTCATGGCTTCCTTATTTTCCTCCATCTCATCACCTTCTTCTAGGCGAAGACTAGTCAAAGTTGCCACTTCGAGTGCATATCTCCAAAGTTCAAATGGCCTCCATTCATGCGATTTGAGCAGAATTCTCAAACAGCGAAAAGCTCGTACCCCGTCTCTTCTACTGATACTGAGCTGCATGAGATCAAAGATTCTTTGAAGGTGGAGTCGTCGATGCGAAGGTTCTCGGATACGCTCTGTACCAACAACATAATTGGTGCCTGACGGAGAATAGCCGGAAAAGGAAGAGAGAGAAATACTAGACTCTTCATCACCAGATTCATCCGTCCATGTTGATCTAGATTGACTGCGACTTCGACCTCTGATTTGAGCTAGCGCTTGAGAGTGACCATGTGTATATAATCTTGAACGACTTTGAGAAGGTGCAGGGGCAGAAAACAGTGTAGAAGAAGGAGGTGAGATAGCTCTGCTTACTACACGCTTGACCATACCTCACTTTCAGTCACATCATAGTGTGAAGGAAGTCAGAATCTGAACTCTTTTTTTTACTTTTTTTTTTTTTTTTACTTTTTTAAAGTTTAATCGCGAAGAAAGGACAAGGGATTACAGATGGAAGGGTATTTTCATGCCAGCACTCAGTGTGAGCATTATCTATCTATAGCGATACATTTGAATTAGCCTTCGATTCTACAATTTGCAAGCTGCATAACAAGAATATCACAGGCTCCCACTGCCTCTAATTGATCACATATATTAGCCACCTCATTTCTTAATACCATGGCACTGACTGCACTCCAACTTGAAGCATCTAATGGCATTACTGTAGCAGCTCTTCTACCTGGTGTAATCTTCATTGCCTTTTCTAAAATAGGTTTGTCGACATTGTATGTTACTAAAACATAACGAGAGGCAGCAATTACACCTCTGATGCGTCTTGTTATGAGGTTGATGAGTTCCGTATTACTACGTTCATGTGCCTTTTTTGATTTTATAAGGACTGCTTGTGATGTTAACAGGGTAGCTATAGGGTGAAGACCACAAGCTCTCATTGTCTCGCCAGACTCTACCAGATCGACTATAAGTATAATGCAATTAGTCAGTACAGATATTCATCGAACCATCTCTATCATACGAAAGGGGCAAGGGGCACCCTTCACTCACCAATACCATCTGCCAAACCCAATGCACAAGCAGCTTCCACGCTACCTCCAACGTACTCTATTTTTGTCTTTCCACCCTTTGGATTCTTCTCATCAAATTCTGCAAAGTACTTTCCAGCAAGATAATCAAAGCTAGTAGCTACCTTTTTACCAACCAAGTCTTCTACAGTCTTCAGGGAACTTGATTCTGGTACTTGGACCTGTAATGAACATTTACCAAAGCCTAGTTGCAACTCTTCTGCTACCAAAGACGACACTGTAGCTCCAGCTTCAGCAACCATATCTTGACCTGTAATCCCTAGATCAACATTTCCCTCTCCGACAAAGCGAGGAATGTCTGCAGCAGGCAAGAACACAAGTGCCATTGGGTGATTTTGTACGAGTGCTACATCCAGCCTGTGAGCTCTTTTGAACTGTATGTCTGCTCCTTGTAACAATTCAAGGCACTTTTCATACAAACGTCCTGAAAAGAAAATGGTACAGCATACTTCGTGAGCATTTTGTCACAGCAGAAGAGTAATGGAAATTGTATCATACTCACCTTTTTTTGGGATAGCAAATAGCATTCGCCCTTCGAGGGTCTCTGGTGATAGCAAATTGCTCATCTTGTGATGGTATAGGGTGAGGCACTAAGGGTGTGTTGATTGAAAGAGGCCCTAAAAGAGTAGAATCAGCGCCAAGGCAACTAACAACTTCAAGTTCAGAAGAAACACAAAAATTGAGTCACAGAGGTGCACGTGTCAGATTGCGCCCATAAAAGTATTGATCTTGGGCGTTAATGACACCACTCCCATCGATTATCATTAATGAAAGACAGGGGTGATGCCGAGGTCTCGCTTTGTGCGCTACAGAGAGGATATTGTATGTTTCTGGTTCAAATCTTTTTTACTGACTGCATTCTTTATGCTCTTAATAGAAACCATCTGTGCACAGCTTTGCCTCTTCCTTTCGCCGAAATCAAACAAGCTTTCGTAGTCGATCTACTACTGCGACTGCTTCCACTCGACATACTGAACTTAGCGACGATGAGACAGAGTCAACATCTTCTTTTACAAATATAAAGAATAATTCTTCAGCGCAAAATATCGATTCAGATGCTCACGATGATGTCTACATGAGTATCTGCATATCCCAAGATAGCGTAGGATGTGCAGCGTTTGAAGCTGAAAGTGGACGTCTGTCCCTGTTGGAAGATTACCCTATCCAGTCAAAGCCAACAGTGTATGATTACAGAAAATATGGAGAATATAGCACTTCTCGCAGTAGTCTTGTAGTCGAGTCATCAAGTCACAGTCAAACTTCTGACTTGATAGCTTCGAGTAAGTGCCGGCACTGTCAATAGAGCTCTATATGCTAATAAAATCCAAAAACGCACATACTAGTCATCACCCGCTTCCAACCCGATCTAGTATTAATAAATCATCGTTGTCCAAAAGAAGTGATGAGTATGCTGGAGAAAGAACGCAAGTGACTCTGCATAAAGTTCAATTTGGTGCTTAGATGGCTTACTTCGGCTCCTATAGTCTCCCATTTCAATTCAATTCTGCAGATTCGCCCAGCAAAAGAATTTGATAAAGAACAAGGCATGGCACAGGTCTTAGACCTCCGAGCACCAGTCTCGTCTAGCAGAGGTAATAGCCATACACTATCTGCTAGTCTGTATCATGCGCCACAGTCTGCATTTATAACCATGCCAGTTTCTATGAGCGCAGCGCATGCACTGCTAAGCCACCTAAATCGAAAAGCTTTACTGCGAGACGAGCAAGAAGAAGATGGTACCAAGTCTCTGTCAGTCGCTTGCATAGAGCTGATTTCCCTTTCAGATACCATGTATGTGAGCTCTGACAGCCGTAAAGCTCTTTGCATCTTCGATGAAGAAGAGCATGCAGTCGTACATGAACAAAGAGGTAAAGAGGGACTTTCTCTATTCTCACTACTCAATCATACACAAATGCCGATGTCTCGAGCACTACTTCGACGTTGGATTCTTTTCCCGAGTCGATCATTACCCCTTTTGAATTCTCGCTTTGATGCAGTCAATGTCTTTTTGATCAAAAAGAGGCAACGTGAATTGTTGCGAAAGGAAATTAAAGGAACGAAGAATATAGATAGATTTACAGTCCGTTTGCAAGAAGGTAACGCGGATTTGATAACTTGGCGTGGCATATTTGATTTTGCAGCAAAGTGTCTCGTTATTCGTGGCCACTGTTCATCTTTTGAAGACTTGGAACAAGAAATTCCGCTAATAGATGCAATCATCAACACTTATGCAACGCAACCACTTCAGTCAGTCTGTCAATCAATTGCAGATATTATAGATTGGAGTGAAAGTCGAATAAGTCAACGAATTAGCGTTAAAGCAGGACTTGATGCTGATTTGGATCAATGGCGTCAGGCATATATAAATTTACCGTCCATTCTGAATTCTGTTGCTTTGAAAATTACTGATACGCTAGGTGACACTCTTGATCCCAAGTGCAATATATACATTGAGTATTTTCCTCAAGTAGGATATCTTCAAGCATTGTGCTACAAGAATGGAACTCCAATAGGTGAAGACGGCATACAAATTGGTGAACAAGCAGGATGGGTCTATCAGTATTCGAGTGAGATTAAAGCTTACTTTAAAACAGAGGAAACAAAAGAACTCGACAGCAAGCTTGGTGATCTCTACTCATTCATTGCTGGTCGTGAAATTGAAATTATTCAAAATCTCAGTGATAGAATTGTCCAGCATGTCAATTGGCTGACAAGATGTGGTGACATTATGGCGGAGTTGGACTGCCTCCTTGCCTTTGCTGTGATAGCGGAAAAGAATGGATACTGTCGACCTATTATTGTCGAGGAACCCATCTTAGAAATTCAAGACGGACGTCATCCATTACAAGAACTCATCGTCGAGACTTTTGTACCCAACAGTACAGCTATTGAAGGTGGAAGAGGAATTGGTGTGGAAGAAGACCCAGGAAAAGAAGAGGAGAGTTTCAATAGCGTTACTATCGTCACGGGAGCAAATGCGTGTGGCAAGTCCATCTATTTGAAGCAATGCGCCTTGATAGTATATATGGCACAGATTGGATCATTTGTGCCAGCCAAGAGTGCAGTGATTGGTCTAGTGGACAAAAGTGAGTAAAAAGACAGTCTCTAGAATTTTCAGCAGAGTTGATTACAATGTCGACATTTTCCTTAGTATTCACCCGCATGCAAGCCACCGAGTCATCAAATGTCATGCAAAGTAGCTTTTTGATGGTAAGTGGACTAAATACATTATCTATAGCCTACTGGCTGACTTTAGGAAATTACTAAAGGATATGCAACAAGTCAGTCAGGCATTACAAAGCAGCTCTAGACAATCCCTTATTCTCTTAGATGAGATGGGAAAGGGTACTTCCAATACGGATGGTGCTGCTCTTTTTGCTGCAACTATCAAAGGATTGCTCAATAGAGGTCATCACTGCCCTAGAACACTGGCAGCCACCCACTTTCATGGTGAATTGGAGTCTTGCTTGATATGAGAAGAGAAAATCTGGTACTTACTACTTCTTTTCACTTGAAGAGGTTTTTCACGACGACTTCCTATCTGACTCGCTTCCATTTACGCCTACGCATATGCAAGTACTTTTGGGTAAAGATGCAAGTCGCTTTGATGAAGAGATCACCTTTCTTTACAAATTACGTTTTGGATTGGAATTGACCTCTCATGCAACTCAGTGTGAATTACTCTGCGGTGTACCTACCTCTATAGTCGAAAGGGCAGCCTATATTGCTCAACTTTCTCGCAATCACAATCTGAATGAGCTACAATTACGCATTCATGATAGTTTACAATACCAGCAAGACAAGGAATCCAGCACATCAAAGGCAGTCAAGGACCTGCAGCGGGCTGAAGGTATTGCTAGGGCATTTGTACAGTGGGATATTGATGGTGACGCAAAGGCTGCTGACAAGTATGGAGAGCACCCCACTTTAGATCCCCTCCAGAAGCTCATTGATATTCTCAAAGGATGTAGCCAGTGAGGGAACGTTTGATGACAGGTCACTGCATCAATCTCAAAAGTCAAGTTCTTTCCCTTCTTCTATGTACGAAACGATTGAATTGTAGTTCAAAATGTATTCCACGCACGTTTGTTCTTTTTTTCTTCATTAGAATCAGGGGGGGCGATACGGAGCCATAGGTAGGACGCTAAAATATGCAGAAGGACAAAAACTAATACAAGTGACTGTCCAAGATTCAAACTAACTCGAAAAGCATACAATTTTGGAATAGAAAATTGGCAAAAGGAATACAAAATTCTTTAGAAAGAGACAATCAGCAATAAGAGCCAATTTTGATGATTCAAGGGCTCTTGAAAGACACCAGAAATACAACATAGGGTGTACTTGACTATACAGTCCATCTTGTTCCCATTTCAAAAACAACACTTGTAGCATCTGTCTACGTACTTTAGTTGTCATCTTGAAAAGATCACACAAATCACTTTTCGAAAACTAAATACAAGTCGCGACAAAATTGTATTTATTATGCACGAGATTTCGAAAGGCGCCAGGAGAGTCATGGAAAATTTCTACGTGCAGAATTAGCGTCTTCACCTGTGGCTCCCTATCGCACCCCTAGAATCTGATGGTAAGTCCACCGCGATTTTAGCGGCTAACTTCTCCCACGTACAAAAAACAAAAACAAAAAAAAAAAGCTGATCCGATGAAATGGAACTAATTTCGACCTTGTGCTTCTTGGCTTTTGTGATTAGTCGAGGAGGTCCGGTACCTTTTTGAACTCATCATTTAAGCTTTTGCTTATATATATAATCATGGTTCTACCTTGCTTACCATCACTCCCTCCTCTCTCACACTCTTTCTCCCCTTTCCCACTATAATATCCTCACCATGAACATTTTCACATTCGTTTCACTTTTCACGCTCGCTTTAAATGCAGTTACTGCATCACATCAAGAATATCCTGTAGGTGCTCCTGGCTTCCACAAAGTTTTAAAGACCAAGAATCCACTTCGTATTCTACTTAGTAATGATGATAGTTGGGCTTCTGCTAATATCAGAGCTACATACTATGCTCTCAAAACAGCAGGTCACAAGGTGAGTCTCCTAAATATGAACAAGAAAGAAGAAAGGATAGATGTAGACCTTTCGTACAGGGATTCTAACTCTTTATATCTCTATTACCATACAGACACTCATGGTTGCTCCTGCTGCCAATCAATCTGGAAAGGGAGGCACAGTAGTATTACCCACCAGCAAGACACTCTCTACACCTGGTCGTGGTAATTCAATCCCAGTAGGAGCACCTTACGCCGGTAGTAATTCTTCAGATAAGGGACTAAATTACTTTGATGGAACACCAGCTGCTGCTGTCTTATGGGCTCTTGACAATGTAGTACCCGACTATTTTCATGGAAAGGGTGTAGAATTGACAGTATCTGGACCTAACGAAGGTAACAATCTGGGTAGCTTCTTATTGTAAGTCGTTTGAATCTTTTGAAGAGAATTCAAGTTTGAGAGCAAGTGTAGTGGAATATTAATTTTCACACCTTTTCTTTTTTCTTAAGCACGCTTTCCGGTACAATTGGAGCTTCTTATGCTTCTGTTGAACGAGGTATACCCGGTATTGCATTCTCTGCTAGCACTACCATGAGAGACTACACCACTCTTAACTTTGAAGATGCTAATGATGAGTCTATTCGAATTGCTACCTACACTGCCAATCTAGTCACTAGCTTGGCAGATCTCCGAGAAGATGGAAAGAGAATTCTACCGTTAGGTTTGGGTGCCAATGTCAACTATGCTGCCAATACTGGTCTTCACGACAAATGTCACAAGGCTAAATTCTATCATACTCGATTGACTGGTGGTGCCGTAATTGACAAGATTGTTGTCAACGCTACTACTGGCCTACCAAATTATCAAAACTATATTGCACCAGGTCTCAATGTCTGTCTTAATGGTGATTGCTCATTGCCAGGTGAGACAGATATTATCAGCAAGGACACATGCTCGGCTACTATCAGCATCTACTCGGTTGATTATGATGCTCCTGAAGGCTCTCTTCACTATGCAAAGCCCAATGTTGACAAGTCTATTGCTAGATTGAACAGCAGGAAGGGTCAGCACAAAGATCATGGGTATGGCCACTAAACTTTCTCCTTCTCATGATCCTCTTAAATAGGCTGACATGACTGCTCTTGGCTCAATTAGCCTAATTGATGTATTGTAAATTGAAGTCTATTTCATGAAATGGTACAATATTCGGTCCCCTTCTTTATTGCGCCCTTAGTGCATCAAACAGCTCTTCAACCTACAAACGACGTAAAGCGTTGATCAGACAATATGCTAACACCTATCATTCCTTTTCTGTAACTTACCTCCCATGCTCCTGTCCAGTATCGAACTTCACATTTCACCCCACCATCCTGTCGAATTCTCCTCTCTAAGCCTTTTCCCTTACGAACCAAAGCAACATCATTAGGACCCATTCTCAACACTGGACAAAAATCATTCGCTCCATCTCCTAGATAGATTAGTCGGTCATACGATGATCTACCTCCATGCCTTTCCAAATAGGCATCTAATTCTTCCCCTATAAGAATTGACACATGAAAGGCCGATTAGATAGACGTACACTGAAATTGTACACCCTTGTCCTCACCTTTACACATATTTGCACTGCATCCTACTTTGCAGCCATGCTGAGGCCCATCAGGCGATACTCTTCTTGACAATTTGAGAAGCCCACTAGGCTCAAAATGCGCTGGATTCGTGACAATTTCAGTAAAGAGATCAAATTGAGGTGGATAAAGTCCATTTGCCTGTTAATCAAGAAGATGAGACCAGTCAGGACTGAGTTCTATAAAATAATTTCACTCTTGGAATCACTCACTTCTAAAACAGTCTTTAGGTAAATTTCATTACTGTTACTAAGTAGGAAGCACTCTGTCTTGGGTGTACTTGAGCTTTTTAGATTCTTTACTCCTCTGATCATAGCAGGATGAACGTATACTTTCTTTTGAGCTCCAATGATATCTTCTGGTGTCTTTCCTTCCTTGTGAAGCTCAACTAGTAGAGAAGCACACATATCGGTGAATTGCATGGTGTTTGTGAGACCAATTTCTTCAAATTTTCGTCGTAATACTGGGCTCAAGACCTCGAAAACCCATCGATCAGTATCTGCATCAGAAAATGATTCATCAAAGTCGGAGATGAGTAACTGCGTTTTAATTGGCTTAAAAGTAGCAGGTGATGGCATTATGAACAGGTTGAATTGGACTCGTTGATGTCACAGGAAGAGGAGAGGGGAAAGCTCGGAATGTTGTGAGAGCTTTGGAAGAAATATGCAACTCTAAATTCTGATTCTCAAAGATGCCTTCCCCTTTACCTCAGCACGTGGGATACATAGTCAATCGGCTCGAAGTTGCACAAGATAGTCTCTACCAAATGTCAGAGACCAGTTTATGGGCTTGATCATCTTGTCAAAGGTTGAATTGTTATTGTATGAATGAACTAGTGTACAGAATACAGCATGATGAAGTGATTGCAGGAAAGAGCCGGCGAAATTTAAAAGTTCCTCCATTTTTTACCTTGATACGGGAAAGATTTTCCTTCCTCCTTCTCGAAATGGCACAGTACTATAGTGAGAAGAATGAGTGGTCGGTTACACTGGTATTCAAGGTAGCATTATCGAATGACTTGATCGTTTAATAAAAGCTATCGAATTCGGAGATGACCTCTTCAGCCAAAGCGAGCAACGACCTCACCGCCTAAACCTCTGCCTACAGCATCTCTTGCTTCTATCCATTCTTCACCGTTTTTACTCTTGCACCTGACCACTGCTATTTCTCCTAATTGTAGTGGTGTAACAAATTTTGCCCTCCTTCCAGTAATTAATCGAAGCAATTCCCTGCTATCCAAGTATATTTTTCGACTTGGCTTACTGATGGCTAATGCATGGGTTAAAACAGGTCTGTCGTCGTTGGAATACTTGATATCGACCCATAGTCTTTTGGTAGGCTCTGAAGCAGATAAGAATTGTGATGGTGAAGGACCTTCTAGCGTACCTCGAGTGACGTTGTGAATAAAACCATGATGAAGTAGAATGGAAGTGAGTCCAAGAGCTGCTTTGGTGTATGGTAATGGAACACTACGGATTCGCGCCCTTGCTCCGTTTTGCAGAGTGGTCAAGACATTGTGAATAGGCATTGCAAGTCACCTATTAAGAAACACCCAACCAAGAAAGAGAAAGAGAAAAAAAGAGATGTCGTTGCCGAATAGAAAGTAGATGGACGGTAAGGGAGGCGAAAGGTTGATGTGTAAAAAAATGCTTTCAATGAGTTGATCACGTGACACACCCAAGACGAAGCCAAAAGCTTGTGATGCTCACTTGTTTCAATTTCTTCTACATTGACACACCAAGACATACTGCGATGGACGATCCTGAGCTCGAAGCTATTAGAAGAGCCAGAATGGCAGAGTTACAAGGTGGTAGAGGTGGTGGTGGACCAAGTGGTGGATTGAGTAGCAGTGGAGGATTTTCCAGTGGTGGGCCTGGTCCTGGGAGAGGAGGAGATGATGCAAAACAGCAGCAGGATATGGAGGCACAGGATGAGATGAAGAGACAGGCTTTGAGTACTATTCTTGACTCTGAGGCAAGAGAAAGGTGTGAGTTGAGACTACTGCTACTTTTTGGAACCCTTTCGATCAGTGCATGGCTAACTACACTCACACATAGTGTCGAGGATATCGCTGGTGAAGCCAAGCAAAGCAAGAGCTATCCAAGACTTACTCATCCGAATGGCTCAATCAGGTCAAGTGAGGCAAAAAGTCACAGAGCAACAATTGATAGGGTTACTTGATCAAGTTGAAGGTCAAGGACAAGTTGGCAGTGGAGGAGGCTCAAGTGGAGCTGGCAAGATTACAGTAAGTAAAGATGGCCATGTAGGAAGATAGTTCGAAACCGAAACCCTCAGAAATCATCATCTTCTCTTTCATTCAGTACACGAGAAAGAAGACGCTTAGTGATGACGACGATGACTTTGACTTGTAAATAAAATTGAAATGTAAATTAATACCACGCAACAATTTGCTTGCGAGTCACAATAACAATGACTACCCTTTTTATAGCCAATTCTACTGGTTATTATCTTCTTGGCTGTCTCATGATCAACTTTTACTATGAGAAGAGCTCTACGATACCTTCAATATTCCTCATGGACTTTATTCTGTTGTAGAAAGTGATGGTGATGAAACAATCACGTGATATTTACTTTTGCTTTTTTGATTTTGAGGATGTCTAAAGACCATCCTTCTCCTTTCTTCTCATCAGAGCACGTCTATCAATATGTTCACACGACTACTGACGCCCAGTCGGGCATCGCAAAGCATGTCAATAGTAAGACTCTCGCTAGAAGGCTCCTCAAGAAGAGGTTTCAGGTCTAGTGGTGTATCATGCAAAGGGAGTGCAGCTGCCTCTACCAGTAGTATATCTGAAACTTCTGCTTCGGAATCGGCAGTCAAATGTGAGTAACTTTGAGCAGAAGGGAGTCTACGGTTCAGGAATTCTTACATATTTGTGCTCTTACCTGCTAGCCACCCCTTCTGGACCATCAGTGCCATCTTCATGTCCAGCTGGAACAGTCTTGAGTGGTCTGTCAATATATAAGGATCGTGCTGATCCAGTCGCACTCCCTGACTCAGAGTATCCAGCTTGGCTATGGAAGATTCTCGATGATTCTTCATCAATTTCAGCCTCTGGTGCAGCTTTGGAATCTACTGCTGGTCTAAGTAAGGGAGAGGCAAGAGCAGTGCAGAAGAGAAACATGAAGGCAGTCCGAGCAGCTCAGAGAGGAAAGGGTAGAGCGCCCGATGGACCAGGTGTTGCTGGTGGAAGCGGAGCGGGAGCAGGCATGAATTCAGTTGGTGCAATTAGTGAGGGAGAAGTACCAGATGTAGGAGAAGCAGAAGCATTGCAAGGAGTAGCTGCGATGAAGATTGAAATTGCAAAGAAATTGTCAGTTGAAGCAGAAAGAGAAGCAAAGAGAGCATTGAGAAAGGCAAGTCGGGAAACTATCAAGGCAAAGAACTTTATCGGCGCTAGATGAGACTTTTCATGTATCAATAACGAGTAAATTTATCCGCATTCAAGGCAATTCTATCATTGTTATATACTAGCTGTCGCATGCAATACATCACTTCATGCGAAAATCATAGTATGTTTATAGCGACGCTCTAAGTCATCAAGATGCGATTGGGTATGTATACAGGACGAATAACGTACATTTCTTGTAATGTCAGTGCTGATTGTTGTGAATAATTCACTTTGATGTGGGTGGCGGAGTCGCTTTACCAAAGAGTGCCTTGAGTTCATCCCTATAGACAGCAACAATGACGCAGAGTCCCAAAAATAAGGCATCTACAATGAGTAACATTGAGGGTCGGTAAGAGGCCAAAGTAGAGGTCCATCCTCCTGATGAAGATGACTTCATTCCTGGCATTACAGGGTGCCCGGCAGGAGGTGTACCGGTAAAGCCTAGAGGACAACGAGCTTCTGACATTATGATCGTGCTGGTGGTGTAATCAAAGGGTGAAGAGATAGTCAAGGGTATGTCAGCATCATTCTTCCTTGATCTCTTACCGCAAAAGGATACTTACAGGCAATATGCGGAGGGTTTATTACGTTGATGTCAATATAATCGAAGTCGATTATTCTCAAAAAGGCAATTGCTATGAGAAAATACGACGTACCCTTTCTAGATACCGGTTTGGACAATGCTCAACTTCCCACGCGACTATAAATATATAGGCCGTGTTCACGAAAAAACAGGGAAATAGTAATAAGCCTAAAAAAAGTCTAACAGGGGATGACAACACGTAATTTTACTAGTCTATTCAAGTGTAACAATTGAGTTAATCTGGGCGAGGGCCAACGAGGATCAATTTTCTCTAAATTTGGGGAAGGCTTGAGCACCGCATACGTATTGCGACGCCATAACTTTTATTGAATACCTCATTACCATTCCCCTCCTTTTTCTCATCAAATCAACCCTCTCCATCACACTCTCATAAGCAGGAAACATCTTGTACATCGGATCAGAGAGACCCCTATTGTACGCCCAATACCTGCATCGTAAGGGGTACCCACATTTACATTTATCGGGATTGCAGACAAAAGGAGGCGGTCGATACCTATACATCAAGTACGACTTCTCTCCCACTCTTTACCTTTATTTTCCAGCTGACAAATTAGATCTACTATCTATACCTAACCAGGTTTGAGAACAGTGAAGAAGATACCTCTCACCATCTTGCCTACGGACCGGGCTTTATCATGTCTTGGAAGCTGGGGAAAAGTGAGTGTAATAATGCAGATGTTAGAGTAGGAGCATAACGCTGATATCATCCTTGCTTTGTGTAGAGTTCAAAGAGGGTGCTCTCGGCACACGATCGCCTTCCATAAGTACACCAATAGATCGTAGTGCTACACCTACACCCGCCAGCATTGCATCAGCATCATCAACTTCATCTGCCGCACAACCAAGTAGTAGTTCAAACCATTCCAATACTGCTCTTGCTTCATCTACTGGTGCACCAATTGCTCGATCTGGCTTACTGGTCATTCGAGTTGTTGATGGTAAAGGTCTTTCATTACCCAATGGTCAAGCGACTCCTCCCGTTATAGCTCGCGCACTTGCTCAGAATAGTAAATCTTCCCTCGTCAATAGTTTTTCAAACATATCAAGTACTGGAACTGCTCATTCAAATAACAATCGGCAAAGTATGCAAAGAAGAAATTGCTGGTGGTTGCCATACGTAGTTTTGGAGTTTGACAAGAATGAGGTTCTAATTGATGCCATGGGAGGAGACATACAGGGGCCAACTTGGATGTACAAGGCGAATTTGTGAGTACAATTCAGTACAGCTCTTAAATGAATAAATACTGACTTATAAAATTACTTTTACACAGCGATGTCTCCCGTAATTCGGAAATATCATTGCAGTGCTATCTACGAAGTGGAGATACTTTGGGTGGCCAGTCTGGTGGTAATGGTGCCAAAGACGGTCAAGGTGATGACGTGATGGGTGTTGGTGATATCTATTTGGGAGGAGTCAAATTCGTTCCAGACTTTGGTAATCAGGTGAGAAAGCAAGCAAGCAGCGGCAATGAGGGGGCTTACCACTGACGGTGTTTACTTTGCAGCGCACCACCGACGAATGGTACCCCATCAGCGGAGGAGCTGGTCAAGTTCATGTTCAGGTGTCGTATAGAAGCGATCATGTGAGTATGGAGGCTACTAAGTACGCTTTTCGGAATGCTCAATTCCACCTTACCTTCCTACCTCTCTAGGCATCGTCACTCAATATGGAGGCTTTCGATCTTCTCAAAGTGATTGGAAAGGGTAGTTTTGGAAAGGTCATGCAAGTCCGAAAACGTGACACTTCGCGAATCTATGCTCTGAAAACGATTCGAAAGGCACATATTGTTTCTAGGTCAGAGGTCACACATACATTAGCAGAGAGAACAGTATTGGCACAGGTCAACAATCCATTCATTGTTCCTCTAAAGTTCAGTTTTCAGTCACCGGACAAGCTATATCTCGTCCTTGCGTTTGTCAATGGTGGAGAGCTATTCCATCACTTGCAAAGGGAAGGGCGTTTTAACGAGGAGAGGAGTCGGTTCTACGCTGCAGAACTTCTTTGTGCTCTTGAACATTTGCATGGTTTCAATGTCGTATACCGGTCAGTATGCTTGATGAGTCGCTTGAAAGGAGTCTTCCATGATCTCATCAGCTTTTGCCCTTCACAGTGATCTCAAACCAGAAAATATTTTGCTCGATTACACAGGTCATATTGCATTGTGTGACTTTGGTCTTTGCAAGCTCAATATGGGAGATGATGAGACAACAAACACCTTCTGTGGAACACCTGAATACCTTGCACCAGAGCTGTTGCTCGGTCATGGCTACACCAAAGCAGTAGATTGGTGGACACTTGGTGTTCTTCTCTACGAAATGTTAACAGGACTACCACCATTCTATTCCGAAGACGTAAACGAGATGTACAGAAAAATTCTACAAGATCCATTACGGTTTGGTGACGAAGTGTCTCGAGATGCTAGGAGTATTCTCACCTTGCTGCTGAATAGAGATCCTTCCAAACGATTAGGAACAGGAGGTAATGGTGCCAATGATATCAAAAGTCATGAATTCTTTGCAAAACATGTTGATTGGAATAGGTTGATGGCCAAGAAAGTTCAACCTCCTTTCAAGCCCGCTGTGGTAAGTAGCAGGAGTATTTTAGAAAATTCGAATTCGTCGAACTGACTCGATCTTTTTCATTAACAGGCTTCTGCCGTCGATACGTCCAACTTTGATCCTGAGTTCACCAATGAACAGCCTGTAGACTCTGTCGTAGATGACAGCCATATGGTGAGATTAGAAGAAGAAGGGAAAGTCTTTATTGATACTCCTATACTAACACTTTTGCGATTGAACAGCTGAGTGCAACTGTACAGGAACAATTCCAAGGCTTTAGTTACAATGGTAATGAAGGTGGCATGGATGCAATGAGCTATCGGGGCTAAATAAAACTGCCACATCTACCTATACACTTCTTCCCAGTCCAGCTTCTTGATGATATCACCCCCTTTTACACATCCCCGTCGTCTAGCAACAATTCGGGTATTAAATTACTTTGGCTTACTTCTAGAAGCCATACTATATCTTGGGGCTTTGTATGAATTTCAGATGAATATGGGTCAATAAATGCATTTCACCGTCTTGCTTGTTTTGATTTCGAAGGCAGGAATCGTTTGCTGATGTCTTGACTGTAGAGCCCAGGTATTCTATTACTTGGTTTGAGAAAGCTGGGTCGATTGGTGGCAGCCCTTGAATAATCTATAAGCAACTTTCTAATCACCTCGACAATTTCGTCGGATGTAGCGTCTTTGGCAGTCTGATGTGCATTCAATATAAAAAGTCTGGATGAGTCTGATGGTATAAAGGGACATCATTTAGTACGATCTTCACAAGACTTTTTTTTAGATTTTAATCTTCTTACCTCTAGGTATACTATTGTGACCACCCTCCAACTCTTTTACAGCTCTATCTAAGCTCATCCATAACTTTTTTTTAAGAACATTACGTGCGACTGCACGCTTGTCAATTTTCTTTTTAGCAGTAATCAATATCACTGGTATTTTATCAAATTCTTTATCATTTTGCTTGAGAATTGGTGTCTTTTCCGTCTCCAAGATTGCTTTTTCCTTCTCCCACTTGGTGTGATCTGCTTCACTTTCTTCACCTGACCTCCAAGTAGAGAATGGAAAATGGTGATATAATAGGCGTTGATCGTGTCGCTTTGGTAAAGTACCTCGAGGATAAGTGCCTCGCAACCAAGTTGGACCTTTATTAACATCATCAATTAGCTTCGAGGGTATTGGACGAATGGTAAGAGTAAGAAGTCTAGATTGATAGCTTTGTGAAATTGAATCTCTGCTATTGAAAAAGGATGGTGATAGTATTGCCATTGGAAGGCGAAATAGACGGCTTTGTGAGGTTACATTCGTAGACGCCTTTGATGATGTAGCTGCTCTACTTTTTGCTGCGGTCAAGACATTTGCACTATGCTTTATGCTAGCTGGCCCAGCCGAAGCCATAGTCTGATAATGACTTTTGTTCCTTTTCCTTTGTGGGTGGTGATAGGTAAAACTTGTTTTTGATCTTCTCCTCTCGCTCGGACCCCGTAGAGACTATTTCTGTTCGGAAGACGGGCAAAAAAAAAAGCATATGTCTGTAGAGGAAGAAATTTAAATTCGGGTCATACACTTCCTATTCTTGTTGTAATTTACTCTACACCTTCAAAGGATGAGACGCTCTGTGGTGTCATTGGCGTCCAACGGAGTGTTTGGAATCACTTCCTTGAACAAGAATTGCAAGGTTCTGTTGTCTTCACTCCCATTGACTGCATCTGTTATCGATATACGACTATTGGCGTTTAAATCAAATACTTCAACAACTCGAAAAACAAAGCAAAAGGTAGACCCTCAAGAGCATGCTTCTACTTTATATTCATCTACACTATCATCGAGCATGTACGATATCAAGATTATTCGAACAAATAATATGAATCCAACAGGAAAAGCTCTTGTGTCATTTAATGACTCGACTAGAGCAAAAGAATTTGCAGAAATTGCAAATAGAAGAGCAATGGGAGGTCACACAATCAGAGCTCAAATGGTGAGTAATTATAGCAATCTTAGCCATAACAGAAGAATTAACATTTACCACCCTTTGCTAGGCTATTTCGGAACCGAAAGATGATGCACCGATACTCTCATTATTATCATCACTTCAAAAGCAGAGTCCAGGTAGAGTCGTCTTTATGAGAGGATTACCAATAAATTTTGAACCTCACTTTCTTAAAAGAAGATTGGTCAGAGGATATCTGTTAGCTACTGATACGGTGACTTGGATTGATCCTGATCGAGAAAAGCATGAGATGGGTCCAATTATCAAGGTAGTAGAACTTGCAAATCATCAGCATACTTCGTCTTTCTTTGTGAGGTTGGCAACGGTTGCTGATGCTACCAGATTAGTAAGTAATTGGCATCGAAAGGCATTCAAATTAGCTAAGCCTAGTAGGGAAGAGGAGGGAGGTACTAATGGTGAAGAAATTCTACCAGAAAATGGAGTAGAGGAGGCAATAGAAGAGGAAGAAGCAACAGAGGGAGAATTCGAAGAGGAGCAAGACAATGAGGAAGACGTCTCACTCAACTCTCGAGAAGCACCAGACGTTGAAAATAAATGGCAAACACAGATACGACAATTTCGACATCGAGACGATCTCGATCAAGTCTCTTCATCACGTCGATGCATTATTGATGCTATTCTTTTGCAGTAGTCTTATTGGATTAAAGGTTTATAAGAGCAACAATGTACAGGATCCTCTATTTCTTTTCGCCACCTCCCACCTCCTTGATGGTCTCCAAGAATGCCTCTGGATCATGAGCAAATCGACCCAAGAAGAGACCATCGACGCCATCCTTGAGCTTATCAAACAGCCCAGGACCAGCACTACCACCATATAAAATTCGTACAGTTCCACTTCGACCACTTTCTTGTACTTTATTACGAAGAAGCTTTGTAACGGCAATAACATGCTCTGCACTTGCTGGTTCACTCTTTCCAATTGCCCATACTGGTTCATAGGCTAGAATTACTTCTCGATTCTCATCAACAGCATCTGTACCTTCAAATACAGCTGATACTTGCTGCCAACACTCTTTAAGAGCATTGTCTGTACCTCCTTCTTTGTTTTGCTCTCCAATACAAATAAGTGGAATCAAACCATTTCTTGCTGCTCCCTTTGCCTTTTGTACTACCCATTCATCTGTCTCTCCAAACAATCTTCTTCTCTCTGCATGTCCCATTTCAATTAGCTTGCCTCCCACCTCGCTGATTGCCTTTGGTGAGATTTCACCAGTAAATGCACCAGCATCATCATGATGAGCATCTTGAGCTCCAATCCAAATGGGAGCTTTTGCAGCAGCTACCTTTTCTGAATAGCTAAGGATATGAAGGAAATCGGGTATAATAAAAACGTCTGTTTCATAATTTAATTTTGGTAGAATGGGTGGTACTGTTTCCAATATTGAATTGAGATATGCTTCATGCTTTTTATGATCAAAATACATCTTGTACGATACTCCTACCAATCGTCGATTATTGTTTGTAGCCATATCTGAATACTAGCCTATAGGGGTACCGATGTAAAAGTATGGCGCTTTCCTTCGAATAGGTTAATAAAGGAAGAAGATCTTTCAAAAGTCTTGTGTGGAGGCTCAAGAAGAAAAAGAAACGCCACGTTGTTCAGAAAGACAAAACGCTTATGGACTGCCACCCCGACTTTCTCTTATCGAGAGACGATTTACATTTTGAAAACTTCTTGACAGCTAAGAAAGAGAGAGAGAGAGAGAGAGAAAGTAAAAGAAAGAAATTCACATCTACTTTCTTTCTTTTTTAATTGCATCCATACCACCCAAAACTTCATCATGGGTTTCCGAACCGGGTTTGTTCTTACTTCGGTGTCATTCTTGTATGGGGTTTTATTCATTGCTTCCATCTATGATTTTCCACTCTTATATGGATCATACACAGATGCACACTTGGATGCATCTGAACGCTTTTATTTAGGATTATACAAGGGACCTACAGCAATTTCAGCACTCCTACATGGAATGGTGGGCTTAGGAGTTTTGGGATTGGTAGCCAAGCTTCACAGATGGACAGAGACTGCAAAGTGGTTCGATGGTTTCAGTTTGGGTATGTAGTGTATAAGTCGCAATGTATAAAGACCAATACTAAGATTTGCAAATTTCCCCTTTATTTTTGCAGCTCTTTTCGTTGCGGCTATTGCAATGTATGGAGGTGTTCAGATCCCAAACATCCGGCTTCTTGCCGATCCAAACAACACCGACCTTTTACTTAGATCCTCTATTCGAACTCAGCGAGAAGCTACAGCAAAAGCTCAAATCAAGGCTGGCCTGCTTCCTGCTGATGCAGAAGTGGACTTGGCCTCTGAAATGATGAATGAAACAGAAAGAGAAAGTGCACTTAAGATTTTGGGAGCTGGTAATACCATTGTCATGGTCTTTTTGGCAGGTGTACTTCTCATGCAAGCAGCAGAATTTTACGTCGAAAGAGGGGAGAGAATTGAGGAGGAAAAGAGGAGAGACGCAGAGATGAAGGCACTGGGACTTGGAAGTGGTTCTATCAGCAGTGTTACTACTACCTCTGTGGTAAGCGAACCTGTTGAAAGTACAAAGGGAAAAAAGGAGAAGAAGAAGGACAAATGATTTATTGTTGTAGCTATCAATACTAAAAGACCAGCACCGTATCAATATATTTGCAAGCAAGCCAGACACATAATATAGAGATATTTGTAAATTTTCAATGTATGCTGAAGTGTCTTGAGTTTGACTGTCCATCCAAAAGCCCACCTTTGTATCTATAAATTGGGCATTGATCTAGTCTCTTTATTTTCATTTTTTGTGTGCTTTCGAAGTCGCCATCCCAATCTTCCTTCAGTTTCAAAGCTCTCTTTCCAGCGATCAGGAACTTCTTTCCTTGCAGTCATCCAGTAGTATATGTCCCAATCTGGTTCGTCAAGTAGCTGCGATAGAAGAGAGTGTAAGCAATCACTCATTCGAATCGTTTGACTTTAGAAGACTTACAACATCGAATTCATCGGCTTCCATGTCAGTGAGGGCATCCAGGTGCTCTTTTGCAAAAGTACTTAGCAGTAGATCAGTCTCTAAAATACCTCGATGCCTAATTTGATACCTTAGTCTAGCAATTTTTACTTCTCTTGTCTCTTGTCCAGGCTCTCTTCCAGGAACTCGTAGTGGAAAGTCATCTTCTTGTGATAAATTTTCTAATTGATGCTTGCTTGAGAGTGATAAACCTTCTAGACGTGGATCAAATGGGAGTGGAAATGGATCAGAATCAGTGGAAGGAGCTGCATCTTTTGCTGGTGGTGCTTGACGAGCAGTTTCCTTAGTAGTTGTATAGCCTGGGTCAGTGGTAACAGCTGCACTTTTAGGATCCGAGTAGGAAATTCTTGATGTGGACAACAATCGCAAAGGCTGGACAGTGCTGCTGGAAGCAATCGTCCTCCTAAGGAGTGGTGTTACTGCTCGTGGAAACATGCTGATATGATGGAAATAATCAAAGGGTTTTGGTACTGTTTTTTACTCTACACTTTTCTCTTTTACTTGACTCACGCTTACCAAAGACAAAATGGCCGGTCATCCAAGAAAATCATCAAGAATGGGTGGAGGAAAGGAAATTTAAGACTCGCCCACGTGAAACTTATTCAAGCGCGTCTTTGAGATTTATAGCGACAAACACCAAAAGGAACACAATCTCAAACCATCACTATACAGACTACAATGGATAGCAAAATTTCACCTGAAGATTTACCGTGAGTGGGCATGTGCAAAGTCATCCATGATGGTATACTGACGTTTGACTTTATAATTCTTCAGTGAATGTACTCAAGCTCTCATTGATGTTCTCAATCCAGAAGATGATTTACGAAAATATTCACAAATAGAGTCGAGGATACGAGAAAGTGAGCAACAGAGATTTGAGCAATTGGATGAAATTCAGAAACAAGTCAAAGGTGAGTCTAGAGGGAGCTTTACTTTTGCGTACTATCACTATAAAAAGCAGTCCAGTGCTTACAATTTGTCTTTAGTCTTGTCCCAGACTCTGGCTCAGCTTCGATCTACCTCGACTCGAGAGGCAGCAAATTGGAAGTCAAGTAAGAAGCACCAAGATGCGATTGAAGACTTACAATCACAAAACTATGATCTAGTCATCAAGATCAATGAGGCTGAGGCAAAGCTACAAACAATAGAAAATGAAATGGAAAGGCTTCGTAAGGAGTTAGATGCTCTAGATCAGGTAGATGTAGAAAGTCAAGAAGAAATGAACAAGGATGCAATCGCTGTAGGTCTGTTTAGACAGATGGGATTTGTTCCGTGTTATCAAAAGTATGACAATTCAGGAGAATCAAGTGTTTTCGAATCTCTCATGGTACGATCAGAGTCAAAGAAAAGGTCGACTGAATTGGAAGTCAATGACGAGATGATGGAAGCAAGGGCCATTACACCCTATATCCTTGCTAATCAACTCTGGCTAGCGAGCGAATAAACCGACAAATGATTTTCAGCTTGTAATTGTACATTAATTATGGTTTCATTGTATAACATACATTGTTGAAGTATCGCTACTGCTTCATCAATTCGACATCGCTCTCTAGATCTGTGCCAGGTCCAGAAATTCGAAGATCTTTTGAATAGTAAAGGTCGTCCTTTTTCGCTATTCGCCGCAATTCTCGCTCTTCTTTCTCCTTTTGTTGCCTTTCTAGCATATCACCAGCTTTGTTGGCTTCTACTCGCAAGGTTTCCAACGCTTTCAGCGCACCCCCAAGGCTTAGTGATTTGCGAGCCAATTTGACAGCACCAGTCAAAGTCGGAGCTCGTCCAGCAACATACAGTAGAGCTGAGGTCTGCAAAAGGACAAAGTCGTACAGAGCGTCCAAGTGGGTTCCTGCAGGAATGGTGTAGGAGTTTGGTGGACTTCCAGAGGTAAAAGTGATGGAAGATGAAATTGGGCCTTGTGGTATACCTCCTTCAGTATATGTCTCCGATCTAAAGAGGTAACGAGCGACAGTAGCATTCTGCGTAGAGGTACCTGACTTGACATGAGCCAGTGGATGACTCTTGAGCCCAAAAGAAGCTGGCGAAATGACAATATGCCGGATCTCGCCATTTACAAGTTCCCAAACCTACAAAGTAGAATTATCAATAACATACCTTGACTTTTACTCTAATCCAAATTATCACTCACATCACTCTGACCCTCGATTGAAATTTCGTCTAATCCTTCTCTACCACAAACTACCCAAGCTCGATCACAGTTACCCTCCTTGAGAGCCTCTGCAAAGGTCTGACCCAAACCCCAGCTATGAACACCCATGACGCAGCGTTTAGGTCGAGAAGGGTTGATGAGAGGTCCAAGAACGTTAAAGATGGTGGGGAAGCCAAGAGATCTACGAATAAGAGCTAAAGGAGCAAGAGTAGGATGGTATAGTTGTGCAAAGAGAAAGGTAAATGGCGAGTTTGGTAGAATAAAGGGAAGGGTAGAAGGAGTAAGGTTGGAAAGGGTAATATTAAGTGCTGCTAGTAAATCTGCTGATCCAGATGTTGAAGAAGAAGCTCTAGCACCATGCTACAATCGAATTAATGAAGATGATTCAGCTTAAACAATCCTAATCTCTTCCTGATCTACTGCTGCTCACCTTGCATACTCTGACGCCAGGAACACCTGCTGCAACAATGGCAGCTGTAGTAGAGACATTGAAGGTATCATGACCATCTCCTCCGGTTCCGACCAAGTCCAGTGACCCAGTATACCCGTCCCCCTTTTCATCTTCATCTTCATCATTCTCACTTTCGTCTTGCCATGTAATGATTCCTTTTGGGCCCAAAATTGGTACACGAACTGGTAAAGCCTTTTCTAAGAAAATTTCACTTGCAATAGTTAAAGCTTGACTACTCATATCCCAACCACTCATTCGTAAACTAGTAAGGCAAGCACCAATTTGGGCATGATGAGCTGTATTTGAAGTGAATTTTGAGTCTGCTAAATGTTCAAAGAGTTTGTGTAATTCTTGTAGACTTAGTGGTGGTCCAGTTGCTTTGATAGCAGGAGTGGGTATAACAGTTGAAATATTATGATCATTGGTGACTGGATTGGGTATTGAACATGAAAGAGTCAATTTTATCAAAAGTGGTCGAAGTGTCTCGAGCGTGTGCTTGGGAGAAGCATCACGCTCAGGAGACACACTCATACTATTATGAACGGGCGATTGTTTGAGAGAGAGAGGGGGGGAGAGAGAGGGGGGGAGAGAGAGGGGGAGAGAGAGAATAGAGGCGAGGGTGTAGAAGAGCCAACTTTAAAAACAAGAAGAAGTGCGTGGCACGTGGAGGGTAAAGGTGAGTCAGTCAAAAGAGTAATGGAGGAGGCAAGACAATAGTTCTGGCTGAGGAAGCAGTCATATTGAAGTTGATGCTCGTAAGTGTCGAGCCCTAAAGATTTTCAATTAACATACAATGAGTGATGCTCGTGATAGCAAGGAAGGAATGATGGAGAATGACAAGTAGTAATCGTGACAATCAAAGCAAACCGACTCGGCTTGAAATGTCGAGGGCATCTTGGTCTGGTGATAACTTGATGTATGCCTTCTTCTTTCCGTCAGGTCTGTAGATAAAAATGCTAGAATAAGTTAGAGAAAATTAACAGAGTAGATCAAAATTCCAATTGTACTTACGTGATCAAAGTTCGGACCTTTTCAGCTTCAACTTCGTATAGCTTCTTGATGGCAGCCTTGACTTGTCGCTTGTTAGCACGTCTGTTGACAATGAATACCAAAGTGTTAATCTCTTCAATCTTCTTCATGGCTGACTCGGTGTTGAGGGGATACAAGATGGTCTTGTAAGCATCCATTCGAGGTGCATGAGGAATTGACTTTCGGGGGTATTTGGGGTTTCGTGCCAATTGCAATGTCTTTGGTCGTCTGAAGCTGACTGATGTTCGAACCTTGCGAATCTTTTGACCGCTGGTTCCCTTGAGGGCAGCCTTTTTAGCAGCAGCAGCCTTGACTGCAGCGGGCTTTGCCTTGGCCTTACCGGCAGCTAAGGAAAAAAGAAAAGACATCTAGTCAGATACGACTGTCCTATGAATTCACACCAAATATGAGACCTTCCTTTGCAAAGAAATCTCTAACTCCATCCCCACTCCTTCGCCACCTTTGCTGGTTGTGCTTTCATTTCTGCCTAATCTTCCGTTCCCATCATGCTACTTTTCTGTTCATCCAAATACTCACCAGCTCCCTTTGTAGGTCCCTTGTTTCCACTCGACATTGTTGATCTGAGACAGAAAGTAGAAGGGAAAGATGTAAGCCTTTATTTGATTTCGTGTGTCGTTGGTATATAATCTCAACTCTCTCTCTCTATCTCATCTCCTCTAATGATATTTAAGACCTGCCACTCCATCTACTATCTGCCTCGCAATCTCCTAGCCTGACATTTTTTCCTCCTTCGCATTGGTTCCCACCTCCTGCCATACACATGTAGCCCAAAAGTCCTGCAGCCAAGGTTTTTTACCATTGTTGATACTCACTCTTGATACAAAGGTGACGGTAACGATTAAAAAGAAGAAGGATTTGACGCTCTACCAGACCTTGAATTCTCACTTTACTCGCGCTTCGAGGCAAAGCAAGACCAAAAGTTCAAGCCAGACCTCTACGAATTTCCTATTGCCTCCAATCTAATCGCGTGGCAATCGCTGCGGCGGACTGAATATGAAAAACCAAGAAAGGCGAGCGCGTATCATCATATGTACAAAATCTCCGAGATTAAGCCACGCGAGATCAGAGTTACACTTTTTTTTGCTTTTGTCACCTTCCTCTTTGCTATATGTACCTAGTCACACAGTAAATGAGATCAAATTTAATCGAGAATGTCATTGATAATTTAAAAAAAGAATGGTATGTTGAGAGGCAATATGATTATTGTGATTGATCGGCCAGCCTTAGAAATAGCGTGGCGTAGGATATTCAAAGAAAAAAAAACAAAGGTAAAATGATTGATATATGAAAACAAATGATAATGATAGGGGTATACTTTTCCTTTGAGTACGGATAAAGGAGACTGGCAAGGATCTCTTTGATCAACCATGAAACCGGGGGAGAGACCCTCAAGCAAGATGCTCCATCGTACTTCTACTTTCTACTCGTTGCAAGCCTGCCTCTTTACTGCTTTCGGTATTCTCATCGACATATGCTGCCAGCTTTTGGTATTGCGCTTCAATCGCAGACAATGGTCGAGCAGAAGCAGTTGCAGAACCTACTTGAAATCCAAAAGGTTTCAAATCAGCACCGCCATGACTTGTAGTTGGTCGTGAAGAATCTTCACTTTCCGATTGAATTACTCCTAAACCTACAATACCATTGTCTGCTTCTCCCTCCTGACCAAATATGCCCAATCTTCCACCTCGAGATGTTCGCGGCCTTGCGAGATCTTCAATGCCAGACTTGTGCTCTAAAGCATCGTCTTCAATCACCTGGCGAAAAGCATCCAGGGCATTTGTTGACTCGTAAGCTTCAACGTACTTTGCCTGTGACGATGTTTCATTCTTCATTTGTGGTACCTTTTCCGAAGAAGGACGTGAAGGAGCAGTCTTTGGTCTGATGAGTGTGGAAGAATTATTTGTACCAATATCCTCTTCACGAGTCTTTTCCCACTGTCGTGTTGACTTTCTTGCTTCTACATCATTTCCTCCTTGCTCAGGGGAGGTAGGAGCTGAAAGAAATGGTAAAGAAGGATTACCTTGATGGGACATTGGTCTTTCAACTACTTGAAGGGATTGACGCAAAATATCAACATCAAAATTGCGTCGATCGAAGCGTAAATTGTCTGTTCGAGAGACGATAGCAGGCGAAGGCAAAAACGATGCTCTTGAGCTGGGTGCGGAAAGTACCCTGTTTGATTCTGATCCTCCCAATGAACCGCGTCTTACTGTTATTGTGGAATTGATGCTACTACCACTACCTCCTTTGCTTTCAGCCTCTTGAACTTCGTCATCACCAGCATATCGCCATGATTGATTGTGTAATCTCTCTCCTACCGCATTGGCATTGTCCAAAATGATTCTTTTGTTTGTCCTCGAAGTTTCTGTTCGTGACGAAGAAGCAATTGTTGGAGTATACAATGTACCTGCCTCACTTGTAGGAGGAGCAAGAATGCCAGCCAAAAGAGCCGAACTTGTAGGACTGACTATACCGCTTGTTGAAGAAGCGGCTTCCATTCGAGCTCTCTCTGCTCGTGAATCTAACCACAGTCTACTTCTACTTGGTGTAAAGTTTAGATCATCGCGAGGAGAGATTGGGATACTTGAAGGTGTCGACTGCTGCCATACTTCTTCTGGTGTTGAGCTACCATATACTTCCTCCTCAAGTCTTGCTTGTGATGTAGACTGAACAGAAGATGTCGTCACTGGTCTCTTCTCTTCTGATAACATTTGTCTTTGAAGAGCACTATGTTTTGGTTCGGTTTGAGGTCGAATCAATTGCTTGGATCGAGAACCTCGACCCACTCTATTCGAGTATCTCCTTGAACGACCAAGAGGTTTTGGTAGTGGTGTGAGGAAAGTGGTAGTCGACAACACATTTGACTTTGTGTCTATAGTATCACTTCTTTCAGCTACCATCTCACTTGTAGAATTCATATCTACTACCACAATCCCGGCCCCATCTACCTCCTCTTCCTTTGCTACCCCATTCAACACTCCTGTATGCCTGGCAGCAAAGGCTTGAGCTGGGGTTCGCGCTCCTATTAATGACTTTGAGTCAGCTGCACTGTGAAATTCACCTTCCACGTACGATGCAAGATCATCATCTCCCAACGTTACACCCTTTTTTCTTCTCGCCAATGAGGATGGTGGTGGACTATGAGTAGCTCCACCTGCTTCTTCCTTGTCTTCTGCCCATCCTGGATAATAGCTTGGAGGTCGATGATAACTTCCATTATTAACATATCGAGTTAATCTCCAACTCTTTCTAAATATTTTACCAGCCATTGAACTTGTAATAGTTTTAAAAGCGACAAAGCTCATCAAACGATATCCAATGAGTGCGTTACTAAAGTATAGAACGGCGACCAAGATAAAGAGACCAAATTGAATGAGGAAGAATGCAGTAGTGCGTTGAACCAGCATGACACTGATATCTTCTAAATCAATATTTGGTTTGCTTTGAGGTAAGATTCCTTTCGCAACAGACTTCCATCCTTGCTTGTTGAGCTTGAGTAGAGTGAGGCACAAGTTAATCAAACCAAAGATAATTACAGCGACTGATAGTATGAAAAGGGGTAATTGGTTAGACATCTTTGACTGCACCTTTCTCTGAACCTTGGCGGGGTTTCTTTGTCACTCACCGAGAAGAGCTCCGACATAGAAGCCGGATGCACTCCAAGAACAGAATCCATTTTGAAGTTCTCCTGCTGCTCTTGAAGGTAGAGTAATAGCAAGTCCAACGATGAGAAGCCAAGAAATTGTCAAAGGTACGACCGCTACAAGACGCATATTCCAAATTGCAATAGTTCGTAACATAAAGACTAAATTGATGGAGCAAACACTAATTGAAAACGTTGCAGCTGTTGCAACAAGTGTGAGTTGACAATCATCGGTAATTGTTGCTGATTGATGTACAAAGACAGTGATAAAGGCTAAGGTGGCATAGCGAGATAAATAGTAAGCAACTGAATGACTGGTAGACAGAAATGACCTCCAATTTGTCTCTTTTAGCAGTCGATAGTCGAAGGGAAGAGTGACAAGTATCTCCCATGCCAAAGCGCCTAGCCAAAATGAACAAAAAACGAGTCTGAATGAAAGGAAGAAAAAGAAAAGGAAATGATAGTGTAAGAGATGGAAAAATCTACTCTTTCACGTTGTCTATTTTGAAAAGATGAGATTCGATCACTCACAGAACAAGAACCGCTTGTGCTGATTCAGTGTTCAGCCCTTGTATGGGTATAACACCGTAATGGCTGGCCCCAATCAGGGCAGCAGTACTGTTATCTGATGATCCAGCTACCTCGAGTGTCCTCATGACAAAGCGTACACTATCCGAGTTTCTTAATGAGCTGACATTCGGGGTTTGTTCTAGGAAGGTTGTTTTTTTCGCAAGCACAACTTTGTTGATGGTGAAAAGTGTGACAGATGTAGAGAGACGTCGATGATACAAAATACTCGAATTACAATGTCTATTGCTGCTGCTGCTGCTGCTGTCAGCGAGAAAAACGCTTATTCGAGTACAAGCTTTTATCGCGCCTTACAAATAGCAATGAGTGGCGCCGAGTTGAAAAGGTCCGTCGACGGCGCGCCTCAATGCTGGACGAGGACGAAGCAATAGAGAGGTGAAAAGATAGCGGAAGAGAAGCAAGATGGAAGACAAAGATAGAATGTATGTGAAGGAGTGATTCGACCCACTCCCCCCTTTCTTCGACAATCGTATAGTGGTAAAGAGGTGAGACCACACCACCTAACTTTTTAGTGAGTAAAAATCTCAGTAAATAAATTAGAAAAAATAGGAAATAAAATAAATTAAGAGATGCACTTACTCCCTTCTGCGACTTTAGTTGCTTCTGCTGCCATTCAGCTGCAAGAACCCGGCTGACTTCTTAAGCACCAAAATTAGATTAAATAAAATTATATAGTTAAAAATTGAAAAAAGGAAGGGTGGGGGGAGGGTAGAAAACAAGGAGATTAAGTCTAAAAAAAAAAAAAGAAAAGGAAAAAAAAGGGAGATATTCGAATCAATAATCAAAGTTAAGAAAGAGGGGGTGGCATAGATAACAAAGCATAAAGCAGTGCGCATGTCTGTGTTTCGAAAAATATGTTGAAATTGACCGCGGAGACATCCTAAAATGGCGGTAAATTTGAATTAGATGAATAAGAAATAAATTATCTGTTTAATACACTAATTGGGTGTGAATTAACATAAAATGTAATCAATCTAAGAAGCTACAATTAGTAGAATGACGAAATTGTATGTAGATTTTCTTTATTTTTTTTTTTTTTCCTCGACCACTCCAATGGTATTTATCGACTGACAGTTTTGTAATCGAACAAGCTAAAAGTAAAAGTCGGAATTTGGCCTGACTCTCAATGTGCCGAACGATCTATAAACCACTTTGTTTCTCACCTTGCATCTCAACCACTATAATTTTCCATTTTCCATTTTTTTTTTTTTAATTTCGGTCGTGCAGAGGAAAAGATTGTGGCAGAAAAAAAAAAAAAAGGAGAAAAAGAATAAAGGGAATTATTTCATTTAATTTTGTGCGTGCATATGACCCGAATTGAGTAAGCAAGGCAAGGATAAATGGAGGGAGAAGCTACTCTACTAAATTGCCAATCTACAGTATATAGTAACCTCCGGAGTAGAGTAACATTCTCCCATTACTTTGTCATTCAGCTCGTCCCGAAGAGCATTAGCGACTCTTGCTTTTTCTTGTCTATGCTACATCAAAAGCCATACTAGTCTCACCAACTTTTACTTTGACGCTTCTTTCTCCTACCCATTCAAATTTGACTAAATTCAACTTCTTTGCTTCCCCTTCAGGATCTACTACTATTCGGCCAAATTCAAAATTTTTATACGCCGTTGTTCCGGCGGTGGTCCTCCTTTCCGAGTTTCCGGCATTTGATCCACTAGTGTCATTATGAATATTGTTGTTTCTATTCGGTGATGTACTAGCGCCTCCTCCTCCTCCTCCTACTGACAAAAGTCCACCTTGCCGTGGAGCACCTCCAAAGTTCAAAAAAGCACTAAATCCTACACCAGTTTTCCAAACCTTGACCATCTTGTCTTTTAAACAAATGCTAATCAATCGTCTACCATCTTGTGAAAATGTTAATCCACTAAGACTATTTTGATGTGCTTCAATCACATATAATCTAGTAGAAGTTTTCAGATCGTACATGATGATTGCACCTTCAAATGTTCCAACAGCTAATCGTTGTAATTCTTTATGAAAAGCAATGGTAGGATATGTTGCAATTAATTCTGAAATAATAATTGTTGCTGATCGATGAACAACTGTACGAAGTGAAGTAATTGTTGGATCAAGTGATTTAACAACAGCTTCTGCCAATCTAGGTAAATTAGGATGTAAGATTAAAGGCTTTTTCCGTACCATGAGTGCTACTAATCTCATTGTTGCATTACAATGAGCTGGACTTTGAGCATGAAGAATATCCATACTAAGTGTAGTCATAAATAGTGGAGTATTATCCTCTGCAATTTTTAAAGTTGCTCGACGCGCCATTGCTCTATTTTCAAGAGTGATAGGAGATACTACTATTACTTCTTCTTTTGAATCAATATTTTTATTAGTACTTAGTCTAAAGAGATTTCTCATAATCTCCATAGCATCAAAGTAATGTTGAAAGATGGTGAAACCTCGATAGCATAAGAGGATAGCTGTTGATTGATGAAAAGGGTCGGCATCCTCTTGCATGAATAGAGTAATTGAATTTGACACTTCTTTCAGCATTGTTGGTGGTAACATAGTATACCTTTCTGTTGCAATTAAACCTAGTAATAGTAATGACTTATTACTATCTTCTTCTTGATCACCATTTCTTGAAGGTAATTTTGGTCTCCACTCTTCACATAATTTATCAACTTCGTCTGTAGTCATACTTTCCAAAGTAGTCGAAAAGAGAATTTGAGCAGCTTGTTGAATTTCACCAACAGCATCAGTGATATAATCTGTCAGCATAGCTAGACATGGTGTTTGAAATCTTTCACCAACAAGAAGAGGTACACTTCCTAGTAAAGTTAAAAGTTCAAGACTACTAGACTGTAATTCTTCAATATTACTAATAACAAAAAGCATTGCTGAAAGTGCCAAAAGTCTAGTTGTAGTGACAATAGGAGACATGGATAGTAGTGACTTTGGTGAACCATCAGGATGCATTGTCAAGGAAAGGTGACCCGACGATGAACTAATTCCAGAAGTAATCCACAAGGTTGGAAAAAGTTGACTTGTACCCAATATCTTTTTACAATACTCATCACCTTCTGCATCCAAACCGATTGGCATCAAGCTTTGCATCAAAGGTCGTAATGTATAAAGTGCTTTTTTTCCATTTGGTGAAGTCATTGAGATTGTTGTATTCTTGTTTGCAGCTAGTTGATCACCTGCTGGATCAATATCATCACCAATCTCTTCATCTTTTTCTACGAAAACGTTAGCACTTTTAAGAGGAATGACCATTCGACTAGCTGCTTCTATTGCTTTTCTCATGTTTGCCATCATTGTTCCTGCTGCTATATCGCGACTAGTAGGAACAGAAGCCAATACACCAGATGAGCCACGTTCAACTTTCATCTGTGATGGTCCCAAAATATACTGTGACCACCAACCTTTACCATCTTCAAGAAGTGCTATTGCTTGATCTAAACCAATGCTTCTCCTTAATTCCAACGATCTCATATCCCAAACTCTTGCACGAGAATCATCATAGATCAATAGTAATTCATCCACTCGTACTGCAAGCTTCACCAAAGGCACACCACGACCAGGTATCGTATACAGACTGTGAAAAGACGAGATTTTGGAGTCAGGCAACTTCAACTGTACAGGTAGACATTCTATGCACTTACTCTTGTAAACCATCAAGCAAAAACATGACCAGAGTTCCATCTGCACCAATACAAGCAAGGCAGCCATTCAATCGTAGTGTATTGTCTTCTTTCCCCAATATCACCATATCCACTATTGGACAGGCTAACAGTGACCTTTGGGATTGCTTTTTCAAGGTAGTAGCATCCCAAAATATAATGTCTCCTTCCTCTGTTCCACCCACGACATGCTTGGCTTGTGTCCTTGGATTGACTACTAATCGTAATAGACCTACAGTTCCTATGTGAGCTTGTGAGAGTGATGGTACTGGTAAATTTCCCGAGACGAGCTCAGCTAGAGAAGACATGACGAGATGGCCAGATGCTACATATTATGAAAAAAAGTATTAGAATATTGCTCTGATCATTTCCTCTTCCCTTTCACTCACACAAAGCTAAGACTATCCTCTCCATACTGTAAGGAAGCGAAGCAGTGACAGTTGCTACTCTCTGATCCTTCTCTCCTTCATCACCTTTCCATATTGCACGTCCGTTGCATTCAAGCTGTAATAAGTTATTGTCCAGTAAGGAGCAGCGAAATATAAAGTTAGAAGAGGCGGAGATTGTTTGAGTTGCACTCCCTTCCTCATGATAATGTTGTGAGACGAGTTCAAATTTACTGTTTCGTTTAATTTTGACTAGGATTGTCTTTGTCCTTGACTCTACAGTGATTGTATCCTTCCTACAAAGCACACTAAGAGGATCTACAATTTGCATTGTATCAAGTACTATCAAAGAATCAGCAATCTTCCGAAGTAAATACAACGATGAGCTTGACCAAGCCAGCAGGAAATCATCTTCTAAAATTCCGAGACCTCTGAATTTATCCTGCAAGCCTGCATTACCCAAATCAATCAAGTCCGAGTCCTTTTCTTCCGCAATAGAAGGAGCTCTTGATGTAGTATTGGATATACCCTCTCTTCGCAAAAAGGCAGAGGCTGAGCTGAGATGGCTTGGCTTGCTATGATCGACAGTAGGGACTGGCTTTGCTGGTGTCATTCGGATATGTTGAAGGATGATTTTATTTTTCAAAGTAATGTAGAACAATTCAATACTTTCCCCGTCGTTACTTGACCGAGCAACTGGGAGAATCAAGCTACTGCATTCTTGCAAGACTTGGACCAAGACAAGTGATCCATCTGATGCTTGAAGTATTGATATGCGCGAGTTTATATCATCATAGCAAAGGAATAGCTTCTGGCCTTGATCGCGCGGATTAATTGCTTGCATTGAACACAAACGACTGATGCCTAGGATGACATTCGACTCCACAGCTACCTTTCCCGGTTGAGTTGCATTTGAATTTGACCTTGACCTTGGTGCTGGTGAGTTTGTATTACTTCTCAAAGAGGCAAAAACGGCAAGAGCGCTTGAAGGGGTCGGTGAAGCAGTAACACTTGGCGCGGCTACACCTACTGGTTCCATCACTGTTGCTTTGGCTGTCATCACATTGAAGCTTTTAAGGTGCTTCGCATCTCGCAGACACCACAGAGTGTAATTACCATCTTCTTGTATTGATACAAGTTTGTCGGATCGTATCCTTTGTAATGCAATTAGTGGTGAATTTGAGGGGCACTGTAGGGTAGCGAGCACTTCTACTGCTTCTATAAAGCTATTTTTTTCCTTTATTTTTCTTTCGACATCATCTTCACACTCAGTATCCTGCGTCGTTGTTGAGCTTTCTCGGTGTCTTGTATTGATTGTAGTCGCATTCATCAATTTAGACAATCGAGCACGTTCATTTCCTTCATGCTCCGTCATTGAATTTTTGTCCCAGTGTTCAGAGGTTGTTGCTCCACTGGCAGCTCGCGATCTCCCACTGGTAGATATAGTCGTGGGTGATATTGGAAAATTTATCAACGATGTTCGTGAACTTTTGTGTGAGTCTCTTAGGCTACGTTTTTGATGTGGTGAAGAATAAGGTGTCGAAGTGCCACTATGATTTAGTGAGCTTGTATGTGAATGAGGATGAGTGTGCATTTGATTGTGATGACCCTGATGTTGATGAGAATGATTCAGACCCAAAGCTTCCATTACTCCTCCTACCACACTGTGATTTTCTTTCCCTGCATGCCATTGGGTCTCTAGGCTCTCTTCCGCATCAAAAGCGCTACTATTCCTCACTGCAGAAGCCGAAACATTTACATCTGAGGTTTCTGCAACAGCCGATGTAGGTGATCTAATCTCATCAACTTCTGTCCCCCTAAAAGTTGCATTCGTTACTGTTGGAGAGAGAATTGCCGATGATGAAAAACTACCTCGATCGGATGATTGAGTTTTACTGAGAGGAATGCTCGTCGAAATTGTATCATCTTTCTGCTTTTCGCCAAACAGCCAGATAGTACCGTTATAAAGTCCCAGTGCTACCATAGATCCTCCTCTTCTGCCACCTATTAGCTTGCTTGAGGATGCGCCCTTAAGATCCACCCTTGAGTCCATCCCAATACTCTTTCCATTCTCATCAGCAACCGAAATATGTAAAGGAGATGTAGTATTATCTGGTGTTGGCGACCGAGAAGAGCTCTCCTCTCCATTTTCCTGCAGCAGATCATCATTCCAAACTTCCATGCAGGTGACCCATTTCTTGACATTGTCATCTGGCCACTCCTCATCAAAGCCTTGCTCGACTTCCTTAGTGGGACTAGGGTAGTCTGACCTGTGCCATTTATTTTGCCAATCCTTTGGAACACTAGGCCCACTTATAGCATGTCGAGATGAGGAGGCAAAATGCAATGGTACACTTAAAGGTGTAAATGTAGTCATACCTGATGCTCTTTATGGAAGCTGAGAAGACTTTACTATAGAGGAATGATCATCGTAATGGTTGTAGTGTCCAAAAAGACGCAAAAGTATCAAGACGAAAAAGATTAACAGGTTTTAATTGATCTTGGCGTGCACGGGCCCAAAGTGGGCCATTATTTCTTCCTTCTCTACCTTTCTCCTCTTCTAGTCTTTGCTACGACGGTACTTTAGCTCATTCTCAATCTCAGCACTTCAAAATGTCTGCACATGCAATTGCTAGCAGTCATTCGCATGAAGGTAAGACATGTACTGCGTCGCACTAATCAGCATAAGATTCTGACAAATCTCTTTCTTCTACAGCTCGCACTTCATCAGTAATTGACCCTTCAGTGTACACAGCAAGTAACAGCATGACCTTGATTGAGAGCATGATTCCACGTAAGTAAACATTCTTAGCTCCACGGTTTGAGTCCCTATATTCACAGCTAATTATATTCTACAGACCTTACATTCACCGAATTCAACAACGACATTGCATTCTCAGTGGGACAGGCAATTCGAGAAAATTACTTTAATATTAAAGCAAATACTGGCATATTAATTTCTATTAAACTTTTCAGTGGCTTGACTTTGTTCCAGTCTGCCTGTGGCGAGAACGTCAATCCGACCAACGAAGACTGGGTTCGAAGAAAGTATAACACTGGTAAGATCAAATGTCACCCTCTTTGGATTTGATTTTATGCTAATTTATATACTAATCGCAACCTTTAAACAGTAAAGGATTTTGGTATGCCATCATTTCTCAAAGGTAAAGAGCTCGAAAAGAAAGGAAGAGATATTAATTCTCTAGGTCCAGATTATGCTGCTCATGGAGGAGGGTATCCCATCATCATCAGGGTGAGTATTATCTGCCAACCTTTGATTCATATTCTTTACTGATCGAGTCATCTTTTCTTTAGTCTGTTGGCCCAATAGGTGAGAGCTGCTTTACTGCTTCCTACTATTGCGAAAGCACTACTCTGACATTCTTGATGTACAGGTGCAATCATCGTTTCTGGTCTTGCTCAAGAGATGGATCACGCCCTCATTGTAGAGTCATTACGAAGGTTTGTAGGAGAGATCCCAGGACAATCATAAAGAACTTGCTATGGAATTCTTCTACACGATGAATTAGGGTAAAAAAATATAAAGTCATTGTACAAGATAATGTCGAAGTGGATCAATTTCTTTTCTCACTTCCAGCAAATCCCATCAAAGCTCTCTTGACTCCGCTCAGCTCATTCAGGATTTCAAAACCGCTGCTTCTTCCCCAGACAACTGCTTGACTCCAAATGTTTCCTATGATACCATTACGAGAATCGCCAGGTGGAGGAGTGACAAATAGCCAATGAAGATGATCGACTGCGCTAAGCATGGCTTGATTGGCTAAGTAGCGATCTTTTGGATATGAACTGAGAGAAAGATGGCTGCCGAGATCTCCTCCAACTTCAACAGCTCTGATGATGGACAAAGAAAGCGAACGTGAGTCGGCTAAACCTAAATTGAGACCTTGACCAGCAAGGGGATGAATTGTGTGTGCTGCATCACCTATTAGAACAGTTCTACCACGAACTAGTCGATTGCCTTGATCGTCACCACCAGTGGCAGCTGTAATTATACGCTCCAGCACAGCAGATGGCTGAATTGCTCCTGCTCCCGACTCAGCGAATGTGGTCTTGAGCAGTGATGAACCAAGATAACACTCGGCATGTGACAACTTCAGGGGGAAGGCTCCAACACTCTGTGATTCGATAGATGATACTGGAACAGGGACCTGACCTTCTGAAGGCATCTCTGTTGCATTCATTAGTTCTTCCTGTATCATGTTGTAAATCCATTCATAATCGTGATTTTCAACTTTGTGATTAGCCACCAGCCTTTTCAGTATGGCATCCAGGCTAGCCCACGGTAATCTAAAGGCAGCAGTAATTAGATGCGCAAATGGAGGTACGCCCTGGAAATCTGCAGCCTCTGCCACCTTCTGCATCGAATTTATTGCCTTTGCTACATCTGGTGGCAGTGTCCAAACTAGAGAAGCACAGTCATTAGAGAGCTGCAATGGTATGATGAATAAGACTTGCTGTTCAGGTGAGTGACAACACGAAAAACAAAAAAAAACTCACTGGAAGCCATGCTATCGTACCGGTAGGTAAAAATCTCTGATATGCTGTTCGCTCCCCTACCTTTAGTCCATTAGTCCGCATGGTAGCGACTAGTCCCATTCTACCGTACTCCCAACCAGTTGCTTTGATACCTGCATAATTGCGGACTGGTGAGTTGTTCCCGTCTGCTCCTACAAGTAGTCTTGATTTGAGAGGAATACTACTTGCACTATGACGCAATACTGGCCAAGATTCAACATGAGAGGTCGAGTTTGGAGAGCTGCCTATTGACTCTTCTCCTTCTGCTTCGATTGCTTCGACTTTACTAGAATCTATAATTTGTATTCGTACTCCTTTTTTTTTTAGATCTTCAACATGACGAAGCATGGCTTGTTGTAAATTACTGATCTCTACCATGGTTCCCATCCTATTTGACTTTGGAGTGGGAACATCAAATTGCAGGACAGCACCTGATATGCCATCAGTTACTAACATCGAGTGAACTGGACCCAATTGTGAGTGAGCAAGATATGGCGTTACACCGATCTTGTCTAACCAAAGTCGATTTTCTTCTGTCAAATAAATAACCCTATTCTCCCATTGTTGTGCTTTCCCTCCGTCTCCCTCTTCTCTTGCCTTTGCCCACCCTCGAGCCTTAGAGAGGGAAGACCCTTCAATTAGAGTTATAGACGCCCCAGAAGATTGAAAGGCATCATTAGAGGCAAGTGAAGATGCCAAAGCCATTCCTACAACACCTCCTCCGACAATCGTGATATCAGAGAAGTCAGTGTGGTTAATCGAGACATGTTCAATCTTACTGTCCCGTAGAGATGCTTGGCGAGGAATGGAGCTACTTGAGTAAAGACGACTATTTGAGGGTAGGAAACGAGGTTTAGGAAGTGGCGAGATGCGAGAGGTTGAGGCAACTGGTTCAGCCTTTATATAGTAGCACAACTCTCGACAGCCGAGCCTTTGGACTTGTTCATAAGAGGCCTTGAAGCCTCCTCTTCTGATCATGACTTAATGAAGCTAGAAAAGAAAGCAACAAGTAATTCAAACGATTATGATGTAAGGAAGTCAAAATTAAAGCTCTCGAACAATAAAAATAAATTGTCTTGCTGACTGACGCGTGCTTCTTAATTACTCATGGAACTCCCACAAATGGCAGCGAGTTAATGGATTCATGCGCCTTGACCAAGAAATCAAAGTAGAGATTGAGTGATTCAAGAGACTTTATCAAGTAGATGAATCATACAAACAATCAGAGGGAAAGATAGAGGAAAATCAATGCTCATAAATTTAGCATGAAATTGGATCCTTTTCACTTCCATAAAAGCCATTCACAATCACATGGGGGCGTCGACTTTTGCATTCGTCAGCCGTTCTTGCACAATCAGCCGGTATTGCGTTCCTACTGTAGAAAAGAAAATTTATTGAAAGGTTTCAGTCCATGGCAATAGTTGAATTATTAAACAAACAATCTTTTTTTTTATAAATATATTACGTACCCGTATGACGGTAATTGACAACATACTTCACGTTCTCCGCTGCATTTATCTCGATTCATTCCACAGAGTGACTTTTGGACTACTTGCCAATTTCTTGATGCGCTGCAGACTCCCGGTGAATCAATGTTGCCACATCCTACATATAGTAAGTTGGAACTGAAAGTAAATAGTTAAAATTATAACAAAGTGAGCTTTACTGTAGATACTTTTCGATTCTATTCAAACTCACGCTCTACCCCCAGGGCCGAATTGTTGACAACACACCTGACCAGGACGACAAAATTGAGTGCTAAAAGCAACGACACTGATTACTTGAAGGCAACAAAGGAGAATAATAGCTGATAATGTGGGAAAGAACATCTTGAAGAGTATTTGCTTCTTCTGTAAAACTTATAGTGCTTCTACTCGAGTTCAAACTATAATCAGTAGTAGAAAGGGAGACAGTAAAAGGAAATGATATCGAGCTCAATGGGAAATACGAATAACTGCTGAAGCTGGCTATCTATATACGTTTGCACTTGAGTCAAAGAAATACCAATTTACTTTGTGACTTGAATGTTTGAAAGCCGAAATAAAGATTTAACTTGCCCCCTTTCTTGGCTTGAAGGCTTTCTCAGTAAACTTGAGCTCAGTCTACACCCCGACTCAGACTCGAGAGAATTGGTGCCTTGACTGTCAGTAAAACAGTTCAATAATATCGCATCACAAAAAAGCCACCAATGCCCGACTGAGAAAAAAAGTGGAATTTATCAGCCACATCTATACTACTATATACTACGCGACACTCTGTGAAATGGCCCTATTCATCTAGTATACTAATATTATAACAATGGTATTGAAGTACGCAAAGAAGATACTACTACAATATTTAAAAGTCTTACGAAATTTCCTTCTCCAAATCTTTTGTCTCTTTGCCCTGCCCATTAATGCCATTGTTGTCAGCGGCCTGCGCTTGTTGACGTAGTGCAGCTGCCATTCGATCTTCTTCAAGTTGCATCTCCTTGGCCAACGCCATAGCAGCATGACTATTGCTTCGGATTACTGAACCCTTCCATCGAAGAATGAAGGGTAGGATACCAAGGACTGTAGCCACACAAGCCAATACAGTAGAAGCATAAGAGTAACCCATCTTGGTGTACATGGTCTTTGCAAAGAGAGCTGTAAAAAAAGGAAAGGTGTTAAAGACAGCTCAAAACAATAGTTCAAAATTTTAAACTTACGAAAGAAGGCAGCCATTGAATTTCGAAAGCATGATTGAGCGGCAAGAGCTGAAGAAGCGTATCGCTCATAAGAGTCACTCAAATAGGTATAAGCTGACAAGAAAATGGAAAAGATGCCAAAGTTGAGAATGATCAAACCAATGCAAGGTACTGGCCAGGGAATAGAGGGCTAAAATAAAGATGGAATCAGCATCGGACTCTCTAGAGAAGACGAAATCACTCTATCGTGTTGTGCACTAACCAGTCCTGTCCATGCAAAGATGAAAGCACCAATAGGAAAGAGGAAAGCTCCATAGGAACAAGCATATAGACGACTCTCAGGTGGTGCTTTGCCATCGTGACTTCTGCGCTGATCTAGTCGAAATTTGCGCTCTTGAAAAAAAATGTTGAACAGTAAACCAAAGAAGACTCCGATAAATGTACAAAGTTGAGGTGAATTCTGTTTTCCAGTATTCCAACCATATTGAGCAAAGACCAAGGGTATAGCACTAAGTAAAAGATATGAACAAGCCCAAGCGAAACCTATCCAAAGAGAGTAAAAAATAATGATTGGTTCTGTAAAGAGGTAAATGATTGGACGAACAAGTGAAGTTCGAGCTACGTCGCGAAATGAATTTTTATTATCGTCTTCCTTTGTACGATGTTCAATGCCTGTCTCTTTTGTTAGTCGCTTTGCTCGATTAGAGAGAAGAATATCACCTCGAACTTCCTTTAAGAATAGAATGAAGCAGAGAAAAGAGACACCACATGCAATCATCTAGAGGGGGGGGGGATGCAAGTTTACTTAGCTTCCTCTCTACTATACAGCCAACAACTATTCACGCTCTCTCACCTGTACCCAAAAAATCCAACGCCATGATAGCTTATATGCAATCCATGAAGCATACACTGGTCCAAAGGATTGTGCCTAGACGATAAAAAAGTTCTTTAAGTCGTATGTTTCCGGCTAGAAAGTTTTTTTTTTATTGTGGTCAACTTACCATAAAGATACTCAAACCATATGTACTCAAGACAAAACCTCGTTGAGAAGCAGAAAACATATCGGCAAAGTATCCTCCACTCATGGAGTTACCTACAGATCCAAAACAACCTTGCAAAAATCGAGTGATTACAATGCAAGGTACATTTGGAGCTAAAGCTTGACCAAGGAAGAGGACAAGATTGCTAAGAATTGGAGGGGCGGTAAATTAGGAAAGATCAAAGACTTGACAATCTTTTACTATACTCACCAGAAAGCAGACACCATCATGACAGGATAGCGACCATAACTCTCAGAAAAAGGTGCCAAGAACATGGGTGCAAAAGCAATTCCAAGTAAATAGACTGTGATCCCTGATTCGTATGCAGCAAATCCGACAGGACCTAAATCTTGATTGACGCCACTGTAGGCAAGACCGTACCCACTAGACATGCAGGCTTAAGAGTACATTGAAGGTGAATTTTGATGTGTTGTGTGCTAGCCACTCTTCAGTTTCAACTTACCACTAGTAAAGCTAAATGTCATGACAGTTAAAGCTGAACGCCATTTAAGCCAAGTAGGCCAGTTCTTTGGATTTTCTGGATCATTTGGTTCCCAAGTAATGTAAATGACACCTTTCTTTGGTGATTGAGCAGTGTCGATAAAGGTGGCGTCTGCTGTGTCTGTGTTGATACCTGCAGTCTTTTGACATGCGCCTACTTCACTTGAGCCAACGCTGATTTGAGCGGGAGTAGAATAACCAGACGACATGTTTAAAAAGGCTACGCAAGTACTTGCCAATGGTAGGGTCGAGATTATAGAAAGCTTTTTGTCAAGATGTACATTTTGAGGCTTTTGGGGTGTGTATATGTGTGTGTGTGATCTTATTAAATTGTACACTGGACCAATTGGGGGAAATTAGTTGCAGTGTCGAGCCGAGAGTATGGAGCCCCACGGCATATCAAGTAGTGAAGGAGGAGAGAAAAAAACAATTGGTCGAACTTTTCTTCTTTGCAAACCTCTCCTCGCCTACTTGCCAGGTCCCAAAAATTTAATTTTTCTTTACTCGAGAATGCGCCAACTAAGGAGGTACTGGTCCTCTCTGCTTCTATGCCTTTACGCTTTAGGCTTTCCTCATTACGTTGCAATCAGAGATAAGTCATTTCCCTTTGGTCGGTACATACGGCGACTTTTTCAATGGTATAGATGCACAAAGATAGAAAGAGTTCCGACATTATTCATCTGTACCTGTCTGTTCATTTTTGATCTTCCAAATTTCGCGCTACATTAGGAGCTTTTGCCGAAAATTGCTCTTGACCAGTGCAATAAAAGGTGATGGAGAGGAAGATAATTGTTCCGGTCGGATCAGAGATCTTCCCGTACCTTTCGGCCGGTAAATTGCCCTCATCTCCGAGCTCGGAGGATGATGGTTTTCATCAAGTTAAGCTTAAAGAAGAAACGCGGTGATAGAAAGAAGGAGTGAGCAAATCATTCTGACTATCTATCAAGCTATCTTATTGTGATGTCACGGAAGGAGAGAGAGGGGATGTAGACAGAAGGGAAGATTGTAATTGTCTTGATCTGTTGTACTCTTGTGGTCGTTAGCGTCTAATATCGACGCGCCTGTCATTTTTTTTTTCTTATTTTAAACTTGTTCGATTTACATCTTCACACCTTGCTTTTTTTTTTTTTTGACTTTTCATTAAGTATACCCTATCAGCTCGCGGTGATGGAGAGAGAAAGGGACCGGAGTTCTACGAGGATGGACAGGTCTATTGAAGATCTGACAGCTTCTGCTCCATCGCTGCTGCTCATGGGAATGCGAGGAGCAGGAAAGACCACTCTTGGTAAATTGGCAGCAGAACACCTCAAAGTACCCTTTATAGATGCTGATGAACTCTTTATGGAGAGACACGCACCTCATAGCGCTAAAACATTTGTAGCCGAACATGGCTGGCCTGCTTTTCGAAGCGAGGAGACAAAACTATTGATTGAAATTTTGGGACAAATTCAGCAGGAAGGCAAACCAATGGTAGTAAGTTTGGGTGGTGGTATAGTGGAAGAAGAAATTAATAGAAAGCTGCTCAAAGATAGTTGGACTGGAGAGAGGAGCGGTCAATTTGACAGGAGCAAAAGGATGGCAGTGGTTCATATTTTCAGAGAGGTGGAAAATGTACTGTTGGATGGTAGAGGCATGCCTAGTTGGGGTGCAGTCAGTGGAGCAGAAGTATGGGAGCGTAGGAGGCCCTGGTTTAGAGAAAGCTGTGAGTGCTTGTATGTAAAAGGAGATGCAGACTGGCAACTAATTCAATATATATTTTGCAGCATCACACGAGTTTGTTAATTTTACCGATCATGACTACCTACAATTTACCAATCCAGAATCATCTCGAGCGGCAAGGCTTCGGTTTGAAGCTGTTGAACGTGATTTCGTTCTCTTTCTGATCCGTCTACTTACAGTCTATGAACCGTTACCTTCTCGATTTGAACCTTCCAAGAAGGAAAGGAGCTACTTGGCTACTTTTCCGTTCAGCGATCTACATCCTCATGTCAAAAAATTGCGGATCCTCACTTTGGGAGCAGATGCAGTGGAGTTAAGAGCTGATCTTCTCAGAGATCCCTCTGCAAGAAGTACAAAAATTATAGAAGCATACGAGAACCCTTCGCTTTCCTATCTATCAGAACAAGTTGCACTTATACGTCGTCATTTACCTGGCTTTCCACTGGTCTTTACTCTGCGAACTCCTGCCCAAGGAGGTCGATACCCATACCCAGCAGACGCACCAGCAGGCGCTCTATTCAAATCACTCCATCACGCTCTTAAATTAGGATGTGATATGATCGACATTGAAATGGGACTCGATAGAGCTTTCACCAAGAAGCTCGTTGAAGATGCCAAAGAGAGAAATATATCTGTTCTTATATCTTGGCGTGATACAGCTCCTCCAAACAAAGGCGGCTTTAGTTGGTCCAGTGGAGAAGCAAGATCACTTTATGATGAGGCAAGAGCAATGGGAGCAGATGTTGTCAAGATTGTTGGAACAGCTGGTCAAGTCTCGGATAATTTTGCTCTACGTGTCTTTGCAGCAAGCATTGAAGATCAAGATGATGATGATGATGATGATAATGAAGAGGAAGGGGAAGCAGACAACGTTAGTACTGCTACTATAGCTACCCGACCTGCATTAAGTGCTTATAACATGGGTTACAAGGGACGAATTAGTCGATTTCTTAACGGTACCTTGGCTTCTGTCACACATGATCTGGCCAAACAATTGACTGGAAAGGGTATCATTGGTAATCCTTCCATGACTTTTAGTGAAATTCAAAAAGCTCTTCATCTCAGCGGTTTACAAGAGAAAGCTGCTTTCATACATCTTTGCAGTGGTCAAGACACAGTTGCAATGGAACGAGATTGGTTGAGCATCATGTATCGAGATTGGTTTGATGTCATGGGCTTGCCCTTTTCGATGGAGACAAGCGTCACATGGAATAAAAAGTTGATTGATGTCGTAAGTGAATATGATGGAAGAAATGGTGATTTGCATGGTATTTTAGTGGGAGAGGGAGTCAATGTAGCAAATGAAGTAATTGGAGATGAAAATGTTCGAGTGACTGGTTACTGTGATACTGTCATTATTGCACAAGATGGCAGCCTATTGGGGTTCAACAAGCTGGTCGAAGGTTTGAGCTATCTCATTCAGAGCTCCATCTCACCTTCTATCCATCTAAATAAAAATTCATCGGCCGTAGTTTTGGCGTGGGATTCATCAACTTCATTTGCTAAATCAGCTCAACAAGCTATTCAATTGTTGGGTCTAGACGATGTAGTCGTCATTGTACCTTCAATAGTGCCTCTTCCACTCTTAGGAAAGCCAACGATCATTATTGACACTTGTGAAGAAAGTGTGCAAGTACCGCTGAGTGCATATCATGAGCTACTTGCAGGTGAAGATGGAGGTGAGCTTTTTATTTGTTCAAGCGGAGTGGATCTTGATGCTGATCATGATCATCTCCTCTCACAGGACTTTACGTAGACCTCTTTCTAAATGAAAAAGCAAAGAGAACAGTTCGAGAAGAACAATTCAAAGAAAAAGGCTGGCGTTACCTGGGTGGAGATGCTGTAGCGCAACAAACACATTCTCTTCGCTTTTGGCACTTTACTGGTCGTAGAGCGCCTATAGTCTAAATCTCACATCTACACAAATGATTGATGAGGTGACACCGGAAAGAATTGTAATTTTATTCCTTTTGTAGTAGTAATGAAAGACCTAAACCACCAAGCAGCAGATATTTGAGCTTTGGGTAGTCGTTAAGAGCAATAGTGACATAGCCCACGTACGGCATATATCTGTAGAGTAAATCAATAAGTACAATATAACATAGAAGCTAGCCAAGGTGCCAACTCACCCTCGCACTTTGCCAACAATGTTACGCCGCCTCATCCATCTCGAACCATTGTAAAGCCCCAGATCATCTGCATCGTTGTTGTCTCCCTTTGTCAAGATCAATTGCTCGTTTGTAGTGATTCTGAAAAGAGAATGAGGGGGATGAAATCATATACTCTCTTTTTCAGAAGAAGAGTGTCAACTCACTCATCATGTACTTCAATGACCCGATGAACAATAGGAATTTCGGCACCTGGAACTTTATAGACTGTGATATCACCCACTCGAAGTTGAGTACTGGGCATTGAAAGAAAGAGGAGATCTCCTCTGTAGAAAGCTGGCTCCATTGATCCGCTCAATACTACTACAACTGGTGACTCTGTATCTGTCAAGACTGACAATCCTTTCCACATGCATAGAGCTGTCGCAATGACACTGACGAAATTGAGAGCTTGGAGTAAAGCTGGCCTGAGGCTCATGGTCTGAAACGATGACAGCATGATGATTCAGGAGCTAAATTGTCTTGATGGGTGTAGTTGTGGTACAGCGAAGCATCGAACCAAGCGCGGCCATTAATTACTCTGTACTTTAATCAAACCTATAGCGCCTCTTTGACACCAACTGTTGGACTCGGAAAGAATCTTCACGTGAATATAGTGACCTTTATTTTTTTTTTTGGGTCAAATCTAGAAGACTCGACCCACCACCACCCACCATCATCAGTAAGAGAGAAGGTCTATACTTAGACTTCTGCCAATCTTCGATGGAAATACAGGCACAATCGTCTTCCAATGCTCAGGAATCCCAAATTGAGGTCTCAATAGTACAGGGCGAGGCATTTGTTTGGTCAGCTGCATCAGTCGCAATCCTACGTCGTAAATATGGCATAGTTGGCCTCTTGACCGGAAGTTTACCACTTATTCCACAACAAAATGCTTTCTTGGGTGTACCGCTACAGCTATTTGAAGAGGAAGTGGTATATCTTATGCGAAGGAGAGCAGTTGTATTGGTTGACGATGCAAAGGCACACAATGTAGAAAATTTGAAAGAAGGTGAGCTAGATGAGTGGCATCAGCAACGAATCGATTATATCTTGGACAGGCGGAGAGCAGCAGCAGAAGAAAGCAGAGATAACAAAGAAAAGAACAAGAAGCAATTTGGCATGTCCGAGACAGCCAAGGAAAAGAAAAAGGCAAGAGAGGAAAGAAAGAGCAATAGCATGAAGGCTGCTGTTGATGAAGATGGAGAAGAAAGCATCTTTCACTACGAGCCTCCCAAGCAGCTAGAGTTAGAGAAAGACTTGAGGGACGTTTCACATCTCATCAAAATACCCGCTTCTTCAGCTGATCTTCAGTGGTATCAAATTGAAATTGGAAAGAATGCTTTTGACTCTCTTTCGTCAGCAGCTCACGCTGGTTTATGGAGATATCCTGAAAATGCTTATCAGCGAGCCAAGTGTGCTGCCTTTGAAGCATTAAAGCAGAAAGGATATTACATGGGAAAGGGTCTACGTTTTGGTGGAGACTTTGTAGTATATCCAGGTGAGCGGAGGAGAAGAGAGCAATAGTAGCGATTTGTAACTCATAAACCTTTCTTCCTACATTGCAGGTGATCCCCTCCGCTACCACTCTCACTTTACTGCCACAGTACAAACAACACCTCAATCACTCATAAGCGCTCATGAGATCATTGCTGCCGGTCGTCTTGGAACAGCAGTCAAGAAAGCTCACTTGCTTTGCTCAGTCCGAACTTCAATCGGAGCCGAAAATGAGGGTGTAGAGGCAGCTTGGCAGAGGAAGATCGATGGTCAAGAAGATTCATTAGAGCAGAGTTGGGGAGAAGTTGACTTTATCAGTCTCACTTGGGCAGGTTTCGGTGTATAGTATGGCATATCATGTACCTCTTTTTGTATTTCTAGTAAATGCTCATATCTATATTTATTCCATTACCACTACTTTCAAGTCGCGAACCTTTCCTCCACACCAACACATCAAGCCTTTTCTTTCTTTTCCTCTGCTTTTTTCACCATCACATACGCGGCGCTGTCTATGAGAGTAGTGAGAGCTGCTACACCACACTTGCGGCAATACTCCATGAATGTATCAGCTTCTGCAAAGCCTAGTGCTCGATTTCACACCTTTGACGTCTCCTCGCAGGTATTTTTGGAGAGGAAGCATACCTTCGGGATAGTCAATCTAAAACCAATTGTGCCACTTCATGTCCTGATTATACCTCGCAAAGAGTACAAGAGGCTGGCAAACGTTCCTAAAGAAGAGCTCGATGAATTGTTCGAAAGTGTACAATTTGTTTCAGGAGAGATACAAAACCTAGTAGGAGCTACTGCTTGTACCATTAGCATTCAAGATGGAGCAGATGCTGTAAGTCGCTTAAATGAGAATTGGGCATTCAAAATTTGTTAATGACAGAATCACCTTGTTTCAGGGCCAGTCTGTTCCTCATCTTCACGTTCATATCCTTCCAAGAAAGAAAGGTGACATTACTCCCAACGATCTCATCTATCAGCATCTAGAGAGTTTTGGACTTGGATTAAAAGGTAATTTAGAGAAAATGCAGAGCGGCAATCAAACCAAAGGACTCGCTCCTGATGCAGAAGAGGACAGGAAAAGTCGTAGTTTAAAACAGATGCAGGATGAAGCAGATTGGTTGCGAGATAAATTATCATCATAGACTTTACAGAGTCTCACTGCATTACTTCTTCACCAGCATGTCGGCCAGAGTCACTCTCAAATACACGTGATTACAACTCGCCGATTTCAGATTTCTCTGCAATGACGCGTATCAATAAGACGCTAATTGAGAAGAACACAAGATGTAAATGAAGCCCCTGAGAGCATCAAAAGGAACTCCATCGAACATTTTAGGGGATCGAAAATCGTATTGGGGCCATCTGTGCAAGGCCAATCTGAGAGATGGAGACTAGCCAGTGTCTACGACTTTATGAGTTTGCAACAAGCTAAATTATTTACCTAAATAATTCGGTCAAGTAACTTAAGAGAATCAGGTGCTGCCGAAAATTTAAAGGGGTAGATTTCTGTCCAACTATAGCGCGTTTGTGTATCTCTTTTGAAATTTAATGCCCCTTTTACAAGAAGAGAGTAGACTAGCCCTCCTTCTACCTTAAACCATCATTATTCAAACAAAGGGTCAATCCCTACCCTCAAGTTTTTCGCAATGTCAAGCCCACATCGTAGGTCAGCACCTCCCACGGAACCTGACTTGGACTACCAATACATATATAATCAACAGAATGAGGAAATGAATTACCAAGCTGATGGTCATCACTTACACTTGAATATGGAAGAACCGGTACATGGACATGCTCCTCAATTGAGTCAATCGTTTTACCATGAAGCAGCAGCTGCCCTTGCCAATGTGAACACTCCAGCACCTACAGATGCAACCATGTCACCAACTGCAACACCGGCAGCAACAGCAGCTTTAAATGCTTACTTGCCAACACTTCTACAGAGCCCATATGAGACTGATGATGTCGCAGCTCCAGTTCCATCATACCACACAGATGTATCACCAGCACCAAATCCATATGAAGGTGTTCAGTCACCTTACGAGCCACAGCTTCATCAAGACGGGTATGGCGAAGAGGACGTAGGCGGAGGATATGACTACGCACAAGGCTACTCCCAACCAGGAGCACAAGACTACGAGCATGAATATATGACTCAACATCAGCAAGGCCAGAGAGGGTCTCCTGACAGTGATTATGACGACAAGGTAGAGCTACAACATACTCCTATGAACCTGCCATACGGCCAAGTTGTTGACGATGATGCAACCTATCATGGCCATGAATATGGAATGAAAGAAGCAGATTCTGCCAGTTTTAAAGAAGTACATGATACTTACTACAATAATTACCAAGGTCCCGGTATGCAAGGAGCAGAAACGATGCATTTTGGGCCTGCACCAGCTAGAGGAGCACAACTTCGAAGGCACAAAACGAAAAAGAATGTCAAATTGACTCAAGGTAACCTCATCCTTGATTGTCCAGTTCCCACAAAACTACAGAGCTTCTTGAGTCGAAGAGGAGACGATGAATTCTTAAGCATGAGGTATACTGCAGCAACATGTGAAGCTGATGACTTTTCAACTTCCAATTTCAATCTTCGGCCAGCTCTACTTAATCGTCACACTGAGATTTTCATCGCTATCACCTTGTACAATGAAGATGAGATCTTATTTACTAGAACCTTGCATGGAGTCATGAAGAATATTGCTCATCTATGTTCGCGGCACAAGAGTCGTACTTGGGGTCCTGAAGGATGGAAAAAGGTAGTTGTATGTATCGTTGCCGATGGTAGAAAAAAAGTTCATCCACGAGTTTTGGATGTTTTAGCTTCATTGGGTGTATATCAAGAAGGTGTTGCCAAGAATATGGTCAATGGCAAGCAGGTTCATGCACACATCTACGAGTATACTACTCAACTATCAATAGATTCCAATTTGCAATTCAAGGGTGCCGAAAGGGGACTGGTACCGATGCAAATCATCTTTTGTATGAAGGAAAGAAATTTAAAGAAAATCAACTCACACCGATGGTTCTTTAATGCATTTGGGCCCATCTTACAACCAAATATCTGCATCTTGCTGGATGCAGGTACTAGACCAGAAAACAAATCAATTTATTACCTTTGGAAGACGTTTGATCTCAATTCAAACGTTGGTGGTGCCTGTGGTGAAATTTGTGCAGATGTCAAGGGAAAGTGGGGAATGGGACCCGCTCTAATTAATCCATTGGTGGCTGCACAAAATTTTGAATACAAGATTAGTAATATCCTCGACAAGACAACTGAAAGTATTGCAGGTTATATTTCTGTTTTACCTGGTGCCTTTTCAGCTTACCGTTACATTGCTCTTCAAAATGATGATATGGGACTGGGTCCTCTAGCTTCTTACTTCAAGGGAGAAACTATGCATGGTGCAGAAGCAGACATTTTCACATCCAACATGTATCTTGCCGAAGATCGGATTCTTTGCTTTGAATTGGCTGCCAAAAGGAATGAAAGCTGGGTTTTGCGTTATGTCAAGAGTGCGAGAGGGGTAACAGATGTACCTGATAGAATGCCAGAATTCATCAGTCAAAGAAGGAGATGGCTCAACGGTAGTTTTTTTGCAGCCGTATATGCCTTGACGCATACGAGTCAATTCATGCACAGTGGACATGGTGTATGGCGAAAGACTATGCTGTTCATTGAAAGCTTTTACAGCTTGATCAACCTTCTCTTTGCCTGGTTTAGTTTGGGTAACTATTACATCTTTTTCCGTATCCTTTGCGAATCGCTCGAGAGTCCCGTTTTTGGACTCAAGGGAATCGCTGTTTGGAACACATTTGTCCAGTACATCTATCTTGGAACAACTATTGGTTGCTTTATTTTGGCACTTGGTAATCGACCTCAAGGAAGTGCAAAGAAATATTTGACAGTGGCTTGCATTTATGCTTGCTTGACTGCTTATATGATGATTGCAGCTGTATTCTGCTTGGTCAAGGCAGTCAAGAATGCTCAACATAATGCAATTTACAGTCAAATGGTCTTTTCCGTCTTGGCAACATATGGTGTTTACTTTATGTCAAGTATTATTGCCATGGATCCTCTACATTTACTCACCAGTTTCCTTCAGTACTTGCTTCTGTCGCCCAGTTACATCAACATTCTCAACACATATGCCTTCTGTAATTTACATGACTTTAGTTGGGGTACAAAGGGCTCAACAACTGCTGAGAACGACCTTGGAACAGTCACTAGTACCAGCCAAACTGGTATTGTCGAAGTTGTACTTCCAACAACGCAAGCTGACATTGACTCCCTTTATGATCAATCTCTTAATAATCTTCGAACGCGACCAATGATTGTTAAAGGCCAAGAAGGAAGTGACGAAAAGGAATTGCGAAGATTGGACTTTTATCGAAATATTCGAACTGATGTTTTGTTGGCTTGGGTACTTAGTAATGGTGTTCTGGCTGCTTTGATCCTTGGAGGTGACAATACTAGTACATTTGATCCTGGCAGTGGCACGACAAGGAGTAAGGTGTACATGGGTGAGTGAAATAATAATGAAGATAGATGATAGGAGCAGTACTCTGATGACGACTTGATCCTTACAGTTGTTATCCTCGTATTTGTGGGAGGCATGGCTTGCATACGATTTGCAGGCAGTTCAATTTTCATGCTCATGCGACTCATCGCTGGGTAAACAGGAGAAATAGAAGGAAAATAGACATTTACAAGACAGATATTTCAGCATAAATTAACGAAATCAAAGCTCATTTAGCTTTTTAATGACCCTCCCCCCCCCTTCCCAAACATACATCTCTTCTCACCTCTCTGCTTCTTTCTCGCCTCTTTTGCTCTTTGCTGAGGACTATCTATGTACTCGACTTGAAACCTTGCTGACCCGAATCGCAATCATATGTACTAGTACAAATACGTCAGTAGGAAAAGAGAGAGAGAGAGACAGAGAGTCCTTTGGGTCGCCTTCGTTGATGTATTGGGGGGCGCGAAAGTAGACACGTGGATTATTCGATCATCATTAGAGAAGTAATTAAAAAAAAAAAAAGAAAGATGGTCATCTCGTCTTTACCTCTAGCCATCTATACCCCCAATACGTCAGAGATGCGTCCACCAAGTCAGATATTACGAGCACTCGCCGAGGCACAGTCCAAGGTTTTTTCAACTACACCGCCACATCCTGTAGGCCAGCCATCACTTCGTACAGGAGCCAAGATTTTAAAGAAGAGACTAGTTGGACCATCAATGTTAAAATATTATCCTCCTACGCTAAATCTTCGATCTTTTGCCAGTTCATTCCCAGAATTACGAATATTTGATCCAGTGACTGGAAAAGAAAAGTCAGGTCTTTTAGACCCAGCAGAGGTACAGCGATTAAAAGACGTGGAGAAGAAGAAGGCCATTGGCAAGGGACCACCAAAGAAGGGTGAGTAGTCAAAGAGGAGTATTGTGATGAAAAAGAGAAGAATTCTGATAATTTGACAAAATTCTACACAACAGGTCAAGGAAGAAGAGCGCAAATGAAAGGCAAGAAGCGCAAGTAAAGTCGTCTACTTTAACATCTCAATCATCACATGTATTAGTATTATACAGCATCATCAGTCTAAATTTCGAACAGCTTGACCGATCTCCTTTACAAATGCCTCGAGAGCCCAACGATCGCCAAAGGCATATTCTGACTCGTACCACCAATTCACACAAACGCAAATTCCTTCTGTGTCGTCTCCTCTTTGTTCTACGTGATGGAACCAGCTGCAGAGATTAAAGAGTATCAGTCTTTATTTTCAATCCTTAGTAATGGTAATTCTACTCACCCTGCCGGTAGATAGAGTGTCTCGCCTTGATGTACCTCAACGACTAGCGGCGGTAGTGCTTTGGAGAAGAGAGGGTAGCGTCTATTTCGTCTTGAAGTGGCTGGCTCGGTGGGATCAATTGGGATCCAGGGTGTGGGAGGAGAATCTGCAGGCAGCATCTGCCATCTATTATTGTCCTGCAATGTCCACTGATAGACGTCATACGGCAGATCTGGTAAAGCTTACATTCAGCATAATATATTCTTCTTGTCTCAGTCCGATCTACTCACCATCGCAAAGAAAGTATGCCTCACTTGGAGGATAAAGGGTAAAAATCTTTGTACCTCGTATGACCGTAAAGAGATTTTCGTAGTAATCTCGATGCATAGATGTCCTGCTCTTTGCTGTCCCGATCCAGAGATTGGTAGCATCAGGGGTTTTCCCTAGCGCTTCATCTACCCATTGTAAGCTTGAATTTTTAGAGCCACTGCCATCATTTATACAGATATCTTCAAGCAATGGAGACAGGTCACCAGCAACCTTGTCATCTGTTAGATTCGAATTTTGAGATTGCAAGTAAGCGACGGGTGAATCTAATAGCATACGAGAGAAGAAGTCCTTAAACGTTCTGCAAGAAGATGATAAATAATTGGGACAAAGCCAACAAGTAGGTCAAATACAGCAACGTACAATTGAACAGTATGTGGTAGTACAAAGACATCCTTGCCATTTTCAGTCGTGTATACATCATCAGCTCGACCATCAGGTGTGAGTGTGATTTCCACTTGTCTATCACTCATTCGATCTATGAGATATGCTGAACTTTGCCAAGCGGTGTAACATTTTCGATTATTGATACAATTGTCTATGAGAATGGGAGTATGTCGAGCAACGATTCGTGAGAATTCCAGTGCAGTGGGAGGATCAGGAAGATGTTTAATCCAGCTACATTCATTCGATTCAAGTATCGGTAGTCCTAGCAAGGATCTTGATCCAAACGCCAACGTGTGAGCTGCATCGTTGACTCGATCCTCCGATAGCGACATATGATGGGACAAAAGGCTTTAAGAAAAAAAAGGGTTGCGAAATTCTGTCATTTACGATGCCGGCGCGTGCAATCAAACTCATATTTCAAAAGTCGCGCTTTTTTATATCTTGCTCTGCTCCCTAACATCACACCAATAGAGATTATCAGTCATGCCGACAATTGCCAGCCTCGATACACCCTTGCCTGGGTCACTGGAAGAGGCACAACAGCGATACGAAATGACTAAAAAGTCATTAAAGAGTAACATTTCCAAGAAACGTCAGATTGATCGAACTTTGACTGATCTAGAATCACAAATCTTTCTCTTTGAAGGCTCTTATCTCACTAATACAGCAGCTTCTGGTGGAAATATTGTAAAAGGTTTTGATAGCTATCTAAAAACGAGTTCTATGGCAGGAGCAGGTTCAAACAAGTCAGCGTCCATTAATACAAGTATGTTGGGAAGTCAAGATGTACCAGTAGAAGATCGAATGTTCAGCCTAAGTAGTGCCACTTACAAAAGGAGTCTCGAACTTAAAGCCAATGAGGGCCGATCAAGAGAGCAAAGCCCAGTAGCTAGTCGCAAAGACAAGGAAAAGGATAAAGATAAAGATAAGGAGAAAGAGAAGGAGAAAGACAGGGAGAAGGATCGTGAAAGTGTAACGAGAGACAAGGAGAAGGATGCAGCAAAACTACTTAAGCGAAAAGAACGAGAGTCGATGGGAAGTCAAGCAGGAGAAGGTAAAAGTAATCACAAGAAGAAACGTAAAGACGATGATTGATTGATTGATTGATAGGCAATCCCTTGTAATAGTAGACAGTTCATTGTACAAAAAACAACATCCTACACACCATTGCTGTCATCATACTTTTGAGGGATTCAAAGGCACTAGTGAAACTTACCGGGCATTACTGGTAGTGAGGCTGATAAACCACCATCGACAGGCAGTGCAACACCATTAACATAAGAAGCCTCATCGGATGCCAAAAAGACGACTGCGTTGGCAATCTGTGAAATTTATAAAGTGTGTATTAGCATTGTGGAACTAAGTGGAATAGATGTGTTGACTCACCTCTTCTGCTACACCATATCGACTAGTAGGATTGAGTTGGCCAATTTTACCTCCAGTTCCTCTTGCCTTTGCCATCTCAAACGTAGGTGCTGTCATTCCAGTCTCTATTAGACCTGGACAGATAGCATTGACTCTGATGTTTGTCTTTGTAAGTTGCCAAGCTGCTGTGGATGCCATATTGATGACTGCAGCCTTTGATGCACTATAATCCATCGATCCAGCTCCACTACGCAATCCAGCGACTGAAGCAGTCATAATGATGGATCCTCCTGATTCTAATTTACTAGGTGAAGTAATCTTCATGGCTTCAGAAGCATGTTTGAGAGCGATAAAGCAGCTATAAGGGCAAGAATTAAGATTAGCTAAAGTATGCCAATTTATGTATACAAGCTGTTTAGCCTCACCTATTTACATTGATCCGAAGTGTTTCTGATAAATCCTCAATGTCGGTATTAGCAAGTGGTGCTGCAGTAGCAATAGCTGCATTGGCAAAGAATACATCCAATTTTCCCTCTTCATTTATTGCTTTTTGAATAACATCCTTGATAGCTCCTTCATCTGCTGCATCACACTCTTTCGTAGTTACTTTTACATCCGGATATTGCTTCTTTAGCAGCTTGGAAAATTCTTCAAAGTTTTCGGCATTATAGTCGAGTAGGTATAGATGTTTAGCGCCTTCATGAGCGAATAAAAGTGCAGAGGCTCTCCTGTTTTTATTTAGTCGGATAGAGTCAGTATATATTTAATAAATGACACTCATGTATGCTACTAAACTCTCACCCAATTCCAGTCAAACTACCTGCTCCTGTTACTATACACACCTTTCCAGCCATCCGACCTGACCTTGGTTTCCTCTCCAAGTGTGACTGAATTAGTGATATCCTCTTGAGTGTGGCATCGTATGCTGATTTACTGTCTGTCATGTTGTTCCTTGCCAGAGTAGTCAAGTTTAAACTCTCAGAGGTGGGGTTTGGGTTGGCATTTTATGATTACTTTCCAAAAATCGGTATCCGGCTATTCTTGACATTCCGTGGAATAATTACCACGTGGCTTATATGTAACTCATGCCAAAAGCTCCAATCTTCTCGTCAATCATTTCCTGACTGCCAACCTATATATTCCTAAACTTACTTTGTTTTCTACTTGAGGTTGAACAGATAGGAACGTCGAGCAAGTCTCTGGAAGCATCGAGTGAGGAGGCTTCGAGAGCGATAATTTGACAGTCAGTCTTCCTCGGGTGCTTTGAGAGAAGCTCAATTATGAGCAACAGCTATGGCGAGGGGTCTTCCTCTCCTATCCTTTCAAAAATCAAAGAAACACCTTTTCCACCTCCGAAGCCACAGAGGAAAAGGCATAGGGAAGCTCAAATAGCGACTGCATATGAGCTGCAAAGAGTATGTATTAAAGCAAAATTTGCATCAATTCAGCATATAGATCATTTCTCTGATTATTTTCTAATTTTGCCGACAGAATGCTGCCATCAAAGGAGCTGCAATATATACAGGAATAGGAGCATCATCAACTTTCTTTGCTCATCACCTTTTTCCTCGATTTCGATCTCAGACGCTGGCCATCAAAGCATTCATTGTTTCCGGTTTTACCATCTTTGGATTTGTAGTCGGTGCTGATACAGTTTTGCTAAATCATGAAGGGCTACAGCGATCAGAAGAGGATCTCATTCGTAGCGTCGCTAGAAGGGAGTTGGCAAAGAAGGGCATTATTGCTAGTGAGAGCGAGATTGAGAGGTGGAAAGAAGAGACACGAGAAAGACTTTTAAGAGAGAGAGATTCAACAAATTCCAGCAAAGAATAGAAGAACATAGAGAAGGGTAATAGCACTCTGCATTGAAAAACAACAACATTTGTATTTGTAAAACTTAGATCTTGACAATCTTACATCGTTTCATCGTATCGTACAAAATGGTCAGGTCACGAGAGTCTATTTCAGGATGATATTATATTGGGCTGTGACGACGACCCTGCTTTTTTGATTTTGTTCGTCGCGGTACTCCGTGGCTTTTATCTTTATTTTTAGCGTTTAGGGGTTGATGAAGCAAAAAGGAAAATTATAGAGAGAGAGAAAATTAGTTGGATTCTCATCAGACTTTATGAAAAATTGGCATGTCACCCTTGTGATCCCCTTACCCAGAGCGCCACACCCCCAGACGCCTTACCTTCTCAGCTACCCGCACCTTTATCTTCTTGCAATTGTTCTAGGCTGTGCCCAACACTTTCTGTTTCACACTTTATAAGAAGGAGTAAGATCACCTTGTCGTCGTATTGACTACACTTATTTCCTTCATCTTTTTGCCAGCCTTTGCCTTGTCTTATTTCTTGGCGCGAAGCAACACTAGTAATACAATATCGAAGCCCCTGAGTGCAAAGTTGATTGACGATGCCACCGCGCGATCCTTCCTATGGATCGTCTCCTCCAAGAGGTAATCACCAATCATATCCTACATACGATGAAGGAGCCGAGCCAACTGGGCAGCCTCAATTTCCTCTCTATGGTGGTCATGACGATTACGCTTCTCCACCTGTAGCTGAAGAATATGATCCTCATCGACAAGTACGATATGCTGAAGCACCTTACACACCTGCTGTTGAGTCAGAAGCAGGCCGATATGCCAATAGACCACCTCCTCCAGTCGGAGGATACAATCCATCAGATTCTCAGCATGACTTTCCTCGACCACGTCACAACTCTTACGGAATGCCACCATCATTAGACAACCCATTTAGTGGCGGTGAAAGCTCGAATCCTCATCATGGTTATGATGACAGAATGAGCGAAGTTGGACCAGGTCTTTATGCAGGAAGACCAAGCACTAGTACTTTACCTGGTTATGGAGGTCTAGAAGGAGGAGAAGATCATGAAGGTGTAGGAGATGTACCTCTATTACCACATAATGGCAGTAATTATGGCTATGCACCTGCATCTTCTTTTGATGCTGACGGTCACCACATTGGAGGAACCCCACTACAAGGGGCTCGTTATCCTAGCGGACAAGTAGAAGGGATGAGGCAACGTATTGGTTCAGAGGCTTCATATATGCCAGGGGGCTTTGCTGACCCGAGCATGTTGGAACAAGGTGGTGCTAATGTTCGCTATGGTCGAATTCCTCAGCGAGTACCGAGGCGGTACAAGACTCTCAAGCGAGTAGAGCTATTCCACGGAAATTTGGTCCTGGACTGTCCGACGGCACCTGCCCTACTTGAAAACTTCAATGATCGAGAAAGTCGAGAAATGACACATGCTCGATACAGTGCAGTAACATGCGACGCAGATGACTTTCTCGAGGAAAGGTACACATTACGACAAGTTTTGTTTGATCCTCCTCGACGAACGGAGTTGATGATCTGTATGACTATGTACAATGAAGATGAAGAGCTATTTTGTCGAACTTTGCATGGTGTCTTGACAAATATCGCCTTCTTGTGCAGTCGAACAAGGTCAAGGACGTGGGGACCTGATGCATGGAAGAGAGTAGTGGTAGTAATTGTCGCTGATGGTCGTATGAAGTGCAATCCTCGAGTACTTTCAGTATTAGCAGCTATGGGTGTCTATCAAGAAGGTGTTGCCAAAAATGTAGTCAATGGAAAGCCAGTACAGATGCATTTGTACGAATATACAACTCAACTCAGCGTAGATCCCAATCTCAAATTTAGAGGAAAGGAAAAGGGAGTCATGCCTACGCAGATCATCTTTGCCATGAAGGAAAAGAATGCCAAAAAGATCAATAGTCATCGATGGTGCTTTAATGCAATTGGTCGAGTTTTGCAGCCCAATGTTTGCATCTTGCTCGATGTAGGAACAATGCCTAGAGCCAAGAGTCTCTATCATTTGTGGAAAGCTTTCGACATCAATTCAAATGTAGGAGGTGCTTGTGGTGAGATTGTCGCACTCAAGGGAAAGTATTGGACTGGTCTGTTAAATCCTCTGATTGCCTCGCAAAACTTCGAATACAAAATGTCAAACATTTTAGATAAACCATTGGAGTCAGTATTCGGATACATTACCGTATTACCTGGTGCCTTTTCTGCTTATCGTTATATTGCATTGCAAAATGATTCAAAGGGTAATGGTCCACTGGCATCATACTTTAAAGGAGAGACATTGCATGGTGGTAATAGTAATGCAGACATTTTTACTAGTAACATGTACCTTGCTGAAGATCGAATCTTGTGTTGGGAATTGTGTTCAAAGAGGGATGCAGCTTGGATTCTGCATTATGTCAAGAGTGCTCAAGGTGTTACCGATGTACCTGACACTGTCCCAGAACTCATTTCACAACGACGTAGATGGTTAAATGGTTCCTTTTTCGCTGGTTTACATTCGATTGTTCACTTTGGTTACATTTATCGATCTTCTCATAGTTTTAGTCGCAAGTTTGCCTTTCATATTGAAATGGTCTATCAAGTTATTCAATTAATGTTTACTTGGTTTGGTATTGCAAATTATTTTTTGGCTTTTGACATTTTAACAAAGTCATTAGGTGATGTGGTGACTGCACTGAAAATACCAAATTTAATTTTAGAGTATATTTATATCGCTCTCATCATCTTTGTCTTTTTGCTTTCTATGGGTAATCGACCTGCTGGTGCAAAGTTTGGTTATACATTTTCAATGGTTATCTTTGCCATTTTGACTCTATACATGACAATCTGTGCAGTTTATTTGGCAGTATCAAGTATCATTAATACGGAACATTCAAGCAGTGGGACGGCAGCTCTTCTTACCAATTATACATTTGTGGCCATTGTCATTTCAGTAGCAGCTACTGTTGGTGTCTATTTCATTGCCAGTATTTTATTTGTGAGTTTGAATAAAGGGGGGAAATCATCTTGGTTTTTCTACTTGTAGATTGAAGTCTCCCTTTCTTATTTTCTTTTTTTTCCTTCCTCCTTTCAGCTTGAACCTTGGCACATGTTTACTTCTATTATTCAGTACTACCTCATGGCTCCGTCTTTTGTTTCAGTATTTGGTGTTTACTCAATGTGCAACGTACATGATATTAGTTGGGGTACAAAGGGATCAGACAAGGTTGAAACAGATTTAGGAGTGGTTGGTGGCAAGAATGGACAAGTTGAAATTAATTTACCTACAGAAGAAAAAGATATTGATGAAGCATATCATGATGCTGTTCATGTTCTTGCTACAAAAGCACCAAAGGAATCACCAAAAATTGATGCAGATCAAGCTCAAAAAGATTATTATGCCGCTATTCGAACAAATGTTGTCCTTGTTTGGGTTTTGACAAATGGTGCATTGGCTGTTACAATATTAAGTATTAATAATTCTAAAGTTAAAATTGTTTACATGGCAATCATTTTATATTCGGTAGCAGCACTTTCCATGTTTCGATTGATTGGTTCCATTACCTATCTCGTCAAGCGTTTATTTGCTGGAGAGTAAAAATGTAAAAAAAAGAAGGGGGGGGGCCAGAAAGTATATTTTCACACAAGTATTGTAGTCTACATATAGTAATGTCCTCTGTATATATGTCTTAATAGCAATGGAATTCAAATGCTTACAAATGAATTGAGGAAGATACACGTTAATATATTTACTGTTTTGGAATGAGTACCGTTGACAGAGAGATAGAGTCTCGAATTCTACTCCCTTTTACTTTTCTAACTTTCACCACGTGTCTGGCTCAATCTTGATCTTCTTTGGGACACTCTCTTCCAAGATTTCAGTCTTGACTCGCTTTAAATTCTTATCAATAATCATGTTGTCGTCTTTGAATTGTTTTCTCGTTGAATTCACTTCCGTCGGCTCACCTTTTACGATTACGGGTAGTAACGAGCCTTCATTTGATTCACTTTTAAGTGCATAATTTTTCAACTTTCGTTTAGTTTCCTGACTTTTATTTCCTTTTGTCCAATCGTGATTATTGTGATCTACATTGATATCAAACCACTCTCGAACATCTTCTTCTTTTTCTTCTTGTTGTTTAGATTTCTCTTTCTTATCTGATGTTTTATCTTCTTTTCTAGTATTGTGTGTATGAGAAGAAGGAGGAGGTGTACCCAAGAAACCTTTTTTAAGACCCATATCGGAAATTTTCAAATTTGGTAGAGATTTTTCAATTTGATTTGAAGCTTGTTTAAACTTTGCATTTTCAATTGCCTTCATAAGTATATCTCTTTGTCTTTTTATATAATCTACTTGTAATTGTTGCATATTTTTAAAATTAGCATCAATCGGTTGTTGTGAACTGGAACCTTCCATGCCCTTGTTCACGGTGTCATGCTTCCTCTTTTTTTCACGGTGATTGTCTTTTATTTCTTGAATTCCATCTACAAATGTCTTTTTATTTTCGGGTGATAATTGAGATAAAGTAAACTTTGAATGTAATGGATTAGAAATAATTCGAAATTCCCCCTGTCCTTGTTCTTGTTCTTGTCCTTGATGTTTGCTTTTTATTTCTCTCTGGTTGTGATCTTGAAGCAATTTCAACTGCTCCACTGCCTTTGCTAACATTGCTTCATGAACTGCCGTCATAGAAGCAGCAGCTACAGCGATTCTTGCTTTTGTTCTATTATTTTGACTTTTGCTCTTCCCATCAAAATGAACCTTTACCCTACTTTCACGGGAAGAAATTGGTTGATGTTCAACTCTGAATTGACCGATAAGAGATGGAATCTTGCTACCTTCTTTAATTGAAGAATCTTTTTGAGTTGCTGCTGCCCCTTTCCTTGACGGGTTTCTTGAATTGTGGCTACTTGTCTGGTGGACCTGTTGCTCTAAATGGTTGCCCTTTTCTCCACTACCACTAATACCCTCACTTTTACGAGCTTGTGCTTGCCTTATAATATCAGGAAGAAGTTGAGAAGGTCTATTGCCTTGCATGGGAGATCCAAACACCGTTGAAAGCAATGGTGATGCAGCCAGTACAACTACCCAAGCTTCAAGCAAGGTGTTAAACTTGATAATAGCCATGACAAATCAAGAAATAAGCACTAAAGGCGAAAAAGGCGAAAAAGTAGAATGGACAGCAAGTAAAAAATAATCTTCTTCGATGAAAGTGTTTGTATAGTGAAATAGCTCAGTGTAAATGCTGCTGTCAGGAACTTACTCTGATGGGGGCAGGAAAATGCGTCAAGGGTCTAGTTCTCTCTTTTATAAGGCATTCCGTGATTGTCCACACCTTAAAAGGCAGTGTTAGCCTAATGAAAACGCCATGGAAAGGGCGTTAATGAAGATGGTAAGCCGACATTTTACCGAGCTCGACCTATTTCAAGCAGGTTCAGCTGTAATTAATCTAGAGCCAAGCAATAGAGATTACAAAAGTCTGGTCACAGCGTTATGCAAAGTATTTGTAATCCTCAATAAATTTCACTAAATAATGCTAATGCTCAAATTGGCTCTACAGCTTAAAGATATCTTTTCTTTTCTTCCAACTATTCTGTTGTCAAAACCTTCACAACTGCACTTATAATCCTTTTTGCATACATCTCTCGCATTAATTTGTACAAACGCTACAAGAATCAGATGAGCATGAAATGACAGTGTGATCAAGTGTATGATCAGGTCTCTCTTTTGAAAGTGGGGCCTCCTCTATTTGCGTCTGAGTATTGTAATTGGGTGTCAGTAGGATGACTATCCTTGACTGTGTACTTTGCTGGAGTACCTTGGACGATTCTAAAGTTCTTCTGACCAGGAGTGATGACACCCATAGTATTCTTTAAATACTTTTCTCGAATCCACTCTTGAATTTCTGGCGTTGTTTCAATTCTTGATTTGGTTGGTAAATTAGTGCCAGTATGCTGGCTTTTGATTGGAGAAGCCTTGGATATAGTAGTGACACCGTCATGAAAATGAGATAAGAAAAGGTGAGCATCATCATGTACATCTGCTTCAATATGTTCTCCTTTATCATTGACCAAAACATAATCACCATTGTCCAACTTCTTGTGTGGATGGCCTTGACTGAAATTTTCAATTCCCATATCTTTTGCAGCCTTTGTAAATACATTTTCTTTCCAATGTTGATGAATATCTTGATGACTATTTTCATAGCCTGGCACTTGTTTAAGAGAATTTGAAGCTTGTGCATACCTTGGCTTGACTTTGTATACAGTAATGGCAGGTACATGCAAGATGACAGGAGCGTGTGTTGCTGTACTGCCATCTTGTGAGTGATCTACTACATTTGTTTTTTCATTATTTTATAGTGTGTTCGGATGAATGGTAAACTCAGCATTTCCAGGGACCAGCCATGTAGAACTTGGACTTTCTGCATTGTCAACAATATGGTAACCAGAACTTTGGCCTTCATGAGTATTTACAGCATTAACCAAGTTTATTGACTGAGTGGTAGCAAGAACAATGATGACTGTTTTGATCGAGGTACTAAAATTAATAGGAGACATTGAACAGACGTTGTATCAAATGCTAGCTTGATGGTGAGCAACAAAATTAAAGGGGGAAGAACAATAAAAGAAGGGCTCCTTTATAAATTAAGTTATTCAATGCATTCTACCAAACTACTGATGAATATTTAATTCATATTTGGCTGTGCCAATTGGGCGTCATATGGCAAAGTGGCAGTAGAAACAGTGTCAAATATTGATCCCACACCAATAGAGATTGAATTGTACAACAATAATTTGAATGTGAATAATACAGTACAAGCGAGAAACAGGTCTATAATATAAATCTTTTATTGTACAGCTGCCCAAGTAGGGTCATCATTTTTCATTTGAGTTAAAAATTGAGCCATTGTTACACCATTACTTCCTGCTATCGTATATTTATCCAACAAGACATGATTTGAACCTTGAAGCATAAATGTTTTGGCATTCTTCATGGCATTTAATTGAGTAAACAAATTATTGACTTCTGTAATAAAAGCAGGAAAAGTAACATTTTGATTAATAGGTACGGTAGTATCATTTGACCAACTAAAATCAGTAAATCGACTTGATGGGTTTGCTACGGCATAACCAGGTAAAAATGAATCAAAATTGCTAACATTGCATTGTGGGCAAAGATTTAAATCTGGCATTACCATATTTTGAGTTGGATGAGCCAATAATGATTTTGGTGTTTCTGATGAATCAGCAATCACATCTACCCTTATTCCAGAAAAGATGGATTGAGTTTGTTGAAATTGCATAATTGCTCCAAATCCACCAGCGCTAGATCCAGAAATCCAAACATGATTAATATTGGGAAGTTTTGCCTTGATTGCTTTTGTCATTAAACCACCATTGGCATAACCGTGATGATTAGTAACATAAGAAGTACCATTACCATTATCATAAGTTACAGTTGCATTTCCAGCATGCAAATCTCCAGTACAATAAGGTATAAATGCATAATTGGAAGCATTAAATGGGTTTCCCGCAATACTACGTCCAGTGAGTAGATATCGATTTAAATAAGCAGCTTGATTTTGAGAGACAAAAGTAGCATTATTGAAAGGTGTTCCAATATTCCAAGCACGATGTTGAATATAACAAGTATAATAATCAAAGCAAGAACCTCCTTGTTCATAATTGATGACTAAATCTGTACTATTTGGATTTACATTTATTGCAAAACCAGTTTGACTACCATCAGAACACATTGTACCTGGTACATCAATCCAAGTCCAAGTTTGTGGTGTAATGGATGAGGTAGCCGAGGGGGTGGATACGGTGGAAGAGGGAGTGAAAGATGTTGTTGTTGTACTAATACTGGCTGTACTTGTAATTGGTGCTAAAGTAGTGCTTGTAGAGGTGGAAGTAGCCGTGCTAGAAGGAACGCTCGTTGATGGCATTGTTGATGTTGAAGTAGTTGTGCTAATTGCAGTGCTCTTTGTACTTGAAACAGAAAAAGAAGAAGAGGAAGAAGAAGCAACAACAACAGCATTTGAAGATGTAGAAGCAATCACACTACTTGCAGTAGTAGTAGTAGAAGTAATTGTCTTTTTCACATTTCCTGCTATCCTAAAGAAAGCATAAGAGGAAATAACTTGAGCAGTTTGATCATTCCATAATCCATATTTGTAAGTAGCATATTGTTTTGCAATTGGATTGCTATATAAAGCGCAAATGAGAGCACCTTCTGAAAAATTATTAAATTGAATTAAATGACCCATGGTACAATTAAAAGTAGCTTCACAAGTTGCTACACATGCCGTCACGGTAGTTTGATTAACTGTACCAGTCTTTGAAATGGTAGAACGATTTAAATAACTTACAGCGCCATCAGTTGCAATGGCTAATCTATTTGAATCAATACTCCAAGAGTAATTATAACCAGTAGGAGCAGTGATATTTGTGACGATACGACGATTTAATTGTCTAGGTGATGGTAAAGCTTGTACGTAGGTAATAATCAGTAGTAGTAAGAGGAGAAAGTTATTAGAAAAGAGCTTCATTGTGGACATGTAAAGAGGGAGGAAAGGTTCATAGATTCTTCCTCTCAATTCTTTCATCTTATATGTATTCTTCTTTTTCTTCTTCTTCAACAACATCCCGAGATCAGCGCAGCATTTATTTTACAGTCATATACTTCTTCTTCTTCTTCTTCTTCTTCTTCCAGGGGCCTGGTCCCTCCTACAGATATTTTTCCGTATATCTTTCCTCTGATAGATTGGGAGAAAGTACATACCACAAGCCACACGACTGTCGAATTTACAAGAGTCGTCCCCTCACCAAAAAAATGCAGGGATTTAAAAAAAAAAAAATAAAAAAAAAGGGCAAGAAAAGCAGAGGGTCAATTCTTAAAGAGGACGGAACACTGTCCTTGCTTGTGGCTTTCAACCGATTATCAAAAAACCCGACGCGTCGTTAATTTAAATCCCCAATTTTGGGGACATCATATCCCCCGATTAGAAAGTCTAGGCCTGAATTCTTTGAAAAAAAAATCATTATTTTTGGAAAAAAAAATCACGTTACTAGCCTAGACAAGAATGATCAGCAATCCTCCTTTGCGACTTTAAATTGGTACAGGCTCGGATTCGGGACATTGAAATTGTGGTAGTAGAGGAAACTTGAAAGCCACAATGATCATCGCTTGAAATGATGTGTAGATCAGCGTCGATTGGCGTCATAGCTTGTATCTGAGCTTAGAGTCTCTTCTGTTGGTTCTTTTGTCGTTCAAACAGAGAGAAAAATGCATATTAGATTCATGCTGATAGTGATAGCTTTTATTTAAGACTATGTGTGACACTGATGTATTGTTGTACAATTGGAGCTCATCTTCATATCATAATTCATGCCTTGATGGAAGCTGGACCAGCTCCCTGACCTGCTTGTTGTTGTTGTTGTTGTTGTTGCTGCTGCATTTTCTGATGCAGAGAGAGGAACTATTAGAGTTATTGATGGTGTCAATTGCAGTCACACTACTCACCACCATGGATATATCCCGCACGACTCGCATGTTATCTTCTTTTCTTGTAATTGTCTCTTGTAGTTGTTCCAAGCTCTTCGTCACGAATTCGACTCTCCCTTCATACATTTTGCGTGCATCTTCGGTGCTCTGAAAAGGAAATGTACCCTTGAGTGATCAATACTGCGAAAGGGTGATATAACATCTCCACCCTGGATCATGGATCAAAATCGAGCTCACCTTCTCCACATAGTATCCTGTTCCAACATCTACAATGACCTTGTTAGGATCCGAGATTGTACCTGGTACATATAGACTACTGGTAAGTGGTACGAGTATCTCATGCTTTGTATTCTCGGGCTTGATCGCATTGACCGACTCTATGCATGTTCGAAATTTTGCTTGAGCTGCCTTAAGTTGGCCATAAGAGGCAGTGAGATGCTGAAGTTCTTGCTCTAGCTGCTTACCAACATCTTGTAGCTAGACAAAGAGAAGGAAGCAAATTCCATCAGACCAATTATGTAAGAATAGTGAGGAAACAGAAATCAGTATGCTCACCTGAGCGATATCCAGATCAGCGACATCTACCGGCTGCTGGTCTGACATTGTGTGAAATGGACTACAAGAAAAGGATGGCGATGAGTCAGGAACATATGTATGCAACGACGTCCCTTCAAGATCTTCTTGGAAAGCAATATTATAGCTCGTCACGTGAGATTGCTTTTAACCTCACAGACTTATGGATGATACCTTAGATAGCAGACATCGACGATGCTAGGATATATAATTACAATTCATAGTGTACAAGTGGGACCTTTAAAATACTCTCACATTACCTCAAGACATTTCTTCGTCTTCGCTATCTCCCTCATGAGTTCGTTCCTGAAGGATATTTCTCTGTGATTGTTGGGTTTCATCAGCGACTTTATTTTCTTCTGCTGTGACTTCCTCTGTGAAATGTTATAGTGTAGCTTTTCGTCAGTCAAAAGGGGCACATTGCTTGGGGATGATAGTCTACATACGCCAAGGTCTCTTGCAAAGTGGGCATAGAGCTTCCTGATTCATCTTTTCGATCCATCGAATGATACAATGCATATGAAAGATGTGTGAGCATGTACCAAATACTGAAGATTGAATTCATCGCACAATGGTATAGAGTGAGCCTAAATGCAGCGCCTTCTGTCGCACTAACTTTTCACTCACGTAATGGACACTGATCGCCTGGTTCCTCGCAAGTTCCGCATACCCCATCAAATGCATTCTGGCAAATTCCGCAAATGTCATCTTCATCCTTTACATCCCACACCCAGTATCCTACTGCACTCCAGTCATGAACATGGACTTTCATATGAAGCGAGGGATAGCAGTCGGTTTGGCCACCTCCCTCCTTAGTAAGGTATGCCTGTATCTGAAGGTAGACGCAAAGGAGAAAAAAAAAAGTAATTGAAGTGGTGTTGCATCAAGTGTTGATTCTTGGATTTCTTGAGCGCGCAAGTCCACGTGGGATGTGGAGTGACACTTTTTTTCTTTGCTTTACTCTGCATCATTATTATTACTAAAACGATTACTCCTCTCTACCTTTTATTCGACAATCAGCTTTCCTGCCTCATCTTATCTTCTCCCAATCTACCTCAGCATGTTCCCAAGCAAAGCCAGCCTAGCAACACCACACCGATCTATTGTTCCCCCTCGATCAACGCACGAGTCTTACCATCCTGGCGGTTATGGTGTTTCTCAAGGTCTGAAGCGAGCAAGAAGACCCTTTTTGGTCAAAAATGCCTTGACTGGTGGCGTCATTATGGGTTTTGCTGTGGGTGTATATTGGTACAGTATATCTAAGGTGAATATCCAGACATGATTTATAGCCTAGACAGGATGTGATGACTAAAGTTTATTACATTTCTCCAGGTTCGACAAGATGATTTTAGCGATTTGGCAGATGTTCGGGCAGTAGGTGCAGGTGCTCCTCCTAGTAGTGCTCCTCAAGTTGCTTCAGCAGCCACACCATCTCATAGGAATACCATACCACCAGTTTCAGCACCCATCGAGAACAAAAAGCTTGTTTGAGTTATATTAGACATCAGAATCTTTGCCCATTTTCACTTTTTCAATATCACAACGAACGGAGGCTCCTTCGTACGAAAAACGACGATTATCTTTTCCCCCCCCAAAAAAAAGGAGACAGCAGCCCAAATTTCAACACTTTCTGTACACTATCTAACTCAATTGGAATTCTGTTTTTAAATATAAATTTATTGCAGTATTGTGTACACATGCGTATTGTAGAATATGCGAGGATGTTCTGGGGATCTTATATTGAGAAAGGTTTGTATGAAAAGATGCGTCTGTAGGTAATTTATATTAGCAAGAAGGTAGCCACAGTCTGGATTTACACATATACTTTTAATATTGGAATGAATTACCAAATATAAGGTTGTTGAGACCTGCTTCATCAAGCATATCAGCTAAGACAGAGGGGAAGGGGGAAATTAGAGTTTTAGTATAATCTTCATCTTCTAAAACTTCAAAGGAGCACTCACAAGATTGAGTTTGAAGAGGTATTTCAGTATTAGCTCGAAAGAAATTTGGTAACCATACGCTATTATCGTAATTGTATTCATTTGACATTGTTGCTTGACTTGAACTTGAAGCATTACTAGATTGATTAATAGAAGTTCCACCTCCTCCTCCTCGTTGTTGTTGTTGTGGTGGTGGTGGTGGTACATCATAAATTCCATATCCTGGTGGAGGGGGTGCCATTGCTGTAATACCACTTGGATAAGCTTGAGAAGGATTACCTGGAAATGGAAAAGCATTTCTTGCGTAAATTTGATGATAATGAGAAGATTCATATCTATTTATTTCTCTTTGATCCAAATTTCTTTTATTTTTTGCTTTTGCTAATACGGAACCTAAAAAAGGTCCATAACTTGTTGCTGCTCCTAATCGATGTTCAGTAACTGAACCTGCAAAATCTAGTGCATCAATAAAATGAGAAATTATTGTAAATGTAGCTTCTACATCAATTCCTAATCTTCTTTCAGGATTTTCAACTACTGAAATAACATGAATACAAAAAATACAACAATAAGTTGGTGTAACAACGTTTGGATTATGACCCCAAATAACTTTTTCAGGTATATGACTTGACATGAATAAATTCATAAATGAAATTGCACTTGTAAATGCTTCACCATAAAAACCTTCAATAATTTCTTTTCTTTTTTTTAAATGATCTGCTAAACTAATTGCCTTTGTAATTAATAAAACACGAGCATACCAAAAAATTAATTTTGCTTTTTCCAATCGATTTTGAGCTTGTCTACTACCATTACTATTCCATTGAATCCAAGTTCTTAACCAAGAATCCAAGACGACTGTATTATTATTAAAATAAAATTGAACCATGATATTATATGCTTCACTTTTTTCCGTTTGATGATCAGAAGAAGAAGAAGAAGAAGAAGAATCCTTAATATTATTATCATCATTTTGAGCAGCCAATACTAAACGATCAAAAGCATCCACTTGTCTTGCAACCAATAGTCTAAGTTCAATATTACAAACAATGACACTATCAGAAGGTGAAGCAAAATCTTTTGTATGCCAATAACCACAAGACATGACAACTGCATCCAATTTAAGTAATGGTGCTCTACCCATATGTTCACTTAAACTCATTTCACCCAACCAAATATTTAACCAAGTTCTTTCTCTATTTCGTACTCTACGCATAAAATCTTCTTCTTTTTTCTTTTGTTCAGATAATCTTGAAAGTCTATTCATACCTAATTCTGATCCAATTCTAGCTGCTTGACCAATATATTGCCATGATTTATCTTCTGATAATGTTACTGAAGGAGGATGATAAAATGCTAAAATGATAAAAGCTTGAGCAATTTCCACCGATCGATGACTTTCCATATAAACTGCTGGTAAAATGATTTTATTGATGTGATCATTTAAATTTGCTGCTAATCTTCCAGCATTTGAATCGAATAAACTTGCTAACCAAATTGTTGCACTTAATAAAAGTGAAGAAGAACCTCGAACAAAAGTAAAAGTATGTAAAATTGGATCTAATAAAAGTAAATTTTCATTCATTCTATCCATATAAACGTTGAATAAACTTATTGCTTTTTGTTGAGTTAAAATTCCTTTTTCAATTGGATCAAAATGATCTTCCTTGTTATCACATAATCCAGAAGAAAAGAATGCTTCTCCTCTACCTGGACCAGTTGTAATTTTTTTCTTACCTGAATAAAGAGTACCTTCATTACTTTTATTTCCATCTGAATGTGGATATTCACCTTCACGGACTTGTATACTAGCATGAGCAAGTAATTCCAATGGTTGAGATAACATTGGTAAATCATAAGATTCTTTTGGTGGAATTTGTTCCATATGAGATGGATTTTGCGCTTCAGTTCTGGTACCATGAGATGATCTTTCTTTACCCTTGTTGGAAGAGGTAGAACTATCTCCTTCGCCATCTCTATATTTATTACTATAAAATGATTGATCAGTCGCAGCAGTAATACCTCCACTATTATTTCTTTGTCTGCTAAATGATCTTCTTCCTTTTGATGAAGAAGAAGATGGAGGAGGAGGTTGAGAAGATGAACCTGTACTACGACTTGAATCTTTTTTACTATTTTTTGCTTCTTCTAATTCTTTCATCAAAGCTTGAACAGTATCTTCTAAATGTTGTACTTTTTTTGAATCGGAAAAGCGTCCTCTTCGATGTTCTTTGTATATGCATTCACGACTTAATCGTCTACACCTCTCGCATATTTCACCTCCTGAGCATTTAGTCTGTCAGATTAAAAAAAAAGAGGGGGGGGGGGAGTTTAGCACGGTGAATTATACTTACTATCACTATCAATGAGGGGGGGGGGGGGTTGGGGGACAATAACTCACCTTGCTCGCTCTACATTCTAAACAAGATACCTTGGAAGAAGAAGAAGAAGAATTTGGTGCGGGAGAAAGTTGCTGTCGTTGTTTTATTTGTGTTTGTGTTTTTTTTTGTTGTTGTTGTTGTGGTGGTGGTGGTAGTAGTGGTGGATGAGAAATTGATTGTTCACTTTCTACTATTAATTGTTGTTGTTCTATTGGCAATCCTTGAATTACTTCTTCAATTTTTCTCTTCTTTCCATCAGCGCCGTATTCCATGACACGGGATGTAATAAGGATTGTCTCTTTCTATCTATAGTAGAGATGGTGGCGTTTGTAAAAATTCAAGGCCTACAAACATTCATGTCAAGATGGAGAAAGGTAAGAAGATGAACTTTACGTCTTAAAATTGAATGAAGGAAAACAAACTATACCCTTGACATCTAGTCACTAAGGAAGGGTTCAATAGAAAAGAAAAGAAAAAAAGAGTCCCCTCCCTCCCCAAAGGGTAAAAAGAGGGGGAAAAGATTATAGAAAATCCCACGAACAGATGAGTAGAAATTCCCTAGCCGGTCGGTTGTAGTACTATGCCAAGTCCCCGCGCCTAGGACAAAGTCTTTTCTGTGTAAATTAATTTTAATGAATGACTGAAAGTGCAAGAAGGAAGAAAAAACTTGGAAAAGGAGGGGCAATCCAGCGGAGCAGCTGTAGGCGAGGTCAAAGAGACCCGAGAAGAATAAAAAAGGGTTTATGCGGTCCAGGCTTACGTGCGTACGTCACCCTTAACTTTCCTTTATTCTTTTTTAAAGTGTTTTTATGGTAGATATTTGGTCTTAAGCGTTTATTTTTTTGGATATGCCTACTTTCTATACGTGACAAAACATTACTTTTTCCCTTTTTCAATTTCATGACTTGCCGTTGTAATAAAATATAACGGGTTTTCCCATTCCATTCTTCTGGTAGGCCTTTACCTATTATTTTGTTTTTCAAATTTCTTTTTACGTTGGGATTATTATTGAACCCTGAATGGCTTTCTTGATAAAATTTTAGTTGTCTTTTGTTTAGATTGCACTAGGTACCACTTTGGTAAGGGCAAACTCTGATATGTACCTGTGTCTTGTACTCTTTATTTTTTGTTTTTATTTTTACCACTTTTACTAACCTTCAATGTTTGCACAGTTTACGAAACTTTATCTCGGAGAATGAAAAAGGCATACACACAGAGAGAGAGAGAGAGAGGATGAGGGTAAAAGTATGAATGCCGCGTCTCTCTCTTTTCCTCTCCTATTCCAAGATTCCGACTTTGCCCATTTCTAATATGATCTAGCAAAAGCCGAAAACAAATTATTGATGGAACAATGACCCTTCTTGCTCATGATCTGTATTTGACACATGCCCTCCTCAACCCCGCACATTTACAAAATTTTAGGCTTTGTCAAAGTCTTGTTAAATTTCCCTATCTGCCCGACGTGCTTGTAAGCAGAGCACGTATGAAATAGCTCACATCTCTGATTGCACGACGATAATTTGACCTATTGAATTTGCACAATTACCAATATCGTCCATTGTTCATAGATGAAAAAAGAAAGATGAAGAAAGGTCTTTTATCTTTTGAGCGCGGTGGTTTTGAATACTGACTGCATGGACAAATTTCTCTCCCTGATGTGGAGGAAGAAAAAGAGGGTGACTGAACTGATCCGACCTTGTGACTTTTTCCAATATTTTGCACGAGCGCGAGAAGAGAGAGACGAGAGCAAATAAAAAATTGAAATCTAAAATAGCGACACGGAAGTAGCTGCTTGTCGTACAGAAGGCGGACATAACAACTTTTGGAAGATTCACTCCGGTACAATTCCTTTGCATTGACGTTTGAAAAATAGGTTGGCAAGGAGGAGAATTAGTTTGTTGGTAGCCTGATCAGAACTACTTTAGCCATCATGTCGGCCAAAGTAGAGCAAAGGGGTGCCAGCGCTGGAGCGGCCGGAGCTTCCTCTCGTACTCAACCAGTCATTACAGCACCAGTCAAGCTATCGACAGCAGAAAGTTTTGCAATGGGTTCACTAGCTGCTATGAGTGCAGTCCTGTTCTCAAATCCAGCAGAAAGTGTAAAGACGAGGATGCAATTACAAGGAGAATTACTTGAAAAGGGTGGACCAAATCAAAAGAGGCTATATAAAAATGCATTTGACTGTTTAGTAAAGACTGGCAAGACAGAGGGAATCGCAGGTATTCAAAGGGGTTTAGGAGCAGCATTAATATACCAAGTTTGCCTTAATGGCAGTCGACTGGGTTTCTACGAACCGATAAGGACAGCTTTTAACAAATTAGCAGGTAAGGAGCAGAAGGAAGTTTGGGCACTTGGTGCCTTGGCTGCAGGCGCTAGCTCAGGAGTGGTTGGAGGTGAGTGATTCATTTGTAACAAAGAGTTAGCTTTCTTTAGATACTCACAAATCTGTGGAAATGTGTAGCCATTCTCGGGAATCCCTTGTTTCTCATCAAAGCAAGAATGCAGGCCTACTCGCCTCATTTTCAAATTGGTAAAACATCATACAAATACAAGAATACTTTTGACGGACTAAAAAGTATCATCAAAGCAGACGGTATGCGGGGGTTGGCAAGAGGAATGGATGCAGCAATCTTACGTACTGCTATGGGGAGTACAGTACAACTTCCAGCATACAATTGGGCAAAGACGTATTTGATGAATTTAAAAGAAGAAAACACATTTGCGTACAATCCTTTCCTTCTTGCGGCAGGAAAGCCAAATTCATTCTGGACATACCTCATCTCGTCGACTTTTAGTGGTCTTTGTGTATGTGCAGTCATGCAGCCTGCAGACACAGCCTTGAGTCGGGTTTATAACCAACCTACCTTCATTGATGGTGAGTTTATTGTGATGCTGCAATCTTTACCAACAGAATTGATAAATAAAACTGTATTATGAAGCTCGTGGTCGATCGGTAGGAACTCTATACAAGGGGCCTCTACACTGCCTCTATCTTACTGCAAAGACAGAAGGCCCTCTAGCATGGTATAAAGGTACTACTGCACATCTTGCTAGAATTGCACCGCATACAGTGAGTAAAGATGTGATATGATAGTCGAGTACAAATCCTCACCGCTGTCATCTTTGCTTGTCAGGTTCTCACTTTGGTTCTTAATGAAGCGTACCTGAGGTACTATACTAATTGGAAATCAGGAAATAAGATCTTTGCAGAACCAACCGAAAGGTCGGCTTGAACAAAACAATAATTGTACAATGCAATCAAAATCATCTACTTTACTTCAATCTCTTTCCTGCTACCCAAAATCCTTTGCGATTTCGAATATCGCCCGCTGTCCACCATTTCTCAACAGCTTCTTCCAAAATCCACTCGCCAGTAAAATGATTAATAGCACCAACACCACACTTGTCGTCCTGCATTGTTTGAATATATTGAGCATCAAAAGGTGCACCCTTCTCAAAAGTTCCATGAAGGGGGTGCAAAGGTGGTGACAAAGCGGAAGCACCACCCTTTGTTGCCAAGAACAAGGATTCAATCCAAGAAATGTCAGTAGCAGGAGCAGTTGTATTGTTGAGCTGCTCTGCTTGACTACGAAGTTTGCTGACAAGGACTGCACTTTTCATCACTTGCATCATGTCTAAAGTATATCCACCAGCAATATCTGATCCTAATCCAACTTTTAGACCTTCATCGATACTTTCTCTCATAGCAAATGGACGATCACTAAAGTAAGCATTACTGATAGGACATGATGCAACTCCACACCCTCTGTTGATGAGAAGACTACGTTCTTCAGGAGTGAGAGAAGTACAATGAGCCATAACAGTTGTTGGTCCCAGTAAACCTGCTTTGTCGAAAATTTCTGCATCACTTTGACCTTTCCTGGTAGACTGAACCCAAGCTACTTCATCTGCTGATTCGCACATGTGAGATTGAATCACCAAATGATCATCACAACAATCTTTTACCAGCTTACCCAGATCTTGAAGTAATTGATCTGAGCAAGTTGGAATGAATCGTGGAGTGACTGCAGGCCAAACAAGTCGTTGACCTGCAATATCATCAAGTGAAAGAGTATTAGGCAGTTCCTCTGTACAGAACTTTCTTGCTGCTATTGCGGAAGATGAGCCGCTTCTTTCGATATACTGGAATGTAGTTTCAGCACTCTAAACCTGCATACATTGTTTCATGTACTCACATCGTCTGGAGCATTTAGATCCATCGACAGCTTTCCGACAAAGGCACGAATACCTGCTCTATGAAAACACTTTCCTAGCTCACAACTAAAAGACAGAATGTCAGCATACGGTACTGTAAAGCCGTAATTATTGTTACTTACTTTGACTTGCTTGCTATGGTACCAAAGAGTAGAGTAGTCCCAATTCCATTTTCCACCAATTGATCACATAATTGCTCATAAACTTGCTTGGCCAGCTTAATGTCACCATCGATAGCTTTTTCTGCTTGGAATGCATGCTGTGAAGGGAAAGACGATCAGTGAGATGCTCGCTGTACCCAAATTGAAGCGTATGCCTTACCTTGTCAAGCCATTGCATGAGAGGTAACCCCAAACCTGTCCCAGCATAGAGAAATTGTGGAGCATGCAGATGTAAATCCTGAGAAAAAAGATAGTCAATTCAGTGAGACTTCATAAAAGATTTTATCATGGATTGGCTTCACTCACTACAAAAGCAGGAAAGAGAAAGCCAAAAGGCGAGAGTCTTATAATATCCTTATCAGTAACTTGTTCTGCTTTTAAGGTTCGTGCTGATACAGCACTATCCAATGGTTCTGCAAACACCAGATATCCACCTTCATCTATGATTAAAAGATGCCTTAGTCGAAATTCAAGTTTAGCTGGTGAGGAAGTCCATGCTAAGTTGGCTACAATGTATTGTCTACCTGTCATTGGCAATGAGGTTGTATCATAACTTTGCCCCGGTCCTTATAACGCTAGGAATTCCCCCCCCCACGTCAAAAAGGAACAAAGTCAACATTTTTTTTTATATTTTTTTTTGTAATGTGCGTGCTTTCCCCACGTCCAATCATTTTTCGCATAATAACATTTCCTTGACTGGCTCGTCCTGTTTGCTCTCGAGACTTTAAGTGTTTGACTCAAGTGATTCATTTTCATGTTGCTCTTTAGGACTGGAGTTCTTCGTACAGTCCGACCATTGCAACATGCAACTCCTTTCCGAAAAGCCTCACAGTGGAGTCGACAGAGTGGAGGAAGAATGTCGAGGGCCTCTTTACCAATATTAGCAGGTATTACCTTTGTTGGTGCTGTAGGACTGTATATCTCTACATTCGATTCAATGGTAGCGCATGCAGATGAAAAGGTCGTAGGTACTATAACTGTAGCAAAAGATCCTAGCAACAGAAAGTTGATCAGTATGGACGAAATCGGTCAGCATGATTCAATTAGCAAGGGTATATGGGTTGCTATTCAAGGACAAGTATATGACGTTACAGACTTTGTCGACTCACATCCTGGAGGGAAGAACATCATCTTAAAGAATGCAGGAAAAGATGTGACAGAGCTGTATACTCCTGTTCACCCAGCCAATGCCATCTCGGACAATTTGAATTTATCGCAGCATTTAGGGCAGGTTGATCCCAAAACAGTTAAAGCAAAGCAACCAGGCAAGGAGTCCGAAAAGGATAAAAGGAGGCGAATAGCGAGAGAGAATCTTCCTCCGGTAGGATCTTTGCTAAATTTGGATGACTTTGAGGTATGTGTGACCGAAGAAAGGGGATAGAGAGATGGCCTATTGAATTTGCTTTTTTATTTTATTTATTATTTTAAAGCATGTTGCAAAGAGCATCTTGTCAGATCAAGCGTGGGCATACTACTCATCTGCTGGTGATGATGAAATCACAAAGCACCAAAATCGTTCTTCCTTTTCAAGAGTTTGGTTTAAACCTCGGATACTTCGACCAGTAGGAACAGTTGATGCTTCTTCCACCCTTCTTGACGGAAAGATCAACAGTAGTCTACCTATTTACATTTCTCCCGCTGCAATGGCAAAGCTAGGACATCCAGAAGGAGAATTAAACTTGACTAGAGCAGCAGGAAGCGCTGGGATCATACAAGGAATATCTGCAAATGCTTCTGTCAGTTTGGATGAGATGCTTGATACCAGGAAAGACAATCAACCAATGTTCTATCAGCTGTATGTCAATAAGGATCGAAGGGCTTCGGAAAAGATACTAGAAAAGATACAGGCTAGGGGTATCAATGCAGTGTTTTTGACTGTTGATGCACCTGTTATGGGAAACAGAGAGAGGGATATGAGAGCTAAAGGAGAAGTAGTCGAAACGGGAGGAGGAGCAGGAGGAGAGACAAGTGGTGGTGGTGGTGTAGCACAAGCAATATCTGGTTATATCGACCCAAACTTGGTGAGTAGAAAGAATTAAAAAAAATCAATTCATCTTATGTAAATTTGCCTCTTCTCTTTTTTTTTTTGCAGAGCTGGCAGGATATTGCATGGTTAAAGGAAAAGTGCTCCCTACCTATCCTCTTGAAAGGTATACAGACGGTAGCAGATGTTGAATTGGCAATTGATCATGGCTGTGAGGGAGTGGTACTCTCTAATCATGGTGGTAGATCACTCGACTTTTCACCTGCCCCCATTGATGTCCTCATTGAATTACGTCAAACAAGACCTGAAATATTTGACAAAATTGAGATTTATATTGATGGTGGTGTTCGAAGAGGGACAGACGTTCTCAAAGCGTTGGCATTAGGAGCCACAGCAGTTGGTTTAGGAAGGCCTTTCCTGGTAAGCATGCATGACTATTAATGGTGTAATTATTTGCCATTTACTAATATTTCAGTACACCCACAGTACGCTCAGTCTGGATATGGAGAAGTAGGTGCTGCTAGAGCCATTCAAATACTTCGAGATGAAATTGAGAGAGGCATGAGATTACTAGGAGTTACTTCATTAGATCAACTCAATCCAGAAATGGTAGATATTCTACCTCGATCTTATGACCCATTCATCCATGCAAAAAGGAAACAAGACATTGGTGAAGACTGATGCAGAACAATGATGTATTCTAAACAATCCTCACATGCAGACATTTAGACGACTACAGGACAGAGTAAGGAGTAGAGGCAAGCTGCTTCTTGGCCCAATCTCCGAAACCCCGATAGATTTTCCTGCTATGAGGGAGAGCGGTAGGCAAGGAGAAGAAATCGTGTGGTTGCAAAGGCTTAACAAGGAGAATAGGAAGGTGTCAGTAAAAAAAAAAAAAGGACTGGAATTCTTTTTTTACTTTGGAAACACTCACAGCAATAGCATAGGTGACATCTGCGCCTGCCTTTCTTGCCTTGTGTACAAATTCTCGACCTTCATCAACAAGACATTCCAATTCACCATTTGCAACATACATTGGTGGCATTTGATTTAATTCTTCCAAACTCTTATTAACCGGACTCAACCAAGGATCTTCCAAATTTAAATTGCATCTCTTTTCATAATCTGGTCCAATTTGCATTTCTTTTACTCCCCAATCACCATAGTCCATTGTAATGATATCATATTTGAGATTATTGGGTCGGGATAGGTATGGTCCATTGGTGGTGGTCAACCAAGGTGAAAGTAGTAATAAACCTGCCATGTAAATGCCTTGATTCTCTGAATCTCCTCGTATCTTTGCTCCTTCCAATCTCAAGAATCTTTCCAATGATAATGTCAAGTGAGCACCAAAGCTGTCACCACCTACAATGATCTGCTCTGGCTTGTATCCTAGCTTTTCAGTCAAGTAGAGGTAACCTCCTAGGGCTTGAACGATTGGAATAGGGTACGGAGCAAATGGTGCCAAATTGTAATCAACTGAAAAAACAGGAATATTGGCCGTCTTTGCTAGATTGGCAGCCAGTGTGATACCCATGAACATATCACCAGCTGAAAATGTTACTGCTGCACCACCATGAAAGTACAAGATGACGGGTGACTTTTGACCTCCTTTTTCATGAGCAGGTGGATGTTGCTTTTGACCATCTGGCATAAACCAAAATCCTCTTGTTCTATTCTTTGCCCAACTAACATCCACCATAGCAGGTCCATTGTAAGTTTCACAATCTTGTACCTTTTCTGGTACTTGACTTGTTTTGAGAGATAGAATACCTCGATAATATTGTAAAGGAGGTGCATCAAACCAAACTCGATCATTTCGAGGATGTTTTGAATCTTGCTTATGACCAATCTTCTTTGCTGCTTTAATAGCCATAAGAGGATGAGCAACTCTTCCACCTGGTCCTGTATTGTTGAGAATGGCAAGTATAGTTCCAATCACACCAGGTTGCTCCCTCATACCACCTTCACGAGGTTGAATTGGTTGCATTTTGAATAAAATCATGTATCGAATGGCTAATCGAACCATTAAGACTGCTACTGATTCTTGAATAGACCATTTTGGATGAGGTCTCAAGAAGGGAATAAGAGCTCGAATAAGGGCATAGGGAAAGTAGACGAAAGTCGTAGGTAAAAAGGCGAGATGAAAGAGGAGCTTTAAAAAGTACGCATACAGTCAGCTTTTTTTCCGTATTCTCAACATTGAATTTAATAACTCACCAGCCTGAATAGAGGCCTCAAGAATGGTGGACGAGGTGGCTTGGCCGCCTGATAGGCCACTTGAATGGTCCTAGACTGGACTGGATCCGCCATTGACTTACTGTAGAGTATGGAAGTTGATAAGGAAAATGAGAGTCATGTCCCTTTGACCGCCAAACGCGAGGCGAAGAATAAAATTGAAAAGCGGGGGGAAAAAGACGCTAATTTAAAAAGGACGATCGCCGGCCCTCCTCTCTTCAAAAAATATTCAATTTGAAAGCGCGAGAAATGTATATAAGATGTTGGGTTGAGCTTGGGCCACCCTAGATGATGATGATGATGATGATGATGATGATGATTACAACTGTACTAGCATGCCTATTCGGTATAACAAAAAAAGAAGGTCTACTACATGATTGAATAGAAAGAGTAAAACATCTTTACTGGGGTGATAGAGTAATTTCAAAAGTTGTACCTGATGCAAGACTTTCTGAAACTTCCACCTTGACCACGCTCTCTGCTTCATCAATAGTAGTCTTGACTGCATCAGCTACATCATTTCCATCCTTTGATGCAACAGTAGCTTCAACACCACCAGAGTACATGCGATTCTTGTCATAGTAGATGTAAAAGGTATCGGCACCAGCAGCTAACATAAAAAAAAAAGGAACATATTAGAAATTAGGATGATGATAGGGTAGCTATTCACTCACATGCATAATCTCCCGTCCACTTTTTCTCTCCCTTGTCATCTTCAAACATTTGCGAAATGGAAATAGATTTCATATCTGTTGTTCCAGGCTTGCTAGCTGAAGTTAATTCAACGGGAACATGACCAATTTCGTAAAATGTATCACGTACTCTTCCAACACACATTGGAGTTTCTAGTGAAATCATTTGAACAATTGAAGTAGGAATAGAGCCATTCAAATGGACCTGTAGAGTAGCAAAAAGTAAAAGATGTATATTCAATTCAATACTAAGCATTTAGTTTGCAGAATTAGCGCGACTCACCTTGACAACATAGGTCAGCTTAACTCCTTCTTCAACCTTTGTAGCTTGCCATGCACTCAATTCTACAGTCGCTCTTGTTCGACTCTTTTGATAACTTCCATCTTCAGGTAATCTTTCTTCATCCTTGACAGTCACTTGAATAATAGTAACTGAATCAGCTTCAGGAGACCACCATGATTCTTGAACTGCACAAATATCACGAGGCCATATAAAGTATGAAGGCGATTTCCTTGGTAGATGTGGAGAAGGAGAGAGAGAGAGAGAGAGAGAGGAGACAATTTAGTATAGGTTCGCTAAGCTATCTGCACTACAGCAAATTGAGCACTTACATTACACTGTAAAGCTCATAAGAAGATTGAGAAAATCTTCGAATAGGTACACCAGATTCAAGACGAGGGTCCCACTTTTTACGCATGCCTATCAGTAATTGATTGGGAAAGCATACAGTTAGCATACATACACTCGGCGCCAATTTTTTTTTTTTTTTTTTTAGTTGCGCACACGTCCTTTTTCCATTACTCACCTGGCAGCTGAAGTACACCCATCATTTGCTGTGGAGTAGCACCCTCAACAACAGTACTTCCTCGAGTGATTGGAATGGCAGAAGTATCTTCTTGATCGACTATTTTACTTAATTCTACTTCTTCTCTTTCCGGCATACTCTCCCAATCAGTAGAAGTTTCAAGCTCTTTGAGTAACTTTCGAGCATCTTCTAATGCTGTAGTGTAGTCATTGGGTCGTTCCCAATAGGTATTGTCGGGTCCAGCAGCTGTAGAAGGGATTTCAAGCGACATGATGGGGTATGTGATGATAGAAAGAATATATTTTGATTGCTACACTGAAAAGGATCGCCTAAACCCCCCCCCCCCCCAAACTTCGCGTGTATGATTGGACTTCAACTTTAAGAATCTTATTCGGTTCTCTCTGAGTGGGGGCACCACATTTTTACTTTACTGCATATTTCATTTGAGCCGTATCCGATTTTTATTTTGAGCGTGAAAGGGTAATAGAATATATACGGGTAAGCCACGCGTTTGCTTCAAGTGTTGGTTTTGGCCATGTCACTTGATTCGAGTTGGATGTAAATTATTTCATAGAAGCGCCCGCCCTTCTTGATGCCACAAGTAACCCAAATTCAACGAGACATGTACAATGTAGCGTCTTGATGAGGATCTTAATATTTTGTTCGTTCCCACCCAAACAATGACAACATCTTACTTACTACAGCATCATTTTCCCCATAAAATATTTCTTAGCTTCGCACCTTTCGCCTATTTTCTCTTACCGAAGGCCGCCTTGATATCGCTTTGTACCTGAATCATGAATCTCTCTACAGACGCTGCTGAGCTGCTCTGAAGGTTGCGTTGCGGAGAGTGAAAGTAGGAAGAACGGACATCCCGTGCGTGCATCAAAGGGAAAAAAAAAATCACAGAGATCAGATTGAATTAACGATTCTGATTGGCTAGCGACAATGTTGAGATTAAAGAAAAGTTTGGTTTTAGTTTGGATGTAATAAGCTTGACTTTCTTGAATGATCTCAAGATTCTAATTACAAAATTGAGCGCGCACAAATTATATTCGTCCAACAAAAGTATATTGAAGCGTAGTTTTATTAATTACCAGTTTGCCTTCGTCTTTACTATAAATTGCATTTGCCACTTAGAATCTCAGGGAGGCACACACACTGTCAGCGTCGGATATTCAGCCGAGAATTACTTTTTTTATTCTGAACTTGTGAAGATTAAGAAGAAATCGGAAAAAATTAAGTTCAACCTGCGTCTATCCGAACAAACATATATAAAAGATCCTTTATCTTTCTTAAATTTCAACTTTTTCTTTTCTTCACCTTTCTCTTTTTAGCATCTTCTCTTTTCTCCGCTATATCTAAAAGTATGTCCGTCGCTGGTATTGTTGTCCTCACTCGTCATGGTGACCGTCAAGGTTTTTATCAATCTCCAACTACCTATACTGCCAAATCTACCAATCTAACAGTCTTGGGTTATTTACAAGAATATAAAAATGGACAAGATATTCGTAATTTATACATGAATGGTACTAGTGCCATTCCTGGTTTAAATACTACCATTGCCAATAGTAATCAACTTCGAATCTATGCTGATGCAGGTGGTGAAGGTACCGTGATTGTTGATTCTGCCAATGCACTTTTACAAGGTCTTTATCCACCTTATACTGAAACAATTATTTTAGCAAATACTTCTTCTGTTAGTTGGAATAAATCTCAATCAATTCAAGTTCAAACTTTAACAACTGATCAAAGTACTTGGTTAGAAGGTTATACTCAATGTAGTGATTGGACTACTAGATTAAATAATTGGTATAAATCTTCTGATTTCGAAGCACAAGCAAAGATTGCTAATCCATTCTTTCAAAGTATTTCAAATATTACTGGTCCAAATAGACCTGCCACTCTCGAAAATGCTTGGAATTTATTCGATTATCTTAATGTTGAATCAATTCATAATGCTTCTGTACCAGTAACTTCTCAAGTGTTAAGTCAAGCTCGTTATTGGGCAAATTATCATGAAGCTGGTAGTTTTACGGATCCTGATTTTACCAATGTTGGTAATATTGCTGGTCAAGCTATTATGCCACCAATTATTTCTGCAATTAACGATATTGGTAATTCCACTACAGGACTTAAAGTTGGTTATATGGCTATTGCTTACAAGCCATTCTTATCCCTATTTAATATGTGGGGATTACCATCACCTCTCAAGGATACAGTAGTAGATTATGCTAGTGCAGCTATTATTGAAGTTAGAACAGACAAGACTATGCGATTATTATTCCGAAATGGTACAGAAGGTGATTTCAATGCCTACCCACTTTTCAATACTACCAATTCCGATTCATACTCTATCACTGATTTCAAGAATAAAATGACACCTTTTTCTCTCAACACACTTTCATCATGGTGTAACAAGTGCGGAGAAACTGAAAATCGTGGATGTGGTGTACTTGCCAATTTTAATGGTACTGGTGGTGCAGGTTATGCTAGTATTACTAGTACACAAGGTCGTCATGAAGTTAGTCCAGTGGTTGCTGGTGTAATTGGTGCCATGGTAACTTTGGCAGTTGCTGCTTTTGCTCTTGCGATTTGGTTACTATTGGGAGGACTTGTCAAGAAACATAGAAATAGTAAAAATTCAACTCGAGGTGGTTCTTCTATCAATACTAGAACTGGTTCTGATCATCATCTTGAAACAAAGGAATCTCCTAGTTCTTAAAATCCCCCCCCCTCCTTCTCCCTATTTTTTTTCCTGTCTTCTTATATCTCTCTGGGCTCCCTTGCGATCTCCGATTTCAATTCAATTCAATTTTTAAATGTATATAAATGTATTTTTGACTTGTTCCTTCTTTTTTTATAAAACAAAAAGAAAATAAAAATGGATTCCTTCTCTACAGTATAACATTTCAACAAAACACAAGACTATTAACCATATTTATTTCTCAATTTGTACCTTTGCCAAAAACTAAGTTTTGGCTTTGGAGCAATAGTAAGTGTTTTTGGTTGTTCCCATGAAACAGAAACGACATTATATTTAGGTTGTCGAATATAATCAAATGCTTCAGACCGCGTATCATGACTACTTTCACCATGAGAAGGTGAATTGTGTTTTGAAGCTCTACTTGTTGTTGGAATAAAACTTTTTTCCTTTTTCTTTTTCTTGTTCTTGTTCTTACTATTGGAAAGTCTATCACCGTCGATATTGTAATAATCCTCTAACAATGAATAAGTTTGACTTTCATGTATTGGACTTGAAGGTGTTACAATAGATATACTTTTGCCACTATGTATGCTACTTTCACCTTTTTTAAAACTGTTGTACGAGTATGGTGATTGAGGTATTAATTCCTTTGAACTTTTTAACAGCTTGTAATCGTTAGGAATGGGAACAGCAAAGCAAGTGCTAGGTACATACAAGTGAGCATTACAACATTATTCGTATGTCATTGTACTACTCACACTAAAAGAAATGAAGCAAATATCAGCACACCAACGAATGATGAAAGTATCATAATTTCTTTTGAATTTGCTTTGTTGCTGTTGTCAATACAAGGAAATGGCAGCAATTACTTAATCCTTTTTTTGTTGCGCTCATGTATGATTTTTACCACCTCTTTCCCTCAGCCCTCGCTCACTTTTCGGCATAAGAATAAGAAATTTGAAGCCTCTCTCAAAATTTTGGGCGCGCGCAACAATGAAAAAAATGGAAGGTAAATGAAATATTTATATATACATACATATATTATACTATATATTCCTACTCCTCCCACAATAGCGCATTTGGGAAAGAGCAAGCAGGGTAGCAGCTTCTAATGTAATTAGTTGTCTAGAATGTACAAATGTTGAATCATATAATGAAAAGGGAATCATCTTTTTATTTAGCGTCCAGTAGCACTTAGAATATCGGCTCCATTGAGTACACTGATAGCAGCAGCTCGATATGTATCTTGTATGATGGAAACATTGTTACTCATATATTGTAGCATGCTAGGACTTGAAGTGGTATAAGTTGGCCATAAAGGTAATCCAGAGGCAGAATTAGGATCCAAAGAAGTAGCAAAAGCAAGAAATTGTCGAGCAAGTACTACATTGTAAGAATTCGTATTCGATTGTAAGACGGCTTAAGGGAGACAAGGAGGGTAAGTGGGCATGAATTATTCACTACTAAAACAAAGATTAAAAAGTCACTCACCTGATAAGTCAGCACCATGAGGTACACCTATACTAGCTGGAGTACCGCTTGACCCTTGAGCGTATTGGTACGAATATGCTTTTGTATTGTATGTAGCAAGAGCAGACAAGAAAAGTCTTCGATTTGACTGGAATCTCAAGTCACCATAAATTGATGCCGCTCGCTAAAGCAGGCAGATGGGAGGTCAAGTCAGTATACTTCAAAAGAAAAAAGATTTACAGCAGCAACAACATTTATTCACTTTGTACTGATTTGTATTTCCGTAGAAGCGATTGGTTGATGTAGCTCCGACAGGTGAATATGGAGATCCTTGAGTTGGGTCATCTGGGTAGACAGACAGAATCTTATCAACGAGCGCTAGAGAAGTTGTAGAAGTGGGATTGTTAAAGTAGACGGTGGCCAACCAGGAAGTGAGATTTGCTGTATTGTTTAGTATTTGAGGTGCAAATACAGTGCCTTCATCCAAACAGTCACCAAACAATACAGGTACTTTAGCAAAAGAGCCTGCTTTTATCAATGAACTTGGAGTATCTGAAAAGAAACCACCAAGGCTTGGACCTCCATCTAGTACACCATTCCAAGCATAAAAACCACGAATATAGGTAGCAGGTTGCAAAGCACGATATGATTCTGACATAGATATACCTCGCAATGTCTGCCAAGTTTTGGATCGAAGACAGGCCAGTTGATCGCTCGAATATGCACATCCTGCAGCTAAAAGAACTCTTTGATATTGAGCATCTTTATTGCTAGCAGTGTCAATGGGAACTCCTCCAGGTGCACCAGATTCGAGTATAGCGCCCTGAAATGGTGGTGTAGTACCAGCATAACGAAGCAATTGAGCAGAAGCACCAAACGATCTAAAGGAACGAAAAAGGAGATTAGTGACAGTCAGAAAGAGTGTTCTACATTTTGCATCACTCACCCTGCTGATTGACCCCAAATTGTAATCTTTGTAGGATCTCCTCCGAATGAAGAAATATGAGATTTTACCCAAGATACAGCAGCAGTCATATCTCTAAAACCCAAATTGAGAGCAACATTAGTACTATTACTGACCATCTTTTGCTGCAATTTGGTCCCAGCTAAGAAACCAAGCAGTCCCAATCGATAATTGACACGTATAACCATGACTGGTTGACCAAGATTAGCGCCAACTTTGATCATTGCACTTGGGTCGTTGATGTTTCCAGAACCAGTTGCAAAACCTCCACCATGGAAGAAGATGAGAACTGGTACTTTTGTTGTCATTTCGATGGCTTGAGGTCGTTGGATATTGAGAAAGAGGCAATCTTCATCTTGAGGTACAGAAGTAGTGCCAGATTGGGGACATGGAGAGCCCATTGATAAAGCATCATATGTGGCACCAGGTGAGGGAGGAGGTTGTGGTGGTGCAAAACGAAGGTTGCCGACGGGAGCAGATGCATATCGAACACCTGCAAAGATAAAAATTTAGTATATGGTTGAGGTATTGCAATCCTATTGAGAAAACTCACCAAACCAAGAGCATATATCGCCTTCACAAGAACCAGTGAAAGTGGTTGATCCGTCGACTATACTGATATTTATTGCTCCTGACCAAGGAAAGTAGCCCGCCGCCACAACTAAACCAAGCAAAAGGACCAGTGGAGAGCAACGTAGAACCATTTGAATCCAAACTTGACGACGAGAGAGAGGTGTTGTGGTAGATGGTGGACTACTCTGGAAGCCTTTCTGGGCTTTTTGAATTATTCTTTCTACCAATTCCATCTTTACCATCCTTTTTAACATTTTGGCATCAATGCACTTGTCTGGCACACGACTTTCTTCTGTCGGTGCCGAGAATTAAACTGATGCGGTGACGTTTACTAGTATTTTGAGGACAGAGTCAGATAAACCTTATTTTCTTTGGGATGTCTTGAGAGATCGTTGTGCCATATTGTCGTTGAAAGGGAAAAAAAAATTTTATTGGTAGTATGCGCAATACAAAAAGAAAATATACTGTAGTCATGCAACGTTTCCTTCTCAGATCTTGTTTTACCAAGAAAGAAGAAATATAGTACACTTTGTATGTAACGCGCGACCTGTGCTCAAAATTTATTTTTTTAATTATCAAATTGACTTTTTGATTTCAAATGATTTTCGCACAAGGAAAAATAAAAATGATCAAAAGGAGAATTTAAGCTCGAGACAAATTTGGACTCAACAAACGCATTTAGCACAAACTACAGTACATGGTGTTGTGTTTGCGTCATAAAGCTGTTCCAAAGTAGAAGCTTAACTATATGCAGCACTTGACAGGTCGCAAATGCCGTCTGTATTGCACCTGTAATTCAGAGTCCGACCTAGACCTAAGTAGACACCAATACAAAGTTCCGAAATTGACGTAAGTGGAATTTCAATTAAGATAAAAAAAAAAAAAGGGGAAAAGCTGTGTGTGTGTGAATGAAATTTTTATATCTTTGATTGCCGGTCCTGACGTGGTGCGAGATGTCGAGTACCTTTGAGAGTGTAAAGTTCTTTTCTCATAATTTTGCCTGTTGGACTTTTGAGAACCGTGGGAGTAAATACATAGAACTTGGGCCACTTGTAGCTGACGGAAAACAAAAAAGAAAGGGGGAGGGGGAGGAGGGGTAGGAGGAGGAGGAAAATATGCTATACGTGAGCCGATGCTGTCATCATCCTCATCGACTTCTCTGTTGAGTAAATAGAATTCTCACGCCACTCACTGTGCTGCTTTGTCTGTAATAAAATTTGCTAGTCGACCAACTAAATCCTTTTGCAAATTTTCATCTCCGAGTATGGCTTCATTCCTGGGAACAATGTACATGACAACCTGTTCTCCTCCATCAGCATCTGTCATTCCAGTAGCAGCTGCATCAAGTGCCTCTGAATGTTTAGCAAATAGACTGTCTAATTCAGCAGGTGGTACTTGGAAACCTCGAACTTTAATTAATTCCTTTGTACGTCCAATCAACCAAAGCCTTCCTTCTTTATCAAGTACACCCTCATCCCCACTACGATAAAAACCATCAGAGGTAAAAGCAGTCCTTGATAATTCTTGATGTTTGGCACCGGTACCTTCATCTGATGCCAAACCTGAATAGTATCCCAACATGACATGAGGTCCTCTAGTGCAAACTTCACCAGGTAAACTTGGATTTACAGGTGCACATTCTCCTGTATTTACTTTCAGCTTACTCTGCTCTACTATCTCCAAATATCTACCTTTTGTCTGTTCTTTACTTGTATCTTCCGTAGGTCGGATACAAATTTCAATATTTCCCATAGCAACACCACAACTACCCAATTGATCCAAATCCATCTTGTTATTCAGATTGTAACATTCGCTGTGTGAAATTGATCCTGCTTCAGTAGAACCATATCCAATTTGTAGTGCAATACCTGTTCTCTTGAAGATTGTTTTTATAACTTCTGTTGGTGTTGGTGCTCCACCAGACATCATTGTCCTTACACTTGAAAGATCTATATCTTTTCCTTCTGGAGTATTGCGATCCAATAATGTAGTAGAACGAAGTTGAACGGCAACGGGGGGCGCTATATGCATCTTTGTAGCTCTATATTTTGTTACTAGGCGGAGGTAGGTAGGCAAATCGAATTTAGGAGAAGCTGGCAAGACAAGAGTGGCACCAATTGCAAACGTTGGTAGTAGTAGTGTCACAAGCCTATCACAAGTTGGGGGACAAGAAGGTGAGTGTTTCAAAATCACATTCTCAATAATTGTTTCTTCTACTCACCCCATCACATGACACCAAGGAGCCAAGGCTACCCAAGTCTCACCACCTCCATATGGACCATAGTTAGGTCCAAAGGCATGAGGGACAGAGCTCCATCCATTTGACACACTGGCTACAATATTCCGATGACTGAGCAAGACACCTTTTGATTCACCAGTCGTACCAGAACTCCAAAGTAAAATTGCTACTCTCCTTTTCTGCTCTTCGAGTGTCATTTTGCGAACAGTATATGCTTCTCTGCTCATCAAATCAGTCGATCCTCCATGTTTGTGACCAGGAGGTGAAGCAAGTAGATTAGACCAGTCTCTTGGATCCATCAAAGTAGATATACCATCACTACGAGCACTACTACCATAGTAATCAGCTCCTCCTCTTGAATTAAGATTTACTGTCCATACCCTCTGATCTCTGAGCGGCATCTTTTCCCCTTTTTGACTCTTTTGCTTCCTCCCTCGATCCCAGGCAGAAGCCAACTCTCTCGCCCATCTTTTAATCTCCTTTCCACTTGCTAATGCTACATCAGTTTCTGGTCTATCTACTAGTATCTGTAAACCCTGCCTTAATTTATCTTCACCATCTGGTCCTACAGTTGTAAAAAGTACTTGTGGTCTTGCTTTGGCAAGAATATTTGCAAGCTCATTTGGCATCAGCATTGATGAGATGGGTGACACAGTATACTGACATGCTACACCACCCAAAAGGAGCATTGGAAAGGGAAGACAGTTGGGTAAATGAAGAAGGATTGTTGTCCTTGGAGCGTGAATCTAAGAATTACTACAAGGTCAAGTAGCCATATACTGTATGTGTCTATGTAGAAAATAATTACTCACTGGTTCATTTCCCTCTTTTCCATCCCAAAGCAGCGCATCTCCCACTATAGCATGTAGATACCTTGCAACTCGCAAAGTATCTGCTTTCGCCCTTTGCCAAGTTAGTGTTGCACCAGTGCCTGCATGTATCAATGATGGTCGATGTGGTAAAATGACTTGACCATCATATGTATGCTCTGGTAGAGGACCTTTGGCACCTCTTATAACATATGTATTTGGTGTATGTTGAAAAGGATTTGAAAAGCAAAAGTGGAAGACATTGTCATTGGGTAGTGGTATAGTAGGACCAACACAGTGAGCCAAAGTTGAAGTGAGCGAGCTCGTCATTTCTCTTTAGTGATGATGAAGTGTTGGTGGGAGAGGAGGGGTAATCTTACCTGTGACCTTGGAACAGGCACTTTTCTTTCGACACTGGCTCTGGTAACTCCCCCGTCAATTTATGTTGGCTGCTTCGTACGAGTTGGGTATTCACCCGGCAAATACGGAGAGCATTCTTCCCCACGATTCCCTTCACCCTTACTATTGCTTCCCTTTCGCCGAGTCCCCCTTCAAAAGTCTAAAACCTTTCGTACGGGAAGACTGTCGCGTCTCAACAAAGTAACCGTCTCAACCGGAGCTTTTTCTACAAATATGCTATCAAAGAATTAGAGGTTGCTGTGCATGACACTCTTTGATTGTATAAGGTCATCATTAGTTGTCTTTGCACACGAATATTTATCCTGGACTGAATTCTTGGGCCTTGAAGCTGATTTGCTCGCCATATACTTGCAACAGCCATCTAGAAATATGCATGGAAATGGCCTATCCATACAATAAGCTACAATTATAATTGTGTGTCTAGTGGGTTAGTCCGAATTCCGTCTCTTTAATTCAACTTTTACTCTTTATTCTTATATATTCTTTTTATTTTTTTTTATTTTTCTCTTTGATTTTCTTCTAGCTTCACTTTTCTCAATCAATCTAGTGGTGGTACTTCATCATGGCGCCTTCTATCTCTACGACACAACATAGCTATACTTTGGCTGGGCTTCTCTCTTCTCCACCTCAAAGGCTAGATGAGAGATCGTTTCTTGCCTTTCGACCTCTACATATCTCGACCGGAATTGCCCCTCAAGCTGCTGGAAGTGCACAATGTATGCTAGGAGGAACAAGATGTATGGTTGTAGTTAGCGCAGAGATTGTAGAGGGAGTAGAAGCGAATGGACCATACTTGCGCTGCGATGTCGATTGGTGAGCTTGCGGAATATAACCAACTAAAATGGGTATGAAACTAAGATATGTGTTTGCGTATTCTGTAGCCCCGCTTCCATTCCACAGGGTACTAATTTGACTTCACTCCTCTTGACTCTCAACAAATCACTCTCATCTTCTTTGTGCTCTTCAGCCATCTCGCCCGATCAATTTGTGGTACTGAGATCAGCATCATCACCACATCAACCAACAAAGGCTTGGTCACTACATTTGGACGTCACTTTTTCAGACATTCAAGGAGGCAATTTGGCCGATGTAATGTTTGCAGCCGTATGGGCGGCACTCAACAACGTTCGATTACCAAGAACTCGCGCCATTGGATTCGAAACTGATTTGCTCAACAACAGGCAAACAGAAGGCAACTTGGATTCATTCGATATCAAAGGATCACTTGCAAAGACAAGGGGTATTTCTTCGAAAGCTCAACAATCAGCAGCGACAAGTGTCAGTGAAAATCACCAAGGAGCTACTGCAAGATTGGACCCCTTGATGAAAGAAAAGACGGGAGTGGATTTTGAGGTGATGGACGTTTGGGACAGTGGAGTGCAAATTAAGGGATGCGATGACTTCCCTGTTGCAGTGACAGTAAATATGGTGAGTAAGAATGAATTTTCTTGGTCTTGGTCTCTTGCTGACATGAAAGTGGGATTTCTCTTCTCAGCTTCCTGATACTATCATGCTTGACGCTACACTAGCGGAAGAAGTGTGTTTGCCATCATCACGCAGAGTGCTCGTCTTGTGTTCTCCAGTAAGCGGGAATGTGGTAGGGGTCCAAATGATTAACGCTACCCTAGATAGCGGCATGAGCGGCAGCCAAGAAGTTACAAATGATAAAACAAGCACAATTACTGGCACATGCGACTACAAAGCAATACGATTAGCAGTAAGAGTGAGTGCATGAGAAGCTCTGCCCTTAGTGCTAAAGAGACTGATTAATTTTGTTTATTGACAGAGCGGACAAGAGTACGCCCGTAGTCTACACGGCGCCATCAAAGCTCAAATGGCTTCGACGAAGGATACAACAATGGAGACAATGTAAAAGTATGGATTGGAATGAAAAGAAATACAATGGAGGTGTGATGATCATGACGATGATAATTATTATGACGTAATTGAGCGGGAATCGTCCTCTGCTCGCGAGGTCAACGTGGTGGAAGAGCGCGAGGAGATGGCTGGATGAATGCCACCACGAAATCTAGAAGTCGTTGGACTGCTACCTTCACTACCAACTATATCGTCTGGAATACTTGTATCATCTTCTGCGTCATCAATTAATTTGCGTACGCGTTCAGTCAGTGAGGGTCCAATTCGACCTGCCAAGTATTGAGCCAATCGAACGCTACGACTACCGGCCAGCAAGATAGATAGTCCACTGGGAACTACATTAAGACTAGAAAAGACAGTAGCTTGGAGTGCTTCTAGAAAGGTTGGCTCCCCTACGTGATTGTCTAATCGGATACGAACTGGTGGTGAACCGAGTATTTGACTCGAATCCATACCTCGTGGTGGCAGTCTGACTAGTTCACGGTGAACACCATCACTATCTTCTTCTTCCTTTTCTTCTGGATCATTTATTCGTACATCATGAACTTGTCGCAAATTACGATTTCGCTCATTTTTATTCCAAATTTCATCTTTAGTGCTCAATCCTAAAGAAATGACTGAAGAATTTAAGACTTGAGAGGACTTTGATGTCTCTTCAACTTTCAGAGGCCCTTCGTCTCGTAAGAAGGCTTGTAGAACCTCATCATCCTCTACACTGAATAGTCTCCTCAAAATAACATCCAATAGCCTCTGCGTTCTTGAATCTTTTTCTGGTTTGCTGGTCATTTCACTCTGTTTTGCCTCTGCTCTTTTTGCCTCGTTAGTCTCATGTGCTGAGTAATTGGAAGCCGTGCTCCTTCGTGTACCAAATCCGGCTCTCCTTCTCGAAGCTCTCAAATCGGAAGCAATGACTGCACTACTATTACTGCGCTTACTTCCTTTTGCACTCTCTCCGTTCTTACGATGTCTTCGCTTTGGTACTCTACCACTTAGACCGGCTGATTGAGCGTTATGTGTATTTGCCAATGCATCTTCAAATGCAGCTTCTTCCTCCTCTTCTCGAATACGTCTTGTATTATACTTTTCTTCTTCTTCTTCTTCCTCTCCTTCCGAACCAGAAGTGAAGACTACAGGTAGGTTGGACTTGCTGCCACTCATTCTAGCCCCGATGCGATGTCGAGATCTGTGCGAGCTCTCGGCAGCATTCATCCACCCCCATGACGACGATGAAGCATCCTCTCCATTCTCCCATTCCGACAATCTCCTCTGCCCGTGTGATAAGATGCTATCCCTTCGTCCACCCACTTCTGAACCTGACAAGAATGCCGATGACGATATTTCCAAACCTTCAAGTTCCGAGTCATCCTCACTAATACTATCTATCGTTGATGGTGCAATCATTCGAGAGATCACAGTCAGGTTCTCTCCCAACTCTTCCACTTCCTCCTCCTCCTCCTCATCGTCTGCAACATAGAAAGGGGAAGATGGTCGAGTAAATCGTCCTGTACCATCTTTCTCATTTGGCAATGCCAACTCTACATTGGAAGGTTCCACTTCATCATCAGGAGATGAGACAAATGGAGAAGATGTGTTTGCAAAGGAAGATGTTGAGACAGCAGTAGCATCTACTTTGGCACGACCAGGAAAGACTATGCTCCAATCTTTATCGTCTCTGCTATGATCGCGCGCTGAATGCAGTGATGACTCGCCATGGTGGATGGATTGAATTGATTGTGATAGTGAAACAGTAGATGGAGACTCTGATGAACGTACCCGCGCACTACGCCTTGGATGTTGGTGTAGAAAAGCCATGAGATGGATGATATCCTTCTGCACGGCACTTTGAGATCAAAAGAATGGTATGTGGATGGCAATGCTTAAAAGGCGACAAGACGGTAGTAAGTGGGTAAAAGTTGTAGAGGGCGGCAATCTTTGTTGTAGGTAATCAAATCTGCCGTCGAATACGTTATCGTAATGATCTTTTTTTCTAATTAGCGCGTTTTAGGTTCTCGGCCAAATGTCGGTTGAAAGGGTTGGGCACTAAAGGGGGATGAGAAAATATTGTTTTTTACTTCAACAGAATGCAATTCAATCAGACGACCACTGACAATATTATGCTTTAACACAATACGAAAGATTGACTGTCGAATGCACATAGTGTTTGATTTTGAGGATATTAGACAGAGCTGCAGAAGCACTTTTGTTTGGGGGGGGGGCGGCATAGGGGCATTGGTGCTCATCAGCCCAAAAAACAAACCCTTATCGGGCAAAATCAGACTTTGACTTACTGCATCTATATTTTGAATAGGCGCCTGCAGAGACGCTCGGACCACTGCAGCGATCTCACGTGGCCATGTTGAGCCTGGTCAAGCTGCAATTAAGAAAATTAAACTGTCTTCTCACAGTAGTAAATCTAAAATAAAATAAAATAAACAGGCTTAAGGCTTATTTTTTGGGAGCATTAACATCAAGTTTCCTGAATTTATATGCAAATAGTTGGCAAAGAAATTGACAAGAGGTATTCGCTGCTATGTCAACATCTCTTTCATCAATGAAGACAAAGAAACCTGGCAATCCACGTAGACCATCTGTTCGATTTGCAGAATCAGCTCAAACCATCTTTTCCGTTCAAGACGATGATGATGAGGATCACATGGAAGAGTCAGATTTAGGATCTCGAAATCAAGCAGGAACAACAGCCACAACAAATGGTGGAAAAGAGGTCAGTGCTTTACTTGGAGGTGAAACTCTCGCTGGAGGGGACGCGGCGATGATAGGCGGAAGCGGAGTAAATAAGATTCAAACATCATCATCATCATCATCATCATCACAAAATAGACCAGCATATGGACTTAAATCAACACAATCATCTAGAGAAGCAGAATTTGAAGCAGACGACTCCGACGTCGAAGTGGATGGGTCAGAAACAGCAGTACTAACATCGCCCCCAATATCACCGACAAACAACATGCAAAGATCAAGACCGAGAACTTTAAGCCTTTCCTTGATCGATCGTATACCAACCTTACCAGTCGTTATAGATCGAGCAAGGCAAAGCATCAGTGAAGGTGGAGGAGCTAATCTACGAGAAAGCTTACGACAAGCAATGGAAAGTGAAGAGCTTCCAGATTGGCTTAGGAAAGGGGCAGGTATCTTGGATAGTACATGGAATATGAGCAATAGCATATTGGGAGCGGGTGTAGTTGGTGAGTGTAGAGCTTTTGACGAATTAGGGTGAGGATAGAGTAATTGCTTACTTTTGAAACTTGAAAGGTCTACCATATTCGCTCAAGGCATCAGGATGTCTGACTGGGCTTGGTCTGCTAGTCGGTATTGCTCTTTTGACTGATTGGACCATTCGTCTGATAGTTCTAAATGCAAAATTGTCGGGTCAGCTAACATACATTGATATCATGGATCATTGTTTTGGACGAAATGGTCGGAGAGCAGTGTCGATATTTCAAGGTGCATTCGCTTTTGGTGGAATGTGTGCTTTCATAGTGAGTTATTACAGTACTCGATTTCAAAGTTGCATTCTGACCCGCCTCAATTGTTACACAGGTTGTCATTGGTGATACCTTTCCACACGTCCTTACTTCTCTACTTCCAGGTTTAGAAGGTTCATTCATTGCGTCAAGATCTTTCCTAATGATTGTTTGCATCATGACTGTCTCGTTTCCGCTCTCTCTCTATCGCTCGATTGAGAGTCTGAGTCGTGCAAGTGCTATCGCACTCGTAAGTATGGTTCTCATCATTTTCACAGTCATTGTCCGTGGACCAGCTATGTCAGAAGAATTAAAGGGAGACCCAAGTTTGAGAGTAAGTTTAGATGAGCTTATCTATCATTTACTAGAAATAATTAATCAGAATAAATTCCATTCACAGTTTACGATCATCCGACCGACAAATGTGGTTCGATCTATTGCAGTCATTTCATTTGCTTTCGTATGTCATCACAATTCATTACTCATCTATGGAAGCTTAAAAGAGCCATCGATGGATAGATTCGGCAAAGTGACTCACTATTCTACCGCTATTGCTGCAACTGCTGCTATTGCCATGAGCTTAGCAGGTTACTGGACATTTACCGATAAAACACTTGGGAACGTTCTCAATAACTTTCCACCCGACGACGGTATGGTTAATCTCGCAAGGTTTTGCTTTGGAATGAACATGCTTACGACTTGGCCATTAGAATTGTTTGTAGCAAGGGAAGTCATTGAAACGTACTTCTTTCGAGGTGAATTTGACTTCAATCGTCACTTGATCTTTACATCTGCCTTGACAGTAGCTTCACTGATCGTCAGTCTAGCTGCAACAGATTTAGGAGTGGTACTGGAAGTGACAGGAGGTCTTAGTGCTACTGCTTTGGCTTTCATCTTTCCCAGTATCTGCTACCTCAAATTGTGCAGTGAGACAGCAGGTCATGCCGCTGCGAGCGCCTCCATGGAAAATGGAACTCATGATTATCGTGAAGTAGATGATGAAGACGATGAAGAAGCGGCATTACGAAGAGAAGTCAATGGAGACATATCTGTGGATGATGTTGAATTACCATTGCGTCCAGGGGCAAGCGTACGGAGAAAGGGAGCAAATTTAGGAAAAGAAACACCTTGGTGGCTCACCACTAAACCGTTAGCAGTGGCTTGTGCCATATTCGGTTGTGTCGTCTTAGTCATCAGTGTTGGGACTGCCATTAGTGATGCAATTTATGGTCCAGCAGTTGAGATTATATCACCAGTGGGCAATGAGGGCAAAAGATGAAAGGAAGACTAGTTTCTGTAAACACAACAATTGTATTAAAATCTGCACTGAAACAATCCAGGCGTAGTAATGAGAATAGATGCTTCTTTTTTGAGGCTAGCGATATTTTGAAGTATCTTGATTGAGTTGATATAATACACTTTGATTCCTCACCAATTTCCACTTTACGGGTTGGTAGCCTGCTTTGGTCGATAAGAGCAAGAAAATTTCTCTTCATTACGCTCTAATGACTCAAGAAACGCCTTCCCTGCTCCCTCCGTCTACCCAACAGCTTTCGGCCTTTTTTGGATTTGAGTCTTGATAAAAATCCATGCTTTCTCTTCCTCTTTCTCTGAGATGGTTGGTATTCACTTCCATATGTGACGCATCTGATTGACTGCTGGAAAAGAGGTGAAGATAGTGTTGAGAGGATAGAAGGCTGCGAAAGTCTTCCTAATAGTGACGGATTTTTTGCAAATGTTCCCTGCAGCAGTGATGATGGAGTAAAGAGACCTTGAGGTCGAGATGTCAAAGACGCTTGTACTTGTCTCGAGGCAGTAACACATTTGCTTGTTACAGCAATGGAAGTATTTCTACCTATCAAAGGTACTTGCCTTACTCCTTGCCGCACCATCGCAGGTGATAAGCGAGGCATGACGGCGATTGTAGTGATGGATGATTAGAAGTGAATCATAAAAGACGAAGAATCGAGTTTTCCAAAAGGAGCCAAGAGCCACGTGCTAACTTTTAACAAGCCGGCGCATTCTCAAATTTCCCGTCCGAAAGAGAATGATTAAATTTAGGACCAAAGAAAAGGTCGATCTCCTCTTTGTCCTATAGTTGAGCATCATTACAGTGCCTTACAGACTTCTTCGACCCGTATATTACTGGCGATAGAAATAAAGTTTTTCCCGTGTAGACGGTGGTCATGTCGTCCTCGTCTTCTCCAAGTCAGTTTCACGGCATAAACGACACAAGATATCAACAAAGTCCATTTCCCGATGAAATGGCTCATCGTATGGCAGCTACCACTTCTGCTTCTAGAGAATCATCTGCTTCTTTGATGGGAGGACAAGGCCCAGGTGGTTCAGGTGCAATGCATAGTCCGAGCTCATCTCACTGGAAGGGTACACCATTACGAATGGCCAATATGTTTGAAACTCAAGAAACCCCATACGTTAAAGAGGAAGGAGAAAGGTATGGAAGTGCTTCTCTTAACGAATCCCAGCCTGCGTCGGAGGAAGACCCTCAAGTCAGTAATGATACGTCTATATCAACTCCAACCAGGACAACAGTAGCGGTAACACGAGTTGCAAAAGCTTGTGTTCCATGTAGCACAAAGAAGAGGAGGTGCGATGGAGGTGAGTAATTGGAATGTGGCAAGAAATATGCCTTGTACTATATGTTGAAAGTAACCTTTTCGGTTTCATCGCAGGCAAACCAGAATGCAAGGTCTGTGTTGTACTGGGAACACCATGTTCTTATGAGAGTAAAGGACTGAAGAGAGGACCTCCCAAAGGTTTCCGTTCAGGACCGAAAGAGAGCGCTAGAGCAAGGCTGCTGAGAAATTTGGAAACTACAATTCGTGACTTGTCTTTACAAATGGGAGCAGATGACACGGGCAAGGAGATCCTACGAATAAGTCAAGATCGAGGTATTTCTCTCGTTGGTGCCACTGTTGTTGGGGAAGCCGAAGGAAACATATCATCAAAGAGAGTGAAAAGATCAATATCAGAACCCTCTGTGAAAGATGGTCCAGAAGAGGCAGGAGAAGAAGAAGAAGACTTTTTGGGCGTCAATGAGCAGGGATCAATTCGACATTTTGGGTCAAGTTCAGGCATTCAGCTTCTACATACTCAGACTCCAACTGGTCATACTTTGCACAGACCTTCCAATCTTCGAGAAAATAGTCAGAGAAATCGACTTTCCTCCAATGGCAATCCTTCTACCTTTCCCCTACCAACCGTACCCAATCGTCTACATGGAATGGGTAGCGGCACTTCACACTCTGATTCGCCATTACACTCACCAGTACAGCAACTTCTCGGTGTAAGTAAACGTCAAAGCCAGGTTGGTATAGAGCTGAACAGGAAATTATTTCATCATTATTGGGAAGGATTTCATCCTTTTTGGCCTGTCCTCTACAAACCTGCATTTGACGAATTGTCTATCGATCAGATGCCTCAATTGCTGGATATTGCATTGATCAATGCCATCTATGCCATTGCTGTCTGTGTTGCCTCGCCTTCACTCGATTCAGAGGTAGAGTCAGAATTAGCTGATGCACCAGCTGGAGAAGTCTTCTTTCTCAGAGCAGAGTCATATCTATTTGGAGGACATTCAACACCTACACCATCGCTATCATCAATTCAAGTTTGTTTCTTTCTAGCTCTCTATTGTCAAGGCTCTGGTCAATTATCGAAAGCATATATTTACTCATCTCTGGCAAACAGCATGTCTTTTGATTTGGGATTGCATCGACATCTTCATCATTATGATAACAATCCAGTGGAAAAAGAAAGTAGGGTACGCCTTATTCATTGCGTCTATATTCTTGGTACAACCTTGTCAGCTGAAATGGGTAGACCTCCAATGATGAGAAGCAAGGATATTGATGTTCCACTTTTGAGCGAACAAGAAAAGGATGAATATGAAATAGATCAAATGGGAAATCAACTCTGCACTGCTAGTTGTCTCAATGGTAGTGTACGACTTTTCAGTATTGTAGAAACAGTTTTAAGTCAGATTCATAGCTTTAGAAGAAAGGCGGCATTACGAAGAATGGGTTCAGAGAGCACTCGAAAGGTCTTGGAGGAAATTGGAGAAAGGCTAGAGACATGGCGTAAGACCTTACCAGAATCACTAAAGCTATCTAGCGATCGTAAAAAGAATTCTCGTCTTTTACCAAGCTTTATTGCTGTACATTTATGGTATCATACTGCCGTCTTACTATTAAATCGACCTTTTATTCCACACGATGAAGGCTCTTCACTTCAAGAAGTTCTTAGTGATCCTTGTCACATGAAGTGTACAAAGGCTTCCAATGAGCTCTTTCAGCTGCTTCTTCAGTTATCAAATACCAACAACGTTGATCGCCTTTCGACAGATTTGGCTTACTGTATCTTTACTGCTGCAGTCATGTTTGTCTTTAATGCTCGACTTGGACAATCTGCTACAACAAGTGATGAAAGTGCAAGTACCAACAGCAGTAGTGCACAAGTTGTCGAGCTTTCCAACGAAGCAAAGAGACAATTTCTCATGTGTAAAGAATGGTTACGAGGATTGAGTGCACGTTGGCCCGCTGCTAGTGCTCATAAACAGCTCCTTGATGGATTTTCGACAGTAGGTGAGGATGCATTGACAGGAGGGGGATTGGCAGATCCAGATCATAGACCGAGCTGGCTGCCACCTCAAACCACTCCCTCAACAAGCACTTGGGGAATTTCAAGTGAAAGAGACTCTGGAAGAGCTCGAAGAGGGGCTCTTGATGCTTCTCACGAGCAAATCGACAATACGACTACAATGGATGCCAATGTGAATTTTAGTACACCTTCTTCCAATATCACTCGTTATTCTGGTAGTACTGGTGCATTTTCGGATGGAGAAAATAATTCTATAGGACAATCTTATTATCAAGAAGGAAGTCAGTACATGCATTACCCTACCAGTACTAGCAATAATCCTCAATCTCAAGCAAATATGCAACCACCTCTAAATTATCGATTCCCTCCTAACATTTTTGATATGGAGAGCGTTTATTGGAATGAAACTGCTGCTCGTAATCCTGCATCATCAGAAGCAAGTATGGGATTGAATCAAATTATACAACGTCCTCAACAGCAACAGCCAACATTTAATAGTGGTGTAAATAATATATCTGCCATACCTTCTTCTACTACTCCTAGTTCTCAACCTTCACTTCAAGCTTCCTTACACTCTTCCATTACTGGACAAGGCAATAATAACATCGATCCAAATATCAATGCCTTACAAATGCTAGCTCAAGCTACTACTGCAAATATTGGACAAGTTAGTCCATTTACCTTTCATCAAGAACCTTCTCAACCAGAATGGAGCGATGTCATCAACATGCTTCAATTACCCCCAGCTTTTCTTCAGTAAAGTTAGTCTTTATTGTCGAATACCAAGAATCATTGCAATGTTCTCTAGTACCGCACCTAATCGTCACCCTTATGTACATCTAAATATTACTCTGTATTTTAATGAAAATGTAAGAAAATTTGGAAATATGGTCTAGCATTGCATCTCTTCTGAGCAACTCTGGAATAAGTCACGTTGGGATGACAAGAATGGATACGGCAATATGGAAGAGTGTAAGGAAGATTAAGAAGGTATGATAAAAAAAGTATAGAAGTAGCAGTGTAAGAAGGAAGGGTTGATTTTGTTAACCTCCATTTCTCGCCATGTCTTCAAGATACTGTGATAACTTCATGGCACCTGATCGGAAGCTTTCAATACCACTCTGGACATCTGGATTGGCCATGAGACGAGAATAGTATTCCTTTGCCGTTTGTTCAAAGTCACCAGCCCAGTCATCGCCATTGCTAGCTGATCCAACACCACCCATCTCATCTCCCTCTTCCTCTTCCCGACCAAAGTATTGATTTGATGAGATACTAGTTTGATTAGAGAATCCTTGTAATCGTTCTTTGGCTTCATTAGACAAATTGGCATCATAACTTCCTCGCTCAAAGTATTGATCACTACTAATTGACTTTTGAGATGCAAATTTAGATCTAGCATAATTAGGTTCTTCGATGGAAGCTGAAGAACTTCCATTGGTGGCCTTTCCACGTTCTTGCTTTGCTGCTACTTTGGCTGCTCCCATATTGAGTTTACCAAAGCCCATTCCCAATCTCTCTGTATCACCGCTCGTGCGCATACTCATTGGACTTTTAAGAGGACTCTTTGGACTAGTAGCAGATGCTTCCTTACCATTGGCTACATTGGCGGCTGTGTGTGCTGCTTGTGAGGCCGTAGCTGCTTGAATAGCTGCCTTTGCCATGGCTTCAGCTTGCTCAAAGCTTTCTTTTTCTTGTAATGCTTGCTCTTCCATTGCTTTTGCCTTTGCTTCTTCCTCTTTGGCTTTGCGCTCCGCTTCCTCAAAGTTGAAAGGTGTAGTCGCCTTTTTGACACCCCCAAGCTTCTTACTACCTCCCAATGTAGAAGATCCAACCTTTGTGGCCCCTAAAGCTCCTTTACGAGTTGCTGTTGATGTGGAAGAATTGGCTCGGTTTGCGTTGAGAGTACGAGACGTGGTTGTGGTAGGTGTGGAGCTTCTCTCTGGCGTACTAAATCCAGAAGAAGGTGTTGAAGCAGGAACAACAGGTCTTTTCCCAATACCAGGCAAGATGGCGGGAGCAGCGGCTGTTTTTGCTTTTGTTGCTGGGGCGCTTGCCGGCTTGTCCCAGTCATCAAAGAAATCTTCTTCGCCATCGTTCCCGGCTGTAGTGTCTGCTGCACTGGCACTGGCTTGCGCTGCTCCCAAAGATAGACCTGGGAATGCAACTCTTGCACCTATAGGACCACCTTTTGCATCCTCTTGAACTTTCTTCTCCAACTCTTCTTTGTAGCTGCGAGCTGTCGATGATGTATATTTGACCTTTCCTTCTGTACCTGGTGTCAAGTATGAATTACCACCGTTTCTAGTAAAGTAGTCGAATGCTACGGCATTACCGCCCACCTTCATCCTTCGTAACTGAGTCCAAGTCCATGAGTCTAATGTAGTAGAGCTGTGAATAATTATAGTATTCAGTTTCAACATTGATGACCCTACTCAATCGTCTTTCTGTCCTTTCCTACTCACCGTACAAATGTAATATGAACTCCAAGGTTTCGGTGCACCGATGAACAATCGAGACAGACATATACTGCGCATCCTAAACTAGCCCAGGTTGGCGCTCGAGCGTTACAGTCGAAACATGTCTTGCTACGAATATGGTGAAAGATCTGGGTCAATTCCTCTTTCGTCGGTCCGTTCTCTGCCATATTGCGTATATATTAGGAGAATTGTACAGTAGTAGCAGACTAAATGGTGAAGAGGAGTCCAGGCTTGTTCCAACGCTTGTTTCAACGATACTCCTGTACAGATCTCTTCCTTTTGAAATTAGACGTAAAAAGATGAAGGCAGATGAAAGTTGGGCAAGACAGGAGAGACTTTGCGCACGATGGCTGCTGCCAGATCTTATAGTTGCTTTTGACTTTCATTTTCTAACAGTTGGATGGCCACGCGAAAGCTATCACAAATCGTATAATCACTCCCCTCTTGCGCGCCATCACAGATATTCACGTGACTACAGATCATCCTTCCCACTTCTCAATTCGTCCTTGATTGCCTACCAGCATATCCTTTTTGTATATTTTCTATAAGTCTGCGCGTTCACTGAGCGGAATCTCTTTATCAGAAAATTGGGTGAGTGGATGTGACCAGGGTGAGAAGTAGAAGAGTGTCGAAAGATTTGTCAACGAGATTGGTAGAGATAATTACATTACTCACACGCGCAAGGCGTGAAATGCGATGGATGTGACAAGGAAGTAACGATGGCAAGGTCATCTCGATCTTTTTACTTTTAATCAACATTTCGCTGATATACATACATATATATATATATATGTTTCTTCCTATTTCCAGCTCACTCATCATGCAAAGGCCGGGTCCCCCACCACAGAGACCATCAGCGATGAATCCACTCAATTTTAATCGAAGTGGTTCTGGTGCAACACCATCTACAGGTTACAACTACCTTCCTAGGCCGTCACCAAGTGCAACTCCTGGATCTTCAAATCCCTTTAGTAGGGGATTTCCTTTTGGGAATGCTTCATTACCTCCTCATTTGGCTGCGTTTGCAGGATCAGGAATAGGGTCAGGACAAGGTGCAAGTGTAGGTGGTGCAGGTTTAGCGGGGCAGCAAGGAGGGCAGATTGGGCAACAGCAAGGTGGACAACAAAATTCACTAAACATAAATGACTTTCCTGCACTGGGTGGAAACAATAATTCTTCTGCATCGGGGAACGGGAACATGAACTATGCTAGTAGTACTTCTGGTTTAGGTCGGTCTGGTGATGGCCTCAATACCGACGACTTTCCCTCTCTAAATGAAGGTTTTAACGCCAATGGAGCAGCGGGACTTAGTACTAATCAGGAACAAGCAAGTGCAGCAGCAACATTGCAGCATCAGCGCATAGCTAGAGAACAGAATCAATCGCAAACGCTGAATGCAGCAAGGGGAGGATTTGGTGAACCAGAGAGGAATTATGCGACAAAGGTTGGGATGCAACAACCTCCAGGAATGTCAATAGCGCAGACATGGTCTTCAGCGGGGACCGGAGGTATAGGTGGCTTTGAGAATGGAGTCACTGGTATTGGTATGAATGGATCAAGGACGGCAGGAGGAGGAAATGATAATAGTAATGGTGGTATGGATGATTCAACGTCATCAATAATGCTGCAAAATGCTGCACTACAACAAGCAAAGACACCGGCTCAGCAAGTACTTACTAGCCCAGCAGATCGCTTCGGGCTGTTGGGATTGCTGAACATTATCAAGATGCAGGATCCAGATCTGAGCATGTTGGCAATGGGTAGCGATCTGCAACTGATGGGGATGAGTCTTGAATCGTCCGAGTGAGTATTACACTTAGTAGAATTAGTGCATGTATACTGAATCTTAACAACATTGTCAGCAGTTCACTTTCTTCTTCCTTTGTAACACCATGGTCAGATAACTCGACGGCAGCGTCATTACAGATCGAACCCGACTTTCATTTGCCAAGTTGCTATAATGTTCAACCACCACCACCACCCCAATCAAAGGTTGCTACTTTTAGCGATGAGACTCTTTTCTTCATCTTCTATAGTACCCCAAGGGATATTTTACAGGAAGTAGCTGCACAGGAATTGTAAGTGCAAAGTTGACTTGAATAGGAAGGTGTGTCTCGAATGTTGATCCAATTCTATTACTTTTCTCCATCAATAGGTATAACAGAAATTGGCGATTTTACCGAGGTGGACTAAATTTGTGGTTAACAAAGGAAGAAAATGTTCAACCGACACATAAGGATTTGCGAGCGGAAAAAGGAGTATATATCTTTTGGGATCCTGCAAGTTGGAGTAAAGTTAGTCGAGAATTTGTACTTGCATATGATGCATTAGAAGAAAGGACAGTAGGTGTAAGTCAAGCTGCTCAAGGTAATTCACAACAGCAAGCTCAGTCACAAACAGCTCAAGTCGGAGCATAAACATCTCCTGCTTTTGTCTTCAGTCTTAGTGTTCTCTCTCTTTTTTTACTATTTCTCTTGTAACCTTTTTCCTTAACTTTCTGTCCCACTTGCTTTGCAGCTGGTATTCAAATGTCATTTTTTTTTTCTTTTATTCAGTTTCTGAATTGTTAATTTAAAGTACAATTAGGCAAAAGAGTCCCCCTTCTACTCTCCAATTGCTCCTGTTGCCTTGAGCTGTTCAATTTGTTCTTCCGTATAGCCCAAGTCAGCCAATACAGTCTCATTATCTTGACCAAGTACAGGAGGTGGTCTGGAGACCTACAAAATTATTAATCATGTCAGTGCAAGTAAGTAATGCTGATTCACTATAAGTGTCACTTACCTGCATCTTTCCTTCTCCATATCGCACAGCTGGTGCATTTATTTTAATTTTACCTGCTCTTGGATGATCTACCTCTGTCACTACACCTCTATCTACTGCTTGAGGATGATTAAATGTTTGTTCAATATTTCGAATTGGTGCAATTGGAATCCCTAATTTACTTATCTTTTCACACCATGATTCTGTTGTATCTTTTACAAAGAAACCTTCCAATATCTTGATTAAAGTTTCACGATTGGCTACTCTATCTTTATTTGTCAAGAATCTAGGATCTTGTGATATTGATGGTTCTCCCAAAGCACCACATAACTTCTTGAATTGTGAATCATTACCAGCTCCTACCATTAGTAGTGAGTTTGAAGAAGAAAAGACTTGATAAGGTACAATGGAAGGATGTGCAGTACCCCACCTAGTTGCTTCTTTTCCACTAACCAAGTAAGAAGAAGCTACATTGGCCAAAGATGCAATTTGTGATTCAAATAAACTTGCATCAATGTGTACACCCTTTCCAGTCTTTCCCCTTCCAATCAGAGCAGCCAATACAGCTCCATGAACATACAATCCCGTCGTCAAGTCAGTCATGGCAACTCCAATCTTGACTGGTGCACGATCCTTTTCACCAGTAATATGGAATAAACCAGCATCAGCAGCAATAATTACATCATACCCTGCTGAACTTGAATAAGGACCAGTCTGACCATATCCTGTAATACTAGCATATATGATGGAAGGATTGATCTTTTTAACATCCTCATATCCTAGACCCATACTAGATAGCTTTCCCGGCAAGTAATTCTCTACTACTACATCAGCTTTCTTGATCAATTCTTGAACAATCTTTCTTCCTTCTTTACTCTTAAGATCGACACTAATACTTTTCTTATTTCGGTTGACACTTAGAAAGTATGCACTTTCTGGTGGTAAAGAATCCCAGTATTTTCTCTTTCTATCTGATAATTTAGATGCAATTTCTTTTGGTAATTCACCTGTTCGTACCAAGGGTGCACTAGGTGGTGACCAACTACGTGTATCATCCCCTCCTTTAGGATGTTCTACTTTGATTACATCACAACCCAAATCGGCTAGCAACATGGTACAATAAGGTCCAGCCAAAACTCGAGTTAAATCAAGGATTCTTATTCCTTCCAATGGCGGTGGAATGCTGGCTTGACCTTGTTGTAGAGGTAGTGAATAGCATATTGAAGGTGATGTATGTAGCTGGCGAGCGAGAGACTGGATAGGTGGCCTACTACATGCTAGTAGTGGAGATGCTGAGCTTTGAAATCTAAATAGTGACCGCATTACAAGGCGGCAAGTCACAGTATCGTGATCAAGTAAAAGAAGTGGGCGAGAAGGAGAAGATTGGAGAGTATATTATCCGGTCAGAGCAAGTGGACCGAGCGCCGATTTGATCTGGGAGACGACGCGCGAATTAAGAAGAAACTTCAAACGGGTCGACAATGAACTTGCTTGCATACACGAAAACGCGTTAAAGGTATCTCTGATTTTTACTGTTGCTTCCTTGCAAATTAGCAGCAAAGAAAGGTTCTAAAGGTAAAGTTTTGTGTAAAGGCAGAAAGACAAAAAGAAATTGCTGAGATTTCGTTGAAAGTATTTGTGAGCCATATTTGATATTCTTTTATGAAATAGGTAGTAAGTGTGCTACATTGCTCTTGAGTTGAAATAAATTACCTGAAGCATCAACTACACTCAAGTTCAATATTTTACACGCGCCCGGAGCAGTATCATCAAGGATGCATTTTCACAGATAAAGGTGAATTAATGAACACAAGTTGTTTCCGGGATCAATTAAAGTGTCTAGTATTACAGATGACTTGGGATAGAAGCATGTACAACAATGTTTATAAGAACAGTGTAAGGAGAAGAAAGAAAGAGGTTGGAATGTTGCATATGATACCGTACTTGCTAATTGTACACCAGGGTGACCTTTGAGATGATTGAGATTAGAATATTCCTTGCACTTGCTAGAAATTTGAAGACATCCAGGTCACGTCATCTCTCTTCAAAATGACAGAAAATATATATGTCGAGTGCTTTTTTGATATCTGTCACTGATATGGAAGGAGAGGATGGCTTGATGTTCTAAGTTATACATTTAGAAATGACTGTATTTTCCACGTTCCGTTTCATAGACATAGTATGAATCTGGTTTCATTCTAATATGAGCAGGTTTTGGCATTTCTTCTAATCCGGGAGCTACCGTACTCATATATTTCCAACCTGGTCTATCTAAATTCCTAGAAGATGTAGATTCAACTTGTACACCTAATAATGATTGTCTTGGATTAAAATCATCTTCTCCATAACTATGAGATGGTGGTAAATGAATATTTGAAGTTGAAAATTGTTGATGTTGTTGAGTGTGGTAAGGTAAAACAATTAAATCTTCATTTATTGATTCTTGAGAAGGTTCATGACTTTCTGATTTCTTTCTAGTAAAAGAAAGAGCAACTGCAGCAATTAAAAATAATACGAGAAATCCAATGATGCCTGAAAAAATGTAAACGGCAGAGGAATTGCTCCTCCTCACCAAGACACTTGATTCACCCATCTTGAAAAAAGCTTTTCTTTTAAAAACTTTCTTTGCTCCTTTGTAGAGGGTTTGTGTGTCACCTACTCGATCAGTAGAACGTGTGACTTGTCAAGCAGAGGAGGCAGGAAGAGTCGTAGGGGTGGAGTGGGGATAGGAAGATGTAAGGATAGATAGGGAGAAAGGTGATGAAAGGAGTAAAGTAACTAGCGATGAAAAGGTTATCACTCTCGGCTTTCTCATCTTTTCGGTAACGGAGAGAAGTGAGCAAAAGAATCAAGTTCCTTGAAGCCAACGTCTATTCTCAAATTGTATTAATTAATCTATACCCAAAGTCATCTTTCTCTTCTGTACGGCGAAGGAAGCAAGTCAAAAGGGAAAAACGAAGAGCAAATGAGAAAGAATAGTCAATAACAATTATTTATATAATGTTTGTGAGATCTGGGCCTTTTTCCGCCTTTTTAAATTTATTTTATATTTTCGTCTGCAATGTTGTGCGAATAAAGTCCGACTGTAAGGTGCTTCCTTCGGTGTTCCGCACGCACTTATTTCCTCTTCTATCTTGTTAATTTTTAGAATTTTAAATTTTTTTTTCTTCTTTTTTTTTTTTTAGTTTTGAAAGAATAGGATTATTAAACAAAATTGGGTTTTATTTACAAAAAGAAGAACGAAACACAAGATTGATTTCTTTTTCTTTCCCTTTGAGTCCTGCATACGGAACGTCAGGTCGAGTAAGTCACAAAAGTGTTTGTTTCTACACAGTACACAGGATGCGCTAGGGGGAATGTGGACATTCTCCCGTAGCGGGTGAGAACAAGTAGTAAAAAAAAAGATAGAGACAAAATAATAAAATAAAGGAGGCTTGAGATTTATCCGGATCCGCCTGCACAATGTGTCTCCAGCTAAGCCTTCTAGCATTTCAATTGATGCAAATTATTATTTGTTTGGCCTTTTTTTTAATTTCCTTGGATCTTAGGGTCAGCCAAAAAATTCAGCGTTTAAAGATGTTTTAAACAAACAAATCAGAGGAAGGAAAAGTAGCAATCTTTATAAAAAATCTTTGATTATATTTTAGCGTAAATGTCAACGTATCTTTTTGCAAAAAGGTCAACGAAACGTGTTATTATTCATCTTTCTGATACTTTTTCATGATAGTCAAGTATTGAAGTTGTCTGTGTTGATATAAGAAGCAGAGAGATGAGAATAATGAATTCTCATGGAAGCAGATTCCCAACACAATTCAGACAAAATATCTAATGAAAACCGATTCCTCAGGGATTAACAAATATTTGTATTTCACCCAAAGTTACATCAAACACCGTATGCCTTACTTAGAGCGTCAAACATGGGGGAACCATTACCAGTAGCTGCATCATACCCTGACGTCGAAGGGAAACCAAATCTGGTATCTTGACATCCATATACACCACCTGTAGTAATATCTTTTAGAGAAGAAGTGTAGAGGGTAGGATTGGCCCAACCAACGGTGCCTAGTCCTGCCTTTTTGCGCTTGTCATTGATGAGGGCAATTAGACCTGCTACATAGGGAGTTGAAGCAGATGTCCCACTAGCCACCGTTTCTCCATTGAAAATGATAGAGTGACTTGAACCTATCGCTGTCAAATCAGGATACATTCTTCCAGATGTATTATAGTATCCACTGACATTTTTAATCCTATTTTGATAACTTTTCACAGCTTCTTTCTGATAAATTGGAATGGGGAAAATATTGGAAGCACCTGCACCAGAAGACATTAAACCATAGCCTCCCTCTTTTGGTTCCATTGGTTGTTCATTTGTACCAAATCCTTCTGTTGCACCCACGGCAAGAATATAAGGACAACCAATAGGGTACCGAGTTTTAAAATTGGGACACCTTCCATCAACATCACCAGCTACACCAAAATCACCAGTAGAAGCTACGATTGTGGTACCCAATGATGTTAATTTCATTGCTGCATCACACATAACTTTTCCTTGAAAAGGTGTAAAATACGTCTCCAAAGCAGAATAAGAAATTGTGACGACTTTTGGTCGAGTGGTGGTGTCAAAATGTTCAATAAGAGTATTGAATGCAAGCAACCAAGGATCGAGACGATTATTGGCAGATGCCATACTAATGTAATTGGTTGTCAGTGGATAAATTTCTCCCACTACTGCATTTGTATTCATCATTGCTTCAAATCCAGGTTTGCCGTCCTTGGCAGCATCATTGAAAGCAGAGACAGGAACTAAGTAGCTTGAAGGTGCTTCTGCAACGTATTTTTTTAAAAAGGCGCTCATTAACATGTCATCAATGTACTGGTCTTGAAAACCAATTACTGCAACATCTGCCTGCTTACCTCCTTTACTTCTTTTGTAAGTTGCTGTCTTGTAATATTCCCTTCTACATTGTGGTGTGACTGATCTATTATTGCAAGATGCTGGTATTTCGTCTCTTGCTGTATGCACAACAGCGCGGGGTCGAAGTTTTGAATTAGTAGACTGTCGCTTAACAGGCTCAGGATGATTCCAATGTAGTCCTGTCCCCGTAATTGAACCAAATAGTGCTAATGGTGAAATGTCTTCAACATACTCTGATATTTTGGCAGGTATGACATATTCCTTTGTTCTTGAGACGGTAGGTCCAAATGCATTGTAATCACTCATAAATGCAGAAAACAGTAAAGTCGTCTTCTCGATAGTAGTCTTGACAGTGACTTGATCGCCATACTTGCTAGTGCTTATGGCACTTGATGGAATTCCTGCTTCCTTTAAAAAGTCAATTACCGCATTTGAAGCTGTACTAGTTGGTGTAGCATAAGCAGCTAGCTCTGAATCTGACAGCCATTGTCCCTTTCCATCCGATACAATTTTTCCCATTTTGGTTGCAAGGCCAATTAAATCGCGCCCTACTAAATGTAATGTAAAGTTGTAAGATGCGGAAGGCATTGACTTGCCAAGCAATTTCCAATTTAGTGGCACCATGTCAGAAGTTTTTCTAACATTGCCGAGTGCGAACACAGATTGAGCCAAGGCCAACAGAAAAAGAAAGCGAACGAGCATGATGGGGGTAAGGAAAGATGACTTTACTAGAAGAGAATCCAAAAACATATCTCTCTCTCACTTTAGGAGAATATAATCATCAGCGACTTGAAATTCCTCCTTTTCCTCCCGTCAGAGAAGGCTGAATTGAAGGCCTGAGTACCAAATTGATCCACGCGAATTGATTTCCCTATCAAAGCCATTCAAAGAGGAGTCATTGGACAAGCAGTGAGAAGTAGCGTTCGCTACTCAACTCAACACCTAAAACTTCAAGCCTTAAATTCTCAGTACTTATTGCAAGTAGCAGCATCTAAATCTCAAATCAATAAAATTAAATTAGCATTTCTGATTGATAGATATGATTAATAATGTCCATGAATGATTAAAAAAAATACATTGTATAGGTTGTTTAGATACGACGAAATTACACTCCATAAGCAGCACTGAAAGCATCAAAGATGGGTGATCCATTTCCATTGGCACCATCAAAGCCAGGTTTGGAAGGAAATCCATACTTTGTTTCTGCACATGCATAGCTACCACCAATAGTAATATCCTTCAATGAAGCTTTGTAAAGGTTCGGGTTAGCCCATCCAACTGTTCCCTTTCCAGTTGTTTTGCGTTTGTCATTTACAAGAGCAATTAAGGAAGCAACGTATGGTGCAGAAGCAGAAGTACCACTAGCCACAGTATCACGACCATTAAATATGATGGAATAACTTGAACCAAGAGCAGTTAAATCAGGATACATTCTACCCGAAGTATTGTAATAGCTATTCAGTGTACTGATTGAATTTTGATACGCTTTGACAGCTGAACTTTGATAGGTAGGAATGGAAAATAAATTGGAAGAACCTGCACCAGAAGATAAAAGACCAAGACCACCTTGATCTGGTTCCATTGGTTGTTCATTTGCTCCAAATCCTTCCGTTGCACCAACAGCTAAGATGTATTGACAACCGACTGGATACAATGGTATGAATTTGGGACATTTTCCAGTTTCACTTCCTCCTACTCCGTAATCACCTGAAGAAACAACAATAGTGGTACCCAAAGCAGTCAACTTTTGCGCTGCTTCACACATGACATTAGCTTGTGATTGAGAGAAATAACGTTCTTGACCAGTGTAAGAAATACTAACAACTTTTGGTCTCGTAGCAGCAGTGTACTTTTCAATAATTGTATTAAATCCAAGTTTCCAAACATCTTCACGGTTATCAGCAGATGCCATACTGAGAAAAGTAGTAGTCAAGGGGTAAATTTCAGCAACAACCGTGTCGACATCCAAAAGAGCTTCAAATCCGGGTTTTCCAGTCTTGCCTGCACCATTGAAAGCTGTAATACCTACTGAATAGTTGGTGGCAGCAGGTGCATATTTTTTAGCAAAGGCAGAGAGAAGATCATTATTATGAAATTGATCATTATATCCAAATACAGCGACATCTGCTTGCTTACCACCGGGACTTCGCTTATAACTTGCAGTCTTGTAATAATCCTTTCGACATTGAGGTGTGACTGACTTGTTGTTACAAGATGCCGGTACTGATACATCTGTCAAGACGGTTCTTCTTTGCTTTCTTATAATGTCACGTCTAGCTAGATTCTTTGCAATGATATCTTGATCTTCTGAAGCTAGCACTGCAGATGATTCAAGGTTACCAAAGAGTGCAATAGGTGAGATGTCTTGTACATAGGCTGAAATTGCAGCAGGTATAGTATATGAAGTAGCTCTCGAAATTGTTGCGCCATCAGCACTATATGTATTCATTACAGCAGAAAACATGGAAGATGTCTTGGCAATGGTAGTCTTGACTGTGATTTGATCACCGTATTTATTGGTTGTAATGGCAGACTTGGCAATACCGGCTGAAGTTAAGAAGTCGGTGACTGCTTTTGTGGCTGTAGCAGTGGGTGTGACATATGTTGCAAGATCTGTATCTGATAACCATTGACCTTTTCCAGCTGTGACAATTTGATTCATCTTTGTAGTTAGTCCAGCCATGTCTTTACCATTGAGTTGCAAAGTAAAATTGTAGGCTGCTGTAGCGCTAGTCTTGCCAGTTACCTTCCAAGTCGAAGGTACATCTCCTGATACTCTTTTGACAGCAGCAGTAGCTGCAAATACTGCTTGTACTATACATAAAAGGAGTGAAAGTCGAATCAGCATGATCACCTTTTGTCTTTTTTTGGTGGTGGGAAGTGAGTGAGTACTGAAATTGGAATATAATCACTAAATTGGACACAGTCTTTTATATGTTCTCTGATCAACTTCACTTTATCAACCTCCCAATTAGAAAATCGGAAAATGAGAAGAAGTTCCCATATCATTGTATTGATGCGGAATTTAGTGTTGTTCTCCAAAGAGGCTCGCGCGTCCTTCCATTTCAATGATGGTGTATGTATTGTTTTGATACAAGATTTTATAAGTGAATTAAAGAAAACCAATGACAGCCTACTTCTGTGGCATGGCCTCGGAATCGCGCGTCGATGCATAGAAAACTACGAAACGGAAAAATCTAGGCCATTTCTCTCCCCAAATATAGAAGTTTAAAAAGAGCGACAAAGAAAAAAATATTACATCGTGTCAGTCTTTAAGATTTAGTGATGTTTTTTCCACTCCGGTTCCGAAGACGCGCGAGTAGACCAACATTTAGTCTAGTACATTATAAGAAGTCTTCTGGTAGAAATGAAATACAACGAGAGCCACCGGACACTATCAGGTTGATTCGAATGATTCAGGATCTGTTTTCTGAAAAATTTGAGCAAACGATATTGTATTACATGGAATTATGTAGGGGAAAGGTCAAATTTAGCAAAGAGAGTACTAGGATCAAGAGAAAGGAAAAATTATTAATAAGAAAAGCCAATGAGCCTATCTCCATGTTTCTATTGACATTGACCTATTGGCAGAAACCGTGCTGATCAGCCTTACGAATAGTTCCAAATTCGCCCTGAGTCCAGGATGAGGTCTCAAAGGCAAGATCATTCATACAAGCAACGCGACGGTAAGTACTGCTATAAGAAGGTAAGAGAAAATAAAAAAGGAAGTTAGCATCCCTTGTATGCGTATTTCTTTTTTTAAAGCATGACATGTTAGGATACCTACTCAATTTGTGGAAAAGTGACACAGTGATTGTCTTTTGGACATCCCTTACCTTCATTCTGATTCTTACAGAAAGACATGTTAATCTTGAGGTAATTGGATGGAGGAAGTTTGCATTTATTGCCAACTGTTGTAGCTCCTGGTGTGACAGGATATCCACATCCAACGATCCTACCAAGATGTGATCAAAGCAAGGAAGGAAAAAAAAAGTCAGAAGCGAAAGAGACTTTTATTGACTTGCTACTCACATATCATTGAACCTTGTCGATGTTCCACAGCAATATTTGCCAGTAGCGCATTGGTGAGCGGGCCAGACGGTTGCGCTTGCCGAGGCAATAATTGTGAGGACAAGGACAGAGAGAGGGAGAAAGTACTTCATACTTGTTGATAGAAGAAGGGGAAAAGTTTAATTGCTCAAAATGGGAATGATGTTGAGTCGGGTGTGAGAGGAGGAAAAAAATCAGAGACATAAAGTCTTCTTCTAGTATTGTTGTATACCCATATTCACTTGATCGATCCATGTCAATTTACTTCCTTATGAACAAGGGACATTTATTCAGACACCGTGTACAACAAATATAACAATCTTACCGTGGCTGGACGGATTACTGCTCCTTTGTAAATTTGAAAGCGGACCGCGCTCATTTTTCCGTGTAAGTGCTCAGGTCTGCTTTAGTATGGACAAAATCGCAATTTAATATTTCACTCACTAAACTCCTCTGTACATATTCAACTGTGCCCATCTGTTGCCATCTGTTTGTCTCTTGTTGTCGTAATTGCTCCATGCCTTGTGACCATACTGTTCCCCATAATTCATACTTTTAGGGTCTCTTCTTTATCCATAGCTTTCGTTTTAACACTACTCCTACTAAGTGTGTCTATCTGTTACTATATCATCTTATTACAATAATTCATTTCTTCAAGTTTAACCCTCGGCATACCTGACGAATATTGCAAATAACAGAAAAGAACCGAAGCAGATGATTTCGAGAAAGAGGGACTAGTCAAACTTCATTCTCAAAACTTATAGTCTCTGTGGGTTCAATATGTCATGCAATAAACGTTTGAAAGCAAATTGTTATTAGGGAAATCAAATAGCGAGTTTATAGACCAACAGAAGACAAAGGCAAAAAGAATGCACGCTCATTATAATGTGTAAAGAATAAATTAGAGTATGGAGAAATAATTGATCATGAGAATAGTTGAATGGGATAAATTGGCTAGTAAATGAGTTGATTGTGGCACCAAATAATTGCTCTTTAAATTTTGAGTACTCCTTTGCTTTGTTGTCTTCCCGCAAATACTCTGAACAATTATTGCTCATCGTAAAAAAGGCAATCTATTGGCAGAATCCATGTTGATCCTTGCCGTGAATGGTACCTTTAGCACCATTAGCCCAAGTTGTTGACTCAAAGTAGTCCAGGTTCATACATTGTACCTTTCGCTCCCCAGTACTTAAAGAGGAGAAGAGGGAGAAAAAGATAAGGAAAAGGAAAAGGAAAGATAGAGCAATGGCCATCGAATAAGCATCATTTGTATTTATCTTTGTACCATGACAGAGGCAACTCACTCCACATGTGGAACAGCAACGCAAATTTCACTTGCTTTACATCCGTCGCCTTTATTGCAGTAGCCAGTCGTAACTTGGATATACTTGGAAGCGGGAACATTGCAAGCATCGCCAATCTTGGTACCACGCTTGTCTGCAGCAGGGCCACAACCTACCAAAGTACTGTAGAAGAAACCGAAAAATAAAGATATAAAAATTAATCAAGAGAATATCAATCTTCGGAGGGATTTTGCAACTTACAGACCACCTCCGTTTGAGTAACCACAGCAAACCTTGTCAGCATTGCATTGATGAGCTGGCCAGACTGCTGCACTGGTACTGGCGACAACAGTCAAGACAAGGACGGATAGAGCAGTAAATGATTTCATTGTTGATTTGTTTATAAGTCAAAAAAATAGAAGTGGTAAAGTAAAGTTGTATAAGTGTGAAGTCGATTGGAAAAGATGGGACTGTTGGTATAGAGAGTAGGAAGTTTGGAGAGAAAAGTGGTCTACTATTTATATGTTGTTCCTACCACTTGTATCACACATTTATCCGCATTTCTGTCCCTATAATTGTCTCTTGAATTTCTGGTATATAGGTCATTATTCTCTTCAGCCGTACAATGCATTGAGGTACAACCGTGGCTGGACTGAGCCTGATTTTAGATGCTTTCTCCTACATAGGACCAACTCGAGAGTTTTCTGCATTTAAAATCGGTAAAACTTAGCTTCATAGATTACACTTTCACCTCCTTCAATCGCCGCTCTTCCGTCTTTTATGGACGTAACTTTGCACGACGCACATTAAAGCCATTCCAAGCCATCTTTCCGTGAACCGACGGGTCATGATTTGGTGCCCAATCTTTGGAAGTACTCTTTGTTCATGATGTTGCATCCACATTACTTCGAATAGATGCTCCAAATTCACTTTTTGCAAATGGTTCTTCTTGGGTAGGATCTCATCACTATATCAACATGTTCCAATTAGGAAGGAATCGCTGATGAAGAGGATATCTAATAAGTTAAAACAAATCCAATAAAGTAAAACAAAAACTAAGCTTATTGTGTGATGAATTTATCGAAATCTCAATCTTGGTTGACCTTGTGGAAATTGTAAAAGAAGAGATACTTTTTTATTCACTAAGAAAGAAGGGAGGGGAAGATTTTGCTCTATTTAATACACAATGTCACAACTTTGAATTGTATAAGGTAAATGCAGTGGCAACAAGAATTTTTCCGAGTACATTAAATATTAAAATCCTACGAATGAATAATTCTTTCTAGCGACTGTACACTTTACCATTGTTGACGTTAAAAGCTTGCTCCTATTGACAGAAACCCTTGTGGTCTGCCTTGCGAATAATACCCTTATTACCATTAGCCCAACCCACTGTTTTGAACTTGTCTAGCGTCAAACATAAAGTGTATCGGTCTCGATCGCTACGATTAGGCCAAAAGGAGTATAGTTCAGTAAACTTTGAACATAAAATGTCTCTTTTCTTTCTGGCGTGCATAACTCACTCCATTTGTGGGGGTGCTACACATACTTCACCACTTTGACATCCTTTACCAAGATTACAAGATCTATTGTCAACCTGGAGATACTTGGAAAGAGGAATGTTACAAGTGTTACCGACTGCTGTGGCGCCCCTTACTAAAGGAGTACCACATCCAACCAAATAGCTACAAGAAGTACATATAGCGTATATTGTCAGGAAAGTAAAAGCTTCTGTCATTGAGACCTTCCCAAAACTTACACATCACTGCCCGAGTATCCACAGCAAAGCTTGCCAATGCCACATTGATGAGCAGGCCAGACTGTTGCACTTGTAGTGGTAGCAATTGTCAAGATGAGAACAGATAGTGCGGTAGAAGACTTCATATCTCCAAGGATTGCTAAAATTTGATAGTGTGCAGTGATGAATAGGAAAAATGGGACTGTGGGTGAAGAGGGAGAAAAGTTCAGAACCACAACGTTTTCCTCCTATTATTTCCAATGCACCTTCCTTTCTTGACCTAATTTTTACGTATTTTCTCCTTGCAAATAAGCAGAGTATTGACAATATCAACATTGTATAGTATATATAAAGGAATTAAAGAAATATACTCTTACTACCTTCAAAGAGTCCGCTTTCTATATTTCAATCGCAGTCCACTTGTTTCTTGGCGTCTCCACATCTTCACTCCCCATCAAGCCAAGCCAGACCTATTTTCCCGTGACCCAACGGGGTCCAGACTTGCCGTCATTATTCAAACCAAGTTTAATTTACGACTTTTATTTCCAAAAACGACTATTTATTAGGTGATCTTAGCTACTGCGGTCTCGGTCTTTACTATCTGCCCTTGTCGACTCAGATTCCATCAAGTCTATCAGAGGAGGTGTGGTAAAGTTTTGCAATCTTGTGCTAAGAAGTGTAGTGTCACATATTCTTATGTTAAACGTCTCCACAACAGCGTCCTTGGGCGCACAGAAGAGAATTGAGGTTTTTTTTTCATGTATTAAAAAAGTGCAGTAGAAAGGATGGAAAAAGCAAATTCTCTGATGACATTCATAGTAAGCGAAGGCTGTGACACCCAATAAAACCTTCTAGTAAGCTTTGTTGAATAAAAATTAGGCTTTTTGTTGCTCATCCCATGATAGAAGGTCTATTGGCAATAACCTTGTTCGTTTCGCGTGCGGATAGCACCTGTAGCACCATCGACCCATATTGTTTTCTCAAAATAGTCTCTCTTCATGCATTCCTCCTGACCATCCCCAGCGCTAGTAAAGAGGATTTGTAAGTATCTCTTGTCTTGCATCCTGACAAATATCACTCACGAAAGACGTGGTATACCAGCACAAACTTCATCTTTGTTACATCCATTGCCATTGTTACAGTAATCACTTGAAACTTGAAGATATTTGGAAGCATTAATGGTACATGCGTCGCCTATTTTTGTCTTGAGCTGGTCTACAGCAGGACCACATCCTACCAAAATACTACAATAGCATGCCAAATAATGAAGTTAGGATGATTGCTAAAGATGAAATTAGACTGTAAAAGCCTTTTTTGCTCTCTACTCACGAAGCAGATCCGGTCAAGAGTCCACAGCAAAAATTATTAGCCTTGCATTGATGAGGTGGCCAGACTATTGCATTGGTAGTGGTGACAATTGTCAACACAAGGATTGATAGAACGATAAAATACTTCATACTGTAAAATTCAATTTTGCTTGTGGTGGTATGAAGAAAGGAGGGTAAACATTTTGAAAAAAGGAATAGCTTCAATTCTGTAGAACTGTTACTTTGCTTATTGATTGCCCTTTTACATATCACGACCTTTGGTCCGAATCACCTCCTACTGGCTTTACTTGCCGACAATCTTCCAATTGGTAATTTTCAGCGCCTCCTAAAATCGGACCGTGACTTGCGGTGCTTTGTCTTTTATCCGCCTTTCCGTAGCTTTTCGGGCGGGCAGTGAAAAGATATGAATCAGTAATAGGGACCTCAATATTTTGTAAAGTCACATTTACATCACCTCATGAAGAAAGACATAGATATAGGGCAACGTTTCTATTGTTATTGCAATAAAGTATGATATGGAGTATCGAGACTGTGAGACTGGAAAGTGGAGGGTACTTTTCGGTAAAGCTTTTCATTGCATTTCACATACAACAGGTAAAGTATAAATAATAGTAGATTTAATTACACCTTTATTTTCATCAAGTGCCAGCTGATCCACAAAGGGACACTTTACATACAGTAACCTTGAGCGTTTTTCCCTGCGATTACTCCCCATGCATTATTTCCCCAAGTTTCAGTTTCCAAAGCTGATTTTGGTATGCACCGTCCAGAATTTTTCCCTTGTCTACAAAGGAAAAGGAGAAAGAAAGAATTTTAGAGGAGAGGGAAGATCAGCATCAAACAGCCTTACTATAACGGGCACAAAAAACCCTCACCTCCTGGCCGGCGTTGTTACACAGACTAGATCGTTGTTGCAACCTTTGCTTCCATCAAAATTGGTAGAACCGGCACAAAGGGAAACATCAACTTCTATATAATGAGAAGGTGGAAGTTTGCATCGGGACCCAACGGACAGATCTTTTGAACTTTTTGGATATCCACATCCGACAAGCACACTTTGGATTGATGAAGAAAATGATGAAGCTAGCATGAGTATCTTGGAAAAGATGGTAGACTCGGGAAAACATGGGAGACTCACTTGTCATTAAAACCACTGACAGTTTCCAATCCACAGCAGACCTTACCGACACCACATTGGTGAGCTGGCCAAACATCTGCCTTGACAACACTGACTACAGTAAAGACTAGTACGAATAAACGTGGGAGATAATACTTCATACTCCTAATTATTGGGATATTAAAGTGTGTAAGTGTAAAGATTAAAAAAAGGAAAAAATTTAATGCAATGCGGGTGAAACTTTGTGAAAACAAGGAATTAGCTTGGAATGCCTTACTTATATACCTTCAATCTAGAAATGTGTTTTTCTTTGCAGCTAGGCCCTTCTTGCTTTCTTGACAGCGCTGCTGCTGGTAAACCCGGATATTATCTCAGCTGTAGCTCCGTATTTTGACGCCGCACTTTCGTTTACCGTCACTTTGCGGAGTCCTTTTTCAGTGTCTTTTCAAACTAAGCAAGTTAAGATGTGCTCGTCTTACTATGCTGTAGCGGTTGGTATGACAAAAGTATATATGTGAATGTAGTTTGACTTTTTGAAGTATAAGATGAAATTTTTATTAATCAATACAGCGTGATATGACTTCGAAAGGCATCTTACAGTGTATTAAATACCACTGGGAAGTAAGACAACTTTCCGGTCAAAAGTTTAAAATGTAGTAGAAGATAGTATTATTCAAGTAAAAATATTCAAGACATGACTGTCAGACAGAAATATTCTTGACGCATCTTATCCGCCAGTGGTAGAGTATCAGACTGACAAGCAGTAGCCTTGCTTGTCCACACCAGTGATGACACCAACCTCGTTTCCCCAACTTATTCTGTCATACGCAGTCTTTGCTGTGCAAGTCCCTTCCTTTAACGCAACACTGAGGTAGTATAGTAAAAATATAGCAAAGATCATTAAATTTTATAACAAGGGATCCCTCAATCCTAGACTCACTCAACATATGGTAAGCTAGTACAGAATTCGTCAATTTTGCATCCATGTCCAGCGTTCTCATTTGAGCAAAATTTGACCTCCAACTTCATCAGCTTTGAAACGGGTATTTGGCACTTGTTCCCACCCATTGGCAATCCGCAACCGACGACAGCGCTGTAGACAAGCATGTTATTTAGCGTGAAAGTAAAGGCATACACAGAAACAGAAAAAAAGCCTCTCTACTCACTCTTCTTGCTCACTTCCCTCTAACAAACAGCATTTTTTACCTCCACTGCACTGATGGGGCGGCCAAACTTCTGCGATAGTCAAGCTAACAATTGTCACGACTAGTATAGATAAAGTTGTAATGAATTTCATACCTTTCGGATGCTGGTGAGTGTGACGGTCTAGAACTGCTGCACGTAGTCCGGCAAGGAGAGTCAATTTTTAATTGTATCAAATCTTCCTCTCTCTCTCCTTCTTTTAAATAGATGATCATCTCAACAGAATTTTGTTTATTTTCTATCTGACAATCTGTTCTTTAGTCTCCGCATGGCACTGCTTCACACAAATTGTTCATAGCACCTGTTTTCTCCCGGTGGCTTTACTTGTTGATAATTTCTCAAGTGGCGATCTTACACGCCCTCTACAAAAAATGGACCGTGACGGACATTTGTTTTACGATGTTTTTTTGGCTAGCTATCCGCTTTCTCGTGGCTTTTCGGGCAATACAATATATTTCAGTTCACTTGATCGTAATAGCATAAGAACTTTTATTTCAATTGTTAGAGGAAGAGGAGCCAAAAGAAAATAGAGACGTTGCGAAAGGGAAATAAGCGAAAAAAAGAGGAGTCGCGCCACACATCGAAGAAAGGCAGCAATTGAAGGAGGAATATTCATTGAGGGGGGTGGGGGTGGGGGTTGGACAAGTTGCAGTTCGGAACCGCCCTTTTTGAGAATGATAATTTACAGCCTGTTCATACAGTCGAATTCAATAACTAAGCTATTATCAATCTTGCAAGCTTTAAATTATCGAATGATTATCCGAAGAGCATAAATGTCCCGATGCCTCTTTTTTATTTTTACTTTGTGCGGGGAGTCGTTTATGCAAGTACGAAGGGACTTTTTAGCGGGATTAGAAAATGATTTCTGCCCCACATACTGTTTTGGTGGCGCGCAGTCAATTAGGGAGTTAAAATCAAAATCATAATCATAATCAATCAATAAATTGAATAGAAGGAGAAAAGTTTACAATCTATATACTTCAAATATCAATACAGAGAGTGTGGGGTACTACTGATCGATACGCTTGCTGATCAAAATACAAGGAAGGCTACGCGTCAAAGACTACTATATGATAGATAGTTGAAGCGAAGCTAAGCAAGTATGGAAGAATATGCATGTACTCCTCCACTCTTTTAGTAAATTGTGCCTGAAAATTCTTTATTCTGACTCGGTAAACTTTGCCATGTTCGCCGGAGTTCCCTATGCATGCCGGCTTGGCTTGATTTGCCTTTGTGGGGGGGATTGTTAATAATTTCTTCCTTTCCCTCCTTCTTCAAGTGTAGAAGAAAAGATTATAAAAGTCAAAGGTTCACTTTCGAGGTTAATCTTCTTCCATCAAGTGTTCCTCAATCGCGTACAATAAAAGAAAACCTTGTGAGCAATAATGTTTCGCTCGTTATTCCTTGCAATCCCAGCAGCTTTAATGCTGCTGCTGCTGCTCTTCCCCACTACGGAAGCGCAATTCTCGAAAAAGAATCCTCTACATCTAAAAACACCTTTTGGAACCATCGAAGGTCGATATGAAAAGACACAGCAGGGTACCGTTCGAGCCTTTTATGGTGTCCCATTTGCTCTTTCACCTACAGGCAGTAGAAGATTTGCCTATCCTAAACCATATGGTTCAAAATGGAGTGGTGGTTACATTAACGGTTCAAGTCCTACCAATTCCAATCTTTGTTATTTTGCAGGTGCGGGTAATGGTCCTCCATTCACTGGTGATGAAGATTGTCTTTACATGGATATATGGTTACCTGAGAATTCAACAACTTTTGAAAAGTTACCAGTTCTTGCACAAGTTCCAGGAGGTGGTTACACTGGTGTAGGATACCTTCCCGCTATAAACATGGTAGCTTCTTCTCAAGCAATGATTACTGTTTGGATTCACTATCGAGTCAATGTTTTTGGATTCATGTCAACCAAGGGTTTATCAAGAGAATCATCTCCTTATATTTCAAGTGGTAATTATGGAATTGCAGATATAATGACCGCTTTGAAATGGGTTAACAAGAATATTGGTTTATTTGGTGGTGACACCAAAAAAATTACATTGCAAGCACTGAGCGCTGCAGCATGGTCTTCTAGTATTCTTCAAACCTCTACAAAAACAAAAGGTCTTTATCATCAAATTATTTTAGATAGTGGTGGAAGTGATCAATCTGTTACTTTACAAACGTTGGAAGAAAAGGAAGCTATAGGACAAAAGATTGCTTCATTAGCTGGTTGCTCTTGGAATTCAAGTAAAGATCCAAATTACAAAAATCAAAATGATTGTCTTAGAAGTCTTAATCAAACTACATTATTAAATGCTTTTAATCAAGCTTCTCTTTACGCTTTCTGGAATGATCAAACCTTGTATCCTTCTGTGGATGGTTGGTGGGTTCAAGACTGGCCTCAAACATTGTATGCTAGTGGGAATTACCACGACGTACCAATCCTTGCAGGTGCTACTTTGGAAGAAAACAATTTGATCCAATTTATTCCTTTTGGCGACAACATTACTCATCCATGGTCTTATGCAAATGCTACATATGCCGATGTAGGAATTTGGACTGAAAAATTGACTGTAAAGCTGGGAGCAGACCCTTCAGCTAGTACTAAACTGACAAATTACTATACCACTGCCAATCAAACATATGATGTTCTTGTTCCTCGTAATAGCACTGATGTAGCTGGTACTAATCAAGGTGCATATGCAGCTCTTGTCGAAATTAGTAGTGGAATCATTTTCCAATGTCCTATTCGACGTAGTCTGCGTTATCAAAGTGCCAAAAAGCAAGCAGCTTATGGTTATGCTTATGGTTATCGACAATCCAAAGCCGCCGCTGGAGGTTCAGAAATTGCATTTGCTGATCATGGGTCACAATCTTATCAAGTCTATTATCCTTCAGCTGCTAATTTTAATGATACTACTGACACTTTCATGACTCAAGCTATGCAACAATATTGGGTTTCATTTGTTGTAAATGGTAATCCTAACAAACACGGCGGTATCAGATTTTCATTTGGAGCAAATTCATCTTTACCAGATTGGCCAAATCAAACAAATGAAAAAGATTCTTGGCTTTCCTTGGGTAATCATGCCAACCTCCAAGATGCCACAATTACGGCAAGAAAGGATGCATTTAAGTATTGTGATCTTCAGGATCCTCTCATACCCCTATGGTCGCATACGCCTACTTGTTCGCCTGGTCATAGCCTCGAATCAGATTATAAGACTTGCAAGTAAAATATGGGGGCTTTGAAGTTATTTTCTGGGTAGCATGGAAATAGTTTTCTCTCCTCACGATCAAATCTTTCTTACCAATTCTCTCTTATATCTCTGGACTTCCCATTTTTACTACTTTTTTATTGCTCTTCTATCTCATTTTACCTTCATATCTCCCTTTCATGGATTTCTCTCCTCTGCTTACCATCTTCTCCTTTCTTGTTTCTCCGTGCTTCGCTGTATTTATGATTCGGCGGGCATTTACCAAAATCATACAGGACGAGAATATTTATTCTTCTTTCTACTGAACGACGTACTTCAAAGCTCACGACTTAACAAGAAGTATAGCACGCTACACATTCACTTAAAATGAGAATAATAGTCATAGTAATAAGGTCTCAAGACACTACAGATCATTGAGATTATAGACAGAACCCATTCTTATCTGTCCCGGAGATGTTCCCATCAATCTTACCCCAAACTGCAGAGTCGTAGTCGCCTTCATACATGCAGCTTCCAAGATGGTCATGGTTGCTAAAAGGTTATTTTGCGATCAAATTGATTAGTGTGAATTAGCATGTTAGTGTAGGTTGTGGTGACTCACATTCTTGATGGTAGCGTAACGCAAACATAATCTGGGTAGCATCCATTCCTATTTCGATGTGTGTTAATACTATCTTCACCGGCACATAATTTTTGATCAATCTTGATGTATTTCGAAGCGGGGACATGACAAATGCCAAGCCCTTTGTCAAAGCCACATCCTACGAATTTGCTGTTCAGCATAAGGAAATTGGGGGGAGATTTGAAAAGACAGAGTCAACAACAACGATTTGAAAAGTCACAACGATAGCGGAAATTAGACTAAATACAAAGAATGACTTACGTGCTACCTTGATCAAATTCACAACAAACTTTGCCTTGAGCGCATTGATGAGCCGGGAAAAGCGATGGCAAGGCTTGTACATTAGCAGCTGTAACGATTGCCAAAACCAAGGTGGAAAAAAAGGAAACGTGTTTCATTATCTTCTTTTGTGAAAGAAAAAGGAATGTGTAACTTCGATGGAAGAGAATGAGGAAGGGTGATTGAGAAACGAATCAATCATTGCCTTTATATATGTTTCCACCAATAGATCTAGACACAACACGTATATTTTTCTTTTCCTTCTTCAGACTCCTCTCTTGGCTGTGCAACACAAATCTGCGCCACCTTGATAATGCGGCCCGTATTCTGCAGCCAGTCTCTTAACATTTAAAACATCACAAGACTATGATGACTGCAAATCAAAGCAAGATCAGCTGAGCCATAAAGATAAAAAGTGTCGGACAATTATCTTCCGTATCTTTGTGGCGGCTCTTCCAAATCAAGACGGAGATGGGAATTGCTGAAGTAAAAAATCGCATTTCTACATAGAACATCTGTACAACACCCTGGAGTTCTACTGGTACATATTGCGATGAAATTTATCATTCCTGCTGATTAGGTACAATAACCATTGGCGTCCCACGTACCAACACTCCCATCGATTCCACCCCAAGTGGAAATTTCAAAAATACTTTTTTTCACACAAGTTCCAGGTTGACGAGTGGAACTGCAAAAGGAAAATTGACTGAGTCATTCGAATATTTATTTTTTGGGGATAATGACACTCACCTCTTTGTTGGAACTGTGACGCAGACTTGATCATCGTAACATCCTATAGCAGAGGTTTGACCTTTGCAATTTGAAGAGTCAATTTGGATAGGTTTTGACTTTGGAAGCTTACACTTCTTGTCTCCGAGGGGATAGCCGCATCCAACGAGTACACTACTGCAATTATGAAGAAAATGTATTTAGATTCCAAAGGAAATGGACGGAGGAGAAACAGAAGGAAGAAAGTCAAAACAAAGGTCTGCAATATATTGTAGAATATCATTGCTCACAGTCCTCTAGTGACTATCTCGCAACAAACCTTGTCAGCTGCACATTGATGGGCTGGCCATACTGTCGAATTGACTGCTGTGAAAAAGGTTAAGAATACGGTACAGATAACGATAAAGTAATCCATTCTGGCGATCATGATAGAAGGGAATGGAAAGGAAGGAAAAATTTATATAGGTGAGGACACAAATTTTACTTCTGATTTACACCTCTATATATCTGTTGTCTATCAAAAATTTGTTCGTCATAACAAGATAAATCCCTATTATAGAATGCACATTATAACGATTGAAATAAAACAAAGCCACAAGCTTATACCAATCTTACACGGCTTGACGGAGATTGCCGTATGATCCGCGCCGTATCGCAGCAATACACAAGCTATAGGAGTGAAATTTCAAACCAAGCAATATTGTATTCAAATTCTGATCATATTATGTGCTACTAGCCGCTACAAAGTTATTAATTTATCATAAACAATTGCCATTGCTGTCCTTATTTGCAATGACGCCGGATTGAAGACCCCAAAACAATCTTTCAAATTTTACCTTTTCTTCCACACAGACACCTTCTCTAGTTGTCTCACTTGGAAGGTATGTCAAGTCTGTTAGCACATCTGCCACTTTCATAGCGCTTGTAAGGACACTTATGACTCACCCAGATGATGGTATAGTTGCGCAGATCTCTCCACTTTGGCAACCCCGGCCTTGCATGTAATTTTTGCAAAACTGCATATCAACTTTGATATACTTTTGCTGGCGAAGAAAGCAACTTTGTCCTGCTTGGTTATGAGTTGTGCTATGTACAACTCCACAGCCAACGTACCGACTACATTTTGTAATGTCAGTATTCGCGTGCAAGAGACAAACGAAGTATTAGATAATAATTGCTCAAAGGTGCAATAGACTCACATTGGACTTTCATCACTAACAATGGCACAGCAATGTCTACCAGCTGCGCATTGATGAGATGGCCAGACACTACTATCAACTCTGACAGTAAGCGCCAAAAGCATTAAGTTTAGGGCTGCTAGAAGCTTCATCTTCTTAGAAAATAGTAATGGGGAGAAGACTGGATCTAAGTTCACAGGAAAGAAATAATAAATATGCGTATGTGTACTTTCTAATCTTTGCTTTTTCAACGTAGCTCTTAATTGTAAAGTCTTCTTCTATCATATAGTGTACCGCTGGCAATACGTCATTCCTTCCGTTCTCTAACTCCGTTTCAGATGCCTATCCTTATAGCGACGCCAATTTAGTCATCGTTCAACTAAGAAATACATCATCAGTACACTTATATTTGCTTTTCGTTAAAGGCTGACTAAAGCCAGATGGCATTACTTTGTTTGTATAGTCAAAAGAAACAAGGTAAAAGTCAAATTTATTATTGAGGGGGTAGAAATTCAGTCATATATCGATATGCTACTGCAACAAGATATCTAGGCACAATTTCCATTTGCTTCTTTTCCTCTTATCGTGCCGTCTCGATTACCCCAATCATCTTGGTTAGCATTTACCGGTAATAAACAAATTCCTGTCTTTGCGTAAGGACTATGATCATGGTTCGGAGAGACGTGTTTCAGTATGATGACCCGCATTTAGAGATTATCTGCAATTACTTACTCTAGCATAGCAGCTGTGTAACACATTTGTCCTTGAAAGCATGCTGTCCCACAAAAGCTCATGTCTATCATTATTGGGCGAGATAAACCTATCTTGCAAGCTTGACCAACTTGATTTTTCTTTAGATCATTTGCAGTTCCGCATCCAACAATTGTATCACTTTGAGTTCAGGAATAAAAGAAGTAAGCAAAAAATTCTGAAAGGATGAAAGGAGTTTATGGACTTACGACGGATTCACAGAGCTTGGCGCACCACAACAATACTTTCCAGCAGCACAAGAGTGGGCAGGCCAGACTTTTCCATTGGCAATAGTTACAAGGGAAAAGAGAATAAACGACAAGATCAAAGAAAGCTTCATCTTGTAAGTTTGCCGCACAAGTTGAGAAAAGGTTAGAAAGTAAAACAAGGGCGGCGGTGAAAGAAGGAAAGGAGAAAAAGAAGTAAAAGAGATCATGTTTTGTTTTTTCGATACTTAGTAGGCAGACTCTTTTTTAAAAATGCTTATTTTTGATTGGTCCGAAGACATGATACAACTTGCTCAATTTTAGTCTAGCCACTTAACGGCCCTCCATGATGCCGTCGCCGTCAGGCGCCGTCAATGTGACAGGTACGGATTGCTTTACACTGATAATACTACTATAATGTGATTTCAAGATGAGATGAAAGAACAAATAGCTATACAACGAATGCTGTAGTGAATCTAACAAATTTGATATGACACACCTGATTGTCGCTAATCTTAGATAATGATCTAATTACAATATCCATTGCTGTCTTTTTCTCTGATTGTACCTCGTCTATTGCCCCAATTTATTCTGTCAATGTGATGTTCAAAAATACAACGTCCCTCTTTGATAGGAGGACTGTGAATCGAAGGAAGGAAATCTTGAGTGAAAAAGAAGGCTTCATCACGTATACTGAATGTAATTCTACTTACTCTAGCATAGCGGCTCTTACACAAATTTGCTTGGTAGTGCACCGAGTTCCGCAGTAGCTCATTTTGACTTTTATAGGGTGAGACGTTTTCATGTAGCACTTCTGCCCCACCGTAGTCAATTTTGGATCGATTGCATGTCCACATCCAACAAAAGTTTCACTGCATAATCACCAAAATGCACATGTAAGTCAACGAATCACAAATGAAGAAAAAAAAGAAATTTACACCCACGAAGGATTCACAGAGCTTGATGCACCACAGCAGAAATTGCCAGCAGCACACGAGTGAGCAGGCCAGACTTCTCCACTAACGTAGTTGCTGAGAGTCAAGACAGCAATAGACACGAATAAGGAGAGTCTCATTTTGAAATTAGGGAAGGAAAAGATTTAGCCGAGAGAAAGTGGGGAGAGACTTTCCGGTCTATGCCTATATATACCTTCCATATAATGAAGAAGAAGATTAAACGTAAGCACTCCATCTAGTCTCCGCTCAAATAAGTCCAATGTCGTCATGCACACTCAGTCCCTTGATTCTGTGTCTTGACTACCCTTTTACAAGCCACCCGTGTGAGGAACTGTAACTGTGGCGTAGTCTACATCTGATCAATAGTCCAGGCTTATAGTGGAAAAAAAAAGAGATCAGAATTTATTATTATCGTATAGACTCAATTAATTCGGTACTTTTTCATAGATTAAAAGTTGGCAAGAATAGTCTGTTATTATAAAAGTTGTCATTCACTACGTTTGAGAATATAGTTGTGTACTTGAAAACTACAATTGCTGTAAATCTAAACTAGTGTGCTATAATTAGTATCGATAGCCTATCAATTAAAAACAAAAACCAGTGTTGCGCGTCTTGCCAATGGTACCTAAATTGTCGTTGCCCCATTTCACTTTTCCGAATTTGACTGCATCTATGCAAGCGCCCGCTTTCGTAGGAGGACTACGATAAGATAAGATTTTAGAAATTTGTGTAATAAGTTTTTCAGTACGCGTATTAATTCTAAGAGAAGCTAACATTTTACCTATATATAACTCACTCCAGAGTTGGAAAAGCGTAACACACTTCTGTATCGGCACAATTCTTTCCCTGGAAAGGTTCTGAACAAAAAGATTTGTCAACCTTGATGATATTTGATGGCGGAATCTTGCATTTACCGTCTTCATGGGTATACTTGCTGATGGGAAACCCACATCCAACACGTTTACTGCGAAAGAAAATAGGGGAATAGATAATCGGTGAGAGAGTTGCCTATAGGTAGAGATGAATCGTCCAAAAGATTGATACTTACGTTCCATCTTCCTGACAGCATACCTTGCCGCTACTACATTGATGTGGGGGCCAAACATCTGCACTGACTGTGGCAATTGTAATCGTAAAGAACAGGAATAGAGCACGAGAAAACTTCATGCTTGATTTAGAGGAATGGAGACGAAAAAGAATGATCTCTGAAGGAAAAAAAAAAAAAAGGAAGAGTGTACGTTCCCTCTTTTACGTACTTTTGGTCTTACAATCGAATGAATTTTGAATGTTTCCGAGAGTACGAGAGTACAAGCACTTAATGACTCTTTCATTGTCAGCCGCTGATACCTTTGGATAATCTCTGAACAAAGAGTGGCTGGATGTAGCGGACTGTCCACATACTTGGCACTACTCCACATTGTCATACCAAGATAATCCGATTTGGTGCTTGGCAACAGTTTCGACAAATTGCTTCAGAAAACAAGGAGCTTTTGAAAAATGAGAACATATACATTTGTCGAGCAAATTACAAAAAGTAAAAATTAAAAAGAAAAATAAAAAAAAAAAGAAAAAAAAGTTTTATTTCGTTGAATTGACCGAAGATGAAGGAGAGTGGAAATAAAGTGTAGAAAGGTCAATTACTTCTACTCAGATCTTTTGTATCACCTACGTTGAATGTTATTTTTCTCTTCTCGGCTTTGTGTCCTTATAGACCGTCTTTCCGCGGAAAGCTTTCCTACTAAGTAGTAATAAAAGTCGTCCATATAAAGATTCGACTTAATGATTGTTTTGCGGACATTGGTTTAAAGCAAGTAATAATATCTAGCAGTGAAAAAGTACGGCTATGTTTCGCGGTATACATAAAGAAGTCTTGTATCTTTACCAATAGGATAATGGTTAGATTGTCTGGATAGAATGTTACTTTGGTCTGAGATACAACAGTATGCCATTTTCCAGTCTCTCGATCAAAGGCAAAACCCGTGTGCGTTTGTTTCTGTAATGACACCTCCAACATCACCCCAATATTTCTTTTCAAAATCACTCTCTTTGATGCACTCTCCTGCCCTGCCACCACCCACGCTGCAGAACAATTTACAAGAGTTAGCTGATTTTCATTTCTTCTCTGGGAGTATATATCTCCATACTCACTCCATAGCTGGGATGGCTCCACAAACTTCGTCCTTTGCACATCCTTCACCATCCCAAACACAGTACGAATCGTCAACTCTGATATACTTTTGTTTACCTAGTGTGCACTTTGCTCCAACACTTGAGCTTTCAAACCAAAGAGTAGTTCCACATCCTACACCTCGACTGAGAGATTCGGGAAAACATGAGCCAATCGTGGGCGCCGACCAAGAGATGAAGAAGGGAACGATTCACAGTCCCATGTTATTCATATCCTTGCAACATACCTTTCCGGTCCTGCACTGATGAGGTGGCCAAAAATCAGCATTTACTATAGCAATGACAGTCATGACGAGTGCACAGATTATGGTTAAGAAATTCATGTTTTGCTTTCTATGTGATGGTCAGAGAGGATAAAGTAAAGTGATGAAGAGGCGAAGAGGAAAAGAGCAATCGCCGCATTTTAATTTCTCTTCTACATTTTTCTATGTCAATCATCAGGGCTTTTTTAGTTCTTCTACCCTAACTATATCACTCCTGTCGGAGCCGCTAAAAGCTAAATTTGGTGTCCGCGGCTTGACGGAAACCCTAGACCTGTTTGAGGCGCCGTAAAGATTTACACAGATCAAAATCGAGAAAATTTCATAAATCGCCTTTTTATTGGAACTTGAGTGTATATCACTGAATCACGCAGGGCAATATTGTAAAAAAAAAAAGGTAATTTTACTATGATTTCTCACTTCAAGGAAGCGTTCGACGACAATCAGATATTATTAGATAGATCACACAAACTAATTCTTCTATTGACTATTGACAGAATCCTCTGCTATCCGTACTAGTAATCTTGCCTGCTTCACCATTTGCCCAAGTCATCTGTTTGGCTGATTCCTTTGATACACAATTTCCGTAAAAATTGTCATCCCTGTTGAGAAATAAGTCGGATTTAGATATGGAGATATAAAAATTATCCCAAAACCAAATAAAAACTTACTTTCTCCTAGGAATTGCAACGCAAACTTCTCCCGGCTGACATGAATCGCTACAATATGAATTATCTACCTGCATGTACTTTGAGAGGGAAAGATTACAATTGTTTCCAGATAGCCGAGTACCGCATCCAACATTGTATAGCAATGAATCGTTTCTTTGAGGATCAGAGGGTGTGAGAAGCGTCCAAGAACGGCAGCAATCGTATTACCTTTACTCACCCATCAAATTCTTGTTGTTCGCAGCACACTTTACCAGCAGCACATTGATGAGGTGGCCAGACTTTAGCATTGCTAATGTTGACAACTACCAAGACTAGTGCTAAAATGGCAATAGTATACTTCATGATTGTGACACGTACGGTTTGTGAGAGAAAAGAGCTTTTAGCAAGGGAAAAACCAAACTTGAGGTTGGATAGTGTCTCATTTTTTTTGAACTTCTGTTTCACTTCTTTATAACTCTTTCAAAATCACACCAAGACTGACAAATCAAGCTCAACCTCGCTCTTTTCCGTGCCAAGACGGACTTTGGCTTTTTCGCTGTAACTCGGACCGTTCAAAAGTGTCGTGTTATGTGGCTTGGACCTGCATATTTCAATAAGCAGCAACAAGAACGAAAAGGTACATTGTATATAAGCACTGTATAATGAATACGAATAGTCATTCACACTGTTTATCTAGATCATTTCTTCTCGATTCACTTCTTTGCCTTCCTATACAAATACTCATATCTAAACGTGTCAATTCATCGTTCCTCAACGGATCGCAGATGAGGCTGAAGGTATAATGGAACAAAGGACAACAAGTGGACTCCGGATTCTAATTTCCAATTTTACAGCGCCGAAAGAGAGGTTAACAGTCTCGGTGAAACAACGTCGCGTACCGCTTTCTATTTAGCCAGTACCTCTTTGCACTCTTTTTGTATTAATCTATATCTAAAATTAAATAAATCAAGATGATGTAATGATACAATAAAGTGGCAAGATGTTATACTAAATTGGCTCATATGCCATGAAGCTAGAGAAATGATTTGTTAATGATAGACTACGTACATTCAATAAACCGAGCAGCAAAGACCAATTCTAGCCCAGGTAAGCATTCTCAACATTCCCTTCAAGATCATATACACATGTTGTTCTTGTCCTTTGTACCTGTTCTGCCACTTCTACCTCCCCAAAAATTTTCCTTTTCATGATACATTTCCTTGTCCATACATGAGGCATCTTGTTTCTTGTCTCTGTATATAAATCAATCATACGTCATATTCAGTAAATAGATCTAATATAAAATTCCTAGGAAAGCTATTCTGATTGCCTCACCTTAGCATTGGTGTCGTTACACAGTAATACTTATCACCGCATCCTAGATTATAAGTCGCAAGATTACATTCCTTCATATCGACAATGACCTGCTCTTGTCTAGGTACATGACAGTGATAACCACCAAAAAAGTTTCTAGCCGTTGACTTTGAACATCCTACACGTACTCTGCAGTACAAGTAGGAGAGAAAAAATGGAATCAGCCATTCAACAAGCTGAACAAACTAAGAGATACAAAGAGAAGATAGAGGAAAAAGTATCAGACTTGTACTCACGTATCATCTGTGTCAGATCCAATATGACAACACTTGTTTTTGTGACCACAATGCACTGCAGGCCAGATTGCTGCATTAATTACAGTAACTAGTAGCAAGACCAAGGCGGCCAAGGTGAGTAGATGTTTCATTGAAAGACAATTTTGCTTCAAAAAACAAAAGACTAGGAGAGGTTTTTTGAAGAAAGAATGCAAACTTTACAATTACTCTACCCTTTATATTTAAGCAAGTTTCCCTGACTAATTGATCTTGTCATTTAGCCGTACTCCGACGGCTTCAGATACGCATGATGATCGGCCGCCGTGGATCCGCCAGTTTGCATGAAATTTCTGATTGGCCCCTATCTTTGCCATCCGCCAATAGAGAGGATCCTCGAGCTGACGTCTAGCGGCCCGCGTTTGTCAGCCCGCAGGAGTATTAAAAGATCTGGTATATGGACTTATCGATAACAACTGCGTCAACAATGGCAGAAGAAATGCCATTATACAATTGCGTATCACCAGGTGAAAGAAGTGTCCGATTCAATCTTACAGGTAGATTTTACTATAAAGTATGTCAGAATTTTCTTCACGCTTCCTTTTATTTCTTATCTTTCTATTTTTATCAATTGCATCTGGTAGTACCACAATTCGATTTGGAGAAACAATAATGTTCCGCTCTTTGTACTGGGACTGGTCTGATAGAAAGATCCTAATATTTTTTGTTGTTTCAGCCTGATTCTGTTCGGTGAGGTTCTTACCGCCAGGGTAAGCTAATGAGAAGATATATATTTCGATGGTTCTTAATGTACATTCAATCAAATGGAGCAGCAATAATGACCAAATTGATCCTTAGAAAGCATGTCAACGTCTTGACACATTACTCTAATGATCATGTACACATGTTGTGCTTATTCTTTTTTCCTGTAGTGCCGTGTCTACCTCCCCATAGATTATCGCTATTACCATACAATGTCTTGCTCATACATGAACCACTTTGTTTTGTATCTCTACATAGGAGGGCAACTTTTAGTCTGTACTTTCATGACTTACAATGATAATTGACTCACCCCACCATTGAAACCGTTGTGCAATAATAATTTTCAGGGCATCCTTTTTGGTAGGTCACATCAAAACATTCCTTCATATCGACGATAATTTCTTTTTGTTTGGGAACATAACAATCATGGCTTCCAAAAGCATTCCCAAATGTTGGCTTTGAACATCCTACAAGTACTCTATAGAGCAAGGAGATAAAAATTTATAAAATCAGCTTACCAAAAGCAAAGCAGAGAAAAAGTCAAGGCTTATACTCACGTTTTATCATCATCAAGGCCATTTCCAATATGACAACACTTATTTTTGTGACCGCATTGAAGTGGAGGCCAGATTGCTGAATTGGCTAGACTGACTAGTAAGAACAGTAGGGCCGCAAGGTGGAATGTACACTTCATTTGAAATGACTTTGTAAGGCAGAAGAAGGAAAGAAGGAAAGACCGTAATTCTGACAAACACTCTTCCTTTATATAACACCAGAGAAATCACTTAGCTGAAGTAATAATACAAGATTGTTTTTCTTCTTTTATCCCGCCGCCTTCATGTACGGATAATTGTCAGCCACTACTTGACGCTCCCCTGCCAGCAATTTTCAATTGACCCCTAAACTTGCCATTCGCAAAATAGTACTCATCCAGTGGAGATCTATCGGTCCGTGTTTGTTAGCCCGCAAAAGTAGTAAAGAGATCTGAGAGGTAGCAAGTGCCTCTACCAACAATGAGGAAATGCAGTTGATATATAGGCTTAAAGAGATTGTAATGAAAACTTATTAAATCTTTTTTTAGCGCACTCTGACACGGCCTCGTCTAAAATCTGATTTTGGCGTATGAATTTGTAATTCGTGGCTTTACATGTTCTCCTCTATTTTATGGCACCATCATCTTCTATCGTTTATCTGACAAAATCACATCTTCCATCACTACTGGAAGCCGAACAAAGTATCTAATGAAAGCAAAGTGATACTCACCCTTCAGGTCCTATTTCGATATGATCACAGATGATCTTATTGCTGCAGCTGTTGTCATGCAACACTGCTTATAATACAAAATTGCTAAGTCATAAAAAGAGCATGATGACAAAGGGATAAAAGGACAAATGAATGATAGAATATGTTGAAGAACTATATGTTTGAAGGTAGAAATGTACAGGAGAGTACACTTGTATATGTCGTAGAAAGATAAGCTCTACCATCTTTTAATCCAAACAATTTCCATTATTGTCTGAACTTCCAATAGTCCCAGCTTTTTCACCTCCCCATAAAGCTTTATCATAAAAGCTTGCCGCAATGCAAAATCCAGTTTCTGAGCCATTGCTAACGATTGGGATGGAGGATGTTGTAAGAGGCAAAGTTGATGTACCATATTACTCCATTACTCACCTTATTTTTGAATATGCAACACAAAATTGACCATTGTCGCATCCTTTGCCTTGATTAGCCGATGAACAAAATGAATCGGCAACCTTTGTTAACTTTGAAGGTGTAATATAACATTCTTGGCCTACTCTGGTGAGTACTTTTTCTTTGGTTGTATCACATCCAACCAGAGTACTTTATCAAAATTAACAAAGTATGCCATGTGTAAGCCAAATATTAGATAGTCAATTGTAATAAGTCTACTCACTTTCCAAAGTCATCTCGTTCTAGACAGCAGACAGTTCTACCTCCGCATGTTTGGTGTGGCCATATATTGCCATTGGTCACTGTTGCAAAGAGGGCAAGTAAGGTTACTGACAAGCACTTCATCCTCTAAATCAGGTGTGGATTCAAAGGGCAAGAGGGCATGTGGTGTAGAAGAAAAAAAATTACGATGATCTCTTTATAAGTGTAAATTAGAATACATTTTGTCAGATTGACCAAATGAACGGATACCCCTTTTCACTACATGACCCTAAATTCCTGCAATACACATATTGATCAGCCACCCGGCTCCTTTGCATGCAAACAAAGTCGTGGCGGATCCTAAGTTGCGCCTCTTACATCTACATACTGAAGGAAAGAAGGACCCTTGATTATTAATTCAGAAGATCTAAGGAACGTAGAAAAGAGTAGACATTGAACGAAAAACCAGCAGCTTTAGCCACATGAAACTCCAAGAAACCTTTCATCTTCCGTTCCGAGTAATGTTTTTTCATGATCTAATATGACTCCACTATTCTCTTGTCAGAGTGTCTCTATCTTCTGACGGCTTCTAAAGAGTATAGCAGTCAAACAATGAGATGATCAATACGATACTACGATATAGATTCTCAAAGAAGGACACAAAGGTATTGTCACAGAAGAGTATGACTTATATTTTTACTTTATAATAGAATACAATCATAATATCAAATCTACTTCATCTTCGACTAAAAACAAAAACCATTGACGTCTGTCCTTCCAATAGCTCCAATAGCATTATTACCCCAGCGTGCAGTCTCTTCGATCCACTTGCGATCCCTACAATACGGTTCCTGACGTGTTTCCCTGTTAGAAGAGGCAATCAGCTCTGCACAATATACTCGACCTTTATGTCTCTTCGGAGTACACACCTGAGCATTGGTCTTGTTATACAAGCATCACCATGATAGCAACCAACACCTTCATTGATCGCGCGACATTCAGAATTTGGAACTTCAATATACTTTGAAGGAGGAATTTTACATGCCTGGCCTACACCATTACGACCCTTTTTTTTAACGTATCCACAACCAACATAGGTCCTGCAAGGTAAGAAAAGAAAAAGGTCATATGTATTGTGAATTTCGAAATGAGAAAGAAAGGAGTGACTACCAAAAGTACGTATTCGAATCTTTTAACTTACTCTCCTTGATCCTGTAAATTACAACAGACCTTTCCAATCTCGCACTGATGACCTGGCCAGACTGTTGCTACGCCTTCACTTTTAACTACGAATAGTAAAGCAAGACAAAGACAAGCAAGGTACTTCATTATTTCTATGATTCTTTGGAAAAATGTTAGATTGAGAGGGAAACACTGGGTGAGAAGTGGGGGGGGAGGGGGAGGCAGCAAAGGTGAAATGATAAATCATCCTTTTTATATAGCCTCTCGATAACAAATTTTTCTTTCTTGGGTAGTTCCCCTTTTTATTTTCTTTTATTCCTCCTTTTTGAATTGCCGCTCCACGCCATGTTTTTCTTTTCAGTGACACTGCCCCAATTTCTGTATAAAAATTTTATTTTCGACTCCAATTTGATTTATTTTTCTTTGATTCATCATATGGCACCGTATCTCTCTATCGCTCTTACCGTCGCCTGACGGACCTTGCACAAAAGCTGGGTACAAAATAAAAATTCATCATAATAACGCTTTACATGAACATCAAACATTTACAAATGATTACTATCTGCTCTTTCATAATTGTCATTTTGTAGTGCATTCGTTTTTTTCTCGATTTTAAATGCAAAATCCATCCTCATCAGTAGCAGTAATCTCACCCTGCGTATTGCCCCAAGTCGTCTTTTCAAAATTTCTTTCATTGATACAGATACCCCTTACTCTGATTTAGTGAAAAAGTGAATCAATTGGGAACAATAGTAAGTATTTGAGCACTCTATTCTTAACAGAGAGAGAAATAAGCGATTCTGTCACTTACGGAATCATTGTTGGCTTCATACCGCATACTTCTCCATTGTAGCACGCTGGAACATCATCACCATAATATCCTACACAGAATCTTGGTTCAACTCTGACATATTGTTGCTTGCCTAGCTGACATGCTTCGCCAATCCTTCCCACTGCAATCCAATTTTTGTAACCACATCCTATCGATCTCCTAGAAGAGGTAAAATAGAGGATGATAATTAGCTTACATTATTAGGCTACCTCTCAAGCTTTCACTCACGGTTCCTGACCATTGTAGACTGAACAGCAAAGCTTGGGAGCGGTACATTGATGGCGCAGTGAAGTTTGCCCACTCACAAAAGTCGACAAAAGCAAGGCAAAGGTAGAAGTACTCGAAAGAAAGTTTATCATTGATTGTTGTGAGAAGAGATGAAGTTGAGAGATAGATGTTGATATTATAGTCAAGATGAAAGCACAAGCACCTGCAAGTTCTCCTTTTTCTAGTCGTATTGGGTTTGCTATACCTTTGTGGTGACTAATTATATACAACACCTGCTGGCTGAGAATCATTAGAAGGACATCATTTTATTCTTGTGGCTTGATTGATCTCGAGACTTGTTTGAATTCGTACTGACTACTAATTACTATTCAACTTAAGACGAAACGATAATCCGTCGCGGCACGGAGCGCCAACGCAGTTTTGTGTGGCAGATGTTTATTCCGTGATGCGAATCCTTCAGGAGGCGACATATAGAAATAGTAAAGTAGGGACGGAGACGGTTTATAAGTTCGAGTCAGGAAAAGGTAGGAAGGGAGGAAGGAGCAAGCTAAGAAGGAGGCCGTAGCACGCCACAAAAGAAGAGAAGGTCACAAACCACTTGACGCGGCCAGAAGCCATGACAACAAATTAAGCCGCTAAAATAGCGTGTAAAAAAAAAGTTGATTTTTGATTATTCGCTCACATTCAGTGAAAAACTAAGCAAACAGTGGTAGGCATAAGTCGAGTTTGAGAGAATCTCATTAAAAGGTAAAGGGAATGAGCTAGTACATTTATGGTCTTTTCCAATGAGGATCTGAAGTTCTTTAAACTAACTTGTCTACTACTAAATAATATCTCTATGCGCAATTTCCTACATTGTCCTTTCCTCTGATTAGACCTGAGCGACTACCCCAATTATAATTCTCAATCTCTCCAGAACTCATGCATCTCCCATACTTTTGGCTTACACGACTGCGCAATAAATGTAAAGTCAAAGATCAACAAAAATGAAATACCTATCAGTCTAGTGTTAGTAGGGTTCTCACTTTAGAACAGGAACTGATACGCAAATTTCGTTTTGTTGACAATGTCCTGAGCAAAAAGAATTTTCGATTTTGATTGGTCTCGATATACCTAAAACGCACGGTCCTCCAATGTCAGTTCGAATCGAACTTGCAACTCCACAGCCTACGTAGGTAACACTGAAGCCAGGACATGATGAGAACTAATCTAATGGAGATTTTAAAAAAGATAGTGCAACTCACGATGGATCTTGCAGACTTGGTACGCTGCAGCAGTGTTTGCCAGCAGAGCAACCGTGAGCTGGCCATACTTCTGCACTGACAATAGTGGTCGAGATGAGCAAAGCAAGGGATAAAAGGTATCTCATGGTATGAATATGATTGTGAGACTTAGTACAAAAAAAGGAAAGAAGAATGTGGTGGTGGAAAGGTAAAATGCAATTTGCTGCAGATTGCAGGTCCACTTTTATTTGTATACATCTATATTACAGTCATATAATATACTAAGTCTCTAAGATAGGGATACGGACCTGGACGCCACTTCCGTATTGAACCGCTTGTTCGGAGTAATATTCAATTTTTACTTTATTGTCTACTTCTCTAAGAATGTAAGTGTGAATTAATCCTTTATAATACAGACGAAGTCACTTTTTAAATCTTTTTCTTTTTTTGGGCTTCAATGCTATTACATGATATGAGAAATTTTCAAAGGCAATTACCATCAATTCCTTGATATCTTATTGTCCCCATTCTACTCCCCCAGTCTTTGCTCTTTAAGGCATCAGTCGACATACATATTCCAGTACGTCTGATTGAGCTTTAAAAATAAAAAGTCGATTTGGTGATATAGTTTGTGAATTTTCGTTCATAGAACTAATCTTTGCAATCTTTTCACTCACTCAACTCTTGGTATTGCCGCACAAATATCTTTGCCGTTACAACCATGTCCTTGAGGACCAGCGCTACAAAAGTCTTGATCAACTTTTACATAGTGCGACTCTCCAACATAACAATCTTGCCCGAGTCCAATCTGACCTGGAGTCCATTCTACTCCACAACCAACAAGAGTGCTGTAAAAGAAAAGATTCTACTTCAGTGATTAGATATTTATTATTATTTTTTGCAACATCTCAATGGTACTAACCGGTCTGAAGGACCTGGTAAGCCGCAGCAGTGCTTGCCAGCAGCGCATCCATGAGGTGGCCAGACTTGAGCGTTGACAATGGCGATTAAAGTCAAAAAAAGAAGGGATTGTAAGATAGTTGTCAACTTCTTCATTGAGGCTATAAAAATTTAATGAAGGAATGGCAGTCAGTGGGAAATTTTCTTTTAAAACTTGTACTTTTTCATCGTTGTTCTTATAGTCTTTGAATCTTTTTTCAAAGTGCCCTATAGCGGTAAACAAAATAAATCAATGCAAGCCACACAAATTTAAACCCCGGCGGCAAAGTGCCACAAAATCAGAGCAGCAATTTAATTTATGATTTAGATCTGAGTGTATACGTCAGTGCCATGAGTTTGTACAAGGCCTTTACAAATCTCTAGCCTGAATTTCTTGTACTTTAATGAGCCAAGTTAACAATTATTACCTACTCTTCTTCATCCTGGTGACGAATACTGTAATGAGATTATAGGACGGGCAAGCGGAAGTCTATGTGACAAAAGGTGAAACGAGTAAAAATAAAAATAAAAATAAGAAAATAAAAAAAAGCCCCTTCTCTCATTTTAAATTTTTGACTTTCAAGATACTCGACCAATAATATTTTATCACTCTTGGTCCTGGGATATCAATCTTTTCCTTCTAAAAATGCTTTGCGTCTTTACAATTGAGTGTGAAAGAAATATAGTACAGTTGATGGTATTATAAGGGCGTTGTCATTGTGAGGTAAGATTGGATAGGCGCAGAGCAAGATTTTGATCGACGGCATCGTCTCGAAAAGGACCACTAAGAAGTACCTCGTTGGTGCGCAATAGATGACCTCGACTTGGTGGACTAAGATTAGGCAAGACAGAGACGATCCATTGTAGACGTCTTCGAATATCATCTTTGGTGAGAATGGGAGATGACTTGACTAGTTCTTTATGCTCATTATAGCAAGCAGCTAGTATCGCAACAGCGAAACCACCAGACAAGTCACTTCCAATTCCTTCTTCTTGACTGCATAGTAGAATCTTGCCTGGCAGGATTCGTCTGGCGGCATCCTGTCAAGATAAAGAGGTTCAATCAGTCGAGTGTTATGACGGTATTCCCGTCGCATGAAACTTACTACTATAAGTGGAAGAGCAGCCCTGAAAGCATCTAGCCCTCTCTTACCAGACGAGATACCTAGTTGCATGATATGTTGAGCATTCTGATTCTCCTCTTCATTCTCAGTATTACTCCTCACACCATCAGCGTGAACAATTAAATCATATGTATCGCATTCTAGTTGTGAGAAGACGTGTCTCCTTTGTCTGGTTCCCAAATAGATGCTGAAGCCATCCATTTCGATATCACCTCCTTTTCCATCTAAAATTCCATTCAGCTTACTAGTTTCTACTATATTTCGCAATACTACTTCCAATGAATCTCCTTGACCAGCACTCAATATTTGTTGCAAATGAGGAGTAGTCCAAAACAAGGATGGTGTCAAATTCTTAGACCACATTTCATCATCGTCTCCAGAACCCTGCACGTAAATGTACCAACTCTTTTGTCGTAGCTTTTCAATCTCCCTGGGAAGATTCAGTGATGAGCTCTGAATTGGTGATTGTAGTGGATCTAGACCAGGTGTTGGAGTCATCTGCGAAGCTGAGAGAAGCACAACAGGATGGTAATCCAAAGTGTCCCTCTTACCTATACGTCCTATCTCTTTATCAGTGTGCGATCTTGATACAAATACTGGTCGAAGCGGTTTTTGAAGAATTGGTACAGGAAGATCAGAAGCAAGAAGTAGTTGCACCCAGCCTTCCATCTTTGCGAGAATTTGTGACTGCTCGCTCGGACTGATAATCTGGTTTGGTAGTCGAAGAGATACAAGCCGTGGGCTACCATGTCGTTGATGGGAAGCGGCATTCAGGACTGCACACCAGATAGGTACAGTCTTTGATAGAGCATCAGGCATCGACTTTCCTCTTCTTGTAGAATCGACAATCACACATCCATCTCGCTCTTGAATGAGATGAAGGAGATCCAAGTTGTACCTCTTCAAGCTAAAATCCCATTGTGTAGTATGTCCATCAGTCGATTTAAAGTAGCAGCCCTTGTCGAAACCACCTGGAACATACCAAGCTCCACATCTCAAATTGGGAATGACTGGCAAGTGTGGTACATTGGTCTTACAGAAGCTATTTACCCAGTCAGCATCCTCCAAGATACTATTGAGTCGATTCCATGGGTCTCTTTCTGCCCGGCGAACCAACTTGCGGACGTCCATGCAAGATTGAGCTATGTTCCCACCTCCCTTGTTGTTGTTGAAAAGTAAAATTGAAAGATGAGAAGAGAGTTGCAAACACTACAAAATATAAAATATAAAAAATAAAAAAAGCAACGAAGCTCGATTCGCGTTTTTCAAAACTTTATTTAGCTCTTAGAAATCAATAGAGGGTCTTTGATCATCATCATCTCCACTTTCACTATTATCAATAGTACAACCTCATAGACGTCGGCATTGAGCTTTCTGTATCTCATTTGCCGACCATGTCATCACCTTCTGTTTCAGAGGAAGATGATCCTTATGCACCACGGAGTACATCACAATATTTTTCAGGCTCGTCTGCTTCATCAACTTCGTCTTCCTCTTCATCATCGTCAAGATTTTCACATTCTTCAGCAAGTTCAGCTTCATCTCAGCAAGATTCTCGATCATCTAATGATCATCCGAGCAGCACGGCAAGGCCCACAGTAAGCAACGAAGACAATGAAGAAGAAGAAAGGGAGGAGCCCTTGTTCGGAGGAGGCAGTAGGAGGAATGACACTGCGGAAGGAGCTGAGTCATCTTCATTAAGAAATAGCAATACAGATGAGGAAGAAGAAAGGGACAGCTTTTATGCACTTTTAAATGTTCAGAAAGATGCAAGCGATGAAGAGATAAGAGATGCATATCGGTCTCTAGCTGTTCTTCTACATCCTGACAAACATACATCGCCCGCTCTCAAGGAATCTGCTGAGAATAGATTTCGAGCCATTCAGAGAGCATATGAGGTACTTTCTGACGCAGAGAAACGATCAGTATACGATCATTTTGGTGCACAAGGTCTTACACAGTCATGGTCTCTTGTTCAGCGTTCAACAAGTGGAGGTCCTAGAACAGCTGCAGAGATGAGAGATGAATGGGAGAGAATGGCACGCAAGAAGAAAGCAGACGAAGTAGAAAATCTAATTCGAAGCAAAGGAGAATTCACAGCAAATGTCGATGCAAGTAGTCTATTTTGCTCAGCAGATCGAGTGCCAAGAAGTAAGCAAGTCTTACAACAAGTTGGGAGAGAGCTGGCGATGCGAGAAAAGCAGAAAGGTTCATCTCTAGAGGAAGGAGAGGAGATTGAGATCACCTTACCACCAGTAGCTTTCAATGAGAGGTGGAATAGACTTGGAGTTACATCCCTTATGGGAAAACATGGTTGGGAGACACCAATCACTAGCTATACTCGCCTTCAATTTAATGGACAGATGGTCAGTAGGAATGGAATGGGAGGAGGAAACCTAATTGGAACGCTAAAGACACAGTGGAGCCACAAATTTGCAACAGAAATTACTACCACTTTGATGCGACCAAGGGTAGCTACAGTCAAGGGTACATACCAAGTCAATCAATTTAGCTTCCTTACCTTTTTGGCTTCTTCTACAACTCTCGTTGTACCACCTCAGTTGACTGTTTCATTTGGTCAGCAATTGTCTGCGAAATCTTCTACGACTGGATTTACTTCTTTTAAAACTGGCTCATATACCTTGGGAGCATGGGGTTCTAATACTTCGACGAGAATCAGACAAGAATCTCCTTCTATTGCTGTCGGTGTTACCTCTCAGTCTGGAGAGGGTAAAGGTTGGACTTGTCAAACATCTCTTGGTTTAGAAAACCAAGCCATTTCAGTCGATTATGCTTTCCGCCCAATCTTTCTTGGTTCACCCAAGATGTCTGTTGGATTGAATTTAGGTACTCGAAGTGGACTAAGTGCATTTCATCAAACTGAAAGAAAAGTTACTGAAAATGTCAAGATTGGATTTGGTATTCAATTTGGTTTACCTCTTGGTGGAGTTAGCTTTCGATTAAAATTTGATCGACTTGGTCAAAAGCTTAATGTTCCCATTCAATTAAGTCCAGAATATCGACCTGATCTAGTTGCAGCTTTTACAATTGTACCACTAGCAAGTATGATGGCTGTTGAACATCTCTACTTGAAACCATTAAAGAGGAAAAAAATATCCTCAAAATTAGCCAATTTACGAAAATCCAATTCAGGCTTAATTGAAGAAAGGAAAAAAGCAGCCCTAGAAGCCAGAAGTGTACTCAAGGAAGCAGCAAAGAAGAAGGCAGAACAGGAGAGGAGAAAGGATGGACTTGTCATTTTGGAAGCTTATTATGGTAAAAGAGATACTTGGCCAATGAAAAGAGAAGAAATTTTACCAGGAGAGCTCTTCGATGATGCTTGGTCATCAATATCATCCAATGGAGATGCAAGTAGTTTGCCGCCAGCGACAGATGGAGAAGAAGCAATGTGGTGGGATGTTAAGATTCCAGTCATGATCTTAGTCAACAAGGGGCAATTAATCATACCAGGAGGAAGGCATAAGAGTAAAATTCTTGGTTTCTTTGATCCATGTATGGGTGAGAGAAAACATCTAATTATTCGCTACCTCTTTCGAGGACGATTACATGAAACTATTGTCGATGATGTCACTCAATTGGCTGCTCCTTTACGAGCTCATCAACTTTAATTCTCCTTTTCATATCAACATAAGTATTTGATAGAAGTATTATTTTTTTATCATGTACCATCACACAAGCACCACTCATGCAACAATCATTACTCATTAAACATGATTTCATTAAAATTGAAAATTTTGCAAAAAGAAGTTGAGATAATGACAGAGAGAATACAGAAAACTTGACATGTACAGGAGAATGAATGAATTGTGCAAAAATTGATAACAAAGAAGTGGTGTGAAGACGAAAAGAGTAAAGGCAAGAAAGAAAAAGAAAGAAAACAACAACATGACTCAGGCACGAATACCCTTGAGAGCATCAAGTTCTTTTTGAATGACCGAGACACGCTCTCCTGTAGACTCAAACCACCTCTTTGCCACTTGAGCTTTCTTTTCCTTTTCTTCTTGCTCAGCTACTTCTTGCTTTCGAGCGGCAATTGCAACTCTGAAACGGTCACTGAGATCGTAGCCAGCCAGACGAAGAACTTTGCGTGAGTCTCTACTAATACGTCTGCTTTGAATTTCAGTAAAGGTGTAAGTAATAACCGGAACACTTGATGCCTCAATCTTTTCAGCAGGAGAACCATTTTGTCGAAGTTCTTTGGCAATACTCCTGCCTACGTTGCGAGGAATAGAATTAGGTAGATCAATAATCGTCCATGCAACTAGACCAGTACTTGCAACGATAAAGACTGGCAAAGCCCATCTTCTAGCGGTTGGATTGCCCACCAAATCAGATACCCGAACAAATAGATCTACGGCAGTCTTTGCTCCAAAAGCTTTTCCTCCAACCAAAGTTAGTGCTCCCAATCCAAGTGAGAAGCTGCTGACTAGCGACATTTCCTCGTCTTGCTCCTTCTTGGCTTCACCTTCAGTACCAGTAATGACCATAAAGTGATGCTTGGCGTCAAAAATGTCGCTAATCTTTACTTGGACCAGCTCTGGTCCCAATCCTAGACCGGCAAAAGTAGTCCTACTTCTTCTCTTTGCAAACATGGCCTCAGGCAAAAAGACTCGGTTGCTCTTTTCCACTTCAGCTGGCAGGTGCTTCTCTCCTAACAATCGAATCTTGTCGACGGCATCTTTGGTGCAGTCCCGAGCTAGATCCTCTACACTTCTCACTGCCAACTCTACACTGTGCATCAGGCTCTCCCGAACTTCCTTGGCGTAATCCCAAACTCCCAAAAGACCAGGGTATACAGGCATAGACACGGATGCCTCTGCTGGTTCACCCTTTGAGACCCGTTCGATGGCTTCTTCTAGTCGTGACTTTGCTCCGTCGACAATACCACCCACCACACCATCTTCTTCTCCTTCTAACTGAGTTTCAAGCTTACTGGCATTACTTTGTATCTTTTGTAGTGCGGGTCGAGCAAGTGCTAAAGCCTCTTTTGCCTCCTTCATCTCTTTGCCTGCTACCGTTAGATTAGTACGTGCCAAGAAAGCGATGTCGAAAAGAACCTTCAATAAATAGGTCTGAGCTGGTTGGAGCTTGGAAATACTGCGCTTGTGAAGAACAAAGTCACGAAGGGCAGCCTCCATCTGTGTGAAAGGCTGTAAAGTGGTTTCACTAGCTTGCTCCTCTTCATCACTGCTCTGCATAACGGCACTACTATCAACAAAGTGTACCAAATTCTCAGCATCTTCATAAGTACGGGGACTAAGTTGTCTAATTTGCTCGAGTACTCTCTGCCTGCATCGTTCTTTGTTACGGATCTGGTCATACTTGTTGACGACGATGAACACATAGGCCTTGTCATTGCTTGCGTTCCACAGAAATTCTTTAGCGCTAAGAGTAAAGTGGTTCTCGGCTGATACGACAAAGACAACGACATCAATCTCATCCTGTCGAGCAAAGAGATTAGTGGTCTTGACCGAGTCGGTATTCAGTCCGGGTGCATCGATGAGTGAAATATCGACCACACCATTTCGTAGTAGTGACTCCTGTGTTGCCCGAGTATCGTTGCAGTAACATTTGATGACAGGTGCGTCTTCTGCATCCAACTCCTCGGCGTCAATGACAATCTTTTCAATATCATCAAGACTGTACTCAGTATAAGTTGACTCATCGTTGATATCGTAAGGCAAGCCCTTCTTGAGCATATGAACAGTCTCGCGTCCTTCAGTTCCTTCTTCTGCGTCCAGTACCTCACAGAAGACAGTGGTGCATGGCTGTTGATCGGTTGGCATTACTCGTCGTCGCAAAAGAGCATTTACGTAAGTACTCTTTCCGGCATTCAGGTCACCTGTAACCAAAACCTTGCTTTGTTTATCACCTACTCTCTTCTTCAAGTGTTCCAACTGCGTCAGAGAAGTCGCAAATCGACCATCCAATAATTGTGCAATGGACGACTTCTCTAGAGAGTGGACCAAGGCGCTTGGCGTCTTGGCAGATGGTCCCACCTTCAATTCCAATTTCAATACCGACATGTCCCGTGTCGTCTCAGATCGAAGGGGCTGCTTTCGTGGTACGGAGGAAACACTATTGTTGAGAGCAGTGACATTGGGTTGGTATGTCATGGAACGTTGTAGCGTAGGTGGTGCCACATGTTCTTTGACTGCAGTGACGTCGTCCAAAGATTGCGCTGGGATAGGCACAGATGCAGAGCCAGCAATCTCGCTGGTGGTGACCTCTGGATAATGAATGATCCATCTATCCTTGCTGAATTGACGCAGTTGCGTGACAATGCTGCTGGTATTGTCGATAGCAGTGAGTAACCTTTCTTGATTTTCTGTGTACAATTTTTGATGCTCTTCCATGGCCCGTTGCATCTCTTCTGTATTCTTTTCAACGCAAGTCCGCTCTACATTTTTTATCTTTTCAGCTGGTTCAAGCCCCTCCCTTGAATCAACTTCAGTAGTAAATGATGTCTCCTTTTCTTCAGGTGTCGACACCAAAGGTGCTGAGGCGTATTGTTGAGACATGGTCTCCTAGTTGAATGTTCACGTCTTTTGCAAGCTGTTGCGCGCAAATAACGTCTGTATAGCCGACTCTCCTCAGCTCTAGTTCATCTACTGCTTGACCAGAAGATATTACTAGCAAGAGGTGAATGACGAAGGTACTTTGTTGACTTGTGGCGTGACAGTCAGCAAAGCAGTTGGAAGTCGTAATGTGTAATGATGGATGATGTGCTAACAAAAACGCCAAAAAAAATTGATTTTTATCACTCGGGATCGAGCGGGTTTTTCTCGCCTATGCCTTACTGGTTGATTTTCCTTTTTTTTAATTTTAATCTGTTGAGTCGCCACGCGAGCTGACCCTTCCAACATCCATCCAATCCACGCGCGACTTGGTCACGCGTCTTTGAATTTTCAAGCAATCAGTATACGGCCGTATGACAAAAGGTCAAGAATTCCTCCACTATATATTATAGTATTTGTGTGATATTATTATGCTTTTCTTCTCTGGCTTAGCTATTCATAGCGAAGATGACTATTCCTACTACTATGAAAGCCATTCAAATCAGGGATGGTAAAGGACCATCATCAAATCTATACATCGATGAGAATACTCCTGTTCCTAAGCTTGATGGACCAGAAGAGAGACAAGAGATACTAGTAAAGGTGAATTGAATAGTTGCCATGAAGAAACAAGGTCAAGAATGTTAACATGATTCTCCCCCTTCTTCGAGGAAAGGTTATTGCTTTTGGTCTGAATAGGATGGACATCTTGCAAAGAGAAGGTCAATACCCTCTTCCACCTGGAGCAAGTCCTATCTTAGGAGTCGAGTTTTCTGGAACTGTAGCTGATCCAGGAAATAGTAATTTCAAGCAAGGCGATGAAGTCTTTGGTTTGAGCACTGGCGGTGCCTATAGTAATTATATTAAAGTGCCTGCTAGAATGGTACTACTTAAACCAAAAGAGCTTTCATGGGAGCAGGCAGCCGCTATACCAGAGAGTAAGTTCTTTTAAAGAGAGCATACATAGCTTCACTTTTTTACCTTTTCTGATCCCAATTACTGTCTCATCTCTCAAGCTTTCTTGACCGCCTTTCAATCCTTGACCCTTCTCTCTAATCTTCAAAAGGGAGAAGATGTCCTGATTCACGCCGGTGCTTCAGGTGTAGGATTAGCAGCGATACAGTTGGCGAAAACAATGGGAGCCAATAAAGTATATATTACTGCAGGTAGCGAAGAAAAGATTAAATTTTGCGAGAGTGTAGGTGCGGATAAAGGTATCAATTATAAAGCTAGTGATTGGGGCCAAGAGGTGAGTTTGGTGCTTTGTATCGACTTTAGACGATACTTATATCATTTACTTGTCAATTCCAGCTGTCTAAATTAACTGATGGAAAGGGTGTAAATGTAATAATGGATTTTATTGGAGCTCCTTACTTGGCTTCCAACTTGTCATCACTAGCCAGAGATGGTCGATTAGTCTTGCATGGTTTCATGGGTGGTATGAAGGTAAAAGAATTCGACATGGGACCATTACTGTTCAAAAGAATCAAAATAGAAGGTTCAACATTACGTTCTCGTACATTAGAATATCAAAGTCAACTTGTTCAAAACTTTGTTAAATTTGGTGGGATAGATAATATTATTTCTGGAATAAAATCTGAATCAAAAGATGATAAAGGTCATCATTTGGCCATTCACAAAGTGTATCCTTGGACTCAAATTAAAGATGCTCATGATGAGATGGAAGCAAACAAAAGTAAGTGGATTATGCCTTTCATCTTATTGAGAAGCTTAAAAAACTTGAGCTCGCTCCTTTTCCCCAACAGATACGGGAAAGATTATAGTCACAATCACTTGAACATTGGTAAAAAAAAAAAAAGAAGGAATCGCTTGATATATATTGTTACAATGATGCTACACTCTCTGCAGTAATGATACATTGTTGTTCTTGTAATTGGTCCGCAAACCGATGAAGAAAGCTATCTCCTTCATCCTCTTCTATATTCGCTTTGCCTCGTTCCAACATGGGATAGTTTCCTACAATACACAAAGCATTTTTTGCTCTTGTAAGTGCTACATTCCATCTTTTTTCCTCTTTCAAGAAGCCGAGGTATTTAAAACTGTTGGCTCTGACTAGTGAAAAGATAACAACTTTCTTCTCCCTACCTTCAAATCCATCAATGGTATGAATTTCAATATCACTAATCTCTCTAAGTCGACTCTTTGAACCTCCTAACCTTGTCACTTCCTTTGCCAAGAGATTTCGAAGGTACGAATCTGGGTCTTGCAATGACTTCCAAAGTAATTCCTTTTGACCTAAATATGGTGTAATGATACCAATGTCTGAGCCCAACACATTCTCGTTTTTGCAAAGTATATCGGCAATAATCTTTACGACGATAGCTGCTTCTAGATTATTTTCCAGTGATTTATTCTTTGTCACACTCTCTTTTCCTTTGTGATCAATAAAGGACAGGTGACTTCCTTCTTTGATATAAGAGGAGTCAATGGCAGGAATGGAATGTGTTGACTCTGCATCCTGTAGACGACCTTTGTAGAATTCAGTACTAGGAAAATGACTCAAAGAGGGATGCATTCTATGTTGAGTGTCGAGCATGACACTCTTACAATCGCCTCGTTCCATTAGCCTCTCAAACAAGCTTGACCCCAAATTTTCTTCAATAACTTGACGACTCTTGATGAGTGGTGAAAGCTGCTGCTGATCTCCAATTAAACTGAGTTGCTGACATCCCTTTATCATAGTCGCAGTCGTAATTGGTTCAGTAGCCATACTTGCTTCATCAAAAAAGACTAAAGGAAAGTCAATGACTCGAATTAATGGTGCAGAAAGAGCAGTGCAACAGACGACATCTACACCCTTGAAGATATCAGTCTCCATCTCACGACGAAGTACAAATGTTCTTTGCATAAGTAGAGATAACTTTCTCTGTAATCGAGCTACATCACTACCACTTGCATCCATAGATTGACCCACTAACCACTCCAAGTCATCATCTAATATTGCCTCTGCTGATGCCATCGCCTCTTCATCACTCTCAGCTGGATTCTGTAATGACTGTAGTGCTTTGATTGTGGCAATTTTACTTGCTTCCAATTCATCGAGTCGTGGTTTGGCAGAATGTTTTTCCATCAAACCTTCAACAGTAATCTCATTTAGTGAATCCCGCACTCGCACCATAGCACCAGCTCTTATGACATTCAGGCCTACATCTTTGCAGCCTTGAGCGAGATTGTCAACTGCTACATTTGTATGCGAGGTGAGAAGTATAGGGTGAGGAATCTCGTAATGTTGCTTTAATAGTCGAATGGCGGCTACAATAGTACTTGTCTTTCCAGTTCCAGGTGGACCTTGAATTAGACTGATTGGCTCTGTAAGCATTAGACGAATAGCTTCGGATTGCGTTTCATTCAGTCCATAGTCAGGCTCATCTCCCACTTCACAATTTTCAGCTATCCAATTTGCAATTGTCCACTTTTCTGCTTTTGCCATCACTTCAGGTGTTCCTTCGAGCAGCAGATCCACTAATCGAGTTCCACTTAATTCGGCTCCAGCTCGAAGAGTAGCTTCAACATCGTGCATTAATGCCTCCAAACTCGTCTTGAGTCGCAGTTCTATAAGGTCATTGTAGGCAAGATCTATACGCCATGAAGGAGTAGCAATCAAGTCCAAGTCGTGAAAGGGTGCCTCCAAATTCAGTTTGATCTCATTTTCTGTGATAGACTTGACAGTAGCCGAAACGACTTCTTCGAACTGCTCCTCTGTAGCACTATCACCAGCGTCATCTCCCACCACCTTTGTCACTGCTGCTGGCTTTAATTCAATCTGATCACCTTTCTGAAGTTTTGTCCAGCCTAGCCTAGCCTTCCCGGGTCGATGAAATACTGCAGTACGAATAGCTGAAAAATTTGACTTTCTCTTTAAACCCTCTTTGCCATTTTCACTGCGTTTCTCTTTATCGATTTGAAGCCAATACCCTTCCATCATATTCAATGCTAAACCTTCCTTTACCAACTTTTCTACAGACCAGCCTTTCCGAATCTCTATTTCCTTTCTTTGCTCTTCTGCTTCCAATTCGATGAGTTGTAGTTGACTCTCCATGTAGGGTTTCAGCTTTTCTAAAAAGACCTTTCTCTGCTTCTTCCTCATTTCATCTTCCCTTTCAAACCTTTTTTGAGTGGCTCGAGCTTCCTTTGGTCCTAATGTTTCTGTGATATGCTTTAGATGTAGCTTACGCTGATTTCTTTCCCGATAGCTAATTCCTCCATTCAGAACAGTTTTACTAGCTGGCCTTCTCGGCAGTACTCTTGGTGTAGCGCCAATCTCCCGCTTACGTCTGATAGTAATTCCAGACGCTGCAGTGGATGTGACGCTTGAATGAATCTCGTCAAACTTTTTATCATGTATGGTATATGCCGCTTCACGATCTGTATTATCCTGCTCCAATGGTTCAAATAGAGAGTCATTATCTTCTCCTGGCTTGCTTCTCTGTGATACCACTGCCCTTCGAAATTTCATCAAAGAGTCATCATGGTCTGCACTTGATTGGTTCTTGGAAATGGGTGACAATTCATTGTGAGCATACCGCCTTGGACATATTTGTCTCGCCCAAGAAGGTGCACGATACGACGTCGAAGCTATTGAGGAGATGAGGTTGACACCTCTCCCTACATTGAGTCGCATCGGGTGACCAATCAACGAAAGAGGATGCTGAGAGTAAAAAAAAAAAAAAAAAAAAAAGAAAAGATGAGATGAGATGAGATGAGATGAGCAATGTCAAACAAAATTTCTTATTCGGGGGTCGAATCTTCGCAGAACGCGACTTAAAACGCGATCTGTTCGTGCGAGAGAAGCTGTGCTTGACTGACATAGGAAAAAGAATGTTTGAAAATTATATGTTACACTTTGCTTTACTTGTACATGGCAAAAGAAGAAAGGCAGTATTGCTACAAAGTAGGAGGTGAGTCTTGCAAAAGATACGCTAGCAAGTCAGAATGGTTGTTGCTCTTGCCCAAGAAATCGAGTTCGGTTGGATCATTTAAAACGGCATCAAGTAAAGATGAAGCACTCATGGGAGGAACATGATGGGTATAAGTGGGCATGGATTGAAAGATATCGGTAGTACCATTTCCAGAGCCAGTGTTAGAGCCAGAGCCAGAAAATGGAGTCAAGGTAGATGTTACCGATGGAGAAGTAGGTAGCATTACTGTTGAATGGTAGTCACTTCGACGTGATTGTCTCTGTTCATTACTTTGTAAATGAACATCTGGCGATTCAAATGGTTGCACATACTGATATTGTTGCTGTTGTAGCACTTTGTGATTTTGCTGATGAGTTTCACCTTCATTTAATTTATTGAATCGCACGCGATACATCTTGCGAAGATCACTCTGGGTGCCACATAGACGCTCCAATAGCTGCTTTGCCATGGCAGCAGAGTAATTACCTCTTTGCACTAAAGTCTCTAGGCAGTCAAGAGTGGTAAAGATGTTATCTGCCAGCCAATCCATCTGTTCTGTAGGAAATGAACCCTTTGTACTAGGTGTAGTAGCATCCACCTCCAAAGGATTCGCCTGAGATTCTACATAGTAATCTTGACCTAAAATAACAACTGTAAATGTGGTGGCTGCTGCAAGAAGATGATTGGCATTCCAAGTTGTTTGAACTGGTACTTGACCTTCCTTGATAAGACGAGTTCTGGAAGAAAAAAAAAGGTAAGCTCAAAGAGGTAGGCATCTCTTTACATATACACTACTCACAAGGAAGGAATCGTTGCCAAAATACCTTGAGCATACATGAGACTGACAAAGCGTAAATTAGATGGAGCATTTTCATCCATCAAGAATCGTCTTGTAATGATGCATCGAAGGAAGAACATGCTCGAGATCCATAAGTTGACCTCTACCTGTCTATCTTTAACGCATTCATCAAGGATGGACGTGCTCAAATATCTTAGCTCATGACGTTGAATGCCAGTATTGTATAATCCATCTAGGAGAATTCTCTCGAGAGCATCATCGAGAAGTAAGGCTTTATTATATCTAGCAGCTGGTTCCATGGTAGAGAATTGGTCGAGAAATTCTTGACACCAAGCAAGAAGTTCCACATGCACAAACTTGACTACTCCTGGTCTTCTCGCTGAGATCAAATTTTGAAGTCGGCCATCAGAAAGTATAGCAGGTGAATTAGAAATGATAAAAGCAGGTCTATTACTCCTTAACACTCGCGAATCAGGCTCAAAAGAAGCTTCAGCTAGATGAACATAGCTGGGATGTAGGGCAAATGGTAATTGTCGCACAACAGCTTGCCATCTATGGAAGGGTGATGTAATTAGACGGTGGTGGTATAGAAAATCAAAATCAAAATTTATCACTCACCTCTCTAGTGACAGCATGTACCAAGCTAGTCGCCGTCTATATTCTTTGGTAAGATTGTCTAGTCCAGACCAAGATTTACTCCTTTCATCAAATAAGCCAAGGATAATCGCCTTTCGCATAGCAATTCCAATATACTCCCATAGACGATCCGACCTCCCTGTATACATGTGGTAAATGCTTGTCAATGCCAGCAATTGTATCTTGGGAAACGAATTGTCAACTGACGCAGTGAGATTAGCATTTGGAGTAGAAATTGGATCGCCAAGAAGCATGAGCCATCGATGATGATCTTCTCGAGAGTGTCTCCTAATTGAAGAGGAAGATGGTATCATGACATCCGCCAAAGCAAATGCAGTAAAGATGAGAGCTGCATCAATTCTTTCTATCCCCTGACCATCAATCAAACGTCTCCAATTCTTGTCAAATTGCGATCGCTGGCTGATACGAATATAATTACTTAGCTGTGAGAAGGCAGATAATATTAAGAGATGATGTAAATGATGATGACCATTTGCCTTTGTACTCACCTCTTCAAAGTAAAAAGTAATCAACCCTTCGCACGTCTCGATGGATGGTAAATGTTGAGATACATCTTCCCATTTTATCAATTGTCGTCCGTTTAGCTCCGGGTATGTCTGAGGAAGTTGTGATGAGCCGCCGATACCTAAATCACGCTCTGCTTCTGCAAATGGCAAAGAGCTGATAGCAGACTCTAATGAATTGGTCGATTGTTTTGTAAGTCTATTTATCGCTGCTAAATGTTCTTTACATTTCGCCAGACTATTTGCAAGAGAAATGTTGCTGGATGTTTGTGTGCCCTCATCGATTTCTCCAGATTCTTCTGTTCGACCTAATTGAGATGATGAAGATATTCTTGGCCGCTTTATTGATGATGCTTCGCCAGAATTTTCTTGCTGTTCATCTTGATAACATTCATTTTCAATTCCTCTTCTCTTGCATGTAGTACAAGGTTTCACTCGATCGCACTTGAGCTTCCTCTTCCTACATTGAGTGCATGATATACGATTTACTCGAACGTAAAATGGAGGTGGTGTAGTTCCCTTGTGACTTTGTGATGCAACATCTCCATTCGCTGCTCTCGATGTAGATGTCATGACTGATAAGCCATTCAAGAATTCAGGACAAGCTCCTCAGTCACTCTTTGCTGTTCTCGAACGTGCCTGATGGAATCGCTGATCACTTGGAAGCTTTGAACTTCCTTTTTTTCGCTTCCTTGACTTTGTTTGTTGAATTTTGGTAGTGTAGAAGAAAAGATAGCTAGATTTTACAAATTCATTCAGAGTTGCGCACGGATCAGAAATTGGGCTTCCTTCAGTGTCTGAATGAGACAATTGAGGATGTCCTCCATACCCAAGCCATCACATCTATTCACATACTTATACATATATAAAAGTACACATTGTCCCGCTAAAACTTTATCTTTTAATAGCACAGTCAAACATCAAGTCAAATCTGATTGCAACCATCATCCTAATGGTCCCTGAAAGTTCAGAGGACAAATCTCCAGAACAGTGGTACTACTGACTACTTCCACGTGGTGTCTAATCCGGATATTGAAGAGCCTTTTGGAGCCGGATTAACAGGGAAAGCGGGGAAGCGCGAGCTAGACAAGCAAAATATATATTTAAGTTGATCCTTTTCTTCTCCCTCTTTTTCTCCTTCTCCTCTCCTCCTCTACACTCGACCTCTGCTGCTCGTCATGGCGCCTTCCAACAATGAAGGCGAGCAGCAATTTGGTGCAGTTAGGCAAGAAATTAATACAAGTGCACTGAATGATTACTTGGCCGCCAATGAAACAACTTCCAAAGTAATGCAAACTCCAGTCAGTGTTCAACAAGCAGCATTTGGACAATCAAATCCAACAATGTTATTGACTGATAAAAAAGGAGCTCAATTTATTTTAAGAAAGAAACCACCTGGTAAACTTGTTTCAAAAACAGCACATGCAGTAGAGAGAGAATTTAAAATCATCCAAGCTTTAGGGAAATACAACGATACATTGGAGGGAGGTAGAAATCATCCAGAAGCAGTACCTGTACCAAGTGTTTACTGCTTGTGTGAAGATTCAAGTGTTTTGGGTACTCCATTCTATGTTATGGAGTTTGTCAAGGGTAGAATCTTTACCGATGCACGAATGCTCTCCTTGCCTAAAGAAACAAGGCGAGAATGGTAAGTGTATATATGCGCGCTATGAGGTTTATTACATGCCTATTGATGAATTTGTATGCTCTTCTAACAGCTGGTATTCTGCATTGCGAACATTGGCAAAGTTACATCGAGTTGACCCAAACAAGATTGGTTTGGAAAGCTATGGAAGAAATTCTAATTTCTACCCTCGTCAATTAAAGGCGCTATCAGGTGTATCATCTATGCAAGCGCAGGTACCTGATGCAGACACTGGAAAGCCTGTAGGACCCATTCCTCACATTGAAGAGATTACCAAATACCTCTCTGCAGCTATGGTCAAGGATGAAAATTGCATTTATCATGGGGATTATAAGATTGATAATTTAATTTATCATCCTACTGAATCAAGAGTAATTGCCGTCATCGATTGGGAATTATCTACACTAGGACATCCACTATGTGATTTGGGAAACTTGTTACAACCATTTTCAATGGATTGTCCCAACCCATCAAAAATAAATGATCCAGATGAAATGAAGAATTCACAGGAGAGAGGTGAAATGTTTATGTTATTGGGAGGATTAGATTCAAGTATAAGCCCTGTACCTCAAAAGGAAGAATTGATGAAGGTATACTGTGAAGCAGCCGGTAGACCATATCCGATACCCAGTTGGCAATTTTGTGAATCTTGGTCGTGGTTTAGAGTGAGTATGACGTATTTCTCTGCTTTTTTTTAGCTTTTACTTTGGATTCGCACTCATCCATTGCTTTGTGTGAATTGAATTGTTTCAGGCCGCTGTTATCTCTCAAGGTATCGCCGCTAGAGTTGCTCAAAAGCAAGCCAGTTCAGCAGAGGCAAAGCGGTATGCAACAAAGTTTCCACATGCCGCTGAATTGGTTCTGAAGATTGCAAATAAGAAAGAAGGAGGTAAATTGTAATTTATAGTTCATACACTTACACTTACTACTTTGAATCGTATCGCTTCCTCCTTTTGTACTGAGAAGATACTGGGCTGAATTTCACTTTAGTGTTCTTGATAGATTTTCATTCACTAGGCGTCCTTTGATTGGCTTTCAAAGAAGGAAAATAGGATTTTGCCCAGCCAGACACAGTTCAATCTCACTTCTCCGTCTCGCGATTGAATTGCAGACTTGTGCGGAGGAGATGATTTAAAATCAATAATTCCCACTTGACCACACGTTTCTATCCATCGTGCCTTAAAGAAAATGAACAAACCAGATCACTTGTTTTTTCAACTACAAGCTCGGAATGAGGAGGAGAAGAAGAGATTGCGGGGCTGTCTTGACATCAGCCCAGATCTCAAAAACAGCTGCGATCTAGTGAGGTAAGACGCTGACAGTTTCAGGATATGGGGAAAGTCTGGGCGCAACTTGCATGTGGAGCTTGTTATGCCCATCAACTCAACAAGATGATGGGTCTCGAGACAATGACCTAAGATATAATGTATAAAGCATGCCTTTTTCTCCTGCTAACGATCTCTTTTTTTTTTCTCATCAACACTTACATTGACACACTTCCTTTATCTCTTTCTTTCTACTAATTTATCCTCTGCTTTTTATTCAAGATGAAATCCTTTGCCACTGCCTTTGTCGTACTTTTGACAATTGTCACCACCGCTAGTGCTTGGAAGTCGGCACCTCACCAATGCCTTCCCAAGAAGGTCTGCTGCATTTACTCTGGTGGTCCAAAGAAGGCGTAAGTACATATAGAAGGACTGTCAATGCACGACAAAAAGATGATTTCTGATATCTGTATTCCCTCTTTTTTTGAAATTACTATCACAGTCAATATCTTGGATGTGGAATCGCTAAAGATCCCAAAAAGGTTACTCCAAATGTAGATGCTTGTACGCTTGGTGTATCACACAGAGTAAAAGTTGAAAAGTCCCTCTGCACCGGATGTAAAGTAGATGAAATCTGCACTGGAATTCCTCAAGTAGGGTGAGTTGCCATACATTAAGCATGCAAGGTATTGTTTCCTAATTCCTAATTACTCTATTGATACTTGCAGAGAAGCAGTCGATCTACCTTCATGTACCAAAATTAGCGACTTGCCAGTCGTTGACTGGGGAAGTATTGCTGGTACCATTGGTAACAAGGATGCAAAAGGATACTGTTATTGATAGTAGTCTGTCGCCTTCATGACAGTAAGAGGAGGGAAAATTATCCTTGATTGCGAACCCGGATTATTGTTTTTTCACTTTACTTTTCCCAATTCTACAAATTTCTATGATGAATTTTATCCTTGCTGATTTGGTCTTGACCCCTTTTAGGCTGCAGCTATTCAGTGACCTTACTCTACTAAATGTCAAATTACAGTTACAATTTAATGAAGTACAAGTATAGTGGTTTCTTGCCAAATAAAGCAGACAAAATCTGTATCCACCCGCCATTGGGGAATTAAAGAATCTTCATACTGTTGCCTCGCAAATTGGTTTAATTTGACGATACAGTGATTTTCTCTTCTTCCAGAGTGATGCTCAACTTACCTCGGCCAGATAATTAGTTCCCATACTGTATTCGAATTTAGGCCAATACAACACTTATCGATACATGGCGCGACGCGAGAAGCTTACGCGCAAAATAAAATATGTTGCTCCGTGTGGAGACGCAGATCTTTTAGGATCTTTTTCTTCCTTTGTGTTTAACATCTCCCAACTGACCGCCATTTGTGTGAGAGATTTGCGAAAATGGGTATCAAGGGTCTTACGGCACTGATCAGTGATGAAGCCCCTGGTGCTATCAAAGAGCACGATATTAAGGTGAGCAGTGAGATTAGGTAGATCATACCTATAAGCTCAATGTGAAATTTCTTGTGTTGTAGCAAATGATGGGACGCAAGGTAGCCATTGATGCTAGTATGAGCTTGTATCAATTTTTAATTGCAGTAAGACAAGCGGACGGACAACAGCTCATGTCTGAAAGTGGAGAGACTACTAGGTGGGTAATTGTAAAGAGGTTATTTGGACAGAGAAAGAAAGCTGATCCAACCACGTATGCTGGTAATCGATTAGTCACTTGATGGGCTTCTTCTACAGAACATTGCGAATGATTGATTGCGGTATCAAACCAATGTACGTCTTTGATGGTAAACCTCCGGATCTCAAGTCCAAGGTCTTGCAAGGTCGATACGGTAGACGAGAAGAGGCAAGGGAAGAGGAAGAAGAAGAAAAAGATATTGGTACGTATTATATATGCATACACACTATATGCGGGGTATTCTTCCTAATGAGTTTTATTTCACATAGCTACCGAGGAAAGGGCTGATCAATTAGCAAGAAGGCAAGTCAAGGTCACCAAGCAGCACAATGAGGAAGTACGAGAATTATTAAAATTGATGGGAATTCCATGGGTTACTGTGAGCTTAGAGTGGAAAGTATTCGTAAATATAAGTTCTCACAAACAGTTTCACAGGCACCTTCGGAAGCAGAAGCACAATGTGCAGAGCTAGTCAAAGCTGGCAAGGTTAGTAGGCTGGGAGTAGAACAGTGACAAACAAGGACTACTAGCTAATCCCTTTCTTCCTACTTTACTCAGGTGTATGCTGCTGGTTCTGAAGACATGGATACATTAACCTTTGGTACACCAATTTTACTAAAACACCTGACATTCTCAGAGGCCAAGAAGATGCCAGTACACGAAGTGAATCTCAAGAAAGCATTGGAAGGCCTGGGTATGGAGATGGATCAGGTTTGTATCTTCCGTATTCTTGGCTATTATAGAGAGTGTGACAGAGAGGCTGACTATTGTTCACATTTTGCTTTTGTTAGTTCATCGACCTATGCATTTTGCTTGGATGTGACTACATGGAACCTATCAAAGGTATTGGTCCAAAGACTGCACTAAAATTGCTACGTGAACATGAAAACATCGAGGGCGTACTAGAACACATCAAGGAGAGCGGAAAGAAGATTACTGTTCCTGAGGTATGGCCATATGAAGAAGCAAGGGCTATCTTCCGAAAGCCTGATGTTGTAGAGGGAAAGACACAAGAAGTGAGACAAGCAGAAGTAAGAAGAAAGGAAAAAGAACAGTGCTGACAATAAATCTTCTTATCATTTCAGCTAAAATGGCAACCACCTGACACTGAGGGCTTGGTAGAGTTCATGTGTGGTTCCAAGGGCTTCAAGTGAGTTGTTACATCGAGTAAATTCGCATCTCTTTCGACTTGCTGCTGACTTTTTCGCATTACCTTAGCGAGGACCGTATTCGTAAAGGAGCAGAGAGACTACTCAAAGCTATAGGAGAAAAGCAACAAGGTCGATTAGACAGCTTCTTTACCATTAGCTCATCAGCACCGAAACGTAAAGTAGAAGAAGACAAAAAGCCATCAAAGAAGAGCAAGAAAAAGTAGTTTTACCTGAATCATTCATCATAATTCTCTCTTGTAACAATTGTTCATCACTCCCATCTATTTGTGTAACAATAATAAAATTCCGATCTTCCATCCTGAAGCCTTCCAATTTCCAAAATGTTTATAATTCTTAGTCAGAACGTGTGCTCATCGAAGCAGGGGGTCCGCGCGAGAAGAAGAAGGAAAAAAAATTTAAATAAAAGGAATTGACAAATTTAGGCTTCAGCTGCATGAAGACATATTGTAGATTTCAAACCTCTCTAGTGAACTCGAGATCCGCGAACACTACAGTGCTTTCTGCAAATACAATCTGTGGAGTATTTGCAGTTGCTTCCACAACAACGATTACCGGGTGAGCAGCAGTAGTAGCCAGGATCCAACTGGTAGAGGGATACGAGAATGGTAGCAATTGAAGCGGCAGGAAATGCAATTGGAATAGCACTGTGTCTAGTCACCACACTTGTTGTATCGCCTTTTAGACTCTCTCAATGCTACGACAGATCTCAATCAGCTTTCCACCTAGCAGAAAGAGAAATCTGGCCAGATACAATCAAATTTGCAGTAGACTACTATCCGTAAGTACTTGAAGATATGTGTGATTGGTTATAAGATTTACTAAACACTTCATTGTAGATCCCAATGGCCAGAATCTATGTGGAAATCTGACGCTTCAAGAATGGCAGCAGCCAATATCAGCCATGTTCGGATCTCTGAGTTTGATTGGGCTATGCTAGAGCCACATGATGGGCATTTCAACTGGACACTTCTCGATAAAAGTATTGAAGTACTCTCTTCACACAACCTCAAGATCATCCTTGGTACTCCTACAGCTGCGCCACCACTATGGGCATGTAGAGACTATGACATTCTCGCCGTCGACGATCACCTTTACACTAGACGATTTGGATCAAGGAGACACTATTCTTTTTCTTCTCCAGACTTTCAGAGGCTAAGTGAACGTATCGTGACAAAGATGGCAAAGCGATATGGTAGTCATCCAGCAATAGCAGCATGGCAATTAGACAATGAATTTGGCAATAGTGTATCTGCTCGATCGTACGACAAGCATGCTGAAAAATCATTTCGAAGATGGCTCAAAACAAAGTATGGTAGCATTAAAGAGCTGAATGAAAAGCAAGGGCGTCTGTTCTGGTCGAGTCAATTCCCATCATTTGAAGATGTCAGTCTTCCACACCTCGAAACAGAAGAATCAAGCCCGGCTCTACGTTTGGATTATTACCACTTTAGTTCTGATGAATTGATCAATTTTGTTCAACTTCAAGTCGACACAGTCCGAAGATACTCCAACAAACCCATCACATCCAATTTCATGGCCTTTGAGTTCACATACGATCATTATGAATTAGCAAGAAAGACAAAGCTGGACTTTGTCACTTGGGATAGCTACCCTCTTGGAAATACCGAGATGCTACCTTGGGTGAGCGAATCAGACAAACTCCTTTATGCAAGGACAGGTCGACCAGATTTCCAAGCACTGCAACACGCTTTCTTTAGAGGTATGGCGGGCTCAGCTACCAGCAAAAGTACTGGTGCATGGGGTGTGATGGAGCAACAGCCTGGACCAGTCAATTGGGCATTCTACAATCCTTCACCCGCGCTTGGTCAAGTCAGATTATGGCTTCATGATATGATATCACAGGGTAGTTCATTAAACAACATTTTTCGATGGAGGCAACTTCCCTATGGCCAAGAGCAGATGCATGCTGGTATGCTACGTCCTGATGATGAATACGATGTAGCTTTTTTCGAGCAGCAAGAAGTTGTCAAGGACGTCGATGCTATCAATGCAGCCAACGTATCAACAAAAAATAACAAGCAAACAGCAAAAGTGGCTATAGTGGTAGATTATTCATCAGCTTGGTATCTTCAAGCAAATCCACAAGGCGGTCGGTACTCCAATCCATCCTTCCAAGACTATCCTTTTCAGTATGCAGAAGTATTGTCAACTTGGCATACTGCGCTAAGAAAGCTTGCCATAGACGTCGATCTGATAGCACCTTTCGTAGATCCCTCCAATTACTCCCTCCTTCTCGTGCCTACAATGATCAACATTGGACCTGAATTTGATAAAATCCTTGCAAGCTTCAATGGAGATGTCATCTTTGGTGCAAGGACAGGCAGTAAAGTGGAGACACTATCAACACCGCCAGGTTTATCACCAGCCCAAGGTTCCTTAAGGGATCGACTACCCATGAAAGTCACGAGAGTGGAATCACTAAGACCAGGAATAGGTGACGGTGTTCGCTATCAAGGTAAGACATACAATGTGTCCACTTGGTCTGAATGGCTTGAATGTGAAAGAGATGGACAGAAAGTGAGTGAGGCTGCTAAGGCAATCTACACTACATATAGAGATGGCAAACCAGCAATGTGTGAGCATATTGACGGGGAAAAGAAGACGACATATCTCGGATGGTATGCATCAGAAGATTTTCTTATGGAGCTGTTTACAAGCCACTTGACCGAGCTTGAGATCAACACTATTCTTGGCGTTCCACCTAATCCATCAAATTCTCTAGGCAATCATGTACGACTAGCCGTCCAGGGAGATGCCTTGTTCGCCTTCCACTACAATGATAGAGAGGAGGGACAAATCAAAGGATTACCTGAATCAGCAGAGCTCATTGTTGGCGGTATGGATGGAGACAAGAGCAGAATCTCAAAGAGCGGCGTCAACATTTATAAGCTCACTCAGTAGAGTTGATGTGGTATTTGATGAAATTACAATCTCTAAAAAAAACAAAATTGTAGCTAATGTACAACGTAACTGAAATTGATTACAAAGCAAAATGTAACTTCTTCCTCTCACCAAATGACGTCCATTTGATCGTCATCTTCCAATCCTGCTTCACTTACAGTCGATTTTGGGTCGATCCACTCTCCATCAAAGCGAAGTCGAATTGATTTAAGCTTGCCTTTTGGGATATCCTTTTTGTGTAATTCGATGTAGTGATCGAGTAATCTTTTCATTTGCGTCGTAGGTTTGACTTTCACATTTGCTTGTAAAGATCCACCTGTTCCTCCTTTCATGACAATATCGAGACGTTCCACAGCTTCTACCTCTTCTTCTACCTCTTCCTCCTGTTGTTTCTCCTCTTGTACTTTAGCTAGATATTCTGTACCAGCTGGCTCCGCTACTTCAGATCGTACAGAAGAGAATACCACTTCAACCGGAGAAGAACTCATGCGATTCCTTGAATATGATTGCTTTGGCTGATCTTCATCTGAATCGGAAACCTCGATGGTCTCATTTTGAGTGACATTTTGTGCTTGTTGGGTCCGCTTGGCTCTTTCTTCTTCTTGCATTCGTAAAGCTTCTCTCTCTTTATTCAGCCTACGAAGTTCTCTCGCTCGATCACCTCGAACCAGCCGAGCAAGATCCGGATCCAAGTCAAGGCTTTGCGGTGCATTTAGTGTCAAAGAATCGTCACCTTCATCTTCTTCTAGAGTAGTTGTACAATTGTAATTCTCCAAAACAGTCTCCAGTCTTGCCAGGGCTGTGAAAATTTGATCTTTGTCAGTCTAACTGATGTGGCATCATGAGAGGCTATACAGTACAACTCACTCTCGCGATCAAGTGGGGGTGGCGGAGTCAATGATGGACTTCGATTTGCTTCCCTTCCTTGATTCCTGCCATTGCCATTAGCATCTCTTCCATCTCTTCTGATATAATCCGTCGAGTCTTCGATGTCGTAACTTGTGCTGTCTTGTCTCGAAGCTGATCTTTCTTTCTGCGCTTTATGGAATGATGATGTTTTGGTCCATGAAGCCAAGGTACGACGAGATTTCTTGCGTCTGTGACCTTCTCCATCGCTAGAATTACCTTCACTTTCATTACCTTTAAGCATGACTTCATCATCCTCACTATCACCTGACATTAAGTCTTCGGTTATGCCCATAGTCATCGGACGAGATAGTACCGGTCCTGTCTTTCTCCTTTTAGTAAAGAAGGCGTCATCATCATCATCATCACCATTGTTGTATGCTACGTGATTGGACTTTGGTGAAAGTGTTGATTTCACCGTAGTAAAACTCAGACTATCGGTGCGAGACACAGGAGCAGCTTCAACAGAGGCTTGCTTTGCTCGAGGTCGAGGTCTGGCCACCATACGAGCTTAAAGTTGTGGTGTAGTAAAGACTGGTGGAAATTGAGACCAGGCCTGAGCCTAAAAAGGCCCTTTGTAGTGAAGCTCGGATGTTGTCTAATTAATTAATTTTCGTCGTCAATCCCCTTCAACCTCTATTAACACTCAAACTTCACAAAAATAATAGGTATGCAAAGGACGCGGGGTTCTAAACAGTTCACGTGCTGAACGTCATTAGACTCACAAATTTAAAATTTCAACCTTGGCTATTGATTCTCTCCCCTCCCCTGCACTGCATCCAAAGTAAAATTGTACGAATTGCTTCACAAAGCAAGGGGCTTCGTCGATGAAAGGTGACACACGATGATTTGCTACTCCTGTCGTTCAACAGACATCGATTATAGTGATTCATCTACAACTTGTCGAAATTGTGGATTGGTATTGGAAGAATCTCAAATTGTATCAGATGTCACATTTGCAGAAAATAGTGCAGGAGGAGCAGTAGTACAAGGTAGCTACGTCAGCAATGAGCAGCGTGAGTAGAAGTTGTAGACATAAAGCAAGGAATCGCTCTTACTGAGTTATTATCTCTACAATTAAAGGCGGGGCAAGAACTCAAGGACCTGGGGGATACAGAAGTGGTGGAGTAGGTGCATCGCGAGAACAAACCTTAACAAATGGTGAATTTTATTACTCGTATCTTGTAGCAAGTGTTGAGAGTAGCTGATTTTAGATCATTTTTGACAGCTCGAATGGCGATTAGGGCGATGGGACTTGCAAAGAGAGTTCCACACTCTGTAATTGAAAAGGCGACTAGATTTTTTCAACTTGCTTTGGAGGGAGGTACATTCCATCCAGTAGAAGGCCAACCAAAGAATTATGTACTGGGAAGAAAATCTGAATATACGCAAGCTAGTTGCTTGTATGTCGCTTGTCGACTGGAAAAGACACATCATATGCTAATAGACTTTGCCGATGCAATTTCAGTGAGTTTTGTAAAAAGTGCAGCTTGTAGAAACATATTGGAATTGACACGAGAATGATATTACATAGGTCAATGTTTTCGTTTTGGGTCGCTCATATCTACGACTAGTACGAAGCTTGGCATTGAGGGATATCCCAGTCATGGATCCTTCCATCTACATTGCTCGATTCGCCAGTCTCTTGGATTTTGGTGATGAAACTCAAAGGGTAGCCATGGACGCTACTCGACTAGTACAACGATTTAATAAAGACTGGATTACGCACGGAAGAAGGCCAGCTGGTATTTGTGGAGCTTGTCTTCTTATTGCTGCACGAATGAATCATTTCCGACGAAGTGTTGCCGAAATTGTCCAGATAGTCAAGATTGCAGATGTTACATTACGAAAGCGATTGGAAGATTTTCGAAATACACCTAGTGGAAGATTATCAATAGATGATTTTCGTAATATTTGGTTAGAGGAGGAAAATGAACCTCCTGCATATTATCTGGCGAGACTGCCAAAGAAGCCAAAGCGAATCAAAGGGGAAGGCAAACGAGGTAAAAAGTACGAGGATGAAGATGAAGAAAAATGGGATGGCAATGAAGCTGATGAAGAGGATGAAGACGAAGGAGATGAAGAAGAGGATGGTCCGAGCCATTCAAAGGTAGAACCTACAAATCAATTGGATCCTCGTTTAGAAGCTTTGGCAGATGAAGCCACGACAGAGGAAATTACTCGCTATCTTGATGAATCAACATCTGCCAATATACAAAATGGCGAAAGTTCAAATCATACAGTACCAAAGCGATCATCATCAGTAAAACCAGATCTACCTGAAGATGACTTTGCTGACTTGGATGACGAGGAACTTGATGCATTCATTCTTGATGATGAGGAGGTCAAGATCAAAGAGAGAGTCTGGATTGAATTCAATAGAGATTACTTGGAAAAGGTGCTTGAGCGACAGCTAAAGATGGAAGCTGATATTAAAGCTGGTATCACACCAAAGCCTGCAAAAGTGAGTGTGCTCTTGTTATAGATTCAAGCAATCAGTGTGACTGACTCTGCCTATTCTTCCTTCTACAGCGGAAAAGAATCAAGGTTCGAGAAGCTTCAAGTGCACCATCTACAGCGGCTGAATCAGCCACTCAAATGATGCAACAAAAAAAGTTTAGTAAAAGGCTCAACCATGACATGATCAAGAAGCTGTTTGAAACTGAATCAGTCGGAGCCAAAAAGAATTCGTATTCTGATTCTGAAGATGGTCATAGCGGAAGGAATAGTGGATTTTTTCAAAGTGATGCTGAATCTACTGAAGCTATTGAAGAAGATGGAAGTAGTTTGCCAAGTAATCATCCTTCTGTTCGTAAAAGATCAAGACTGGAAGAGAAACACAAGGCTAAAAAGCAAAAAGCTAGAGCAATTAGTAGTGCAGGAGAAGAAAGTGGAAATGAACGTGGTATTAGTAGACCATTGACAGATGGAGAGACTGATACAGAAGCTAACAATTGGAAAGCTGGCTTGTCACTTCCTTATGGCAATACTGATGGAGAGGAGGAAGATTATGGCGATGGATTTGATGATGGAGAAGGTATCTTTGGATGAAAAGAAGTCAAAGAAAGTTGTATTATTATTATTATTATTATTATTACATGTCAAATCCACTGTATCAAGACTTTTAATACCATTCCTTTTTTTTTCCCCCTCATGATTTACATCGAGTCGAGCGCTTCTACTTCCACCATTTCAATTTTAGGCCTACCATTACCCTTGTACACCCTGTTTGCCACTGGTAGCCACTCGTACAAGTCTCTTGTTCTCCTACCAACTATTTTAGCGCCATCATCAAATCGTCTCAATGCTACCTTTTCCTGCCATATTGGATCAAATGATTCAAAATGTTCCTTTTCTTCCTTTGTAAATGGACCACCTTGTTGCTTTAAAGATGATTGAGAAGCTTTTGATAGTGAAGCGAGGTAATCTGATGAGGTGGCCAAATATCTAGCAACAGATTATGTATATCAGTGATATTTACTAGACCTTTTCTTCTTTTTTTTTGGTCGAATTTGGAACTCCTTTTACTCACCTCTTTGCAACAACATGCGCACCTACTAATTTACAAACATTTTCTGGCCATCCCTTTGATCTTAACCAATATTCACCAATCAATTCATGACCAACCCTTCCTACATTGACACCACGATCATCAATGATATCATCACCATCACCAACACCTGCATTGCTTCTTGATTGATCTTTTGCATCTAAAGGTAAAATTTGACCAACATCATGAAGTAAAGCTGCAATGGCAGTCTCTTCATTACATCCAGCTAAAGTTGCCAAATGAGCTGCTTGAAGTGAATGTGCCAATTGACTTATATTTTCACCAATGTAATTTGATTCATTTTGACGACTAAGTAGATCAAATAAGTATATGAGATGCGTATTATCCATTTCTATCGTCATTGTAATGATGAGCCAAAAGGGCGCAAAGGGTAAGGGTTAGGAGGAAGTTGGGTACGACAGAAAACGATTAATGTGTATGTATATATGTTCTGCCTTAATTTATCAAGATTTTGATTTTGAATTGTTAAAACGCGCAAAAAGGGGGGACGGCGGGCATTCGGAGAGATTTGCGAGCAGCCATCCAACATTCGCACAATAGTCCGACCGATTGATTATACAAATCATAAAGTGGTGATTACAAGTACAGAATTGCAAGGTAGTGTGTACCCATACAGCGAGTGAAATTGTTTTGCTACTTTATCTTTTTTTTGCAGCCATTTCAGCCTCCAATTTACTCATTCGAAGTTTTAAAGCTTCCCATAGCTGATTACCATAATACCAATAAAATAATCCAAAAGCTGCACCACCCAAATGAGCAACATGATCAAACAGTTGCCATCGAAGTAAAGCACCACTTATATCCACGCAGACCATGGCTCCAACACCCAATCCGATGGAGATTGGGAACATGGGAAGAAAGATGAGGCTGTTTTGGAAATGAGGGTGGGGAGATAAGTAAAACGATAAGATTCATTTGGCAACTCTAAAGCTTACTCACGACACTTGTGCTTCAGGAAAGGCAATTGCCGTCATGACTACGAGACTGTAGACTGCCCCACTAGCTCCCAAGCTTCCCTTTCTTCCAATTGCATACTTTGCTAAATCTAGTCCATGTCTTGTAGCCACTGCTCTGAATCGTAAAGCAGTTACCAAGTGTGAGGCCAGAGCACTAAAGATACCAGCTACTGCAAAGAATGCAAGAAAGTGAGGAATGACATTTGCTTCTGCAGTATGCTTTCCCTTTCCATCTTTTCCTGCATAAAAGACTGGATGAAAGAAAGCGGCAGCTCCAAAGGACCAAAGGACGAAATTATTGCACAGAAAGTGAATTCCACCAAGATGTCTGTGGGGGGTTGAGAAAAGGGGGCTTCGTGAGAAATAGATAGAAATGGGACCTGTCTCTTTTACAAAACTCACGAAAAAGTGCTGGTCATCATAGTATAAGCCCTACCAGAAGCAGGTGCATGTATAAAATAGCGACCCAAGAAGCGTTCCAGTGATTTTCGACCTCTCTGTAACAGAGAAAAGCGCCATCCTAGAAAGACCACAGAGTTGACAGCTATAATAGGTACTAGGACTTCTTTCGACAATGGCAGATTCAAGTAGCTGTTTGTCAAGTAATTGCAGCAGTCAGCGGGATACTACTGTTGAGCGATGTTAATGAACGATGCACTACTCACCTTTCAGCTCCCCAGGTGAATATTCTCCCAACAAATTCTTTACCACCTTGAGGAACGCCAAGCTGATCACACCAACCTAGTAACCATGTCAGCCTCCAACCCATTCTCTCGGCTTGTTGTTGCTTCCTTGCTGCTCTCATCTTTGCTTCACTAACTCCCTCGTACGTTTGTACTTTCTTGGAACCATTTCCAGTCACACCGAAAAAGCTACCAAAATCACCAAAAATGCTAGTCGTTCTACCACCACCGACCTTTTCAGCCATTTCGGAAGTTTCATCTAGGGAAAGGTATGCTGCTCCAGAATACAAAATTGTGCTACTCAGTCCAAAGAATAAGAGGGCACGAAAAATGGCGGGTCGCTTTGCCTGTGAAAATGGTACAGCGAGCCTTCCTTGCGGGTCTTCTTCTTCTTCGCCTTCACCACCTGGATTCATCCCTTCATTTGGTGGCCTTCGAACAGAGTATATTCTCCCGCTATCGGCCACTAAATCGTTTGGATTTATAGGGAATGAGTCGGGGTACAGCTCTTCTGGTTTGAGAATATGAGGTTGCTTGGAGGATTCTTTACGAGGTTCCCATGTTGAAGGATTTGGTCGAAATGAACGTACCAATGCAGAGCGAGCAATACAAAAGTCTAGGTGACTAAGTGGTAGACAGCGAGATACAGATCCAAGCTGACGAGTTACACTTCCTCGCAGCAAAGGAGCAAAGATGAGCATGATAGATGGTGGTAGAGAAAGATAAGAATTCTTCAGATCAAAGGGAAAATACAAGTCAATGCGAGGTGGAGTGAAACTTTTACTTCTCCTTTTTTTCTTTTTGGAGACGCGAAGCACAACTCTTTCCCTTTGTACAGTATAGTACAAAATAAGAAAAGACAACATCAGCTTCGAATTAGATTAATACAAGTGAGAGGCTATGATACAAAGGGAAGAATTAATCGAATTGCTCTCATTGTTGCTTGAGACGAAATCCTCTCTTAGCGATGGCTTCTTCTAGTGCTGAAATTGAATGAAAGATGTGAGTAATGATACTTTTACTCTTTAAAAAAAGTTCTCAACTCACACTTCCGGTCTTCCATCTGTTCCCTCGTTTCGATTCCTAATACAAGCTGCTTGAGCTGCTGACGCTCTGCTTGCTGTTGTTTCTCATTTGCTCTAGAGTTGACAGCAATAGCCGAATCTATAGGCACTTTTACTTGATGTGTTTGATGCTTGTTTCCCTTCTTTGACAGCAAAGAAAAGCGCATATGTTGACTATCAATTTCGACAGAATCTTGAGCTACAGACATTGCTGCTCCTCCATTATTTTTTTTAATGAATGGCATTCCAACATCAAAGAGTCCTCGTTGGCCTCTGTTGACGTTTGCGTTTTGAACTGGATTGGATTCTGCCATCATCTTTGCTAATTCTCGAGCAAATTCATCTTCTGCTTCTTGATCTACGAGGGCAATTTCTGTATCACGTTTCACCACATCATCATCATCATCATCTTCTTCTTCTTCTAATTCTTCTTCCTCCTCATCAAGACCGTCAATATCCTCTTTGTTCAGTCCGTCGTCCACATCATCTTCATCTGCCTCACTTTCTGAACCAGAAATAGCCTCTTGTCTTGGTCCGCGCTCTCCGTCATCATCACTTGATTCCGACAGAGATTCAGCGCCATCATCCAGTTCTGCATCTTCGAGGCCTACATCATTCAATATTGTAGCGTTGTTAGTAGCAGCAGCAGCTTGCGCACCTTGAGCAGCTATCATTATATCTACAGCCTGGGCAGCCTCTTCGAATGACTTTTTGAGGTGAAATTGTGGCCGAAGAGCTTCCAATGTATCGCTCAACATAAAATCCACGTCCATAGGTAATGGCTGGACCTTGGAGAGGACGTAAATATTTAGAAAGAGGAGATAGTCATCAACTTTCTTTCGGAGAATACCTCTATCAAAGCACTGTCCACATGTATCCAGCAAGGTGCATATAAGTCTAATACGAAAGTAATCGTCGGGTGCATCGATGGGCGAAACTTGATTAGGTAAAGGACGACCATTTGCGTGTCCAAAAGTGGTGAAAGACCATAGTTGATCAAAGATAATGGTGCTGTTAATTAAGCGATAGTTGTACAGCTCACCTAAATACTTTACTGTAGCCACTCTTCGCTGATTGTCTTTGAAAATGTTGCTTTCCATACCTGCTCGAATGTTCTCACATACACCATCAATGACAAATACAGTAAATTCGGGATGGTAAGCTTGTAGATCATGCAGTAAAATGGCAAGTAGGTGTAAATGACTAAATCGTATTCGCCAAGCTCGAAGAAAAATATTGCGTAGTGTATCAATAGCTTGCTCATCTTTCCAAGGTAATTTACGCAAAAGTTTGATAACCCAGTCCAGCGTCTTTTTTGATAATACATCGTAGATCAGATGATTTATGTAAAGCTGCAATGGAGTGTACTGCTTTTGGAATTTGGCCTCTCGCTCTGGTGGATTGCACTGATAGTAAGCATTATCGAGCAAAACAAGTTGACGATGGTCTAAATTCTGTGCTGCTCGTTTCCTTCGTAGCATCTCCAAGGTACTACTCATACGTTCACTAGTCTCTGGAGTTCGAAGCAGATATCTTCCACATGTCTCCAGTAGGGTAGCCATATTCTCAATGTTTGGTCCACTAAAGTCATCCAAGCACACTTTGAAACAGTAAAATGTAGTATAGAGCGGTGCTACTTGAAACTTGGTAAGTTCTCCAATGAATCTCATATTCTTTGCTCGACTTTCTGCCAAGTCTACATTACGTTTCCTTTGAAAGTAACGAAACTCTTCGTCGAGAGTAGTCATGATACCTTGACCGATATCAGGCATATATCGATTCAAAGTGGCAATCAAGCGAGCATAATGTGGTATTAAATCACTTCGATTCCTTGGCAAGGCGCCCAATTGTTTGATGAGCTTTTTCCTTGCCGTTTTACTATTGAGAAAGGCAAAGTCTACCGCTGCTGAATCAATCATTGCTCGATTGTAGAGATCTGGCATCCTTGCGAGAAGTGCATTGAGTTGAGCAGCCGGGCCAGCACTGATAGTATTTTCTTCCGCTTCTTCTATTTTGTCTGTAATATCATTGGCAAATTCAACAGATTGTACTTCTGGGCTTCCCATAAGGCTTCCGTCACCGCCTTCCAATTGCTTACTGCCAAAATCTGGTGATGTTGCAGTCTTTTCCTCTTGTTTTCCTTTTGCTTGACCACTACTCAACAAAGAAAGAGGAACTAGCTCGGAAAGATCAACGAGATCTTCATAGAAGCGTCTGTTGTCTTCATCTTCCCAGGGACTCTTCCCTGAAGCAAATTCTGCGTCTGACTTGTCATTGCCAGTCAAATTCGACCGAGAGTCCATGTTAATCGCCAGACCCACCCCAGATGATTTATTTTCGTTTGCCAACTCTGGCATTGGTAGGCCAATCAAGTCAGAAAATTTCTTGCCCCATGTCTCTAACTTTTCAAAATTCTTTCCCATCTTCTCATAATTTTGTTGTCGATCTTCAAATATCTCTCCAGACTTGATATATGCTTCATGATTTCGTTTATCCTGCTCCTGAAGCTTTGAATACTCTCGAACAATTCGTTTAGATAATGTTGAATAGTACGTCTCACACAATTTTCGAAATCGACTCTGCATTTCCTTTGAGACAGCTTGATCTTCCCCAATTGATGAACCAGCAACTCCTTCACTCAAGTCATTGGTACCTGCAGTTGTCGAAGGTCCGAGAAGGGTTGGTCCGAGAGCCTTCAACAAAGCGAGGACTATTGGAACATTTGTATGCTCTCGATCATTAGCCAGCATATCTCGCAGAACTATAAAGAGCCATTCATGACCTGGTGAGGATTCCCTACTAGAAGCAGTAATCTCGATTGTACCACTGGTCGCTTTAATTTTTCCCTTTTCCTGCCTTGTAAGCTCCACAATTGCCAGTTCAGCTACTACTCTCAATATTACCTTTTGCCTCACTACCCTTGCTTGCTCATCTCTCTCCCTTTGATCAGATTGCACTGCTTGTAATGCACTTCGTGAAGGAACTGCAAGTGAGGAAGAAAGGATCTGAGATAAGGGAAGAGCAAAGGCTGTTCCCCCAAAACGGCGGTGGAGCGCAGATAAACTCTACGCAAAGTAAAATGCTGATGAGTCAAGCATCTCCATTAGTTTCTCCTTCTTGTCTGGTCTCACCTCTGCAGCTGCAATGCAGTCTTTTGCTGTAGTACACTTGCTCAATCCTTCTGGGATAGCTTGAATAACTTCATCGACATACTTATCGAGATTTAGCGTAGCAACTTCTTTAACAAGTTGTTCAGCTGACTCTACTCCTAGTGACTGTCGTATTCTTTTGATGAAGCCTGTATTTTTTTTCATGTTACTATCTAGTGGACCAGAAGGTGGCGAAGGACCATTTTGCCAGACTTCCAGATTAGATAGCCGAAGTGAGATCCTCTTCTTCTCACGCTCTGCTGTGAGTTTTGAAGATGAAGCGTTGATCTGAGGCGTAGAGAAAGTACCTGTACCCAGCGAGGTAGAAGCAGGTGAATCACCCACAGGCATATCGAGCGTTAGAAGGCAAGAAGTAGTAAGAGCGGATAAAGATCAACTTCAATCGAAATTATCTCGCGCCTGTTTCAGTGTTGTTGGTCCAAGCGCGGAAAGATTCAGTGTATTATATAGTGTTCCCTCAAAATATTGTGTAAAATAAGATCTACTTTAATTTGGTGACACCATCTTTACCTCAAGCCAGCCTCAAATGGACAACATTACTGGCCTTTCAATGATGTCGTGAAGAACTTTTATTGTCTGACCAAGTGCGATTCGAATAGATAAAAGAAGAATAACAGCTTCGCTTAGCGGATCAGACTGCATTCTGTTCATCATGTCAGCCAGCATTGCCGCCACTCCCACTTCAACACTTTACAACAACAGTTCACATCAGGATCCCCCGGATCAATTGACATCTTTCGGCTTCCTAAACGAAGAAGGAGAGCATCAAGAGTCTATATTCGATCTTGGGTCAATTTTCTCGAGGGTAAGAAGTGCTTTTGGTTCTCAAGATGCTTCAGAGGATACAGTGCCACCCCTTGATCGACCCAAAAGTGCAATGGATAAGGGAAATCCATTAGGATTGACAGCAAACAAACAAAATACTTCACACAAACACCGAATTTCGGAAGGAGGTCCAAGCCGTAGACTTTCTGCTGATCATCAGCGCAAGGGCAGCAAGACCTATCCATCGATTTTAGATGCAGACACTAAAAGTGTCACTACTGAGCCAATTGTACCAGTAATGTCCCGAAGTAGTACAAGCACTTTTCAAACTTCGCTCACATCAAAAAGGTCAAGTGCATTCCCAGGATCAAAAGTTCCCTTTTCTCTGTCTTCATCCAGACAAGCTCCCGCAATCACCTCGACTACTGCTGCTCATGCCGTTTCTCGTAATCGTCTTCAGTCCTTTTCAGCATCAGACAATCACTCAGTGGCAGCAGATGATGGAGAGATGGAAGATGGTGAAGATGTACTGAGTGCACTTATGAGAAAGAGTGGCGTAGATCACACTCGACCCTCTGCTGGCCGATATTCGTCGATACCTGGCTTTCCTCTGCACAAAGATACAATAGGGGACGATACTCGATCGATGCATTCCGCTTCGTCAAGAATGCCAAGATCCGAAGTCAATAGTACGAGTGAAGCTCAATATATTGTCGCTCACTCTCATGCAAATCAACGACATCATAGCCGAGCAGGTCTAGGAACGAGTGCAGAAGCATTTCGAAGAATGAGAGGTGAAGGTGCTGTATTGTCGAAAGCCTTTTGGATGCCCGATGAACATGTCAAGGAGTGCAGGGAATGTCAAACTTACTTTACACCTTTTCGCCGTAAACACCGTGAGTTCTGCTCCTCATTAAATACTCTTACACACAGTGTCAACATCGCTGACATTTTAATCCGTTTTTAAAGACTGTCGAATTTGCGGTCTCGTTTACTGCTCGAGATGTGCTTCAAATATCATTCCAGGCTCTCGATTTGGGCTAGAAGGTTCTGAAGTCAGAGTGTGCAATTTTTGTCTACGTATGCTGTCTGAATATGAAAGGGCAGGAATGCAATCAAATAATAGTATGACTAGCTTAATGTCATCACCTAAACGAGTTGCGACTACATATGCTCGAAAGAGAACTGAATCGACTGGCTTTGCTTCCAGACCAGACAAAGGAATGATCAGTGGTCCTTTGGAAGCTCAACTCACTCATCCACAGGCTCAATTTGCCGCTAATCAACTCTTTGCTTATCCTCGCAGCGGGCTCTCAAAATCTGCACTGGCCATTGCAACAGGGCTGCCTCCCAAAATCGACAGCTTGCAAGGTATGCTTGATGATCTTGATGAAGCTTCAACCCGCCCGCAAACTCCCATCTCCGACATGATTCAGGTAGTAGATAGAGACACGAATAGCAACGATTCAGATGAACCAGTTCCCTTCCGTGTCAAATTGAGCGACGAAGACGGCATACCGAAAGGTGAAGGTATTGATGAGGTGCCTCAATATATTCAAGTCAACAAGAGTCCCGAAAAAAGCGGTAACGTTTTTCCAGCATCTCCGTTGGGTAAATCGAAGAAGGAAGTAATAAAATTTCCAATCTCGTCTGCCAATTCAGATGATACAAATGTTTCGCCTTCTCGAAGTAATCGACTGCGGGAAGCTAGGACAAAGCTTCTTAGTGAACCAGTATTATTGGATGGAAAACAACGTCTAGTCAGTGAAGCAGCATTACGTGCCTACCGCCGCTCGAAACTCAAAGCTAGGGAAGCTTCAATGACTGAAGAAGATGGCAAAGGAAGTATGCGCGGTCTAGGTTCTGCCGCATTTCTATCAAAGGGGCATATGAAACGCGATTCATTCATGGGAGCATTCATCAATTCCACCAGTACTTCCGAAGAGTTGTCTGCAGCTAGTCTATCTCACATTAGCACTATGCTAATACAGATGTTGAGAGCAGCAAAAGTCTCAAATTTGCAACAATGGCAAGATACTTTAGACCCACTTATTCGATCAATTGTTCGTAATATTCACCCCAATCCAAAGATGGGTGAAAGCATGGACATTCGGCAATACATCAAGATAAAAAGGATAGCTGGCGGATCTGTTGCTGATAGTTCCTATGTCGATGGATTCGTCCTCTCAAAACAAGTGGCTACAAAAAAGATGGCTCGCATCTTACCACTCTCTAGTCCTCGTGTTATGGTGCTCACTTTTCCAATCGACTTCCATCGAGCAGAAGGCCAATTTATGAGTCTAGAACCACTCATGGCCCAAGAGCATGAGTACACAAGAATCTTAGTAGCCCGAATTTTACAATTGAGGCCAAATATAATCGTCGTTCAAGACACTGTCTCAAGATTAGCTCTAGACATGCTAGAAGATGCTGGTGTTATTGTAGTGTGGAGCATAAAGCTGAGTGCAGTTCAAGCTATCAGTCGATGTTGTCAAGCAGACATGATCTCTTCAATCGATCGACTGGCTTTGGAACCCCGTTTGGGCAGATGTGCATCATTTAATGTCGAAACTTTTCAACATGCGCAATCACCCAATGCAAGGAAAAGCATGATGCGCTTTCTCACATCTGGAAATGCTAGGTCTTTGGGTTGTACTATTGTACTTCGAGGTGCTAGTCTAGAAACATTGGGACAGATCAAGCAAATTATTTCGCTTCTCGCATTCGTTGGTCATAATTTGAGACTGGAAGAGCAACTTAATCTAAATGAGGGAACAAAAATTAATTGTGAAGGTCAAAACTTTCCACTTCTAAGAGCAACACACTCTGAAGAATGCGAAAAGAGTGGAGATGATTTAAACGATCAAATTGTAAAGGCACTCAAGCCATATGAGTCGAATATACTTAGTGCTAGTGCTAGTATCATCATTCCTCCACCTCACCCACTTGTCAAGATGAAGGAGAGTCACTTCCGAGTGCGAGAATTACAGCATGAGTGTTCTTGCGAGCTGAATAAGAAAGAAATAAAGGGGGATGAACCGTCTTCGGAAGTGGTTGAGAATGAAAAGGCCAACCTTGAAAAGCAAGAAGAAGAACCAAATCAAACCTTGGAAGAAGTTATGCCTAAGCCTTCCGAAGTCCAGGCCTCATATGCTCATGCCATGTTGGAACATGATCTTTATCTAAAGGAGTGGAAATCATGTGCAAGCATTGACTCGAAAAGTAGCCTACAGAAGCTAAGTGTATTGTGGGCTCTCATGTCTTCAGCTACTCAAAAGCCTTGTATGGGACCACGTTTACTGTCATTTAGCTTCTATGGCACTCATGATGAAAGTCTTGGTCACTTTCTTGAAAGGACTTGTAATGAGAGTGGTATAATTTGTACAGCAAAAGGCTGTGGAAGACCTCGTGGTATTCACTATTCTACCTATGTTCATAATGAAGCAAGGGTACAAGTGGTACAAGAAAGATTCGTTTGTCCAATTCCAGGGCAAGAAAATCGGTTGCTAATGTGGTCATATTGCAAGAAATGCGAGCAAGCAACCCCTATTACACCAGTCTCAGATGACACTTGGGGTTTCTCCTTTGCAAAATATCTCGAATTGCACTTTTACAACATCAACAAGACGACGACACTCTGTGGTCACGATTACTATGCCGACTTTATACGTTTCTTTTCGTTGCAAAATTTAGCAATTCGATTCCAACGAGACCGAGATTTGACTGTTCGCGAAGTCATTTTACCTCCCTTGCACCTACTTCCAAGACCAGACGTTGATTATCGGCTCAAGTTGGAAAGTGCAAAAGCCCTGCAAGAAAGGATGGATGTTTACTGGGCAAGCGTTTTGGAGCGATTATCAGCCCTTCGTAAGGAGCCACATTTATCTGTACAGCATACTAGTCTATTGGAGACAACTTATCAAACAGCAAAGACAGATGAAGCTGATTTAAAATCATTCTTGATCAAAACTTGTAGGGATTCAAATCAAACAGATATTCTTGCCCTCAATGTGGTCCGTCATCGTCTTCAAGCAGCGGTAGTACGATGGGATCAATTCTTTCAAGAATTTGAAAAGACTGCTTTCCCATACGAAAGAGATGTGCGTCGACTTACAACTCATCATCTTTCCCGTCTGTTTCAAGAGAAAGGAGATACAATTCAAACAGCTGATCGAGTAGTTGATGCCCTTGGATTAACACCAGCTGCAGAGGTAGATGAAGGAACTGTTTCTGGTGTAGAGACAGTCATGTCTGCATCCACCAGTGATGATGCTAGTTCTGCTTTGAGAGCGCTGCAATCCTCAATGCCTGGTGATGCTATGTCAGATGCAGTAACTTCAGATACCAATGTAGAACCTTCTACAGCTTCTCCGGCTGGCGAAGCAGAAGTGATTTCTCCACCGTCATCTCCATTAGTCCATCGTTACCGACGAGCTAATACGGTACGAGATACACTCGATACTACTCACCACATAGCCGAAACACCGACAAAAGCTAGACATCTCAACCAAGGTCGGCCTTCTATGCGAAGAGAAAAGACAGCAGAAGCAGTGCTGGGCCACAAGAGGAAGAATGAGGGTAAAGATGAAATTGCAAGTGAAAAGGAGGTATCCGAAAAGAAGGTGCATCAACCTAGTAGTGGACCAGCGGGACCTGGAGGTAGGAGAAATGCTGCTATACCTAGAAGAGGACCGCCTAGTAGTTATCGACCTCCCAAATCAGTCTTGGCTGCTAGCTCTGGTGTTGAGACTGAATCTGATGGTGGTGCAACATCATCAAGTAGTGCCATCTTGCATCCTCTAAATCGACGTAAATCATCACTAGGTCAACGAAGAGGTAGGGCAACGACACCCGCTAGTCATACTTTAGAAGAAAATCAGCAGCTACCCCCATCAGCGCCTAGCCATGCTCGACCGCCGAGTAGAGTGCCAGTGCCTGTGCGAATAAGTAACAAAGTATCCACAATTGCACGTCGGTTCGACCATTTACACAAAGAAGCGGAAAAGGAAAGAGAAAGACAGAGGCAAGTGATGGCAATTCGAGCTAGAAGAGCTAGACCAGTAGCAGCCTCACAAGCAACAGTACAAGTCTATAGAAATGTTAAAGAAGCAGTACGAGACGATGATGAATCAGAATCAGAAAGTAGCGGAGAAGATGGTGTAGAAGCGGAAGACGAAGATGAAGATGAAGAGGTAGAAACAATCAAGGAAACAGTAATTAGAAAAGATCGAATGAATGCAAGAAGAAGTCTCACAGCAGAATTAGAGACCGACAATAGTGAGACAATAAAAGGAAGATCTGGTGGGCGCCTTGCTACTTTAAGCGCTTTAAGTGAATCTGAGAGTTCACCGGAGAGGGAACGAGGACCTTTGGCAGCAGCGGAAGCAGCTGTTTCTCGAATTAGTCAAACTCACATGGATGGAACACATGAATCAGCAGCTGCTGAATTGACAGTCTCTTCTTTATTGTCTGGTACCTTGCCAGCTTCATGGAGAGCCAGTTTACTACCAGAAGTCGAAGGAACAGATAATCGTGGCTCATTACTGAAGACGTTGGCTTCATTATGGGGAAGAGGAAATGCTCACTTGCCCATGATTGAACTTCCTATGCGTAGTACAGAGCACATTTTTTCCGATTCTTCTATTGTCTTGAGAGAAGATGAACCTAGCAGTTTAATTGCTTTTACATTATGGTCTTCAGTTTATTCTTCGCGATTGAATTCACTAAGGGAAACACAAGCAGTGGCAGATGGTATGGCAGCAGCCAAAGCAAATGGCATTGATCAAACTGACAAAATTGAAACGCCACAAGAACAAAAGAGTCTTCGAGCTAGATTGGAATCCGACTTGCGACAAGCAGAAGGAACTCATCTTAGCTTTCAATTTAGCAGTGGTGATTCAAAATTTTCCATCAGAGTTCTCTTTACTGAACAATTTGACGCACTTCGGCAAGCTTGTGATTGTGGTCAGACTTTTGTACAGTCACTGGCAAGATGTAATAATTGGGCAGATTGCTCAGGAGGAAAGAGTGGTGTAGCCATGATGAAAACGCTTGATGATCGATTTGTTATTAAGCAACTCTCCCGAGCAGAAATGGATGCATTTGCTAGTAATGCAGGAGCTTATTTTCGATTTTTGGCCGATGTATTGTTTCAAGATCGTCCGACTACATTGGCAAAGATTTATGGTGTCTATCGATTAACTATTCGTAATTCACAAACTGGCAAATATATCAAGCTGGATTGCGCAATTGCAGAAAATGTATTTGCAAATGCAGGAAAGCTATCACAAATTTATGATCTCAAAGGTGCACTCCGGAATCGTTTTGTACAGCCAAATGGGCAAGCCAATCAGGTACTTCAAGATGGAAATCTAGTTACTTCAAAGGTTCCCATCTTTTTACGAGAAGCATCCAAGCGAAGATTGAGAGAAGCCTTGTTTCATGATTCTCTCTTTCTTGCCAATTGTGAAGTAATGGACTATAGTTTAGTGGTAGGAGTTAGCGAAAATGCTGCTGAGATTCGAGTGGGTATCATTGATTTTATTCGAACATTTACTCGAGGCAAACAATTGGAATCTCTTTTCAAGGAAGCTGTAGGAGGATCTTCAGAAGCTCCTACAGTAATTCGACCAGATCAATATCGTGTAAGATTCTTATCATTTTTAGATTCCATTTTACTTCTTTCACCAGATCATTGGTTATCAAAAGAGGAAGAAGCTCACAGTATAGCAACTACCACTTCCCAGCCTCTTCCCTAAAAAGTAAAAAAAAAAAAATCTTGGCATTTGTAATTTATGTATATCATCATTTTCAATTTGAGATTCGTGCTATTTTTGTAACTTTAAATCTATCCTATCATATGTACGCTGTCATTGGGCCACGTGAAATAAGGCTTGGCTTTTTTTTTTTTTTTGGAGAGGCGGTGTGTGGTGTCGTTCCCTTTGCCTTGGCTGATGCCTAAATTTGGTTGAGAGAGCGCGGCCAATACTAAGATACCGCTCTTTGTCGTCATTCTATTCTTGTGAGAAAAGTTAGTAGTTCTACAGTGGCTGTACTGAAACGTAGGCTATTGCGGTCGAAGTTGCAGGCAACAACACAACAAAACAGGCAATCGTGAATATCTGGTCTCTCCTATCATAACGTTTTCTTATAATCTTTTGGTCCTTTATATTACTCATCGCTTCGGTGCCTTAACTTTGCCCATCTTAATAATAACCTGATCTCTCAAATTAGTCAACGTCGACGCCCTTCGGAAGACTCCCCTCTTTCTTCTCTTACCTTTGGCGATATTTTTTCATAATTTCTACCATTGAAAGACACCTATAATTCACCGCCACCACAATGGGAAACAAGGCAAGTAAGCTGACACCCGAGCAATTGCAAGATCTTCAAAAGAGTACCTATTGTGAGTAGTAAGAAAGAAGTTGTTAGTGAGCAAGAGAAAAAGAGCTAAAAAGAAAAATAAATTTAATTTGCTTTTAGTCGACCGAAAGGAACTACAACAATGGTATAAGGGTTTCCTCAAGGATTGTCCTTCTGGAGTGCTAGACAAGGCAGAATTCGCTAGGATCTACAAGCAGTTTTTTCCTTTTGGAGATCCTTCCACATTTGCTGATTTCGTATTCAATGTCTTTGATGAAAATAAAAATGGAACCATTGATTTCAAGGAGTTTATTTGTGCTTTAAGTGTAACTTCAAGAGGTCGACTGGACGAGAAGCTAAGATGGGCATTCCAATTATATGATATTGATGGGGATGGAACAATTACATATGATGAAATGTTGACAATTGTTAGGAGTATCTACAAGATGACTGGCCAGATGGTCAAATTGCCAGAGGATGAGGATACTCCAGCAAAGGTGAGTCATGCAAGGAAGATTCGATATGGGTAGATTGGAAAGCTGAATATATCATTTATCTTACAGCGAGTTGATAAGCTATTTGCTATGATGGACAAGGACAAGAACGCACAGCTGTCATTTGAGGAATTTCAAGAAGGATCAAAGAAAGGTATGTTATTCTTTTTGTATTGTTACATCGTAAATATTTTAGTCTGACCTTCTTGTTTTCAATCAGATCCAACAATTGTTCAAGCCTTATCCTTGTACGACGGACTGGTGTAATCTCAAGTTCCTTTCTTTTCTCGTTACATCTGCCACTTTCGCTGCTCTTTTGTCGTCTCTAGACTCATTTTTTCCAACTGTGTTCTATTTCTCTTTTCAAGTATTCATTAAATCATTTCATTTGCTTTGAAGATGTCTTAACTTTTGCTCTGTCTGCAGAGTCTTGATCACCTCTTTACCTTTAAACCAGTCATTTACAAGTACAAGATCTGGCTTGGGCATAAGATCTCGATTGTTCCTCTTTTGTTTCCACTCTTCTACACTTTTGCTAAGATTTGGTGTGAGGCCTAGTCGATCCATCGTTTCTCGAAGGCTCTTGTTGTCTCCTAAAATTAATCCAACATCTGCTTCCAACAAGCAAGGTAAGTCGGTATTGCTATCACCTGCGAAAACCTTGATTATCTTTCCCTCTCGATTTCCCACGAGTCGTTTCATTTCTTGAGTCTTGTGTTGAGCTATTCTCATACCTAATCTACCATTGTTTGTCTTTGTATCACTACTCTTTGATAGTCTACCAGTTCCCTTTCCAGTTTGAGGATCAATTTCAATTTCATTTGCACAAATGGTTCTAGGTGTGATGGTGCCTTTTAATGAAGCCTGTATAAATCGTGCAGACCACCCAACACTTATTAAATGAAGCTCTAATTCTTTAAATGATGCTGATTCTGTCATCTCTCTCCATCCTGGCCTTAGTTGAACCTTTTCTCGTCCGCGCTGCTCCATAGCAATAGGGTCAAAGTTCTTAAATAGTCCACCATCCTCTATTCTCTTTTGAGAAATCAATTCAACAGAATCTAGACTTTCTAGATACTGTAGTTGATCTTCCATGGTCTTACGTTCTTTATTATCAGCGTACCTATCATCGTGCTCTTTGAGATCATCTAGATATGCTTTCAAGTACGTTGAAAAAGGTGGACCAGGATGAGATCCTTCAGGCGGTGCTATAAGTGAAAGTGTATCATGGCTGCTAATTGTATCATCCCAATCAAAGAATAGTACAATTGGCTATTGTACAATCAACAAAGTGGTCAGTCTTCCTTCTAATCACTCCAGCAGTATCCATCTCTCACCTTCATGGAAGAATATCGCCTCAGGAATAATTGGTAATTGCAGTAGTCAGGAAGAAAGCGAATCTCAAATAAATTTTTTATTTTTTTCTGGTCATCTTATTAGCGTGAGTGGAGGCATTATATGTTAAGAAAGCCCTTCGAGGGTGGTCTTTGGGTCAAGGCAAACAAACTCAAACTCTCCTCTGGTGTCACACGAGCTGCTACAGAAATGTCATAGCTTAACATAATCTCATTATTGATAATTCTTTTGTATACTCCTACTACATCATGCACCATCGCTTGCCTTTCTGTCCAAATTAAATGAGTCACTAAGCAAATCTTCCAATTCTCTCTTGTGGGCTGACTTTGATCCAGTGGCTACTGAAGAATAAGGAGGTCGACTTGCCAGCAATGCCAAAGAGTCCTTGTGATGCTCTGAATGCCTACAAACTGTCCTCAACCTTGGTTGAACAAATCCGAACCAACCACCATTGAGTGGTTCTTCTTGACTGAAACAAATATCAGAATTGGGGTATGAGTCAATAGCGTTCCTCACATCATCAAAGGGGAAAGGAGCAAATTGTTCGATTCGACTGATGGCAACATTATTGATGTTGTTCTCACGTCTGTATTTCAGCAATGCAAAGTAATTTTGTCCAGTGGTAATGATATGTCGTTTAATTTCATCAGGTGCAACCAATGCATCCTTGCCTTCAGTGTGGTGAGGGTCAGGAATAAATTTTCGGAATCCAGTACCAGGAACCATTTCTTCCAGGCTTGACCTAGCTTCAGGGTGACGAAGTAAACTTTTACTGAAGAACATAATCAATGGCTTTCTGAAATCACGGTGTACTTGTCGACGAAGGACGTGAAAGACGTTACTTGGAATAGAACAGTAGACAACAGCCATATTTCCATCTTGATGTTGACGTTCCATCTTTTCAGGTGGTGGATAGACAAAAGGATTGTCATCAATCAATTGCAAAAACCTCTCAGGTCGAGCAGACGAATGCTCAGGTCCTTGTCCATCGTATCCATGAGGTAAGCTCATTACCAAACCACTTCGAGCAAACCATTTTCTTTCTTGTGATGCAATGTATTGATCAATAATACACTGAGCGTTGTTGGCAAAGTCACCAAATTGAGCTTCCCAGATAGTTAAATTCTTTGGGTCAACAAGACTGAATCCAAGTTCAAATCCGAGACAACCAAACTCAGACAAGCTAGAATTGCAAATGACAAATGGTGCTTGATCCTTGTCGACATTGCTCAAAGGAACATAGATGTCCTCAGTCTTTTGATCGTGCAAAACTGCATGACGTTGACTGAAAGTTCCTCTTTCGACATCTTGACCACTGACACGAACGTAGGTCTTTTCCATGACCAAAGTACCGAAAGCTAAAGCTTCGGCTGTGCTCATATCAAGACCCTCTCCATCATCGATTGTTTTAATTCTGGTCTTGAGAATACGTCCTAGATTACGGTGTACCTGGAAATCATCGGGGTAAGAACCAATGGTGTGTCCGACATGTTTAAGCGTTTTCATATCAACACCAGTATCCTTGTGGTCCAAAATCTGCTCAGCAAGCTCTTTTGGTGAAGGGAAACCATCCCAAGCACTACTCAACCATTCTCGTTCACCTGGTGTATATGTTTTACTCTTTTCTGCTGCCTCTTCCAATAGCGACCAAACCCACTTCTTGTGTTCATCAACGTCCTTTTGAGTAAAGCTACCCTCTTCAACCAGTCTCTTGGTGTATTGAGACAAAGTAGGTTCTTGTTTGCTGATAGCTTCGTACATTCGAGGTTGCGTGAAACTTGGTTGATCGGTTTCATTGTGACCATGTCGTCGGTAGCAGACGAGATCAATAACAACATCCTTCTTGAACTTTGCTCGCCAGTCTGCTGCCAATTGACAGACAAATGTAACAGCTTCTACATCATCTCCATTCACGTGAAATATAGGTGCATCAATGGACTTGGCGATATCGGAAGGATAAGGTGTAGATCGAGCAAATCGAGGATCAGTAGTAAAACCAATTTGATTGTTGACAACAATGTGAATGGTACCACCAGTGGCGTAGTTTGGCAAATTGTACATACCCATTGTTTCATAGACAACACCTTGACCAGCGAAAGCAGCATCTCCGTGCATCAAGAGGGCCATGGAGGTCTCATGTGCAGTGTCACCTGCAAAGTCTTGGAGGGCTCTCGTCTTTCCCAAAACAACCGGATCCTCTGCTTCCAAATGAGATGGGTTGGCAACAAGAGACAAAGCAACTTTCTTGCCTGAAGGAGTCGGTCGAACGTAGTTGGCACCCAAGTGATACTTTACATCTCCACCACCTTCACCATCATCATCAGCACCTGCAAAGTCGTGCAAAATACCTTCGATAGGACGACGAATTACATTGGCGAGTACGTTAAGACGACCTCGGTGTGGCATACCAATAGTGATAGAGTTGACTCCGTGTTCGACTGTTCGGTCAATTAAAGCCTTCAATCCTGGAATAAGTGATTCTCCTCCTTCAAGTCCAAATCGCTTCTCGTTTGGATATTTGCTGGCAATGAAGCGTTCAAAGCTGTCACTCCAAATGAGACGATCAAGGATAGTTCGCTTCTCTTCGACACTGTAGGTGAAAGGGTGAGGAGTTTCGAGTCGTTCTCGCAACCAATCGCACTTTTCACGATCAGGGATATGGACGTATTGAGTACCAACAGATCCACCTTCAAAGACAGAAGCCTGATTAGCACATGTCACTGTACCTTTATATGACTCGCCACTCACAGTAAATCTGCTTGCAAGCATCGATGACTTCTCCAATTGTCAATTTGTGCACACCAGCCTTGACGAAGTTTGGCAATAGACCAGGTCCCAGTCGCATTTCCCTCTTGAGGTCTGATTCAGTCCATCCATAATGTTCAATGGTAAGCTCGTCTGGAACATTAGGGTCCAAATCGGGGTGAATAATTCCCAAAGGATCAAGAACAGCGATTCTGTGACCTCGAACTTGGTAAGCACGGACTAGGAGTTGAAGCTTAAGATGGTCATCAACACTTTCGCCACTTTGCACACCTGAAGGGTCAATGGGTGGCGCATCGACAGGAAAAGCCATAAGATTAGGTGGCATCTGGAAAGCGTCTTGAGATCGCATACCCTTGCTGAGACCGTTAAAGTAAGTGCTCCAGCTAGAGTGTACTGAAGAAGGATCCTGTTTCCATAGTCTTTGCATCTCTTCAACATAGTATGAATTATTGGTGGTCATGAATTGATCGACTGGAGAGGGAGCGTCTGGTTTAGGTGGAGCGGGACTTGCTTGAGGTTCTTTTCGGGAAGAGTGAAGAGGTCGAAGTGTAGCAGGTGCGATTGATGTCTTTGCTAGCGAAGTGCTAGCAAGACGGTGTTGCAACCTGCCCACATTGCCAAGAGAGCGAAACATTCTGATGTGCTTCGTCTGCAAATATAGAGAGAGCAGGTAGAAAACAGAAGATGGTTAAGAGAAAGTGAAAAAAAAAGGGGAAAGATGATGAATCGGTCAATATTCGACCTTGACGCTCACACAAGGGCGTATATATTCAGCCCTGCTCACCTCAACTTGTGCTTTTCGTAGAAGTCAATAGGAGTTCAAAGAGAGTGAAGAAGGTAAAGTTGGCGGGGCAAAGGGTTATTTATCTATAATTATTCTTTCTTCAACTCCAAAACGTTGCATCGGCTCATTCGTCCGATCGGCCCTTCGCGTCACGAGGTGCCACACCAATTGCATGCTCCTCTCTCTCAAAAGAGGGAGAAAGAAAGCAAGATGAATATCATGTCTCTAGTCAATTAGTCATTATCAAGCAGGCAGAAAATAAAAGAGAGAGTCTATATCTCATGTACAAAAAAAAATTCATCTGAATTTATCATTTCTTAGTCGTGCTAGAATCTCCTTTTTGCAGCCATCGCTCTCCTCGATCCATCAAGTGAGAACCACCCAAATTAAGAATTTTGATTGCACCAGATGCTTCAACTGCTTCTTTGGCTTTTGTTGTCCAGTGGGGTGTAGTCACTTTTTCAGCACCAACTACTTGTGGAATCGGTTTACTTGAATCTGGTACCATTGCCGTTTCCGAGCTAGGGCTTGCCAGTGTATCAGTCGTAGAAGTTACCATGACATCTTTTTCATTTTTGCTCTCTTCATTTAGCAGCAATAACATAGCTTCTTCTACTTTGCTTTTTCTCTCTTCTTCTTGTTCGTGGCTATTTGGTAGTTCGCCCACTTTTTGTCTTGCTTCAGCGATTTGAGTGGCATTGAATCCCATCTCGCCTAAAATCTTCTCAAGTGTTGGTGGTTGGAGAGGATCATCATCTGGAGGTGGCGCAGGGCTTTGTGCTCCATCCCTGGGATGAAGCGGCTTCAGTATTCCCAACTTTTCATCAATCGGATCGGCTTCATCTTTGTCTTCCATTGGACCTGGTTCATGGGGGCCCCTTCTAATACGAGAGTAAACCCATTGTGAAGACTCGCTCAACTTCTCGTAAAGCTGACGTTGATGCTTTTGGTATGCTGTTTCTTCGGGCACTATTGGCTTACTACCATCCGCCGCTTTCATAGCTTCCAAACCGGGAAAAGAAGTCTGAGAATCAGTAATTTCATCTTTTCCTTCCTTACCTTTTCCCAATTTTCGTTGACTAAGAGATGACCACCAGGATTTAGAAGATCCTTCCCCTGTTCCATCACCAAATGCCGCCTCTCCATCTTCAACCAAGTGGTCATCACTAACCACTTCAAATGCCTGCAGGGTATCTGTCTCAATGACTAAAAGGCCCTCCATTTCTGTTGCTCGGGGCCCACCCTTTATTCTAATCGTTCTCTCCTTTTTCATATACCATCCAGCAGAGCTTACTACACTACCTTCCAGTAAGCCTTTGAGTACTTTTTTTGCTTCTTTTACTCTAGAATTTTCATCCCATGCAAACCAACTTGATCCACCTTTTTCCTTTTGCCTTCTCTCCAACTCGCTTTGAGGTGGTCCACTCTGTTGAGCTTCTGCTGCCTTCTTTCCTAAAAATGCACCTCCTCCAATTCCTAAAACTTGCCCCACTTGAACGATATGTTGACCTTGACGCGCATATTTGTATAATCTTCTAGCAGTTGGTGCTTGAGCAGCAGCAGTAGCACCAATTCTAGCACTGATAGATGTCACTGCTGCTCCAACTCCACCTGCTGCTGTAGCAGCCCCGGCAACCCACACTGCACCTGCTCCCAAACTTAGTATACAAAGTGATACACCAATAGGTGCAGCAAGAGTCTCTACAAGGGTATACTCATTGTTATCATTACCACCACGAGCAATCCTTGCTTCAATTGTAAACCAGACCCTGCCTACATTTTTGAAAATAGCTGGTTGTCCTGGACGAACATTATTGACAAAGTGGAGGGGAGAAATATGCCTCAAAGAGATATGAAGTGGTACTTGGGTATCATTGATGATGGTAATAGTAGGCATCCTAGATATTGATCAGTGTGGTTCAAGATCGGTGGATGTCGGTGCCAAGAACCTCTGGCTGAGGTCGAAGAGCAAATGAAGAGATGCAGTAGTATTAAGGTGAGGTTCAAACTTGACTTTCAAACATTAAGTAAAATTTGGATTCGCGAAGAAATAAGCTGTGGCGGTGATACTGGTACTTATTTTTTTTTTATTTTTGGCGCTCAGGCCATTATTTGCTCATAGTCGCCGCTACGCCATCCCAATCAGTAGTAGGTGCAGGGCTGAGGGAAAGGATAGAGGAGGAATACAAAGGCGCTGTGTTACGGCAAAAGACCATTATTGATGGTCGCAAGAGTAAAGTGCGATATAATTTCAGTAATAGTCTGATGAGGGGCGGGATACGGCTAAGGCAGGGCTGAATCAAGTATACTAATTTTCGCTTCATACGGGCCACGATCGGTCTAGATAGCCTGTATTGGTTAAAGAAGTACTACTTATAGAGGCTAATTCATTGTTTGATTATCTGATCTCTTTCCTCCATCCTCCTCTTCTCTTTTCAAGCTGGTCTTGACAAATAGTACAAATCTTCTGAGCTGGACTCTTCATACATCAAACTATAATTAATAGTATCAGATATCCTACTTTCTAAATTTCATAGCCAACCATGATGATCACCAATAAGCCCTTGTATGCCATGGTGGTAATGGCATTGTCTCTAGTTTGTGCTGCTCCAGCACCAGTAGATGTCAATGATGTGGCTGAATTTCGAGTAATTGATTCGCTTCCATCTCACCAAGCTCAAATTGAAACAAATATGGCACACCAGGGCATGCATATTACTACACCGATGGATCTGAGCAGCCAGCCAAAAACTTTTCACCAGATTCATTTGCCGCTTTCTGAGCCTACTGATGAGCATAAAATGCACAAGTCAGAGCGCCATCATGAAAAGGAGCATAGTCAAAAGCACCATAAACACCATCACTCTGATCACAAGGAAAGCAGTGTAGAGACACTTAAAAATCAAGAGTGTATTGGGGCAAACGAAGAATTGGCCGATCAAGTGATTTCACTTCGAGGTTACATCGATACTCTCAACGAAGAAGAGTACGACGAATTTCTTGATTGCTACCTAGATAGCGGAGACGAGGATGATTTGATGGTACTTGAATTAGCTCTTGAATTGGAAGAGGATGAAGATGGAGAGTTAGTTGAACCAGACTTTGGATGCGCACCTGAAACAATCGAATACGTTCCATACAAGCAAATTGCCCAAATTGGTCGACATGGTCACCACCTAGGACATCACTTCGATGTTGAGACTGAATGCACTGAGCTGGAAATGGAAGAAGGTATTTGTGAACCTGGTCTGAAAAATCATCGTGAAGGTTCCTTTTATCGCGAGGTAGAAGAAGATTTGGGTTGTACAAAGGAAGAGATGGAGAGTGGTGAATGTGATGCAATCGAAGCTCATCGACAATTACGTCATCATCACCATCGACAGGCACATCACCACCAAGAAGGCAAAATTCACCTTGCTGATGGCCACCATAGCAATTATGCAATTCCCTTGACTCATGCAGATGGTTTTCCACATGGTGAGAATGCGACAAATCCACGATTGAGTCATCACAACAACATTCAAGACGAGGACTTACTAAGTCATCATGGTGGACTTGAACCAGTGACTATGATCAATACTCAAGGAAGTACTAGTCCCTTGGCTTTTTCATTTAGTGTAATTCCACCTGCTGTCAAACGTGATGATGGAAATACAAAAGAGGCAGCCAAGTAACAAGTTCTCTATAACTCTGTCCTTATTGTCGAATAAATTTGATTTGTTTTTACCGATGTTACCTCAATATTAAATTACATGTCTTATTTCCTTTCTCTTCCTTCTGAATACCATTCCTTTGTATTTGATTATTCAATTTTTATAATGTTCTACTCGATTGTTCGAGTTATCATACCTACCAGCTAAGGCAGAAGAAAAGTTGGACTACATCTCAGCAATTAGATACTCAGCTACTGACGATAATGAGAACGTCAGCTCTACTTATGTGCGTCTCTAATGCATCTAAAGTAGTTGCAGAAGACAAATTTTATTAACAATGATAGCATCAGTGGAATATCATTTCTAAAAGGGTCAAGGTGATCAAAGTAAGCTATCTATGATTGTGATGGTGCGGCCAAGACCCCATAATAGCCACCCAATACAAGGCCTGTCAATCAACAGAATTAGCGGAAAAGCTACAATTCAATATATGGGGTAGACGCTTGCGAGCTTTTCGCGCGAGAAAAAATTCGAAATATTGCTGCGGATTGGAACACGTGGTTCAAAGTGGGCGTCTTATTCTCGATTCTCACTTTCTACTGACGAGAGAAACTTAGGCTGTAGAGTGTAATTATTGAATTTGTGTAAGGCTTCCTAACAGCGTTTCACCTTCATCCAACGACGAACCGCCGCTCACAATGACAAAGAGAGTGCGTATTGATCGACTATAGACTTGTCAAGGTATCGTCTACTTACACAGTATCCTCCAACAGACTCAAAAGGTTGGTATTACCGGAAAGTACGGCACCCGATACGGAGGTGAGCTTTATGCGAATATTTGCTTTATCGATACTGTATTTTTACTGACTGATCCAATTTGATGCAGCTTCGCTCCGAAAGGGTATTAGAAAAATTGAAGTGTCACAGCACAGTCGATACACTTGCAGTTTCTGCGGACGAAACAGTGTCAAGGTTCGTTTGAATCGAGTTTATTTCTTTATCATCAAAGGAAACGGAACCTAACACAAAGTCTATTCTTTTCCTTGCAGCGAACAAATGTCGGAATTTGGGAATGCAAGGCTTGCAAGAAAGTCATTGCCGGTGGTGCATGGACCGTGAGCACAACTGCTGCCGTCACTGTTCGAAGGTGAGCATTTGGATTTGAGAGTGTCCGCGTAGAGGGAAGGAAGCAAAGAAGGAAGGGAAGCAAGGAAGAAAAGGCGATCAGAAGGGAAAAAAGAGACATAATAGTTGCAGGTGAAGAAGGACAGTTACTGATTCCACCTCTCTTCGACAACAGCACAATTCGTCGTTTGCGTGAAATGGCTGAGGCCTAATTTGGTGATCGTCTAACTTGGACAATTGTACGATTTGACGCTCGACAGGGGTGAAAAGGGGGAATGGGAGTTCCAATTCACTACAAGATTCGCTTCTCTTCCGACGTCCTTCATTTACTTGTAGTGAAACATGCATACTTCATCCATGACATTTTAAAAAGATGCCGTTCGATACACTCTCTTAGGATGGTTGGGATGATTAAGTGCAGCATGATGGATGGCCATCAAGAGATGCAGAAATATAAATTAAAAGGGCATGCTACTACTGGTACAGACTGGGAGATATGCAGACAACGAAAAGGAGGGTGTGGGACTAGTGATGGTAGTACTTTATCTGGGCAAGGTGCTGCCACCGCTGACTGTCGAGTAACGACCTTTACCCCCGGTCAAAGCAAGCTTTGTACGAAGGAAGAAGCGATCTACTGCAGCTTCAACTTTGTGAGGTCCTCCTGCCCGATGAACCAGATAGCTTAACAGCATAATGAGACCGAAAAAGCCGAAGAGGTATCCAATAGTTGATGCTTGATGAGTTGGCTCTTTTACTTTTTCAGTACTACTGCTCTTGCTATAAATTGTCTCATCGCCTGAAAAAGCTTTGTCTTGCTCTTTGAATTGGTCTAAGAAAGCGTCCAATTTAGCAGCAGGAATCTCAACCTTCTTTCCACTTCCACTAATAATTGGAATTTTGTCGTCCAACCTTTCGACGGATTTGTCGACTTGAGCAGGTGGACCGATAGGCTTGTCCACAGTAACTTCCTAAAAGATAAAGAAAGAGGTAAAGAACGTAAATTTATTGTGATCTAATGTCTCTACGACGGTAGCTTTGACAAAACAGAGGAGGACGACAAGAAGAATGAAAGGGGATAAGAAGAGAAAAGAAAGGAAGTGGGACAATTTAGAGCTTTCCAGACATTACTTTAGATAGATAAAGGACGGAGGGGAAAAATATTTTGACCTTTACTATAAAAAGAGAATTACACCATTGGGGGTAAACGGTGGGCGAGTAGGAAAGCTCTATGTTCCACCTTCTCTCCCTTCCTCCGAACCCCCTTTGATATCTATCTCTTCTCCTCTTGTTCATGTCATCAATCAGAGTTCATCCCGTACCTTGTGTGCATCTGAAGCATTCCCACCGACAGCAATTTCTCCACTATCGGAAATGGTGACAGCTTCTTTGGGTCGATCACCTGATCCTTTAGGTACTGCCTCGATGTACTTGACTACGTCCATACCATCAGTGACTGTTCCGAAGACTAAAAAGTTGAATTTGTGGTGAGTAAGGCTGACTTGCTCATCTATCACATTCAATTATCTTTTCACTCACCAACATGCTTCCCGTCGAGCCAGCTCGTCTTGACAGTGCACTACAAGAAAATGAAAATATCAAAGAAAGGCTCTGCTATTTCTCATGAGATTGCCAACTTACAATGAAGAATTGACTGCCATTCGTGTCTTTTCCTGCATTTGCCATTGACAAAGTACCTGGTCCAAGATGCTTCAATGAGAAGTTTTCATCGGCAAATCTGTCGCCGTAGATGGACTTTCCTCCCCGACCGTCTCCAGAAGTAAAGTCACCACCTTGAATCCTGTCAAAGGTCTGCATTTTAGAGGCACATGTATACACCCAATCTCATTCAATCCTACTCACATGAAGCTGGAAATCACTCGATGGAAGCTCGAGCCTTTGTAGCCGTAACCCTTTTCACCAGTAGCCAAAGCACGGAAGTTCTCAACTGTAATAGGCACAACATCTCCATATAGACCCATAGTGATTCTTCCTACTGATTTACCGCCATGTTCGATATCAAAGTAAACCTAAAGAGAGGTATAAGTCATAAAGGTAGTTTAAGTATCATCGTGCATCCCACTTTTCCTTCCATTTTCTTACCGAATTGGTGATTTTGGGTGCTTCATCAGCTTTGACAAGCGCGACAAGTGATAGCACTGTCAGAGCGACGAGGGTTGATGCTGAAATAAACCTCATTGTGTCGTTGAATGGTAGTACTGATAGATGAAATTTGGTTATTAATTTTAGTCCCGAAATTATTCTCGTTGCTGGCCTCTGCACGACTCTATAAGAGTACGCCCACGTGGCAAGTCAGATTCGGCTTATAATTTGCCTCTCTTCTCTACATAAGGAAAATCATTATAAAACAAACCTTGTCCGAAGGGCTCATTGTCATTGACCCCACTTGGAAAACCTATTCTCCCCCAGATTTCGACTTTCTAGCAATGGATTAACCTAGGATATCTGCCGAATAGTTTCACCGAGCATTTCACCGCTTCGAAAAAAAAAAAAAAGGGAAAAAGATTGGATGCGCCTCAACTCTTGTTGGCTGTATCATTTTGTACATAGTGGGACCTAGTATATCTTCTTCTTTCTTTTTTCCCCCGCATCTAACAATTTGCGTCATATGTACCTTAACAGAATGTGTATTTAATATCTAAAAAAGTAATTATTTTCTTTTAAATTGCTTTAATATTGATAAGTACACAACCGCGAAAAGCTCTTTATTCTTCAAATACAATAATAATATATTTAGAAAGTCAGAAACACTAGTGCCCAGACCAATGGCGTCGGCTATCCTGGCAGCTCACAGCAAAGTGATATCTTCCTGTATTAATCCTCGGATTTGGTCTCCACACCTTTTTCCTTTTCTTTTCCATTCTTCCACCTCGAGACTATTCCTCCATCTAAACCCAATCTTTGGGTATACTTTAGCATTGTCATCTCGATCTTGCGGTGACTAGCAGTATAATCATGTCTGAAGTGGTGGAAAAGAGAGACGTTCATCGTCCGGTGCTCTTTGAATGTGCTTGGGAAGTTGCCAACAAGGGTGAGTAGTTGATTGTTATAAGAATTCACTTCAATGGTTATTAAACTCAATGATGTTCTACAGTCGGAGGAATCTACACAGTAATCAAAACAAAGGCACCAGTCACACACCAAGAAGTAAGTTCAAAAAATCTTTGCTATGATGAGAGTTTATATGCTGAGCCTGAAACACCTTTTTTTTTTTTTTTTTTTTGCTTACAGTATGGCGATAGGTACACCCTTATTGGTCCACTGTCTTACAAGACAGCACCAATGGAAGTTGAATCAATGGAACCGACCGATCGAGCAATGAAGGCGACTCTACAAAGCATGCGTGATCGAGGAGTCAAATTTTTATATGGACGATGGTTGATTGAACGTGCACCAAAGGTTTTGCTTTTTGACACTGGGTCTATGTACCACCGCATGGATGAATGGAAAGCAGATCTTTGGAATTTGGCAGGTATACCCACCCCACCAAATGATCATGAGACCAATGAGACCCTCGTCTTTGGTTACCTCGTAGCTTGGTTCTTAGGCGAGGTAAGGATTTGAAAAGTGTATTTTTGACATCGGAAAATAATTTGTTGATCTCTTTCTTTCTATTCATCTTTACCAGTACGCCATTCAAGAAAAGAAGAGAGCAATTATTGCTCATTTCCACGAATGGCAAGCAGGTCTAGCTATTCCATTGTGCCGAAAGCGACGAATTGATGTTACGACAATCTTTACTACTCATGCTACCTTGCTTGGTCGATATCTCTGGTACGTCATAAAGAGACAGGGTAAAGACGATTGAGACTGCACTGACACTGTTTTTATATCCACGTCACAGTGCGGGCTCTGTTGACTTTTACAACAACCTTCAATACTTTGATGTGGATCATGAAGCAGGAAAGAGAGGTATCTATCATCGATACTGCATCGAGAGAAGTGCAGCTCACTGTGCAGATGTCTTTACTACTGTCTCACATATTACCGCTTACGAGAGTGAACATTTACTCAAGAGAAAGCCTGATGGAGTTCTTCCCAATGGTTTAAATGTTGTTAAATTCTCAGCTATGCACGAATTTCAAAATTTGCACGCTGTCAGCAAAGCAAAAATTAATGAATTTATCAAAGGACACTTCTATGGTCACTACGACTTTGATTTAGAGAACACGTTATACTTTTTCACAGCTGGACGATATGAATACCGAAATAAAGGAGTAGACATGTTTATTGAATCACTCGCTCGACTCAACTATCGACTACAAAAGGCTGGAAGTAAGACTACTGTTGTTGCTTTTATCATTATGCCTGCTGCTACCAATTCATACACTATTGAAGCGCTAAAAGGTCAAGCTGTCACCAAACAATTGCGAGATACTGTCGATGAAATTCAAAAGCGAATTGGAGAAAGATTATTTGAGAGAACTGCTAGATATCAAGGTGAAGGTGGTATGGACATTGTTGATCCTACTACTCTCTTGTCTGAAGAAGATAAAATTCTACTCAAACGACGTATCTTTGCACTCAAGCGAAATTCTTTACCTCCTGTTACTACTCACAATATGGCAGATGATTCTAATGACCCAATCCTAAATCAAATTCGAAGAGTTCAACTTTTCAATCGACCACAAGATAGAGTTAAAATCATCTTCCATCCTGAATTTTTAAATGCAAATAATCCAATCTTGGGTATGGACTATGAAGAATTTGTTCGAGGTTGTCATTTAGGTGTTTTCCCTTCATACTATGAGCCATGGGGTTACACACCTGCCGAATGTACAGTCATGGGAATTCCTTCAATCACAACTAATTTGTCTGGTGTTGGATGTTTCTTGGAGGAAACACTTGAAAATACTTCTGATTATGGATTATACATTGTTGATCGTCGAATGAAGAGTGTTGAAGATAGTGTAAATCAATTGGCTGATTACATGGAGGAATTTAGTTCAAAGACAAGGAGACAACGTATTAATCAACGAAATCGATGTGAAAGATTGAGTGATTTACTAGATTGGAAGAGTCTGGGAGTTGAATATGCCAAGGCAAGACAATTGGCATTGCGAAGAGCCTACCCAGACTCATTTGATGAAGATGAAGATGAAGGTGGTTACTTTGATGAAGGAACAAAGATTCCACCACCTTTGTCTATGCCAGGTTCTCCTCGATATGGTGGTGTTCGTACACCAGGTGACTTTGGAACTTTGGCTGAAGATATGCAAGGTCTTAGTACCAATGATTACAAAGGTAATGCTTTCTGGTCAGCCATCAATCAGCCAGAGGAAGAAGAGGAAGGATTTAGATTGCCTTTGGTGCTGAAAACAAGAAATAGAGGTACCTCTGTAGGTAGTACTAGTGGAGCAAGTACACCTGGTTTACTTGGATCCAAAACTTTGTCAGCCAATGATCTTGATCAAGCAGATGCTGCTTTGGGAAGTTATCAAGATGGCAATGGACATAGCAATGGATACCATTAAAAGATTACCTTTACCAATTCTTCCACAATTACTACTCATTGATTTCGACTCCTACTCTTACATTCTACCTTTCTCTGGCGTATGGTCCTTACTTACTCCTTTATTGACTTTCGTTGTATCATTGCAATTACATGTTCAATTCGATGCCAAACAGTAGTAGACAAATCCATTTGAACGCATTCATTAATTATCATTACAGAGATATGAGAGGGAAAAAACATTACTAGCTTAGGAGGAAAAGTACTAAAACAGATACAAAGAACAAGAAAGATCAATAGACGAGTGAATGAAAAGGGGAGACCATGCGATAAGTTAATCCTTTTTTTTTAGAGGTAATACTTGCATTTCTAGAATTGGTGTTAGTCTCTAAATGACTACTTTAGATTTTGACTTTTTGTAATAAAGTTAATGTTTTTTTTTTTTTAAAATTCTTCAAGGTTTGGGTATATTTCATCCTTCAGCGTACTGCTGATGTTGAGGAGGTTGCATCGAATGATGAGAATGAGGGGTAGACTGTTGATGTTGATGTTGTTGATAAGGTTGCGTTGGTGCTGGAGGTGCAACAAAAGCAAAGGCAGACTCCCAATCACTATTTCCCATTGGTTGATTCATTAGTAAACCAGAAAAGATATCTTCATCTAAAAGACTTGAAAGTCCATTTGTTGTTGCAGCAGTTCGTGGACCTCCCATAAAGTGTTGACCTACTGGTCTACCTTGTTGACTTTCACCTTGATAAGAAGAAATAGTTGGACTAGGAAGTAAATTATATCCACCAGCGCTATTGGGACTTGCAAAACCAGCATTGCTACCACTACCAGGTCTACCATTCCAAGCACTACTATTTCGCATAGCTGAAGTGGGTCCCCAAGGTGATGATGGATTGCTAGAAGATATATTAGTATTGATATTTCCAGTAGTAGGATATCCTCCACTACTACCTCCTCGATTGTATTGAGCATTGACATCAGTGAAATAACCACCATGACCAGCTCCACTGGTAATATTTCCTGTCATTGGACTACCTCGTAATTGTCTACCATCTTGACTACCTGCACGATCACGAACAAAGCTTGTAGAGTGTCTTTTCGAAGGTGGATCAAATGGTCCCATTGGTTCAACAGGAGATTTACCTATAGATGAAGCTGAGCTGCTATCTCCACTACCTTGTTTTGTAGCTGCATCTACAAGTACTCTTTCTACTAAAGATACAAATGGAGTAATGGGTGAAGTATTTGTTTTTGATTCACCAGTCTTTACTCTTTTCCTCTTTCCAGTTGATGGTGTAACTCCTTCTTGTCGACCTCTTAGCTCTGTTTCTGCTTCTAATAGACCTTGCAATAAATTGTAGGTATTCTTGGCAGCTGCACTCAAATGTCTAGCTTCACTACAAATTTCTAGCATTTCCCTAACCGACTTTCTCTTTTCTTCTGCCGCTTTTGCATCAGCATCATTATCATAACATAAATCCAAAAATAGAACAAGCGCACCAGAAAAGACATAATAGATGTGAATCCAAACTCGAAGTAAGATAGGAGCGTGATTCTTTGCATGTCGAAAAAGTGTCAAAATGTTAAGAGCAGCTTCTACGCATCGTTTTCGTGAAGTATTATTACGATCTAATAGACCTTTGGCCAGGTAAGGTCTATGTAGACGGAGAATGCGATTTTGACCAGTGATTTGAATTGATAATAATTCCATGTCATGACAGCTATCTCCAAATGTCCAATTCTTGCTGTCTTCAGTGCGAAGTTGAAAGTATGCAGGTAGACCAGTAAGTAGATTCATTAATTTCTTATCCATCTCAAGTACCTGATTGTGGGTGATACCCCCTGGTTGATTGATCATATCGATCGACTCTCGATAGATGATAAGAAAACGTAATCGCCAAATCGTGAAGCTCATCGACTATCATAGAAGAAAGAAAGATGATTAGCAAACAAGTCAATCGACTTTTAATATTTCTTGTATCACTCACAGTATATTCTTCTAGTGGTTTCGCTTTAAGTATTTCGACGCCTTCTAAATCTTCATCTTCGATATTAGCTGGAAGATTAGTCTTGTTGTGAGTAGGATGAATTGAATAACTGCCACCATGTGAAAGAGCATGACTCCAATCAAGCCAGACCAAATACCACCAAACTCTCTTGCCCATCTCCCTCTCCAGTAGGGTCTGATTACCGGTATCATTTCCACCAGAAGCAAGACGATTCTTTGCTCTTTCCTTCTCCATAAATCTAGCATCATCTAATCGATTCAAGCATAAATTCTGAGCAATCTTAATTGAAGCACCTACCAATGCATATGCAGCATCAGCTTGTTCATCGACATTATAGGCATAGACTGAAATTAAAACAACAGCCTGAAGATGCTCCAATTGATGTGTACCGATAAAGTCGGACGCCCAAAGTAATTGTTGTGAACCGGCAAAGAGTGCATCACATAATTGCATTGCACTGGGCATATCAATACCCCATCGAAGTACTTCAGTTCCACTTGCCAAGTGAATAGCAAGACAGAGAACCATAAAATGAACACACAAAAAAGTAGGCCGAATAGTTCGAGCTGCTGTCTCTAAATCAAGTACAAGGAGCTGATTTAGCTCTCTCATATAGCTAGGTCGATGCAAACACTTTGTGTACCATTCCAGTCGATCAAAGTAGTAATCGACAATGACTCTCGTTGACTCGTGACTAGGTGCAAGTCGAAGAAATCGATATGCTACATCAATGGCAGGATCTGCACTTCTTTGACTAGCTCCAGTTTCCATATATGAGGATGAAGATGGGCTGTCTCCAACACGAACTTCATGTAACTTTTGAGCAGCTCTTCTAGCATTAGCACGATTACCCATCGCAAAGTCTTCCAACATCATAACAGCATCATCCTCTCCACCTCCTCTCTGCTGATTAGAACTTCCATTCATTTGATTAGTTGGACCAATCGTAGGTGATGTACTTGTATTTGTTTCTTGCTTTGGAGTTGGTGCAGATATAGTGGGTAATGATCGAGCACCGCTATTGTTCGATAAATTTGTTCCATCGTATAGTATTTGTTGCATGTCGCTTAATTTACTTTCCAAATCATTGACACGATTTTGCAGAATAGTGAATTCACTCAAAGAGCATCCAGCTTCCCATCGAATCACTGGTTTACATCTTTCTTGATCATTTCGAAGAACGCAAGGTCCACAAGGACAACCTCTATCGCATTTAATCTTTCTCCTTTTGCATTCAGAGCATGATAAAGCTCTTCCTTTTGGAGCTTCAGTTTGAGATGCATTGGCCGCTGCATTGTTGGATGGTGTGGGGCTCATGCTACCTGATTGCAATCGTTGCTCTTGCGATGCAATCATAGTTGAACTTGTAGATCTTCCCAATGTGGGTGGTCCCATACTTTGGTGATAAGAGGTTGTCATGGTGTAGACTTTGTTATGGAGAGAAGATAGGAAGACGTTTTCTTCCCCCCTCTTCCTTCTCTATTACTTCGCTATCTATGATACAACTCACTTCTTCTCCCTCTTTCTCTCTTTCTCCCTCCACGATAAGAAGATCACTTAGAAATCCGGATGTCGGTCTACAAAAATGACGTTTATAATACCAGTGATAGATGTCGAATAATAAAAGAAAAAAGCAAGTTTTGAAGTCTTTGGTCGGATTATTATTTCCCTTTTTGAATAGTCAAGACAAATAATGCAAGCAAAGTGTAAAAGTTTAAAACCTTGTCAAAAATGTTAGGTGTGGATAATATGCAGGGTGAAGAAGAGTGAAAGTGATGCGCGCACAAAAAGAAGAGAAAATCACTTTCTTCTCGCTCACTCCCAATCTTGTCGGTAATAAAAAATAATTAAAATAAAACACAAAAAAAAAAAAAAAGAAGAAGAAACCAATCCACAAAGTTCTTCTTCGTCCCTTGTCGTCTTTCGCTTAATGCGCCGCTTGCCTAAATACAATTACAAATTAGGAGTATCCGACCTGGTGGAAGATCCCAGACTCGAGCTATCTTAAGGAACAAATTCAGAAGTTGTTCTTAAAGTGGGGTCTGCTGCCTGCACAGCCAGTACAAGCAAGGAAACAAATAAATGGGAGATTAGAGCAAAACAAAGAAAAGGAAGATTAAAAAGGATCCTAATCTAGAGAGAGGCGGCTGTCGAAACGGAAACGGTATCCGCGCGTCCTCGTCCGCGTAATCAATAGATAGGGTCGAGTTCTATTGGTCTAAAAGTATTTTCTATCTTTCCTTTTTTTAGATGCTGCAAGGAAACGGATACCTGTCTGAGAAGAAATTGAAAAGTAGTTGATGAGCAATTATGTTTCGAAAGAGAGAGAGAGAGAGGGAGAGTGAATGCTGAATGTTGCTTGCCACTTGCTACAATCGTCGATAGACTCTCAAGAATCACTCTTACTATCAGGAAAACAAGGAGAAAAATCAAGAAAGGAATAGAATAAAAAATTAAAAAAAAATTAAAACCGACCGCGGCATTACGACTCGGTGGTTCTTCTGAACCGAAAACTTGCCGAATTGACTTTCTAACTCAAACCAATTTGAATTTCTGGCGCGTGTAAGCTCATCCTGAAACAGAGAGAGAGTGTGAGTGAGTGAGTGCGTATGGTATTTGCTATATATCAGGTTGACTAGGTTGTTTACATAATGTAGACGGTTCAGAGAGGAAACATTGTGATCTCAGCATCTTTTGTAAAATTACACTGTTGCTGATGCACTACCCGATTGACAATGGCAGTCAATGGCTTCTCATTGTCAAGTGATTGAGAGAAAGGGAAAAAATCACGATTCGGTCACGTGAGCATTTTCAATGAGCCTCTCTAAATCCAATTCTTCCAATTTCAAGCTGCCTTTTCATTTTTACCAATCCTGTAAATTTAGTACTCACCATGATTGCGAGGCGGATAGGTCAGACTATTCGACTTCAGCAGTCAACAGCAGCGCAGTGTATTCTTCCACAGATTGCTAAGGTGTCAAGTGTACCATCTACCTCTTATAAAAGACAATCCTCCAGGCAAGTTCGAGCATTTACATCATTACCAGGTGCTTTTTCGCCTACCTCGACTAGATTAGCAAAGAAGAAGTCAAATTCTCAAAAATCGGCAGCAGCAAACTTTGAAGAGTATGCAGAGGAAGATGAAGATATAGATGATGATGAAGAGCTCTTCGGTGGTATCTCAGGTGAAACTGCAACTTCTACAAAAATTTCAGCTGCTTCATCTACAATGGTAAAAATCCCCTTTGGAGAACAGGCAGAAAGTCTCAGGAGCAGATTGGATCAAATCACATATGAAAAGAATGCACATCTCAAGCTGAACAAGAAGGATTGGAGACTTATGACTCGAACAGCTTCGAGTTTAAAAGAATTGAGAATATGCCTAGATGTAGCAAGTTATTGGAATGAATTGGCTTACTTGAAAGTTAGCAAATTACAAAAATTTCAAATACGAGAAGCATCTACATTTGTAGCAGCATGTCTAAAAAGGTCATTTCCTGAACTTGCAATGTATGCTTTGGTTAATCGAGCGGACAATGGATTGGAATACAATTTGACATTATTGCAAAGAATTCAATGGAGTTTAGTCGACAAGCTCATCTCACTTTCAGAAGCAAACTCAGCTATGTCAGCAGAAAACATGAAAAAGAAGCTATTACAGAGCCAGGCTTTGGAAGGTGCAGTCAAACCAAAACAAGAATGGCAAGGAGAGCAAGAAGATGCAGAAATAGTTCGAGCTCGGATGTCACTTGTCGATCGTTCACTGGCTCTTACCGCCATGACAGCAGCAACTTCACCAGATTTGGTCACAATAGATATAATAACTCTTCTCAATGCCATTAGAGGTATGATTGAATCTTTTGGATTAGATAAGCACTCTGCCAAAGGTTCAGCACTTCTTGAAAGTGAATTGCAACCTCGTATCAAAGCAGCAATGCAAGTTCTCCTACAAAGGACAAAGGAATTTGACTTGGATGATATGGACAGCGCTCATACAAATATACTTGCAAATGCATGTCGAATCCAGGTAGATTATCTACTGCGAAACGGTCTCACAATAGATGGTAAGTCTCAAAGGGATCAAGCATTCAAGTCACTATTTGATTTGATGGAATGGGCACCTCAACACGCTGAAGACGAATTTCGAAAGAGGACCAAGGTAGTATGTGCAAATGCGGGTCAGACCTTGTAGAGCTAAGACAATCAATATTCAAATCATTGCACTAATACTAGCAGATCAAAAAGAAATAGCATGCATGAGAAGTTCTCGTTCATTATCACGTCATCGTAAAGTAAATACAGATTGAGAAAAATGTATAGAAGGAGTAGACCTCCGCATTTACCAGTCGGTAGCTTTCTTTATAGAACTCTTTGCCTTGTCCATGAGAGGTTCCAGCTTTCCACCAATTGATGACGCACCGCTGTTGGTGTATCCAAATCCATCCAACCATGGTGTAAGTCGTGATCGTTCTTGTTCAAACTTCTTTATCTCGGACTCGTGAATAAGAGTTAGAGCAATGTCATCAAGCCCTTCTAGCAAGCACTTTCGGGTAAAGCTAGGAGTTTCAAAGCTGAATTCCTTTCCAGAGGTCAGGGTAACTTTCATACTGTTTAAGTCAACTGAAATTTCATTACCAGCTTGTGCTTCCTTCATAACTTCCTCTACTTCATCCTTTTTCAATTCAACAGGTAGAGCACCATTCTTGGTAATATTTGTTTTAAAGATATCACCAAATGATTGTGCAATGACACATCGAATACCAAAGTCAGTTAAACTCCAAGCAGCATGTTCTCGACTAGATCCACATCCAAAGTTGTCATAAGCAACCAAAATTTTGGCTTCATCGTATGGCTTCTTGTTCAAGACAAAATCTTTAATTGGTTCACCAGTCTTGACGTCATATCTAAGTGGCCAGAAGAGAGCACTTCCCAATCCTGTCCTCTTGATCGTTTTGAGAAATTGTTTTGGAATGATAAGATCAGTGTCGACGTTGTCTCGTGGTAGAGGGGCAGCAATACCTTTGAGGACGGTAAATGCTTGCATACCTCCTCCAGTAGTGGCAATCTTACTCTCAGGTACATCGCGAATAGCATCTTCATCGGTTGTAGCAGCACTTGGTGTCACTTGAATAGGTTGAGGTGGCGGTAATGGCTTGTCTGTCAAGTATGCCTTACTGTCACTAATTTCAATGTTGTAACCTGGCTTGCTGGCTTCATGTCCAATCCTTCCTCCACTTTCAAGCTTTCGAACATCGGTCAAATATCCAGTAACGGCACACGCAGCAGCCATGGCAGGGCTCATCAAATGGGTTCTACCACCTGCACCTTGTCTACCTTCAAAGTTTCGATTACTTGTCGATGCACATCGTTCACCGGGACTTAATTGATCAGGGTTCATTCCCAAGCACATACTACAACCAGCTTCTCTCCAGTCAAATCCAGCTTGAATAAATATTTTGTCTAGACCTTCTGCTTCTGCTTGCTTTTTGACAAGTCCACTTCCAGGAACCAACATACAGTAGAGATGAGGTGCTACCTTACGTCCGTATAAGACACGAGCAGCTTGTCTTAAATCTTCAATTCTCGAGTTTGTACATGACCCGATAAAGACCTTATCAATCTTGACCTCTTCCATTGGTGTGCCAGCAGTCAATCCCATGTATTCAAGAGCTCGCTCCATTTGTTTGGCATGGGAAGCATCCTTGGCATCCTTTTTAGGGTCAGGTACAGTTCCAGTGATAGGAACAACATCTTGAGGGCTAGTTCCCCAGGTGATTGTTGGAGCAATATCCTTGGCGTCAACATGGAGCTCGACATCATACTTGGCACCCTCATCACTTGGCAAGCTCTTCCAATTCTCTACTGCCATTTCCCATTGAGTTCCAGTAGGTGCTAGAGGTCTACCCTTGATGTATTCAAAGGTGATTTCATCTGGTGCAATTAGACCTGCTCGAGCACCTGCTTCAATAGACATGTTGCAGATACTCATTCGTGCTTCCATACTTAGGCTTCGAATTGCTGAACCACAGAATTCAATCACACTTCCCGTACCACCAGCAGTTCCAATCAATCCAATAACATGCAGAATGATGTCCTTTGAATTTACACCAGAACCTAATTCTCCATCTACTTGAATCTTCATATTCTTTGCAGGCTTTTGCAGAATAGTTTGGGTAGCCAAAACATGTTCAACTTCACTTGTACCAATACCAAAAGCAAGAGCACCGAATGCACCATGTGTTGATGTATGACTATCACCACAAACAATTGTAGCACCAGGAAGAGTAAAACCTTGTTCTGGTCCAATAATGTGAACAATACCCTGTCGATTATCAGCAAGACCAAAGAAGGTCAATCCAAATTCTTGTACATTGTCTTCTAGTGTTAAGCATTGTGTTCGGGAGTCGTTTTCAGAGATGAAAGACTTTGTGTCTTTGTAACTCTTTCGAATAGTAGTTGGAATATTGTGATCGACTGTGGCAAGGGTACAGTCTGTTCTTCGTACACCACGCTTAGCATTTCGAAGTCCTTCGAATGCTTGAGGAGAAGTAACTTCGTGGACTAGATGTCTGTCAATGTAAAGGATGACACTGGCGAGAGCATATAGAGGTTAGCAATGCAACTAACTCTTTCATCTTCTTCTTTTTATCAAGCTATAGCGACACTCACGTTCCATCAGGGTGTTGATATGCCTTGTGATTATCAAAAATCTTTTGATAGAGTGTTCTTGGAGTAGTAGCTGCCATCTTGCAAGTACCAAAGAAGAATCACAGGTGCCAGCAGAGGAGAGAGTGTAGTGTAAGAGTAGGAGTTATAAAGCGCTTTATTACGCCCTGTCGTTTATTTTTTTCCCTTTAGGTCAATAATGACTCAATCAACTGGGCTTTGCTCTAGCAGTCCTTCTTGTCGGCATCTCAAACCGTTAAATCCGACAAAATCACGTGACTCTACTCCGGCCCAATCATCAAATCGACATTTCAAGCAAAGTAAAATCTAATATTTTTTTTTTTAATTTTTCTTTCAAAATCTTCTTCTGACTTGGCTACTGTAGTGAACACGTTATTTGACTTGGGAGTGGTACCTGTTCCTACCCATTCTTTCTTATTTTTTGGCATGCAAGGGTTCTATTACAACACTTTTGGCTAACGACTCTTGCCTCTCTTTAGCCAAGAACAAAGTACACTTGGCGTGTCTTGGTAAACGGAAAAAAGATTACCGGATGAAAATCAATTGATGGTATATGCATTACTAGTATGAAGTCATTCGCATTGGGGTGGGAAGGTAGCGAGCGGTGAATTTCTTTTTAAGAAAAAAAAAAAGAAAAAGAAAAAAAAGAAAAGGGAAATAATAAAAGAAGTAAGGCGAAATCCCCTTCGGAAATTTTTATTACCTATGCCTCGGAAGAACCTATAAAAATAAAGGCAACTTACTTTTTCTTTTTTAAAAATTATTAGATTTCCTTAGTTATGATGTCTACATACATTAAAAAAAGGGAAAAGTCAGAATTGGAGCATAGCCTCTCGTCGTGCATGTAACTGATGTTGTACCACCTGACACTAGTACCCGAATTGTTGTATTGCAACGGGGAAGAGAGAGAGAGAGGATAAGATTGAGACTGTGAATGCATGCAGGGACGAAGAAAAAGGTGTGTGTATAAAAGGAGAGACATAGATTGTAAAAGTGGGTACGAGATTTTTATTACCCTTCCCCACTATATCCTGCTCTTCTCCTTTTGCCGCTGCTGGTGTAGAAGAGCATGACCGACCAATACCACCCTTCGCATGGTCATGATGAGGATCAAATTGTTGTGGCCGGTGATGTGGCTCAAGAAGTCAATCTTGAATCTAGCAAGAGTAGTATGATGAATTTTGAACTGGAACCGGTAGAGAAGCATACAAAGTTAGCTTCATCAATCAAAGTGATTAAAGATAAAAAGACTGGGCGACATTATCGTAAGATTGAGAAACCTGCGTATAGTCTGGCGAGAAGTAAAGGTGCTGCTCGAATTGATCATAGTGAATATCATGGTGCTCCCATTGGACTTGGGCATGCTATGGGCAGCAACAGTCAACGTAATTCACTAGAAGAAGGACACAGGAGTAATCATCTTCATCAGGAATCCCAAAACGCTCTACTCTTGGAGAAAATTCGTCTTTTGATCAGGGAAGAAGTCCGTGCAGCAAATCGTGGTCATGCTGATCAACTGCGACAACATATGGATGATGCTATTGAAAAGGTAGCAGTTCCAGAGACAGGATATCTGGGTGATGACAACAAATCTAGCGCTGATACCAAATTTAAGGTGATGACGCCCAGTAGTGATGATGTTAGATTGAGTGGAACTTCTACTCGAGGTGCAATAGCATACGATGAAGATGAAGGTGAAGAATTGGAATTTCCCAATCCATGGGCTCGCTTTCGTTATTCAATGAGGGAATACTTTGCTGAATTTCTGGCTTGCTTTGTTCTCATCACCTTTGGAGATGGTATCAATGTGCAAGTGGTAGCATCTGGCTTGTATGATCCAGCAGATCAAAAGGGAAATTACCTCTCCATTAGTTTCGGTTGGGGTATTGCTGTCATGATGGCAGTTTATACAGCTGGTGGTATCTCGGGTGGTCATTTGAATCCAGGGGTAACCCTCGCTCTCGCTACCTATCGAGGTTTTCCATGGCGTAAAGTACCTGGCTACATTGCTGCTCAACTACTTGGTGCTATCTGTGGTGCTCTCTGCATCTATGGTCTGTATGCTGTACCTCTTCGTATCATTGACCCTGGTCAAACAGAGGCAACAGCTTCCCTTTTCACCACTTTTCCGGCTACTTTTCTACGAGGTTCTGCAAAATTGCGTGCTTGGACATCATATAATGAGATATATGCTACTGCTAGTGAGTGGATGTGGAAGTGGGCGATATCCTTTTTACGCTATGGACTGATCAATATCAATACTTGTGTGTGTATTGTACACCTTCTAGTTCTGCTTATAGTTATCTTTGCTATCGGTGATTCTGGTAATGCTCCTCCGACTGAGGGCATGTCTCCATTGGTGCTGATGTGGTTAATTACAGGTTAGTGCTACACAGTATTACCCTCTCACAGTATACGTAACTCATCCCTCTACATCGAATTTTGCCTTGATGACGACTTCTTCTCGTAGGTATTGGAGCTACACTTGGTTGGCAGACTGCTTATTGTGAGTGACTGTGGTATAGTTGTTCTTGATGACGTCCACCTTTTTTTTTCCTTTACTAAAATGACGCTCTTTTTTCGGTAGCCGTTAATCCGATTCGAGACTGGGGTCCACGTATAGCGCTAACCATCGTAGGATACGAAGGCCTTTGGAGTTTTGAAAGTGGTTACTTTGCTTATACCCCATTAGCAAGTTCGCTAACTGGTGCTATGCTAGGTGCATTTATTTATGATTTATTATTGTATACTGGAGGTGAAAGTTGGTTAAACAAACCTTGGAGTTGGAATCGACCCACACCAGCTCCAATGTCTAAACCAAAAATGCCAATGGCGGTGAGTAGTCTAGACTTTAAAGGAACTAGACCTTTTGTCAATACTGAAAATCATCTGTATCACGCCACGTACCACAGATTGATCCTTGAGTAATTTAAAAAAAAAAAAGAAAAAGGATGATGTAGTAATTTCTTCTATCTTGCTATGAATTGTATTATATTATCTCACGTGTCGTACTAAAATGACTTAGTTAAAAGACTAATTTGAGCTAGGCGCGGATATATGAGATTTTTAAGCTTGCATATTATACGCGTAAAGAGCTGGAAAGATCGGGCGAGAGGAGGTAATTACTGAAGAAGAAAAAAAAAAAAAAAAGAAAGTACGGCGACTTTTATTACAAAGTGTCAAACGCTAAACAATCAGTAGCTTAAATTTGAAGTATGCATGCTTGGATTGCGGTGAGACCTAGACGAAGGAGAGCAGAGGGAAATTAAAAAGGAAATTTGACATTCAAGATGAGAAGAAGCTAATAGCTGTTTCGAAATTGGTAAAGAAAGGGTCATGATGATCTGAGAGGCCAATTTTCACTGCGATCTAATAATAATAATAATAATAATAGTAATAGTAATAATAACTTCCGAGTAACCCACTTGTAAAACTCTGAATGCTCTTCTCCTCTCGCCTATATAAATCTGATTAATTTTTGGTGAATCAAGCTTTTACTTCTAATTCCCACCTTTACCCACACATAACTTTTTACTCTGCTTTTACTCTGCTTTTCCATTCAACTCTCATACTTTTTTCCTCTTTCTCTCCATCATCATCGACGACGACGACGACGACGATCTTCCATTTGATTGTGACTTTTTTTTTTTGCAATCTAGATTTCATCTTTAACTTTTTATTTCTATTTTGCAACCTTGTCCTTTGATTTTTCTGATCAACTTCAAATCTTCTATTTACTCTTCAAACTTTCTCAAATCGCAATCATGCCTTCCATCTCCATCATCTTTTCCAAGCGACAAAGCTATGGTGGTATTACTACTGGAATTACTGACGTTGGTAATAATCTTGGAGATAGCTTTCAAAATGCAACTTCCACCTTGTCGAGAAAGGAAGTGATTGGAGTTGTAGTTGGAATCTTGATAGTAATGGCTTTAACAATCTTCATTACTTGGATTTGTTGTGTGCAAAGTGCAAAGAAGAGAAATGCTGCAAAAGCAGAAGAAAAAGCTAAAACAAAAGCTCGTATTCAAGCTCAAATGTCTACACCAAGAGAATTTGGAATTCAATTATTGCCTGAAAATGAAGATGTTCATCCTTATGATAATCAAAGTCAAGAAAGCTTAACTCGTGAACCACTTGAAGAAGCTGATCATCATTTGTCTGGATATGGAGCTGGTGCTTATTACTCTCAATATCTTACACCTTCTCAAGCCATCGCTCAACAATACAATTCAGAGCAAAAAACTCCATCAATGGCTGAATCGATACCCAAGATCTACAGTTGGTGATTTACTTTCTCTTTTCTTCTCCTTTTTTTTTCCACACATACCACTTTACTTTCCATTCGCATCATACTAGAGTAATCCAAGTGTTCTACTATCTACTGTACAGGATAAGTTTTTGCTTTTCTCTCTTCTTCTTCTCTTATCGTCTAGACTACAATTCGCCTTCTGGACATTTGTATTTGTACTTTACATTTTCCTGTATTTGGCTACTTTAAGCGCGAATCACTATACAGTTCCCCTTTCATTCAGATCCAATCCAGTGGCTGTCATTAATACTTTGTAGTCGTAGTGAAGGTTCTAAAATGTGCTGAAGAAGATATCGTCCATTTGGCAAGTCATTATTTTCCGCTATGCAACAGAGATTATTTTAGTACGAGGCGCAAATTCCAGCTCTGTCTGCTTTAGCTCACCTCTCCAAGCTGCCTCTTTCTCGTCTTTTCCCACTCCTGTAGCGACATGTCGTACCACAAGCCGAGCTTTCGCTACTCCTTCATCGCACTCAACTACCCATCGCTCGTCGTACAGCTTGGCTGCCCTTGCCCACTCCCCTTCACTGACGTTGGCATATAGACCCTCAAGCACCACGATACGATGATGAGGAAGAATAGCTACATCTTCAGGTACTGGATCTTTAATCGAATGAGAGAATGAAGGTCCTCTCAGAGTAGTTTCTATAGTCGATGATCTGAGAAGGACAACAAAATCTGCAAAAGCCTAGAGACCCACTTTGAGCTTCTCCCTTTTGTCCTTTTGAGCATGTGCAGCCTCACCTTGCTATCAAATGTCCACGCTGCACCTCTCTTATCCTTTGCTAGTTGTGGGTCTGGCATTGCTTCTAATTGCGCCCTTGTGAGATGCCAACCATCCATACCAACTACAGTTGCTATTTCATCTCCCTTTACATTGTTTATTTGAGAAACGACATGTCGAGCCAGCTGACTTTTTCCACTTCCAGGTATACCACACAATCCTACCAATATTCGCTTACCGGAAGGTGCTGACTCAATTCGATTCAGAAGAGATTCGACCAAATGGCCGACGGTAGCGTCCATTCACCCAAGAGCGGCGGCGAAGTGTGTAGGAAGAAAAAGAAGTTCAAATTATAACTTTTGTGTTTCTTTTTGAGCTTTAGAACAAAGCAACTATCTTTGTGGAGGGCAACAAAAAAAGGTTGAAACGCGCAGAGTATATATATACATGTATAAAAAAAAAGAGCATTTCGACAAAGTCCAGCAAAGGTGAGTGATGTTCTCATGAATAACATTGCGAAGCCAAGGGAAAATAAGAAATTTGTACATAAGGTAGAAGAGGTCGTTGCTGAAATAAAAAAGAGTACTCTAACGGTATCAAATTGAAATTTTATTTTTAATTGTTTTCATGTTACTATGCGTATGATCGTTGCCCTGGCAAAGAATATGAGCCCTCCTTGCTTAGTTCTGGTGAATATTGAGGAGTTCGCATGGCATACTGATCAGCTTTAGTACTGCTCTCGTCCATGTCTTTTGGATCGATTCCAGTCCTTCGCAAGATCAACCAAAATTTGATGGATAGTAAAGCAACTGGGCATGAAAGAACACTATTTTTACACCAAGAGAAGAGGCTATTAGTACATGCAGCTTCAAGTCTTCATAAATCATTCATAGTAGACACTCACAATAGTACTGAAGATAGTGCTAGAATTGAATATGTCAAATCACATCCAATACCGATACAACCATTTTGAATTCGAAAGTAGGCAGTCATTCCAATAACAGCACCCCAAAAGACAAAATCAATAGTATTGAGAATCATATTGACTTTCCTGGAATACCTCTTTTTCATAAAACCGACATATTCAGTGCTAAGAATCCAAAAGATGAACATAAGAGACTTGGCACCCTGTGTAAAAATATAGAGGGAAAGTCAGAACTCTCCAACAATTGCAACAAAGCCAAAGAAAAGCTCTACTTACTGCACTCATAGAGATGAAATCAGCTCGAGTTCTGATTATATTTTTATTAAATCGTCTATAGGCAGAGATTCCAAGAACTCCATGAATGAGAATAATCTCAATAACATGAATGATATCTACTAGTTTGTGTTGTTGACGTAATGAGAGACCCATCGTAGAAGATGCTGACAGTCAATTGAAAGTAAGAGTGAAAGCTAGGTACTGCTATGATGGCAAGGCAGGTATTATTAAAGAAATGGGGGCAAGCTGAATGGAGTAGATTTAAAGAACCCGAGCTCCCCACTCATGGCTCTTTTAAGTATTACCCCCCTATCTTTCGAACATTGACTTGCCAAGACGCCATTTCGAGAACGTCCATCTGTCGTGGGAGCGGATACGACTACGCCAGGTACGGGCTGTGTGTTACGTAGTGTACGTGTCTTTGAGTAGGCGTAGAGGGTTGATGTCGAAACGAAGCGCGGAGGATCTTATTTCAGTCTATTTTTAAATCTCAGACGGTTTATGCAATCTTTCCGCGGAAATGCTCGTTTCCGAATACGGTGTTGAAAATTTGAAATGAAAGCCACACTGGAGATTCGATAGCGGCTTAAAAATTTCCGTGCGTAATTGGGAAATGTTTATTATATGTAATTGCTGTGCTGTACTGAGGTGGACTCCGTGGAAGTTGCTTGCTTCTGTCAATTGTTACCCGGAAGCATATATATATATATATATATATATAGACAATATCGACTTCATTCCCCTCCTTGCTAGGATACCTCAAAGATTGCCAAAGCAATAACAATATCATCCAATGACCACAATGGCCCCCTTTCTAGACTTGGACTTGGAGAAAGATGATGATCTTAAACCAAAAATATTTATTGGAACTGGCTTGGCAGAAATTAGAACAGCACCAAATCTTATTAGACTTGGCTTTCATCTTGATTGCTGTGAAGATGATGGTCTTGATGATAGAGAAGGTCTTCAACGAATAAAGGAAACTGCACAAGAATTTGAAAAAGTTCTTCAATTCTTAGCTGGATGTTGTTGTCAAACGTCTTTAAAGAAGGAAAAAAGGAAACAAACGCGTAACGAAGAGGAAAAACTCGTATTTTGGAGTAAAAGCATCATTAAGAAATTTTACAAGGAAGATACTGGCAGAGAATGTTATCGAGTATCTTTTCGTATTATTTTTGAAAAGAGTGAAAGCAGTAAATGGGAAGAGGTGAGTACGACAACAAAACACAAATGTATCTGTAATTACCGAAGAAATCTGACCGTGATTAATTCTGCTTTTTAATTTCTTTTCTTCCAGACTAAAAGTCTTTGTCTCGGTCTTAATTCCATGCAGGGACTTGAATGCTTTGAATATAGTTGGGGTCTTAGCGGAATACAAAAAGATCTAGTAGAAGAATACTTGCAAATAGAAGCATTTGATGAAGCTGAAAGCCACGTTCGACGTCGTGCAGCAGCAAATCATAATTTTCAAAATGTTGTAGTAGAAGAATTTTTGGATCGACGAACAATTCGAAAAGATAGTCAAAAATATAAAAAAAAAAATTTAACAACAGAGAATGTTTTTTCAAATAAAGATCTTGAACACGTATTTGAGAATCCACCAAAGATTCTTTCCCGATTGCAGCTATCTTGCGCTTTTTTGGCTTGGTAGGATTTTACTCTTTGTATATTCTTTGATATTTGTATTTTTTATTAAAACCCCTGCTTGTCTTTAATGTTACTTCTGTACTGCATTCTGTTGATCAATCGTAATTATTGCCTACTCTAAATGCCGCATTCTCATAATCAAGGACAGTATTCCCTAGAGCATGGACTATAATAGTTATCACTACAATACTTAACACTTTCACTGCTATGGTACTTGCTGTATCTTTAGCTGCTTTATATGCAAGTTACAAATTACAAGGGCTAGGAACCTGGCAAGAGTGAAATGAATTGAAGAATCTTACTTCACTGTTGACCAATGCCTTTACAATATAAATTTACCAATCACCGATAGGCAATTCTGCAATTTAGACTCAGAATTACTTTCCGTTTTAGCGTTCGGAAACAAGAGATGACCAAGATTGAACGGGAAACAGGGGTATGAGCAGCGCGGGGGATTGTGTAGCTATGATTGTGTAATTTCGGTTCCGTAATCAAGATGGAAATCAAAGTACTGCAAAGTTGACAATCTATGCCTCATCTGATGTATTTCACTACAGATTGTATTGGCGAGAGACACACAATCCTGGAACTACTGTGTACCTCAAGATTAATTTCCTCTTCTTTCAAATCTAAAAATAAAGTCGCGGAAACAAACTCCCGCGGAAACGGTGAAACAAAAGATTCGTCTGCCGCGCGCGCTCATGCCAAGTAACCTTTCTTTTTCCTATTTCTTCTTTTGACCCGCGCGCAGCTTTATTTGCACTTGGAAACGACAGAAGGGGGAACATGATGACCAACGTGCTGCTACCTTCCCTCGGGATCCATAATTCATCACAACTTTTCCTCTCAGATTCATGACACTTGCTATGAGAAGTGGCTTATTGCTAATTATGATGAGGCTCTATATAATGCCAGGTAGGAGAGTATAGCAATTCCTTCTCATTAAAGAATAATAAAAAAGAGGTTTCATCTTTACAATGAAGTCAGACATTAGCAAATTTGACCTAGTCATGATCTATCTAGTCGAAAAATCAATTGCAATAGCTTTCAAAAGATCATCAAAACCTCCATCCAATAAATAGTAAGTTGGCATGAATCTCAGACTGTAGTTGCATTTTCAGCTCACATCTCTTCATCAGTGTAGGGAGGTTGCATTAAAAATGCAAATACGAGAAAATACACAATATCTTGCTCAACCATAATCATGCTGTCTCATATCATCTCTAATCCTTTATTTCATTATTATACTTGTAGTATATTTTGTCCATGAAACCAAAAGGAACAAACCTTCATCAACTTTGTCGCTAGCCTTGAAAGAGAAAGTCGTGTTTGATCAAGGTTACGTAAGCTTGCCTGCTTCAACGACGCGCTTTTTTGTGTCTTTGTTGCTTCACATCACTTCTTCCTCTCGTCTTTAAATTTTCTGTTTTCTGCTTAAGAGGTCGTTTGTATCACTTTCCACCATCACGCACCTCACCACATTCTCGTGTCATCGGGAATTATGGCGGCGGTGTTTGAGGCTTCTCATTATGAGAAGCTACACCGGATGCTTAAAGACTCTATTGCAAGCCCAGCTAGAGTATCCAATTCAAATGAGTGGTATATAGCCATTGATCGGAGCAAGGCAGAATTGGCGGATATTGCTCGCGCTAAGAGACCAAATGAGGCAGAAAAGAGAGAGATTCAAAGTGGTGAGTATTATCACCACTCTCTATTATTGGAATTAGACTGACCTTACCTATCTTTTCTCTCGACACGAAAGGCAAGGTAACGATTGAAGGTGTTGTTCATAGCCTGAATGACGACTTTGCACAGCAGACAATTGCTCTGTCACAACATCTCGACATTTCAGAACGATATGCAGCATCTCTGCTACAAGCAGGAATGCAAGCAAGAGCAAGATGGTCGAGGAGTGCATTGGAGGTAGCTTGCATAATTTACCATCGAGAAAAATTGGCAGCTATTCAATGTCTAAAAGATCTAATTAGCGGTGCAGCAACTCTGTCAAGGGAAGAAGACATGGCATCAAGAAAGTTGGGAGCCAAAATGAGACAATTAGTTGATTCTCTACTTGCCGGGAAAGTGTCGCTCCCAGATAGGATACTAAAAGAGATTGACGATCTAAAGGCTCAGATTGAGAAGACAAAACAGAAATTACAAAGCGCAAATGCTCAGCAACAGGGCCTGAGTGATGAGGTCCAATTGGGGAGGATGAGCATGATGAGACAAGAAAGGCAAGAATTGGGACATGTCCTCTATCTTTTGTCGCTCTCAAATTGTCTCAATGCAAAAGGTATACTAGCTTTGGGTAATTGGCTAGCTGTCGTGACAGAACAGGATCAAACAGACGCCATGGTCATCTATATCCTCACCACCTTTCTAAGCGCTTTGGAGTTGCCCAGCGAGGAGGAAGAACTTTCATCTGCCTTACCACAAATCGACCTTATAGATGATCGGAACTTTGTCAAGCAAATTCACTCTGATCTTACTACAAAGACCTGGAAATTACCTCAAATCAAAAGCGTAGCTGTTCTCCAATGGTGTCTCTTTCTAGTCGAGGCAACTAAGCGCAGCCCTGGTATTACAAATGAACTCAAGCTGCAACAAGATAGTGTACAAAAGCTTTTTATTGATGCAGTCTCTAAAGATGCTTTTTACTTTCTTGTGTTGCGAGTATTGGCATTCCGACAACGACAAATTGATGCATTAGAAGGAGAAGAAAATGATATGAATGAAGCAATAGCATCGAAAGCAAGTGAAGAATCTGAATTGGAGGGGGAGATTGATATTGAATTTCAAGAATTTGTTTTGGCTCAAGTACAAGACCTCATCTTGAATCTCACTTCAGTCATGTTACCACACCTACGCAAATTGCAACGTTCAGAAGAAGATTCAGCATTTGCAAGTAATCGTGGCATCGACTATTCACGAGGAGGATCAGAACCACCACCAAGAAGATATGACATTGAAGCATTATTTGATACTGTTGCTTTGCTGTGCCGAGCTAGACCCGAGTCTGGTTTACCTTTCTGGCAAGGAGCAGAAGGAAAAGGAACCAGATTTCTCAATTGGGCCATTGAAGTGCGCGAATCAGGACATCAACGAGCACTATTTGAGATGCTGGCATCTTTAGCAGCGGGAAAGAGTTGTGCTTGGCAAGCTCACTCTCTACTATCTTCGGGAGATGCTAGTGCTCCTCAACTTACCGCTTCTAGTGGAGCTGGATTCATGACGCAGGGTCGGCTTGTCTCATGGAGTAAGCTATTTGACTGGGTGCAACAATACATTGACAATTATCGTTCGCCTACAACAAACATACAAGGTTTTGGTGGAACGTCCAGCTCATCCTCTCAAAGTATGACACCAAATGACGCTATTCTTCTACGTGGTTTCTTCCGGCTATTGCGCAATGTTGCATTTTACAGTGTAGCAGCTCGAGAAGCTCTTTACCAACAATCCACATATGAATTAGTCCCTCGACTCTTTTCTCTCTACACCTGTCCTATCATCATCGAAGTCAAAGCGTCCATCTTGGATGCTCTAGCTGCCTTTGCCCATCCTACTGGTAATCACTTTGCAAAGATTACTTCACAGCTATGGTCCATGCTAGAAAATGCTCAAGCATTAGGATCTCCTTCTTCAACAGCGGGACAGCGCATGGCCTCATCTTCATCAAACTTTTTGGGTGCTCATCACGATTTACAGATGATTGAGACTCCAGCTAGAATCTTTCCAGCAACCACTAGCTTTGTGAACTTTCTCAAGTCGCTCGTGCACGTACCCAGTCGTCAACGGGATGATCCAATTGCGACCGCTGCTGGTACTGCTGCTACTGTCAATGCTCAACAAGGAGTCGATTTAGGTCTTGGTCAGGGTCAGCGCGTACCTGGTCTCGAACCTTACGTTTCATTTGTAGTAGATGCAGTCCTCCTCTCTGCCGGCTCTCGAGAATACTCGGAACCTGCAGAACGATGGAGAGTGACTTCTTCATGCTTGGACTTTGTGGAAAGGTGTCTTGCATCGTACAATCTTTCTGGACTACTGTCTGGAGAATTGAGCGGAACAGATGGAATTGAATTGGCAGCAATGGTATCTCATCCTGGATTCAGTATAATGAAAAGAATCCTCAGTGGAGGTAAACTTCTTCAAGAAATTCTAAACGTTCTCAATCCGAATGCTGGTATTACTGGAGGAGTTGCTGGATTCGAAATCATCAATAGTAATCGAGCCAGTACACTATATTACTCCAATTCAGTTCGTCTTTGCCTTCGAATCATTCAAAGAATATTACGAATTCAAGATTTATTCCTACAGATTCTGCTGCCGACTTTGAGTGATGCAACGAACCCTGCTTTTGGAGGACATTTTGCCATGAAAGATTTAATTACAAAAATGGGACATCCATCATCTTACTCGCCACTAGATACACTTTTGTTGCATGCTCATCAAAGTGTTGTACAAGTCGGCCTCTATGTCAATTGTAGTAGGGATGACATTGCCTTGTTGGCAGTGAGAATTATGAGCTTGCTTGCTCAAAGTCCTGCTTTCAGTGGTGTAGATCGATTTGGGGAGATGGGATACAACCGCAAAATGAATAGATTGGTTGGTCTATTGGAAATGAGTGATGAAGCCGATCGAGTTCGAGCAGGTTGTGTCGATCGACTAGAAGAGCAAGCAGAAGAAATCAATACTGATTTGGATTCACATGTCAAAGCTACCTTGGCATTAATGCAGATTGCAGGAGAAGATGATGATCTACTGGATGCAGAATACCAAGGCATTGTTGCTCCGACTATTGATGCCAAGGAAGCTATTCGTTTGGCTATTCTTGATCTACTACTTGTCAATACAAGCTTGCAAGTTGAAGCTCCTAATTTGTCACATCTCTTATTAGGCTTTGACCTTCGTGCTGTTCATGCTGATGCTCAGATCATTCCCGATCCAGATTCAATCGATGCGCCACCATCTGCCCTTCATGCCATCCTTACGCTGCTACGACCAGATCAAGATAGATCAAGTTTGACATTGTCACAGAGGTCGCCAGCATTTGCTGAAAAGTGTCACCAACTCATCTACAACCTTTGCATGCATCCATTCACATCAACGGCCACTCTCAGGTATCTCCGTACAAAGGAGTCCTTCTTCATCAAACAGCTACGTTCTCTTCCTTACATGCCAATCAAGAGAAATTCTGCTGAACTGGGAGCACTTGGACTACTCGTTCGTCCAGATGGAGGTCGCTTGTCAACTACAGTCGATGCTTTAGTTGCATCTCTCCATATTAGAAGTCATGTTCTTTCAGGTGCTGCTTTGGAACTTCATACCCTTTGCAATGCTGAAATGTGGGCACCCGCTGCTCATCTTATTGCAGTCTTACTTGGTCATGATTCAGTCTTGCTTGGCGATTTTGCTGGGGATGGAGAAAGTGATGAGGATGATGAAGACTTTGACGATGGAATGGGTCAGAGATATGAACAAGGTGGAATTCGAATTCTCGAATTGCTCTCCAGTTTCGACTTTGAGTGGCACGATGCTAGAGAAGATAGATCGCAAGAACTCTCGGTACTTAGGCATTTGGACCTATCACAAGCATTAAGTGTCAATGCTGCAGGACCAAGAGAATTCGATATCCATTCTGCTATCAATTTGCTAGCAACTGCAAGGCGAGAGATGGACAGGAGAGGAGAATTGAATGAAAGCAAACAACGAGCCGAATTTGACAGGGATGCTATTTTAGTGATGGAACATATCAGTGCTCGAAATGCCAATCGAGTCATTGCATTTGCCAAGCGAGGAGCAATGCAGTCTTGGAGGAATGTATTAGATATGACTTTTACTCGAGGTAATCGTTTACTCAAGGTGGATAGTCGATCAAATATCATCTTTGAATGCTTGGCCGTTCTTTTGCCTAGATTGTCTGGTTCTACTTTGGAAAGTGATCCAGCTTTGTTAGATTTGATTGCTGGTGCCACGTTAGCCCTCTTGACAGAATTACGACATCATCAAGTAGAAGAGTCTGGATTTGATCAATTACCAGTCGATCGTTTGATGGCTTGCCTGCGTGCTCTCATAGCTGCTATTACAGAGCCAGGAACGACAATGCTAGCAAGAGGAAATTTGTACTCTGCTTTGATCAACTATGTTCAGCTCGTCAAATCATCCTCAAGTGAAGAAGATGATAATGAAGATGATAATGGAAGCGTTGTCGATACTGTGAGCGAGTTTGATGACTCGGCTTCCTTTACTGGCTTTTCAACCATGACTGGAGATGTCATACGAGGAGGAAAACGAACCAATGTTTTAATGTCTAGAAGTAGGACACTACTCATCTCATACGCTGAACGATTGATACCGATCATTGCAAGAGACGCTTTGGACGCATCTGACGTTTGGCGAACGGTATCATTTACACTATTTGATCGACTTTGCTCTCTACAACAACGTAGCAATTCGTCCCGCAATATACTATTGGAAATACTCAATAAGAAAGGATATCTAAAGAGCTTTGTAGCTAATCTGAGAGAGATGGATATTGAATTACAGCAAATTCTTCGACCAGATCCAAGCAGTCTAAACGCTCTTTACGTTTATGAGTCCAAGGTTGCCTTTTTCAATCGCTTGGCTCAATCTCGTCTAGGAGCAGAAAAGCTTTTAGAGTCAAGATTGTTCGATGTTCTATCTCAAGTCGACTTTTTGCAAGCTAGACCGCAACAAGACTATCAATATGCTCAAGAACAAGAGTATGATGATTTGGATAGCTTTGTACCGGCAGTAGCTAGTCGATATGAGGCATTGCTATTACCAGCGCTCCAGTTAAGCGCTGGTGTTTTGGCTAGTCTAGACAAAGGTAATAGTGGCAGTAATTTGAGTATTCGACTAGGTAGCTCAGCTAGCCATTCTGCTCCTCGTCAAGCGTTATCGTTTCTACAAGCTCATCGCAATACTTTACTTGTCTCACTCAAGAATGCAACAATGGACGTCGTTAGTCTTTCAACTATTGATCAGGCTCAGCTTTTAGTACAACTCTTCCTTTCGGTTCTTCCTATATTGGATGATGAAGCATTAGCAGCACCGAATCCCTTATCTGCTTTTCACAATTCAATTCTTGCCCTAAGCGCAACATTTTTGTACGAAAGTAATTGGAGGAGTAGAGTTTTGCCTCACACAGAAGCAGAGCGAGAGGATGCCAATCACCTTGTGTCGACTGGTTTGTTAGAAGGTCAAGCAGAACAAAAAAGTGCCTTTGACTTACGTGCCACTCAATGTGTTCGAAGATTTTTATCCACATTGCTGGCCTACTTGGAAAAGGCCAGTGAATATCATGGCGTGAATGATGAAGCAAGGAAAAGGACAAGACCTTGTTTCACTTCTTCCCTTTATACTCATGCCAGTAATCGAGGTGGAATCGTAGCCGATGACTTTGATAACTCAGGAAGGTATGGTTTACACTCTACTCGACAACCACATGTGGCTAGTTTGGGTATCGCTTTGGCTTCCTTGGATGAATTTGTTACCCATAGTAATGCCAATTTATTGCAAATGGACAAGATACAGGGTATGCTGGATAATTCCGATTCGATTCGTTTGGATGAATGGAACAATATACTTGGCATAGAAGGAGAGAGTCTACCACCAGCAAAGCGAAAGACTGCTGGCTTGCGAGGACTCAAAATGCAAAAATCATCATTGCAAAAAGACTTGTTCTTCCATCTTAATTGCATTGAAATGCTATTAATACTTCTTTTTCGACATTTTAATTATTATATTGAATTGGGAACTCGACTACAAAATTCTCCTTCTGATCTTATGGCTTCCACTGCAGCTGCTTCTTTGAGAAGGAGTGTTACACCTAGTGTTCTCAGTGGTAATGAAACAGCAACTTTGATTCGTGAAGGAAATAAAATTGTTGCCAAAGTATTGGACAAACTTCATGAAGTCATTACGTCATTGGAAAATGCTAGTGGGATTGCCTCTGCAGAAGAGAGGAGGGCATTTTTGGAGATGACGGCGAGAAAGTTGCAGGGTGTTTTGCTAGATAAACTTGATGTAGTGTAGAATAAAAGATATGCAAAAACAAAATCAAAAGAGTTGCAATAACATTCATGACAGCCATACTGCTTGACTTGCTCCTTGAGCATTACCATTGTCGAGTTCAGGTAATTTGATTGTTGCAACATCAACCAAGTCATTACCATTCCATTCGAGAACACTAATGTAACCTTCCAAATCATCAGTGAGAACAGCATAATCTCGAATTTCTTCTTCTTTTTCTGGTGGAAAGATTGCTGATAATCCATAACGAGGTGCAAATTCAATTGCATTTGCTTTTCCCCCACTGGTTCGGGTTTCAAAGCTGAGCTTTTCACGTAGTACTTGTGAAATATTACTTTCATCCAAATTCCATACTTTGACAAAACCTTTAATTTTTGAATTCATACCACGAGTACTTGCAAATAAAGTTTGACCATCTGGACTTAATCTCACTGTATCACCTCGATAATCTTCAGGTTTATGACCTTTAGGTATAATGGATACACGCTGAATATGTTCCATAGTACCATCTAAAGGTGACAATAGTCGGAATACATCAACGTATGAGGTATGCTCAGTCACGACAAATACATGTTTACCAGAATTTGATGGCGCTACATGTCGTGGTCCATCATGATGTCCAGGTGAATGTATTTCATTGAGATGGGTAAGTGAGCCTGATTCAGAATTAAATGAATAGATCAAGAAAGAATTCCTTCCTACATCGGCAATGTATGCAAGCTTATGAGGTCCAATATCAACATTATGAGCACCATATCGTAATGCTACTCGACTTTTATCAGCAGCTTCTAAATCTTTTCTACCACCTTTTAAAAATACTATCTCTTGCTCTTTGCTCTTGATTGCTCCCGTCTCTGGATCGATTCGATGTATCTCTCCACTAGGTCCTCCAGCAGATAGTAAGAATTTTGAAGCAGCTGGACTGACACCAAACGATGGAGCTGTGATTGAAGAGTATGCTGGAGGTTGCACATGTACATACGAAGATGTAGCGGCTGTAAAAAAAAAAGAAAAAAAAAGAAAGGACAGTGTATAAGGTAGAGTCTTCCCTGCTAAATTGACTGCATCAAAGCTCACTAATGGGAACATTGCCAAGCCACTCGAGCCCTTGAACTTTTTGCTCATTCCACTTTACTTTCCATGCAATCAATTCCGGAGTTTTGGCCCAAGTTGTGGCATAAATAGTATCAACTAGTCTGTTTGATTCAGCACTTGCTGTTCTGCCTACAGCGAGAAATGAATGAGGACCATAGCCAGGTAAAGTAGAAAGTAGGGAAAGTGTTCGAGTGAGAGTGTCGAATGATAAAAGGTGCAAAAATGGACTGTTAAAGGTACCACTAACAATATGTCGCACTCGAGGACATACTGAATTTGATGCTAGCTTTAGTGCTGATGTTGAGGGCAGACTAGAGCAGCTCATGTTAAAAAGAATAGTTTAAGATTCAAAAGATGAAGTAAATTTAAGCAGGGGTGTGTAACTTTCTTCTCTTTAATTTCTCTCTCTCTCTCTCTTTTTTTTCTTTTTTAAGCGCGTCCAAATGGTGTTCCGATCGGAGAAAGATCAAGTCGGATGAAAGTGGAGATTTACACCTCTTTACTTCCTACTACGACATATCTGACTGCGGCATAATCTACTCATTCCAATCATGCTGACGTAGGAGAGCTTTCCAGAAGCCAATACATATCTAGTGAATGTGGTGTTCAATGAGACGCAAAAGATAGAGAGTGTAGGTGTGGTAGTGTGCTATACGAAAAGTGGGATAAGGGAGTCGGACACGGTGCTCAACAGTAGCAGGGTAATCTACCGACAGTCAACCTTTACATGCCACAATGAGCGAGGCTGGTTTATTAAAAGAGGAGCTTTTCAGGGATTTATCTAGGGTTACGAACGTCACCATTTCTAACTCACTTGTTGTAAATGCAAAATTCCTTTGCGTAGCCGTCTTTGCCTTGAAGCCAGCCATTGAGCATCTGTTGAAAAAAAGTAGGTCAGTCAATTGTCAGGCTTATCAAGACAATCGCAATTAAGAGCATACCTGGTGATTGTAGTCTAAGTTGTTCTGAGCTCCACAGCCGTACTGCTCGCTCTTTGCTTGCGACAAAGTCAAACCTAGGTGCCAGCCATTGTAGCTACCAACGGCCAAGAGCATGTTGTAGTCGTTGGCGGCCAGCGTATTTGCAAATTCTTTTGCTCCTAATCTAATATTGTTGTTGACATCCCAGCAATTTCCTCTGCAGTTTTCTGGAGTAATTTGCATTATACCGATCTCACCATTAGGTCCCAATTCACCAGCATTACAGTGACTTTCCTGCATGGCAAAACTCATCAAGATGGTAGCGTGAATGTTGTGTTCGGCAGCTACTTGCTTAAAGTGAGACAAGTACTTGGCGCAAGGCTTAAAGACACTTCCTTTGACGGCGTCTTCCTCAGAGACAATCTTCAAATGCTCCATCTTGACCTTGGGAGGCTTCCAGCCATTCTTAATATTACAATTGAGGAAACCAATATCTCCATTGGGATGTTCTTCGGAAGCATTAGGGTTGGGACAAATACCTTCGTAGACTCGACCCTCCAAGCCTTGTTGATGGCCAACTCCACCACCGGAAGAGTATGCTGCAGCGGCTGCGACTTCTTTGTGGTGAATTTGCTCATGTTTCGTAGATTTTGACTTGTTATGCTTGTGGTGATGTTTGTGATGTTTTTTAGAACGGTGATGAGAACGGTGTTTCTTGTGATGCTTGTGATACCTGTGATTTTTACGATGGCGATCATGGTGAGCGGTAGTCTCATTATGCTCTGCTTCAGTCTTCTTATCGCAGTCCTTATTTTTTTCTTCTACACTTCCACGCTTTTCCACAATGAAACCTTTTGTCAGGCCACTCTTCTGTCCTCTACTTGCTGGCTCAATGGCCGCATCAATACGCTTTGCCAAGATTTTGTGATGAATATCAGTGCCTTGCCAAGTCTCGAGGGAGTGGACAGCATTGATAGCTAAGACGAGAATTATAGCAACAGAAACGAATGGGGCTTGTAATCTCATGATAAATGTAGAATAGGGGGTGGTAGAGGGGAAGATAGGGGAAGATTCGAAAAAGTAAGAGGAGATGAAGAAAGAGAGAACGAAAAGAGCAGTCAAAGATGAAATTTTGCTATTCTACTCTTTCTTTAGTGATCCGAGAGAGTTCTGCTGTGAAATTTGGGGGTCGGCAAAGAAAAACAATGGAAGTAATTAGGGCGGTGGGCGGCAGCTGGGCGAAAAAGGGCGGAATACGAAAAAAAAGAAAAAAAGTAGAGGGCGTTGGCCTACTGTCCGTGCATCCCTTTGTTTCAGGAGGCGAAGAGCCAAGGAACAGCGTCTTGTGGCGCCACGACAAACGGGTCCGTACAAGTCCTATGGTGGGCGTCATAGGTAGCCGTGTGTGGCATAAAGACACTGTCGATTATTATTGGGAGATGTTTTTTTATTTTCTGAAGATCACGATCAATTATTTTTTCAAATTGCGACCGATCGATTACAATGAAAAGAAGGCAGTGTCTATGAACTCAGTAAAAGCGAGAAAAGCAGGAACAATCTCAAGTCAGCTCCTTTTACACCTCCTCACCGGGCGAAGGACAACCATTTCCGTTCTTGGCAGCATTACTTCCCTATCATCGCTTGCTTGTCTCTGCTGAGGTAGCATCAAAGACAAGTTAAGACCTCAAGAGTGAACAGGAGAATCAAAAAAAGTATATTCTACAGGCTTGATGTTGGCAGTCGGTCTCGCTTTATGACCACGAAAGGTCTTTTTACCATCCGTTGGTCGCTCTACCGCCTTTCTTCTCGCTGATTGTTCTTCCTCAAAAGTTGTTTCATTGTCTGTATGTGATGGAGAAGCATTGGTAGGACTCGAAACCCTATTTAGAGGCCATACAGATTGCGATTCATCATCGAGAATCATGTGAATATGATTTGCTTCATCAATAGAATTTTCAGTCTCAAGACTAGTTGAGCGAGTTTCTTTTACTCTTTTACGATTTCGAGTACCACCAGGCTTAGCTCGATTTCTCCAAGCAGGAAATTTGACATTTTTTGTTATACCTGCTTTAAGCTCTGCTAATAATTTCGGATTTGTATTACTACTCCTTCGAATATACAAACGCGCCCTTTTACGGATATCCAACCACTCTTCATCCAGATCCATATTCTCCTCCAATTTGCTCAAGAGCATACCATACGATACATGACCTAATTTCTCCTTCAATGCAAACTCCCGAAGTGCAAAAGTTGTTGGAGGTAAATCATATCGTATTCCTCCCTCTTCCATTTGTGCTTTAAAATGTATTGTGCGAGCTTCCACTTCTTTTTCAACAGATTTCTGTTCTCTTAATCTATACTTTCGGACTACTTCTGAACTATGAGGTCTTCGCGTTGGTACTCTACCTTCTTGCTTTTTAGCCGTCATACCACGTCTATGTCTTTCATTACTTGCTCTATTACGTGACCTCCTTCTACTATCACGTACAACATTGATGATTGTGTTGCTTACATTAATCTTTTCAAGATAATCGTACAAGACAAAGTGAACTCTAGAATGAGAAGGATATCGACTCATTATTGGATTTGTCTTTTTTTCAATTTCATCAAAACTTGATTTACTTGTAAGACCAGTCTTCATCAATTCTTTTTCCAATTCGCTGACAACAAATACTCTTTTTTTAGGTACGTCTTTTTTGATAGAAGATTTAGATTTGGTAATAGAAGTAGTAGTAGTAGTAGTAGTAGTAGTGTCGTGTCGTGCTCTTCTCCTTTTACGTGGAGTAGGAATGTATTCCCCTTCTGAAGAAGACTCATGCTCCATCTGCTGATCAAAAGGTATGCTTTCGAGTGAGTAATTGTCAGACGATGACGAAGAAGAGGATGATGACACAATCTGACGCCCTCTCTTTCTGACCGGCAGAGCAGAGCAGAAAGAAGATATAACCAAGACTATCATGCAGAGTTGCATGAATCTTATCGACATTTGTCTGCATAAAGTGAGAATATGCATCATGCTAGTAAAGTTGAAAAAGATAATGTACGAAGATATTGGGAGATTATATACACAACATTGCTCTTCTTGTCCAATATCTTTTATATCAACTGCCTCAATGCAGCATAACAACAGGAAGGGACTTTCACCGGTATGCTTTACCTGTATAAATGTGGTGTATCACTCAATACAGAAACTTGACCTTTGCTTAATATTATACTCGGCATCACTACACTGCCAATTTTTTGGGGGGGCTACATTCGGGCATGTATCGGTCTTGCTGCGCCTTCTTCTACACAGAGCCTTGTCTGTCGTCTCAAAGAGTTAGATTTAGGTTAAGCTGGCTGTTGGTGTCTTTGGTAGCAAACAACTTCAATTCAAATGAAATTATTCATTAATTTCTCCCATTGCACTCACTACTCGCTAATGGTTCCATCACACCCTTTCCTTTATCTGCTGTAGCATCGAGTCTACTCGAGAGATTTCTTTCTGCATTCACAGGTTTCCGTCTAGGATCAATGGTGCTTATCGTCTCTCCTTCTTTATATCGTATACCTCTATTCCTCAAATACTTTCCTGCCGTAGTGTGCAAAGCTAACCAACCTTTATCAGGCTGCAATTGTTGATGTAATCGTGATGCCATATGGCCATACTGTTGGGAACCCATTTCTTGCCTCAATTTGAGCTCTTTCACTGCGTACTCATATGGTGACAAACCATAGTGAAGGCCTTCCTCTTTTAATCTTTTTTGAAAATAGGCTGTATATGCTCTCCTTGCCTCGAGATTCTTCATCTTTACTTCTTTTTGACGCTCTACTACATCTTTCGAGGCTTGATTCAAATTAATTGTTTTATATTTTGACTTTTTGGTCAGTCCTAATCTTTGCTTTAATTTATTTATCCTATTTCTTCTTCTCTGTCTTATATTTTGAAATTGATTGTATTCATCTTCTACTACATTTAAATCTTTTATAAATTTATTCAAAGTGATAGTAGCAATCGGATTCGTATCATACTTGTCCATAATCTTCTTGGTTGCAAAGTCAATTTCATTTGCCGTTGATTCACTTGTGAGTCCAGTAGCCAGCAGTTCAGCCATTAATACGCTCTTCTTCATCGGCTTATGTTGCCTGGTCTTTTTGAGAGAGACTACTTGGACTCCTAATCTGGCATTAGAATGATTATTCACAGTACTTTCCGGAGCGGAGGAGAAGCTATGGTCTATGCTGACAATACCATTAAGTGATGCTGTCTTTCTGCCTGAAAGTTGTGACGAAGACGTTGTTGTCGATTCAAAACTTGTTTGTGTCCCTCTACTGACTGGCAAAGAGGTACAAGAGTTGAGATGAATCGTAATAAAGACAAAAGAAAATAATAGTAAATTTGTTGTCATTGTAGTAAGGTGGCGTGTTTACAGATAATCAGAGAAAAGAAAACGGAGAGTTAAAAAAAAAAAAGGAAGAATAAAGAGAAGATGAGAGAAAGGAAACTTGTGTCGACCCTTTTTGGAGCCTACACTTGCCTACTCAAATTCCATTTCTCTTTGGTGGTGCCAATAAAGAGTACATAGGTATGTGTTTGGCCGCTACTTCACTGCCACGATATGTTTTCTTTCCTACAGTCGGTCTCTGCTCGGTCTCAAGAGTTGCTGCAGAACTACCACTACCCTGATACCCTTCCAAATTTCCCTTTAATTGTGGTATTGGTTTGGTAAAGGGCCATACTGGAGAGGACGAATCATCCAAAACAATATGAAAATCTTCTTGTCTATTACTAGTATTTTTGCTGGCGCCTTTTTTCATCTTGGTCTGGCTTTTGACAACTTGATTTATAGCATTTAGCCTATCCATCAACGCTCTCTCGATACGTCCAGTCTTTTCTCTTGGATCAACTGTACTCAACGTTACACCTTCTTTATACTGAATCTTGTTATTTGTAAGATACTTTTTGGCATTCTCAACCAAATTTAGCCACTCTTCATCCGCCCCCGATTGTCGATGAAGTCTCCATGCAAAATTACCATACATTCTAGCACTCATTTCATGCTTTAATCTTAATTCCTTTATAGCATATTCATAAGGTCTCATTCCATAATGAAGTCCTTCTGCTTCAACCATCTTTCGAAAATGTTCTAAACTTGCCTCTCTACCTTTTTCTATTTTTGCCTTTACTTTCTCTCGAAGACCCTTTTCACTTACATCTCCTTGTTGTAGTAAGACTTTTTTAGTTTCACCCCTTTTCTTGGTAAGACCTGACCTCTCCCTTTGTTTATTTATTCTATTCTTTCTTCTACGACGTATATCTTGAATTTCATCATACTCTTCTTCTTGAATATTGATTAATCTGAGGTAGTCATTTAATGTTTGAGTGGCCATAAAGTTAGAAGAGTACTGTTCCATAATGCCCCTAGTAGCTTCATCAATTTCTTTTGCTGTTGAATCACTTTGAAGGCCTGTCTCAGCTAGTTTGGCTATCAAGTCAGTAGGATCAAATTTCCTTGGGCGTCCTGATCTTGATTTGAATGGTGTAGACTTTACTTTTGAATTTGTAAATTTTGTTCTTGCTGACTTTGTATCTTGAGAAGTAGTAGGTGAGGTTGAAATGCTATTATCATCTTCATTTAAAATAAGTTGGCTACCTGATACGTGGGAGAGAGATTTTGAATCATTTACCTTTTCAATACTTCTACTAGTTGGTAAAGAAGTACAAAAGTTGAGCAAAGTAGTAGTAATCAGAAACCCCAAAATCGAATTTTTCATTTGATGAATAGGGAAGAATAGAAAGAAAAAATTTAAAGACGCATCTAGTAAGCCTTCATTTCAAGTTAAAGAGTTTCCTTTGCCTATTCACTTACGGAGGTATATATTGCTTTCACTTCTCAGATCCCTTTAATCTACCAACAGATTCAAACACACTAATACATACATGCATGTATAGAATTGAACACTTGAATTGATACAGGAAATACGTCAAATCAATTCCACTTTGATAATGACGATGATGATTATATTGCCGTGGGCCCGGGGCGCTTGCTTGTTGCCTCGAGATTTGTTATTTTTGGCTGCAGTCGGCTGTACTTCGGTCTCTTCATCCGTTTCAGCAGCAACATATGCAAGATATGAATTGGACTGAAAGGTACTGCTGCAGATGGGAGATATTTTTAAGTGCAAAGAGACAAAAAAGTCTCTCAAACGATTCAAAATAATTTCCCTTTCCCTGGTTCATCCTTGTATATTGACAATCACTAACCAGACATTTGTAAGACACCACGTATGAAAAGTGGATCAAGTCGTTTTAGGAAGTGCTAAACTTGAATATCTTGGCTCAACCACCTTTGGCTTTTCTTCACTGCCTCGATATCTTTTTCCGCCTATCGTCGGTCGTTTATCGACCTTTCCAATCTCGGTACTTTGTGAGGTTGATGTTGACGGTTTTAAAAGTGGCCAGAAAGGTCTTGAAGAATCATCCAAGACTAATTGAAAAACATCTTCGTCTTCCTTTTTCTTATCTTTTGAACGAGTCCTTGTCCCTACTCTTCGAGATACTCTTCCGCCATCCTTCTTCTTGGGTATATCCTTCTTGCTGCTTGCAGATCTCTGTTTAAACCATTCACTTTCTGGTCGTGGATCAATCGTACTTAATGTTTCCCCTTCTACATACTTGATCTTTTTATTGAGTAAATACTTTCTAGCTTTTTTGAGTGACTCGAACCAATCTTCATCTGGTTGCATTAATTCACGTAATCTACGTGCCTGATGACCATACTCCTTTGGTCCCATTTCATATTTTACTTTTAATTCTTTCACTGCGTATGCATAAGGATCCATACCAAATACAAGACCATCCTTTTCCATCTTTTCTCGAAAGAGTTCAAAATGTGCATCAATTTGCTTTGCTTTCTTTGCATTGAATCGCTCTTTGAACCTCCTATTGTATTCTATCTCTTCTTCTGTAGGAACTCTTCTGTTCGCCTTCTCTGCAAGACCTGCTCTATATCGCCTCATACTCAATTTCTTTTTTCTCTTTCGCATTATATCTTGATATATGTCAATTTCCCTCTGATCTACCTTTACCGAATTGAGGTACTTCTCAAAAGCAATTGTAGCATGAGGAAGGGAATAATACTTTTGCATAATGTCTTTGCTCAATTCATCGATTTGAACTGCCTTGGTACTTTGATCAATACCAGAAGCTTGAAGTTCAGCTAAAAAGACATTGTTGTCAAAGACAGCATTTCTTGAGGTCGATGCTTTGAATTGAAATGCATTCACCTTCAGTTGAGCTGGTTCTGAGGATTCGGAAACACTCTTACTGACTGGTAATGATCTACATATTGTGAGCATGGTAAATGCCAGTGTTATTGAATTTTTCATAAGGGCAAGAGGGTATAAGGGTAGTGGGGAAGAAGATCAAATTATGTGGTTGAATCTGTTTCGCAGAAAACAGATCAGATTACCTTGCTTTGATCTTTGGCGTTCTTTCACTGCCTCTCGATACGTTTTCTTGGTTATTGTCGGTCGTCCTTCGGTATCGATTTGCTGTACAGATGGAGAAGATATTATAAGCTCTACTCCTCTCTTTGGCGGCTTGTTGGAATTTGAAGTTGACTTTGAGTATGCGCAGATGGGTGCGGATAAGTCATCGAGAAAAATGTAGTAGTATTCACCTTTGTCTACATTTCACATAAAGAGGAAAAGAGACAAGAAACGCAGAAATCAAAGGAGAAGAGGATAGCAAAACACGTTGAAAGCGAGAAGGGCAGGGCATACCATCAGTGTCTTTTTGGCAGAGCTAAAGAGGCTGACTGTCTAGATTGTGCGTTGCTGGTGCTACCACGATACCTCTTCTGGCTAATGCTTGGTCGAGTATCGTTTCTTGTCGAATCTGCTCGCTGGGAAGTAGCGGGAGAAGAAAGACTCTCCATACTTTCTGAAGAATGTTCAGGCCGCATTGAGTTTTTTCCCGTCAAAGGCCAAAAAGGTTTGGTCGGGTCATCAATAACGACTCGAATTTGATCCGATTCATCCGATGCCGCTTCCCCTTCTACTACTCCCTTCTCCTTTTTTTCTGCATCCAATTCAACATTTTGCGGCCTGACATATACTTTTCGCTTTCGTCCTGTCTTTCTTTCTGCTTTGAAGGAAATGACCTTTTTATCACTATCTTGACCTTGTTTTAAGTCTTTCTTTGCTTTCAATCTTAATTGCCTATTTACAGACTTTCGTCCATTTTTTCGTAAATCAAGCCATCTTTTATCGATACCTAAAATATCAGTTAGTCGATTATCCATTGTTTTGTATTCAACAATTCCAATTTGATTTTTTAATTCAATTTCCTTTTCAGCATACTCGTATGGATCCATATCAAAATTTAGACCTGCATTTTTTACTTTTACAGCAAATGATTCCGCTTGTGATTGTCTCTCTGCTGCTCTTCTTTCATTTTGTCGAATTCTTTGTCTTTCATATCTTGCTCTTTTCACAGCACTCTTTTCTTTTGACCCTAACTTCTTTACAATACCTGATTCACCAGCTTTATATCGAACGGGAGGCTGATTTGCTCGATTTCTTAGCCTTCTATGATTGTCGCGAACTATGTTGATCTCTTCAACGCTAACTCCAATTTCAGCAAGATATCTGTATAGGTCTTCAGTGGCAGTCTTGTTGGGATGAAGAGGTTTCATTATATCTCGGGTTGCTACTTCTATTTCAGTTGCCTTTGCTTCACTTGTAAGTCCAGTTGCTATGAGTTCCTGTCGTAAAGCAGCTCGATCAAGAGATGTTTTTGGTGTTCTTGAATTTGCTCTTTTCTTTTGGATATCAGCTTTCGCTTTTCCTCTTCTTGACAAGTCGCTTTGATGACTGCGTAGATCTTCCTTCTCTGATAGCGATGTATCAGTAGCATATTGTGGTGGCGAGTCAGCCCAGGATGCTTCCAATGACTCCTCTTTGGTGGTAGATGAAGGAGATTCATATACCGAGAGTGGCACTTTACGTCCTCTAGTTTTGACTGGTTCAGAAGCGCAAAAGCCAAGTAAGATGAGTATAATCAAGAATGAGAAAGGAAGTATAGCCTTCTTCATTTTAGAGGTCGTCACAGATAGAAGAATGGTAAAGCGCGGGTGGCAATTGATGATAATACGTCTTTAAGTGATGCCTATGGAATGACCTTTAGTGAAAGCGCCAAACTTCAGGGATAACCAATCAATATATGTGACCTTTGATCAATTCGGCTCTTCTCGGTCCTATTCTATAGCCCTGCCTTTCCTGCATGATGTCGATATCAGAGCGAGTAAGCTCTTAAACCATCACAGCAATCTTCTTATCTTGAGAAGGGTACACCCTGGGAATCTTTACACGAAGAGTACTTCTTCTAATCAAATCTATCTTCTATAAGGCGTCAAGACAGCCTGACTGAATACAAGATGATCAAAATTTCAGCGTCGTCTAATTACGAATCACTCTACGCTACATTGTGTTTATTTGTCTTGGGAAGCGCTCATAAAATCATCAATACCTTCATGATTTCTGATTTGAGTCTGTGAATACATCCGTGTATGGCCAAATAGGTTTGGATGGATCGTCTAATACGATTTGAATTCCATTTGATTCATCAGTGGAGCCCCCCTCCATCTTCAATTTTGCTTTTCCTTTTCCCATCAATCTGTTCTTCCCCTTCTTCACTGCAGCTGCTTTCCTTTCCCTTCTAACTCTATCTAGTGGCTGCTCTCTTGGATCAATCGTACTAATAGTTTCACCTTCCACGTAATGTATTTTTTTATTTGTCAAATACTTTCTAGCTGCTCGCCGCTTCATAATCCAATTCTTGTTTACATTTAATAATTGTTGAATTCGTTTTGAATGAATACCATAGTACTGAGCTCCTACTGCTTGTTTCAATCGAAGTTCTCTAACAGCATATTCATATGGTGTCATTTCATAATGAAGTCCTTCTTCATCTAATTTCGCTTTGAAATCGGCTAAATGTGCATCCATTTCCTTTGCTCTTCTTTCACTTAAAATCTTGCTAGCCTTTTGACTCTTTTCAATTTCTTTTTGTGTCCTTGGCTTATTTACTCTATAATTTTTATTTGATAGTCCCAATTTGAATTTTTCTTGAATCATAGTGTTTCTTCTTCTACGACGAATGTCTTTCAAGATAAGTTGCTGATGAGGATCAATCTTGATTTGAGTTAGATAATCAAACAAAGTACTGGAAACATGAGAATGAGGTTGATATTGATCTATTATCGGTTTAGTCTTCAAATCAATTTCTTCAGCTTTTGCGTCACTTTCAAGGCCTGCTGTCATCAATTCATTGTGTAAGGCAAGTCGATCAAATGGCAACTTAGGACGCATATATTCTTGTACTGAAGACGATGCTACTGCTTTTGTCTTGAAAGAAGAAGTTTTTTTGGGCTTTAAATTTGTCTTCAGCTTCGGTGGAGGCTTTGCATGTCGAATGGATGATGAGTCGAATTCCTCAGACGAGCTTGGATGAAGCTCTTGAGTACCAGAGTAATCCTGTGAAGGACGATACTCAGAAGAGGAGGAAGAAGAAGTGGAAGATACTACCTGACGTGTTCTTCTCTTCGCTGGCATAGAAAAGCAAAAGGGAAAGGACGCAATCGCGACAAAAAGATAGGCAGATTTTGTTTTCTTCATCTTAGAGAACAAGTTGAAGATGAAAGAAGAGACTAAGCCAAGAATTGTTGAAGGGTAAGGGCAGACTATGAAGTATTATGCTCATTTGAAAGTTCCAAACTTGACCCGTTCTAAACTTGACCCATGAGGTGATACGCAATCTCCGAAGGGGTAGCGAAACGAATCCGACTTTCCAGAGTAAGATGTAAGAATCACATCATGATTCTATAATACAATCGTACTCGCCTCTTGGCGTCAAGAATTTCACTGCCTCAAATGATCCTATCGGAAGGTAGTCGGTTCCCTTTTCGGTAGAGTCATAGGTGCTTACGACTCTCGACAAGTGTTTGCGATGTGATAGTCTAGTCAACGACAAGAAGCTTTACTTTTCATTTGGCTATGGCTTAATGGACTCTACTCGTGGCCTTTTTTTTTAGCAGCAAACTGTGATTCAAGATGGCTCAAACTACCTATTTTGCGTTTCTTGCTTGTCATTTCTCCGTACATCAAATGACGATCATCGTGTGTTCCTTCGTCAAATATAACACTTCCATCTTCGCTGCTACTAAGAGTTGTGATTGGAGTAAAGTTTTTCCTTTCCTTTTGAAAGTGTAGACCATCTTGAGAGGAATAAGAAGCAGAGTGATTTGGCGATGAATCGTGTATGGTACCGAATCTGGCTTCTGCATTCTTGCTAGGCAATGTCTTGTCGTCACTTTTGCTGCCATTTTCATGAAGCAATCTCAGCGACCTCATCTTGACTGTCCTTGGCGGGGAAGCATTCCCAAAGCCAAGTCCAACTTCCTTTTCCTTCCGCAGAAGGTGTCGTTCGGACCTTCTCTTTGTTGACAGCCATAACTTGGGCAGGTTCATATCTGTCACTGGCTTTGATGACTCTATTGCTTCACCATCTATTCCGGATGCTCTTCGAGTACGTTGGCGCAATTTGTATGCTTTTTCTATTTCACCCTTGTAGATGCCTTTTGCATTGCCAACAACCTTCCATCGCTCAAGCTTGGCTCGCGAGGCTTCGATTTGTTCATTTGTTATCACACCATCATTTCTTCGCCTGTAATAATCAATATAAACAAGCGCCTTCTTGTACAATTTCTCCCAATCCTCACTGACGCCCGATGATCTTAATAATTTGCCTTGGTAGTAGCCATAAGTACGCTCACCTAATTTTACTCGGAGTGGAAGTTCATCCACTGCGTAATCGAAAGGATCCATGTCATAGTCTAAACCTGCACCTCGTACTTTACTCTCGAAAGCCTTCTCTTGCAGTTGAGCCCCTCTTGCCTTGATTTCTAGATCCCTCTGTTGATGTTTCATGCGATTTTGATATTGATTCTTTGTTGAACGCTCTAGATAACTTGCTCCCCTCGAACGGGTCTGATAGTATAATCCCAGATTCCGTCTTCTCTTGCCTGCTCTGCTTTTCAATCTTGTGTCAATACCTCTATAGATCAAAATTTGATCTTCATCTACACCAATATCTTTGAGATACTTATAAAAAGCTGCAGACGCCGCTGGGTTCGGCATATATTTGCTAGTTATATCTCTTGTCTTCAATGCAATGTCGTACGATGTAGCTTCTTTTGTCAGCTTAGTAGCTCTCATCTCTTCCAGAAAGCCCTTGCGATCAAATCGGACTCCAGGATATATTTTGCGTTTCGGACGAGACTGTTCGCCTCCACTGACTTGTAGATCTTTATGGACCATCGCCTCCTTTTTCAAGGTCGAGCTACCTCTAACATCGAATTCATCTTCTTCTGGTTCGGATGGTACATATTGCGATGAATCAGAGGGTTCAGGTACGGTGCTCTGTTGATCTTCATATTCATTCTTCCGAGGATTGGCGAATCCAATAGGCTTTCTACCAGGTGCAGACAGGCAGAGGGTACTACTGATAGCGATGATAAGGTAGAGAGTTTTGATCTTGAGCATGCTACTGACAGACTAAAGATATTTGAATAGCTGCCAGCTAAAGTTGTGGTGGAAAATGAAGTCAAAGGGAAAGGAAGAGGAACTAGTTGCTGCGCCCTCCTCTGATCATTTACATGACCTCGGTCTCGGTCTGTTGCTGCACAGCTTTGCACTGTTCACACTCAAAGGAGATCATTGCCAAGAATCAATGCAATTTGGGACCGAGATTTTGACCAATGCCCTTACCCTTCTTACTTGCCATCTACTATGAGTACCGAGTTTCGCTTATGCTATCCAAATGGCACTTTGATCGCTCATGTCACGACCACGATAGAAAAATACCTCATTTCTGAGTTAAAAGTGGCTCTATAACGTCTACCGTAGAACGCCACGACACCTTTTCGTAATTGCGTTGTGTTTGGGGGGACAGAATGTTTGACATGACCAGTATTGACCATTAATATGGTGGTGTTTGTCTATTCTTAGACCTGAAAGTGTAACAAGAGAAACTCGTTTAAGGGATTATTATTGCCACATGGCCTACTAGCTCTTAGGTAAAAAATATTAAAAAATAAACTTCACGGGTTTCCCCTTCCCTTTAAAATTTTGAAGTAAAGCCCGTCTGTTGTTTGCTCTAAAGTTTCTTTTATTGATCACCAACACGTCTTTCCCTCAATACTTTCACTTCAATGGCTGCAGTCGCTACTACTACTGCTACAGACTTGTCTGGACCGTCCAAAACAGCTGCTACACAAAGGATTAGACTGATCTCTACCAAGACTCTTGCCACACACAATCATATTGACTCGCTTTGGGTTTCTTACAAAGGAAAAGTTTACGATGTTACTGACTTTGCACCCGATCACCCCGGTGGCGATGATCTTGTCTTGAGATATGCTGGAAAGGATATGGGTGACATCATGGACGATGAGCAAGAACATGCCCACTCTGACAGCGCTTATGAACTGCTTGAAGAACATTGCATTGGCCGATTGCCACTTTCACAGGAGGAAGAGGGACTTGTTGCTCCTATTTCAGAAGGAGGCGCAGACTTTACTGGAAAAGACGAATCTGTCGTTATCACAGATGACTTTGTTCCACCGGACACTGATAGCAAAGGAGACTACAAAAAACACGCATTCTTGGATCTCTCGCAGCCTTTGATCATGCAGGTTTGGAATGCAAAGTTTGGAAAGGACTTCTATTTACAGCAGGTACATTCACCACGCCATCTCAAAGAACCTGCGCGCTTGTTTGGTCCATGGTATCTGGAGATGTTTACACGTACTTCATGGTACGTGGTTCCCATTGTTTGGCTACCCATCAGTATTGCACTCTTCTTCCGCAGCGCATATCAATTTTCGCAATGGGGTAAGGAAGATATTAGTACTGGTTTTAAACCTGCTGCTGTCGCGGCAAGCGCCTTTGTCAACATGACTGGTAGTAGCCGCACTCCTGATTCACCTTTGCAATCGTTCTTTTTTCAGTCTAATCCTGGATCAGCATTCAATGAGATCAGCGCTTCATCTGTAGCTTCGGTTATTCCCCTATTCGCACTCGGCATCTTCATCTGGACCATTCTCGAGTACGGCTTACATCGATTTTTATTCCACGTCGACAATTTCTTACCTGATCGACCTTTCTTCTTGATGCTTCATTTCTTGCTGCACGGTATCCATCATTATCTTCCAATGGATCGATTACGTCTCGTCATGCCGCCGCTGCTCTTTGCTGCTCTCTCATTTCCATTTACTCGACTGGCCTATGCTCTCTTTACACCTGCTATTGCTAATGGTATCATCAGTGGAGCCTTCTTTATGTACGTTGGCTACGACATGATGCATTATGCTCTACATCATACCAAGTTGCCAGCATACATCAAGGAGATGAAAAAGTATCACCTTGAGCACCACTACAAAAATTATGAGCAAGGATTTGGTGTTACTAGTCGATTCTGGGATTGGGTATTTGGTACAGAGCTTTAAGGTGTGACTGCTTGATGTATGTCCTATTGTATACCTCCTCTTGGCTCTGTCTTCTTCTTTCATTTTCCGATCTCATCTTTTGGCTTTACTCTGGCTACCACTCGCTCAATGTGACATCCATCTCAACACCATACTACGAAAGTAATCTTTGCTTAAAATTTATATTATCATGAATACATGTTAGAGCAAGCTACAATGTGTAAGAAATTAGACGTAGCAATAGTAGCAGCATTTGGCATGGTAATAAGTTTATAAGAATCGAATTCGATAGATGAAACGCCTGCAGTATCTAAGCTTTTAGAAGCTCTTCAATCTTAGGAGCAATGCTGTTTGGCTTTGCAGTAGGAGCATATCTCTCAACCACCTTTCCTTCCTTATCAACGAGGAATTTGGTAAAGTTCCACTTGATTCCTTGAGTGCCGAGCAGACCTGCCTTTTTACCTTTGAGAAATTTAAAGACTTCATTGGTGTTGGCTCCATTAACGTCACTCTTTGCCATTATGTCCTATATAAAATCAAGATAGATTTTATGATGAGAAAGAAGTACTTCGTATCAGAATTACTACCAGACTTACGAATGAGACACCATAGTTTTTTTGACAAAAGGCACCGATACCTTCGTCATTTTCTGGGTCTTGACTAGCAAATTGATTGCATGGGACTGATGAAGATGAACAAGGTGAGTACAATACTCTGGTCAGATACATTCTCGTAATCCTTTTTTTTCACTCACATCCGAGAATTACGAGTCCTTGATCCTTGTATTTTTTATTCAATCCCTCAAGCTCTTCAACTGTATAGTATATTTAATTGTTAAAAATCGTCATAAAAGGTAGAGGAGACACTTCATTAGCCTATTTGCCACTCACATTGAGGTGTAAAGCCGCACTTGCTAGCAGTAAAGAGGATAGAACAGACCACAAAAGACAAGAAGAGTGAAGGAAAGGTCGAGAAAAGAGCATGAGTCCAGGATCAATATCGATTGTTAAGAGAGAGAGAGAGAGAGAGAGAGGTCGAATGTATGTTAGCATTTCCTATCATCTAAGACAAAGACAATATTTCCCCTCTAGTACTCATGTATTAACAATCAAGACAACCTTTCCCTTTAAAGATTCAAAGTTGAGTGGCTCTCCTTTTGGCTTTTCAGCTTTTAGTGTATAGAAGTCAGCCATTGTGGTGGGTATTTTTATAGTGTAAATATGAATATGATGGTATCTGAGAAAGACGATACTCCAAGCCTAAGACAGGATTTGCTATTTAACCAACCGGAGAATTGGACTAGTTTTTGTTGCCTTGTAAATTCTTTTTTAGTTTACTTGAAGAGAGATTATCGGGTACCGAGCACACAATTCTATTTTCTTAGTGGGATGATTTTGTCAGATATACATGCAGTACACACACACAGCTGAAAAGAAAAGAAAAAAAAAAAAAACGAAAAGAAAATTTGTAAATAAACTAAAGTTTGCGTCAACAAATTTTCTATTATTCGGCATTTGCCTGCTAAATTGCCGGTATATACTTTAGATCGACTTTAGGATATGACAAGCAAAGGAACGTAAGACACTTCCGCGGAGATTTTAAATAAGTATCTCTTTCGGCCGAAGAGTGTTAGTTGGCTTTTATTTACACAACGTCGCTCTCAGACCACCATTTACTTGTCACTTGCCTTTGGGGTGTTGGTCTCTCGAAGTGGCGTGATGGACAAGGACTTTTACAGCTTTGCAAGGCTTTGCGATGTCCAATTACCATTGACGTTGAGGATGTAAGTGACGAGATTGCATCCCTAATTCCAGCCTCTACTGAGATCTTCTGGTTGCCATTCAGCGCTTCACTGCAAGGTCGTACTCTTCCACCTAGAGACATTTACATTACTGTGCGATTATTTGCCGATAACAAGCCACTGACACCCATATATCAAACATCGTACAAATCTTTCTCAAAGAAGGCGTCGTCCTCTTCATCATCGCCACTATCTTCACTCTCTCGTGATTTCAACGAGTTGATTGTCTTTCCTATAAGATTAGCCGATCTTCCCCTTACTTCTCAGCTCGCCTTCACTGTTTGGGATGCGACTGATATAACAGAGCTAGAGCAGAGGCTTCAATTGGAGGATGATAATAGTGGAAGAAAGGGCCTTGGTTTGAGCAAAGTAATAGGAGGTAGTACAATGAAGCTATTCGGTAAAAAGGGAACCCTCAAGAAAGCTTCACATCGTCTATACCTCTGGCCAGATCAAGCAGGAGATGGTAGTGCTGAAACTTCAACTCCCAGTAAAGTAGCCAACGATCCAAACAAGAAGCGTGACGAGATGGCACGTCTTGAAAAGGTTAGATTGCTGTCCCTCACAAATCATCCGCAAGCCTATCACTGACCTAAGCTTATCTCTCTAGCTCATCAAATTACACGAGAGGTCAGATCTGCCGCATTTACTTTGGCTTGACAAATTAGCATATCGACAAATTGAAAAGGTGCACGCAGAAGAGTCGTTACAGTCAAAAGATGTTTATCTCTATATCGATCTGCCTAGATTTGAGACTCCAATCGTATACTGCGAGCAAGAATCTACCAGTATTCCACCTTATGCCAGTCTTACCGCACAGACATCTCAGGGAGGACCTTCATATGCGGATCCTTCCACTGCATCGTCTGCCTCACGCGGTATAGATGCAAGCTTGTTTACTATATATGATGGTGATATGTTGATGGAAAGGGAAAATCCCGTCGAAGCAAAACATCGAAGGCTTGTACGAAGTCATCGAAGCGGGCCACTGGATCGCGAGATGAAACCTGATCCTAGCGTGCGAGACGAGCTCAATGACATACTCTCTTATCCACCAACAAGATCGCTGAGTCCTGCTGAGTCAGACTTGCTTTGGTCTTTCAGATTTTATCTTACCAAATTTCCTTCTGGACTTACCAAGTTTCTCAAGTCTGTTTCTTGGACTGATCAAGGAGAAGCAAAGCAAGCTACAGAAGTTCTCTTACCTATGTGGAGTGAAAAGGATATAGGTATGGATAGTGCTTTGGAACTATTGGGTCCTGCTTTCAAAGATGGACGCGTAAAAGCATACGCTGTCAAGACGCTGGAAAGAGCAGATGATGAAGAATTGCTCCTTTATCTCCTTCAGCTTGTTCAAGCCTTGAAATTTGATATTGCATCACCTGCTACGACAATCAGAAAGTCGCACAGTAGTCCCACAACATCAGTCACAGCAGTAGAGAATAGCCATTCACTCTCTAATTCGACAGGAGCTGCTGCTACTGCAGTTGTTCCATCAACTGATGAAGGTGGTTTGGCTGATTTTCTCATTCGTAGGGCAATCAAGAATGCAGTGCTAGGTAACAATCTATATTGGTATTTGGAAGTTGAATGTGAAGATCGAAAGTTTGGCAAGATGTTTCGTCGAATTCGAACAGTATACCTAGATCGACTTACAAAAAGTTCTCAAGGAGCCGAACTTCGAGAGACATTCCGGCGTCAAACTGAGCTGCTCAAGATGCTTTCTATTCGAGCAAAGGAATTGCGATTATCAAAAGATGCTCGTCCAAAGAAGATTGATAAGATGAGAGCAATGATCAATGACTCAAAGAATGGTTTAATTAATTTGGATCCAGCTCTCCCTCTACCTTTGGACGCTCGAGTCTATGTGACCGGTATCAAAGCAGATAAGAGTTCCATCTTTAAAAGTAATTTGTTTCCTTTACTACTCAACTTTGAAACGCAAAATGAAGAAGAAAGTTATTCTGTCATTTTCAAAAATGGTGACGATTTACGACAAGATCAATTAGTCATTCAACTCTTTACCTTGATGGATCGATTATTGAGAAATGAGAATCTTGACTTGTGTATTACTCCATACAAGGTTTTGGCAACTGGTACAATTGATGGTATGGTGCAATTTGTGGAGAGTACTAGCTTAGCTGGTATTTTAAGTCAATTTCAAAACAGTCTTCAAAATTATTTACGTAGTCATCATCCTGATCAAAGTGAGGAAGCAGTATTTGGTATCAAAGCTAGCGTTTTTGAAACGTATCTTCGAAGTTGTGCAGGTTATTGTGTTGTAACTTATTTGTTGGGAGTAGGTGATCGACATTTAGATAATTTACTTCTTGCACCCGATGGACACTTTTTTCATGTCGACTTTGGATACATTTTAAATCGAGATCCTAAACCATTTGCACCAGCCGTTAAATTATCAAAAGAAATGGTAGATGCTATGGGAGGAACAACATCACCGCATTATACTCGATTTAAGAAATTTTGCTTTACTGCATTCATTACACTTCGAAAGAGTAGCAATTTGATTCTCAATTTGATCAACCTTATGATTGATGCAAATGTTACAGATATTCGATTTGAACCAGACAAGGCAGTTTTGAAAGTACAAGAGAAATTCAAATTGGATCTAAGTGATGAAGAAGCCATTCAATTCTTTGCTGATATGCTTAATGAGCCATCCTATATCACTCTTATGTTTGATCGACTTCATGGTGCAGCGCAATTCTTCCGCAGCTAAGCAAGATCAATCTCTTGTACATTACTGACATTCTCCTTCTCTCAATCGCACACTCAATGTATCATCCACAGTCAAATGCTGATCACAATATTAGATGTTCGTTCTTTTTTTTTTTAGATTGATTCTTTAACAATCACAAAGACAACCAGCTCTTTGGTGCTAGCCTAAAGACACGAAGTAAGCCACTTTTTACATCATCCAATCGTAAACTGACTTCTTCTGGTGCTCTTGCCCTCTTTGCTTCCACTCCAGGTACTAGAATGCAACGTAGCTTTCTCTTTTTGGCTTCGGATTCAACAACGCAAGCATACGTTGGATCTTGAGCATTTCCAAAAGTAGCATGATAGGATGCTAAACCCTTCTTTCCCTTCAAGTCTACTCCATGCAAAGCAATAATGTCACCTGGCCTAATCTCATCTGCTCCTACATCAACTGGTGTAGTAGCTGCTTGAGCCAAAACTATTGATCCAAATGAAAATCCAACGGGTGGAAGTAAATCACTTGCGCTGGTTATAGATGAAACGAGAGTAATAATGAAACTTCTTGATGACCCGTCTCCCACCATCGATTTAGAAGAAAGGACTGATGTTGCTTGCTTGGCAACTTGAGTTCCATACTTTTGAGACCAAGATTGAAGCTGTTCAAATGTTGGTCTAGGAGGTGCAAAATTGTGTTGTTGACTAAATTGAGTCGCTGCTTCATTCGTGTCATCGTCCTCAAATCGTACAGTCACAACAGTCGAGCTGTAATCATCAAAAATGAGTTCAATTTTAATAAGATGAAGATTGCCAATATCTTGAGTAGAGATGACTGGGTTGGCATCTGGACGTAACAGAGTGGGAGGTAGCTTGACGGGTACTCCATGTCGCCACCATTGACTGGAAGGCATCAAGTCCAAATCTCTAGAAGAACGAGATGCATTTGCTTCAGACTTTGGTTGCTGCTGCTGTTGTTGTGTCGATGAGGTTGAAAGAGGAGCAGCAGGTGCTTCAATGGCAGTAGTAGAAGCTGGTGAACCAGGTTCATCTTCCACAATTGAAGGTTGTCTAATTGGGGCTCTAGGTGGAGCACGAGGGGGCGGACTTACTGGTAAAGGTGGTGGACTGACGGTAGAGCTTCGTAGACCATCTCTTTCATCTGCTCCTTCCATGTTGTTGTCTTGCTCTTCCGTACTGACATCACGCGAATGTGTAACACTAGGAACTGGAGGTTTCGATAGCAGTGATGCACGACGACCTAGTGAATTATCTCCCGACATGCTCATCTGTGACATTCTTCTCTCCAATGCTGAACTACCAATAGGTGGCGGGCTTTTTGTTGGAATTGGAGGTGGACTAACAGGGACAGGAGGTGGGCTAGTAGCAAGACGAGGTGGAGGAACAGATGGTGTTCGGACAGGAGCACTAGGTGCTACTATCTCCTCCCTCTCCGTCGGTGCGCTTATTTCGTCTTCAATTTGCTTTTCCGCTTCGTCAACGGCTGCCTCAGGCTTGAATTCCGGTTCCACGATAGGTGCAGATCTCTTGAATGGCATTGGTGCACCCATGATTGGTTGTGCTCCCATTTTAGCCATTCTTGCTGCAATTCTAGCTCTCCTTTGTCGATCCTCTTCTTCTTCTGTCAGTTCCTCAGGTTCATTCGTTGCTGCTGCTACTTCTGTGGGAGCATCTGCCTGAGTAATGTCCATTGAAGTAGCTGAAGGACCTCTTGGGTCCTGAGTCTCTTCTTCCTCGTCATCACTGACATCTGCAGGTATAGCCAGGCGAGGTTTAGGGGCTGCAAGAATGGTAGGTTGAGCGGTGCTGGTGTCTATGAATTCTGCTTCTTCTTTGCTGTCCTCTTTTTCTACTACTGTCTCTCTACCGGTATCTACAACCGATTCACGACGCCCAGCAGCTGGTATGGGTGGTGCTCGACTTGGTGCTGGTGAGGTAATTCTATTTGTCTCCTCACCGAGCATACTGGATTTTGGAATAGGTGGTCTAGTACTGGGTGGGCGAGCGCCAACACTACTATCCGGTCTGGGTGGAGGCGCTACACTGGGGGGACGAATTTGAGCTGTCGATGGTAAAATAACAGGTGCTATTACTCCATCTTCCTCTGGCTGCTCTACTACCCCTTCATCTCCGTCCATTCCTATATCACGATCGACTTCTCCTATGGTATCCGTCTTACCACCATCTTCGTCTTCACCAGTCATGCGAATAAATTCTTCCAACCTTCTTGCATTTTCGTCCAGTTGGCCTTCTGAAATGGGTGTACCTGGTTCAAAGTCAGAAGTCATATCAGAAGGTGCTAGCTCAGAGTGTGCAGCCTGAGCTGCTTCTTCATCAGTACTTGTTGTTCCTGGCTCTTCAGTTAAATACTTAGTCTCTTCCATCATTACTGCACCTGTTCCCATCCCAATTGCTCTAGCTCCTATCGTCTCTGCTGCTGTTGATTCATCGATGCTACTTTGAGTAGAAGGCTCTTGAAGGACTGGCTCGACAGCTTTCTCTTCTGCTGCTGTTTCTATCAATGGATTCGAGGAAGCTGAACTCTTCTTACGTCGTGGTGGCGCTGCTCTGCGAGGCACAGCAAGTGTTTTAATAGACTGAACTGGCTCTTGTTCTACCTTCTTTTCCTCTTCAGCAGGTAATTCAAGTTCCGACTTTCCGACTGGCGCCTCTGGCACATTAAGTTGGGGTGCAATTGTCGATTCGCTCACAGAAGATTTTTTGACTGGTGCAGAGAGAGCAGGAGCTCCAAACAAGGCAGGACCTCCCCCCATCCTCTTGCCTCCCAACGCTGCCATTCTCTTTGCGATAGCTGCTCTTCGCTCACTTTCCACTTCTTCCTCAGTCTTTTCTCTTTCAGTCTCTACCTCCTCGTCCTCATTGCTAGCTGACGGCTCTTCAAGGGCATCCTGTTTCCCTATTAGCTCTCCACCGCCTTCATTGTCATCGAGCTGTGTTGCTTCTTTAGAGCCACCTTCTGTATTCGCAGCATCTGAAATCTGAGTGTCTTCTCCAACCTTTTGACTTGGCACAGCTTGGGGAGCAACTTGATCAGACCCTACACCCATACCTGCTAATGCAACATTTCTTCGATCTTCTCCAATCTTTCCAGGTGCTGCTTTAGGAGGTGCTGAGGATTTGGTAGCAGGATTATCTGATGATGATTTTCGATCCTCTCCTCTTTGCAATGCAGCCATTCTTTCCTTGAGGCTCATTTTAATACTACTTTGAGCGTCGGCTGCGCTGAAACCAGCACTAGCTTGGTTCTGTGCATCTGATGTATTGGACTGTTCAGAGACTGCTGGGGCTGACGGAATATTTGAAGCTGGAGTGGCGCTCGCAGCACTTGAGGCAGTAGCAGCCTTTGCTTGTTGTGCTGGTGAGGCGCCTGGCAAGACAGGTTTAGGTGCTCCTGGCGCTGGTGCTGGTCTCTTCCATGCTCCTGGTTTCCCTCTTGGTACTGGTGGTGGTGCTTCTTGTGGTTTATTAAACGCTGCTATTCTGGCTGCTAGGCCGCTTGGCTTAGGTGCTAGTGGAGGTGATGATGGTTTTGGTTCTGTTGTAGGTGTAGTATTTGGTGCGTCTTCATTTTTCTCAGATATTGTGACTGGTGCCACTTCTTCTTGTGAGTTTGCCAGATGTATTGGTTCCAGGACTGGAGCTTTTTCTTTCGTTGAATGTGTCACAGATTCATCGTCCACCTGTGGCTCAGATTTCTCCTTATTTATTCTGCTGCTTTCTACAGCAGCTGACACCTCCATCTCCTTGGCGGCTGTGAATTCACTTGCATCAGCAGGAGCTACCGCTACCTCAGTACCTCCTTTGAGCTCTTTAGGTGTCGCTTGAACATGACTGGCAGGAAAAGTTCCAGTCTTTAACCCATCTAATGTTTCTCCTACTAGCCACTGATCAGGCTCTTCATCGTCTTCATCTTCTTCGTCATCTTCATCTTTCGGTGCCAAAGCGATGACACGAATTAAATCCCCCTTTGCAAAGCTGAGATCCTGCCAAACAAGTTCTTACAATGTTAGAAGAATTCAAGCCATGACATGCCTTCACTAATTAGTATCTTTCCTACTCACATTTTTGTGTGGGGATTTATATCGCTTGCTGGCAATGGCCTCGTAGGGAAACGAGTCAAGCGAAGCCATTCTAGTACAAGAGTCACAACAACAATCTTGGTACTAAATTGATGAACTGGTAAAGCGCTTTAGCTTTTGAAGGTAAATCGACGAAAGTGAGTAGCAGGTTCACAAGCAACTTCAAGAAGCACACTACATCGTAAGCTCTCAAGACAGATAGACCCCTGTACACGAAGTCCGAGCACAGACCACGCGATTTAACTCGTTGGCGTTCATGGCTATTATTTTTCACTTTTGACTTTATACAAAAGAACAAATGTATTCAAGTGGCGCAAATGATGGTATAATGATTGGTTCTTTTGCTTGTATTTTACATTGGTGAAAATGATACTCTACCTCATGCACTAAGCTGATCTCTCCATTTCTCATACTGAAGTAGCATTTCCTTGGAGATGCGCTTTCGAACATTTTGAGCTGCTGCTTCGATGTGATGTTGGTTTATGCACTTTGCATGTAGATTATCATCCATGGCTTTCAAACCAGCTTCTTGGCAGATTGATACTATCTCTGCACCAGAGCAACCATCAGTCTGTAGAAAGTTGAAGAAGTGTTAGCTATTATAATCAGGCCAAAGTATAATACTCACCATGAAAGCAATCTTATTCAAGTCAACATCTTCAGCGAGTGCCATCTTTTTAGAGCGAAGTTCAAGTATTTGTCTCCTGGCTTCCATGTCAGGAGGTCCAACGTAGAGGAGTCGGTCAAGTCTACCGGGTCTCAACAAAGCAGGATCAATGACTTCAGGTCGATTGGTAGCAGCTACGACAAGAACATTGGACAATTCTTCAACTCCATCCATCTCATTGAGTAGAGTGGCAATGATTTTGTCGCTGCTAGCACTCTCTGATCCTCTCGTCGTAGTCAATCCATCAATCTCATCAAAGAAGATGATGGAAGGTGATGCCGCTCTCGCTTTTCTAAAGACCTCTCGTAAAGCACGCTCTGATTCTCCTACGTACTTGTTGAGTAGCTCAGGTCCTTTTATAGCAATGAAGTTGAGACCACTCTCACTAGCCAGAGCTCTTGCAATCAACGTCTTGCTACAACCAGGCGGGCCATATAGTAGTACGCCCTTAGGTGCACTAATACCCAGTCTCTTCATCGTATCCCTGTGCTTCAAAGGCCACTCGACACACTCTCGAACCTTTTGCTGAATTGCAAGCCCACTTTGACCAGGTGCAATATCGTTCCAGGTCACCTTTGGCAGTTCCAGAGATATTTCCCGCATGGCAGATGGCCTTATTAAAGCTTGAGCTGCAATAAAGTCCGAATATAGAACCCCACCAGACTGATTAGATTCTGCACCATTTAGTGAAAGTTGATCCATCTGTTTGATTAATAATGTAGGTTCCACTTCACGAGAGACCGCTCTCATACCTGCCTCTCTCACTAGAGCAGACAAATCAGCACCAACGTATCCATGTGTTCGATTTGCAATTTCTCTGAGCTGATCATCTTGCAAGCTGTGTGGCACATCCCTCAGTAAGACTGTCAAGATTGAATGTCGAGCGTTGCTAGTAGGTATACCAATCTCAATTTCTCTATCCAGTCTGCCAGGCCTTCGCAATGCTGGATCGATGGCATTTGGTCGATTAGTGGCTGCAATGACGACTACCCTTGCCGACTCTTCGGTATTACCGATGCCATCCATCAAGGTGAGTAATGTAGCGACTACTCTTTTCTCTACTTCTCCAGCGTCATCACTTGCGCCATCCTTTCCATCTCTACGAGGCGCCAATGCATCTATCTCGTCGATGATTACTACACTGGGAGAATTTCGTCTAGCTCTGGCGAAAACTTTTCGAAGAGCTCTTTCAGTTCCACCATGCAGACTGCTTGACAATTCTGGCCCAGAAATAATTTCAATTGCTTCTGATTTGACACAAGACTTTGCTGCACTATAAGCTAAGGTCGTCTTACCCGTACCAGGAGGCCCAAATAGTAGCAAGCCTTTTGGTGGTTTTAAACCATATTTTTGGAAGATTTCTGGTTGACGCAATGGCATCTCCACCAATCGTTTCAACTCCTCGATTTGTCGATCCAATCCCCCTAATGTTGCATAGGCACTTTCTTCCTGTAACTTTGCATTCCGACTCGGAAGAGATACGTCGGCTTCTGTAACGTGAATCTTGGTAATCCTAATAATTGCAGCACTTGAGCTAACACTCTTTTTGACTGTATAATCAAGTGCGGATGAGAGGCGAAACTGCTCAAGATTGGAATCTTGTTCGATGGCAGATACTTTAAGCCTGTAACGCAAGCTCCGAAATGAAACGCTCATTTCCTGATTAGTGGTGACGTACTGCAATGCAACTGAAGATACAGGTGGGGAAGTCAATGGCAGAATACAAGCGAAAAATAATTGACAAAACTTACGAAGATGTTCCCGAATCCAGCAGCGTAATATCCGACTAGATTCAGCGTCATTAATGGTCGAGCCATCAGATCTATCCAAGACTGTGATTTCGACCTTTGTTGCCCTTGGGAATGGAAGATCAGAAGAGACCTTGATAGGATACAATTTGGCGATCGAGTAGCTTGAAGTCAAATCCTGTAGATCAACAGGTAATTGAATTTCTAAACAGGGAATATAAGAGATTAGATCTCAATCAACGCATTCGATCAATATTTACTCTATTCGATGCTCACCTCCAGCATCAACAGCGCTTCTGGGCCATATATTGGCAATCCGAACATAAGGCGGTCCATCTTTCTCCGATTGCAAAACGATGACAGCAGGTGATGCGGCCTGTATACCAAGTGTCTTCAATGTTGTTGGATGCACGCATACTCTTTCGATTTTCCATGATGATGAAGATACTTTTGATGAAGTGACTCTGAGGTCATCACCCAGCTTCATCAGTGCTCTAGCAATGGTCTAAACAAGATCAACTGATATATTTAAACTTTTGTGGTTGGATGCAAGAAAAAATAACTTAGGCCGTTCACGTGGATTTACGCGCTCGAGCCAGGCTGCCGATACCATTTCCTATTCATACTCAATCGAGCATCACAAAAGGATCAACTTGCTTGCCCCTGAATTCACAAAAGCTGCCATAATCAAAGAGCAAGCAATGATCATCACCGATGATAAGGCAAATGGGGGAGGTTCTAGTGGTATGGGAGGATATTCTATAGATGACCCCTGGACATCTTCCACGTCACCTTCCAGATCTGGAAATACTTCAACATCATCAAGACCGCTAACATGGGCACCTACAAATACACACCCTGATCGACCCAGTAGTTCATTTCAGTATCAGTCTTCAGACATAGGAGAAGATGCTAGTCCAGGTATTCGACTACCTGATATATATGAGAAGATCTGGGAAATGTGTAGAGCAGCAGAGCAAAGTAATGACGTGGATATCTCGCTAGGTCAACTTGGAAAGGTGGTCAAGTGTGCACAAACTTTGGGTGCAGCTGATGTAGAGCGTGTTAGTAGATTACAGAAGGAGAAGAAGATGGGTAGATACTGATATTTTGTTTGCTTTCCTTAAATGTAACAGATCATCAACCTCTCTTGTGCTACCTCTTCATCTCATTGCAATAAGCAGGAATTTGCATTAGCCCTTGTTCTCGTATGTCAAGTACAATTAAGACAAGGTATTGACGTACAGTCAGCGAATCAGATCCTACTCTCTGGTGAAGATATACCTGAACCGCTCTTGGACCTAGTAAAGCTCAAGGCATCAACTTTCAAATCGAAGACTGCAACGTCGAATACCGGTCAACAGCGTTATGCTACGATTTCCAACCACTCTTCTACAGATCCTTGGGATGTATCATCAAAAGGTTCCTCTTCTAATAGGTCTGGCCTGCCTACATCTTCTTCAACTCTAACAGCATCAACTTTACGTGGCTGGGGTCAAGAAGATAATGGTGCAACTTCCCATAGTGGAAGAAAATCACCGCTTCAAATGCCAGTCTACGTGAATCCGAATCCAACAGCTGTACTTCTGTTACCTGAACTTGGTGGTTATCTCTTCTTTCGTCATGTTCTCTACCTGATTAAGACTCCTCTCTCTCCAGGAGTAAAGCGGCGATATAGCGACTTTGTCAGCCTGCACGAGTACCTCATCACCCGTTATCCTTTCCGACTTATTCCTCCCCTTCCCCCCAAACGACTTGCATTGCCACATATGAATCGTACACAAGCAGTTGGATCAGGACATCAAGATGCCTTTTTAGAGCAAAGGAGATTGGCACTAGCTCGATATACGAGAAACGTAATTAGTCACCCTGTTTTGCGTCGAGATGCGGTAATAGTGTCTTTCTATAGCTCAGGTGGTATCAATGGTGATCAAAGTGATGAAAATGCAAGCTCTTGGAAGGGACCAGGTGGGACAGAGAATGTAGTGGAAGAAGGTTTAGACGAGAGCTGGAAGTTGAGCGAAGCAGAGGAGATCAATGTGCCAGTTGATATGGAAGATAAGTTGGCAACAACAAGAAAGATGGTCAGCCTTGTCGTAGATAGATGGAATAATGCTGTTGCTGTATTTGAAAGACAAGTTCGTCGAATGGAAGCTACATCTGCAGAAGCAACTCGACTTTCACTTTCATTATCTTCACTAATGGAAGTTGAATCACAAACATATCAAGGCTCGAATCTCAATGATGTCTTTGGACAAAGTACTAATTTACTCATCTCTAATAGTCAGGATTATTCTGACCTCTCCACTGCTCGCTTTCATACCTTGCAACACACCCTTGATGGACTCAAAAATTCGCGCGACATTTGGTTAGCTCTAAAAGACCTATTTAAACGACATGAAAAGTCTGGTGGTGATCCCATTCGAGAGTTATTGAATCGCATTGAAGCCAATAGAAAGAGGTGGAAATTGGCCATTGAAGAGAAGAAACTTAATTGGAAAGAAACTTGCACTCGTCTCAAAGAAGAGATCGAGCTAGATCAAAAGCTTATAGAAAGATATGAAAGGAGGAATAAGCGAGTTCGTGTGGCACTTTGGCATGAAGTCACTAGATTACAAGAGCTCAAGAATCTCATTGTAATCGATTGGAAATTGTATGCTCGTAGTGAAGCAGTCAATTTAGCAGCTACAAAGCAAGCTGCAGAGGAATTAGTCGTTGCACTCGATGGATTAACAGTATAATCACGATTCAATAGTGTAGAAGTAATGCAGCTTTGCAATCATGTCATTCGCATATTTAGATTGTTACTGTTACATTCTGACCAATCACTAGTGATTAGTACGGAGGAGGCTGCCATCTACCCGCTTGAGGTTGTTGGGGAGGCGGCTGTGAATACTGTTGTTGAGGCATGTAGCTTGAGTACGAAGGTTGCCTTTGCTGATTTGGTAGGGGTGGCGGCGGCGGCCCGCTTCCTTGTCGCAAGGCTGCAGATGGATATCCTCCACTATACTGCTGATACGATTGAGAGGGAATAGGCGGTGGCGGCGGCAATTGTGATGTCTGTGAATAAGATGAATTCCACTGAGGGGGAGGAGGCGGGAGTGAAGGGGTCGGTTGCACTGAAGGAGCTTGTTGATGACTGTAATAATTCGACGAAGGGATAGATGGTGGTGGAGGCGGCGATGCATAGTGAGAGCGAGGAGGGAGGGAGTTATACTGGTTCTGCATGGGTGGTTGCGGTGGAGCTGATGAATACTGATGTTGCTGAGGAGGAGGTGGAGAGGTATAGTGGGATGATGGTGGTAATGAAGCGCCTCTGGCAGACTGATTACTTCCACCACCAAAAGCACTGTCTAGATCACCATATGGTGAAAGTTGCTGCTGCTGCTGCTGCTGCTGCATTGCAGTGTGCATATACGATGTCAGAGGTGGTGCTTGAGGAGGAAGAGGGGCAGGAGAAATGGTCGAGTCTCGATAACCCATCGAGCTTTGGCGACTGGTACCATTCCCTACACTCATCCGAGAAAAGGAGCTATCCAAAGAATCGGCACCATTGTTATTACTTCCTCTATTCTGCCAATCTAATTCACTGAGTAGTCTCTCCCTTTCGATTCCTCGTTCCTCTACAAACGACTTAGCATTTCTCCTTAAAGCTGTTGAAATTTCTTGCAATTCAGTATAAAATGCCAAGGCCTTGCCTAAGCCAGCTCTTACTTGAGCGTTTGCATCTTTTGCTCTCCTCAATTGACCAACTAAGTGCTCTCTTGCTTTATTCTTTTTCTCCCATTCTTGGCCAATAGACCTACCCTTTCCTGATTCATTGATTTCCTTCCAATTCTGTGTAACTTCTGCAAGCAATTGTTCTTGATCGCTAACACTACGAGCGATCCGCTGAGTAATGGTGCGAAATTTGTCAAGCTCTTGTTGGAAAAGTTGTGTTTGCGAATCTGCTGATGCTCTTCTGTTGAGGATAAGTAAATGAGAGATATCATCAGATTGAACTCGACTTCGTAGCTCAACAAGACCATCTGTTCGTTCTTTCTTGATTCGCTGAAGCATAGATAGTTGAGACTCGATGGTAGACACGTTAGCTTTTAGTGCTTCATTTTGAGATTCCATCCCACCATCGTCTTCTAATAGGTCTACTAACTGATTTTCTCCAGTAAAACCTCCCGTATTCGTGATGGCTTCTGCGAAAGCTCTATCCAAACTCTCATTACCTCCCAAGAGAATTCTAATTAGAGGTTCCGATTCATTCCACAGTCGTCGAATTGCCAGGTCATTCTCAACAGCTTGATCTAACGCCTCTCTGTTTCGCTTTATATCGCTACGTAATGCTTTCGTTTCCATTCCACTAGGCGACTGATTCCATTTATCACCATGCCTTACTCGTAGCTTCTCACAGATGGCAGCTTCTTCATCTAATATCTTCTTTGCTTCATCCAGGTCGCCCCTTGCCCTCTCCCTGGCTGAATCAACTGATCGTAACCCATCATCAATTGCTTCAGAGCCCGATCCTAGACCATCCTGCCCTCTCGATCCTCCACCTTGAATCTCCTCTTCTGCCCAACCTCGAACTTCGGCACCAGGATCCGAAAGATCTTGTAATCCGTCACTCTTGAAACGTTTTAGACCTCGAGGAAGTGTCATATATTCTAGTGCTGCCTGCAATTGACCATCTGTCAAAGCGACACGCTCACTTTCCCCTCGCACTAACTTTGCTTTCTCCTCACTATACATACTGGCAGCTTCGTGAACTCCCAAAGGTACCAAAGAGGAAAAAAGATCATTAGAGGGTGCTCCTGAGCTATTGGCCCCAATAAGCTTTTGTACTTCAGGACTGCTGTATATCTCTTGTATCGAGATTGGTTTGGCAGTAGCCAATGGCTCAATTGCAGGTAATGTTGATTCTGTAGGTAAAATGTCGTGGTAGATGAGGTCGTTGTCCTTGATAGCTGTTGCTTTCCTTGCAGCTACGAGACCTATGTGAGCATCAATAATAGTCTTCAGCGAGCTAGGTGCATCAGAAGGCAAGGTCGAATCAGATGCATCCTTGGCAACAGTAGGAAGTGCATTAGCAAACGTCAGGCAAATTTTCTGTGCTTCCTTAGCCATTGTCTCCGCAAGTGTTAATCGAACAAGACAAGCTCCATGCGAACCTGTAGTGGAATCCACTAAGGCTCGATAATACTGCGCAACCGAAGCAAAGTATTTTGCTTTCGTCTGCAGGGATGAAGCATCAGATAGTGAAAACTGGCATTTTTTCAGCCGATTAAGCTCACCTGCACTAGTAGACCCCAAGATCGCTCAAAGATGCCACGAGTAACCCAATCTTTGACATCTTCTGCTAATGAAGTGTACATTACTGTAACTTGAGCGGCCAGTCGAGCAACCAGACTACCACCTTTCTTGTCTTCCAGTGTCCTTTCCCAGAAGACCTCGGTAGCTTGTGCTAATTGTACATCCACCAACCATCGAACCACATCTTTCGACATATCAGAGGAAGGAGCGTGAAGGAAATTATCATTGATATATGACAGCATTCCCGCCGCCTGTCGTAGTGAAGCATAAGCCAACTTTGTCCCAGATGCTGCGGCTGTAGTAGTGGACGCCGAAGCATCTGTACTCAGCGCGGAAGAACCTGCAGCAGGACTAGAACTTGATGGACCAGGCGAGGAAATACCGGACGTCAATCGATTTGTTCTGGCTCCAAGAGATGATAGGACGGCTGCGATGTTAAAGATAATACTAGCTTTCTCGTATGCTAAAGAATGTTGTGAGATGGGCTTTGATGTGAAAGCATCCTTCCTGCGATAAATTGAAATTCGGGTACAGAAAGTGTCAGATTGGTGTTCTTTCGACTACGCAGTCAAGATGCATGCATCCACTCACCAAGGGAATGGCACTCTCAACTCTGGGAATCGCAATTCTAGCATTTCTAGCATATGAAACCATTTATAAAGAAGATCTCTACCTGTAGCATCACTACCAGCACCTCTGACAGCATCTTGTCTGGCCCTATTTAGTGAATTGAGTTGATCTTTGAAAGATTTAGGATCTTGACCGTATGAATTTGAGATGAGAGATCCAACTGCAGCTGCCAAGTCAACCTCTTCTGTTTGCTTGCAAGGAATACGAAGAAGAGGTGACTGTGCCATCTTGTTATTTCAGCGTGAAATGATGAAATAGACCAGCAAGTTAATGCGTAATGTTTGCGAGTGGAGTTGAAGATGAACAAGGCTTCGGGCGCGTTGGCAGCAAGAGAGCATTTAAACATTCTTCCCCACGACGTCTCTCGTAGAAAAAGGTCCATCAGCGCTATAATTATTAGCTGATTTTAGAGCTCATTTACAAACATCAGTGTTCCCTTTCCAGTAATAATTGCCCTTAAAGCCAAGCCACATAATGGTACAAGTCCCGGAGTCAGGCCACCATGACGAGAAAGGAGAACAAGCGCTTACTAGTCAAAACTCGACTCCAATTCACTTACAAATTTTTGATGTTTCTCACAAAGGTGTTCAACACTTTCTTCGATGTATGGAACCAGATGCTCATAGGTATTTGGCAGGATGCGTCGAGATGGTACGAAAGTCACTCTACTCTGATCAATTGACAAGTAAGCAAAGGGCAGATTCGATTCGAGGAAACTCTCTTCAGATGCCAAAGGTAAGGAGCATAACATTGTATGTCCGTCCGATGGAAGGTATCGCTAGTACTGTCGGATCTATCATAGACGATCATCATAAGCAAGTAAGCATCTTTTACCTACATGAGCGCAAGTTTATACATCGCTGATTTGAGAGATGTACAGGTCCATTTAAGTGCAGACTACATTCTTGCTCAGTTCAACAAGGCTGATGTCGTCTCGAAAGTATCTATTAGGAGCTCTCAGGGAACAAAGCCAGCTACGCCAACACAAACAATTATATCGCCATCTCAGCAAAATTCATCAGCAGAAGATTTCACCAATAGCAGTCTTGAAGACTATATATGCGCAACAAGAGCAGCAAGACACGAAATACAAGGTGTCATTGTTCATGAATTTGTGCATACAATGCAGTGCACAGGAAAGGACACCTGCCCTGGTGGCTTGATTGAAGGCATTGCAGATTGGGTTCGCTTGCAAGCTGGTCTTGCAGCTCCACACTGGAAGGAGAAGCCACAAAGTTGGGCTGGAAAGAGGTTAGTGATGAATGTAGGCTGCGAGAAAGGCTTTTATTTGATAAAATTACATATTCTCCTTCTTCATCAGCTGGAACTCGGGGTATGAAACAACAGGTGAGAATCACTTTATTGATTACTAGTCTAAAAAGCCATTCTGACTAGTCTGAGATCTCTTCAGCCTTCTTCTTGCAATGGGCAAGCGAGCATATGAATGAACCTCTTTTAGTACCTTTACTGAATCAAGCACTCTACTCGCACAAGTGGGACAACGGTAAACTCTTCGAATCTCTCTTCGACAAAAGTATCGACAGTCTTTGGAAAACATACAAGAAAGAGAAGGGTGGTGACAATGAATCCTAATTAGTAATGTACCTGGATAGGATACTTTTGATATATTTATGAAAGAGTAAAGTCTCTAAAGGAGGGAAATGAGAAGTAGAGAAAGAAAGTCGTCTTCTTATGCTTGCGCCTTCTCCAACTTCTTGCTTTTGTAAAGACATTGGATGGCACTATTTTTACCAGCTTGCGAGGCAAGAGCATGTGCGAAGCCACCGGCTTCCCCAGACGTTATTTCGTGGCAGCCATTTCGATGGGCGACGGGTAATTTAAAAGTCTTTAATGTGTTCTTGGTAGCCTTGTGATCGGTTGCAAAATTGCAAGTATCGGAGCCCTTTTGAACGAGCTATATGAAAGGAACATGCATGAGACATTGGATGGCTTTCTTAATATTGAAATCTCAACTCACAACGGAATCTAATACACCGACATCACTCTCATCACTAGTAATCATGTAGGATTTGAAATCACCAACAACGCAAGTCGATTGATACTCTTGTCCCTTGGCTATTTTTGCTGGAAATGGTACATCCAAAAGACCATCGATGTGGCAATTTAAAACGACCAGATCTGTGGGAGGATACTCATCATAGCTGCTGCATTCTGGTGACTTGTAGAAAGTGATGCTCACATTCTTGTTCTTTTTAAAGGTCATTGTTCCTGCAAAGGTGCCAATGACTGGCAGAGCGGCAATAAAAAAACGAAGAACAAACATCTTTGCGCAGATCGAAGGTGACTTTAAAATGGAGGAAAGGGAGGAATTGGAAGCAAGGTAGAAATACGTACTTTTGTACTCTGTCGTCTTTACTAGCAAAAATGACTAGCTTTATCAACTCATGCAAGGTAATGAGAAGGCTGAAGTTTTGAAGTCAATAAGCTAGGAACATGACAAATCCAGAGAAGTCGCACGGAACAGGAACTTCGATAGCTAAATGTCCATAAAGGAATTTAACCCATTAAAACAGACATATTGACTTGACAACCTGCAACAAATGTGTGTTTGATCGTCATACTCTTGAGAGGCAAAGATAACAAAGGTCCGCTAGAGACTTTCCAACGGCGACCGCGATAGGGGGACCACTTTGGCATGATTTGTTATCATAAGCCACTGTAATTCGGACCGTTTACAGCGGAGCTACAGATAGTGTGCTTAAGGTAGCAGCAGCTTAATTACCTTGGCGCCAAGAAGACATCACTGCCACTACATCATCACTAAAGCCACCAAGTCATCAACAATCGTTTCCGATGTCGCGCGCAAACGGCAAGGTATAGCTAACGATGTAGGATAAAAGGGTCGCTGAAATAGGCTCTGACCAGACTCCAAGCTCATCGCACAACTCTCCACTACAATCACACAACTCCAAATTATCATGCAGTTCACCAACTTTGTCACTCTTGCTCTTTTGCCATTGTTCGTGGTGGCCCAAAAAGCTGCCATTGAATCAACCGATGATTTCAACCATGCTTCCGTTCGATTTTACACTAAAGAAAACTGCCAAGGTGAAGCCTCTGAAGTCGTTTGCGCTGACTTTTGCGCCAATCATGGACTTCCAACTAGCTGCAAGTCTGGACAATTTCTATCCTACTCTTTGGATTCTTTATCTGAGAATCAAGGCAAGGTGCATGCTATGGTGAGAGTAAATGTATAGTAAGTAATTCTTTGATGAAGATAAACTGAATCTCGTTCCTCCCCGTCGTAGTATGTAAATGCTGGCAAGGATCAGTGCACATACGAATCGGGAAGTCAAGCATTTGGTTTCGCATTTTCTGGCAAGAAAGGAGAGGAAGTCAACTACACTTCTGGTTGTCACAACCTTGTCACAAAGCTATCCAGTGGAATTCTGGGACCTTTCGGCGGACTTTCACCAGGTCCGGAATATAGCTTTGGTTGCGTCTACCCAGGCCCAACGGCTCATAGCAAGTGCTAATCGCAATGTGATGTAATCCCCACTTTTATTCTTGTCTCCTCAAAGGTTGGTTGGGAAAAGTGATGAAGAAATTTTGAAATGTTATTTCTCACTCTTTTCTTTTTGTGCCTTCTTGCCATTGATGAAAGGGGGGGGGAGGGGTGGCTGTGTTTTAAACTTTTTGGGATTTCATGACTTATCAGGGACACGAGTTGGAGCAATAAGTCAACGTCGTTGAAGAAGGGAGGAAGATTAGAAGCGGAGGCTGAAAGGTGGCCAAGTATAAATAAATAGGGAGGGAGGGCTAAGAGTAAGAAAAGGTCGTTCAGACTCCGTCACTCGCCAAAAGAGTAGAATTTTACGATCGAGAGTAGTGCTGCCACAGCAAAAATCAAAGAAATTAATGATAGGAACAGATTGTGTCGTTTCTTGTCCCACTTGGAAGTGGCTTTGTGGCAAGGTACAAAGAGTGCTGAAATTCTCAGATGTTCTAAATCATTCACCCATCATCCATTTTTTTTCTCCCTTTCTCTACTACTCTCATCTTCCTCTTCCCTCCTCCTCTCCCCTCACTTCTTTCTCTACAGCTAGCCATGCTGACAATCACTCTCCTTCTCTTGGCCGGCTTGCCTTTTGGCTTGCTGGCACCTACGCATCTTGACAATCATGTGATCGGCAAGCCATCAAGTGATATAATTCACCTTATCTTTTATGAAGGAAAAGATTGTGACGTTGATACCAGCAGAAAAACACAGGTTCTCTCTTGTCAAGCTCGTGATACTAATCTGTCAAAGCCCTCCGCTTTGAAGGATGATAAGGCCATCTGCTCCTGCGTCACTGGTAAATTTCAATCTTACTTTGTTCTTTCTCCTGTCAAGACAACAGGAAGTGTGGCTCCTATAGTGAGTATTAAGGAATAAGTAAAAGTCTTGGACTTTCGCTCAATTGTTCCCCCCTTTTCTTGTATTTTATCTAGGAATTTGCTCAAAGCACCGATACATGTGATGTAAAGTACCCTGCTTCAATTAAGGTGCACAGCTTTACTTCATATCAGCAACAAAATGAACTCACTTCAGGTTGTCATAATCTCGATGTTTCAACAGAAGAGGCAATGGCAGTCAACTCTTTTCGATGCGTTCAGAGCTCTTCCAAATTCTTGGAGAACAATCACGCTCCACCCGACAAATATCCTCATAAACCTGCTTTACAATCCGGAAGCTTGGATCAGCCACAAGGTAGGAGCCTTCCTTCTCCCCCTTTGTTTGGAGTATACTCTACACTTGATCGACGTACTGTCACTGGAAAGCTTACAGTCAAGACAGAGGACACCTTCAAAGAAGCTGCCGGAAAGAAAGAAGGTTGTTCAGGCAAAGACTGCAGTTTTGGTTTTGTCATCGATTCAGTGCATGATGGCAAAAGGGCTGAGCTTACTTCCAGAGAGGTCACTCCAGTCCCTGGACGTGGCTTCCGTAATCTAACTCCTACTTCACCTCCAGCCCTTCCAGTGCCCATTCACCAAAAGGATGGGCCAGGTCTAGTCCCGCCCCACATCAACAAGAGAGACCCTAGCAATGAGGGCAAGATGAAAGACTTTGTACCGACCAAGAGAGACGAAATAGACAAAAGCTGGAGTGTTGCTTTTCCCATCGATTTTCATGGTCCTAAACCTCCAAACCAACCAAAGCCTAAATCTCAACCAAAGAAGGGCGGCAATAAAGGACACGGTCATGGTAGACCTCATAAAGGTGTCAAATCGCGCAATTGGGAAAGTGATTCTCTCATTGTTGAGGAATCGAAAGCTTCAATTTTGGAAAAAAGGGGATACATGGATCAGTTTAAGAGCCATGCATATCCTCCTAGGCCTGGTGCTTCTCCGCCTCCCAGAGGAGTCCATCCCCTTCCTGACCATGCTTCCTTTAGAGAGCTTGATCTGCCTGTAATTGTCGGAAAGAAGAGAGAAGAGGGAGATGACAGACACAGATCTGACTTGAGTTTGGAAGCTCAACCGGGAATTAAGAAGGATCAAGACCCTAGCAAGGGTAAAGGCAAGGGTAAAGGCAAGGGCAAAAACAAGGATTTACTAGAAAGAATCGAACTAGTGTCTTCATAATCACCACTCATTGACATCTCCGCAAGCTTTTGATGTATTTGAATTCTGATCAAAGAGACATACATACTCCTTGTAGACTGATTGATAAAGTCAGTGAAAGACGAGTACTAATGCGAATATCATAGCCTTTATCCCCTATTTTATCGCTGATTACAAATTGGTATTTAACCAGTGACGATTACTTGACTTATACCCAATTGGTGCCAGCATAGCCTTCTGCCCTCCAACAACCTTTTTCCTTTCTACACGAGGGACATGAGTAAAGATTGAAAATTCCTTTTCCGGTTCATTAATTCTATCTTGCCTAGTGGGTGTTGCTTGTAAAATAGCAGAAGATGGCATCGATCCAGTCCATACTCCAATTCTACGTCTTCTCTTTGACCTCGACTGACTTGATCCTGTAAATTCATTCAACTCAGAGGCATCATTATCTTCATTGTGTGCATGTAGAACATCATTTGACTGATCGAGGTGGTCTTGAGACCCCTTTTCGCTCAAATGCTCCAACTTACCGAGTCTTCTTCTTCTTCTTCTTGTGTGATGTACTTTATTACTATTGTTGTCATTAATCAACTTTTCTTCCGAGTGAAATTGTCCATTATAATGATCAGAATCAATTGGCTCTGAAATTGTGAAATGAGTACTTTTGCCTTTGCCATATGAACTGATTGATTCTGCACTGCTCAACAAATTCAGAGCTTCAGATTGTTCGCCCACCCTTTCTTCACTACCTCCATCTTCCTGCATCTTCAAATCTGTTTCTTCCTCTCTCTCTTCCTTTGCTTTCTTCTTGTAGCCTTTATACCGTATCTTTCCATGAATGTTATGATATTCATCTATCCATTTTCGCTTAATCTTTGCAATCTTCATATGATAGTCCAAACGTTTAGCAAATTCACCATTTGTATATGAACCTATACCAACTTTTATATAATGTTGATTAAATTGTTTCGGAGTCATATTAAAATTAAATTTTTTCTTTTCTAAAAATTGTTGAAATTTATTAGCTTCCTCTTTATAAAATTCTTCTTTTGCTTCTCTTGTCATACCCATACCAAGTTGTAAAATTCTTTCCTTTCGTTTTTTATAATGACCTTTGCTAATATCTGAACTTCTCTTTTCACTTAATAATCTTATGGCTTTTGGATCTACATTTAGCCAATTAAGATATTGTTTTGTTTGTAGTGTAGTCCAACCTCCTGGACTATGATACTTTACTAAAATATCCTTTAAAGCAGCGTATAATTCATCACCATTCATGCCAGCATGAAGTTGAACCTTGTGTAAATCTTTCATAAATTCTACATGTCTTGACTTTTTCTGCTTCCAACCAGGCCAATCATCTTTATTCTTTTGAATTATTTTGGATTGATCTGAGATTGATAGAGGAGTACCCTTTCCACTAAGGCCGTGTTCATCAATGGTAGTATTGTCTTTGACTGGAGATCCCAAGCAAATCAAAGCACTTCCAAGATAGGTAAAGATCCAAAAAGGTACTTGCGATTTCATTTAGTCTAATACTTCGTCTCGATATAATTGGATTATTTTTCAGGAGGCAGGAGAGCCAAAGGAAAGAGAACTTAAATATATAGTTGAGAAGAAAAGCAAAGGGCGGACTAGTGACCTTGATTTGGATATCTGTACAAATTCATGAAAACTACTTTCAATCTCAGGGCTGTGCTACGGCTGCAATTACTCTTGTGCCCCCTCTCGCCGACTTGCTGACCTTGGCATTTTTCTTAGGTGATTACCTCTCTTCACAGCATTAACCCCATAAGGAGGAAAATAATAACGATCAATCTGTGACTGTATTGCCATCTGTATAAATACGACTGTAAAGCTTTTTTACTGAAACACACAACTTTATACATTAGATCTCATTGATAGACCTATGTCTTTTCGATGTTGATATAACCTTCATGTCTTGCCACTTTTTCTTATTGTATATGGGATGAGCCTGAGAGCCAGAGGAAGGTTTACTATCACTTTCACTATGCCAAGCTTCACTGACATTGGGAGACCAATCTGTATCGCTTTCCAAAGATATTCTTAGTCGTCTCTTCTTGCCTCTTTGGTCTTCTACTGTCCTTGAGCTAGTTCCAGTGTTTGTATGCTGTTTCAATTGTGCATGAGGTGGTACAGCTTCACTCTCGATTATTGTCGGTTGAAATTCAATTATTTTCTCATCGCTTGATTGACCTTTTTAAAAACAAGTCTCTTTCTACGACTTCTAATCATTTTTAAACGAGTCGATTCCTTTCCTGACAACTTCCTGGTGACATCTTGTTTCTTGTTTGGCAAAGTCGAAGTGCTGCTCCACTGTTCAGATTGTTGATCGCCTCCTTCCCTGCTGACATGGTGTTGCTGGTGAAGACTGAAAAGTGCTTCTGCTGCTCCTCTTTCTGAGTCAGATCCATCAATTGCAGGCGTAGTCTGTCCATCAGAAAAATTTGTATCAGTTTGTATTGTTTTGCCTCGATTAGTACTTTCTTTGCGATTAGTACTACTGACTTCAGTGTCATTACCATCACTTGACCATTCAGACTTGGAGGTAGAGCCTTTATCTGTCGAATCCATCTGAACCGATTTGTCCTCTTTCGCATGACCATTACCTCCAATAATCTCCAGCCTTTTCTTTTCCACTCTACCCATTCTTAATAACGTATTTGCATGTAGTGTCAAGTACTGTGTTTTCCATCTTGAATCAACCTTGTACTTTAACATGGTAGCCGTCAATCGCTTGCTAAACTCAATATTATTATAAGGTTTAATATCTGTCTTTTCATAATGATGATCAAATTGTTTCGGTGTCATTTTAAAATTAAAATTTTTCTTTTTAAGAAATTTCTCAAATTCTTCTGCTTCAACTTCATACCAATCTTGATAAGCTTCTTTACTTTGTTTAAAACCACGTTCAAGTGCCCTTTTCCTTCTTTTCAAATTTGAAATTTTAGCTAGATCAACCTTTCTTTTTTTAGCAAAATTTCCTATAATATTCTCTTGAAAACCAATTGATCGTAAATACCTCTTTGCTTCTAACATTAACCATCTATTCATAGGTTCATACTTTTGTAATAGTGGTCTGAAAGCGACGTTGAGTTCTTCTCCAGACATTTCATTATCGATGCGAATCTTGCTCATTTCATAAAGAGCTTCATCTTGTTCTGGAATACCTCTTATAAACCCTCTCCATCCTGTCCTTTTTCTGCAATTGACTGACACTGCTGAACAAATAATTAATGCTAATGCCATGAAAAGAGGGACAAGAATTCTAAAGAGTGATTGGCGTATCATCTGGTATACTTTTGTTAGGAGGAAGATGGTCAGTAAAGCTATTTCGAATTAATTACTTCAAGAGGACTGTGACTGAAGAAAAGGAAAATGTGGCTGCTCTTAAGGTAATGTTAGCATTCTCAGATATACACTGCCCTTGTTGCTCGGCGTCAAAAAGCAGTGATCATTGGTATGTCAATTCGGCGATGACTCGGCGTACCTTTTTCATTCAATATTTCTATCCAAATAATGTTTAATTGTTGTTAGTAATGTCCTGTGTATCACACATGCTGGCTTGCCTGAATTATTACGACCATTGGAGATAAAGATGAAAAGAGGGGAGACAAGGAAAAGAAGATAGATGACGGTTGTGTATGAGTGCACGATGGGAATGCTGTAGGTGCTTATTCTTCCAATTCCTTTGAATGGGATCATAAAGAACCAGTGTATGGTGAAACAAATAAGTGAAATGTTCTAATTATCAAGTTGTTGATGATGCCGCTCTGCGATCCTTGGCGCTCACAGAACCAGAAGGTGAAGTACGTGATTGTGGACCAGATGTAACTGGTGGTGCAACGAGAGGCGTCATGCTGCTTTGGAATCGATGCGGTGTTTCAGGTCGGCTCGACACTGCAGTGATGCCGAGGAATCCAGAATTTGAATTACTGGTAGGTGTAACATTACCTGGTGTAGGTGGAACACTTCGATTGTGCTTCATATGAGCTTGAATAAGATGACCCGCACTTAGAGCACCCATCAAACTCAATTCACCAGCCATGACAGCTGAAGCAATAATTCTTGCAAGTCGCTGAGCATTTGCTCCTGGAACATCTCTTGAAGAGCCTGCAACACCAAGCATTTCCAATAAAGCCCTTTGTGGTGAGAGAATTGTACCTCCTCCTACTGTACCCACTTCAATCGAAGGCATTGAAACCGTCACGAGAAGATCATCCTCTGCACCTCCTTTTGCCGATGGAACAGCTTCCATCAAAGTCATACACATACTACTTTCTACGACTTGAGCTGGATCTTGACCCGTTGCCAAGAAAATGGCAGCGACAATATTAGCAGCATGAGCATTAAAACCTCCAATACTACCAGCCATTGCACTTCCAACTAAATTCTTCTTGATATTTAAGTTGACTAAGCTCTTGACTGTTGTCTTGAGAACACTCTTGACTACGCCAGCAGGAATGATTGCCTCACAGCATACACTCTTGCCTCTTCCTTCAATCCAATTGATGGCACTTGGCTTCTTGTCAATGCAGTAATTACCACTTAAACTTAGGATTGTCATGTCAAACCTCTCTGACATTAGATCCAGTGCCTTTTCAACACCCTTTGAGACCATGTTCATTCCCATTGCATCACCTGTAGAGGTAGCAAATCGAATGTAGAGAGTTCGACCTGCCATGACACACCTCAGTGACGATAGACGAGCAAATCTTGACGTTGAATCAAAGGCTTCCTTGATGGTAGCAGCACCATCTGGTGAGTCAATCCATCGTTTGGCTTTGGCAGCTTGACTGATGCAACTAAATTCAATTGCAGGACCTCTAGTCATTGCGTCTTGTGTCAATACTGAGGTAACTCCTCCAGCTGCATTGATAGCTTTACATCCTCGAGACGTAGAAGCAACTAGAGTTCCCTCAGTCGTCGCCATAGGAATGGGTACCAATTGCCCATCAATATTAAGTGGTCCAGCGATACCCAAAGGTAATGGCATAAATCCAACTACATTTTCACAGCAGGCACCCATTACTTGCGCATAATTGTAGCCGGCTAGAGGCAAAAGTGAATCTTCTAGTGTCTTTGTAGTTGATGATCGTGAAATGACCGCTCTTCGAATTCGAACAGCTTTTTCATGATCTTGTAAGATTTTTTCCAAGGCATAGGCTGCCAATTTACCCTTTTGAACAAGAATGATAAGTTCTTCATCAGAAAGCAAGATGACTCCATTACCATCTGCGTACAGGTCGACAATTTCATCGTATGCTCTTGGAATATTCTTATCCGTTGTAACCTCATCAGCGGAAATACTTCCAAGTTGAGGTGTAGTCTCTGCATCATCTTTTGACTCATCCTCCTTCTTCTTTTCCTTCACCAATTTAGCCTCCAACTCGTGAACAGCATTATCTTGCGGCTTTCGTGCCAAAGGTAAAGCAGATTTTGCTAGATGCTTGTGATATTCAGTTAGTCTTTCGTTTGATCGATCACGGTCTACCCTCCGAGGCTTTTCCAGTGATACTGATCTTTGCTGTGATGCACTTCTGCCTTCTTCTCTGTTCAAGTGAGCACCAATCATACGAGCAGCAGCAAAAGCAGCGGCACCAGCGGCATTGCCTTCTGCCACTGCTGCGTTACCAGTCGCAATACCCTTCAAGAGATAGGCATTTAAGAAAATGCTAATACCTAAAGCAATTGAAATCCATTTGCTGATTACTGGATCTCCAACAATTATTGTCCATCCACTCATGAAAGAGTCTAAAACCGCAAGAGAGGATGAACCTCGAGAAGCACTACCTCCACCATTGCTTACTACGTGAGAAGCAAATGAGGATGACAAAGTTGAAGACTCCACAAGACCACCCGAAGCGTTCAAAGCAGCATCTCCTAATGCAGACTTGGAAGAAGAAACGGCAAGAGAATTGTCTACCAGAACAAATACAATTGGATCTTGTACCTTTGCAAACAAATCTATATCTGCTGGTTGCGTAGAAGCCAATTTGCTCAGTAATGGTGCTAGAAGAGAAGAGCTTGGCTTCATCCTGAAAATGCTACTAGACTCTACTACTGAACGGTATAGAGTCGGCTCTCCAGTAGAATGATGACGATAAATTGCTGATTGTGTAGTCAAAGTCGAGACTAAATTAAGCGAGTGTAGTGTCAGGAAGGCGGTGACAACGAGTAACTTCAATTTAGCCACTGGGTTTTCCCTAGCATCAGGTCGAGTTGGTTCAAATGGCACCTTTCCGAGTATAAGCTTGACCACCTTTCTCCATAGCGGTCGAGGGCGAGTCTGCAAAGTCTTCTTTGCTCTACCTTCTGGGCTAGAATCGCGACCGGAAGGAAGATTCGGCGATGCCAAATTTGATAAATCGACATCTGAATCAACATTAGGTGGAGTGCTAGGTGTTAGACGTTTCATTCCTCGCATTACTTTGATTCGATGAACCTCTACCATGATTGTTAAAGCAGCAACCATGAATGCAAACAAGAAAGTGCAATCAAAGATCAAGATTAAAGCAGCCAATTGACAAAATTCTCGAAGTCCGCTAAGACCAGAAGTAGCTCCTACTGCCATAACAGCAATTTCAATGGCATAATCTCGCATAATTTGGAAGCCTACCAAATCGACTGCTGACATGACTACTTCTCTTGCTGGTACCGGTGGAGGGGCAGCCCATCTCAAACTTGAGTCCGTCTTTAATCGAGCGGTTAGTGCTTGAACAAAAGATTCTTCCTGTGATGCATTGATGCTCTCTTCCACTGAACGATCTCCATCATCTGGTAAAGCTGGCTGCTGCTGTCTTTGTCGTGCTGCCTCTTGCTGTGAGTCATTGAGAGCAGACAACAGAAGACTAGGGTGCGCCTTATTGGGTGTACTAGCTTGAGGAGCAATAGCAGAGTGGGTGAAGACTGCCTTTGTCAAAAGGAAGGGTTTCTCAAATCCAACAGTAATAACCAAGAAAGGAAGAGCTTCCGATAGACAGATTGGGTCGACTGTGACACCAAGAAGATACGCCATCGTCAGGGCGCACATGAAAGCACAAATAGACGAAGTGAGTACAGCAGCACCCAACCAAAAGTTGCTTCCAAACTTTCGCATCGAGAGAAATAGATTGACAAAAGTACCATGCATCAAGATGTAAGCCATGAGCATGACAAAGATATCTGCCGAGTCAGCTCGCTGTATGGGTAGAAATTGTGTTAAAAGCAAGATATAGATGAGTTTCGCAACGACGTACCTGAACAAGAGCCCAAAATCGCATAACGAGCGCTCTCATGGCGTATGCCATCCATCGTACACTTCGCAACTCCTCCAAGCGACTGGCAGGGAAGCTATTGTGCATATCTTCGTCGGATACAATGGTAATTAAATGCAGACCCAAACGATTAGCTTCCTGCTTTTCTAAAATTGTTCTTTTGATGCTTTCATTGACTGTACGCTGTAGCATATTGCCGTCGCTACTCTGCTCCAATAGGCTCTTTCTCTTGGAGGGGTACAATTCAAAGTTGTTACTGATTCTACCAAATGCAAAGCCATTCAATTCGAACTGATCATCTTGAACTGCATAGCTATCAAGAGCAACTTGATCGGCATTCAGTGAGTTGAATAATTGTGATTGAATGCTATTGGCGAGATCTGAAAGTAAAGGCGAAGTTTGCTTCTCCGAATCAGCTAGTAGTATTGGTTCAACAATGAACCGTTTATAATTTGCCGTTTCCGAACTTTCTGCTACTTCACCAGTGACTTCACTAAGAGCTACCCACTGATTTGAATTTGCCTTGCGAACAAAAACGAGATCCTGAGAAGATGAAGTACTACTGATAGTATCGCGTTCCCAAAAGCTTGTGCTATTACTCGCTGATACTACTCGTGAGTCTACGCCTTGTACCGAAGCCTCTGCCAATCCTCTTGCCTCTAAATTTAGTGGCTCAAAGAAGTGAGAATGAGCAATTGCGTGAAGGAGTTGAAAGTAGGCGAGTGTGACAATAACAAAGATTGACACGATAATTTCAATGGGATTTTGGGTTGCTCGAGCGGCCAAGTGACGTAGCATGATGCGAGGTAGTGAGATGATTGAAGGCATTATTGCAAGAATAACGTATGGCCGTGCGTCCGATGAACAAAAAGAGAAAAGAAAGACGCACGTCCAGGTCAAGAGATGGTGGCGAGATTATTAAAGAAAGGAAGGCGAACGTACAATGGCGAAAGAGATGGAAAAGAATGGAAAGTGATTCGATGCTTGGTGAGTGGTGTGATATCTACAAATTAATCATAACATGTGTCCTGGAGAGAAAAAATGAGGTGACCAGACGACGTGGCTGTGTGTAACGAAACAGAAGACGAGCGCGACAAATTTGAATTCAAAGACGGATTTTTTGAATTGATAATACGAAAGGAGATGACAAGGAGATGGGTCTTGTGCGCTTGATTGACCCTTAGCTGTAGTAGCAGTGGTGGTGGTGGTGGTGTAGTATTCGAGTTAGGTACAATCTTAAGAAGCGCGGACAGGCAATCTATCTCGAGTGAGTGCGAGGAATTTCTTCGGCGGGGGGAGAACTTCGAATACAGGGAGAAACCAATCAACCAACCAACCCAAAAAAAAAAAAAAAGGTAAAACTTACAATGGAAAAAGTAATTTGGAATTCAATATTAAAGATAAATATAGATGGAAGATCACTGTAATCGAACCGTTTCTGGAAAATAAAGACGCTAAAATCGGATCTGCTCACGTGTCGTGCGAAGATTGTGCCTTTCTTTCTACCGGAAAGTAATTAATACTACTAGTCTGCATAGCTAGCATTTTAAACATTAGAATGCAATAAAGTATTTCTAAGTCCATATATGATAGCAAAAGTGACCATTAAGCTCAAGAGGCGCACCTCCTGGCCTAGACGTGAGACCTTGGCCAGGTTCTTGATTATAAAGTGGGGATGTTGGGGAAAAAGGAATATTATTTTCTTTATTGATAGGCCGACTGGGAGAAACTCGGCTGATGATTAAAACTCCCCAACGACGCGACATGAGAGATTTTGTAACCCGAAATCCGACAACTTTCTTGTACAGGGAGAGAGAGAGAATAGAACAGAGACTTGAGCGAATAAAACTTTACTATTTAGGAATCTACAAAGAAAGGTACGATACATTTAAATGCAAGCCCAGAAGAATACAGAAGAAAAGAAAGTAAAGATATAATATCGACGACGACATGCGACAAGTATAGTAGCAGCAGCAATAAAAAGCATCGATAGCGACAGTATAAGAATCAGTGTGATGATACGCAGTGTTTATAATAATCTACAAGGTTGTACTGTAGTAGCAATATTAATTTGCATTTTGTTCATGTTGATGATGTTGGAGCTAATTTAGGTTGCATAACAATTCTACCACGACCTGGTCCAACCTTCATCTTTGCATTCGATGTTGGTTTAGCCACCTTTTCAGTCCTTTTTCTACTCCAACTAACTTGCATTGTTGGAAGTGGATTACCATGTTCATCTCTAGGTACATTACTACGACTAGCACCTACACCCATGATGAAACGAGCAACGCCCTTCTTACGTGGATTAATTGAAGTTGAAGAACCATTACTTTGATGACCACCATCACCACCAATATAGCCTTGAAATGAATCTCCTTGATCAGGTCGAAAGTAAGGAGTAGCATTATAGTTGAATGCACTAGCAGCAGGTGAACGAGTTCTACTATAGGAACCTCCTCCTCCTCCTCCTCCTTCTCGAGTAGAAATCGTACTAAGTGATGGTGTTCTCTGTATACTAGTCATGGCATGACTATATTGTGTTACAAAGGTAGGAAGAGATGGTGCATTTTGAGAAGATTGATTAGAATGATTTCGAGAACCATAATCACTATGAGAAGGTGCAATTGATGAACTTTGAAACATTTTCTCCAACGCTTCAATCTTTTTCGCTAATTCTTCCATCTTTTGTGATTCATCTCCTCTTATAAATGTTGAAGTAGATTCTTCATTTGAAATGCTACTCATTGTAGGAGGATCACTAGTTACTCTTTGACGTCGATAAGGCATTCTTCTATAATTATCCATTTCACTGTGTCGTGATTGCATATCCGGTGCTACGTAGAATGCTTGTCTACGATAATTTGGTTGTTGATTACTAGAGAAACTTTTCTCCATAATATGATAACCTGGTGGTGTTTGATGATTATGATAATGATCAACGTAATTGGAGTCACCAGTGTAATGATCTCGACGACTCGACTTTGAAATCTTTCTACCACTGACTGTAGAATTATCACGGCTGGCATCTGGAGTAGGCATTCCAAATGGATATCCTGCTGCAACAATATTTGATCTAGGGGAAAGTTGCGAGGTAGAAGTGAAAGATTTCTGAGGTATTGATGATTGTGTACTTCTACCATTGTTTGATCTTTCAGCTACAATCATTTGCAACTTTAATGCCATTTGTAATTGTTCAACTTGTCTTCGTAAAGCAGCAACTTCAAAAGTTTCTTCTGGAGAAATTGCTTGCTTGGTTTGCTTTGCTTCTCTTCCTACTTTAGATTGTACAAATCGACTATTAATTGCCTCTCTTTCTCTTTGTGGCATCATTTCTGAAGGGGAGCGGAACATATGTTGTTCACTGGTATCAACACAACTGGCATCATCAGCCCAAGCTGGTTCAAAATTGTCAATTTGACTTCCCATGTCACTGATTTCACGAGCTGGTGTAATAGATTGAAATTGTCTAAATTGTCGACTTTGTGGCATCTCATAGACTTCTTCACCTTCTTCTCCTCTTTCTTCCTCTTCATAATCATCGCCATCTACAAATTCGTCTTCCTCCTCCTCCTCCTCATCATCATCGACAGGGTAAAAGGAAGATTCATCTCCAGCTTCTCCTTCTTCATCTGCCATGACGACATCATCAGCAGATGAAATGAATTCTTGCTTTACATTATGCTTATGTCGATTCATTGCTCGTGAACGTACAACAGGTTGTTGATCTGCACTACTTTGAGATGACATAGACTGCATCATTTGGGATGAGCTGGCCTTTTTGTGTGGATATGCTTCCATGGTTTTGATTCTCTCAGCTGATCTACCACTTGATTTGGGAGGTCGAATAAAAGTAGCAGTATTGTTCACATATGGTAAATTTGATGACATTTTCTTTTTCCCTGGGCTAAAGTCACTGCTTAAGAGCATAGGACCATTTCCTGGAGCAAATAAGGATTCAAAGACAGATGAAGTGAATCCATTTCCACTTCCTCCTGACTTTACATTATCTGCGTCCTGAAAATGTTCAATGGAATGTTGAGCATGCCTTTCATATTCGTCATTAAAACTTGACCCATACTTGCTGAAGTTTGGGCTTACACTTTCCTCTCCTTGATCGCTGATGGCATATCCTATCTGATGATGGATAGGATTAGCATCTATACGAAGAGAAGATTGCAAATGACTTTGTGGTTGCTGTTGTTGCTCTTCTCCAAATGATGAAGGTCGATTGTACATTAGGTTTGCCAATTCTGTATCTACTAGTTGTTTAAAAGAAGGTTTTTCTTCTCGACGTGGTCGTTGTCGAGATCTTTCTAAATTGGTAATTGATCCAGTGTTTTCGTATTCCTTTTGCTGCTCCTCCTGTATATGCGAGGATTGCTTAGCAAGTGTATTAGTGATTGGTGATGGACTGCGCGAATGTCCTCGCTTTGGTTGTAATTTTGGTTTTCCTGGAATTACAGTCTGAGTCCTGCTTTTCACTTCAACAGAAAGTGAAGCTGGCACAGGTGGTAAAGGTGAAGTTGGGGGAGGTGTTAGTGGAGATGTGTGTGATGCTCTTGGTGATTGAAAATGTCCAATGGATGATCCTCTTGGTGTGATACTATTACGCTTATGATTTACTTCTGATGCTGGTGGGGATGAAGCAGGAGTAAATGTATCAAAAGATACTGAATTGACGTCTGTAATGTACTTTTCACAAATGGCAGATGATCTGGCACTATCAATACCGTCGTCTTCACTGCTAGTCGATTTGGTAGATACCCCACCACCGATGCTTGTCTCTCTTCCACTGATCTCGCTGTTAGATGAGAGTGACGACAGTCTATTTGGTACAGGAGATGAAGCCTTGGTAATCATATATGCATGCAATGCACACGCTTAAATCGGTGAATGAGTGGTAAGGGTAATAATTTCAGACGAATGGAGATATTGATAGGTTTTTTTTTATTGCTGCAGGGAGCGCGCGTTTCCTTTGATGGCTCTCACCTATCGTGCTGGATCCCAAAGCTTGTTAATTTTAACTCTATTGCTCTTTTTCGTGTTATATTTGTGGCTGTTTCCAATTGTGTGTCGCAAGAGAGGACGTGCGTGGTACTGTTTATTTACTGATGATAGAGGTGCAGTAGTGATTTGAAGGACCGTTACGAGGTAATTAGGTTCAGATCAGAGAGCGTAAGAGAGAGAGAGAGAGAGAGAAGAAAAAAACAAAGAGGGAAGTTGATGGTAGGAAGAAAGAAAAGGAGAGGTTTGCTGAAAGAAAGAAATTTGAAATCGATAGAGGGAATATGAAAAAAAAAGGAAGCAATGGTCAGTTTTAAAAGTCGGCACTCGTTACCGGAACGTTTTGTTTCTCTTTCAAGCATGATGCAAACAATAAACTTAATCACATAATAAACTCTAGGTTTATTATTCCTATTGATTCAACAGTCTGTGTGTGTCTCTTTCTTATTCTTTTATTTCTCGATTGCTGTCAACCGCATCTTCTCACTACCCTTTCTTATCGCGGCCTATTTCCTTCTCTCTCTCTTACCCGATTGCTACAAAGTAGAGAGTTTCCACACTCCGACGAAGCGGAGGGGGGAAAGGGACCACACAGATACACCAGTAATAAAATAACGCGCACGCAGTAAACAACTTTTCAATTTTTTTTTTTCTTTTGTAAAGAAAACTAAGATTTTGTATTAATAGATAAGGTATATATTTCCCAAAGATTAGTGCGCGGAGAGGACGCAGAGAGAGAGAGAGGATTTGATTGCTCGACCAACCAGGTACCAGGAAAGAAAACCGATCCGAGACTGACATTTTGCCAGCAATTGCCTTCGTGAGAATCCCTTCCAAATTCGTACTACAAATTTAATTAGATTGTCTCATCATCAAAGGGTTGCTCTCAATTTATGTCCCTTTGCGGCTAATTGATAGTGTTACCACTGATGTCTTTTTCTTTTTCACTAGAAAGAAAAGAAATGTTCGTTCACAAAAAAGGTGAAAATGAAACCAGGATGGAAAGGAAAGGATATATTCTCACAAACGTCTTAATGCCGCTGCGCTTCAAGACGACGTCTAGATAAGAGGTTTAATCTAAATGCATCGATAGATATTGATTTTTAGGTCCCATCTACCAAGGAAAAACAAAAAGAAACAAAAACAAAGAAATCAAATCATCCTCATGCGTAAATGAAAGGGGAAGTCTGCATTTTGATTTTCATGAGTCCCCATTCTTATTTTTATATATATATATCTTCATTTACTTTTTCACCTCTATTTTTTTTAAATCGCGGAATGATAAGGGATTATAGACCGATAGATTTTATAATAATAATTCAAAATTCGAAGAAGATTAGAATTTAGGGTTTAAGCTTTTTTTTTGTCTTTTTTTTTTTTGTTTTTGACGCGCTGCTTCCTGCTTTTTAACAGCAAACCCCACCCAGCGCCTTTTTATAGTGATTACTTACGCCCTATATAGGACTCTCTTTCTCTTTTGTGTCTTCGATTGTCGGAGTATGGTACTTCGTAATGTATTTTAACTAGAAGAAAGGAGGTGATGGTCATAGTATAAGATCAGGCCATTGTCAATTTGCTATGAAATACCTTGGTCAACCACAACAATGGATCCCCGCAAAGGACGAAAGGACAGTGACAAAATTACGTGCAAGTTGTCGAAATTGTAGAAGACGTAAAATTGTGCGTTGAATCTAGAGATCGTATTGTTGGTAGAGTTGAACATTGTGGAAGTAAGGGAAAGAGAAATACTGCCATTTAGAGAACTTCATCAACTGATATTATCAGCTTTTATTTTTTTTTCTTTTTTGCTACTTTCGGTCATTACCTTTAGAAATGCAGTGGTGCAGACCCATGCGCAGGTTGTTCAGCAAGCAATCTAGCTTGTCAATATGAAAAACAGGCTCTTATGGGACGCCCAAAGCAGAGAGGTAAAAGGCTAGACGCACTATCACACCGAAATACTAGCATCAATGAAGTTAAATCGACTTTGAAAGAAGTACTAAAGAATATATACCAAGAAATTTTTGAGTCTACTGCGCCTTCGAATACATTCAGTATTGCTTTGAAAGCTTACATGAAAGACAAAGCTCCCCATTTACATTATGGACAAGAAGAATTGAAAGAGCAACAGCCATGTCCCGCTTTAGTTTACGATGCACTTCTTCCAATGTTGGCAAAAGAGGTTGTTGAAACATGCAAACACAAATATAGTAGATTAGGGCAACCGGAGATGAATAAGAGGCCCAGCTACTTGGCAGTAGCATTGGCAAGGGATGATGCCATTCAGTTTGAGGCAAGTGGAGAAGGAAATGAAGGAGAAGTGAATGTGGATGACAGTGAATATTTTAGACTTGCTCAAACGTGGTCCAAAATACATCCACTAGCATGCTGTGTTTCAGTGAGCCAAGCTTGCACATCAACGCCCTCTCCTCTGAGCAAGGCTCTTCGGGGTCTAATTGCTAGTGAAGGCTTAGTCATGACCAAAGTAGTGGGAGAAAAGAGCGATCAATTACTCAAGCAAGCACAAAGGCACTTTTGCGATACTCTACTACCCAAGTCGAATTATCATTTGACTTTACTTCATGCCTGTCAGGTCTCAACACTTTTGGCTTGGAATTGTATATCACATACCAAAGCCAAAAAGGGAGTAACATATCTAGCTCTATCTTGTCAAATCATGTCACAACTTCAAAGTGAAGCCTCTGATCTAGATCCTGAAGATCATTTGCGACTTGGAATACTGAACTCTAATTTAGCTTTGATTACTGTTTGGGCCTTTTCAAGTCTTGATCAATCGACTGGATACCTCGTAGGTAGCAATAGCAGTCTAGGTATTTCATCTGGTCAAGCAAGATTCTTTTTCCACATATCACAGATGACATCTCTCTTAATTGACAGTCATCCGGATCTGTACCAGACCAATGGAGCTATAACCTTTCAAGATCATGACTTTACAAATCTTTGCGATCATTTACGTCGTGCTTTAAGTAGCATACTAATAGAAGATAATCAAGACTCTGGCAGTGTACTCTTGACAAGCGCTGTCCGAGAGATTCTGATGATTAGTCTTTTGACACCTCGAACGTCTCAAGACTCGCTGTTACTAGCTGGTCGTATAAACGAACTTTATAGTACTTGTACTGCAGCAATTCCTTTACTTTTACGCCTCGCCAATCGCACACCTGACTCTATCAGTAATACGCATATGCTCAGCAAACTCAGCTATCATCGAGGTTCATCAGCTAGTGAAGAAGTTGATATCGCATGGAAGAGCACAATTGCTTCAAGTCTATTTGAGATCCTCTGTGAATCAATACAAGCAATGTCAAATGTTGTACTCGCCTATCCGACATACAAAGTACGCCTTGTTGAACTCTGTCAATCACTACTTGAAACGCCATTGGAACTAATGATTGAGTCACCAAGCTTAAAGCAGGCTAGGCATGCGGTAGAAATCTGCAAAGGTCAGCTTCTAACGGTATCAACTTCAGCAAGTGCGGAAAGTGATGGTACAGAATGGCTAAAGGAAATACTACCTTCAACAACATCTGAACTTCCTCTACAATGGGATAGCGCGGATGCAGTCGTTGATGAAGACCTCTTTGATTCATTGTGGGGACAATTGCAATGGGACATTCAGACCGAGTCATCACCTTTTGCAACTTCACCAAATTCAATTAGTACATCCATTACATCAAGTAGCTACCATGAAACAAATCTAGTAGGAGATTACCAAGCCACCTTTCCATGAGTTGGATTTACCCTTTGGAGTTGAGTTGGTTTCAGTCACTTTATCACCAACAAGCAAACAATTGCCTACGATGTAAGCACCAACATCTTTGCGGGAAATGGTCCAAGCACTTGCTAGAGTACTCTCTGAAGTTCGAACGTTGTGCTTTGCTACACCATCTGTGAGAAGTGAAGGTCGAAGGACAACAAGCTTGTTACTGTCAAAGAACGAACTTGCCAACGTTTCTGGAGTCTTGTTAAAGTCAGAAGATGCAATATTGTACTCCTTGTGAAGTAGTTCCTCCATCAAGCACTTGTCAGCATGTGGAGCTTTGATCATGTAATCTAGAGATAGTAAAAGAAATGTTAGCTACTATTCTCCTCTGTACCTTGTAAAAACCATCTTGTACTCACAAATGGGCTTTAAAAGCCAAGGTAATGAATCATGACTAGTCTTGCCCATACCATTTGAGCTCACTACGAGGAGACTTGGTGCCTTTTTGTCTGCTTGTCTTGAAGCTACTGTTTTGAGACAAGCGAGAATGTTGCTCATTGAATCATAGCAGATGTGTTCCATACCTTTTGGCATTTCAACAGTCAAAGGCTTGGTGATTGTGTAGTTAGGAATAGTGCCCAAGCTAGAAATTATATATTCAATGTGACCTCTTTGAGATACGCTTTGAAAGAAATTTTGAACTGATTCTAAAGAAAGTGCATCACCAGTAAAAATGAAAAGCCTTTGAAGTTTGACATTGTCGATTCCTCTTGATTCAAGAGTACTTAGTAAAGCGGCCTTGTTGCGTACCAATACATGTACTTCAACGTCTTCTTGATTGAGTAAGAGGATTAGAGACTCGAGTCCGCATCCTCTGCTTGATCCAAAGATGGCGTAAATTTTCATTTGGTAGAGGAAAGGAGATGGATTGATTTGGAGGCAGAAGCTGGAGTAAAAGTGTGTGTTTGAGAGTGAGTACGAGATTGGTATGAGGATGTGGATCAGGTTTGAGAGTGCAAAAAGTGGCTCCTTATATACCTTTGACTCCTCCTTCCTACCTTTAGAACTGTCAATATAATAGCATCACAAAGTACGCAGCAGCAAAGTAGTAAGACATATTTCACCATGCGGACACACTTTTAACGGATACATTTAAAGTGATGGTAAAAGTTAAACGCGGATACATTTTGCAACGGAGACTTTTCGCAGCGACACCACGGAGACTTTCTAACTCTCCGCCCACGCGTTTTCTCATCATTTGATTTCCCCTTTTGCTGACCGTACAATTCTGAGGTCATCCATTAATCCTTGAAAGGAAAGATGGGACAAGATGTGTAATTTAAATCTGAATTTAAATTGATCTTTTCAATTCTTATCAGCCTCATTCAGATGGCCCTTTGTCGCTGTTCTAGTAGCTTGATATACATTGCTCGTCGAAAATACCCTCACAACCTTGCCTATACGTCATTAAGTAAGCATAAAGTGCACGGATCAAGAATACAAAGAACAAACTCCACTCGCTCCATCAGTAGTAGTCTTCCATTCTGCATACATTCAATATCTACCGAAATGGAGACAGTTAGAAAGCGAAAAATTAGCTCTTCCGCCTCTCCCTCATCTATAGCTTCATCATCTAGTAGGGAAAGTGCTTCACCTCCACCAATAAAGAAGGAGAATGGGAAGGCTCTAAAGAGAAGCAAGACAGATTTTGATGCTTCTACAGCTCCTACCATTGTATCCAGACTAAGCTTGGATCATCCAGTATGGCCAGCACCTGCATCTACAATAGCAAAGGCTTCTGAATTCATCAGGCGGGCTGCTCGATCCAATGAAAAGATTCTATTGATTCCAGATAAAGATGCAGATGGTCTCTCTGCCGGCATGATAGTCAAACGGACTCTGATTGAATTAGGCGCTAAAGCAGAATTAATCGTAGAGCATCACATTCCGTCTGGAAAGAATCCGGCTTCAACTAGTCAAAGAGAAACTTTGGAGAGTTATAATGCACGCTGGATCATGGTACTCGACCAAGGTAGTCCAGCAGGACCACCTTTAGTACGTGGAGCTGAAAAGGGTTGGCAGAGTGATGAAGAAGGTGCAATTCGTACAATGGTATTAGACCACCACTTTGTCACTGATCTTGATAAAGAAGGACCACAAGGAAGTCTCCTTCTCAATGCGTGTAAATCGGAACCAGTATGTACAAGTGCGCTCCTTGCTTGGGTAGTATGCAGACCAATGTGGAAAGAAGGGAAAAAGATTGACTATCTTGCGGTAATTGGAACTTGTGGTGATTTAAGTATTAATGTCAAGTGGGATGCACCATGGCCAGACTTCAGTGGGGAGGTGAAGAGGTGGGGTAAATCAAAGCTAGGTAAAGCGATTGCGATGTTGAATGCTCGTAAGTGTTGAGAAGAACAATTGCTCTGTAGAAGTCGTGCTGATAATATCCTGCTCACGATAGCACGGAGAACACCCATGCATGACGCAATTGCTTCCTGGAATGCCCTAGATGCAAGCACAAATCCATTTGATATTCTATCTCCGGATACTAACCCCAGTTATGGGCGACTCAATGAAGCTAGACAATTGGTCAAAGAGGAGACTGAAAAGTGTACCCATACTCCACCAAAATTCTCCAAGGTAAGTGAAAGAGAAAATTGTTTCTGCGAAATTTGACTGAAGTATCCTAAACCAGGACTCGCGTGTGGCACTCCTCACCATTCATTCACCATACCAAGTCCACCCTTCCATAGCTACTAGATGGAGTGGTTCTCTTCGAGGGGCAAAGAAGCTACAGGTAGTCATGTGTGCCAATACTGGCTTTGGTTCGCTAGTAAATCCAGTGAAAAAGGAAGAAGCAGAATCGGTTTCAATCAAAGAAGAAGAAGGAGTAGCTAGGGAAGAAGGCGAACGATATGTACACTTCTCATGTCGAATTGCAAATGCAGCAAAAGCAAGAGGAGAAAATCCCAACATTATTGAAATCTTGCATGAGTATGCTGCATTGGATCCTTCCTTTCTTAGCGATCTCAAGGCGGCAGGAGAGGACCAGTATGCAAGAGGGCACAAGGAAGCATCTGGCGGGGTGAGTCGAATCACAAGGTAGTCTAAATGACAATTCACACTTCTAGCTAGCTGACTTGATGATGCCTTTTTCTTGGAATTAGATTTTACCTGCTTCCTTTTGGGCTCGATTCGTAGAGATTATGCAGATAGGCGTGAAATCTACCCCTCCTCCAGGTGGTACCCCAACAAAGAGTCCGAGTAACAAATTACCCAGTCAGAACAACAAGCTCACCAATTACTTTACCAAGGGCAAGCAATAATCATTTCTGTAAACACATCTGTAATATATGAACAAAATCTTTCTCATTTCCTCCAATGCGTCTCTGTCTCTGCATTCACGGCTTAGGTAATTAATGATCTTGGCTTGATTATTGTTCGCGTGGCTCGGAGCGCTCGGGTCTACTTGCAGCCGATCTTTCACAATTTTACTGACATCGATTACCTACATCATTATTTTCATTGACTTTATTAACTTCATTCTTTCACCTCTTCGTTACCCCGCAAACAATATTTCCTCATCCTTCTTCATAAATTGAAATGTTGTCACGAGTATCTGGTATGCGTGGTAGCATTCGTGCACTTCCTACAAGCGCCACAAGATCAAGATTATTCTCCACCACCCGCATTCAACTTGCAAATACACTCCTCTATGTTGAACACAAAAATGGAAAGATCAATCCATCTTCGCTTGTCGCTTTAACCGCTGCTGGAAAAGTTGGTGGTGATGTTGATGGTCTTGTTGTTGGAGGTGATGGTATTGAAGGTGTGGTAGATCAGGTTGTCAAGTGAGTTGAGACCTTTTTTTTTCAAAATTTACAACTAGATTCGCTTTTCTTAATCTCACCAATTTTTCTTGTTATAGGGTGGCTGGATTGAAAAAAGTCCATTTTAGCAAAGATTCAAAGTATGAAAACAATCTGGCAGAACCTCTAGCACCATTGATCAAGAGTATTGTAGAGTCAAACAAGTACACCCATGTCTTTGCTGGTCATACTGCTGTTGGAAGGGATATTATTCCTCGTGTTTCTGCTCTTTTAGACTCTTCACAGATCAGTGATATTATTGCTGTTGAATCAGAAGACACATTCCAAAGACCTATCTATGCTGGAAATGCATTATTGACAATCAAGTCAAAGGATAAAGTCAAGGTGGTTACTGTTCGAGGAACTGCTTTTGATAAAGCAGCAGAAGAAGGTGGAAGTGCTGAAAAGTCTGAAGTTAAACCAGTAGATGGAGAATGTAATACTGCATTTGTAGAGGAAAAGCTCAGCAAGTCATCAAGGCCTGACTTAGCTACAGCTCCTAGAGTTGTATCAGGTGGAAGAGCACTAAAATCTGGAGAGGTACGTGTGATGAACAGACAACAAATTTGAAACGAGAGAGACTGACTTGCTTTGCATCTTTTACGTAACAGAACTTTGTCAAATACATTGAACCACTGGCCGATGCCATGAATGCAGCAGTTGGTGCTTCAAGAGCTGCAGTAGATGCTGGATACGCAGATAATGCTTTGCAAGTTGGTCAAACTGGTAAAATTGTTGCACCTGAGCTATACTTGGCTATTGGTATTAGTGGAGCTATTCAACATTTGGCAGGAATGAAAGACAGCAAGACAATTGCAGCAATCAACAAGGATCCTGATGCACCTATTTTTCAAATTGCTGACTTGGGGCTTGTAGCTGACTTGTATGATGCCGTGCCAGAGCTCATTGAAAAGGTCAAGAAATAATTGAAAAAATAAAGAGGGGAGAATTCGGCTGTTTTGTATCAGATTCACATTGTCTCCTTAATATTATCATCGCATTGGATACAGTCTGCTACTAATTCTTACATTTGATTCATCTCTTCATCTTCGTCTCTGGCATCACCCAAGAGGACAAAGTCCCAGTATACTAACATGCCTTCCCCATCTAATGTGGCTGCTACATCTTTGGCATAATTGAGTGACAATTGATTGGTATCATGACCAGCTTCCTTTGGTCCTATCTCATATTGTCTTTGAATTGGGATTTCTTGATCGGTATTGGAAGGGGAGAAGTCCACTTGCTCTAATCGAAACGAGGTCATCTTGGTCACTGCTGTACCATCTAATTCAGTCTGTTTTAATAGTACTACCACTTCCTGGCATGAGTAGAAGCCAGCATCAACGATTTGAGCTCCACATTGAATATGAACGATTTCATCTGCTTCTTTGGTCATGTCATGCTTGATAATTTTGAGAATACTACGCTGATTGTTTTCATCCCAGCCCATGCACAGCAGCCATTGAAGGCTTGTCTTATCATCGTAAGTACTCCTTATGATTGGTGATGCTTGCTTTTCCCCATTTGCTGAAATGCTGGTGTTTGCTTGGTTGCTTGACTGTGCAAAAGATTGCAGAGAATCAGATCGAAATGCTGAAAGTGGGTGTAGCAACTGTAAGAATCTCTTCTGAGCTTTTATTTCTTGCGTTGCATAGCAAGAAAAGGCCTCAGAGAAAATCGTCGAAGAATTTTGAAACATTTCCTTGACGCCCTCTAATAAATTGAGCTTTGTAGATTGATGATTACCGAATCTATTGGCTCGCATACTTCTTTCATGTAATCCTTTACTGGGACCAGATAGAATAAATTTTAATGAATGCAATGCCTGTACATCCTTTGCACTGGGGGCTTCAATGTCCTTCTCTGCTCCTCGATCAGGTAGCTGTCGCAGCCTTTCTTGAACCTTACTTAGATGATCTTGGAAAGAGGGTCGAGAATGCCAAGACTTGTCACCATCTTCATCTCTACCTTGGAGTACTGTGATGTCCCCTTCCTGCATTGGAGAATCTTCCTCGTTCTTTGATAAGCTATTTTGCGTCCTTTCCTCGTCATCAAACCCCGCTTTTCCCTCCTCCTCCTCCTCCTCCTCTTCTTCTTCTTCCTCATCGTCCTCTACATATGTCCCTCGAGTCTTCTTATCGAAAACAATTCCAATCATATCCTCAATGACAGTGTTGACAAAGCCTCTCCTTAAAAAGTCAACGATCAGCATGACATCAAATGAAACATCAGTCTTTGGTTCGTCTGCTTGTTCTCGAATTGCCTCTTGACGAGCCCTTTCATACTTCCACCATTTGTAAAAGTGTGTCCAGCACCTTATCTCTTGCTGTATTTGACGTAGCATAATTAGACTCTGATATTGACAGGATACTAGTAGCTGGAGTATTTCCTGAATCAAGTTTCCATGACTCTCTTTCAATAGAGAACCAAACATTTCTGTCCAAAGCCAACAACCTTTTAGTTCCTCAAATACTATTGCAGCTCGTTGCAATGCTTGTAATAAACCTGCTACAAGTGACTCAATCTTTGACCCCGAATTTGCAAATTCTATCCTCATCTTGTTCAAATTACTCTCTGTCATTGTTTCATTTCCTACCAACAAGGACGTAATAGCCTCATTGGCTGAGCTTGTAAGAAGTAGCATCTGCAATTCTACTTGATAATCTGTCGAGAATTTTCGATTTAGAGTCTTGCCTTTTTGAATCCAAGGTGTTATACAATTGATATGAGTAGTTCGATATAAATTTCTAATAGTAATGATTGAGTCGTAGCAGTGTGTGAAGAGTTCAAAAGCATGTGTCGATAATGATTGAAGTCGTAAAATAGATTTGAAGCGAAGTGATGCTTCATTGACATAAGTTGGAGTATTTCGAATTTCAATTACCATTGCATTCTCTTCATCTTGAGTACAGAGAGCAAGGTTTCCTGAAACGGGGTCAATATTGGCTGCAAGTATATTGCTATCAATCATGATACTTCCTAAATATATGGAAGCATTAAGAAATAGATGCAGTCGATTTTGACTCCACGCATAAAGAAGCTCAACTTGCTGAGATTCATCTTTGCTTAAATCTTCTCCTTCTCTTCGAGTGCTTGTAAATCGCGGATGGTTCAACAGTGATACTGCCCAATTATCCGAGTCAGAGAGCATTACTTCATCCACTCTACGATCAATATCACTCTGGTTTTGAGCCGAATTCTTCATGACATTTAAGGTTCTCTGCCTCTGTCTAGCTTTTCCTTCCAATTCATCAGTAGGTCGAAGTGTATCGGGAAGAGGAGCCATACGCTTCAAGATGTAGCCTGCTGATCCAGGCACTAGATACTTCTCAGGAGATAAAGCCAGTTTGCACCATTCAATACCGAACAATCCTGTTGGAGAGGAAGTCCCATCATCATCTGGTACCCTAATTACCCTTTGTTGCTTGCCATCTTGTACATCATACAGCATCAAAAACCGATTATAGCGACTCTTTGGGGTTCCCTCGGTCTCTGTCACCTTTCTACGATATATGTGAACCATGAGAGCTATAAGACGACCATCTGGATCCCATGTCATCGATGTTATGCTTACATCTTCCAGTTCCTTTACATCCTTGCCCAAGTCCTCGAATAAATCTGGTGCTTTAATGTCAATATCCCATACTCTAGATCCTTGCTCTCCAGCCATTGATGCCATTCTCCACAAGCTAAGCCGAAGCTGAGCAGATCTAGTAACTTTTGGGATCTCTACTGGTGCATTCTGAGCTGCGGATCCTTTCCCTCCAGCAGCTGCCAATGCCCTCGCTCTTGCCAACATCATCATCTTCATTCTAGCTTGATTTGCAGCAGCGCTCATCCCTGGAGGAGGAGGGCCAAACAAAGCAGCAGGATTTGCAGCAGCTCCACCCGCACCTGAAGCAGACGATGCTGCTACATCACGACTTAGTAGTACTACGAGATCCTTATTAGGGTTGATAGCTTTTGAAGCGAGGATATGCTGATATTTTGCTGATGTTTCAGTCGATGAGGAAGAAGAACCCGGACGCAGTGGGAATTGTATAGTAGATAGCACTACTGGCTTAGCTGGCTGCCCTACGCCCAGCTTGCGAAAGGGACTAACTTCAGGATAGGTGGTCATGATGAAGTATTGCTCATCATTATCATGTTGTGGAAAAGTATAGATATGGCAAGTAGGTGAAAGGAAAAATTTAAAGAAGAACACCAACTTGCAATGCACGGCCCAAGAGGCGCGCGTTGAGAAGTGGTAAAGTATTTCGTGTTGTTCTTTTTTTTTCATTCACTCTTCATCAAAAATTCTAAGATATTACAACGGGAAATGATTGAGTCAGGACCAGATTCTGTATCTTTGGCTCACTGTCAGGGACAAAGCTCAATCGATCAGTGAATTTGAAAGAGCCTACACCGGATGACTACTGAACTCACTAGATATCGTAAGTTTCCACTAAAAAAAACTGAAATTTCCCTTTTGCATGCTTTGGTAGAGTGGCATTATAGTCTAAAGAATGATGTACTTGTCAGCCACTGCCAAAATCAATTCTTTGAAGGGAACTCACGATAACTATAAGAGTGTTCATCGACGGTATCTTCATTATTTGGTTGAACCTTTTCGTTGATGGTGTAAATGTGTAGCTTTTTCGATCCTTTACTTTTAGGTTTCACAAGATAGGTAGAGATGTACTTGGAGACATTTGGCTTTTTGATACCAGAGCATAGAATGTATCCGTAAGCTGGAAGACATTGAAGAAATTACTATAAATGTATTTTCTTCATCATTTCACCACAAGCTTCGACACTTACATTCACCTGCTTTTGGAGGGCCATTTTTGGTAGGAGTGTTTCGAATATCATCATCACCAGCCACAACTGCAGATCGATTCAAACAGTACTTGTGCTTTGGTACATGTGTATAGTGTTCATTAGCAACCTTATTCTTACTGCTCTTCGCAACACGAGAAATGGTAGTCTTTTGATCTGCGCTTGAGTCTCTTTGGACGAGATTCTCCATTTGATAAGCCACCTCTAATAGTGAGCGTACTTCTCGAGTGATGGCCGCTTGAGCATATCCCATCAACGTCAGTAGAAGTGTCACGTAGCTAGGAGAAATCTTCATGATGGTAAACGAAAAGCATTTCTACTTCATACTTTCAAGAAGTTTTTGGGGCCTATTTATATGTAGATGACTTACCAACGAGAGAATCCGTATTCAGACGGAGGTCAGGGAACCGAGCGTCGTTCTAAAGCCAATAAAGCGACGGAATACCACAAAAGCACGGAATTGGGTTTCAAATTTGACTACGCTTGAGCCTCAGCAATAACATCTCATTCGCAAGGTAATTCCAGGACACACATGCAATTGTAAGGTCACATAGTAGGAATCACTATAGAATCAAAGAGTAGCACCGGATTCAGCTACAATTTTCGCTAGACCTAGCAGCTCTTCATCTTGTAATCGCCTGCCTACTAAACCCAAATTGACTGGCAATCCCTTCCACTTGATTTCATCATAACGATCCCAAAATTCCTGATCTAGCTCCGAGTAAGGATTACTAAGCTTGTGAGCCTTGTCTTTGGCCGGATCGACATGAGTGATTGGCATGACTACAACTGGCTGATCTAGTAAATTCCATTGCGTTGTATAGCCTACATAATCATTCCGATTATGCTGACAACTGGCCACATTACTAACTGGTGCTAGCAGGGCATCGACTGGTCTACCTGTTCCTGTTTCTGCTGCGGTGGCTTGCCAGTGATCGAGGTATTCTTTTCGATATACATCTCTCTCTCTAGCCACCTGCCAGCTCTGGAATACGCTTGCACCTGGTTTCTCTTCTCCGTCTTTACCTTCATCCATGAGTGAATACATGATTGGTTCACCAGACTCTTGACAAGATCTTCGTATATCTTCTCCACCATCTGCATCGTAGATACGACCAATGACATCATATGCCACATCGTGCTTTAATGGTTTCCAGTCAATGACCTTGTGGCCAGCACTTTCGAGCTTTGCTTTTACCTCTTGAAGTGCCCTAGTAATAGGAGGTTGAGGGTGGATATAGCCTGATAACAGAAATTAGGAGGGAGGTGTCAGGTTCGCGTCTACTGGTGATTACTTATAGCTATACTGACCATCATCCCACTCTACAGCAAAGCATAGTTGTGTCTTTGATGGTATATATGATGTCTTTTCAGCATCATCTACACTGCCGCCTTTTAGTCCCAAATCTTTGAGTTCGTAAGCACCCTGATTGAATGGCATTGGCATGAGGATAGGGTCTAGCTCCCTTTTGTGGTAACGACAAAGGCAGTCAATATTCATGCATTCAATCTAATCTTAGACTGACTCCACTCACCATGGCCTTTGTGCCAGAATAGCCTTCATGAAGAGAACAACACCATCGTGGCTGTGTGTAAGTGGGCCAATAACAGAATGAACAGTGTGTTGACCAAGGAAAGAATTGGCCGATCCTTCATAGGGAATTCGATGCATAGAGGGTCGCATACCCCAGAGACCATTGAATGCAGACGGAACACGAACACTACCTCCAATCTAGAGAGTCAATGAAAGTTCAGAGACGGGTTCACTTGTCTTTTGCATTGTAATACCTGAATACTCACATCAGTACCTAAACCAAGAGGACTGCCATGCATTCCAACTAGAGCACCTTCACCACCCGAGCTACCACCAGGAGTGAAGGAACGATTATATGGATTGACTGTCCGACCGTAGATGTGATTATCCGTCTGTGTGTAGAATAAAAGTGAGTACCCAACTTCTGTCCTTCTAAAAACAGTACTCACCTCGCATCGCATCAAGCTTTGAGGTACATTTGTTCGAATTAGAGGAACTGCACCTGCTCGCAACAAAACTTCTGTAATGACACTATGCTGTGTGGCTACAAAAGCATCATCTTTAACGTAGCCCATCGTTGTGATGATGCCAGCAATGTGAAATTGATCCTTGAGACTATTAAAGAGAAGGCTGTGTAAGCATCAAACGCGGCACTATGTATGCTGCTATAATCAAAATCTCACCTAACTGGTAAACCATGAAGCATACCAAGAGGCTTCTTGTTCTTTGCCAGATAATCATCACATTCTTGTGCTCTCTTCAAAGCCAACTCCACAAAAACTTCAGTACAACAATTGACCAATTGATGAGCCAAAATAGCTCTTTTTAAAAATGCTTGTGTACATCGTAAAGATGATAATTGAGAAGAAGCTAATAATTCCAATAATTTTGTGATTGGTGTTTCTGTAATGGCAACGTCTTGTATATCCAAAACTTTTCTTGGTACATCAATTACAGAATCAGAAGGATAAATTTCAGCAGTAATTGTCCAATCTGGTTTATAAGTATCTTTAGGATCTGTAGGTCGAGGTAAAGCTTCCTTTTGAAATGGACAAGGTTCAATACCATGGGATGCCAAGTCAACTACATATTCTTTTGGAATGGAAGCATCTCTAGCAGCGAGCTTGTTGGCACTTCTTTGTTTCCAGTCAGTCATGATAGTTATGAGGATTCAAAGATAAGGGGAAGAGTGTGGGGGAAGAAAGGAGCAATAAAACTTGATCAACTTCAAAAAAAAAAATTTGTCCCCAGTCTTCGTAAAGTGGAGGATACGACTTTTAGCTCTTTTAAACTACTTTATCAGTAGCCTCAATTGATAAATAGGCAGGTATATGAGAGCATCAGTATAGTTAATTTGAAATTGAAAACAAATTTAGCATTAAGCCCGTGCAGAAAAGGATACAGCTTGGCTAAATAATAGCCAGCGAATGAAAAGAGTCCACAATAGAGAGGGAGAGAAACACAAAGAGACGAGGAAAGAAAAAGAATGACGCTAGGGAGAAAGGGGAGAAAGGATCAATCCACCAAGAGAGAGGATAAAGTCGTACACTAGAGGCAGATGAAAAGAAGGCAGACCTTGACAGTAACACCTTTTGCATCAATGAGATCATTGTCATTATCAATGACAGTATTACCCTTCTTGCTAGTTTGCTTTACACAGCAAGAATCAGCTTGACACTTTGGTGAATCTTTTGGTGAATGAGTACTAGAGATGGGTGAAGATGTAGGAGAGGCAAAGCTGAGAATGTTGAGGGTAATGGTAAGGTCTTTGAGATCAATGAGGTCATTGTCATTCTTGATAATGGTATCACCCTTTCCGTATGAAGTATAACCAGATGGGCAAGTAGCTTTTCCAGTTGAAGGAGATTCCTTGTAACAGCAAAATTCCTCTTCACATTTGGGTTTTTGACTAGCTGGCTTGGAAGTGCTTACAGGAGAAGCAGTTGGACTGAGGAAGTTTAAAATGTCAATGGTAACATCAAGATTTTTGGCATCAATGAGGTCATTGTCATTGTAGATGAATGTGTCTCCCTTGCTAGCTGATTTGTATCCAGAGGGGCAGGTTGGTTTGCTTCCATGTGAAGTAGAGGTAGAGGTAGGTCCTTTGCCCCAACCAGGTTTATAGCAACAGTACTTGTCCTCGCATTTTGGCTTTTGACTAGCTGGCTTGGAAGTACTAACAGGAGATGCAGTAGGACTAAGGAAATTGAGAATGTCAATGGTAATATCGATATCCTTGGCGTCAATGAGGTCATTATCATTGTATACAAATGTATCACCTTGGTGAGCAAACTTGTAACCAGATGGACAGTTTGGCTTGTCGCTGGGCTTATCATGCCAAGCAGTAGAAGTGCTTGTACTAGTTGAAGTAGTCACTGGATTCCATCCCTTGCTAGTAGTTGTTTTGTGGTCACCTCCGTGAGGGGGTTCGTCATGGTGATGATGATGATGAGTATGAGTTGGCTTGGTGTGATAGTATGAGGTGGAAGTAGATGGCTTATGATTACCTGGAGGTGTGTACACTGAAGTAGGCTTAGTGCTGTGCTTCTTTGTGGAAGTATGATGATGATGATGATGTTTAGGGTCCGGTTTGCAATAGCAAATATCTCCTTTGCTTTTGTAGCTATAAGTACTACTTCGCTTGACAACGTGATCTTCAAAGTCGTAATTGGCTCGACTTAATACTTCCAATGCAGCCTCTACGTCTCTTGCCTCTACTAAAGCGTGTTCCGATCGACCATACTTGACAGCTTGCGATCGAACAGTGTCTGCTCGAACAAGTGAGCTGAGGATTAGCGAGAGAGTAAGTGGAAGGAAGAGAGCGCTGCGCATCATAGAGAGGTCTTAATATAAAGAATGTGTGGTTGGGAACGAGTGTGAATCCTTTGGAAGAGAAGGGAGCCAATAGTGAAATGAGAGAGAAGAGTGGGAGTGGGAGTGGGATGAGAATAAAAAAAGTGGGAACTGAAGACATAGTATCCTCCTTCTTATATTCCCTTCCTTCAAGTCCACTACGCCCCCATCAGCTTCTCTCTAAATAGTACGGAGAACCCCTTGTTCCATGACTTTTGGCTAACCTCCTAATATTGCTTCTGTGCTTCCTATTGCAATTAATAACTTGGAACCCTTGCAGACCTCATTAAGACATCCTTGCCTTCTTTTTCGCTAGTCTTTAAGATCAATCATCAAATTGGCTAGTGGTAAAAAAATGATGGTAGGGAGTGCCTGCATAGAGTGGAGGGAGACAAATAGAAACTTCTCTTATTTGCCTCCTTGCCTTGGAAATGTGATTGATTGATTGATTAAATTTAGCGCGTCATCTGAGGAACAATAAGAAATACATCTATTGATATATACAACACGGGGTACAGCCAAATATTACGCTATAGTATTCCTTTCACTCCCCCTTTATAATTGCCTTTCTATTTCCTTTTCCTTCAGGCACTCGAAACCCCTTGAAAATCTGCGTGCCAGTGGGCGTCCAATCTTGTGAATGAGTCTAATACACAGGATTACTAGTCATATATCATACTATTAGGGCAATTTACCTCCTGAGAACTTTAATAGGAGTGGTGAAGACGTTGACACTAGTCGGGAAGTATTGGGTCTAACTATATGTTGGCTTCGTAGCCCTTAATGTCAGTCCAGAGATCTTGTATCGTCCTGTTCTAGGTGATTGAGGTGTCAAAGGACGTTCTTGTTCAGATGATGATGATTCGCTGTCTGCTTCGTGGTGATCAGATTGAGAGGTCTGCGCTGATCTGCTAACCTCTGCCTCGAAGCTAGACTGCTGATTATATTTTGCTATTTTTGCTTTCTTGACCTGTTGCCGAGTTCTTAGAGGTGCTGTCCGCTCAGAAACTACTGAAATCGGTCCTTTAAAGGTGGGTTTTTGGATAGGCTGAGGTAATCTCTTCCTCTGTGGTGTCTTTGATCTATTTCTCCCTCTCGACCAATCTACCAAGACGTGACTATTGTTTCGGAGATAATTACCTCTATTATCACGATTGTTAAATGGAACAAGTTCGCGATACTTTTGTCGCCAAGATGGTGGAAGTTCTTCGTTTTCTTCTTTCCATCTAGCGATATAATAGATCTTTTCCAAGGTATCTTTTGGTCTCTTTCCTAAGGTTTCTTTTTTAAGCCTTGCTACAAATTCATTTGGTTCCATTGAAAAACTAATTCCTTGCCCTTCTAATTGCTTTTCCACTTTCTCCATGTCTGCAATACGGCTTTTAAATCTCATTTTACTTTTTGGTCCTGCTTTACCAGCTTCAAACTTTGTCCTACCAGTCATATTTTGAATTTTCTTTCTCTTGACAATGTATTCTTTATAGAATTCTTCCCCAAAGAACTCCTGAATGTAAGTGACTGCATGCTTACCAGCATTATTACGTTCTATTCGTCCATTATACTCTTGCGTCAATTCCCTAATTTTATTGATCACATCCTCTATTGGCATGCCTTTGTGAACATTGGCAGAGTGCATCTTTTGATAAAATTCATTTTTACCCTCGGCAAATTTCAAAGTGGCTGCATTTCGATCATAATTTGCTATTGACTCTTTGCCTTTTACACTTGCTGAAGGTGGGGCAGCACTACCGTTGATGGGTAAGAGGATAAGTAGAAGAAGTAAAGAGAGTGCTGGTATCACCTTCATGGAACGATTACTTGCAAATAACAGATCCATCAATGAGATGTAATCCACTATGGCAAGAGATTGTTTGCCAAGAGACAGAATTAACTTTTCACTTTTTAACTTACAAGATATATGATTGCAATTTGAGGCAGTGCAAACTTTTGTGGCCGAAATTGGCCGACAATCATCTCTGTAGGCGAATGTGATACCTTATCCAATGAAGTTGAAAGCTCACTCTTCACAGCAATTGATACGGCCAAGTCCTTTATCTGTAAGGCTGAGAAATCTTTTCGATCGGAATAAATGCTATCTTAATGCCATGCACTCTTCATCATCCTCCAAAAAAAATATCCTTCCAATTTTCTACAGTTTTCATCATGGTCTAAGACTATACCGCACTTGTAAGGAACTGTTTGGAACCACCATTAACCATTTATGCCTGCTGAGAATGAGATGCAATTGAACCATGCAATGCGTTTGACTGGTGGCCACGCTAAAATAATTCCTCGCGTCGATCTCTCGCTTTCCTTTCCTTCCCATTTTTTTTTGTATCAAGCTCTCTTCCCCACTTGCCTTTATTATTCGTGTACTTGCACGACAGGAAGTGCTTCAAGATGGTCAACGTTGCAGTTCGAGGCTATTTGATCCTCTACAATCTCGCTTCATTCTTTGGATGGGCGTTGATTTTAAGTTCATTGATCAAGCATCTATTCATTGGACCTCAAACGACTTCAAGTCCTATTAGGATTAGTGAAAAACTTCTTGTCGCACTTCGACCTTTTAGAGCAGTCATGATTCCTTCTTATGCTGCAAAGTATTCACCTCTATTAGCAAAATATCTGGATAGAAGTGCCTTGCTACATAGTCATATTGGTGCTTTGGTAGCTTTGGTTCAATCTGGTGCTATCTTAGAAGTTGTTCATGCTGCCATTGGATTTGTTAAAAGTCCAGTACCCACAACTGCAATTCAAGTCGCTTCTCGACTCATGTTAGTCTGGGGTATTAGTGAACGATTTACAGAGGCAGCTACAAGTCCATTTTACGCATCTATGGTCTTTGCTTGGTCTTTGACAGAGTGTGTTCGTTACCCCTTCTATGCCAATGCTCTTATGGGATCTGAAAATAAAGGATTGCTTTGGGCTAGGTGAGTGTAGACTTAATAACATTTGTTAGCCATGCGACTGACTACGAGTCTATCGTCTTACAGATACACTCTGTTCTACGTATTATACCCACTAGGAGCTGCATCCGAAGCCATGCTCATGTTTCACACGCTTCCAAATGTGCTCCCATGGAATAATCCCTCGGTTTGGACGGCCCGCAGTTACTTTACCCTCCTTCTCTTTGTTCTTTGGTGGCCTGGTGAGTATTAAATCATCATTTCCGTCAATTAAACTAATGCTGACCATACCATCTTATCTCCTGCAGGCCTATACATCATGTACACTCACATGATAAAGCAAAGAAGGAGGTCACTGGGAAAAGGTTTTTGGGGTAACAAGCTTCCTGAAGAGAGGAAAATGGCTGCTCTACCAAGCAGGAAAGCAGGAGTCAAGAGCGTTGCAAATGCAAGCTGGGCCACTGGAGAGACATCAGACAAGAAGAGTAAATGAGAATGACGGATGATATTCAGAGAGCAATGCAGTACTAAAGAGATTTGTTAATATAATATTGTGTTACACTTCTGAGTCTTTATTGTAACGTTTTAAGCCTTCTTCTTTGCTGCACCGCTCGCCTTGGCGGTGCTGGCCTTTGTTCCTTTCATAAACTTTTCCAATCCTACTTCCTCCTTTACTTTTCGCTTGACATCTTTTTTACCATTTGGCTTTGTGCTGACCTTGGACTTGCTCGACTTCTTAATCTCTACTTCTACTTCATTATGTATCTCTGTTGTTATTTTGGCCAATTTAGCCTTTGCAGGTATCTTGGACTTCTTTGGCGTACTTGATTTCGATAGCTGTGAAGAGATTGGCGAAGGGACGGCTGCTGATAATGACTTGTCGAGTTGAGCCGAGCTTCTCCTTCCATTGGCTTTCTTCAGAAGTTTTCTTTCTTGTTCAAGTGTTGATTGCAAATCTAGCCAGGAGAGATCGGGTAAGGCCAATTGATGATTTTCATCTTCTCTCATACTAAACCCATTGATTGTATCTTGGTCAGAATAATTGCTGGCCTCCCACAATCCCAAAGCCGACCGTTGAACATCGCCTTGAACCCAGACATCGAACACACCTTCCCACGAAGATGGCGGAACGGGAAAGTCATAGTTGAGTAAAATTGTTCTAATGGGCGCATTTATGTCTTCTTCTTCCTCCTCTTCCTCTTCTGCCTCCTCCTCAACAGGCGAAGAACTCTTCTTGTTTCTTCTGCTCCTTGTCGTTTTTGCATCTTCTTCTTCTTCGCTCTCATCACTGCTTGGGTACACTCTTCGATCTCTTGCGTGACATGCTTTGGCAAATTCTCGTACAATTCGTTTTGTGCCTGGTACTTTAAGACTGGTACCTGCAACAATAAGCAGATCGGGCGGTAGAGGCTTTAATCGAGGAGCTCTGACTGGCTTCTTTGGTGTTGGTGGAGTCCATTGCATACTCTCTAGAGCTCCTACATTCTCTTCTTCCTCTCCAAATGCTGAAGCAAATGCGTCATCTGCATTAAGCGCTTCAGAAATTGGTGCTAAGAATGGAGTTGCATTGCTATCCTGTCGCTTTGCTTCCTTTTCCATTTCCTTTTTCTCCTTTCGCTCTCTCGCCTTCTTCTCTGGTACACTTTCTGGAACGCTAGTTTCGTTTGGATCTCGAAGACCAAGAATATCGCGTTGAACACATTCTCCTACCTGTTCACCCCCATCATTTGGACCATTATATAGAACAACATCGACTTTCATGATACCCACACCTCTTGATCGAAGCCCTGCAACTGATCGCACTCTCTCATAGTCTTGACACTTGACACATGACACTGCTTCACCTTGTGAGAGGAGATCCATGGCAGCCAAAGCTTGATCAGGTGCATCAGGCGATAATTCTCTTGGACAATTCTGTCTTTGAGGACCCGATGAAGCCAAGGACAAATAGATTTTATGATTGCACACTCCACATGTCAAGGTAGATAGAGAACCGTGCAACGGGATAGTTCGAGGAAACATTGGTGTGTGTTCCTGTGCTTCTTCCTCAAGGCGTCGTTGAGCTTCTTGTTTCTGAGTGAAAAGAACGGCAGAATCACTCTTGCTCCGGGCAAATCCTGCTGATCGTGTGTTCTGCTCCTTTTGCAGGTCTCTCTTTCTTTTCCCCAAAGCTCGCAGCGTAGCTCGACTATCGCCAGTCTCTCCTAGACCAAAGCTCAAACCCGCCCTCTCTTCCAATCCATCTATGTTTTGTGTATACACCCTTTGGAGTCGACCTTCTAAATCAAGTCGTTTTAGCAAGTGATGGAATGTAGTGGGAGATGCAGCATCTGCCATTGCTTTTAATTCAGCAATCATAGAGTAGAAGATGGAAGACGTCGAAGCCGAGTTAAAGAGACTGGCATCAAATAGATCCTTTCCACTTGTGAGACCAGCGTTGGGATGTTTCTCCTTTAATTTACGGAAGAGACCTGCAGTTGAACGAAAATCTGGTATATTTGCTGGAGATGATACTGAGATACCTGCACCACAGATGACAGTGATTCTTCGTGCCCCTGCCACAGCTTCCCAGACCCTTGCAAGGTCTCGTTGTGCATTTCCTGACCGCCTAGCAAATGAAGGTATAGCAATATCAACAGGTACATCATATGGGATCTCTGATGGATCGTCCGACAAGCTCAGTTTTGATGCGCGTGCAGTATTACCAGAAAACCATGCAGGAGATTCCACCTCGATTTCAACATACGGTGCCATTATACTTGTCTTGTTACGCATGCTACTGGTGCTACCGCTACCTTGACAACTATCTGAGCGGATCGTCGAAGCTGGTGTAGATAGTGCCTCGAGTCTAGGACTGGAGAGCGAAGATGATACAGAGCTGGATGGTGTGCCGGACCGGGAAGATCGAGTTTGTCGAGTGGATGGAGGAAACATGGAGGTGGATCGACTCATGACTCTAATTTTTCTTCCCACTGGTGGTGTTAGCTGCCTTTCCACCTCAGTTTCTTCATGATGAGTAGGCAATTGTTTCAAGTCTGTAATTTCCTGCTTGAGACTTGGTCCGCTCGGTTGCGGTAGTACCGAGGGGGTATTCGTATGAGAAATAACGATCATGTTGGATTATCTATTCTGGTGAACTTATTGAGAAGTGTAGCATAACCTGAAAAACAAACAATATATGCTATGGAACAGGGTGAAGTATGTCGAAATAATCGAAGGTGAGAGAGTTAACTATGTCACTGAATGGCAAGGATCACTGCAGCATACCCTGGCCCAAACTAATTCCAAATGGTGATAGTGACGGGAGTATAATGTATGCTGATCATCTCAAATTCGCTTCCCTCCAGTTTTGCCCAGGCGCGGAAAGAAAGCCTGAAACGCGGCGCGCGTGCGAAGGGCAAAGTCACGTGGGCTCCCATCGATCTCTGCCTCCACCCTCGCTTGACGGTCAGTTCCATTACCTTTACCTTTTATCATATACTTTACTCATATAACCTCCTTCGTTATGATTTCAAGACTACTAGCAAAGCAAACCAACAACCTTTCTCAATGTGTGCGATCTATCAATACAAGTAGAATATGCCAGGCTAGTGGTGAACGATTAGGACCTACTCATGAATCTAGAACATCACCTCGAACAGCCGATACACCTGTTCACCCTGGTTATACTCCAGCTAGTACACCTGTTTCAAGTGCTCATCCTTCTACTATGCCAGGTCCCAGTCCTACTGCTCAGATTGCAGGGTGAGTTTCAAGAGAAAGAAATAGTCTGGAGATTTGCGTGAAGTTGATAGAATTATATTGCATTCTTATTTTATTTCAGTCACACTAGCCAAGCGAGCACTCGTCCCCATCCCCCTCATCAAGGAATTCATGAAATGGCAAGAGGTGCTGAAATGTGAGTATCTAAGTGGCGTAATAGACTGAAATCAAGGTGCTGACAACTTTTTTCCGTCAGTGGTGGAGAGGGAGCAGTCACTCCAGAAGAAAGGAATGTTAAGAATTGGGGACCAAATTCGATTCAACAGGAATTTAATACTCACGAAGGAAAAAGAAACCCTGTTCTGCATGGGGGTAGTAATGAGGGAGGCTTTGATAGCAAAGGAAATAGCAAAACATAGAAGTGGTCTAAATCTAATATAGATCTATACCAATCCTTCTTACTGAATGCAATAATATACAACAATATCCTGTTTAAAGTTTCTTTTGAGTACGGCATTGATAAAGTTCGGTGATTACTAGAGTACACAAGATGCAAACCAAAAGGGATTCCGTAAAGGTAAGGGGGTATCTCATTGTCTCGATGAAGTAACGAGAGGCGTCTTTGGAGGAAGAGGAGGAGCTGCAGATGGTCCACTCGAGCTAGAACTTTCACTCGCCCAATGAGATGTAGCTACTTTGGGCGCCCAAGGTCCTTCGGTAGGTATTGGAGTTCCTCCTCTCAATGAAATGTCATTCAAACCCAAAACTAGCCTATTGAAATTAGGCGTACTAGAAGAGGTAGGTGGTCTAATGGAAGACAAGGAAGAAGAAGGTGCATGCGTGTTGGACACCGATCTCTGTTGGTGGCTTTTAGCTGCACTATGTCCATTTGGAAGGGGTTGACTAGGAAAGGCACCTTGAGGCATAGGTGAGGATCTAGCTTGCTCTTGCCATCCAGAATTTGTACTATTCTGATAATTCGGTGCATATGTTGGTCGTGGACTTGCCATTGTCGGAGTTGGACCCATAGAATGACGATAAGAAGCAGGAGGATTGGTTGAAGAACTACCTGAAGCCTCTGCTGCAGCTTGTCGATCTTTTGCTTCGTAGTATAATCTTATTTGTTCTTTCTCAGACAAAACTGGAGCTGGAGATGATGCAGCAGCAGCCGCAAAGGCGGACGAAGGTCGTGCAGTCGACATTGATTGAGGTCTTGATTGTTGCTGTGACAGCGATTGGTTAGTGATTGAACTACCCTGCGCTTGATATCGCTGAACTGCATCTTGAGCAGCCTGGAACCTTGCCAGTTGAGCCTTTTCACTCAGCGGAGGTGGTGGTGAGGAAGGTATTTGAACAGGACTATCTCTTTTGGGATAGTGGCCGACCAATGATCCTCCATTACGAGCATCTGATGAAGTTGTAGCTGGTCCTGCCTGCTGTTGACTTTGCAGGTGCCTTTCTGTTTCTGCTTTTGCTTGATCGAAGAGTCTCTTCTTTTCCTCTTCTGCAGAGGGAAAGAAAGTAGGTGGTTTGGAGGATGATGTGCTTGCTGCTGCTGCTGCTGCTGCTGCTGCTGCTGCTACGGGTCGAGAGGTAGAAGAGCTTGCCGGTGGAGGATCAGCAGCATGAATTCCGCTTGCTTCCTTTGGGTCTACGTTTGGACTATCAAGCCAATACATCCCACTACTCTGACGCTTTCCGTTATAGTCATCAACATTTTGCACCGACAGTGTAGAAGGAACATTGTTGGGAGGAAGCGAAGATCGTTGCTGTGTAGATTGAGCAAGGCTTCTTTCTCCCTCTTCTTCCTCTTCTGGAAACGTGGCACCCTGAGAATAACCTCGTTGATATGACTCTGCTTCTCTTCTAGCACGATCATACAATCTCTTCTTTTCTGCTTCTGCACTAGTCATGGCAGCAGCAGATGTTGGCCTGATGGGTGTACCATTTCTTGCATCATTCAATATTGGCGTGCCTATCCGAGAATTACTTGCAGATGGAGGAAGAGAACCAGTGCCATTTGCCCATGCTTGAGCTTGTGCTCTTCGCTCATCTGCTTTGCGTTGATTTCTTTCAGCTTGTTCTCTTGCTCGCTGGTATAGTCTTTCCTTTTCCTCCTCTGCCCGTCTTTGTTGTAATGTCAAACCTTGTTGTGGTCTTGGTGAAGCACTGACTGGCATTGATTGACGATGAGATTGCTGCAAATATCCATGTGAATCTGATCTAGTGTCTTCAGGAATGGTATCAAAGCGAGATCTAGTCTGGACAGGTGATACACCTAATCCTGCTATAGCAGCAATATCATTGTAGTCTACCCCAAGAGCAAAAGCGCTTTGAGGTGTATCTGTGTGATAGTGAATTAAAGCAGCTCTTTCTGTGGCTGAAAGTCCTCCTTCCCCGTGATCATAGCCATCTGCTGGTCCACCAAATGCCATCCTAGGTGGTTCGGCACCTTCTTGAGAGTAATTTGGGACCCCACCATATGTCCCATAATTGAACAACTGACCAGGTATACCTCTTCCTGCCATGCCTGGACCAGAGTAATTTGTCATGACTGTGTCTCTTCTTTGTACACCGCTATTGTGATTATTTCTTAATCCTCCACTAATGGAGCTACCCGTATAGGACGCAGATCGAGAAGGTGCTGGTCTGGCACTACCAGTCCGACTAATTACTTGGGAAGGTACATCATCGTCATCATCTTCAATTGTCAATTCTCTATCGGACAATCCGTCGACGAAACCAATCTTGCGTATAATTTCCTTACTCTGCGCCCGTGGAAATGTAGTCATTACCATAGGAACATGATCAATCACAATAGGTGATTTTGAGATATCAACGTAAACCCGCATCGTATAGCTGATTTCAATATGCTTCCCAGTAGATATTGTCATGAGACTTTGATTCTTTGGGATAGTGCACTCCAAATCAAAGTTCAAAGAATCACCCTTGTACATCTTCTTACCGACTTGCTTTGCTTTTTGAGTAATTGTTTCAACATGTTGACTAGCATGCTGAGCTCCATTGGCAGAATTACTTGTTAATGGCATCTTACCAGACTTGAGGCCATGAAATGTAACAGTCTCCTTGATTGAGAAAGCTACCGATTTGATCTTGGCCGGTTCCACTCTATTACTCATTACGATAATCTTGACTTTTACTTTGTCGCCAGGTGCGTAACAATTCCTCTCTCTTCTGAGCTTGGCTCGTAGTAAGCCTTTCTCTCCCGAATGAAGATCTGGTTGATTATAAATTGGCCAAGTTGAATGAAGTTCATGCTTTTCAATGATGATGGGATGTACCGATTGGATGACTGATACTGTTTCTTCTCTCTTGAAAAGACTCTTTGGCATTTTTACGCACAAGCTAGACACGACCTCGTAAGAGATACCACTTTGCTTGTCCAGCTTACAAGTTGGAGGAAGGCCTTCTGGTACCACGATACGAAAGGGAAAGTCGGCAGTCGAAAGCGTTTCCCAGTTGTTGCCATCCCCATCCACCTCTCTGTCGCCCTTTCCCTTCCCTGGAAGAGCGGCCCAAACACTAGTTAACGATCATGGTAGCATAAAGGTCAGCTTTTATTGCCTAGCATTTTCAAAGGAACAAACATATTTACATCCAACTCACTCAATCGGTCCTTTTCCAATCAGTTCTCCCCAGTTCTCTCCTCCTGTTACACTTTCCAACTTTCTCAATTCAATTCGTAGCCATTTAGCCTTGAGTCCTTTGCTACCCAAACGTACTTCGATGGAACCAGAGATATGAGCACCATTTCGACTAGCAGAAACGGATGCAGGTATTCCGGGGTATCCCAAGACAAAGTCAAGATGAGGTAGAGGTCGTATAGAGAGTTTAGCCTGGCTTGTCATTTCTCTAGTCGCCAGTAGCAATTACGCATCGATGGCGACACAGGTGAAAGCAGGAACAGCAGAGCTAGCAAAGATACTTGATGTTGTTAGTGGAAAAATGGGGGGATGTAATAACCTTGATGCCCCCTTATTGACTGATACTTTCTCTTCCGGTAGATCTTTTAACTTTCAGACGTCACAGCCATTAACATTCTCTTCAACAAAAAATACAACCCCACGCGAGTGGAGGAAGAAATCAAAAAAATCAGACATCGCCACTGTGCACGTGGGTCAAATTGAAAGCGCTTCTTTTTTTTCGGTGTACTTCCTTTTCTTCTGATGGGCTGGCAGCGAATTCGAATAGATTAACCTACTTTTCACTTCCAACAAAGAATACATTTACGAAAATGGCTACTGAACAAAGTGAGTGTTGAAGACTTTTGGCATTGCAAAACGTATACTGGCATGCTAATCTAAATTTTCCATTTCTTAGCTTACATCATGGTCAAGCCTGACGGTGTCCAAAGAGGACTCGTTGGTGAGATCATCGGACGATTCGAGAAGAGAGGTGAGATGGGAAAATTAGGTGACCTTTGGTTGATTGAAGCTCTGACAAGTAACCTGTACTTGTTCATTCTGTAGGCTACCAAATTGCCAACATCAAGTTTGTGCACGCTTCCGAGGAGCACTTGGAGAAGCACTATGCCGACCTTAAGGGAAAACCCTTCTTCCCTGGTCTAGTCAAGTATATGGCCTCTGGTCCCGTCTGTGCCCTTGTCTTCCAAGGTCAGTGCTGAATTTCTTGTCTGTAAAAGGAAGTGATTGCTTACCTTACCCCTTCTTTTGAATTCAGGAAAGGACGTCGTCAAGCAAGGCCGAGCTCTATTGGGTGCTACTAATCCCCTTGCCTCTGCTCCTGGTACTATCCGAGGAGACTTGTGAGTATCAGCAATGTGAACCTTCAAGCAAGTGGTTGTGGACTAACTTTTGTTTCTTCTTTGTTTACTTCAGCGCTATCGACGTCGGCAGAAACATCTGTCACGGAAGTGACTCTGTTGAATCTGCCAAGAAGGAAATTGCCCTTTGGTTCGGTGAACAAAGCCCAACTGTACCCTACAAGCTCGTTACAGACTCTTGGGTCTACGAGTAAGCTTTTCTCTTCCATCAATTCATACATTTGCATTGTAAAGCTTTGCTATCTTTGTGAAGCGATTTAGGGCAGAAGAGAAATAGATTATTTTAGAGGCTTAATATTGGAGTGTGCCTAGGTTAATACATTCAATTTCATTTGGACAGACTCTAAGTGATCACATTTCAGACAACTTCAGTATTTAAAAAAAAGGTCGAGAGGTGGTAAAATGATGATATTACCAAGAAAAAAATGTATTTTGATTGAGTACAAGCACGACCAAATTAGGTTTTTTTTTGATCACAGAACAGATATTATAGCATAGTACACTTCAAGCAGCATCAGAAAATGACGCTCACATGACGCTCACAATAGCGTCTTGTAGTCGTTCCTTAATATGCCCACAGTCTATGATCAGCACCAAATGGACCCGCTTACTTCTGCTCCAGCAAAAGAAAAAAAATTGTGGGTAAGGATGTAAGCAAATAGGAAACGTTGTTATTGTCACTTCACAATGATGCCACTCACGGTGTTCTCTTGCAACCAAGTGATAAGGTCATTACGGTCCTTGGCCTTCTTGAGACCAGCAAAGGCCATCTTTGTTCCTGGGATGTACTTCTTTGGGTTTTCCAGGTAATCGAACAAAGTGTCAGATTCCCAGTGAACTCCCTTTTGCTTGTTGGCAGAGGTATAGTTGAATCCTTCAACTTGACCACTCTGTCGTCCGAAGATTCCCTGTGATGAAGAAAAATTAATAAGAGTGTCAGGATGCTATTCATGAAAAGAGCTAGACTTTTGTTTGTTGCGCCACCTCAAATTACTAACGTGTAGAGATGGTCCTACAAGGTTCTTTCCTTCTTCGGTAGTATGGCATTGAGCGCATCGAGTCTTGAAGAGACTGGAAAATTATAGTGGCAAAGGACAAGGAGGTAGAGTAACCAGATGTCAGCACACTTACTCGACTTTAATAGACACAACATGGAACACTTGTACTCACCCAGCACCCTTCTTAGCGTCACCCTTTTCGAAACCCATTGTGAAGATATGAAAACTGAAGTTAGGATAGAAGTGAAAGAAGAGAAATTCGAAGGAGGTAGAGGTGGTGGTGGCAGATTAAGATAGCAACAACAAAGTTTACGACCCAAAAAAAGAAGATTTCAACAAATCGGAAAGGCGCGTGCAAAAATCGAAAAGAAAAAAAAAAGAAATAAGAAAGTTTGCAGCCAATGGCAATTTTGAGGTTATATAATGAAAGTCGAGTTGAATATGTTAGTAAGTAGGAGAACGCGGGTGATAAGAATGGGAGAATAGCATCATATATATTGTAAGTAGATCAGTCAAAACATCAAGAGCCGTCTTGATTTAGGAGAACTTACCTGTGTGTGAGATTCTACGGTGGGACAAGAAAGTGTTTGTGAAGAAAAAAAAAGTGTGTTGCTAAGAGAGTTGGCCTATTATAGAGTCGGTAGACTTATTTCAAATAGAGGCGCTTTAAATCGGATTAGTAATGCCGCAATAGACAGGATAAAGCGAAACGCCCAATCCTTCTTTCACTTTGTACGCTTTCGATCTTTGTAAAAATTTTATAGAGAAATTTCACCAATCAAGCTTCGAATTATTTAAAGATTATAAAACTATTATACCGAGCCTGTCCGACTAAATAGATACCAATCATTCACTCGGAATTTCTAAGGAAGGAAAAAAATTCCGGCCTGCTCCGTTCAGAAACCACGCGAGATCTTCAAGCACGTGGCTTAACGACACCTGGTAATGGCTTAATCATACAAAATTAAATCTGATTCAACCCCTCTTTCTGATGACCGAAAGCACAAACACGCCTTGCAAACCTTGGCACACTTGGAATATTTTACATTAATTACGGCCATAATTTCTTGTATCTGATAGATTTTTTCAAGTCAGACCCATGTAAAATATACTTGAAATGAAGATTCCAATTTCGTATCGTATTGCAATTGTTACTAATTGACCTGAGAAGTAAATACAATCTATTTCAAGAGTCATTTTGATGGTGGTAGAGTTTGACAGTTCGACAAATCAAATAAGGCAAAAGCTCTACAATATGCAATTTGATCGGAACCTTGAGCATAAGCTTGATCTGAGGGAATGGAAATTAAATTGCAATATCCAATTGGTTCTCGTCCCACTTCATATTGAAAAGATACACATCTCGAATTGTTTGCACAAGAATTGTAGCATTGTAGGAATGAATTGCCTTGAACCGTGGAAATATCCCCTGAACCATATCTACATCCTCTTCTTCCAACGCAATACTCGGTTCCGGCTATCAAAGTCACAACAGAAGTCTCTTGTACTACAGAGGTTGTTGTTGTTGTTGTTTGACTTGGGATGCAAAGGGAAACGTAAGGGAAAGCATGCAATTCGTCTTATTCAGTAGATACTCACGTGGTAGTCGATGTAGTTGTCGTTGTCGTAGATGTCACTTTAATGATTGAAGTTGATGTTGTAGTAGCAGAAGGTGTAATTGTTGCCACAGTGGTTGTTCTGGTAGCTGCAATGGCCGTCTGCAAGTATTTATAAAAGCGAGGAAAAAGTCAGCAAAAGATTATAGAAGAAGAAGGGTATTTACCTCGAATACATACAGATGTTGATGGCGCGGCAATGATACACGAACAAGCTTGACTGATGGCATTAGCGGCGAGACCATTTAAACAGCTGGGACGTTGTAAGATAGCTCTTTTAACGGCATATGTGACAGCAGTATAAGAAGCACTAATACTACTTAGACTTGTTGTCGTTGTAAATGTTGTAGTAGTAGCTGTTGTGGTTGTTGTTTCGGTCAAAGTGTCTGTTTGAGTACCAGTAGTAGTTTCTGTAGCAGGTACAGTAGTAGTAGTACTTGTTGTTGTTGAAATGGTGAGAGTAGGTGCAGTAAAAGTGGCCAGGGCTACAGGTGTAGAAGTGGTCGTGACTTGATTATATGCCGAGCAATATTGTTGTACGCCATTCTTTTCCTGATTGGTCTTACTATTTAAAAGTGCGAGAATACCTTGAAAAGTGGTACAAGCATTAAAATTTATAGAAATTAATCTAGGTACCAAGTCATTTTTTGCACAATTTGTTGCATAGCACCATGTGCCAGGGCCGCAGCCATTCGTTAAAGGAATAGAACATAAAGTAGAACTTGCAGTAATAGGAAGGATAAGTGCTGTAAAGGTTAGCAAAGTAAAGAGTAGGCGTAGAGGAGAGGATGAGAAATTCATGGCTGAAAAAAATGGTGAAAGCACGGTAGTTAAGAAAGAGGGATTGCTTCTTATATGGGTATGCAATCGAGACAAGGAAATGTCTCTATGCTCTGCTCTCTTGATGTGAATATGATTCGCTTTCTTACGCACTTGAAGAAAGCAAATAGGGCAACAAAACGTTTCATTTCATCGTGATTGCTAAAAGCCACAGCGGGACGTATTCGAAACAAGTTTGACTTATACTTTGCTCTCTTTCCCCCCCCCCCCTTTTCCATGATATGATGTCCTGAGAATTCTCCATTTAATTTTGCGCTGTGGGAATATCCTTGTGATGAGAATACTCTTTCTTTTTGTTTCACTCAACCGTACATTTTCTAAAATGCAGTAATCATGTTATTATTATTATAATTATTGCTTCTTAGCGTTCTTTTTTTAACTTTTTCTGAGTAATTTTTGTATTCAAACACCGCGGGAACAAAGCCACATTTGATCTTTATTATGCTTGTAATGTTTGTATCCACTTTCAGAAAATAGTCCTACATTTGATATCCTTTGTGAATTGTGGGGAGTGAAAGAGAAGGAGGGGGCGAGGGCAGGCACAAGTTTTCACTTTGCGTTCCCCCTTGAGCCTCTAGCACAAGGTAATGGTTGCTCGGCCTTTTTTATAATCTCGCAGTTGGGAAGTCTAAAAGACGTGTCTTTACTGTGATATAAAATCTTATAGGGTATGAAGAGAATCTTTTTGGAGACAATCTAAATAATTGTGGCTGGCATGAATCGTAAAAATGCCAAGATTATATTTATTGACGGACGGACTGAGATTTGACGATGCAAAGATAGCAAGAAAGATTTGAAATGATTGATGAAAGTGGGGACAACACCTTTAATGATGTATGTGATGTGCTACAAATAAATGCAGAGGTCCATGAGCAATAATCAATACTTATAATGAAAATTGGTACAATGAGGCACAAACAGAAAGTTATCAATTCGAAAGATTAAAAATCTAATTCGTAGAATGAATGAACTCCACGCGGTTTTTATGTACACTAACCCTTTAGAAATGCACGGACCGGCGAATTTAGGAATTCCTCTTAACCGGTTCTAGCTTCACACAGCCTTTGTCAAAAGCGAGTCAAAATTTGGAAGGAAACGTTTTTAACAACCCCGTTACACCCTCTCTTTACTTCTGTTTTGGTTTGGAATCGCATAGACTAGGTCTCCATAGAGTATATATATATATTTTTTGACTAGAAGGGGGGATATGTCCTCAATTTTTGCTAGGACATTCCTATCTCCTCTTAAATTGAGTCCAGAATCAGTTTCAACAATACAACTTCTCCTTTCGCCTTCTCTAAATGGTACTATTTCCAAACCAAATGGACACGAAAAAGACAACTTCTCGAGCTCAGACAATACGCCTCTTCCACCTTTTATCCCTAGCTCTTTGATTCCAGAATTGGTACAGCAATGTCCTTCATTGAGTGGAAAGAATGCTGCATATACACCTTCACCTCACCTACCTAGTGGACATATGCAGACTATCTACAGTGCGGGAGTGAATACAGTACAAGAAGATATCGTTCATTATAAACGCAGAGTTTTGTTGCTACCTGATGGTGGTATCATCAGTCTCGACATTGCTGAAAAGGAAAGTGAAGAGAGCAAGGATGATGTTGGTACTGTCGTCATTTTACATGGTCTCACTGGAGGGAGCCAGGAGAGTTAGTGAGTAGACTTGTCATCCTCATAAAGTAATAAGCAATTCTCATATAAATTCTGCCTTGATAGCGTTCGACACTGTGTGAAAAGATTGAGAGATGGGCCTGGATACCGAAGTATTGTAGTCAACTTTCGAGGTTGTGAGTAGAGCTCAAGCCAATGTATTGCATCGGGTAATTGATACTAAGACTATTTATTCTAGGCGCCAATACCCCTGTCACTTCCGCTCAGCTCTATAGCGCTGCAAAAACTTCAGACTTGCGGTGCGCTCTTCTCTTCATCACTTCAATCTACCCACACAGTCCCTTGGTGGGTTTGTCCTTCTCCTTGGGCGCCAATGTACTGGCAAAATATCTAGGCGAAGAAGGCGATGAATCTCCTTTACTAGCTGGTATTGCTTGCGCTGCTCCCTTTCACCTTAAAAAGGGAAGTGATCTGCTGGAAGAGAGTATAGTTCGTAGGATGGTCTACAGTCGAGCTATGAATGCCAATTTAACAAGAGTGGCAAGACGGCATGCTGCAACACTTGATCTTGACGTTACCTTACGAGATGCACTAGATGATTTATTGGATGCCAAACGTGCACAAGCTCGAGTCAAGGAGCGAGGTGAAAAGGTAGCAAATAGCAAAGATACGCTTAAATACGTCGATGACACCATTGTTAGATTGATGGGAGGTCATCGTAAGCCATACGGAGAATTTACATTCGAGTCTGCTGATCACTATTATCGGAATGGAGGAGCATTGACCACATTACAAGGCCTGAAAAGACCTTTGCTAGCTCTCAATGCAGATGATGACCCGATAGTAGCTCGTGAAGGTGTAACTGGACTCAAGCATCTCATGGGTTGGCACGATGAAAAGGAAGAAGAAGGGTACGGTCATACAGACTACATCATTCTTGCTACTACGCATGGAGGTGGCCATTTAGGTTGGTGGGAGCAATACAAGAAGCCTACACGTTGGGTTCATCTTCCAGTCATTGACTTTGCAAATGCAGTCTTTGGGGAGAGCAAAAAGTTGATAAGTAGTCAAGACGAAAAGCCGATATACAGTAAGAAAGAAAGGGTTAGAAAGTCAGTATTGGTTGAGTTGATGCCGATAGAGATGCTACCAGCGTACATTGAAGTAAAGAATCGGAATCAAGTTCCTATTGTAAAGGAAATTTCCAAGGATGATGAGCGATTCAATAGAGGTGCAAGATTACCCTGGCTTCGTACTCATCTGCTCGATCAAGCTCCTTTACTACATCCTAGCATGTCTCGACATGGATGGTGTGGTCAGAGCCCAGCTACAGAAAGCGACTTTAAAGTAGATGAAAAGGGGTCGGTCATCGATGATAGTCATGGCAAGAAAGAAGGCTGGTGCGCTTTCACAGCGGAAATGACTTGTGACAGCATTCGACCGGAAGTTGGCTACTTAGAATTACCATCTTGGACGAGAGTAGCAGGAGCTGGAGAAGAATTTCAAGGTGGCAAAGATACACCTGGATTGTATGGCGAGAGTCAAGGCCCTGGGGATGGAACCATTGCAGGCCTATAGATATCACTAGCCACTCAGGCAATATAGCGATTTCAAGAATTAGACAGATATAGAAATTCTCGTCACATTTTGTACCACTATTACAATTTCTCATAGCACTTTTCTGCAAACCTATCAATCGTACCAGACTTACGTTTCCGGGTAGTCTTTGAGTTTACAAAGTCACCTGGCATCAGAATCATCATCTTTACTAAGCTTAGCACACTGTGAGCGCCCACATGAGTCTAGGTGAGCACTGGCAGAAGCTTATGCACGCCAATAGGCTGCAAATTCTTTGGGCTACAGCAAGCGCCGAGCAAGAAGCAGAGATAAACGCCGATCAATGTTGCGTTCATGAGTTGGTGTGACCTTGTACTGACTGGTGATAGAGAGCATAGATGCTACACTTGTACTCAGCCGAAAATGCGCCGACAATCGAGTACTTGCTATTGATTAGCGCCATCATCATTCATCTATCTTGTTCTTGTCCGTGTCAAGACGGTGTGACTTGTACAACCAAAGTAGCTTAAAAGTAGGACTGTTCTGCTATCATCGTCTCAAGACAATCATCCTCAATCAGAAGCATATACTCAGAGCTGGACTCTACCTCATCACACTCACTCACTTTATAACCAGCTTTTAAGAATAAATCTACACCCATATTATCATATACTCAACAATCATGAAGCTCACCTGTTTGCTATCACTCACTTCTTTCATTGCTTACATACCCTTTGCACAAGCTGTTCTGGAACAGTCACCACCAGATTCAACCTGGCTTCGTCTCTATGAAAGGGATAATTGTGACGTCAAATATCATCTTACAGGAGTCAAAGACTTCAAGAGAGTCGTTTGTGGCCCCCAATTACTTCCAGGTACAAAGGAATCCTGTGCAGTAGGCCGATTTTCATCTTATCGAATTGAGAATAATCCAGCTAATCAGGATCTGCCCAAGCTTGACAAGATGGTGAGTTTCAAGGCCAAAGAAGAGTGGATTGCGACTACAGAAAAGCTGATAGTCTACTGCTCTGCTCTGCTCCAGTTCGTTAGGTATAATGCTACTGACTGCGACTTTGGACCAACTATGTCGGAAGCCACTGTATTCCAAACACATCCTTTCGTTAATCCACCATCTTTACTTCCTGGTTGTCATCAATTTGATTCTACAAATGAGCTGGGTATTGGTTCCGACACTGTCAATGCGTTTATGTGTACTTGGGCATCGTATATGGAGCAGCCTGGAGGTCAAATGGCAATGCAACCTGCACAGTAAAATGTTGTAAAAGTCTATTTGATGATTTAAGAATACAGTACTTCTGTAAATCAGTCATCTTTTAAATTTCTCTCCTCTCGCCCCCTTTCTTCTTTTGAAGTCAACTTAATTTACGCGCCTTTATTTTTGATTGTGGAGAGAGAGTGTGTTCGTGTGTGTTGGTCTTCTTTCATTTTTAAGCGTGGCATCCCTTTGCCACAGACCACAACCAATTACACTGATCTAATTGCCGCCTGAGGTTGGCACTTGATCGCAGACCCAACATGTCGCTTCAAGTAAGTGAAAAATTTGAATCTCGGTTGCTGAGGAAAGTTACTGACATACAGGTTTGAACAAGAGGTCTGTCATCTCCTTTTGCATCGATATTTCACCCACAATGGGTGCAAAAAGAAAGATTGTCGAAGAAGTCACTATGGCTAGCAATCAGTCGACGGAGTCAAACAGCCCTACTACAAGGGAAAGGGAGACGACTGATTTACAGTGGATCAATGAATTCGTTGCCAAAAAGGTTCAAAGCTACATCCTTTCTGGTCTCAAAACAGCAAAGGTTCATCTTTTATTGTATGGATCGTCAAGAACAAACAATACATTGCTTGACACAACAGAAATCGATGATGGCTATCAGGGAATTGACGAAGTCTTTAAACCAGACCAGCCCAGTATTGCTACTTTGGAACTTTTGCGGTGCTTGAGGGCTTCCAAAGCGGAAGAAAAGCCTCATCCTGCAGATGCATTGGACGCATTGGTGGCTGCCATCACTACTCTCAATACTAAGGAGGTTAGTGGTACTAATAATACATGGAGGAGGACAATTTACCTCATCACAGATGGAAAGTCGGAAATGAACAAGAGCGATGAACAGCAAATTCAGGAAAAGCTAATCGAAGAGAATATCACTTTGAAAGTAGTAGGCATAGACTTTGATGATTCTGAAGTTGGCTTCAAGGAAGAAGACAAGGACCCAGTCAAGGCGAGAAATGAAACTTATTGGAAAGAATTTTTAAGGATTTTGCCCAATTCTGGTATGGCGACGGCTGCTCATGTCATTGCTCAATCGTCATTACCTTCCATTCATTTACAAGCTTCAGCTGCCTCTGCCACTATCTTGACATTTGGAGATCCTGCAGAGAGGTACAAGGACAAGAATGTGATGGACGTCTCAGTCAAACTGTACAAAGCTACAGCAACTGCAAGACCTTTGAGTCAAAAGAAATTGAGCAAAATTGCACAAGAGAGTGCAGCAGCGCAAAATCAAACAGCCAGGATGTCACAAGAACTAAGTCAATACAAACCTAGTAGTACCCCTCACATACCTAGGCGAATGACAGCTGCTGATCAAATCTCGAGTGGTGAATTAGGCTTGACTTATGGAGTTCAGACACAAAAGAAATACTTTATTAAAGATGATTTGGAGATGATTGAAGGAGGCATCGAAGGAGCTGAACCGCTTCCTGAAGGTGCGGAAGCAAAGTTTGACAAAGCTTACAAGTTGGGAGCTACATTGGTCGCCATCAATGAAGATTTGGAAACACCAATGGACACAAAGTCGGGTATGGAGATAATTCAATTTATAAACAAAAAAACCTATCGGAGACATTACCATATGGGAGAGACTTGGTTTATGTTTGCGAGCGATGGTAACTATAAAGCTCAATTGCAATTATCGAGTCTCATACATGCAATGTCAAGACAAGAGAAGTATGCCGTAGTTCGATATGTTAGAAAGGATGGAGGCGAGCCAAAGGTGAGTATACTATGAGGGGACAAGCGATGTATAGACTTATTTTGTACTAAAGTCATGACCTTCTATCAAGCTTGGAATCCTTGCTCCTGTAGTCAATAATGAAATTGACAGTGTCCCTTGCGAGTGCATGTGTTTCGTAGAAGCACCATTTCGAGAAGATTTGAAAAGATTTACATTCCCTCCATTGGATCGAGTCATTAATCGAGATGGAAAAGAGCTAGAAGAACATGCCAGCTTGCCATCAAAGGAGATGCAAGCTTGTATGGATGATATGGTTGACAGCATGGACTTGATGGATGCAGTCGACGATGAGGATGAAAAGGCTGAACCTTGGTTCAAGTGCGTGGAGAGTTTTAATCCGGCTATTCATGCAACAAAGGAAGCAGTATCATGGCGAGTGTTTCATCCAGAGGACAAGACATTACCCCAACCACACCAGGAAGTTTTAAAGTATCTTCAAGCTCCGGAAAAGGTACTCAAGCGATCAGAAGCATTGGGAAAACGTTGCAGAGAGATTTTCGACCTAGGTGCTTGTAAGTTATGTTAGGTGCTGACTGAATTAGTAAGCTCGTACTTAGTATTTTCTTTTCGCTAGACTATGCTATTGACAAGAAGGTGGCAAAGAGACAAGCAGAAGAAAGAGCAAGAAAGAATGGTGACTTGAATGAAGATGAAGAGAAAAAGGAAATTAATCTCGAAGGAGTCATGGATGAAGAGATTGCAGCTGAAGCACTTCGGGATGCAGCACCACCACCAGCACTTTTAGAGGAACAAGGTGTTGATGACGATGACAGTGACACGGAAGAAGAAGAAGAAATTCAAATTGTAGCACCACCGACCAGAGCCAGAGAGAGTAAACAACCAAAGCGAGCAGAATCTGTAGTAAATCAAGGGGAAAGCCCTACCTTGAGTGCCGATTTCGAAAAGAATTTGGCCAATCCCAAGTTGAAAATTGAAGATGTGATTGATGATATGATTTCTGCAATCACTTCCAAAATAATCGAAAGTTTTGGATCGAATGGGTACTCGGAGGCAAAAGAGATGATTAAAGTCTTTAGAAAGGGTGCCATTGAGTACGAAGAAGCAGAAAGATACAATGCATTCCTACGCGAGCTAAAAGAAACAGTCTTGGATAAATCTTCACAAAGACCTAGGGTTGACTTTTGGGATACCATGATGAGAGGTCGAGAAGATCTAAGTCTAATTACAGACAGAGAGTCAATGGGAGATCCTATTGATATCGACGATCGGCAATCAGCTGAATTCATCAATTTGTAATTGTACAGAAAAGCATTCATGTAAAATTAGCGTTCAAAATTATTACACTCAATTACGACAGAATGTCGAATCCCTTCCTTTGCCAATCGCAGTCGACTGCCTTGATCATTACCTGCATGTAATGTGTTGCACATGTGATCGAGTAAGATATCTTCCTCATTATGACTGTCGAAAAGAGTATGACTTGCCTTTACTATCGCCTCTTTATGACTAGTAGCTGATGTCATTGTATCCAAACAGCTAGCAGTAGCAGGCGATAAGACTTGCAAAGTGAATTCCCCATACTTTTTCTTTGCACATGACGAGGATGGCGAGTCGATCCATTTTCTTGTTCCAAATGTCGTCCTAGTAGAGCCCAAAGCAACGACAAGGCAAGTCATTACAAAGAGAAGACCGATCAATATCAAACAAGTTCTTCTTAATCCAAATCCTTCTGCTCTCTTTCGAATATCCAACAGAGCAAGACATACTACGAGTAAGGCGAGGTCAAGGTAAAAGAAGACGTTCAAAGAAGTCCTTGGACCGATCCCATGTTGAACATTTTGCTTATCTTGGAATGCTTGACTTAGTGTAGTCGTTGTGAATAGTGTCAATTCACGAGAAGTAAGAAGGATACATGCATAGTGAAGTACTTCAGCATAAGTCAGTTGCAAGGAATATCGACGGGTCAAATTAATTTGAAGTGTAGGATTACCTTGTTGAGCAAAGTTGACAAGTCGTGAGGTATCTGGAGCTGAAGTTGAAATTGATGAACTGCTTCGACGTAGTAGTAAATTAGGATGTACTTTACTGCTAGTGGAGGTAATGCTACTACCACTCTCTGAAAGACTAGGTGACACTGCTCTCGAGACGCTTTTCGATTCAGGCATGACCTGACACCAGGCCAAGATGGTGTGGGCGCCAAGAATCAATCGTTCATGCTCAAACCTTTATCTCCATCACTTGGGTGTTATAGTAATGCACGTTGCATCATGCCTTAGCCAGAGGGGACATTTTATAGTAGTAGTGCGACACGTTCAAAGGAAGAAAGTCAATTTTGGAGTGAGAAATTATACAATGTAGCAGGCCTACCTATTTAGCGCGCAGACGCACACACAGACACACATACTCGAAAAAATTCAATGGATAGTGTCAAAGGGGCATGAATTACACATGTAGGTACAGGACATGTTGATGAAGAAAATAGACAGCTTAGCTCTCTTGACCGCTCTTGAAGGAAGCAATCTTGTCTGAAATCTTTTGCTTTCTCTGCTGGTAGCTGAGCTTGGTAGTCTTGAACTTTTTGCTCTCTGCTTTCCAATCTTGAGACTTCTCAGTGGCTTTGAAGGTAGGGTCTTCTCGGATAGCAGTGTAAGCGTTCTCGTACAATTCTTCCAAATCTTCACTTCCAACATCATCGGCGAGATAGGTAGAGAAGTGCTTCTTGAATCTTTCGTCATCTTCTTCTTCCAAGCTCTCCATGAATTCAGCGACGTGGCTTCCTCGAATGTATCCACTCAAAACTTCAGCATCCAACTCCTTGGTCTCGGGGTCATATCCTGGGAATCTCTTTTCCGAGTGAGGAATGAGGACCCCACCATCTGAAGCACCCTTCATGGCGGCAAAGACTCGAGATCCAGTAGAAGTCCTCTTCAAACCAACGTCAAGGTAGCACTTGAATGGCCTGGGCTCATCATCACCAAGAGCCTCGACCTCGGTCATTGTGCCATCGGGTTCAGTCACACCCTCGTACTTGTCGGCCAAGTTGAGGATAGTCAAAGCACGTCGAGCACACAAGAGACCAGTAGCGTAAGCTAGAAAAGGCAGAAGACTTAGATTAGCGCTTGACCTTTCTTTTGCTGCCTGTCATATAACTCACCTGCAGTCCAGTTGCTGAGACCGTGTTTGATTCCGTATCGTGGTAATTCTCTGCTGGTAGCATGTGTGAGGACAATGTCACCTTGAATCTTGGCGGAGACGATCTGGACAGTGACATATTTGTTGGAGAATCGAACGACAAGGCGGTACTTTGGTGCATTGTACTTGTCTTTTGCTTGACTAGTCAAGCTCTTTCTGGCCTGGTAGTCGGTCTTTCCTTCTCTACGACGACGGTACTTAACCTGGTACCGACTGAAGTAAGCACTGTTCTTTGTGTTCTTGACAAAAGGCATCTTGAAGTAGGGTGCAGTTGGTGGAAGAACAAAGATTGAATCAGTAGAAGATTAATGATTCAATATTCTTGTCCGCACACTGCGGCCTTGTGAGCTTTCTCTCTTGAATTTCAGATCTAAAAATTGAAGCAAAGCCAAACGTGGCCAAATTTCGAGCGTCTAGGGCGCGTCGCAATCAAATTTTCCCTTATAGCTGCGGCGTAAACACGTGAAGACGCCAAAGACGACTTCGAGATTTCTTAAGTTTAAAGCAAGAATCTAGGGGGCAAGCAGGCTGGAGTCGAGAAAGAGAGGAAAGCAAGCAATTCAATATTTGCCTTTAACCTCCAACGGATCATCAAGGTGAGTAGTGATGCATGATGGAGGAAGTCCAGACGAGGCGAAAAGTAGAGGAGGGTATCGGAAGGAAGACGTTACATTTAGTATATACTCGACATCAACCGGGAGAGCTTGGCTGGACTGAACGAAGGGGATGAAAGGAAGATCAACAATTTGTGATTAGCATGTGATACTGACTGTAGTATCATCTTTCGTCATCTCAGATGGGTGCCTACAAGTATCTAGAGGCCCTTCAAACCAAGAAGCAATCGGATTTGCTCCGATTCTTACTCCGAGTTCGATGCTGGGAATACAGACAATTGAACGTCATTCACCGAGCATCAAGGCCATCACGCCCTGATAAGGCTCGTCGATTGGGATACAGGTGCGTTTAATAAGATTCTAAAGGTAGTGATTAGAATTATATACTCACTTCATCGGTCTCTAACCTCTGCAGAGCCAAGCAAGGATTCGTCATCTACCGAGTCCGAGTTCGTCGTGGTAACCGCAAGAAGCATGTTCCCAAGGGAGCTACATACGGTAAGCCCGTCCACCAGGGTGTCAACCACCTCAAATACCAACGAAGTTTGCGAAGCACTGCCGAGGAGAGAGTTGGACGAAAGTGCGGAAACTTGCGAATTTTGAACAGTTACTGGATCAACCAAGATGGTGTATACAAGTACTTTGAAGTCATTGCCGTTGACCCATCGCACAATGCTATCCGAAGAGACCCCAGAATTAGCTGGATTGTCAACCCAGTACACAAGCACAGAGAAGCTCGCGGTCTTACTGCCGATGGAAAGAAGAGCAGAGGTCAAGGAAAGGGTCACCGATTCAACAAGACTGCACCAGGCAAAAACGCTGCCATCAGACGTCGCGACACTCTCAGCCTTCGTCGATACCGATGATCTATATTTGTTTCGGCAATGGTCATCATCATGTATTCACTGTTACACTCTCATCTCCCCCATCCCCCCATGCCATCAAAATGTCATGCTAGCTTGGCTTACCATACAGCGACTGCTGAGCGATTTTGGGAAGAGCAGTTTACATTGAAAAGAGGGAAATTGGGTAACAGAAGTACAATTATGAAAGAGGAATAAGCTAAGTTTCGAAGCGAAGGTAAAGTTCAGGAGGAGCCCGGTTGTTACCTAGTAGTGTACATGTGTTTGGATAGTTTACTGGATCGGTGGTAATGCCTTCATTGTAGAAGCTAAAAGCTAGACTTGAATTGTAAGGTGTTTGCGTATCATTCTTTACTCCAATGTAAGTGACTTGACCATCCATATAACGAAACCACTGCATGACAGTCCTTGGATCTGAACTTTTAAAAGAACACTTCTGAAAAGTAAAGGTGGGAATGAGGTGACCATCACTTGTAGTAGAAGTCAAACAATCACCACCTTTGCTAGCTTGTAATTGACCAAATTGAACTTGAGTTGTATTTTGATATCCCATAAAAGGAAAATCACAAGTAGCAAATTGAAATTGATGATTAGAAGTTTTATTTTGAGTACCACTCAATAAATTCATTCCATCTGGACCACCAATAAGAACTCCAAAGTAATTGATATCATACTCTATCGAAGAAGCTCCCTTGCTCAATCCCATTGTGGATGGAGACCCCAAAAAGGTACAGCCTGGGCTTGGTGAAGCTTTTCTTGGTCGAATTAGAAGGGTGACTGGTAAAACAATGACGAGAATGAGAGATACAAGTAGACCTGCGAGTATCTTGATACGATGGCGAAGAAAGAAAGAAACGTTTCTTTTGTTGACGTCGTCGTCATCTAAGAGCTCAGCTTTTTTAATTGAAGCATGATCCTTTACTGACTCTGATTCAACTAGAGTAGTACTAGATAATTGAACTTTTTCTCTCTCGATCTCTTCCCTAATTGTCGAAGCTGAGCATAGACTGTTTTGATCTGTCATTGTAATGATGATGATGATGGAGAAGTCACTCTCATAATAAGCATTGAAGTTTGATCAGGGTAGCAGTCTACCATTGTAGCCAGTATTGAGTGTATAAATCCCCCACACACAAACTCTCTCCTTTTCTCTCTCTCTCTCTCTCTCGCTCTGTCTCTTTCTGCCTTGACATGGAGGTCCGCGTCCAAAAAAAAAAGTGCACGCTAAAAAGAAATACAATTTATAATAATATTGATATGGAAATAGAGTAGCATTTTTTTTTTTTGAAAAAGTATTAACAAGGAGCGTCACAGACAAAGTCGTTTGGTTGAAGGGTTTCTCATGTGCTTTAATTACTTGATTGCGAACACTACCTTCTCGATGTAGTATCTATACAATAAGTCGATCATCATTATGGGCAGGAAGGCTAAAGATTCTTCAAAAAGCGGATGGCTGCATTGTTCCTGTGCGGTACTTGAATGTAGTCCACCTTTTTAAAATTGAGTAAAAACACAAAACGTGGCTTTTAGTTTAGCGTTATCATCAAGCCAACCGTCTTCCTTCCAATTCTTGAAATACAAAATCCACAAATTACTCAATTGGCGTACAATTCATCTCAGCAGTATTTTTGATCTAGGTAGGAAGATTGCTTTTCTCTTTTGTTTTTCTTCTTGATTTATGAATAGTCGGATTGATATATAATACGGCGATTTCTTCTGCTTTGGTCCCCCTTCTCTTCACCCCATCCTCTAGTATAAATACTTTCACTGCATACTCTGTGCCTCGAAAGCTAAAATAAAAAAGAAATGCAATTCAAGTTACTCTTTTCCACCCTTCTAATCTTCACATTCACCATCTGCTTGATCAAGGCGGCTCCAGATCCTACAAACAGGAAGAACCCACCCCAAATCAACATCCCAAAGGTTTCTTGTGTTGGCGCTGATACAATCGACACTAAAGCTTGGCTACCTTACTCATTAACTAAATTCGACGATGGTACTTTTCCCCCGTCAAATAATTGGAGATGGGCTTACAAGTATTCTGCAAGCTTTACAAAATCTCCTTATGAACTACGAGTAGTCAAAAACGCAGTAGGTCGTCATATTTTTGAAATCAAAATGCAAACAAAGACGTATAGATTCTGGTCATCAGTGATAGAAAATCAAGGAAATGACTCAATTTGTACACTTCCCGATTTCATTGTACCACCAATAGTAGAAGTATCAGCCTATTCTGAAAATACTGCAATTTAAAAGGCGTCAAATATCTTAGAAAAAGAAAAGTCAAAGTTGGACATGTCTTTAAAATGATCTTTGGTCTTGGTCTCATTCTTATCTCTTTTCACTTGTATGTTTTCCACTTTGTAGGTGATCTTATTCTAAACCTGAAAAGTTATTTCAATATAACTTTTCATTCCCTCTTACATCAGTATATTAGAAATGTAAAAGCGGCGATGATAATACTAGTTTGAGTAATAATTGATTGACTAGGCATGCTACAAATTATAATTACAATGTAATCCTCTTTCCTTTTCGAAATATTGTTCGCATCAATATCATGCCTATGCAAATCCAGATTGTAATTGTAGCGAGCTATTTTGAGGCATGCTTAGGAACGGGCAAGGCGATCTGGCTTTCAGTGATAGTTGCAATTCAAATGGTGAGAGTTGGTAATCGCCCGAATAAAGTAGGTGTGGCTTTCTTAGATACCGCCACTCCTTTAGAAGGTGGACAGTATCTATTGAATTGGTTGACCTAGGCGGAACGCGAATTTAAAAGGAAGTCCGCTTTCACTTTCACCCTTTTTTTCTTGCTTAGCCATTTCTTGAATTGGTATATAAAGCAATCCCTTTTTTTTTTCTTTGGCCTTCTTATCTTCGAGTCAAATCAATCTTACGCACTCACTCTACACCCAAGTCAAGATGCAATTCAAGCAACTCATTTCTACTGTTCTGGTCGTATCCTCTACCATTTGCTTTGTCAAGGCTACTCCAAACCCAATAAACATGAAGCCTCATCAAATTAATGTTCCAAAAGTTGCATGTATTGGCGCTGATCAAATCAATGTTAATGGCTGGAGAACTTATCCATTGAATTTTGTCAATGATGCATACCGTAAATCTGATGATTGGAAATTTGAGGATAATACATACTATGCAAGCTTTACCAAATCTCCTTATGAATTACGAGTGGCAAAAACAGTAGTAAGTCGTCACATTTTTGAAATCAATACATATACAGGCACGTATAAGTTTTGGTTATCAGTGGTACCTAATCAAGGCAACGATTCAATCTGTACGCTTCCCGACTGGATAAAGAAACCAATAGGACAAATCACGGCCTATTCTGAAAATACCAATCTATAAAATAGTCTTTCTCTCTCAAATTCAAAAAGAGGTATGCATGATTCAAGCTGATCATCCAGCGGAGTTTCTCCATACGAAAGCCTTTTTTTCAACATTTTGCTCCCTACTGTCTCCTCTTCTTTTACTTTTGTAGACATTCTCAAATCAATACAAGATCGAGTAGAATTCTCAATTTATATTTTTATTATGAAACAGAAGTGAACATCCTTTGTGTATCTGCAAATCTATACTGAGAAGCAGACAAACGACATGTTATCCTGGAGACGATATCCAATCCTTTGGATCGATGCTCTTTGCTTCTACATATATGAAACTTTCCTTTCTTTCCCCATCTTAATGGTGTGCTGATGAATTGGAGGTGTATCGAACAAGAGGTGACCCTCCATATTTTTTCGACGGTACCGCAAATTCGGACCGTGAATTTTGCTTCTTGGGTGTCAATTCTATCTTAAATGATGGCCAATGATATAAGGAATTCCGTATCTGAGAGGCAAATGGATTAGCTATGCGGCCTTTCAAAGCGCAAAAAGAAGCGGCACGCCAATTAGTAGGGACTGTTATGTTTGCAATATTATGCTTGCACTCACTTTACGATGTTACGCATATAAAGAAGACTACCTTTAAAATCTCAATTTTGCTGCCTTACCACGAATCTGTCCCATCCCCTCCAATCCAAGGCTCCATTCACACCAACGGAGTAATTACCACAACGATGCAATTTAAATTACTATCTTCGATCACCTTAATTATGGCTTCTGCTTCTATAAGCCAAATCGTAGCTACACCCATTAATTTTGGTGGTGGTGGAAACGATAATCCCGCTACACCAACTCCGGTAGTGACTTGCGTAAGAGCTGAAAAGGAAAATACCAGAGGTTGGGATAGTACTCTCCTGAATCATATTGATACCAATGAACCTGCCAAGAAGGTCGATTGGAGTTCAGGTCAAGGGTTTTATGCTACCCTTTCAGCTGCTTCTCTTTCAGCATCTCAAGATGCTAAGGGTTTACACATTTTTGTTCTTCAAACAGCAAATGGAGAAGAACGCTATTGGTTGACAGTCACAAAAGATCAACAAGATGGTTCAAAATGTACACTTCCTGTTGGAAACGATTTAGGAGCAAATGTTAAGCAAGTGACAGTCCTCACTAAAAAGAAGCATTAAAGTCAAATCTTGTATGAAGAGGGCGTTTGAATGAATTACATATGAATAATAGTCTTCAAGTCTACTATAGCAATCTATTGAGAATAATTTCGTGAAAATCTGAATCTGTACTTTGATCTGATTTACTGATACTTTTCGCTTTCATGGGTTCGCTTCTGCCTCTTGGATTTCTTTTTTTTTTAGAATGTGATTGTTGATGATCTTCTTGACGTAATTCTCTTTGTTTTATTAAAAAAAAAAGCAAAAGGGGGATTACAATAAGGGGTCTTGATAGCTTACCTTTTGCCAATGACCCGCTTTTCAGCCCGCTATGATCGGAGTCTGTATCTACCTTTGTCATATTTCTGCTTTTATCCTTTACTTCTATTCTACAGGGCTACTATCATGTATCATTTTGCTTGCAGTACGTCTGTACATGTAAATAAAATAATTACTACCTCCTGCTCTTTAGAACGTATAGACAAGGTCTCCCTCAGTGATGCGCTCCTGAGATACCGATTAAGGAGCATCTTACGCCTCCCGTTCTTTAAAGGACCATTACAATTGCAAAGCGGACCTATTATATTGGCGGAGCAGAAAGTCGAGAGTGGCGAACACTTTCGGAAGAAAGAACCTCTTTTTTTTTGCATAGTTTTCCACAGATTCTCTTTTGATATTATTGCCAATCACAAAAATACGCTCTTCTCTTCCTCTATTACTTTACAACACATATTCTCATCATACCTTTACTTTTAGCTTCTTACATTCTCAAGCTCACAAAGTTTGAATCTCAAGACAGTGTCAAGATCAAGATGCAAATCCAGCTATTCTGCTCTACTTTGTTCTTGCTAGCTTCCATCTGTCTCGTCGAGGCTAAAAAACATCAAATGCCAGATTGTGTACAAGCTAATGACGTAGACGTATCCCAATGGAGACCTTCTTCTATGAAGTTTGACAATAATTATCCTTATTCAAATAATTGGATTTTAGATGATACATTCTTTGCCGAATTCAATAATAATCTTTCACTTTTGGAAGCAACAAAAAGTGCAATAGGCTATCATATCTTTGAAATTACTACTAAAACAGGAAACAGGAAATTTTGGTTGACTGTCAAGACAAAACAAAAGAAAAGTTCCAAATGTAAATTACCTACCCATGTAGTTGCACCTATAGGAGCAGTCACTGTCTATTCCAAGTCCTTTTGAAGCAACAAACATTAGAAAGGGAAAAGAGATAAATCTTGCCGAGTCACGTAATTCATTGATTTTAAAAACCTGCTGTAAAACTGACTTGCATCTGTCTCTTTCAAATAAATTTTCTATTCATTTACTATATTCGACATCTTATATTTCGATACTGACCACGTAGGCACCGTATCACTAGCTCTTGAAATTGTATACCACCCTATATACTATCCCACATAGCCATGATCTCTACCATATACTTGGCCTAATCTGTGTAATTCCTTATTTACAGTCTGCCAAAAAGAAGAAATTTATGACCAGATTAGCATCGCCTCAGATATATTCTCCCAACTCTCCAATGGGAAATAGCCACATATACGGTTTCCGTCTTTTGTCGGAATCCAAGAGGGGTTTAAATATCATCACTTTAGTTCGGAGCATGAAAAGAAAATAGCATACACTTTCGGAAGGGAAACCCGACCTTTTCTTTTCTTTCCTTGACCTGATATCTTATATTTCTTGTTCCTCTTTATTGGCATACAAAAAGGTCAGTATTCTTCACTTTCCTCCTTCTTACTACCACAACACAGTCTCTTCACTCTCCCTCCTTCTCTTCACTTTACAGTTTTCGCTACTACTTTGACTAAAAAATAAGATGCAATTCAAATTACTTTCATCTTTAGTCTTGGTAGCATCCCTCTGCTCAGTCATCAGCGCCATTTCTCTTCCCAAGCCTGGATTAGAAGATTGCATCAAAGCAGGTTAGACGGTAAAATCTTTGCCTCTTTTAATGAAAATCAACCGCAATTAACAGCATTACATAGTGCAGTCGGTGTTCACATTGTTGAAATTCATAGACTAGACGGTAGTTATAAATTCTGCTTAACTGTCAAGAAGAATTCAAGCATCGATCCTCAATGTAAACTTCCCCCAAGTTTGATGGGAATGATTGGAGGAGTCACAGTTTACACCAAGCACAAGTAGATACAGCAGCACACATACTGTCAAATTTGGATGGATTGAATCACAAGTACATCATTTTAGTGTCCTTTTGTCTTGTGTCTATCATTTTAATACAATTTTAAATGTTTATAATATTTCAATTGAAATCTAATTTTACCTTTTTACATTATTTCATCACTTTAAATTGCTTATTTGAACTGATAAAATTGTTTGTGACAAGATAGGTCAATGATTATGAAGTGGTCTTTAATAATAATCAATTCTACAACATGTATTTCCTGTCAGTAATCACACAATTCAGTGACGTTGCCTAATTACTTGACTTTTAGCATCAATCATCAAAACTACAAAGAAGAGTAAAAGGACTACATAGTGGGAATAGTCTCTGATCAAGACTGCTCAGTGACTACATTGTGCTATGGTACTAAAAGAATTCACCCACAATTGAGATTCTGAAATGGCCCTTACTCATACGCTCCTGGAATGCCAATTTAGAAAATATTCTTACGCCTTCTGTCCCGATTCCACCGCCAAGAGGAGCCATTCTGTACCAAAAATAAATTCCTTGAGCGGAGCAGTATTTGGAGGCGGCATGCACTATTGGAAGGAGGCCCCTCTTTTTCTTTTCTTTGATTTGGTCCCCATCTCTTTTTTTATATTTTCTTGTTGGCCATGTCCTGCTCCATTTCATTGGCATATAAGAAGCCGCCTAGAAGCCACCTTCCTGTTTTTTTCTCTTGCCCTCTCCCATTAAATTTTTTATATCTTACTCTACAATATTTCACTCTACATCGTCTTCCAAGAATCAAAATGCACTTTAAGCTACTTTCTTCTTTACTTCTGGTAGCATCCATTTACCTAGTCAAAGCTGCACCAAACAAAGCCCTTTATCAAGCTGACCTTTCTGAAACTGCCTCTACCACTTGTATTGGAGCCGACAATATTGACGTATCCAAATGGGAACGTCATGCAATGCAATTTAATGATGATCCTAATCATCCAACAGCAAATAATTGGAAATTGGGCAATTTATTCTACGCCTACTTTAACAATAAACTTCCAGTATTAGGAGCCGCAAAAAGTGCAAAAGGTTATCATATTTTTGAAATTACTAAACCAAAAGGTACTTTTAAATTCTGGTTAACTGTTGAATCCAAACAAGGTGGTGATTCTCAGTGTACATTAAATCCCACTATGATGGGACCAATTGGAGCAGTTACCGTCTATACCAAGAATTAGTAGAATGTAAAAGATGAAAAGGTACATTATTTAATGTTTTCTCATCAGTTGTCCTGTCTCTTGATACTCTTCTCAATGAAAAAAATTGAACATTTTACCCTTCGTACGTAATATATCCTAAGGATGGATGATTGATTGAGCTGTTTGAGTCTTATTTGACAGTGGAGAATCTTGTGAACTTTTAACCTCAGCGGCGTTTATCATCGATCAAAGAAAGCTGACCAAAAGATGGAGAAAGTGATATCACCCATGTGTACTTGGCTTCCTTATAGCCTAACAAGTCAATTGTTTGAGCAGTATAATCTCTTACTGCGCTGTAAGTTTCTTTACAATCAAAAAGGGGATGAGTACTATTATGCAGTTCGGTACTATTACTACAAGTAGCCTTCAATAGTCAAAACCAAATACTATTCCTTGGATGTTGTTCACGCTAAGAATTCTTGCAAGTATTCAAACAATTTACCGCTGCTTTATGTCATGTGCGATAGTCTCATGATAGTGAAAACATTATCTCCCGGAGAACTCAAAGCGTCTGAGTTTTTAAACGCATGAAATTAAAGAGACAGAAAGAACTGGCAATCAATCTCGCAGATGATGAAAACATTTAGTCCATATTTTGTCTCAGTCAAATTTGAATCGATCTTTGACATTTTGAGAGATATAAAGGTTACTCCCTCTTCACCTTTACCCTCATCATCTCTTTCCATCCATCTCTTTCATCTATCAATTATGCAGATCAAAATTCTACTTACAATAGTAATTCTCTCTTGTTTCAATCTTGGTCATGCTGCACCGTGGTCTTGGAAAGACATCTTTGGTCACAAGGTACACCCAAAAGTAATTGATCCAGTAACACCAACTTGTGTTGATGCAAGTCCTGAAAATATTAATGGATGGACAGAGGAAGATTTAGGCATTATTCCTGGTTATAGTAGAAATACTCAATTAATTTGGGAATCCATGTCTGGATATGTTGCTAATTTTAAAGGATTGGGTACATTATTACAAGTGCCACAGGATAAAGTTGGTTATCATATTTTTGAAATTGCAACATCAAATGAAACCAAGCGATATTGGGTTACTGTCAAACAAAATCAAACTACTGGCTCAGAATGTAGGCTTGATACTTCAGCAGGATCAAATGTCAAAAAAGTTAAAGTTTATACAAAGAGCTTTTAGACTACATTTATCAATATATTTGATACAAGACAAAGCTTTCGATAATACGATCCATGTAGCGTACATATTAGAGAATAAAATGAGCACATTTGATGATGAGAGACGGTTGTTGGTCATATCTAGATGACAATGAGATGCTGAATAGCAGAGTCATATATTGTAAAGTATGCGCCTCACTTGAAAAATTAGTCCTGATAACGTTGGTATCACGGTCTAGCACTCTCCGCGTGTCCCGATGATAGACGCGACTCGACTATGTTCTGCACAGACCAATTTGTCAAATTTAGTTTTGTTGAGAAGAAAGAGAGAGAGAGAGAGAGAAAAAAGAAGAAAGATAGCAACTTTGACCCGACGCGGAGTCATTGCTTATCTTTGGAAAATTAGAGCTCTTTATGATTGTGCGCAAAGAGGAAGGAGGTGATAACTTGACAATAAAGACTACATGATACGATAGACACTTTCTTTTGGTTCCCCCTAAAGTTGAACATTTGTCTGGAATTTTTCAGCTTCTACACTCCAAGCAACCAGATTATCACCTTTACATATCATATATCATGTCGGTAAGTGCTATATGCTAATTAATGATCTACTATTTTCGATTTCCTTACTTTGTCACTTTGACTTTTTTCATTTGCAATCCAGACACTCGATTCACCAGCTTTACGACCTCATGCTAGCCATTCATTTCGTCTTCCAAGGAGGGTATTTATCGGATCTATCGTATCTCCACAAACTCTACTATCTATCAAAATAATCACAAGAGCAATAGTGGGAGTAGGGACCAGTGGGGTGATTCGGTTTGTTGAAGACTTGGATGAATTTGCTGCCAAGGAGAATGGTAGTTCAAAAGAGAGTGGAAATGAAGAAGACAGGAGTGCAACACCAGTACAAGTACCTGGGAAAATTAGTAAAGAGTCAATGAATGAAGATCAACCCTTTCTACCTCCTGCTGCAACTCAAACCAAAACCACACCAGAGTCATCCGGTATTCTTTCTGAGCAACACAAGGCAGAAGAGAAGCTAATTTCTGCTATTGTATCCAAGCATGGTTGGAAAGTCAGCGAATGTGAAATTGTTCGTTTAGGTCCAGATAGCTTCCTATGTCCTGGTTTCATCGATACGCATACTCATGCACCTCAAGTACCTAATTTAGGTCTAGGACAGCAATACGAATTACTTGATTGGCTACAGTACGTCACTTTTCCTAGAGAAAGAAAATTCGAAGACCCAATCTATGCAAGAAAGACTTATGAATCAGTAGTGGAGAGAATGTTGAATACTGGAACTACTTGTGCTGCCATTTATGCCACACTTCATGAAGAAGCAACGATGATTCTGGCAGATATTTGCAACGAAAAGGGAATGAGAGCATTGGTAGGAAAGTGTCAAATGGATCGAAATAGCCCGGTAGATTATATTGAAAAGAATCCAAGTGCATCAATGGAAGCTACCAAAAACTTCATCAATTATTGCAGAAATTTAAAACCATATGGATGTACCAGTCCAGAAGATGTTTCAAGTCCAGGTTCTAATGGTAAAGAAGCCAGTGAAAGCCCAGAAATGGATAGCTCTATAGCAAGATTAAAAATTACAATGAATGAGATGATCAATGGTGAAAGTAATAAAAAAGAAGAGTCACTCTCTCCCTCTCAACCATCAGCAGCAGATTTAAATACATCAACACAATCAAATCGAACATATTCTGGTCCAATTCGACATAGCAGTGTTAGTAGTTCTACTAGTTCACTCAGTAAAGGAACAGACTCTCCCAAAAAAAAGCAGGAAAAGGATCATTCCAATCAACTTGTTCAACCTATTCTCACACCTAGATTTGCCATTTCTTGCTCTGATGCTCTTCTCACAAGTATCTCGGCTTTAATGTCTCGAGATTCAAGTCTACGTTTACAAACACATCTGTCGGAAAATGAGGGAGAGATTGAATTTACAAAGAAACTATTCCCTTTTAGTTCGACATATACCGATGTCTATGATCACTTTTCACTTCTCACTCCAAGATCAATTCTTGCTCATGCTATTCATCTAGATGATCATGAAATGGAATTACTTTGCAAGAGAAAGTGTGGTATTAGTCATTGTCCTACTAGTAATAATAATCTACGAAGTGGTGTTAGTAGAGTAGGAGAAATGCTTAATCGTGGTTTAAAAGTTGGTTTAGGTACAGATGTTAGTGGTGGATTTGGTTTGAGTATTTTGACAGCTATTAGAGAAGCAAGTGTAGTTGCCAAAGTATTAGGATTTTCAACAAAGCAACCACTTACAGTCGATACAACTTCTTCAATGAGTAAAGGAGCAAGTGTACCAGATAGTCAAGATGAAAAGCATCGTACACCTGCAGTAGGAAATCTTCAAGCTCGTCAAATTGAAATTTCAGGAAGTGAATTAAATAAACAAAGAACTCAAGTTGAATCTTATGATTTTTGTAAAGGACCTCTCTCTGTCGCTACTCTATTTTACTTGGCTACATTGGGTGGTGCAGAGGTTTGTAATTTAGCTCATCGTGTTGGTAGTCTGGAAGTTGGTAAGGTGAGTAGAGTAGTAGTGCATACGCGACTATAAAGGAAAAAAAAAAAAAAGGAATCGAATCTGATCTTCTCCCACTTCTCCCACTTCTCTTTTTTTTTTTATTTTTTATTTTTTTTTTTTCCTTTTATTTTATTCCTTTAGGAATTTGATGCTCTTCTTATCAATACGGCCAATGGTTGCCCTAATTTATACATCGAAGATGATGAAGAGGTGGAAGAGAGACTTGAAAAGGTGAGAAAGAGAATACCTTGATTGGAAAATAGTCTTTGATAGTCTTCTATACTCATACTCGTTTGCATTTACAGTTCCTCTTTTGCGGTGATGATCGAAATATTGCTAGTGTCTTTGTACGAGGTAGAGTTGTTGGTGGCTCTTCACCCATTGCATAATTTGTACGCTTCTACTTTGTATATCTTTTTCAAAAATGGTTTTAAGATTTCAAACACTATCATTGCATTGTAGCTCAGTTTGCGATTCAAGAGAAAGGAAAATACCAAGGCGAAATTTGAAAGATAATGAAGAAAGGGAGGAGTTTATGTCAAGATGAAAGAAAGATTGATAGAGAAAGAGACATTTGATATTGGGACTTTTCAATGATACAGTATGGCTGCTGCTGATGTATGATGTATTATGTGTGAGAGAGAAGAGAGAGAGAGAGAGAAAAAAAAATAGAAAGGAAGACATAGTGGTGTAATCGTCATTGTAAATCAAGTGAGATGTCATATCACTACTACTACTACTATGCCGAATGAAATCATTCCCCTCTTCCATTGTCTGCTTTCGATTATAATTATGCTGATGTCACACCATTGAGATGAAAGCCTTTTCCACCAGATAGAACCCATGCCGTCATTCCAAAGACAACGACTCCAGCCACGCTAAGCATTGGTAAAGCTGTAGGCCCATCAAGTCCACCTCTTATTGCATTCCCTGGTGGTTTCCGCTTTGATTGAGAGGTGAAAAGTGACTGTCCACCTTGAGAACGATCACTATTGAGATTTTTCTCACTGCTTCCAACCTCACTTTGTGTTGGTGTTTCTTCCCGATCAGCCATTTCAGAGTTTTGACTACTATCAGGTTGCAGATGCTCTTCTCTAACAAGTGAATTGAAATCACTTGTATACAGTAGCGATCGAAGTTCTCGATTAATTCTTGAAGTCGAATCGCTTGTAGAAGAGGAAGAGGTTATAAGACCAACATTACTGGTGGATGGACTCCTCGATGAAGATGAAGCGGCGGTGGCAGCTGCAGCAGCAGCTGCTGCTGCTGCTGCTCTTCTCTTCCGGCGCTTCTTGGCTGCTGCTGAATTTGATGGTACTGTATTGGATACATTTTTGATTTCTGAAATACTTCCAACAATTCCTTCATCTCTACTTGCATCACTCTCTAGCACATCTTCAATTTCTGAATTAAGACTATCCCACATCTTGACAACTCTTTTAATTTCTTCTCGATCCTCTCGAATACTGACTTTTTCCACTTCAAAGTCACTTTCGAATGCATCTCTCCATTTACCCCACTTTGTCTCCAGTATGGCGAGAATACTTCCTGAAGCTACCACTCCACCTCCTACAGCTAAACTTGCTTCTTGAAGGTGGTTATTTGACTTCGCAGGCGAAGATGGAATCGAAGTAATCGACTTAATCTCTTGTTCGCTTTCTAAAGATTTGACCCTCTCTTCTAGTCTTTTGACTGTTTCTGTTGCCTCGGCATGCTGTCCAGCAAGTGTCTTTCCCATCTCTAAAGCTCTTTCTAATTGACTTTCCATAACTTCTAGTCGTTTGCTCAATTCTTCATGCTTGCGACTAGCCAAAACATCTCTTTCCGTAACATCCTCCTTTCCAAAGGGAGCAGGAACTCCATCAGGAGGTGCAGGAGGACCAATATGACTCTTCAGCCTTTGTAAAGTCTCTGCATCATCAAGAGAATCCTCTTCCTTGTGAGAGAGTTGTCTAGCTACCTCGGCTGACTCTACTTCATCGACTCCCATTGGTCCACTACCTAGATTATTTGCCTCTGATCCCTGCATTACAGTATCCACAGAAGCCATACTGGCTCCATCATCAAAGTCGCCATCTCCAACATCGCTCGACTCTGCATTATTTCCGTTGGTGAACATTGCCCTACTAGCTAGCGATTTTAATCGTATCGCTTCCGATAATTCTCTTCGAGATTCCTCTACTTGACTCCTCATCAAATCAACATCCATCTTTACACCATCTTGCTCTTCAAGTCTTGCTTCCACTCCTGTCAATCTCTCTAATTGCATGTTGAGAGCTCGTTGAGTCTCTCGAACTTGTTCTTCAAGAGCTTTGATCAGTGTTTCTGATGATGCCTTATTAGAATCCTGTCCTGCTTGCTCCAATGCTGCTTGACTCTCTCGTTCCGAGTTAGAAGAGGGTACCATATGTTGATAAGGTGGATTCTGCATGGGTGGTAATCCTCCTCCCAAGGTTTCTCCGATATCACTCATTGCCGTGTTCAAATTTCCCAATTCTCCAGCAGTCTCTCTACTCTTTTGTAGTTCCGCCTGTAATTTGTGCAAGATATGATCAAAGCTCATTAATGTGTTGCCATTAGCACCTTGTCCGAAGCCACCTCCAGGTCCTCCCAATTTGCTTCGTCTCAGTCCTCCTTCTGCTCCTGGTCCGACTGAGTGATGGTTGAGTGTACTACCTGCAATGCCTCCTCGATACAATGCAGCAAAATCGTGACGCAAGCCCAATGCCTCTTCAGCTGTCATGACCAAGAATGCTCGACATGCCACTTTGTGATGAATGATTGTTTTATTATCTTCACCGACAATGTCGATACCAAATTCAACAATATCATCGGTGTGTACTTCATAAGGATCAGACTCTAGGCCTTCTGACGAGAGGCGAACATAATTGATGAATGTACCATTGGAAGACTTGACATCCTTTATGAAAACCTAGAAAGGGAAATAACCACAAATTAGGGATCAAGTCATATAACAATTATAACCATCATCATCATCATCATCATCATCATCATCATCACACACTGTACTCACCTTACCATCTTGACTCCATACCTCTGCATGCATCCTACTCAAGACTTTGCTGTCAAAATAACCATTGCTTGGTTGAGGTACAGTTTTATTGTTTGTCTGTCGCCCTATCTTAATTTTATTCTGCGGTCCAGGAGGCGAAAGACTGATCTGCTTAGGAGCAAAGGTGTCATTCAAGGGTTGAAGATGCAAAGCAGGATAAATGAGTTGAGAAGTATTACTTCCATTTGCTGAATTGCCATTTGTGCCATTATTCATTGATTGATTTGAAACTTGTTGCTGAGACTGTTGTTGTTGTTGCTGCTGTTGTTGTTGATTGTTAGAGGCATAGTGATTGCCATTGATAGCAGATCCGTTGGACATTTGTCCGTTTCCGTGATTCTGAAAAATACTGTTAGGGTGATGATTGGCGAGACTGGGATTAGGGGCAAACATTGGAGACGAAGTGGGTTCGTTATTCTTATTGTAATCGTTGTTGAGTAAAGTAGACTTTGTGCTATCTTCCAGAGAAACGGTTGCTGAAACAGAAGCTGAAGGACTTGGTGAAGTGACGCCAGTTGAAGAAGGGGATGGTTCCATAGGTGTTCCACCAAATTGCATGTCGCGGCGCCAGCTACACTCTCTTTTATCTTCTTAAGAGTGACAATCTGCTTTTAATGGTAGAGCAGAGGATCAGGCAAGTTGCCAACGACTTGATATCGGCCTTCAATAAGGATTTATTGACAGCAATGTGATCGCAAGAGAAAAGTTCCTTATCGTGACACTTTGCGAGGCTTTGTATTCAGCTGGTTCTGTATTTTGGACCGAAATATATGTGAAGTCGGCTACTCGCTCCTCACACACGCACGCACTATAGAACAAGGTCGATGAGAGAGGGAGGGACTGGCTGCCCGTGTGTACGGTTCGATGCCAATCCAACGACAAGACGAGTTGAAGAAGTCACACAAAAGTAACAATGACCGAATGAGTAGGGCGACGAGGAGCCCATATCCTTCAAAGCTGTCTAGGCGAATCAATACAAAATTCAATTGTACAGCATCTTTTCGACATATGATAATACCATGGCCACGCGAGCTATACCTCCATATGCAATAAAATACAAAATTTAAAGCTCTCATGAATAAAAACAGCAAGGTCCGAGCGCCAACTAAAGGACCGCATCACTTCGCGATACCAACACACAGATCACCATAGCCCACTTGTCTTTTACAGTCATAATTGATCTTTAACAGAAAGCTTTATAGAGAGTATACAAGCAGTGAGCAAATATTGATGCTAGATAGCGACGTGGAAAGGACGCCGTCCAAGAAGAGAATTAGCAATACTAATTTGACTGGACTTGCATCAGCACGCTCTCATTCATCCATGGAAGCAGAAGGAGATACACCCGAATCTACTTTTCAATCAGCATACACTGCTCCACCATATCCTCGACCTCAGGCTGACAGAGATCATCAGCAAGAGTCGTTAACATTGGATCGAGAAAGAGGTGACCTGACAGCACACAATTTGGAATTGATTCCAAACGCTGATCAATTTGCACCAGGTATAAGATTAGATCGAGGCGGAAATGACTATCTTTTCCACGAAAGAGACCACACTACACATGGTACAGATGCGATTGATGAGGATGCTGATCCAAGTAATGTAGCACAAGAGGAGGAGGAAGACGAGAATGGAAATAGATTGCTCTCTTCTCGAGACCGCACCGACAAGGCAAGCATTCAGAGTGGCAAGACGCCTTCCTCGATTGATGCTACAGGACGTAGCAGTAACGGTATGATGGAGCTCAACCATAATAGAGATGGAGCAGACAATGATAGCCACGAGATGTATGAAGATGTTGATGGAGGCGAAGATGATGTATTCGATGAGAAAAATGTAGGAATAATTCATGAACGGGTTGGTGGTAGCGGAGCAACATCAGAAAATGCTAGCAAAGGTACTTCGGTGGGCCACTTTGGTCCTCGCGGTGAAGCTATTCGTGAGTACAGCATATTACACATTGGTATTTACTCTATCATTTAGTCTCACAATTCCGACTTTGATCTTTAGCTGGAGTACCACCACATCTGGATCCTAGACAACCTCATTTCCGTCCTCCTAGTCCTAGTGCAGCTTCAGTACTCTCAGTTGCGGTGCACCCCCCAGCTTCTCCTAAAATGCACGGACAGAGTAGTCTGGGATCAGGACTAGGAGGCTCCTCTGGTCAAGCCTTATCCGAAGGTCATGATATGCTGGATTCTGGTGAGGAGACAGACCGATTTGATGGAGCTTTGACTCCCACTCTTTCCGAAGAGATTGATGATGATGAAATTAGATTAGACAAGGAAAGATCTAATCACCCTGAATACGATGCAAGTAGCCCCACACCAAGTCCGTCAATCGCCAAAGATGATGCAGATCCGTGTAATTTTGGTAGATTAAACCTCGGTACTGGGCCACAAGTGTCATTTGATCCCAATGTTCTCTCCTATCAAGCAGACAGCCTTGGCGATCTGAGCAGGACTGCAAGAGCACCTAGTATTGCTGCCACTGCTGGATCTTCTCGTGCCCCGTCTACTCGAGGAGTTTCACCACCAGTATCACTTTCAAGGGCAACAACGACTGCGGGATCATCGATGGGAGAATTTGACTCAACAGGGACAGGTGTAGGAGAGACTGGAGCCGAAACCCCTAGCATTATCCGAAGTAGACGTAGTTCATATTCAGCTCCTAGCAGCGAAGTAGAAGCTACAGGAGGTTCAATTATAGGAATGGAAATTGGAGAAGGTGGAACTAGGACCAGAGGAGCCACACTTGTTGCGAGTACGGCTCCAGGTAGCAATCCCAACCTGCTAGATGAGCCTGAATATAATATGCGAGATGGACCAAGTTTAGCACCTTCAGAAGCAGGAAGTGACTCTACTAGATCTATGACTCAAGACTCGTCGAGTCTCGATCATGGCATCTACCCCTATCCTTCCAGTGGCGGTGTTGCAGTGGGAGGTCACGGTAGCAGTGAACGACAAGCACCATCTTCTACCTTTGCCTTTCCTGGTACATCCTCACCTGGAGTAGTGGAACCACCTTCACCGGTTGATTTCTCGTCATCAAAGGGATCAATGCACCCAATACTACCAAGCCTGCTAGCAATCAAAAAAGCAAATCACAGAAATGGTAGTGGAGCAGCCAGCACGGCAGCTACGGCAGGAACAACAAGTCCTACGAGTAGTCTTAGTGTAGAAGGTGATTTTGAAGATGCTTCTGCAATTCAGGCAGTAGAACAACAATCATAACAAAGATGGACCATGCCACAAAGGTGTCTCAAGACGAGGCACCAAAGAAGTCTCAATCCACAGAGAATAGAACAGCAAAGCAGGAAACCGACACATACTCTTTCTCTCTCTTTCTCTCTCTCTCTTTGCCTCGCTTCTATCGATGAATCATGACCCGGCCATTGTTCTACGACATCCCACCTCCTGTATGTCAATAATTTCTCACTCTGTCTTGGTGGGTTTTACACCGTCATGAATATTGAATGAGGGCATACGTTGTGCAAGATCATACAAGAGAGTGGCAATAGATGTAAAGGTGTCGAAATGTCGTGTGTGAAGCTGAATAAAGGTGATGATTGCACTCTTTAGACTCTTCCCTTTCCAGCACCTCCCTTCATCTGTTGCTTGCTGACCTTTGGTCCAGCGGCAGAGGCAGAAGCACCCTTTGCCTTTGTAAGCTTTCTCTCTTCTTGTCTTTTCTTCTTGTCTTCCTTGCTCTTGGCCAATGCTTGAGCTTGAGCAGCAGCTCGCACTTCAGGCTTTTGGTTTCGCTTGGCGGCAATAGCATCCATGGAAGCACCAACAACTCCACGCTGGTGCTTGACAGTCTTTCTCGATCGCTTTTTGGCTACCTCTTCTGAGATTCCCTTCTTGTGCATTCGTCGGTAAACAATGGTCCAAGCAATCTTACGAGGGTTCTTTCGTTGCAGGAAGAGTGACTCATTTTTGCTTGATACAAATCGGAAGACCTGCGTGTTACAGATATAGAATGAGGTTGCCATTATTGTTGCATTAATGTACTGATAAACCACTCACCTTACTGTCTCCACGAACGTAGAGCTTACCCTTTCCAGGGTAGATCTTGCGTTGAGAAAATGCGCAAGTCTCGACCTTCATTTTTATCTGGTAGATGAAAAGGCAAGTAGACCATCAGCATCAAACCCTCTACCATACTTTCTTCTCATCCATGCCTTCCTCTATGATTCATCCCTCCGTTTGCTCATGCCCTTTCCCACTCCCTCCTCCCTATACACTATCCCTTCAATGTTCTCCTCTTCGCTTTTCGTAGCGTCGTTGCTCACCTATGCTTGCGAGTCTTGATGATGGTATCAAAGATTCTAAACCTACGTCCAACTCGAGCTATGTGCAACCAGCTCTCCTCAGCAGCAACTCTCCCTTCAGTCACTTACCCAGCCAAAGTGCCTCGCGCGCCTTGAGTGTAAATCCTCTGAATTAGCCACGCGAATCTTAAGCCGCAGTCACGCTTCCCTTCTTGCATGCCTAAAGGAAATTGGTTGTGTCTTGCTCGAATTTAACAAGCCTACCTCACGTGTCTAGGCTTATTGGGTCAACATTCTCTTCGCCAATTACCAGAGCCTATTCGCCATCTCTTTCCTTCAGCATCACGCCCTCTATATCGCCCAATTTGAGTCAAGATGGTGAGTGGTTACGTTCACCAAATTGGACTGGGAGGAGAAGATAAGCAAAAAGGGGTTATGATGGAATTTAATTAGGACTTTTGGGAGGGGAGGGCATTGGCAACATAGTTGATAAACACAGGCAAAGTACTAATACTCGTAACTTATCTCTCTCGCAGCCTAAGCAAGTGACCGACATCAAGCAATTCCTTGAGATTGCCCGAAGAAAGGATGCCAGCTCAGCTCGAGTCAAGAAGACGCTAAAGGCTGGAAGCACACAAACCAAGTTCAAGGTTCGATGCTCCAGATACCTCTACACCCTCGTCGTTGATGACGCTGAAAAGGCAGAGAAGCTCAAGCAGAGTTTACCACCTGGTGAGTAGCATCACTGTTTGCAACGCAAATTTTATGCGTAAGTCACTGACTCCAGCATCATTGATGCAGGTCTCAATGTACAAGATGTTGGCGTTAAGGGCAAGTCGGCGCGCAAGTAAATTTCAAGAGCAACTTGGCAACCTCACTTCCATTGATCGGCACATGTACCTACCATCACAGTTTGTTTGTATGACATTTTCAACCCATCAGCACTCAGAGTCGGGCATGGAATCGAGAACGGTAGAGATGGAAGATGTGAATTTTGGTCATTGCTTGTCGTTTGATTAGAGGTACATGAAGGTGGAATGTCGAAAGGGGAGCAAATGTCGCGGGAGAGTAGCAATCTCATCGAATCTTGCGATGATCGAAGAATGTCTAAGAAGGAATCAGAGTTGTTAGTACCACACTTGCCATTTGCATTCGAAGATCTACTCACCTTTAGATGGCGAGCCTGCCAGAAACAAGTAGCAATGAGTGTAATTGCTTGAACAACACTCCAAAACACCGCCTTTGAATTTGCCTTTTCACTTGCATCCCTAAATTCCGACTCTCTTTCTCGTTGATACTGCTGTTCTTTACGAACGTCTCTGAGCTTGTTGTTCAGATCACTCACACGAGCGGCCAGATCCTTAATGTGAGCACGGTCAGCGTGTGAATTGTCTGGTTTAGCCTCACCAATGATGATGTCCAAATGCATTCGAACTTGATGGTGGTGATCATCCATGGGCAATGACTTTGCTTCATTGGATGTCAGGCGAGTAGATAGACATATTGAATGATCTCCGGCTTCATGTGATGTGAATGCAAACTTGCCCTCTGGTGGTCCTAATGATGAAGTGACAGTATGCCTATCCTTAACCTCTTGTACTATAATATTAATACCCAAATCACTCTTGATAATGAAACGCTGATTTTCACGATCCCATACTTCGGCCATATAGTGACCTACTACCACTGTGTCATTTGGTAACTCTTCGTAAAAACATCTCGTTTCCCTAGGATCTAGATAAAAATACAGCTGTAAGGTTTGGTGACATTTGTCAGAATAAAAGCTAATAAAGACTACTAAATTTACTTCTTATACTTACTGAGTTGACTTGCTTGAGAATAATAGCAAGTGTAAACAACAGCGATAAATTTCGCATCGTTAGACCACCTCGGAAGAAGAGAAGAACAAACTCTCAACCAGATCAAAGTGACCCCTGCAACGTCCTTTGAATGTCGTGTTGCTATTTCTATACGACTGCTGGAAAGTCAAAGAGGTCCGAGCAAGGCTGGGTCGAGATGAAACACGTGTTGCTAATTCTAAAATGTCGACTTTTTATAAGTGCGGGGTGAATAGTAGTGAGCCTAATTAGTCCTCTTCTCAGTCCACCCTCCATTCAAAGGGCTTGACGTAGCATAGCATGGCTCGACAGGATGACGGCCGTCGGTCATCTGTGGGAGGGAGACAGAGGTCAAGAGGTGATAGTGTTAGTTCAGACACAAGCCCATCCGATGCAGGACCATCTCTATATTACCCTCTAACATATGCAATTACACCGGTAGAAGCATACAAGCTTCAAATAGCTTTCGCAAAGGTAGGATTGGTCAAAGCACCTTCGAAACAATTTAGCACTTCATCGACAAGTCCTCCTACTCCTACTCCATCATACCCAACCACCCCTGTCACTGGTCTACCGCCTAGAAATGGTCCATTTACACCATTTAGCAGTATACTAACGCAAGAATCAGAAAGTGGTCCAGAAATCAAGCCGAAGCTCAATATTGCACTCAAGAATGTATTTCATGATAATGTTCTACCTCAATCATCTAGAACTGCCACTCGTGCATTTATAGTTGGCTGGTTTATCAATTACATCATTCAGACAGTGGTTCCCACTGTTAGAAGACGTAAAAGGTGAGTAGTAGATGGGAACTTTACTTTACTTCTTCCTTCTTCTAAACTTTATCTCTTCTCAGTCCTCGAGCAGCACTTTCATCTATACTATCGTTGTCACACAAGAGAATTGGATTATCTTTTGCCTTGTTTGCATTCTTCTATCGAACTTACAGCTATGCTCTTGGTTTCGTCCGACTAAAGATTTTAACGTCACTTCCTTCGCTGGCTCCATCTTCTCTTCCTACTGCTTCACATCGGACTCGCGTCTTGTCAAGGGTGATACGGTCTGTTCAAGGAAATGGCGTGGTACCATTTATAGCATCAATACTTGCATCACCTGCTTTGATTCTCCTGCCTACTCAAAATCTTACCAAAGCTGGAAAAATGACATTCCCTCGAAAGAGTCTAGCTCTCGATCTATTCACCAAGGGTCTACAGACTAATCTTAATGTTTTAAAGAAGAGGAATAGTAGATTGGTAAGCTGGATTCCAGATTGGTGTGATGCAGCTCTGTTATATGCCATCGGAAACGGACAATTGCTTTGGGCTTTCCTATTCGAACCAGGTTGCTTTCCAAAAGGATGTGAGTACATCTCAAAGAACATTAGTGCGGATTAATCGTTACTTTTATTGATGTTCTGCTTTCAAATTCTATACAGATGGCGACTTGATCTTGGCCCGATCATCGGCATACATAGCACCAAAACCTGACAATCTCCCTCTTGGTATTTCTTGGCCGAGCCGACGAGAAGTAGCAGATCATGTTGCCATCCTTAGTACACCTACAAAACAATCTTCTGCTTTTCCTTCTTTTGTTTCACCTTCTCTATCTGCTTTGCAACCTTCACCCTTTCCGACAACTCAATACTCTACTATTAATCCCATCTTGGACTTTTCACCTGCTCATCCAGCACATACCCAAATGCTTTGCGCCATGCTTCATCCGACAGAACCTTCTTGCAAACGTAATTTCTTGAACTTTTGGGCAACTGAATGGAAGGCCAGCGCTCGATTCGTGTCTGTCTTTCTTGGGGTAGTCAATATCCTGAAATGGAGAAGCTGGAAAAAGGATCCTGAAAGTGCTCTTTTCACTTTTGCTATGAGCATCATGCAAGGTGCTACAGTGATTAGTGGTAGCATTGGCTCAGCTTGGGCTCTGACTTGCGTGTTTCAGCATTACTTTGTAAGTGTCTTTCACCTATTTACATCGTGGCAAAAGATTTTGATGAATTTGTTTTGTCCAGCCTCGCAACTTTATTCCCAGAATGCGATACTTTTTAAATGGTTTCTTATCATCAATCTTCATCTTTGCTGTTCCTGCCTCCCGTCGTGCTCAATTGGCTCTATACGTTGGACGAATGTCATTGGACAGCACCTGGCAAATTCTCAAGAAGCAAAAAAAAGTGAAATCATTGTGGTAAGTTTCAGACAAGGGAGTAAGTCAATAGACTTCTGGAAGGCTTATGCTTTAATTGTTTAAATAGGAACGGAGATGTCTTACTTATGGCATTGGGCTTGGCCATGCTCACATCAATTCGAGAAGATGCACCTTACGCTCTAAGCGGATACCTTCGTCGTATTCTCTGGATTCTTACTGGTCCACGAATGGCAGGAAGCGTTGCCTCAAGCGCAGGCCTCCCTCTCGATTCAGATGGCAAACCATCATCTTCATCGCAATGGCTATCGACTTCTTCAAATCAAGATATCGGATTGAAGATGAATCCCCCTCCTCTAGGCCGAGGCAAATCAAAGACCAGCTAAAATTACTTGATCTTTCCACCTCTCTGTGTAATACTGCACTATACGCCCCATCATATAATGAACCCCAATTTCTCGTAGAGATGAATATGTTTTTTTTAGATTGAAACATGTGTGGTACAAAGGAGGTAGTATGTAAGTAGTCGGCCTGCTTTGCGAATTTCTTTTCTTGACAAGAAAAGACATCGAGAGAAGATGCATGTGTGTCATGAATCGATTGAGGCCATTCGTAGTATAACAAAAGTGAGACGACATTTACTTCTTCTTGTCGCTTGAAGCACCCTTCTTCTTGGCGATACCGCGCACCTCTGTAGAACAATGAATATGATTAGACACCTTAACAGTAATATAGATAGAGTATGCTAATAGCACTCACTCTTGGCTCGGTTTTTTCTCTCTTTTCGCAGCTTTCGCGATGCCTTTTCAACCTTGGCAGACAATCCCTTTCGGACCAATCGGTGCTTTGGCTCAAAGTTCATGCTCTCTCTGCTGTCGTAGATGAGGGCGAATCCTAAAGCAACAGCGACAAATTCAGTGAACGATTCTTTCATCTACTGTCTGCATCATCACTCACCAGTGGATCGTCCACCACCAAAGTGAGTCCTCATTCCGAAAACAACACATTGTTCCTTGTTGGACTTGTACATGGCAGCCAATTTTTCAGCCAACTCTTCACGAGAGACGTTGGCTCGGCTAGGGTGGATGACGTCCAAGACCATTTGCTTACGTTGAAGCAACCGGTTGGTGATGAACTTTCTTGTTCGGAGTGTGACGGGTGAGCTCTCCTGTATAAAGATCAAATAAAATTGTCAGAGCTTGAACTTTGATCACAATCAAAAAAACTTCTGTCTCTCTATTCTGTCCCTGCTCTTGATGATGCCAATAGTTGCTGGAATTACCATTCATTACGGAGTATCATCCCTCCTTGTTTTAATTCCATCTTGCCAAGACATTCTCCATCCTACACCTCCAACACCCTCTCTTCCACACGTCGGCCAGCCTACCACACGATCCCTCCCCCTCGCACTCTCTTGACGCTCATCCCTTCCTCTTGTACGATCGATACTCACCATATTGGGCGTAGGTGAAGGTAAAAGATTTAGTTATTCAACGTTTCACTTTAGTGTTGACCTTCGCACTCGCTGTGCCTTTGATTTAATCCAAGTGCTTGCCCGCTCAAAGGCCCAAATCACACAAGTATCCATAATAATTCCAATTCAAGGGGGAAGAGCAGCTGCGGCGAAAACACGTGTCGCCTTCCCTATCTCTTAGGACGCGCTCTCTTCGTTATGTAATCAGAATTATAGCTTAGTAGAAGCTAAATGCTAAGTGAAGAAATAGAGTAGGGTCTAGCCACGCTCGCAGCGGAATCCGGTTCACAAGATCCTAAACCACCGTGCGAGATTTCAAATTTTAAAGTATTGTAGTACAGCACTTCAGCGGTGTTTCCATCTTTTCATGTGGAAGAAAGGGTAGATGAATGGTGATGAATTAGTGGCTTGCGCAAAGTAAGTTGACATCTTCAGCTCAGACTACAACAAACACCATCATGCAAGCAATAGGTTCGCTGAAGTTCGCCGATACAAAGCTGGGAAAGAGCAAAGGTATTTGGCTGGTTAATAGCTGTGAGTGAAGAGCAACTTGTAGCCGGCAGACATATTGATCTGAATAAATCAACTTTTTTTGCCTCTATAGCGAGTCCTTGGGCAAGCACCTATGAAGATTTAAGTATTCTGTATAAATCTGATTAGTGAGACTTCAGCATGAGGATTTGCACCTAGAGAACAAGGAAGCTGAAGATACTATATCCAACAGCACTGCAGCCATCACAACTCGTACAGCCGTGGTCTCCCAGGAAGATATAATTAAAATTCAAAATTCGAGCGGGGATGAAGATGATCTTTTCAAGTCGACATTTGCTGAGGACAGAGTGGTGCACACTCATCACTTTGTGCGAGATACACTCAATACACTGGAGGGTGGCAAATTGACAATCGCCAGAGGGTCACTCAAGTAAGTCGTTTAGATGTATGTTTGCCAATTCTGCTAATGCTTACATCTCTGCCCTTTTCACCAGCTCTTATGGTTACAGTCCTTATTCATTAAGCTCTTACTTGAACTGGTCCTCAGATCTCTTTAAATCAAATCAATTGCAAAAGAAGCCTATAATTCTTAGCATCACTGGTCCACCTGATGCCATAGAAGCAACAATAGTCTATCTGAGAAAGTGGATCGCCACGCAAATTTGTTCAGAAGAGGGCAAGTATTCATTGCTTGGCGTCGAAATAAATCTCAGTTGTCCGAATGTGAGCAAATTCACGTCCTTTAGCTGATCTGATGCTGAAGTGCCAATCTATACAGATCAAAGGCAACGACACGCCAAGTGGTTACGATGGATCTTGCATTGCCAAGTACGTTGATGCAATCCAAAAAGGGAATTTAGCCGACGTAAAGGGTGCTTCCCAGCTCACAGTAGGGTACGTAAATATCCGACGTAGCACAGTGAAGACCTATCAGCAGCTAATTCCCAATATTGCAGAATCAAACTACCTCCCTACACATATCAAGCTCAATTTAAATTGCTGGAGCAAGCCCTTACCTCTGTTTCCCACAATTCTATCACCACATCACAGCATCCTGTCTCATTTATTACCTCGACAAACACACTCGGATGTAGCCTCTGGATCAACGAAGGTGAAGATCAAGGAAAGATGACCAGATCACTTCCGTCTGTTGGCCTGGCAGAGAGTCAAGGTTACGATGGGACGGGTGGTTTAGCTGGCGAGAGTCTGCACCCAATCTCATTAGGAAATGTTGCCAAGATCCAGAAGGTGCTCAGTAGCAGCTTGGACGAAAGACTTAAAGGAATAACTATCATTGGTGTTGGTGGTGTCATAAGTGGTTTATCTGCACGGCGAATGAATTGTGCTGGAGCAAACGCTGTGGGCCTCGCAACTGCCTTAGGTCGGGAGGGTATAGATGTATTTGAGCGAATAAGTAATGAGTTGCTGGAAGACGGCGACTCAGAAAGTGACTATTGAGTTGCTACAATGTAAAATTAATTCGCTACTTGATGCTGTATATGTACTGGTGCTATGTCTTTGTCTCCATTAATCATAGTTGGTTAAAGTACAAATGTGGTGAGATATGAGTCCTGTTTACCATCATGCTCCTTTTCTGGCCTCCTTTGCTCGCTTCTTTGCTGCTTCCTTTTGCATGACTAGTCCAACAAAGCAGCCTACAACACCAAGACCGAGGATAAGTACGATAGCTGGAAGGCGAATGGCCCATACTCGTGGTGGAAAGAGTGTTTGAATGAATGAGTCTGATGGAAAGAGTGGCTGTGAAGATAAGATCAATCAGATTACATGACTTTCACCTCTCATCGTCAGCGGCAGCGTAATATCAACGTACTGTTATAAGGGCCCAGATTGTATAATAGCTAAAGACGAATGTTGATACAGCCAACAAAAGACCGCCAAGTAGTCGATCCGAAAAGGCCTGCGGAGATTTCAAGACCGGTGAGTTGTGTGATTGCATGATTGATTGAGCTCAACTCTACTTCCTTTCACTGCACCTACCATTGTTGTGTTATTGGTGTTGATTCAAGGTAAAGAGTTAATTTGTGTTGCTGTTTCCAAGCCAAGGCTCCACTCAAACCACGTGGATGCAATAATCCTCGATCATGGCTTCGCACCAACCAATCCAAAAATAAAATAGACCCCTACACAAGCGCTAAACGTCATATCTAATTTTAATATCCACCCTAAAGTTAGAGTTCCCGTTGTTACCCTTCGTTTTGATCCCTTTTTGTGGTAACTGCTGATCATTTTGCTTTGTTGCTATACTTCAGCTTGCTCTGATCTCTTCAACAAGACAGGATTGCTATTTAGGCAACCTCACCCCCAACGAGGCGTACATTGCTATAGAGGGAAGCGCGCGCCTTGAATGCATCTCCACTTTGTAACGACTTTACGCAACACGACGATCTAGAATAGCCCGAGAACGATACAACTCAACAAAAAAGACCCCTCATCATGCTAGAGGGTGTCTTGGCTTCAGTGTTGAACAGATTCTTGGCTTCATATGTTGATGGTCTAAATACAAGTCAGCTCAATGTTGGGATATGGAGTGGAGACGTGAAGCTTAAAAAGTGAGTATCAAGCAGAAGCTGCACTTAGATGCGAGATAGGTACTCATGCGTACCTCTCCCAAAATAGTCTTCGACTCAAAACATCAGCTTTGGACAAATTCAGACTACCGATCGATGTGAAAGAGGGATACTTGGGGGACCTGACCCTTTCCATACCTTGGTCAAATCTAAAGGGCAAGCCAGTGCGAGTACTAGTTGAAAATGTTTACCTTTTAGCGGCACCAAAGAATTCCAGTGTACAAGTAGATGAAGAAGAAGAAGAAGAAAGGGCACAGGCAGCAAAGCAAGAAAAGCTAGCCAACGCTGAATTGCTGGGTAGAGATGGAACACAAGGCATGGCTTTGAGTTCTGGTGAGTGAAATCCCAATAATAAGCTAGGGGTGCCACACCAAAGATACTGACAGTAGATGAGATCCTACAGAGGACGCTCAAAAGAATGAAAGCTTTACGAGTTCATTGATTACAAAGATTATAGACAATCTGCAAATCACCGTTCGAAATATTCACATTCGTTACGAAGATGACCTCTCTAATCCGGAGCATCCTTTCTCTGCTGGTCTAACTCTAGCCGAATTTTCAGCAGTTTCCACTGACAGCGAGTGGAACCCAACATTTATCCAAAATAGCTCTGAAGGAATTCACAAGGTACGTTTCTCGCTAGTATATGGAGATGTAGACGCTTGCTGACGTAGTGTTTCTTGACTCAGCTTGCGCGACTAGAGTCATTAGCAGTGTATTGGGATACTGACGCTGTATCATTGGCAGGATATTCTATCGATGAAGCACAAGAAAAGTTCAAGTCTCTCATTGCTCGAGAGAATCATGTGCCATCGCATCAGTTCATCCTATCGCCAGTCTCAGGAGCAGGTAGATTGGTCATGAGACATAAGATGACACCTGAGGTGGCTAAGATGGATGCCGAGTTACTATTTGACCAACTGGGATTTGCTCTGGATGATGAACAATACAGAGACGTCATTTCAGTAACGGATCTTTTCCACTTTTTTACTAGACAGGCTCAATATCGAAAATTTAGACCAAAGGCAGAGGAAATAGAAGACAACCGGCCTCGAGCAATGTTGCAATTTGCAGGCCGAGCAATCCTCAGCGAAGTTCATGAAAAGCACAAAGTCTGGAGTTGGGATTATTTTAGGCAGCGAAGAGATGATCGAAAGCAATACGTAGCCTTATTCAAGGAAAAGGAGCAGCAAGCGCAAAAGAGTAATCAAAGTCAAGCAGGAGTTCAACCTTCTCAAAGTGAAGAAGGTACCAATTTAAGAGACGTGGAAAGGAGATTAAGCTACAAGGATATACGATTCTATAGATCCATTGCACGGAATGAACTGCGAAAGGAGAAACTCAAAAAGAAAAAGGAAGACCTCGAACACTCTTCAATATTGGGTGGGGGAGCTCAAAAGCAGAATCAGGGTGGTGGATGGCTGGGTTGGATTTGGGGAGGAGGCGGTCATCAAGGCAATGGAAACGAGAACGGTGGGATGCTTAACGAAGAGCAGAGAAAAGAGCTTTATAATGCCATTGAATGGGATGAAGAATCAGGTTCCAACTCACTCACCCAAGCTGTCGACATGCCAGCTGATGCATTGAAACTTAGTCTTACCACCAAGTTGCAGAGAGGCTCATTCACTCTACGAGATCATTCAAAAGGCAACGACATCATTTCACTGGTCTTTGATAGCTTGCAAGCTGATGTTGCTCAACGAATCGATAATTTCCAAGCTTCAGTATCTCTTGGTGGATTAAGAGTATATGATGGCACACTATCCAATTCACTATACCCTCAGATTGTTAGAGTTAAAGATGATGAAATGGACATAGAAAGGCAACAATCTTGGAGTGAAAAGATAGAAGACAAGGAAAAGGAGGTACAACAAGAGAGCGATCCAGAAAACCCATTCTTTTCTCTTCGATTTGAAAATAAGCCGCTCGACAAGCGAGCTGACAATGCATTAATACTGCGGATGAGGTCATTAGAAATTATATACCACCGAACCTATGTTGAATCAATTGTCCGCTTCTTCAAACCACCAGAAAGTGAATTGGAATTAATTGGAGCCTTGATAGATGTTGCTAGTGAAACAATTGAAGGTATTCGAAAGGAGACTAGGGCAGGACTTGAAAATGCCTTGGAGGTTCATAAGACAATTGATATTGATTTGGACATCAAAGCTCCCATCATCATTGTACCAGAAGATGCTAGTAAGCGAGACTGCCAACACATTGTACTGGATGCTGGTCAAATCTCACTCAAGAGTGTATTGGCTGATCAGAATGCACTGGATACTGTTAAATCTAAACAGAGCAAGCAGTACACCGAAGAAGACTATAGACAATTGGAAGACCTAATGTACGATCGCTTCTTTGTCAAATTGGAAAGTATGCAACTAGTCATGGGACCCAATCTAAAGCATTGTATGAAGAGTCTCAGCGGGAACACGCCAGAAGATGAATCACTTCACTTGCTTGAGAGGATCAACCTTGACTTTACTTTACACAATTCCATCCTTCCCAAAGCACCAAATCTTACCAAGTTCAAGATAACGGGACATCTACCCAAGCTGAGAGTCAACTTCTCTGACCGAAAGTACAAGACTTTGATGACTATAATTGATGCCGCAATTCCCCATCTCGATGACGATGACGAATTGGCACAAATTAATCCTATGGCCACGATTGAGGAAGTCAAACCACAACAAGCAAGTGAAGAGGAAGAAGTGGAAAAAGCAACTCAAGCTCCAGGTCTACTTTCTACAAGCAGTACTGCTCTTAATTTGGCAAAAGAAAGGAGATCTCGTATAGCCAGTCAAATGAGAGGTGATGAATATGTGGTAGACGCAGATGCTGAAGATGAAGATGATGAGGCAGCCGACTTTAAAGATGCGGAAGATGTTACAGCAGATCGTGTAAATGCTCATCAAAAGAACTTTGAATTGAATTTTGTCGTCGATAGACTTCAAGGTAGTATTTACAAGTCAAACACAGATCCTAGCAAACCTGATCGACTATTGGTAGAAGCCAACTTTGAAGGATTCCTTCTAAATTTAGCAGTGTTTCCCTATCACATGGAGGTTGACGTTGGGTTGAGAAGCTTGGAATTAGAGGATAAGATTGTCGACCAAACGCAGGATGTATTCAAGTATCTTATCACTAGCAAGACTGTCAATGATGGAGCTACAAAGGGAGGTTCTGGTTCATCTCACTCTAAAGCAGATACCCCAAAGAATGATAAAGATCTGGTACGAGTCAAATATACTCGTGTTCAAACCGATTCACCTGAATTCATGACGGTATATGAGGGTATCGATCAAAGTATCAATGTGGAAGTATCAACGATCAACATCATGTTGACTCGGGTCAGCATTTTGGCAGTATATGATTGGATCATGACGACATTTGTACCACAGGAAGAGCCCGTCAAGCATCCTGCAGCGGATAAAACAAAGCATTTGGAAGCAGCAAAGAAAGAAATTAGCACAATTCATGAACAACAAGCTGCAGCCACAAATGCCCTTGACTCTGACCAAGTCGAAAGAAAGGAAAAACTACGAGTTAGAGTCAAGTTAACTTCAATAGTACTTCGACTGAACAATGACGGCGAGCTTCTGTCTACCTTGACGCTATCCACCGCAGATGTAGCTGTTCTACTTCGAGGTAATACACTACGAGTAGCTGCTCGACTTGGTTCTTTGCTCTTGCTGGACAACAGTTTGCGAGAGAGTGCCACTCCTGAATTTAAAAAACTACTTACTATCGATGGAGATGAATTAGCAGACTTTACTTATGAAACCTTTGATGCCACAGAAGAACAAACGTATCCTGGCTACGATATGTCCATTTGGCTACGAACTGGTTCAGTGCGATTCACCTTTATGGAAGAACCGATTGCCGATTTGCTCAAATTCTTTAGCAAATTTGCTCAGATGAAGGCAGTTTATGACGCAGCAACAGAGGCAGCAAGTGCTCAAGCCACGCAACTACAGGCCAAAGTGATGAAAATTCACTACGATGTCATTATCAAAACTCCGATTGTCGTCTTACCTCGAGATACCTCATCTCTAGACGTCATTACCGCAAATTTGGGTGAGATATACGCACACAACACCTTTCAAAATGATGAAAAGAAGCAACATGTCATTACAAAGGTAGAGGCAGGTATTCGACATATTCGTCTAGCATCTCGTCTTGTATCAAAGAGAAAGGAACATCACGTTCAAATGATTGATGATGTTAATATTAGCGTCGATATCACTCAGCAAGAACATGTCGATCATCAACCAGATGGTGAAGATACAACAGAACCAGATATGCAAATCTTGGCCAAGATGTCCGATGTTACAATCAAGATGACAGAACAGCAGTATGGCTTCATCATGAACTTGACTCAAAGCATTCCCAAAGCTTTTACTTACGAAGAAGATGACGAATATGGTAGTGATCAAAATAGCTTGATGAGTCCAAAGAAGCCAATTGCTGCCATTACTGATGGATCAGCAGAACAGAATCAAGCAGCAAAGAAAGAACGAGCACTTACTACTGGTCCATCTGTGGATATGTTACCTGAACTGGGTACTAGAACTACGGGAGCAGAAGGGCAAACTGTTCAACTTACTACAAGCCTAGATATGCTATTTAATGTTCAAGCTATCAATATTGAACTGTTTACGTCAGCCGCAATTGAGCAAGAGTCAATGCACAAGGCTTCCCTTGCTAGATTTGCGCTGAATGGCTCAGAAGTCAAGCTTAAGATGCTGTCTGATGCATCTCTAGAAGCAGAAGTGACGATTAAATCATTCAATGTGACAGACACTCGACCAGATAAGAATACTCGATTTAGAGAAATCATCCCTGCTGTCAAACATGATGGTTATCAATTCATGCTGAGTTACACTATGACTGGAGGCGATGAGGGTAGTGCACTGGCTTTGATAACTGTGGATAGCCCAAAGATTATATTTTCTCTTGATCCACTTTTTGGATTAGTCAATTACTTTATGAGTGCATTTAATGAACCAGTAGAATCGCAAGTAAAAACAGTGGACTCATCTCGTAGGAAAATTGAGTCAAGTAAGAAGAGTCATAAGAGTAAGTCTGGATCTACTTTAAAGAGTGGTAAAGTGAAAGCACAAGAGCCTGTAAAAACAGTGGAGAGCGTCAATCAAAGTGTAATGGCCTTCCGAATCAATGTCGTTGATCCTACCATTATCCTACTGGCCGCTCCTGAACGCAATGACACTCTTGCTATTGTTCTTTCTATTCGACAGGTTCTCATGTCACAACAAGGAATACTCGCACTCAAAGTGGATCAATTTGGCATGTTCATGTGTTCAATGGATAGGCCAAAGGATACTTTAAGATTACTAGATAATTTTGATGTTGCCCTCAGTCTTGATAGCCGAGGGGAGATTGGATCACTTGGTAGGGTAAATACTAATATTGAAATTAATGTCGATCCAATCGTACTGCGTGTTTCGATTAGAGATCTCTTACTGATAAGCGAAGTAGTCAACAAAGCAATTGAGATGAGCAATCAGAAGCCAAGTGGAAATGGCTCTGATGAGTCAAAGAGAGCATCATCAATGGCGAGCAGTACAGCAGGAGGAATGCAAAAGATTCAATCGGACACGGAAAGTGATTCAGATACGAGAACTACAGTAGCCACTCATGCACCTCGCTTAGAGGCAGCAGAATTATTAGTCGCAAAAGAAACTCTCAAGGCTGATTTTCAAGGATTCCAGCTAATCTTGATTGGTGACGTTCATTCACTACCTCTATTGGACTGCAGTATTTCTGCCTTTAATGTGGATGTACGAGATTGGAGTGCAGATATGAGAGCCATGACATCAATTGGTCTATATATCAACTATTACAACTTAAATAGAAGTCATTGGGAGCCTCTTATCGACCCATGGAATGTAAAATTCACAATGGAGTCAAAGAGTGGCAGTAATACCATTTTGATTTCATCAAAGAAGCGACTAGAACTCAACGTCACTACAACTCTCATTGAAACTGCTTTGACTTCTGCGGCTATTATGGAAAAAGAAAGTAAAAAGGATACTAATAGCACCCATCGAGATCATCAAGCTCCATTTAAAATTCGTAATAGAACAGGTTATCGACTTAGCTTGTGGAGTCAACAAGAAGATGGAAAGGTTGCACGTCATGGAGCTCAACATCTTGATGACGGACAAGATATGGCTTGGCGATTTGGTGATTGGAAGTTGATGAGAGAACACATTATGGAAAGTAGTGGTGGAAACGAATTGAGCATCCATATCGAAGGTATGCCTTGGGAACGAATAAAGCACCTCAGTGTGGATCAAGAAGGTGAAAAGGTAATCAATTTAAGACCAAAGATGGATAAAGTTACTCATCGATTACTATGTGAAGTCAAGGTGGAAGACAATGTCAAGGTCATTACACTACGAAGTACTTTTAATATTGAGAATAATACCTTGGTTCCAATTGAATTTGTCCTGTTGGATTCTTCTCACAATATGACTGAAATCATCCACAAGATTGCACCTGGTCAAAGCTGTCCTGTCCCCATCGAAGCAGCCTATCACAACAAAATTCGACTTCGACCTGATCCAGGATTCGAATATGGTTGGAGTAATGAAACTTTTAATTGGCAGGATTTAATTAAAAGGTCAACAAGAGTCATTACTTGTAATGATAGTAATGACAAAGAAGCTCCTTTCCGCTTCCAATGCTTTACTTCATACGATCGACAGGATCCAAATGCTCGAATTTACCCTCGTCTAACTCTTCGAGTTCGTGCACCAGTAGAGGTTGAGAACTTGTTGCCATACGATATTCAATATCGAATCTTTGACAAGAATCATAATCGTAATTGGTCCAGCTACTTGCGAAAGGGTGGAATCTCACCCATTCATGTTGTTGATCTTGCTCATCTACTCTTACTTTCAATTGACATTCAGTCTTCCGTCTTTTCACCCTCTGAATTTGCCATCATTGCAACGGATAATGGTGACGACTTTCCTGTTGAAAAGTTTTTAACTTTAGCAGATAGTGAAAATTTGAAATTACAACTACGGCTACACTATCACAAGTATCCTGACAGTGGAGGAGCTTTCAAGGTTCAAATTTATTCTCCATATATATTTGTCAATTTGACTGGTTTACCATTCAGTCTCAAGACAAAAAGCTGGATTGGTGGTGCAAAGGTGGTTGCTGGTCAAGATTTAGGATCCAACAAGGCAACTTCAGACATTCGAAAGGAGCCACAGCCATTCTTATTTAGTCACAATACCAGAGATCGTCGAAATAGAGTTCAATTACGTGTAGGTAATTCTGGTTGGAGTCGACCTACTTCATTTGAAGCAGTAGGATCAGAGACCGAAGTACTAATTCCATCATTAAGCAAAAATGAGGAAATTCACCTTGGTTTGACCATCGAAGAAGGCTTGGGCAAGTTCAACTTGAGCAAAGTCATCAAATTAACACCTCGTTACCTTGTTCGCAACAACCTTGGAGAGGAAGTCAATTTGAGAGAAGTGGGTGCTGCCGATTTCATCACTGCTGCACCTGGAAAAAGACAACCATTGCATTTCTTGAGAGTAGGTGCAAGTAAACAAATTTGTCTTGCTTATCCTGGTTTAAACAACAAGTGGACAGCACCTTTTAATTTGGAAGATATTGGACGAGTACACTTGCGAATAGCTAGAGTTGGTCATCAACAGCATTTGGTCAAGGTAGAGGTACTACTAGAAGGTCCAACGATCTTTATATCATTAGAGCATGAAACTGGTACATGGCCATTCATGTTACGAAATGAGAGTGATTATACAATCACTTTTATGCAAGCTATTGAGAGAGGGGATGCAAAGTCAGAAGGTGGAACTGATGAAGCAGTTGGTAAACGTTATGAATTGAAGCCAAAGAGTAAAATGAAGTATGCTTGGGATTATCCTGCCATGTCTGACAAGATTATCAAATTAGTGGCAAATGGTCGAGAACGTAATGTCAATATTCTTGAGATTGGTAGTCTTTTACCATTTAAATTTCCTAGTGGTGATGGACGTGGTAATCGAGTCATTTCATTGGATGTTCGAGCTGATGGTCCGACACAGACACTTGTTTTGAGTAATTGGACTGAAGCAAATAGTAATTACAAGCTCAAGCGACAAAATAGCACGTTTAGTAGAACAGATTCAACTCGTACCGATGCAGGCTTTGAAGCAATAGACGTTGATACAAAGATTTTATCCTCATTCAATGTAGAATTGGAAGGTGTAGGTATTTCACTCATCAATCGAAGTGTTCAAGAATTGGCCTATATTAGTTTTCGTGGATTAGAATTTCATTATAGTGAAAGTGAAGTAACGACTGCTTTTAATATTATTTGTAAATGGATTCAAATCGATAATCAACTTTTTAGTGGTCTATTTCCTATCGTTCTTTATCCTGCTGTCATTGCACCTAATCAAAAGGATTTGGAGAGTCATCCTACCCTTCAAGCCAGTCTAATTCGAAGTAAAGATGAATCACATGGTGTCACTCACATCAAGTATGCTAGTTTTTTGCTACAAGAAGTTACTGTTGAATTGGATGAAGACTTTTTATTCGCTTGTTTAGATTTTGCGAAATTGCAAGGTCTGGAAAAGCAAAGTGAACAAAAGAATGTCGATTTTGCAGAACATCCTACTGAAATACCAGAACCAGCAAATTCAAGTAGTGGTATTGGTGGATCAGCTAATCAAACTCAAGATGTTTATATTGGCATTCTTCACTTGCAACCACTTGCCATTAATCTTTCCATTGTTCGAAGTGAAAGAAGTGGAGATGAACAAACGACGACTTCACAAAATCCTCTCTTCTTTTTATTAAATGCAGCAAGTATGGCAGTTGGTAGTTTGGCCGATGCACCAATTCGATTATCTGCTCTAGTTATTGAAAATGTTCGTCTTTCACCAGATTTGTTGTTGGAAAGAATTACAATGCATTATACTCAAAGTATGCTCTTTCAATTATATCGACTTGTTGGAAGTATTGATGTATTGGGTAATCCAGTTTCACTATTTAATACAGTCAGTGGTGGTGCTCTCGCTTTATTCTATGAACCATATCAAGGATTAGTCATGCATGGAAATCATCGAGAACTTGGAATGGGTTTAGCAAGAGGTGCTTCTACTGCAGTCAAGAGTATTGTATTTGGATTAAGTGATTCTGCTTCCAAGGTAACTGGTAGTATTTCTCAAGGTTTAGCTTCTGCTACTATGGATCGTGAATTTCAAGCAAGAAGAAGAATGACTAAATTTCGTAATAAACCTAGACATGCTCTTTTAGGACTTACAGCAGCTGGTCAAAGCTTCTTTACAAGTGTTACAAGTGGTGTAGAAGGTTTAGCATTACGTCCATTAGAAGGTGCAGAACAAAATGGTGCAGCTGGATTTGTTGCAGGAATTGGAAAAGCATTGGTAGGACTTGCAACTAAACCAGCAGTAGGATTATTTGATGCAGCTAGCAACATTACTGAAGGTGTACGAAATACGACAGCCATCTTTGAAAAGAATGAAATTGATCGAGTTCGATTACCAAGATTTATTGCAAGTGATGGCATTGTTCGACCTCATAGCGATAGAGAAGCATTGGGTCAAACTTGGCTAAAGAATGTTGATGATGGAAGATTGATGAAAGATCATTACGTTGCACATGTTGATGTTGGTAATAATCATAAACATCATCATGGAACAGGAGGAGGAGAAAGAGGACAAGGAAGTGGAGATTATCAACGAGCTGGTATGGCTCAAGGGGATAATGTGGTCTTGTTAACAGTTAGTAGAATTTTATTCATTAGGACCGTCAAGATGAAAGTTGCTTGGGAAGTTTTACTTAGCGATTTGAGTAGTATTAGTTTGGAAAGTGAAGGAATTGCTCTCATCTTGAGAGGAAATATTGCAGGACCATTTCTACCTTTACGAGATGTGGGAAGTAGAAATTGGCTATTTAAACAGATATCCAGAGTTGTTCAAAGTTATAATGCAGCTCATCAACAATAGTCAATTATAAAAAAAAAAATGTAAAAGTCACTAGTCATGTCACGAATTATAAACAACTTAATGCATTGAAATCAAATCGAAAGCCTCTTTTGTGAATTTGAGAGCATGAACTCATGAAAGATATCAATTGAACATATCAAAGTCATGAGATGAGGACTACTTTTTTTAGCAATTAACTCTCGAACATGGCATACAACTTGGCGTGTCTGCAGAATTATAGCAGTCATGTAAGCATCTTCCTCCATAACCTTGACTATTGCAACTTGCTTTTGTAGCGCAACCAACACACTGTTCTCTGCTGTAGTAGAAGAGTAAGAAGCAAAGGCAAGAGGACGAGCAGATTTGAGTAAAACTGAATTTTATATAGAAGAGTGCAATGATGATCAACTCACCACGTTTGACCATTTCCCCATCTAAGACATAGATCTCGTTGAAATGCACATTGACAACCATCAAAAGCGGCATTGGAGGTAGTAAGTAATATGAAGCATACTGTTAGAACGAGTAAGTAAACCTTTCCATACAACATCTGATGATAGTGTGTTGAAGAAGGAAAAAGAGAGATAGAATAAAATCAGACACAGTAGTATATCTTGAAAGAGACATGGAAAATAATATACCTTGAAACAAAAAGAAATGGTATGAGGACGCACGCGTTGTTGTGGAAGAACAGAAGAAAGATAATTTAATAGAGAAAAAAAGGAAGAAAAGTGAAAAAGAGGGAGTGACCCTTCTTAGAACAGGAAAAAAAAAAAGGAAAGGAAGGAAGGAAGGAAGGAAGGAAGGAAGGAAGGGGTACCTCTTCTTTCAAGAAAGGGGAGCACAAATTCCACTTGTAGACTTTCATCACTTTAAAACATCAATGTGTATTATTACAAAATGAATTCCAAAGTCCATAAGATTTTAAAGTCATACTTTCCTGAAGATGGACGGCAGGCTCTTGATATCATCTGCAGGTGCTACCTTTACCAATTCTACAACCTCGTTCTCCACATGTACCTTGCAAAGATTTACAACCGGCTTCACTGTAGCAACCTAAACAAGTTTGTGGGCTGAATCAAGAATAAAACAGATGATGCTAGATTAGTAGAGCATAGATGATTTAATATTGTATAAAGAATAACTCACCATCCTCCACCGCAAAAGTCTTCTGCGTAGGTGCATTGGCAGGTGTCTGCCACTGTACCAATGGCAAATACAATTACCGTTACCAATGTGATTAACAAGTAATTGAATAATTTCATCTATGACATCATGCGTTGAAATGATTCAGTGTCATACCTCAAGAATCAAAAATAACACTCACTTTTTGTGGAAAAGAGAATAGTAGGATAATAGTCAGAAATTTGGGTTGTGATGGATTGAAAGAAGAAGGGGAGATATACAAAGAGAGATTTAAGGGACCCTTTTATCACTGTGGTACTACCCAAAACTTGCTCTATCTTTTTTTATAATTTGAGCTCAGAGAAAAGTGGCGTTGAGCTAATACATTGCGACGTTGATTCGATTTGTATAATCGATACTCAGGTCAGGTCTCGATATGAATTGGTAATTATGAAAAATTTGTCATTTGGAAGCGCATAGTGTTTTTTAGCGGCGAAATGCTCTTGAAAACCGGAGTAGTCAAGCAAAGATTGGCTAAATTAGCTGTGATGCTACAAAATTGTTGGGCATCTCATTTGGACAATATTGATCAACTCACCTTGATCTATATTGAGAAAGAAAGTAATATTTGAGTAACAGAACAAAGAAATAGGTCGAATATGAGGTTTAAATTTAAGAAAATAAGTGAAAGATACCCCCTTTCCAATTCTTTAAATAACCTATTCGTTGCAATGATAGGGACACTGTGTTTCAATTGCAGCTTATCAGATTTTATTTTGGGTGGCTGTGAGCTTGACGGATCCTCCCTCTTTCTATATTACACAACATCCATAGCTTGCCGGTGAAAAGGCTCTAAGAGTAGCGAATTGATGTCAATCTTCGATAATCAGGGCCACTTTGAGCAAATTTTTGTCAGTTTTAAAGCATCTATATGAGTCGTGCTTGTACACTTTTATTAGTCAGTTAGGTGTATCACCATCATTTATTCAACACGATACATATTGAATTTTATTCACAAATCAAGATTTTTGACATGACATTTTGTAAATGTAATCTACTTTGGCTTGCACACAGCGGGAGTTTCTCTCTTGCATGTGTCACCTTTACTACCCCCAACCCCGTCACAACCGTATGGAGTAGTGCAAGCTTCACAAACTTGATTACTAAGACATTAAAGGAAAGGAAAAAAAAGAAGAGAGGAATTTTAGTCTGTTATCTATAATAAGCCCTGACCAGGAGTGCTCACCACGCTGGATCTGCGAAATGACAACCAGTAGTATGCCAAACACACTTGATGATTTCTCCCATGGTCGATGTAGCAGCCAAGACCAGGACCAATGGGAGGACGACAAGAAGACAGCTGATAAATTTCATCTGTAACATGGTTCAAGCAAGAAAGGTATAAGTGTTTGCCCTTTCCTTTGGTGATCAAAACCTCAATGGGATATTACTGCTCACTTTGAGAGATCAAAAGTTTGATTTCGAGGAGGATGTGCGGAAATCGATGAGCGGTGAAATAGGAAGAAACGGGTCAAGACTAAATCAGCGACAAAAAGAAACAATCTATTTATTCATTTCTCAAATGTTCTACAATCCCTCATTTTACCCATTTTTGGTGGGTCCCTACTCTCAATATACCTGAGGAAAAAAAAAAAAAAAATTGCGGCACCGTTCAGTGGCTTCATGATTCATAAAAGTGTGAGTTTTTTAACTTGCAATTCAGCAATGGAAGGGTCATCAGAGTTTGGGTGTTATGACACTATCATGCGGCTCTCCATTGCCAAAAGGTCTAGTAAAAACACCTCTTCACGTCTGAAGCATTGTGTATAGAAAGTACTCTTATCAGGTTGCGTCACAATAAGCCAGCAAAAGTAAAACAACTCAAATATAAGGTAAAAAAGGTACATTTCGCCTTCGACTTTAAATTGCACTCTATTCTTGGTAAAGATCTTTCTAGATTTCTCATCAAATGACAATTTATAATAGGTGAGCTAAGCTTGCTTGCACACGGCAGGAGTTGCATTCTTGCATGCGTCACCTCTACTACCCCTAACCCCGTCACAACCGTATGGAGTAGTGCAAGCTTCACACTTCTGCCTACTACATCATTTAAGGAATAGAATTTTAAAGAAAAAGATGAAAAAGGAAATTCAGTCGTGTAAAATCAATGTAAATGCCTAATCAATTGAACTTACCATTCAGGGACCTTAGGACTACAGCCGCTACTTGTCCAAGTACACTTGAGATATTCACCATTGCTTGGAGTAGCGGCCAAGACCAAGCACAATGAGAGGGTGACAAGGAGACAGTTGATGAACTTCATCTAGAGAGTCAGATTGGGGGGGGAGGAGAGAAGGTCAGCTGTAAGCTTCAAGACTGTCAATTATATCATCTAGGCGACTGTAGTCAGCTTACTTTGAGCTGCTGGAGAAAGGATTCTGGTAAGAAAAAAGATAGGACACGTCGTCGAGTGTGAATGGTTTGGTTAAGGAGAGAAAAGTAAGAATTCCATTTGGTGTCTTTATATATTCTACTTGTCGCAAAAGTAGGGACATTAACTTTCAAACGCAGTTCAACCGTGCCGCTTCGTGGCAGTGAACTTGGCTTGGAAACACCGTCCGCCCCTCCCCATTCTTTCCTCTTTTGTGACTCGTTCCTTTGTCTTTATAGTACACATACAATTCTTTAGTGATACTATTGTGCAATACCAAGATGTTTTGGGTTTTTACATCTAAGCATTTATCAATTTGTAAGCTCTTTTTCACCATTTGAATGATATTAAAACGTCATTATAGCGTGTGTATACTCTATGGCTTCAAAGCTCATAGAACAGCACCGCTAAGTGTCAATTGCCGAGGACGATATCACTAATTACAATTCTCTACCACGCACAATAGTAAAATTGATATTTATATTTAATCATCACACACATCTTTGAGTAATCTTTCGTCGGGCTCAGGTACACTGTAGCTTTGATATTAGGTAGATTGAAGCTCAGAACACTCAGATTATAGTTGCCTCTGAGAATAATTGTTTTGACAAAGACTAGATGCGTACACACTCTAGATTTGGTAGGCTTTTTGCACGGATTTACCTTTGACAATGAAGCCGACTGTGATGTGAAAGAGAGGTAGAATGGGAAAAGATATAGAGATGATTCCGTCAATACTTCAGAAGAGGGACCATAAACACGCAGCCACATTTACAATTGCGAGGGGTCCGGTTCCTGTGAAGCGCTGAAATGCTGTAGAGGGAAATGGTACCAGTGTAAATCAAAATGGAATTGAGAGCATGTGATAGACACTAAAAGAAACGAACTTTGTCTGGCATAAACTGTTCCTAAAAGGCTTAATAATACTTTTTGTCAGAGGAAGAAAGCGGGCAATCTCGCTTTGACGCCATTTCCGATCAATTTTTCAGTCAGTCGAGTTATCATTGTCATAGCTATGCTAGCTAGGATGTTTTGAAAGCAACAAGCAGAGGTTGACTTGATCGAGAGGATATTATCACAACGTCTTCACATCTATTAAATTGAGAAATCTTGATTGTGATGACTACACGTTTCGGCATGTAGGGGTAGACTTTGTGCTGCAAGGACGTCCACTGTGGCCTTTTCTTGTGTAGCTACATTCAATTTTTGAATTGCAAGCATGACAAATTTGCGGGCTACGAGTATACAGGAAGAAAAACAAAAATTTCGATTAGTTTACAGACAAAATCATGTTTGAAATAATCTTCGCAGGATGACTAACCAGGTAAAACCATTTGCTCGACAATAATCCTCTCTCCAAACGCAATTGTAAAAACGCTCATTGTTCTGAGCCACGACAGTTAAGCTCAAAAAGAGAGCAATGAGAATGCTGATGATTACTTTCATCTGACCAGTGAATCAAGCTAAATGAGTCTTGCTGACAATACAAGCAGATCACAAGCATAACTCTAACTTACTTTGAACAAAGGCGAAGAAAAGTACGTGAGTGATGAGGGTAGAAGAGAAAGAACCAACGCAAAGCGCTCTTTCTCTCCTTTAGCAGAGTTTTAAAGGAATAGAATTATAAAAATGCGCACATGGTACTACAATGTTACATATGTCTCAGGGGACCTTTCTTTACGGAGCCGTCTGTTGTACATCTCAAAGCACCAATTCGTAGTAATGTAGAGATTAATACAGGTTAAGTTCTCAAAGGATTTGAAAAGTGGTCAAGATTGAATATAATATGCCATGATGCCGCAGTAATATACTCTGACTCGTTTACAGACATGTCGATTGCTCAATACCAGTGCATTTTCTCTTTCCACATCCACCGCCAAGCTTATCACAAGTAGACTTTGTCACGCAATCAATGCAGGGTTCTGGACTAGAAAAGAAAATGGAAATAGCAAAATAAAAGCTGATTAGTACAAAAGATATTGGCTAATAATGCTAAATTGCAGACATACCAGGTTTGACCGAATGGTAGACATTTATCCTGCTCGTAATAGCATCTACATCCCGATAAAGGTGGTCCAGCGATGACGGAAAGCAAGCAAGGGAGAGTGATGAGGAGGAAAAAGCATTTCATGAGCACCATCTTGATTATTCTAAATGGTAAAGGAGGGTGAATTTAGCTACTCAGTGTCTCTTATGACAATGAAGATAATAATCTTACCTCCAAGTGACCAGAAGAGGGGTACAAAGCTGAATTCTTGGCGAAGAGAAAGAATCAGATTTGTCCTCGTTATTGTTTTTATAAGAAAAACAGAACAAAAATTGCAGTAAATGAGTACTGAAGCCGCCCCTTTTCCACATACTAATACTTTCGTTAACGAAAATTGAAGAACTGCCACCTTTGCTACCCAAATTATTATCTTTGCAATAAAAGTGGGGTTGCACCCTGTTTTCTTCACCAATTCAGCGCAAGATTGCGGCACCGCTGCAAGGATTCACTTTGTGGCTTTGTCAAGACTCTCGACATTGCTTTTGTTTTGCTGCGGTAAACAGTCAATCATCCCATGTACTTTCTCCATTGTAGATATCGCTCGGTCAAAGTGGATTCGAATTAAATTTCGAGTTTAATACAATAGTGAACAAATTGAAACTTACATTATCGCTCTATCTTGGGATTAAAACTTTGTATTGCTCTCCACACGGACCATTTTGTTGGTCACATATGCTCTTTCTTGAGCAATGGTGGCCGTGGTCGGGCTGTGGTCTTGTCAGTCGAAGCGTGCACATAGTGATAAATACAAAGGATCACAGGGTCTGAGATAGCAATCGTCTTCAGATCACTCGCATGAACAAAAGCTTGTAGTACTAGCTGCAAGTAACCAAGCAAAATGAGAGAAAACAGAATGAAGTTGTAAAGAGAATACATTTACTTACTTTCATCTGCCAAAGAGAGATTGAAGGCTTGAGTATCACCGGGAAACAATTTGGGGTGATAAGCAAGCTCTATATCTTATTTTGAACAAAGAAGGAGAGTGAATGATAGAGTGAAAGAGTAAGTGAAAATGCAAACGAGGAGATCTTCTTGATCCTCTTGAGAAGAAAAAGAAAGTAAAAGTAAATTATAAAAGCGCATAACATGGCCCCTCCTTCGCATGTCTCTTCGGTCTTTCTTTTGGGCCGCCATTACGTTTCCTTGCAGGAGGCAATGTCACTTTTTTACTTGAACTAGATTGCTATTGTCTCATTTTGTTTTATGTTGATCATGGAAGGCATTGAAATTTGGTGTTGCTGGTGCAACCGCTATTGCAAGTACCACCTAGCTGTATGCTACATCTATAAGCGTTTGTACAACCATTACAACCACACCGGTTCAAGCTAAGAAAGAGTATGTGATCAACTGATACACTCGAATCTACTTTTTGCAGCTTCACCTACCAAAATGCCCCCAGATCTGAACATTGCTTCATTTGGTACAAATTACATATGCAAGATCCAGGTGGTAGTTCGTCGGCAGATATAAACGGCAAACAAAGGGCGGTGAGAATCAGAAGCACGAAAGAATATTTCATCTATAGTAAAGGCAAAGGTTATTAGCCTCCTTGTGTATCTGGTGGAACAAATCAACTAACTTTGAGTAAAATGATTCGTATCAAGAGAATCGTAAGTGAGCGGCGTGTTGTAAGGATTGTCGTAAATCAGAGAAACTGGATCTATAAACTCCTGCCTCTTGTTTATGATGTCTAGCAAGCGAATGAACAAGAGCGGTCTGACGTCATTTCCTAAGTTTCAAGGCAATTCTTGCTGCTAGATATCACACGCTATCAAAGGGAAGAGTAATTATTGATACAAAATCCGAAGCCCTGTTTCAAAAGTAGCATTCTATTTCTGCTTCGCTACCAGAAGATCTGAAGTATCACTGCTTCACTCTTAGATACAAGCTTAATGGTGCTGTTCAAGGGCGTCTATAAGAATTTGGGCGATTGAAGAGCTGACGAACTTGCAATACAGAAAAATAACCAATTGCAATTTGAGGGTGCTTTTAAAGGGAAATGATAGCGTGGCGCAAAGGAGCCGCTAAAGTGGCTTTTGATTTTCTAATTCAGCGAGAAAGAGTTCTCCGAAAACGCTCCGCGGTGAAGAATAATTGAAAGCTAGCAAAGATGTTTGTCTATCTCCACTCAATTGCGTATCATCAAGCTTTACACGACTTTGACACTCAGTCCACGTACAGTCACAGGACTTCTTCTCACACAACATCTACCTATTGCGAAAAGACATGGTCAAAGAGGTGGTGGTAAGTAAGAGTATGACAAGCTTCATCTGGGAGTTATTACGTAGGAATGAAGGTATCAGTATCTTTCTTTCTTACTACTGCTCTAATACGAGCAAGTGGACACACACAAATAAAGAGAATAAAAGGTTTTCTTGGGGAGGAGGAGAGCGGAACAAATTCGAGTGAGAAGTCATGTAAATGTCATTCCGATCCGAGCGACGGAATTGCGAGATACACTTTGCTTGAGTAAGATGAGTACGTATCCACACCCGAGACTTTATCTAAGATTATGACAGAAAAGATCTGACAACACACATAGAAGGATCTGAAAGAGCACGTAAAAGTTGATGTTCCCATCTATTGCTTTCAAATACCCTTACTTGCACTTGGGGTCGGTGTTCTTTGGACATGATCCATCGCACGTCGAACGAGGATATGTAGTTAGACAAGAACGACGAGTCGTACATCTCTCACATGTCGTTGGACTGGACGAGAGTCAATAGAGAGATGTTGGAGTCAGTTGTCGAAGTCTACGGAAGGATACTTTGGAAGTCTAAGATATCAGTGTGACACATACCAACCAGGGCATCTTTCCGCTTCTCGCCACTTGCAATTGCATAAATCGAGAGATGCAACCAAAGAGGACATGAAGAGTATCGTGACAAAGCTGTGAAGAAGCTTCATCTGAATATTCTTGTAAGATGTGCGTTTATAGGATAATGCTATCAAATCCTGCTCACCTTTGACTAAGAAAATAGAAGTAAAAAATTGGAAAGTGTAGAGGTGGTTGATGAAAGAATCAAAAGGAACAAGGATATTTACTTTTCGAGTGGGTTGAGTTGGGCGTAAATATATCTACTCCTGTCACCTCTTATGTAAATTAGATCGCATCTAATTGCGGCTCGCCGGTACCGTCAAGTGACTTTTCCTTTCAGAGTATCTACCTATAGTGCAGTAAGCTCATCACACTATACATTGAGTGAATCATTGAATGAATAAATTTAAATTCACAGGAGTAATGTAAATTAAACCTTTTCACAGTCTCGGTCCGTTTGCCGATTGCAATGTTTTGCACAAGTGGCTCCAACCATTTCATCTTCACACCAGCTTTTGAAATAGCATCTCTGACAATCCTGGTAACTGAATTTAAGAAAGAAGCCACGTTAATGAAGACATGACGAACAAAAGACAGCTAAAGTATAGATACTTTATCTTACGTACACAGGCTTAAATGGTGCAGGTAAACCTTCATTGATATTCTCGCGCCATTTGCACAGGCAGTTCTGGCCTTGAGAACCAGTCACCAAGAATAAGCAAACAAAAAGGTAAGCGAAGAAGCAAAAGATGGTCTTCATCTGCAAGGAAGAAGGAGAGGTAATGAAAAGAATTATAAAATGTCATAAGTTACCAAGAAAATAGACCGTCACTTACTTTCTTTCTGATAGAATAAATGCAAGAAAAATTGAAAGCAGTAATTGAAAGCAGTAAATCTTAAAGCAAGGAAGGAAAAAATCTGCTGTCACTTCACTGACTTTATGTACTTTTTTATTCCTTATCTTCTCTTTATCCTTATTTTTCTGGCTGTATTGCTGAATCTTGAAAGTCAATGTGAAACAGCGACTGCTATAAATAAAGAGCAACGGCATCCGTCGAGTGGCTTTTCAATGCTTTGTCATCATCTTTAATCTCAGCAGCCTATCACTGATATGTACTTAGAATACTCCGCTGGACTCTGGTTTCTGAATGAAAAAGTCATTTGTGGCGGTACATTGTTTGGTGGCAAAATAAATGCTTGTGAATGAAGAAAAAAAATATTACAGTGGCCTGGTAGAAGAGTTCCATTGTCAACGACTTGTATTTGCTTGGAAAGATCACACTATACTCACTCCAAAGTCATCAATCTACTGACTTTACGACTGGACCCAAGTAAAGAGACACAGATGTAATGTGCAGGACCTTCATATCGTCAGGACTGACACAAAAACCATCCTTACTATTAAGTTGAGCGTACAAAGTACCTTGAAGAGAAGTATGGAAAGCGAAAACGTATGCTTGATTACCACCTCGATTGTTATAAAGACTAAACGTACCATCTACAGCTACATCTGCATTGAATGAGACACCTTGATAGATTGTAGAGTAGATAGTGGAGGTTCCAGGGTAGGATGATACATCTTCTATGTTATGATAGACTTTCTGACTAGTATAAGGGCATTGAGCTGGTGTGAGATTTTTACAGATTTGTTGGCATTTCACTAACTCTCCTTTTCTGACCACAATGGCATAAGTGAGAGAAGATAAAAAGGCGAGAGGAGCAAAGAGAAAGAATTTCATCGTGGATGGAGTCGAAGGGGAGTCAAAAAGATTGCTTCTTGGATTGACGAAATTTAGTGGGATACAAAGAGCGGTGAGGAAAGGATGGAAGGACGGAAATTGTCGAAAATCAATAATTCCCCATTTAATATGACTCAAAGGTGGGGGAGGGAACCCCTAAATCTGTTTCTATGCCGCTTTTCTTGCTTTTCCGTTTGACAAATGACTCAATATGTACGGCCTAGCTGACTTCGGCGGCTTCATTTCCAGAAGTGATGGTACGTATTCGATCAGCTTAGTCTGCTTGATATATATACGCTATCGATTGATCATCTATTTGACGAGTCACTCTTCACAGCCTTAAAAAAAACCAAAAAGCGAAAAGAGTTTTCCAGAGTTGGTAATATGTCTCTTGCTTTTACTATTGTCTTATCAAAATTTGGACTTTTAATTTATGAACCCTTCCCCCCCCCCCCCCAAAAAAAAAAAAAACACAAGAAAGTAACTCCTTCAAAATTATGACTAAAATTGTTTGACCCTGTCCAATCATCTTTCTCGAGTGTCGTGGCTTGCTGAAACAGGCCAGCGAAACATTTTAAAATTAGGGGTATCTCAATACACCCTAAAGTCACATGAGAAACAAGCGTTTCCAAGACACGAAGATTTCAAGCACATGGATTCGAGAGTGTGTTACATAAAAGAGATCTATACATGTTATCAATATTTCACTTTGAGGATCTTCATTACTCCGTCATTGCATTGCTCTAAGTCTTTTGCCTGCAATTTGTCCCATGATGAGATTCACCGCACTTTTTACCACATTTAGCCCCGACTTTAAATTTATCATTGCAATGTCCCCGATGATCGAAGCATCTATTACATGTCTGGTAACTAGACAGAGAGTGTAACAGTAAGTACCTAATCAAAATAGTCAAATTATCATTGTGGCTACACTTCTGTCGAAGCACTCACCAATTCTTAGCAAACGTAGTTCCAGCGTCGACAGGTTGATCATCCCCACGAAAATCTTGCTGTGCGCAAGTGTTCTCGTCCCAAGAGCACAAGCATCTACCTTCAATCACATTGGCAAGTGATAAGTAAAGTGGCAGGGTGGCAAGAAGCCAACGTAGATTAACCATTTTTACAAAACAGCGAGCAAAGAGATTAAGTCGATTATAGCGCGTTTCTAGCGCTACGATTATGATTTGGATAAAAGTAGTAATGAACTAGGACGGTTGGTGGAAAAGAAAACGATTGTTGTGGTTGTGAAGGGGAAAGAAAAATGGATCCGTTGACATCTAAACGTGATGTTCAGCTATGTAACAAAAGAACTGGAAGAAAAAGCGAAGAAGAAAGGAGAATGAAATACCTTTTGGAATGCGGACTGAGACACAGCGGCACCGCAAATCTACGGACCGTAATCTTGTAACGTTTTTCTTACATTTACAACAACTTCAAGCCACCCTATATAATCCCCTTATTGCGCCGAAGCAATAATAAGTCATCTACACAACATCGTGATACGAAACTGAATAATCGGATTGTTTTCTAGCTCTACTTGAAACAAATAAGGTCAGTTTTGATTGAATAGCCTCAATCATCACAGGATATATGTGATGTATCTCGATAGGAATAACCACAATTCCGTGACAATACTATCACAATGGAAAAGAGCACAATTTTATTGTCACTACTATATTAAATGATCACACCGTAGCAAAGTACACGTCTTGAATGATCTCCTCGGAGGCTAGCTCATTTTTTGCCTACATCGTGTGTGATGATTCTTCTTGCCACAATATTTACCACATTTTGCTCCATCCTGAAACGAGTCATTACAATGACCCGCGATATGAAAGCATTTTTCACAAACTTGGTGACTGGGTAAAGAGAATCAGAGCACGATCAAAGTTGAAGTGGTTTCTTGTATCAAAGCACTCACCAAGCTGGATCGTCATCAGAGGGCCAAGCTCCGCCAACTCGATTGTTGTTTATATTTTCAGACGCTCTGGCATCGCAAACGTTGACTTCCCAGGAGCACATACATCTGCTTTGGATCATACTTGCTAGTGACAAAGAGAGGAGAAAGATGACGAAAAGTCTTTGAAGCATTATTTAAAGTGCTGTCAAAACGGAGAAAAGCCAGCTTTGGTTCTAGCGTGTTTTTATAGCAAGACAATGTTGTTATTGTTGAGGTGTGGGAGAAGAGTGACGTTGTGGTCTTGGGGAAGATGGAAAGAAGCTCAGTGAAAATCAAAACTTCACTTCACGTCTACTGTTGCGGGCTTCGAATAGGAGTATAACATGGAATGTTATCTCATGAGGCGGAGTGTAGCCAAGGGGACTTGTTGTGTTTCGGGCCGTACTTTTGCAACGTGTTATTAAGTATGTTCATTTCAACAGACTCAAGACCGTCTAGAAATACAAAAAGTGTTTGGCTGTATACCACCGGAGGATCTCAGCAGGTCCATATGGCGATGTGGTCATGCTTTTCCTCTTAAATCAGCTGGCATTTGTATAATTAGGATGATTTCTTTCTTCCGTTAATCTTCCCCAGACAATACGCCAATACATTGAAGCAATAAACTTTGTCAACACCGAACGACCGAAACTTGAGGTTGGGGCTGTACTCCAATTATAGGATCCGCTCGATTGCCACTACGGTATATAGTTTCAATAATTATTCCTTCAATACCAACTTTTACCTGTGAACTTTCCTCTGAAAGTATGTTTTTGAGATTGTTACTTCTTTTACTATGTAGGCTTGTCCTGGCGACACCATTTCCCATGACAAAGTCCTCGACCAGTTCATTGAATGCGTCGTCGAAGAATCCGTCAATGTTCCTGACACCTCCACCCCCAGTCACTCAAATGTATCGACCCCCGCGTCAATCTGTGACAAGCTTCAGTGATTTGATTTCCACTTCAAATCCACTTGAGCAAACATTAGGTCAAGCTCCACTCACACAATCAAGTTCAGGTATAAGCCAGAAACAGACTTCCTTTACATCCAAACTTCAGCCAAAGATAACAGCCAAGACTTTGGAATTCAATTCAGAAGGATCCTCTAATGGTAGTTTTGCTGAAGGGAAGACGAAAGGAAGAAAGAGAAAGACTGTTAGTGATAAAATTCACCATATAAAAAAAAAACAAAGTCAGCTCACCGCTTGCACTACTTGCATTACAGATCGACATTAATCAAAATACCAAGGCAAAATATACACATTGGTATTCAGATCTGCCTTACAATGTTCAACAGAGGGATCGAATTGATAATTTTGCCATATATCACTTAAAACAGCTTCGAGAATCTCATACAAAAAATGACAAGACAAACTTGATTGGTACTTTGACCAATGCAAAAAAAGAAGAAATTGCAAATGATGACAAGTGGGATGCGGTACCTCTTGATTCACATTTGCTACAGCGGCTTACACAGTATCAAGTAGTACCAGAAGGTTCCTCTACATCCATGGCTTCTACCCTTGAGCTTAAAACTCAGCATTCTTCTATTGAAAAGGCACAAAAATCTATACCTAGAAAATGGACAGATCGCTACGAAAGGGACCAAGTTGAAAAATTAATTGAATTCTGTGATAGAGTATTTCTTTTGAAAGGCAATGTACCCAAGCCCAATTATCGACCAACTCAGAATAATAGGAGGAATCTTGTAGTCGGCCTGAGTGAAGAAGAAATAGACATGATTATTAATGCAAATGCAGTGCCAGGCAATGAAATGAGAGTAATGGCATTGGCACGCTATCTAGCTCTTCCGTATCCAAAGGTATGTAGTACTTGCAGCAGCTGATTACTACTCTACATTGATTGTAACAATAACTCTAAATCTTCAGGGAAAGAGTGGAGTATTGCTAGACACGGCTGAGGCACGAAGAGTACTGTTAAAAATAGTTGATGAAGTATATGGACATACTAAGCTTTCCACACTAGTCTTGGGTCGTATTGGTCTTCATGAAAGGGCTCAAGTATTGAAACTTGCTTTACAGGGTCAAGAGGAGATGGCACGTCAACTTCTTCGTGAATTCTACTACAAATGGATGAAGGATCAAGAAAAAGACAAGAATTTGATTGAAAAGAAACGCCTCGGACGGCCAATAGGCTCAACTTCTTCATCGATGAAAAAATGGCAAGAATTCCAAGAGTAATGTAAACTTACAAAGTACTTTTTGAAGCTGTACTATTTGTAGATGTTCTCTTTGTTTTGTGCCTGCTTTCCCTTTAATTTACTGACCTCATCTTCATGCGGGGGCAATCTTTGCTTGCTCGGGTCATGTTCGATCTAATATCGGAGGCGTTAAAATTGAGGGCGATGAATCAGAATGCTTGAATAATAAGTTAAAGTTTCGCTGCCAGTCTAGAGCTCTTTTCCTTCTCCACCCTCAACCATGCACATAGTAGCAGCGATTCTGGTGTCTTCTGTGGTATCGCAAACAACAGTTGTGCTTGCCATACCCACTTTTGCACCCACTTCAGCTCCAATCAATTATCCTACCTCTTCAAATCCTACTTTGCAACAACATGCCGACCCTCATCGATCTAATGAGATTGGTCAATCTTTTGAAAGAAGCATATTTCATCACGATTTTGATACACCTATGGTAATTGAGACCGTACAAGACAATGAGCAGCACCATATCACCCCTTCTCAAGCATTGGCACCAACAAAGCAAATCAGAAAGAAACGGGCAGATCGCTGGTACACAAAACCTAATTTCAGATTCAACAAGATACAAATAGCTAGAGTAGATAACTTTGTAGATTATAATAATGGTGGAAGGAGGATTAGAACCGTGACAACAAGACGAAAGAAAAGAGAAAAAATGTCTGATGAAGCCATCATAGAAGCTGCAAATGATCCTAGATGGGATACACAAATAGAAACAAATGCATTACAGCAAATTGCACGTCATCTTTTGGAAGATTCACCTCCATCATCACCAAGACATCATGAAGGAGCAATAGAACAAGGAGAGCAATCATTATTTTTCAGTTCTACAAGTATGCCGAGTGAGAGAGAAAGGGATCAGAATCAAATGACAGAAGCGCAAAAAGAAGAGGTACACAGTATAGAGAGAAACATACGAAAAGCTTTAAATAAAGGAGTTTCTTGGTATCATCATTTGAATAGACGGGAGCCGATGCGTAAGTTTGGAGCTCTCGTAGATCACATTTTGATTTTAAATGGTAAGGAGGGTGTGCCAGGTCGAACAAAAACTAGAACTCGAAGAGATGTTATTGAAAATATTGTAGATAAACATTCGATGGGTACACTTTTATATGGAACACCTAAACAGGTAGAGTGGCTCGCTCAACGTATTGCTTTGGAAATGAGGGAACCTAAAGTAAGTACTGTAAGCCTTGTTAATGATACTTCTGAGAAATGTATACTCAACCCGATTTTAATCACAGCCAAAAGCATCCCGTTGGAGAGACGATCATTCAAAGATTGATCAAGAGCACATTATTAGAACCGCTAGAGCAGTGTTTCCTCAATTGCAAGATAGACAGATTCGACGCCATGTAGAAAATATAGGACGAAAAACAAGAAGAGAGATTGCGTATCATGTCTCGAAAAAGAACAACGCTCTGGCCGAAGAGATACTATACAAGGCAGCAAGGAAAAAGGATATAGAGTTTGTCAGCGGTGAAGACTCAAATACTTGAAAGATAGTAGAATTTAATCGATGGACTGATCTAATGGCTTAGAAGTTGCCTAAGACTTGTGACCCTCCGCATAATTTAAGCTAATAACCAGTGATATGCTCTCTTTCATCTTCAAATCCATTTCACCCTCCCTTGCACTATCTGAAATACACACTTTTACATACCTGTGACTGAAAAGTACGAGCTCGCAGAAAGGATGAGGGGATTGCTGGCACGAACGCCGAATTATGCTACTAAGAATTGAGAAATTGTACCTTGCTACTAATGAGCCGATTTGACTGCTCGCTAATCTACTAGGAGAGTGAGCCTTGCTTGAAGGGCTCTATGCTGCTTACTTTCCCATCCTCCGCCGTTTCCCCTTTAATCAAAAAGGTAGCTATACTCTTGTACATTTCTCTTACTGTCTCATAATACTCTTGAGGCATTGATTGCGTCCGATCCATATCTCAAGGTAGCAAATGGCTCCAAGAGTGACATTTGTTCTTGCAGGTGGTAGGTTGATGAATGCAAAGGGAATAATCAAGCTCCACGTAGGACTTGATAAGTAATTTATGAACTTCATCATTGCAAATGGATTTTCTATTTTATTTCAAAATAGTTCACTGATCCGAATCTTCATTTTTGTCATTTTGAACTTGTGAGAATGAGGTAGGAGTGTCTCAATAAGTATGAATGCACAGCAGATCAATTTGGCAGAGGGAAATACTGTATTGGAGGTTTTGCTCAAGTTTTTCTCAATACTAGTGAGTTACAAGTTGTTTTCTACATTACACCATTCCAAAAGATGTAGAGAGTTTTTAAATACGTTAAACGAAGTCTCTCAGATTCTGAACCTGCTAACCAACTGAAATTGTTGGCTTTGGCCTAGAAGTAGCGCCTTTTGGGCGACCAAGAATTCTCTTTGCTGCTGGCTGCTTCTCATTGCTTTGTTCTTCGACTCGCTGGGAGTAAAACTCATACAATAAATGGCGTGACATCTCATGCTGACCTTGTAGAGCGAGTTTTAATACTTGAGCTCGTTCATGATAGTCCAATGTACCCAAAACAACCGTTGAAAGTTCAGTTTGCCCAAATACTTCACGAGCTTTCCTAAGTAAAACTTCTCTCGCTTCTGCTGTGGTCGTAATAGATCCATCTTTGCCCTTTAGAAAAAGAATTTGTTAATATTGACTTGAGTCACCATACTCATGGACGGTAGGACTTTGTTCACTCACTTTTGGAATGGGAATGGCAAGATAATGTGCCAATGCCTCAATCTTATATTCATTTCCCTTTACTCTCTTGTCCAATATTATCGTTTTAATCTCCTTCTCACTCAATTTATCAATTACATTTCTTCTGGCTTTCTGAGTTGCTCGATGTAACTTTTGCGGTATTCCTCCTCTATATCGGTATACAGAATTAACAAATTCGTACAATTTTCCAACATCTTGATCTTCATATCTATCTGTCCATTTCTTAGCATTTGCCTTTCTCACTAAATATCCAGACTTTGTTTGTTTTGGAGTTTGTCCTAATAATAAAGGAGGTGGCAGATGAATTGCTGACGTGTGATCTGGAGATGGAGGAGATTCTTGTGGAGTCGTAGTACGATATTTTTTGAGCTTATCAAGCATGGTTTGAGGAAGAGGTATCGAATCCCATTCTTCACTATTTGCAATCGTATCGATTGCCGAGGCAGATAGGGACTTGATCATGACTGTCTTATCATGATGACTAGGATTACTTCGAAATTTGAGCAACTCATGAATGGCAAAATTGTCAACTCTATCTCTTTGTCGTGAATTTAAATTATGATCAGTAAACCAATGCCTATATCCACTTGCAGGTTCAACTCTGCTCAATTTGTCTGATGATGAGCTTCCATCAGTCACTTCGACACTCTTCCTTTTTAAATCTCTTCCACTGTGATCTTGATTGAGAGGATTGCTGGTGTCTGAAATCACTGGAGATTGAACTGAAAGGGGCGTCTGACTCTCAACCTGACCCGAACCGTGAGAATGTGTTTTGTAGACTTGACTTTGCCCCACTAAATCGCTGAACCTTGTGACAACTTGATGAAGAGGTTTATAAGGTCGAGGTTGAGAAGCTGAGATGGGTGAGTGAGTAGCTTGCTTGGAGAAATGTTGTGAAAGACTATTCGGGTGAGTGTTTGTAAAGTCAAACGATGAAATCTCCATGGGTACAGGTACTGCAAGAGAGAGACCATATTGAAGAGTGAATAGGAGTTGCAGTAGAATTCTTGCCATATTGATGGTAGTAAAAAATCAAAAACTTAGCAAGTGCTTATTAGTTGCTCCCATGGGCGCAAATTCGAGTTGAAGTACTGCCTCTTGCAATACTCGGTCTTTATTTCGGTTTAGCATCCTTTGTACGCGACAATAATTTTGCTCGCAAAAATTGTCTTGCCGAAACGAGTACGAAAATCATCTTTTTAACACATGAAGGTAAAGTGAAGTACGAGAGTCACATAAGAAGAATGTGACGTGACTGAATCACTCTTGAGACTTTAATAGAGCTTAAAGTGATTTTCTCAATTAGCTTTTTAGATAATTGCATTGTGGTTAGGAAAGCGTAAGCCGTAAACTCACCCAAAACGCGTTTTGGAGAATGTCAAAAGGTAATGTAGGTCGCATAAATTGAATCATTTCTTTTTTTTTCCGTTTAAGCTTTGCTTCTACTCAAAGGGCCTCCATAGTAGATTTCTATTTGTCCGTAGACTTATAATTCTCCATCGACTAAGACTGTACAGAATGTCAGCTGTCAAATTTTAGCTTCACTTAGCCTCTCTTCATCTTTTGTACGTTTGCCATGTCAAGAAATTGTTGTTGAAGATGGTCTAAGACAGTCAAGAACGAGCATTTAGAGTTATAGAGGAAGGGTAAAAAAAAAATGGTGGTTGTCCCTGCCTCTAACAACATTATATGATCAGGTGCATTACTGCAAGCAAGACTGCCAAGGGAAACCTCTGGTGACTACTTGATATTTTGTTCTAGTTACTACACTCAAAGCAAGCACTATCTTGTGATGATTTTAGTGCAAACCTAGAGTCACAGCCAAGAATATAGCAAAATCTAACATTCGTGCTTCTGATTATGATACTTTTGGGTCTGGACTTTGTACTATGTATCGTGACTCTCTTCTTTCAACTATGTGGTGAAATATTTCGTATATTCAGGGTAAATTTCATTTAACAACTTCTCCTTTTCTGCGTCTTTTCCTTCATAAATGATTTTTGTCTTATCAGGTGAAAGGTTTTGAACGATTATTTTTCGATATTTCGCTTTTGTTGTTCTACGAAAATGATCTAATTTTGCCTTTTCAAGGACTTTATCCAAGAATTCTTGCAATTTCTCTTTCTTTTCCTTTGACAATTCCTTGTCATAGTGAACAAGTGGTACTTCTATATCATTTCTTTTAATCGTTTGATTCTTTGTTGGAGCAAGGAGTGAGTTTTGCAACTCAAAAAGTCTTTTCTCTTTGGCATAATTCATTTTGACCTTGTTTTGATCTGTTTGGTAATCTTGCAAAAGATTCTCTCGAATTTGTTTCCAAGGCTTCATCAATTTCATTAGAACGAAAAAAATTGTCACTTGCTACTCTATATTCATCCCAAGAATCATCGTTCATTATTTCTTCTCTTTGAGCCGGTGTCATTTCATACAAGATAAAATCTTTTTTCTTTGCACTGTAATTACACTGTCTTTTACCTTTCAAAATATGAACAGCATATTGTAAAAGTCTATCTCTTTGAAGTCCCTTTTTGATCTTGAGTGTAGTAAACCAAGCAGGTGACCTACCTTTGGAAGTCTCGTCTTTTTTTGCCATTTCTTGATTTGCTTTAGCAGTACGGCCAAAAGGCAATGATGACGAGGGTGAAAGTACAATTTCTTTGAATTGAGGAAGTTGACGAAGGTCATGTGCAGATGCAATCGAATTTAATATAGAAGAGTGAGTTGGTAAAGGTGGATGAGTGTGGGAAAGAGAATGAGCAATGTTCAATGGAGATGATGAGATCAAGCTCGGCATCACAAGTCGAGGAATCGAATCATGTTGCATGGGACGAGGTGCAGCAAACACTGAGCTGGTCAGCAAGATCATTATAGACATCAACATCAACATCTTTACTTGACCTGCAAGAAAGCGAAGTAGTGTAAACGATTGGGGACAAGAAATTGACGAGTTGAAAAGTCCTATTCTCATTTTGTTAATTTTACCTTTTGATATGTTACCGTGGATATTACGCCATGTAACACAATGCCACAACGTCACTCAATGCAGGCGCGAGGCGGTGGAACCAGGTATGAGAGTCTGTCACTCATATTCTAACTACAGCCACTTTGCTTGTTGTTTCACGGGTAATTAATTGTACAGGCCGAAGGTAAGGCGATGTCAGCCCGGGCCATTGGACTGCTCAGGAAAGGTTGAAAAAAATAAATAAATAAAAAAAGAAGGGTACACTAACCGGGAGTCCCTTTAAAGAAGAAAAAGAAATAAAATAAAAGTCAGATTCCACCAGGTCGGGTCATCTATCCAAGTAAGAGAAGAGAAAGGAATAAAGGAAAAGGGAAAAAGGACAAATCGAAAGCTGAGAAATCATAGCCTATTATCACATTTGACTATTATTTAAATTTCCTCACCAAAGTTTTAATTTGTGTTGCGACACCTCCACACATATAACAAATAAGAAAAAAAAAAAATAAAAAGAAGAAAAAGTAGAATCTGGAATTGAATTTCGGATCCGCAAATACTGCACATCCATTTCCAACGGAAGACACAGTCACTGTCCCGCCGCCCTGGTAAAGGAAACAGTATGATGGAATATGAAGTCGGAGTAGGAAAGCATGAGGGTTGGGGGATAAACTTAATAAACTGGCAAATCTGAGGTCATACACATAGAAGAAGGTGAAAACTCTCTCACACCAAAGTTGCTTCTCGTTTGGCTTCCTTGATTTCCATTCACTAAATGTTGCCACTCGATAGTAATTTACACACTTTTCAAAAACACAAGTAAAGGCACTTGGCTCTCGATCCATTTTTTTTCTACATCTCGTTTCTATTCTATCCAATCAACGACAGATATCCGCCGCATTACAACTTAATTTATCTGCACTTGTAGAGAGAAAGAGAAAAAATTGGATAGAGAGAGAGAAGAAGAGACTAAACAACTTCTTGGTATCTCATATCTACACTAATGTGGCTTTTGCTTGCCACTTTTCTATTTCCAAGTTAGAAAACAAAACCAAAACAAAAAACAAAAAAATTAGGCGAAAAAGCCGTATCGTATGCAAGCTGTATATGTCTCTGATTTTAAATTTTTACTTTTTGCTTAGATGTGAAAAATTTAAAAATGAGAAATGTCCCGTTAGCTTACCTCTACGCCGAATGTCTGTGTGCGCGCGCAGGTTGACAAGAAGAAGAAGAAACAAAATTAAATAAAACAATAAAGACGAAAGAGAATAAGAGTACAAACAATAATAATAATAAAGTATATGCGCGGGCCTGCTTCGGTCTAAAATTACTTTTTTAAGGCTAATAAAATTTGCGTTGAGTGAGTTAAGACACATAGGTACATACACTATTGTAGACTTGGGAAGGGGGTGGGTGATCTCTGATTCTCAGATAATTCTTCCTACGTCTCAGTAAATCGTAAATTTAATTATTTCCCGACTCACCCATACTTTCAAAATAGAGAGAGAACGCCTCGCTCCAGGGAGAGAAGAAGAAAAAGCCTTTTGGAATACCTTACTCCATTCCCATCGGCCTGTGACAAACTACAAGCTTGATTTATCTGCTATTCTCATATATATACGCGCACTCTCATTCATCAAAGTCAAGCTTAGTGAAGTACCAGTCTACAGAGCTTGCTGTACCACCTCTGCCCAACGATCATTAATCAAGGTCAATCACTATCCTTGACCACTTCTAATTTTTATTTACGGCAATGCAACAGCGTCAAGTGTAAATCAACTTTCTCAGCTCGTCTAAATACAATACATATTTGGACGCATATACAGTGAGTGTTTAAGAGATAGCGATTGTGTACTGTAAGCAATGCATTGCATACGAAGAGGAGAAGGATGTGTAGAGGCGAGAAGAGGGAATTTGCAAGCGGCGTACTACGAGCATTCCTTGCCCTTTACAAAATTGATAAGTGCATCAGTCTCTCAAAAAAAGGGACATGAATCAGAAGAGAGGAAGATGCCGAATGAAAGTGTATCTTATGCATCTGAGGCTGTGACTGGGTTTGGGATCGTTATGCTGGGCGTACTACTACTATTCCGAGACCGCACCGAAAAGTTTGCTCTGATTCTATCGTTGTGCTCGTACTATTGCTCTTTCTCCTTTGAGGAGCTGTGCTACTACGTTTCTTTTGCTGTTCCTAGAGGAGTGAAAGTGGTTGCATCTGCTTTCTTGTTCACTTGACTTACACAATCTTAAATCTCCTTTCAGTTTCTAATTCTATATAGTGCAGTACCCGTTGACAACCACAACCTACAAATTATTCGATTTGGCAGTCTGCTACTTAATTTCTTCGATTGCAGAATGACTTCGTCTGAGAACGTCACTGCTAATCAAGATAATTCAAACAAATCTTTAATGTCATTGTCCAAGAAACGAAGTAGTGACGATGAAGATCAAGATGTCAAATTATCCTCTCGAGGAGCAGGAGGTCTATCAGTAGCCGCTCTCCTTTCAGCGGGAGGTCGAAGAGAATCAGGTGGAAATGAGATATATCATAAAGTCATTCCAACAACGACATCATCATCGTCAAAGTCGCCAAAGTCTACTGGAGGAGATGAAAGTCTTGATGGTGGAACGTCAGCAGATGGAAATGCCAAGCATAGTTCAGAAGCTAATGCAACGAGTGAGGCTGTCGCTGCCTATCAATACACTGCTATGCAGCAAGTAATCGAGAATAGAGAAAACATGTGAGTCTTGAAATGGATAAAGTCCCTACCTTTAGCTTATTGAACGCATACTCTGCACTTACAGAGAATACAAGCTAACCATCCGAGAGCAACCAAAGCATTCACGAATGTGTGGAGTTGGCGAGAAAGGTACGTCTTTCCTTTTGCGTAAGATGCGAGAGGAGAAGGTCAAGGTTGAGTCTCACTCGTTATTCCCTCTCTTTCCAATAGCGGATCGAAGACCGATTGATCCGGCACCAATTATTCAACTTCGAGTCATTACACATGATCATGGACCACCCCCATCTCAAAAGCAACAAGATACTCGCCACGAGTCATTTGAAGAGCAAAGAGACGTAGAAAGTGATGAAATTAGACCTTTGACTGCAAAGAGTCCAGTCTTACCACCAAATAGTAAAGGACATGTGGTTAGTGCTGCGTCATCTCCTACCGGTGGTAAAATGATTCGAAGAGGAGTACCAGTTCAAACAAATTGGGGTGAAGGATGGGAAGACAAGACTTGGTATTTGGAGAATCCTTATTACTTTATGTACGCAATGTTGGCCGACGCAGAGACTGATGAAGAGTTACATTTACTTCAAGATGGCAAAACTAGATATACAACTGGTAGCTGTGTTTCCTGTCTATATCATCTCAAAGATATTGATGGATCAGAGCAAGGTTTTTTTGTCTTTCCTGATTTGAGTATTCGAGTTGAAGGAAGATATCGATTAAAGTTGTGTCTATTTGAAACAATTGGTCATGAAGTTCATCATTGCAAGTCAGTCTATTCAACACCTTTCAACGTCTACACTGCCAAGAGATTCCCGGGAATGGAAGAGTCTACACTTTTATCTAAGTCATTTGCTGATCAAGGACTCAAAGTTCGAGTTCGAAAAAATCCAAGAGCTAGAAGAGGTAGAACAAGTGGTAAAAGGAAAGAATTAGGTGATAGTGATGATGATTCAGATGAAAGGCTGGGCGTTTCAGAAGTAGCAATTACGCCTCAAACATCTATCAAACGAGTCAAGAGCAATGAACAGGAGTACATGAGACAAACGTATGAACAAAATAAGCTTTCTTCTCAAGCACAACAATCTTCTCATCAACAAAGATCAACAGGTGAAGCAACATATGCTCAACTTTTACCAAATCGAGAGAGACGATACACTGCAGACAATGTGAATCCGATTCATGGTCCACCTTACAGTCGTCCACCAGGAATGATGCCTGAGACAGCGAGTGAAATACCATACAGAGGAGGAAGAGAAGACCAACGTTCAGATTTGGCAAGACTAAGCTCTGATCCAAGAGTGATTGGACCTCCTATGCAGTCATCTCGTTCTGATCCTTATCATCTTCATCATCATCACCATCATCATCAACAACATCAACAACAGATTGGTTATCCTGATGATCGTTATCCACCTCGTTATAGCAATCACAGTCACACTTCTTATCAAGAACGAGCTCCACCAACTGCGATTCATCAAGAGAGAGGAAGTAATTCAAGATTAGCCACTTTTGATCATCGATATGCTCCCCCTCTTAGCAGTAATCCTTCTAGGGCAGACTATCCACCTATGCGAACAGTGTCATCAAATCGAGATGGAAATGGTCATTATCGTCGACCTTCATCACCAGGTCCACCACCTACATTACGATCAGAAGCACATTCTAATGAAGAGTATAGCAATCGTCATGAATCTAGAAATACACTTCCACCTCTTCATCTTGCTCTTAGCCCTCATCAATCGCCAAGGGTATCTTCAGAAGCATATCACGATGGAAGGCGAAGGACTTCTTCAGGAGCAAGTGTCACTTCCCCTCACTTGGGAGATTCTACTATTTCTAGACGTATGCCTCCCCCTCCTACATCAAGCTCCAAGTTACCTACTCAATCACCTACGCCCCATCATCATCATCAACAACAACAACAACAACATCAACATCAATATCACTATCAGCAGCAACGTGGAGAAGAGCCAAGAAGGGATTGAAGCAGGTCACTTATCAAAATGGAATTTTCTATAGATTAGAATTGAAGATAGGGAGGGAGCGAAGTCTTGAATATTGTCAAAATTAATATGTAGTCTACTTAGAACATGCAACAAAGTTAAATATTAAATTTCAACATTTTATCTTTCTTTTCCGTACATAGTGTGTGTGTGTGTGTTGAAGAAGAAGAAGTAGGATCAGCAGCAATAAATTTAATTTAAAAGAAGTCACCATGTTGTTTCATAGCATCTGCTACTCGTTTGAAACCAGAAATATTTGCACCTTGAACCAATGATGGCATTTCTTTTTGATTATCACCATCTGATGGGAATTCAGCACCAGTCTTGAAGCAAATATTATAACAATCCTTCATAATATCCTTTAATTTTTGATCAACTTCTTCTGGTTTCCAAGTTAATCTTTGACTGTTTTGAGCCATTTCCAAAGCACTTGTAGCTACACCACCAGCATTGGCAGCCTTTCCTGGTCCATACCAACAACCTCCTTTACCCTTTTCAATACGACTCTTTTCAAAGGCTTCAATACCATCTGCATCAACACCCATATTGGATCCTTCAGCGATAAATTTGCAACCTGCTTTGATGATAGCTTCAGCATCACTTGCATCAACTTCATTTTGAGTTGCACAAGGTAGAGCTACATCAAATGATTTAATCAATTTCCAAGGTCTAGCACCATCCTTGTGGAATTCCAAAGCACCACTCTTATCACCAAGAGTTTCAAGTTCTTTTCGATCATATTTAATCTTGTAAACTTCTTCAATCATTTCCTTGGTATAAGGTTTTGATTCATCCTTGACAATAAGTGATCCTTTTGAATCGGAAAGTGAAAGAACAATAGCTCCCAATTCCATACATTTAATAGCAGCAAATTGAGCTACTTGACCAGATCCACTAATAACAATCTTTTTACCAGCAAATCCTTTACTACCTTCACCTTCAGCGTGCTTGATCATGTGTTCAACATAATAGACGAGACCATAACCAGTGGCTTCAGGTCGAACGTGTGATCCACCCCAATCAAGGGCTTTTCCAGTAATCATACCAACCCATTCATTCTTAAGGGCTTTGTATTGACCAAAGAGGAAACCACCTTCTCGAGTAGAGAAACCGACATCACCAGCAGGAATATCAGTGTCAGCACCAATGTGACGGGTCAACTCAGTAGCAAAAGACTGCAGACAAATTCAAGTCAGTATTGTAAAAAATTTGAAAAAAGTAGGGAGATATCTTTTATATGCAACTCACCTTGACAAATCGTCGAACTTCACCAGCAGACTTTCCCTTTGGGTCAAAGTCTGAACCTCCCTTTGCTCCACCAATGTTGAGACCAGTGAGAGCATTTTTGAAGATTTGCTCGAAACCCAAGAATTTGAGAACACTCAAGTTGACAGTAGGGCTGAATGCAGATACAAAAAGAAGGAGGAAAGAAGGGGTGGAGGAGGAGAAATTTGTAATTAGAATTTAGGCGCTAATACAAAGGAAAGAGGGAGAAATAGGGCGTTTTAAGAAAAATAGAAATTTAGACTCACTGAAGACGAAGACCTCCTTTGTAAGGACCAAGGGCAGAGTTGAACTGGAGGTAAAAAAAGACAGAGGCGCAGAGGTCAGCATGTAACTCGTGTAGATGAAAATGTTAACTCGCGACTTGCTACCCACTTGAACTCGGTATCCTCGGTTAACTTGAGCGACGTGGTTGTCGTCTAAAACCAATTCAAAATTGTATCAGATCACTGCAAATTAAAGGAAAAAGAAAAATGGGCACTCACCTTCCCAAACAACTCGGAATTGAATGATTCTCTCTGGAATCTGAACAACTTCGAGTGCCTTTTTGTACTCGGGATGCTTCTTGAAGAAAGGAGCGAGGGTAGTCTCAATCTCCTTGAGAGCCTGTTTGAAGAACAAAGAGGGAACTATTTGAATTAGTTTGGAGTTTAGTATAGACAAGAAAAGTGTGTAACCCACCTGTTCGAACTCTGGTTCAGATGGTAAGTTGGACATGATGGTATCTTATGCTAATTATAAGAAAAGAAAATAGGATGGAGGGTATCCTGGTAGTAGTGATAAAGGAAGAAAAGAGAGAGAGGGGGGGAAATTCTAAATGCCCAGTCTACTTGTATATCTATATCAATCTAAAGGGGGAAGATATCGGGAATGCAAGAGATCTAGATGGGGTGGAGTAAAGAAATAGGAAAGAGGTAAGAAAAAAATAAAATGATAACGATTTGCATTGTCTCTGATAATAATCTTTTACCCTACCTCTTGCCATCGCATCTCCCCTCCCAACATACTCTTTACAATTTACACACTATTTCATTTCCAAATCTTCCTGTCCGTGCGTATTTCTTTTCTTTTTTTTTCTCCTCCTCTATTTTTTAAGAGAGGCGCGCCAATTTTCGATTATTGTCATTCATAATCTTATTGAAAGAAAAAGAGAAAAATAGAGTAATATCGGATTATCATTCAACTCTTTATTTTGCTTTTTCTCTTATAAATATATTAGCAATATACAAATGATGATCAAATCAAGTTCTCTTTTTTCTTTTAAAAGAAAAAAACAAAAGAATGTACTTTGTCAAGATCAGCTTCAATAATTTTTGTTTACGAAAGATCAAGGGAATGGTAAATCGGTATAATTTTCCTATTATTTTATTTTAATATGACGCTGCACGCTTTGTCTTCCACAGAGATAAGAAAATTCGCTTTGATAGGCTCGGCTGAGCACGTCTCCGAGAAAATTGATATCAGCGCCACGTGGTGTGAGAATCAGGATGGCCACGCGATTTCTTTGTTTTTCCAGCGATGGGTGGCCCGACCAAACTTGCTATTCTTGCATACAAAGGGGGGGGGGGTCTTTCTTTTTTTCATTTTTTCCTCTAGGACCTGTCATACAGATCGAGTGGTAAAGAAAGGCCCGGGGGCAGAGTGTGAGAAGAAAAAAAAAGGGGGGGAGGGGCAACAAAAGTAACAAACTGATTAGAGATCGATGATTTTGGCAAGGCTAGTGTGCTAAAGTTTTAAGATTTAAAATTCTGTAGAGATCGGCATAGAGCATAAATCACTTGTCATAAGTCACTGATAGTAAACCTTACCGCAGGCATTAGTGTTATTTTGTATACTGTTGTCTGACACTCGGGTGTGCTTGCGCTTAGAATATTCTTAGCAATAACAAACACCACACAGACGACGATAAACACAAATTTGAGTGTATAATTGCATTTGATGTTTAGCAAAGAAAGAGAAAGTTAAAAAGAAAAAATAAAAATAAAATGGGGGGGGGGAGACACTTCTGTCCACTACTACTACTACTACTACTCCTACAAAGACGGGAAGGATGGGATTCAGTAAGAAAGGCAAGAAGAGCAAGTAAACCTGCAGTGTAGAGTGCATGTGTTAAATGTCTTTAATAGAAAGACGCAAAATCCGAAAAGGGGTGAGGATGGTCAGCATTTAAAGATAAGAATTAAAGAAAGAATGCCAATAATTGTTGTTGTTATACAGAACACAAAGGGAAAGGAAGGTGAAAACCCTATCACGTAATCATATAGCCGGCTCTCCCCTTTTCCCCCCCTTTTTACAATCAATTTCCTTGTGAAGACGAAATTATGATAGATACCTTGAAAAAGGTGTATTAAATTATACCGATTCCTTGAATAAAGTTACTTTTTTAAGACGGATCTGCCTATTTTTTTATTTTTGCTTCTTTTAATTTTTGTAAAAAATTATGATTCAAGATGCCATTTGCTCACTACCACCTTGTCTAGTAGCCATGGAGGTAAGGCATCGCATAAGGTTATCCCAATTTTCTGCAGACATTTGAAGATCGGCAGGAACACTAATATTTAGACTGGGTGGTACTGGTAATCCCAAAGAAGCAAGATTCACGGTACCATTAAGATAGTGATGACCATTATTAGATGGTAAAGAAGCTGCTGCTAATGCTGCTGCTCCTGCTTGTTGTTGTTGCTCTGTAGGAAATATCCTCTGAATTGCTTCAATAGATGGTGAAGGAAAGCAACTATTATCTTGAATTTCAGGTCCACGACTTAATGTTGCATTGAGTGACTTGTTGGAAGCAGACTTGCTAAATGGTAGTGTTCCATCTGTAATACCATTTTGTTCTTCTGTTGTTGTACTTGCTTGTATGAGAGAAGACCAATCAAAGGTAGGAATGGTAGCAGGTGCAGCTTGCTCTTGTGATGCTTGTTGAAAGAGGGATAGAATTGGAATTTCCGAATCAGAGTGTGAACTCGAAGGTGGTAGTGATTGCTGTTGCTGTGAATACAGATCTTGTTGATGATGATGATGTTGATGTTGTTGTTGAGTAGCATCATAAAGACTAAATTGATCCGTCTGTTTGGGTATATAGTGATGATGAAGTTGCTGAGGGTGCAACGACTTTACATCCATGAATCCATTTTCCATTTCTGGCATGGCAAATGGATGAGTTTGGTGAAGGTGTGAATTCCAACTATTTGTCGCTGTTGCAGGATCTTCAAACGTTCTTGGAAAAGTACTGTAAAGATCATCTTGAAATCCAATGTTTTCCATATTACTAACAGTATTTCTCCTAGTTCCATGTCCCACTCCTCCTCCTACACCACCAAAAGGTGAAAATGTTGATGAAGCCTCTTCACTAATGCTCATCATATCATCTTCTTCATCTCCGTATGAGCTTGAAGTGGAAGCAGCAGTCATTTGACTGATACTCTGCCTTCTACCTGTTTCCCTTTGCTTGAGTAGTGATGTTTTATTATTGGAATAGATGCATTGCTGTGCATTGTATTCACCAGTGTTACATCGACTACAAGGTGATTTACCATCACATTTGACTCCCAAGTTGTTGCATCGAGTACATATTGATGATTTGCTACCACTCTTCTTCTTGCTACTTCCAGACGATTTCTTTGGCTTTTCCTTGATCTTTTCATGTAGTAATCGATGGTGTCGAACAAGAGAATCCTGTCTGCTAAAGCACTGCAGGTTGAAAAAAAAAAAGTAGAGAATAGAGAAGGTGGATTATGAGACACTCTCGACATGTTTTACTTGCTGTATTTAATGAAAAATTGTGACTCACCTTTCCACATCGGTCACAGCAGTATGGTTTACAAACTTGATGCCTCAATGAATGCCTCTGCAAGTGTACTTTTCTGTATGATAATTATTCCATTTACTATGATCAGTATCTGGAGATTATAATGTCTACTAGGAGCCCTACAATCTTTAAACTCACCTAGCAAAGCAAGCCCCACATACATTACATTCGTGTGGCTTGTGTTTCTTTGCCATGTCGACGCCGCCCGCTCCATTTTCCGGACTTTCCGTATCTGATGGTGGTGAAATGGCAGAGGCAACAGTAGAATTGGAGGTGACCGAGGTAGCAAAGGATGAACCTAATGCTTGAGTGTTGCTATTATTACTCGTACTACTGTTCATAGAGTAAGGTGATGAAATGCTAAGAGGAGATGCCATAGAGTGAGCATCCATTCTGGATGAAGCACCTGGAATGCTAATAGGGTAGGCGGCCATGACTAGGAGCAAATGGGCTTTGTTGATGAATTGTTGCTACTGGGTTTGACAAGTAAAAGGATTCAACAACAATGTATGGCAAGAACCCAAGAGGGAGAGAGAAAAAATTAAAAGGTAGAGAGGGTGAGAGGTAGGAGAGGGAGAGGTGGCCAAATGTAAATAAAAAAAGGAAGAGGAGAACAAAAAAAAAAAAGTCTGGGGTACTCGGAATAGAGGCGACTAATCAGAAGAGAGTGTAGAAAGCGAGAGAGAGACTCTTTGAAGAAAAAGAAAAATGCAAGTAAATTGGACGTGTGAGGTATAGTAAAAAAAAAGAAAAATCGAGAAAATTGAATTTAAAATCAATTAAAATAGCGAGCTTGTTTGATCGACGACACAGTGCCCTAGTACGCTTCTGGTGGTAGATTGTGAGTAATTAGTTCATAAACCCTAGTAATAGTGAATATATGGTAGGGTCAGGGTTAGAGATCCTAAAGAATATATAAAGGGATTAGGATATTGGAGTAATATCGTAATATAAAAAAAGAAATGATTCAGTACTTTAATCAGTGACACAAACTCGAGAAAGAAGGGGAGGGAGAAAAAACTGGGGTGAGGCACTTTACCTGAGAGAAATGGACACTGCCATTTGCGTTATTCCATGCTCGCAAAGCAATCTAAAACCTCCGCTTTTACCCCAAATCTATTATTTTCAAATACAATGATTCTAAATTGAAATTACCCCAGACCGAGAAGGTACGGCATCGTACCAGTCTGAGAAACATCCAAGATCAATAAAAATTTCTCTCGCGATGTAAGACAATAAGGGGGTGACTTACAATAAACTGTAATGACACATTAAGAGAACGTAAGTTAGACCTTTTTTATTTTTTTTTTCTCTTTTCTATTTTATTAATCAAAATTTAATCAAAATTTTAAACTGGTCTTTTATATTTTTATTGTTCTATTACTAAAGGGCTAGTAGCGCGCCGCCAAGAGTTAAGACTCAGCAGTCTGCAGGCCTGGACTAGTTCCTGTTAGATTTTTTTTTTTTTACTTCTATATAAATTCAAGGATATATAGTAAACGAAACACATACAAAGTGAAATTACAAGGAAGAGAAAAAAGTAGGTGTGATGCAAACATTCGATGCACTCCTTGCTTTTGTGCTTTGTTATTTTCTTATGGAGAGAGAAAGGAAGAGAAGGCAAAAGAGTAAAAAAAAAAAAGCGGCCGATCGTTTTTGAGAGGAAAGAAAAGTACACTAAAGTCTGGGGTAAATCCACTAGAATTGTCCTGGCATGTGCACATTATCAGTATTGCCTTGTATTTTATAAAAAGAGAGTAGATTCTTGCATCGGATGCTGAATTATCGGGACTAGTCAAATTACAGGCGAGAAAAATAAAAAGAAAAAAAAGGGCCCTACTTATTGAGATGACGTTGATTTAAGTTACAACGGCAAGAGGGATCCGCGTCCAAACTAATGGCAAGCAAGAGCCAAGCAATTAAGCTAATAAATTACAAAGCTAGGGTTGGTGAATAATTATGCGGTGCTAACTTCCGAGATTCCACTTGGCAGTTTAGTCTAATTCAGCTTGATCCTTCTCTTTACTCGTTCATCTCTAGTTAGGACTCTATATATGAGAGGGGGAGAGAGAAAGAAGGTGGAGGAGTGGCGGCAATCAATAATATTCAAGCTCAAACAAATTGAGATTCAAGCCCAGGTCTGTTTCTTTCCCTTTTCTCATCTATAATGTCATTTTTTAGATTGTCGTTTCTATTCGCTCACAGCGAAGCCACTCCCGCCGCCTCATTGTATGTCAGGCCACCCTTTGGTCATATTATAATAATCAGACTTACTTCAGCCACAACTCCTCCTCTTACGACACGAGAGAGGGAAAGAGAGTAAAAAGGAAACAAAAAGTCCGCTCATCTAATAAGAAAATAAAAATATAAAAATATATATATATATAAAAGGTAGGAGAGCATTTATTCTAATTATTTCAAATTCCGCTGCTTTGACTTTTTTATGCTCCCCAAGAGCACTCTCTCTCTCTTTGCCAACAGCATAGGCGGCTTTCGAGCAGTTTGTAGTTGAATAGGTTCGGGCATGAGAAGCCGCCTCTCGCCGCCACTCTACATTCTATGGCCGGAGAGAGGCTTGGTCTACAGTGCAACCTCAACTTTCCTTACTCTTCCTCCCTACATGTCATAGGGTGTACAAGAAAAAGACAATCAAACATGAATTACAATTTAATATGCCACGCGAGCTTGATTAAGTTCAAAGTGAAACAAAACTTCTTTTTTTTTTTTTCTTCCTCTCTTCTTTTGGGCCCTTCTTAGTATTTGATTTGTCTTTTCGCCGTTTTTTGTTGCGATTTTGTTTCTGATTGTGAGCTAATCGATTAGAAGTAATAATCTTAGACAACGATAACTTTCTTGTGTCACTCCAAGACGCTAGGCTGTAGAAGGGGCTCACCTTATCAAGACGAAAGGAGAAAAAGTTCCGAGACTTGATTAAAATTAGAGTCAAACCAAAATAGAAAGAAACAATTTCTCCTTCTTTAATATATATATTTATATATATGGTCTCATTTCGCAAGCCAAGAAGTTACAAGAAATAAAGAGAAAAACAAGGTAAAGAAGAAAAGGAATTGGACAAAGGGGTAGCATGGAAAATAGATTGAATAAAGAGAATGAAGAAGAAAAGATCGCTTGATGGGATAGAGAAATGAGAGATGGTGCGGTTGTATGCATTAATAAATTGAGATACACTTTCCACAGATAATTTAGAGATTTTAATCTTTTCCTGTTTAGAGTTTGAACCTTTTTCTATAATTCCAATTTTTAAGCGCTTGCATCTCGCTTCTTTGCAGCAGCAGCCATCAAATTCAAAGCACTACCAGCAGTGAAGAATTCAATTTGAGGTTCATTATAAGAGTGAACCAATGGTAATTTGTCAGTTGAACCATCGGCGTGTTTAACACTAAGAGTCAATTCACTACCAGGTGCAAACTTGTCAAGTCCTTCAACAGTGCAAATATCTTCCTTTTGAATCTTATCGTAATCTTCTCCATTTTTAAATGTAGCTGCCAATAAACCTTGCTTTTTCAAATTTGATTCGTGAATTCGAGCAAATGATTTGGCAATAGCACCAAATCCTCCCAAATGACGTGGTTGAAGAGCAGCGTGTTCTCGAGATGATCCTTCACCAACATTGTCACCTCCAATAAACAACCATCTCTTACCATCAGCCTTGTAACCAAGAGCAACTTCTGGTGTAGCTTCAAATTTACCAGTCTTGTGATTGTATGATTGATTAGCTTCATGGGTAAATGCGCTAATAACACCAGAGTAAGTATTTCTACTAATGTTACTAATATGACCTCTATATTTAAGCCATGGTCCACCAGCACTAATGTGATCGGTTGTACATTTTCCTTCTGCCTTTACAAGAACGTACAAATCCTTTTCCTTTCCAGCAGAGTAAGGTTCCCAAGCAGGTAAAAATTCTAATCGATCAGAGTCTGGTGCAATTTGAACTTGAACCTGTGATCGATCTTCAGGGGGAGCTTGGAAAGTATTTTCACCTGCATCATATCCTGAAACTGGCAATTCAATACCAGCGGGATCACTGAATTTAAATTCCTTTCCATCGGCACCCTTGAGTGTGTCAGTCATTGGGTTAAAGGCCAAGTCACCAGCAAAGGCCATAGCAGTGACAATATCTGGTGAAGCAACAAAGGCGTGTGTAGCAGGATTAGCATCATTTCGTCCAGTAAAGTTACGATTGTATGAAGTGATGATAGAGTTCTTTTCTCCCTTTTTAACATCGGTTCGATCCCATTGTCCAATGCAAGGTCCACAAGCATTAGCCAAAACCATACCACCAACACCAGCCAATGATTCCATTTGACCATCTCGAGCAATTGTAGCTCGAATTTGCTCACTACCAGGCGTAATGGTGAATTTGCTCTTTACCTTGAGACCGTGCTTGGCAGCTTCATCAGCAATAGAAGCAGATCGAGACATATCCTCGTAAGAAGAATTGGTGCATGATCCAATCAAAGCAACCTTGAGTTCTTGAGGCCAATTGTTCTTCTTGACTGCTTCAGCAAATTTGGAGAGAGGAGTAGCCAAATCAGGAGTGAAAGGTCCATTAATGTGAGGTTCCAAATCAGACAAATTGATTTCGAGGTGTCGGTCGTATTCAGCATCACGATCTGGTAACAAATTCTTTTGGAATCCAGCAGCCAAATCAGCAATCTCTGGTCGTCTGGTAGCCTTCAAGTAATTGGCCATCTTGTCATTATAAGGGAAGACGGATGTAGTAGCACCAATTTCAGCACCCATATTACAAATAGTTCCCATACCAGTAGCAGAAAGTGATTCAACACCAGGTCCCTTGTATTCAATGATGGCTCCTGTACCACCCTTGACAGTCAATTCACCAGCAACCTTGAGGATAATATCTTTTGCTGAAGTCCATCCAGACATCTTTCCCTTGAGTTCCACACCAACAACCTTGGGGCACTTGAGTTCCCAAGGAATATCAGCCATGACATCGACAGCATCAGCACCACCAATACCAATGGCAATCATGTTCAAACCACCAGCATTGGGAGTGTGAGAATCAGTTCCAATCATCAAACCACCAGGGAAGGCGTAGTTTTCCAATAAGATTTGATGAATGATACCTGAACCAGGCTTCCAGAAACCAATTCCATACTTTGCAGTGCATGTAGCCAAAAAGTCATAAACTTCCTTGTTGATATCCTTTGCTCGAGCAAGATCCTTGACACCTCCAACTTGTGCTTCAATCAAGTGATCACAGTGAACAGTAGTGGGAACAGCAACAGTGGGAAGACCAGCAGACATAAATTGCAAAAGAGCCATTTGAGCAGTGGCATCTTGACATGCAACTCGGTCAGGTCGAAGCTTTAAATAAGAAACACCTCGAGTAATGTCTTGGTTGTGGGGGTCGTCAAGATGTCCGTAAACGAGCTTCTCTGACATGGTCAAAGGTCGGTTGAGACTGAGAAAAAGATTAAGGTTAGTTTGTGAATGTAGCCTATCTGTGGAAGAACGTCGACTCACCGTTGTCGGACAATTTTGATGTTCTCGTCGAGCTTCTTGTAGTTGATGTAGTAACCCTTTCCCTTTTCAATGACACTCATGTCGACTTTTCGTTCAAGAATAGATGGGTCAATCTCACCAACCTCTTCAGAGCAAGTGGCATAACCTCGAACATTGCTTCTAAGAGATGAAGTAGAAGCTAATGGAGAAGAGGTAGAGACTCGCTTGAGAGCATTTGTGCGCAGAGCGCGCATCGATGACAACATGGTATACCAAGTGACAACGAAGCAATCACCTATTAGTAGGTAAAGAAGGTGAAAATGTAAAAGGTAGTGTGTGAGTGTTATAAGAAGAAAGAGTAAAGATATAGAAGGCTGAAGGTTTTTTTTTTTTTTTTTTTCCTCCCTGGCCTCTCCTTCTCAGAGAGAGAGATACGTGTGAGAATACGCCTAGCCCTTCAGCCAACAAAGAAAGAGAGACCCGCTCCAGCCAGTGAAAAAGGTCGGCTTAACGATCGAAAATATACTATCTAGTCTTTTCACAATTTTTGTATTCGCGTCAATACAGAACCTCATACCTCGTTTACATATTTTCTAATCAAAATTAGAGAAATAAAAAGAGCCGCTTGACCGGTTGAAAAAGCCCTCCACCAGAACCGGCCTACTTGTTTTCCGCTCATGTCCGCTAAAAGAAAAAAAAGGTTCTAGCCAATCGTGTCATTCGGATTAATGGACAATATTCACGTGGTATTCCAGCACGATTTGCAACTCACTATCTTGACACCAGACCCTACTTACAGCCAGCAATAGTAGTATATCGTGTAAAGTCATGATAAGAGCACATCATCACAGTATGTCAAGGGCTCTTTTATCTATTCAATAATCGCATTGTTAATATAATAGATCATCATGTACGGCTTAAGTAAACCATGAAGCAATATTCCTCTTTGTCCTTTCAAGCCATGATGGTTCATTTCGTATTAGCTTTGGTGTGGGCCTGTGTCGAAGTCTAACTCTTTCTGCTGCCTTTCGTCTTTTTTCGATCTGATACTTTGATTTATGCTATATGACATGACAAGGATTCATAATTGTAAAAGAATAGATTAGGGTACGCTACATTCAATTACTCACCCCTATGGGAGCATGATACCTCACATACTTGACAGTTCTGTCTAACCAAGTAGGGGGATTTCTTCTTCTTACTTGAGCTTGCTTTATGACCTCTGTTCGGCTAGGGGTGATAGATGAATATAATCAGAGTCTATACATAAGTACAAGTATGCTTACTCTTACAATATACATACATGACAGGCTTTTGATCCACTGCTGGAGCACATACAATTACTTGAGTAGCGAGAAGCATAATGACCAAAATGTATAGAATTGGCCTCATTTTTATGTAAAAGGTAGGACTCTAGAGGGTTAGAGACTGTTCTAGTGTGAACAAATGTAAATGCGGATGTCGATAGATGTAGATAAAGGACAAGCATGATCCCTTTATATACCTTTTGATGTCAAGGCCGTTTCGTGTATTTCTTCCTTTACTGCTAGACTTCATAAGTGCAAAGATCATCCAGATAAGAGCAAGATCTGACGGTAGTAGCACTTTATTCATCTTCACCGAACCGGAATGGAACTCGGTCTCCAAGATTCTCGGTATTTCAAATGTTTTGTCACGGATAATATTTAGAAAGTATCATCATTTGCTTTTTACTACCAATACACAACTCAACAAAGATTACCGCATTCATCTCACCGATAATACGACTTTGTAGTATTACCAAACTGAGCTCTGTAGGGCGGGATGATGAAAAGCGCATGTCACATACCTCTTATCCGGACCGTGAAACTCCAACACCGATCTCCAACCGATTTCAGTCATTCAAAAAGTAATAGAAGCTGAATAGGCCCATTTTTTTTTTTTTTTTTTTTACTTTGGTAGGCTGTAGTTATGACTATGCTAAAGAATGAATCAATCAGAAATACATCCGAAAAATTGCAAATCGGCTTGATAGTAGAATGAGATAGTAGTAGACTATAAAATCACCGAAAAGAGGATAGCGAGAGAGTAGAGCGACACGTGGGAAGAATAACACAAAATAAATTCCGTAGAGTCAGTCAGACGCGACACCCGGGGTGGTTTGTGCGCGAGTGAGTGGATTTGCTTTTCTCTCCACCATCCAATTTTCGACAGCCATGTCCTCGCTGTCTGCAGCGCAATCTTCAACGTCAACTTCTTCAGAGAGGGATGAAGGTAGAGACAGTCGTGCTGTGCTAATTAAAGTGGCATTAGTTGGTGATGCTTCGATTGGCAAGACCAGCTTGATGGTTCGTTATGTCGAAGGAAGCTATAATGAGGTGAGCGGTAATAGTACTAGCAAATAGGGAGGATCAACCTTCTACATTGACAGCAGAGCCGACATTTGACCTCTTTTCCTGAATTAATAGGACTATATCCAGACGCTTGGGGTCAATTTTATGGAAAAGACTATTAGCATTCGAAATACAGAAATTACATTCAGTATATGGGATCTAGGAGGACAAAGGGAATTTGTCAATATGCTGCCACTGGTTTGCAATGACGCTGTCGCCATTCTTTTCATGTTTGACTTGTCAAGGAAGAGCACATTGAATAGTATAAAGGAGTGGTATAGACAGGCAAGGGGTTTCAACAAGGTGAGCTTAGAGTATTGAAAAGGTACACGATTTATTTGCTAAGTGCCCTTTTTTCGACAGACTGCGATTCCAGTGTTGGTAGGGACAAAGTATGACGCATTTGCACTATTTGGAAAGGAGGAACAAGAAGAGATAACCAAACAGGTGAGTCGTAAAAGTTAGTCTTGTGGAGTAACTCCCGACTTGCTTATGTCTTCAAAAACCCCCAATCATTCTTTTCGAACAACGCAGGCAAGAAGGTTCGCTAGAGCAATGAAGGCACCACTCATCTTTTGTTCCACAAGTCACTCCATCAACTTACAAAAGATTTTCAAAGTGAGCATCAATAGAGAAGGCCTGTCTTGCCCCAATAGTAGTGAACATTGCAACTCCCTCACGCAGATCATCCTATCAAAGGCTTTTGACTTGAAATGCACTATACCCGAAATTAAAGAGGTTGGCGAGCCTTTGCTTATCTATGTTGGTACTATATTACGATTTGCAAGATGATGCTTGGTTATACAATGAGGCTGACTTTCTCATCTCCTACAGGTCGATGTGTGATGAATCAACCTTCACTCTACTCATATATAGAATTTATCAAATCACATCAGCCAATCGATCGCTATTCACGCATCAACAACAGTATCACTTTGAGCGATACCACAAAACAAAAATTACAATCGAATGGGTCGTTCGTTTAGTCTCCCATCAAATTTACTAACTCGTACCTCTTTCATTGTGATGGGGTCTCCTCAAGTAACTCTCAGCATACAACATCCTTGGACACATACCTGTCCTTCCATTCTCGCCTAATCTTGTCATCATTGTGAAACAACATATCAATCTATTCTCGTTCTGCGTACTCACCTTGAGTCAAATGTATAAGATAGGAGCAAGGAAGGAGAGAAGGAGAGAAAGGTCGATTGTGGTATAAGAAAAGTATTCAGAAAAGAGTATGGGCGGTGTGTGCCTGAATCACATCGCCTGATAGTGCCAAGGAGGAGCGCCACTTTTTGAGCTTAAGCTTCAGATTACTTAATTGCTAAAAGAATGTAAAGTGATGCTCATGGATCTCAAAATTACGATGACGTCGATGCAAGCTTTTGCTTGAAGGGGGGAGCCGATTAACGAGGCACGTCAGTACTGGCTCCCTAGGTGATACACACTCCAGCGTACCGAACTAGGGAATGTCAGTACGCTATTCGGCTGCGAATAAGATATTCTAATTGGATTTGTTTTAGATACCAAGTTTATTTTTTATTATTACTTTTTTTTATATTTATTTATCTATTATTTTTTGACTTTGTTTTTTTCCTCATCATTATACACAAGCAAATAAGATGCATTGCTGAGCCCCTCTGTTCTTACTCGCACATTTCTAATGCGCAGAGATATATGGCTTCGTAAAAGAACTAATAACTGATAAGTCAGGATCATCAGGACCGAGAAAAGAGATCAATCAATCAATATTATTGTAAATTGACATTTAGAGTTTCAAGTATCAATATGGAGAAAAGTAATGGAACAAGAGACCATCATATGAGAGGGACACACACACAGAGAAAGTAGGTTATACACACAGTGTACTGGACTGATGCTTGGCAAATTAACTCAACTTACTATTCGGTGGCTTCTGTGACTTTTATTTCGGCTCCCGATTCGCTCTGTACCTCTTTGCTTACCATCATCAACAACATCTCAGACCATCGTCATAGCATTCAGAGAGTGACGAATTTTGAAGTGTAGTGTACGAGAGCTGGACTTTTTGTCTCAAACAACATAAAAAGCAGGCTTCCTTTTCACCTTCGATTCTAATTTTCACCACCAACAACAACAACAGCAACCACTTTTCCTAGCCAGCAAGGTTGTCTATAAGTAATAAGTCCTCCTCCTACTCTCGACGACGAATTCAAATGTCCATTGAAAACATTACATCATCAGATCCTACCATTCAAGCCGCTTTAGAGCGCATTCAAAGGTATGGACCTTACGGCTACAAGCCCAATCTTACTGGCAATGCCGTCTTTTGCGCGGGTGAGTAGATCAGATCAGATCAGTGGAGTAAAAAGAGGAGTGGCTAGTCTAACTTGTAGTATCTTCCTTTAGTATGGGGTATCTGTACGCTACTACTAGCCTATCAAGGTATTCGAAATCGTCGATGGTGGTTACTAGCCACACTTGCCTTTGGTTCACTCTTGGAATTTGCTGGAAATGCCATTCGAATTTATGGTCATTTCGAACCTATAAACGTCAATGCATACATTGCTCAACAAGTCATTCTAGTTTTGACTCCAGCTTTCTTTGCTGCTGCTCATTTTACTATCTTGACCAAGATTTGTCAAACTTTCAATGCTGCTCTCATTTCACCTTTTAAAGCAAATTGGTTAATTCCATGTTTTGTTATCTTGGATGTCGCTTCTCTAGCTATTCAAGGTGGTGGAGCTGGTAATGCAGCCGTTGCTGAAATTAAGAACAAGAGTGTTGATACTGTCAATGGATATGGTCAAATAGTTACTGCTGGTTTATGCGTTCAATTGGCTGGTTACCTTGCTTTCAACATCATCTTTCTACTCTTTGTCATTCGTGCTCGAAAGGAAAAAGACAATAAACTTTGGAATTCAAGAATGAAAATTTTCTTGATGGCAACTTGGATAAGTGCTTTATTAGTTTTAGGAAGGAGCTCATTTCGAACTGCAGAAATGGCAAAAGGTTGGATTGGTGAAGTGGCTACCACAGAATGGTACTACCTTACCTTTGATGCTGCCTTTGTAGCCTTGGCAGTTATTATTCTTATCATTGTCTCTCCAACAAACTACCTACCAACAGCTCAAGATACTTTCAATCAACTTCATTCTCCAAATCCAAGCGTTAATAGTGGATTTGTAAGCCAAGTAAATACATTTAGACCTGAAAGTGTCATCTCAAGCGATGCTATGGAAAAAGGAAACAAAAATTATGGATATATTTAGATTCCGAATTTGACTCTTCTGTCTAGCCCTGTCAACTTTACTTCGCTAATTAGTAAATTACTGTCTAAGTCCTCTCTCACTTCACTTGTATTAATAAGCATCGTTTTCTATCTAGAAACTTTTACAATCAAAGCCATTTCACACTGCCTCAAGAATGTTGTTGGCTGCGAGAATAATCATTTTGAAGGACGCGCGACTCTTTGGCTTCTTCTACTTACGCCTTTCTTTGCTTATTTTATACGATGATTGGAAAATGTACAGCCTTATACGAATGTAGGAGTAAGATCGGTGCTAACTCGCTTTGTGCTTTGAAAGGCGCACAAGCTGTATGCACTTCTTTCCTCAACAACAGGTAAATGCGATAGCACTTCAGAAAGGAAGAAGGGAGGTGTCTTGATGAATATTGGGCAAGAATGTATGGCGTAGCTTCTAAAGGTTGACTTGCTTATAGAGTCTGTATAATCTCTTCTTATTACTTCTCACTCTTCAAACAATGATTCGATTAAGAGAAAGTGCGAGCTTGATAGCTTTACTATTTATCACCTCTATTCATGCAATACCTCTTCCAGCAGGTGGAAATAGCGCTTTGTTTCATGAATCTCAAAGTCATGAACTTCCACCTTTTCCTCAGTCCGATTGGGAAACGAGTAACGGACCTCATCATCATCATTCTGATTGGGTGGCGAGCAATATAGCAAATACTCACACCAATTGGAATTTACCTCGTTGGGGGACTGGTACAGCTAATCATCTCAATCTTGTTCCTCCCTCGCCTGTATTTGTGATGGAGGCCCCTCAACTTATCCAACCACACCAGCAGTATCAAAGGCCAGCGAATGGAGGTCTTGGTCTTTCTCTATCTGAAAGGAATAAAGCCTATATCGAAGCGTATCAAAACACTCTTTATTCTTTTGAAAAGGCTGCTTCAAATCAAAGCAAAAATCATGCTAGAGTGCAAACTTCTCCAGCGATTAACTCAGCTTCAACAAATACACTCAAAAGCTCAACTGATAATGACTTTATTGCTAGGTACACTAAAGCGCAAGACAAGAAAAGGGAAAACACAGAAAGACTACATGACTTTGCTGAGAAGATTAGAGTAGCTCGTACAAATGAAAGAGGTAAAAAAGAAGTCGAAATGAAAGAAACCAGCAAGAAAAGGTACAGATACAAAATTCTCAAATCATTGACAGATAAACAAAAAGATGTCATAAGAAAAGGTGAAGATCAGGTTGAGATACGTAAGATCACGTCTGACCTTGTAAATAAGGTGAGTAGCCCGATTGGTATCAGCAAGCAGAGAGGAGAGTTAAAGAAGAAAGATGTGGACCCGCTGACTATAATATCTTGTTACCTGTATGTAGCCTAGAAGTAAATCTTGGGATTCTGGTCTGCATAAAAGGACTGCAGCTATACTGAGGATTCTAGTGAAGCAAATCAAAAACGATCGAGGAGAGGGTGGAAAAGGTCGGGCGTACTACGTAAAGATTTTATCTCATGGAGAGGAAGCAGTAAATAAAGCTCTAAAACCAGCCTTAGAGAGTAAATTTGAGGAAGCAAAACAAAACATTATGAAGATGTTGTAAAATGTAGAGGCAGTGTCATTCGATTATTGATGGTCGTAAGGGCGTGTAAGGACTAGGTCGGCTTGTTCTCGATTGGTATTCGGTTATAAAGCTGCCTTTGTGACCAATTTCACCCACTCCCTTTTCAGTGTAGTCTTGATTGATATGACTTTGTACACCTCAATCTAGAATGTCGTAGTCAATTTCGTCGCTTTAATACACTGTACAGAGTGACCTCTATCATCAATTTCTTCTTTCTTCTTCATCTTGTCTCCAGTAGTCGGTCAGAATGATTACAAGAGCATCTATGGTAATCATCTTTTACTTTATATGCATTGAAGCTATTCATTCGGTTCCAGTTCCAACAGGACATGGTGCAGAGCATCACAAGCAGAATCATAATGGTCTGCCAGCATTTCCTCATTCTGACTGGCTTTCGAATTCATTTGAATATATCCATCCGGCTTCTGCATGGGATCATGCACACTGGCATACAGTGGAAGATCAGCATGTGGTAGGCTCACCTCGGATTCACAGCAAAGACATTGTTCCACACTCACCAGAGGATAATGAAAAGCGATACAGAGTTCAATCACCTTCTTCTTCTGTGGTCGAATTTAGACATGACCCGCCATATTGGGATGAAAATGAGGTAGTCTTCATAGACAATCAACAGCCGATTGGTCATCATTCTATTTGGAGTACAAAGCCTGGTGTAGAGGATCATCACTACTCACTTCAAGTTCCATCTTTGATACACCATTCAATACTGCAGGATGGCTATCAGACTTCCAAACGTTCAAGATTAAGTCAAGCCTCTGTTCATCACAAGGTCCCTCACCAAATCCATTCACAATCACTATCGAGTGCATCGTTAAGCGATTCAGTAACAGAGAATCACAAAGCAGCAGACCCTGGACCCACAACGAGCCTGCTTGGAAAAGATTCCTGGGCAGAGACTCTGAGACTAAATCCTGAAGAGGCGAAGAGAGTGAGCAATTATGCAGACTACGTATTAAAAGGGAGGATTTTAGGGCCTAGCAGCAAAGCAGATCTCATCCTTGGATTAGAAAAAGATCGTATCCAGACCATCAAAGAGGATCAGCACTGGAATCAGCCACATGTTGGTAAGGGAGTAATGCAGCTGCTTGAAGATACTTTGATGAGTGACAATGAAAGTCACTCTTTAGAGCATGCAGCCTTCCATCCAATAACACCAAGCTCACCATCTCACTCACTTTTATCCCCTTCGATATCCTCCCAATCCCAATCCCAATCCCACTCCCACTCCCAATCTGCAACATCGCAAGCAAGCCATTCTGGAAAAGTTCACTCTTCGAGCAAGGCACCAATTTTCACATTGCCCTTTAAAGACAAAGATCCCTTAAATGAAGCCGAGACCAAGATTGAAAGACTTAAAGATAAGCTCAAGCTAGATGCCTTTGCAGAAAAAGTGAGAGTAAGTCGACTAAAGTATCGGAAGAATAAAGGTGAAATCAATCCAAGTTATGCTACCAAACGAGGTAATTGGAACAGATACTTGAACAGTCTACGAGCAGATCAGAGACAGGCGATCATAGAGAATGACGAGGAAATCAAGAATCAATTGTTGGAAATTGCGACAAAGTATCCAAAAAAGAAATCATGGAATGATGGTTTCGATGATTGGACTACCGAATTACTGAGACACATCGTAGATCTTAATTGCAAGGGCTACAATTCAAGCTGTCGAAGTCGAAACTATTTGAGAAAGCTTGGTCAAGTAGAGCCTAGTAAAATTGCTAAAGCACTGGAGCCGGCCGCAAACGACAATTTTGAACAAGCAAAGAAGAACGTCATCAAATTATTGTCGGAGCGTTGAATTTGTACAGTATTGAGATAGAACCTTTCTTGTCATCATGACCAGCCAATGCTCATCAGTTCCATACCAAGCTTTGAATGTAAAACAATGTCATGATTCGTCAAATTTTGATGCTGGGGGAGGTCAGTTACTCTGCAAACAGTATTATCTCCTTTCTCTTCTTTTAATATCTTAGGGGTGTTTGCTTTATATAATATTGCGTCGATTATAGAATGAATTGAACCCGTCTGACAATTATTACATTTTTAAGGATCGAATTTCTCTATTTTTTTTAAATACGAATTTTTAAAATTCCTCTAGCCCTCTTCTTATTTGCTTTGCTTCGTTCGACCCTCTTTTTCGCGCCCCTCTCTGGGTTTCGAAATCTGCGCGGCGGCTGCACGCACATTTTTTACTACCTCCAACAGCAGCCTTGAAACACCACTACATTTGTTTTCTTGATTTTTTTTTTGGCCTCTTCGAATCCTTCGACGCTCATTCACTCCTTCCTTTTTGGACCGCCTGTACGACTGCTTGATATACTCTTACGACGACGACGAAGACAACGCTGAAGATTAGTAGCGAGCAAAAGTAAAGGAATACTTTAGCAGTCAAAAACAAGGTCATCGAGCTTCACTTGCTTTCCGCGACAAAAGGCAAGAAGTTCACATATCTACTATATACACAACAGATTGAGAATACAATGGGTATCTCGTTTGGGAAGTACGATGGTATTTGTGACGAAGTAGCACTGGTAGTCTGCCCCTTGCTGGGATCAGATCTAGGTCTAGAGCCAAGTTGCTACTCGAGGAATGTTGAGATCAACAGCACCATTATTTTTCAGCCCGGTGCGTGTATTTCGGCCGGAGATATCCATCAGCAAAAGAAATGATACTTATTACCTCACATGTCTACAGCCACATGCTTTATCCATATTGCTGCACTCATCATGACAGTCATTATGGTCTACCACATTCGGTCAAAATACACTGCAGTTGGTGAGTACAAGCATACAGAAGGACTCGACTTCATCGTCTCTCTGACTCATGCGCACATTCCAATATCCTCACAGGCCGAAAGGAGATTGTACTGTTCTTTTACCTATATGCCATCTCCGAGGTCCTCGCCATCTTCCTCGACTCGGCCATCATTCCTACATATTCTGCCGTATATCCAGTACGTAGTACATCTTATCAGCGAGGTGATGTCTTGATGCTTACTTTGTTATCTCATTCTTAGTGGTTTACCGCCATATATGTCGGTCTAGGTACAGCCATCTTCTGGTGCCTCCTCATCAATGGTTTTGTCGGCTTCCAATTTGCAGAAGATGGTACACCAAAGTCACTTTGGGTGAGTGAACTGCTTTACTCGATTACAACACGCAGAACTGACTTTTGTTATTTACTTCTATTCCTGACAGTTTATCCGTATCAGCTCAGCAATTCTTTTCGCCATTGGTATGCTCGTTGCCATTGCAACCTTCAAGGGCGTCGCTGGCATGTCACCTACAAAGCAACTCGGATTGTGGATTGTTCAGCTTCTCTTTCCAATTGTCTGCATTCTCATTTACGTACTCTCGCAAGTCGTCTTGGTCTTACGTACTCTCGACGATAGATGGCCCTTGGGTGATATTGCATTCGGTTGCTTGGCCTTCATTGCCGCCTGCGTCCTTATGTTTGGTTTCTCAACTCAGATCTGCGTGGGTGTCAAGCACTACATTGATGGTACCTTCTTTGGAGTCCTCTGCTTGCTATTTGCAGTGATGATGGTATACAAATACTGGGATTCAATCACAAAGGAAGATTTAGAATTCAGTGTTGGTAGCAAACAGAGTGTCTGGGAGATTAAAGATCCTTTACTTGGACCCAATGACGTCGATGTGATGGGACCCAGTAGCTACTCGACACATGAATCATACGCAAGGAGCAATACTTCTGGCAAGCTTGCACCTGGGGGTGGAGCAGGAGTAAAGAGCGGATTAGGCTATCCTCCCAATGGTGGATACAACAATGGATCACCATACTGATAGTGACGATTTACATAGACGAATGGCGGGTTTCCTCTCGTCTTCAATTCGATCTTGCATTGGGACAATAAATTTAAATACAACATACACATCCAACAAAGACTTCAATTTCCCAAAAAAAAAGGGAATTTTTGGCATACTTCTGCTTGATGCACAATCTACTATTCATGTCCCCTCTCGCATTGTACTACTAAGCTTTTCTACCTAGAATCTCTTCCTCTTTCTCATCCTACCACTTTGGTTTGTCCACTTCTACCTGTCCCTCTCTCTCTTTCTATATCCTTTCAACTTCATGGAGTATACAAACATCTGTCAATGCCCGATTACTGATTGATGGTACAAGCTATTGGTCGGAGTGCTCCTCAATCCTTGTGAACTTCATGCGACATTTGCAAGTGGTACCCCTCTTTTGGAGCCAGACTACCCCATCTATAGTCTTTTTCCCATCATAGCCACTCCATCACACTCACAACAAAAAGAGGATCTGTACTTGAACCCACGCTAAAGTTGTGACAAGGTCATTTGCCTGAAATGATTATAGAATAGGGAAATGTTGCCATTATAGTAGTAGTACTCTGTTCCCAATGTGTGGGTTGGACATGATAATAATAATAAATTTAAAGTCCTTTTGTCTCTCTCTTACCGTGCGGCCCTTTGATTGTATTTTCTTTCATTTGTTCCCCGCGCTGCTCTTTTTCCCCTAGATTTATGCCTATTTTATTGTCAATTTCGCCGATTTATGTTTAATTACGACGGTTACACCGCCCCTGGCTAAAAAAAAAAAAAAAAAAAAAAAAAAACAAAGAAAAAAGAGCAGAAGGGAAAAAATATAATTTAACCATTTAACAGAAATGACCACGGCTTTAAAGGGTTGCTGCCTACTTGCCTGCCCATCTATCTGGAATTGGCAGGCATCCCTGGACATGACAAGAATTTTATAGTTTTCCAACAGTAGACTTTAATTTTTTTATTTTATTTTATTCGACCATTATGTGGGGTACAGAATTGACACTGACTTGCTATTCTTCTCCTTGTAACTACTGTGCATGCATACAGGAGATGAAGCCCTTTCTAATTCGTACCTTGCAGTGCAAAGTCGTTGTCAAATTAGCATATAGGTAAGGGTCAATCTAATAAAGGAAGAACACTTTTCCCACAATTAACCTCTTCGCTCCTATCCATATCCTTGCTATTCATACTTGCTCACATTTAAACAATCCATATAATCATTTTGGGCAAGGCAACACGGCTACCGGCATTGTCATATCACTCAACCATCTACATAATCAGCTCCACTTTCCATCACCTCAATTATGATTTCACTTACACTGCTCGGTAGTCATGATGATGCCAAGATTGGCCCATCACATCCCATCGTAGGTCCCTCATCAGTATTATCAAATCCATTTCATCATCGTCAGCGAAAAGGATCCGGAATGAGTCTATCCTTTTCGAGTATGAGCGGCAGAGGTAGTGCCACGCACGATTCAAGCGCTGCTTCAGAAGCTTCATCTAATAGCCGAATAAAGGTTCGATTAGCACATGACACTTTTCTTTTGCCTTTCTTGAATAGGCCAAAGGAAGTCAATGAGCTTTTATTTGATACAGATCAAAACAAGGAATTTGCACAATCACTCAAGATTCTCTATACGCATTCACCAAAAGATTGGGAGCAATTTCATTGGCTACTCTGCCAAGTCACAAGGGAATCAATGACAGACAAGGAATGGTTATTTCAGCTTTATTCACTATTATTTCCTCGATCATCTGCAATGTGGTGTAGATTAATTGATTGTCTGGGTGCACAAGGCGTGGATTGGTCTGCATTAGTACAAGAGATGGCCAGTAAAGAAGAAGATGAAACTGATTCAAGCAAATACCCGGATGTATTTAGCATAAGTAGTAGCTTTTCAAGTGAGGCAACAATCTCAAGAAGAAACCGAACAGAATCAATTGAATTTGAAGCACTTTATGATATTCCAACTACATTTCGATCACCTCATGCAAAAGTGGCCAAGCATTCATACCGACATGATGAAATTAATACCATACATTCACCACAACATCAATCGCTTAGACATCGTAGAAATAGCTCGATAATCTCAACAGGAGAAGATCAAGACGTTGATGAACTCTTGTCAAGCAAAATGGATGGATTTGCAGGCATTCGACTGTCTTTAAGAGGGCAGAATGAAAATAAAATGCCGAATCATAGTCGTTCTTGTAGCGAGCCTGCTAGTGTCAGAAATCAATTTCAAACGCAAAGAGAAGAAGCTAGAAGTTGTGGTAAGCTACACAAATTTACTCATCATCGTCGATTGAGTTCGCTATTCATGACCAAGATGACAGACGAGGAGGAAAAAAAGGGTAGATCCATGAAGAGTCCTACCATGTTACCAGGTGAAGAAATCACTCGATCGACTATACCATCACGTCGTCGTGCAAAGTCAGATTTACCTCGACCTAGGGTCAGTTTTGCTAGCTCAAACTCTACCACTCGTACATCATCACCTGTACAAGATTCAAGTATCACAATGACTACACCGATAGAAGATGAAAGTAGAGGGACAAGCAAAGAAGAGACAAATACATTGGGATTATTACCTGATGGTAGAACTCGACACCCTTCTGCAGGTAATAGTCCAAATAGCAAAGAAGCAAATGCTCTATTAGCTTTCAAGAATGAACTTTCACTATCTGGTTATGGTAATCGATCAGGTAAAGATCGTCTTCGAAGTGATTCATCGTTCAGTAGTGCTCTCAGTCCTACTCTGAGTGATGATAGCTTTCCCACTACAGTCTCCCCTTCTTTGGCATCACCCGAAGTAAGCAAGAGGCTATCACTGGATCCAGACAGGTCACCAATGCCACTGCCATCAACGCATTTCAATTGGCATCAATATGCATCTTCTTCTCCAACTGATGCTACTAATCCCCTTCCAAATCGATCACATCTGATATTCCCCATTCCACCCAATCCAAGCTTTTCTCGTTCAAAGCATTTAATGGAGCGACTTGATTTATCAGAAAATGAACCAGCTATATCTAGCATCAAACAAAGCATTGGACAACTTCGATTCAATCATTTATGTAGAATTGTAGATGATCATGAACGCATTCAATTATCTGATCAACTCTTATTGGAAAGGATTGCAAAAGATTGCTTTCAATTGGTCGATCATGATATCGAAAGTCATGATCAAGTAGAAGAGCATCTATTGGATGAACGATACGAGCAAAGATGGAATGCTTTTGTCAAATTATGTCATACTTGGAGTGTAGATGATTCGGTCATTCGTCAAGCAAAACGTCGTGGTGGTCCAGCAGAAAAGGTGGTGCTGAGTAATTTCTAAAAAAGCTAATACAGCAAGCTCTCCTCAATTGTAGCAATCACCTATATGTACCAACATCAATCTATCATAGTCATTCACGCATGCTTTTCATGCTGCCCCCCCCCACTTCCTTTGTGCTAATGTAATGTAATAGTAAATATATTAAGATGCAATGAGTGTCATGATGCAACATTGAATGTAGTAATCTGCCTCTATCTATCTCTGCTGGTACCGTCTGTGCTCAATTTGTTTTTACAGGCCTGACTTGGCAGTGTTAGGCTCGCCATATGAATTTGCTGCAATTATATCGGCAGGATCTGCTTCTTCTTCCTCTGCCAACAATCTCTCTGCTTCCAGTGCTGCAATACATCCTGTTCCTGCCGAAGTGACTGCTTGTCTGTATACCTTGTCCTGTACGTCACCTGCTGCAAACACACCCTTTACACTGGTCTGAGCTGTTCCTGGCTTAGTAATGATATAACCATCATTATCAAGATCAACTTGACCTTTAACCAAATCTGTAGCGGGAACGTGTCCAATGGCGTAAAAGAGACCATTAGCTTCAAGATCCTTTTCTTCTCCTGTCTTTACATTCTTGATTCGCACTGAACGAAGCAAGTCACCGTCACCTCTTGCTTCTAGGGGAGTGTGATTAAACATGACAGTTACTTTGGGATGATTCAAAAGCCTTTTGGCCATAATCTTTGATGCTCGGAGTTCATCCCTTCGAACAAGAACGTAGACATGACTGGCATACTTTGTCAAATAAGTAGCTTCTTCAGCGGCACTATCACCACCTCCAATGACCACCAGTGGCTTGTTTCGGAAGATGGGTACAGCTCCATCACAAACAGCGCAAGCACTTATACCACTCTGCCAGTATACATCTTCTCCAGGCAGATCCATCCTTCTTGCACTAGCACCTGTTGCCATGATTACAGTAGAAGCCAATTCAGGCTCTCCATCTTCATTAAATTCTCTCCAGAATTTAAACGGCCTTGAAGATAGGTCTAATTTGCTAATAGTCTCTGTAACAATCTCTGTACCATGCTTCAACGATTGCGCTCGGAATTTGTCCATAATTTCTGGTCCTCGAATTCCATCAGGAAATCCAGGGAAATTCTCAACCTCGGTAGTAGTAGTCAATTGACCACCAGCGGCGATACCGTTTGCAAGCATACCTTCAAAGAGGACAGGTTTCAGTTCAGCTCTGGCGAGGTAGATAGCAGCGGTATGTCCAGCAGGACCAGAACCGATAATCACCTGGATTGAGAGATAATAGTCAGTCTCTGCTACTTTCTTCAAAGCGGTCTTGCTTTGCCACTCACCACCTTGTGATGCTTCTTTTGCTGAGATGAAGTTCCATTTGAAGTCGGAGCAGGCGCCATATTGGAAGATTCAGAGTATAGAAGTGGCCTTGATGCAGTACTGTATGTGGCAAATAGTAGTGCAGTAGTCGCAAGTATCGCACCTAGTGAAGTGTGATTGGAAGAAGAAGTGGTGTTGCGTCTAGTTGTTGCGAGTAAAGGAGGTATATGATGTCGATGTGATTGACCACTAAATGTTCGACGTAAAGTTGTTGCCGCTGCTACTTGTTGTGGTTGATGGTAAAGATGAATGCAATTTCGACTAAACTCAAGTATGTTAGGTCTGGAAACAAACATGCAATAGAGGACGCTCTGTTCCTTTCTCTTTTTTATGATGGATTAAAGGCGGAATTTAAGCAAAACGCTCGACTTTCCCTTAATTTGACTTTCGCTCTTCCACGGCCTTCGCCTTCGCCTCTTTCTCTCTAAACCCGGTCCGCTAGTCAATTGCTCAACCGGAGGTACCGCGGACCCAATTCACGTGAGTAGCAATTGTTGACAGTCTATAGAATTTGCCACATGAAAAAAAAACCACGCGGCCGACTTATTTGGTCGAGCTCGCGTGGCAGACTGTCACACCTAATTCTAACAAAATGACAGCTTCCTGAACCTCTCCCTCCAATTCAAGTGGCTGAAGGGAAGCCATTTAGCTACCTAGAAAGGATGCCGTTTGGCTGCATGATCGGCAAGAATAATACGCAATAGACTCTCCATTGTCACAACTTATTTCTGCTTGTACCTTACTCCGACAAACAAGAGGCCAAAAAAAAAAAAGAGGGACACTTTTATAGTAACATGGACCGACACCCCTAGCGCGTATTATATCCCTATTTCTGCAATTAGGCGCAGAACTGAGGGGGGGGGGGCTCATGCATCAAGCAAAGTGTTATTTTGAAACAAGCAATGGGTAATGGAAAAACGTTGACTGTCAAAACTTTATACTAAAATTCAAGGTGTGCCGTTCAAACAATGGTCGGCAAAGACTTGACAGGGGTGACAGGAGATCAAAATATTGTGTGTCGTTTATATATACACATCTAGGAAGTGAAGGAGTTTAATTATGGTCATCATTCCGACCTCTTTCACCTTTATTTGAAGGAGAGATTAGTAACATTGAGGAAAGGCAGGCAGGTCCCTTTTCCCACTCCTCTCTTGGCCATCATTACTTCTCTTTCCTGTCTTTTCCCATCGCACAGAAGAGCTAGTCTCATCTGCCATTCATGATCAAATCCTTCTCCTCTCTCGCTGTTTTATCAGCTCTTCTTTCAATAGTCGTGGCTCACAAGATACCCATAATACGCAAACGGCATTCAATCACAACTCGAACCAATCTCAAAAGAACAATAACCAGTGATACCTTATTCTCTGCTTCTTCTATTCTTTGTCCCATTCTAATCGGAACTCCAGCACAAGAAGTTTGGGTCTTACTCGATACAGCATCTTCTGATCTTGCACTCTTTTCATCAATATATTCTTCTCAATATCAATCATCATCGTCAAAATCTTCTCTTGGAACAGCATTTGATTCATCTTCCTCATCTACTTATCAATCTACAAGTTATACATTCGAGAATCAATATGGTAGTGGCGATACTACAACCTACTTTCAAGCAGCTGTAAGCAAAGAGACTATATCTATTGAAAAGTACACCCTCACTGGTCAGACTTTTGGTTTAATCAATGAAGGTAACGTATCATATGGCCCCATAGCTTCCGGTATCTTGGGTCTAGCTTTCGAGGGAGCCAGTACAGGTATGAAAGCAACATCACCAATCGAACAACTATATCTTGATGGTGCTCTCTCTGAACCAATCTTCAGCTTTGCTCTCATGAGACCAAGTACTGTATCGGAAGAAACATCCCAGAATAGTATCACACAACCAGGAGGAATCTTTACTTTGGGTGAATTAGATACAGATCAATACCAGGGTGATATTGGCTGGTCTTCGCTGGTCAGTAATAGTAACAATAATTATGTACCAACAAAGTGGCTGGCAAAGCTAGATAACATTACTATCAATGGGGTAGTAATCCCAAGTAGTAAAGGAATGGTAGCTAATTTTGATACTGGTAGTAGTGCATCTCGAGCTTCGAGTGCCTTTTTGGATGGCCTCTTTTCCAAGGCAAGTAATGCTTACGAGGATGGTAGTGGTAACTACTATGTACCATGTGGTGACAATACTCCAACTTCAATTAACATGACAATATCAATGGGTGGCGTGTCTGTCATAAATGAACCTCTAGACCTTCTTTACAAGACACAATCCTACGTCAACAATCAAGAAAATTACTGTCTCTCAACGCTAAGTCCTACAAGTGCCGATGATTATGATATTCAAATTGGTGATGATATTCTTCGATCTCTCTTTGTCGCTTTTCAATACGACCCTCCTCGAGTTGGATTAGCTTCTCAATCGATTAATGTACACAATCAAGGTGCCAAGCCATCATTTGCATTTGCTGCTGCCCCTGAACAGCCACTTGCAACTCAAACTCTCTTTGTACCTTCTGCTTCTGCTACAGTGTCATTGGTATCTGTTCAAGTACTTCCTACAACTGCCATTACTCATGCCAATGTCATTGTCGAAGATGGTTTAACGTATACAATTCAAATTGGTGGCAATTATGTAGCTAGTGCAACAGCAAGTATGCAGACTATCGTTGCTAGTTCAACTCCCGTTCCTATTGGCTCTACTGTCAGTACTACAGCATCCACAGCATCAACAACATCTAAAAGCAATTCAAAAGGCTCTTCCTCCCCTTCTACTCCATCTTCCTCACTGTCATCATCGTCTGCAGCAACCTCTTCATCAGCACCCTTCATACTTCAACTTATAATGTCTTCTTCTCTTGTCATATTAGCCTTCCATTTGACTTGCTAATTTCGAAGGGGAGGGTAAAGACTACTGTATTATCATCTCCAATGTCATATCTCTCTTTTCACTTATCACATGTGAGGTACCAACTAAACCCATCCGGACCTTGTGTTTGGCAGACACGACGTCACTGACGCCCTCGCTTAATCAAGTTTGATATTTTCCCCATACGCCAACTATCAAAAGAGATCCAAAATTAAATTTTTTTTTTTTCTAATAATTAATTTCTATCAAATGTACTGTATCGCAGTCCATCGTTGGGAGTATGCGTGGGATTTCAATACAAGTCATTTGAAATAAAAAATAAAGTTGCCCTCTTTTTTTTTTTTTTCTCTCTCTCTCTTTTTTATCCGGCCGGACTTTGAATATACAAGTCAAATGTATCTTTATGCAGGCAAATTCAAGATGAATTGGGGCGACCTGTCGATTGCTCTTTAAACATATTTTTTTTTTTCCTTTCCTTTCTGTTCTGTTTTTCTACTTCATCATCGACGTCCATCAATAACATCATCGACGACTTTTCTTATATAACGCTACGAGATCAAAAATAAAAAGCATAACTCTATTTCAAAGTGTAAATCTATCCGGATATATCGGTCACCGCCCCGCAAGTTACACCACTACTCAACAAAGTTGAGAGATCTTCACAAAAAAAAAAAAAAAAAACTTGCATCTATCGGACGGGTCCAACTCTACCCCTCTACTACTCGAAGTACGCCCTCGGCCTCTTATCAACTGGTTCACAAAAGTCAAGCAAGTTCTGTATTTTCTTCTTTCTACATTTGTAGCGTGTCTATTGTTGGCGGAACTCGGTCAAACATTGCTACTACTCAGATTTTGCAAATCCTAGACTCTCAGCATATTGAGAAGTTAATCAACCGGGAGCTTTTCTTCTTCTCCTCATCTCCGCTTGAAAAGGGGATACAATCTACTTGTACTTATCGATTATCACCATAACAGTAGCTGATCTGCAGTATGGGGGCTTGCTTTTCACAAGATGCTAATGCAGATAATCCAGAAGCAAAGCATTCAAAAGCTGTAGATAAGAGGTTAAAGGAAGATGAAAAGAGAATGAATAGGGAAGTTAAGCTGCTCTTGCTGGGTGAGTACCATGAATTCTATAGAAATTTTCATACATTTGGGTGTTGACAATCAGTACATCTTCTTCAGGCGCGGGAGAGAGCGGCAAGTCGACTATCCTAAAGGTAGGTTGGGCTGGTCCGAGGAAGGGGAAATTACATTAAATTGATTCAACCTATTCCTCGCAGTCGATGAGGTTGATTCACCATATTCCATTCACAGCGTCGGAGAGGGAGCATTACAGACGATTAGTGTTCATTAATCTAGTTCAGGGTATTAAGCTAATTCTAGATGCAATGGAGGAATGGGGAGGTGAATTTGAACATGCAGAGTACTATGTGAGTTGTTTGCGCGCTATGTCCCAAGGAAGCTATCCTGATACATGATACTTTCTGCAGAATTTTCTTTCGCTATTCGTTTCATATCCAGACATTGCAGAAGATGAACCTTTCCCTGGAGCGTACTACGAACCACTCCGGCTGCTTTGGAACGATGGTGGGGTACAAAGCGTGTACAAGAGGGGAAACGAGGCAGCTGTGCCTGAGAAGTGAGTAATGCCAGTCCAACAAGAAAGGATCGTAATGACTCACCTTATCTCCTTTCTTCTTCCTTTAGCATGACATAGTGAGCTGGTCTAGCTTATCATGCCAAATCACTACTTTACTCACACCTTCCTTCTTCACACAGTTTCTTTGCCGATCTTGATCGCTTCTTCAATCCAAAATATCAGCCAACCGACTCGGACATTTTACGATGCAGAAACAAGACGACTGGAATCATTGAGACTACATTTCCGATTGATGATAGAATGTACAGGATATTTGATGTTGGAGGACAACGATCAGAACGTAAAAAATGGATTCATTGCTTTGAAGGAGTTACTGCAGTTCTCTTTTTGGTCGCGTTATCAGGGTATGATAGTTGTTTAGTAGAAGATAAAGATTCAAATCAGATGCAGGAAGCATTGATGCTCTTTGACTCTATTTGCAATTCAAAATGGTTCCTACGAACATCGATGGTATGTAACGAAGATTGCTACTACATGCATGCCAAAGTGCTCACTTCTCTCTCTCTCTCTCTCTCTCTTCCTCATCTTTCAATTATTCAGATTCTATTTCTGAACAAGGTCGACATATTTCGAACCAAGATAATGTACTCGAGCGTCAAGCGATACTTTCCCGATTACGAAGGTGAGCTTATCACAATTTCTCTACTTTTGTGTTCTTTCTACTAAGATCAGTGTTTACCTCTTTTTCAGGTGATGATCAAGACTTTAATGCAGCTCGTTCTTACTTTAAAACTAGATTTTGTCGACTTAATCGTTCTACAACAAAGGAAATTTATCCAAGTTTCACCAATGCAACTGATACCAGTCTACTAAAGATTGTCATGGCTAGTGTCACTGACATTATTCTAACAAACAGTCTTCGTGATAGTGAGTCTTTTGTCCTCTATTCTTTTCTTCTTATTTGGGCTGTCACCGACATTGCCTTTTGTTACTCTCCCCTCCTTTTCTCACCTCTTTCTCTCTGTCTCTCCTTGTTCTGATTCACTTGCCCACTGACAGTCATGTAAACTTTTGTAGCTCTACTTGCCTAGAATGGCAACGTATCAAGCCTTAGTCAAAGTTCTAGGAGCACAAAGAGGAGCAAGTGGTGCCATTACAGTATTAGTCCAACGACGGGACTTGACATAGACACCAATTCGATCATCATTTTGACCCATGGACTCTATATTTCGAGAAATTTCACGATTTCTCTTTAATCTCTGATTCCTCTATTGCTATCTTCAATGTAATGTGTAGTCTCAATTCAATTACTTTAATTCTCGTCTACTTGACCAGATAAATACATACAAATCTTTTAGCTATCATTACTAGTATTGCCACTACTTACTGCCTTGCCAATTCGCATGCCCACTCGCACCAAGGTTTCAGTAGCTTTACGAGAGTTGGCTAGAAGGTCATCATCCAATTCAACTCTACCTTGTTCGAAGCTGCAAAGAAGAGAAGAAGAGAGTAAGTCCCCTTTGCCCGTAACACTGAGAAGAGAGAGAGAGAGAGAGAGAGAGAGAGAGAGAGAGAGAAAACTCACATGCAAACATTTGTACTTCCTCCAAAGGCATAATAACCAAATTCATCACCTCTTTTAACATAATCACCTTCCTTGACTACTAAATTAATGGAACCTACCATCATTGCTCCAATACAAACACAATAAAAGATACCAAATTCTTCACTTTTAAATTGGACTACCGCTCGAACATTTTCTCCATATACATCTATACCACTTCGAATTGCCATTGGATTTACTGTATAATATTGACCTTGAATCATGGTAATCTCTTGTACTTGAGCATCTGCTGGGCAATGAAATCGATGATAATCTTGAGGTGCTAATCGGAAAATGACCAAACTACCACCAATTTGAAATGTTTCTAATTTACCCTTGTACTTTTCACCTAATAATCTTTCTACACTAAATTCTCTTCCTTTTATCCAAACTTTAGTTGCATCTGTAATACTTGCAAATGCCATTAATCGACAATCTGCTGAACTAACAAGTGTTGTAGGATCTTGAGGATCAGTTATTGGTCGAACTCCTTCTTTTAATTTACGATAGAAGAATTGATTAAAAGTTTTAAAATTTTCCAATGGTTCTCTAATTTCATCCAAATTAAGATTGTGAAAAGTAATAAATTGTGGAATTTCTCGAGCGGAAGCCGGTGAATCAAATTTAATACCTTGCTTTACACTCATATTTTTTAACATTCTTCTAATTCTTGCACCTTCCATTCGAGATCTTGCACCTTTGTACAATAGCCTTATTCCTAATCGAACATAAACTTGCATCTTTTCTTCCAATAGCTCACCTGTCAAACGATCTTGAACAATGATATTGGCACTATTGGCACCTAATTGATATTGACCTTGACTTATCTTGGTAATCACTTTAGTATACCATTTTCGATGCGCTTGACTAGCAGTAACAAAATTGCTTACTACCATTGAATCAACTCGCCTCCAATCTTGACTTGCACATACTGCCAAATGAGTTACAATATCCACTTCTGCCTTTTTTGATAGTCTTGGCATGTGACAAAGAGGACAACTCTTCAAGACAATCACTCTTTCAACTTGATCATCACTTGTATCTTTACCAATATTACTTATAAGAAGATCAGTAGAAGAAGAGCTTGATTTGGATGATGGATCTCTTGTATTGCTTGATGTACTAGCTGAATTGATTGATAAACCAGAGATACCCCTCTGTAATTCATGAGGCGGTAGTAACGGCCTAACACTCTTTTCATTGACATGACTAGGTATACGCTCAATAACTGTACTTGGAACAGGTGCTTTTTTTACTGCCAAATCACTTTCTTCCATAGAGGGAGCATTCGGTCCAGAATAGTCCATAGCTGCACTACCAAGAATGTCATTATGTAAAGTACCAAGAGCAGGTGTTTGACTTCCACTATCACCAGGTGTACCATCCCAACTCTTGTCCACATAACGTTTTTCACTCCAAGGTTTAGTTATCTCCCTTTCAAGAGCAAGGATGGCTTCATCAATTGTCACTTCATCACCTTCAGAATCTCTTTTACCAAATTGTGAAAAGAAACCTTCAATCGTTTGACTAGTCAAAGTACTTCCTAAACTATCAAGCATGCTAGTCAATTCAAGACTACTAAGTGTTCCACTATCATTGGTATCATATTGCGTGAGAAGTTGTCTCCAAAACCTCTGTCGGAGTGAGCTATAAGGGGTGAATTTTGCTTCTACTGTCAAGGTTGGTGTATGATTACCTAGACTCTTGTGATCTTCCATCCTTTCACTTCTTGTAAGAGGTAGTTGAAACTTTTTCATTTCGTGCATTCCATCATCCGAAGCGTTGAATAGTCCTGAATCTGGATTTGGTTTGGGTGCTGCTTCCATCAATTCTGTGATTTTAATTTCAGTAGAACCTACAAAGTCATTAGATGAAAGCTTGTCCCAGTCGTAAATTGCTAATTTTGTCACAAAATTAGATTCATGTTGTCGTACATGAAAGAGTAACTTTTCATCCCAAACTGGATTAAGTGAATGACGAGCAACTCTTGTTCTAAAGATTCGTTGTCCAAAGCTGATAATTACAAAGGCATCCATATCAAATCCTGTTCCTAGACTATTCTTCCATTTAGGTAGATCTTGTGCTCCTTTCACTTCCATTTGTACAATGCCAATTATATCCATACCCAATTCAGACTTGAAAGCATAATCACCCTTTCTTTTCTGATTACTTGTGGTTTTCTTACGCTGTCTTCGACGAGGTGGCTTGGCTTGTAAAGGTGTTTCCAGTGAATCACCTGTTCCTTGCCTTTCGTCAACTTTTTTCTGTCTTCTAACTCGAACTCGAACTTTTCTCGTCTTTGGTTGAGCCTCTTCACCTACATCGCTGCTACTACCAATATTGTTGGTCGATGGTGATTTGCGAAGTCTTGGCAGCAAACGTCGCCTTGGTCTTCCTTTCACTGGAACCATATCTTCCTCTACGTCAGCTACTTTATTATCTTCTCCATTTGTCGTTGTAATGATGGGAATGCCTGGAATTCCTTGATCACTTTCATATACTTCTTCTACTTCAGTTGTTGTAGTATCACCTTCATCTTCCGAGTCTATACTTGAATGATCATCATCTGACAACATCTCCTCCCTTGCCTCACTGTCGCTATCAGAACTCAAGCCATCGTCTACAAATGCTTCACTTGGTCCAGTCATGCCAACCGATTGATCGGCAGGAAAAGATCTAATACCTGCACCTCCTCTTGATGTGCTTGCTAAGAGGAGTTTGTTATAGACCTCATCGGCATCTCTCTGATTGTCGGCCACTAGGCCTACCTTGATAATAATTTCGCCACTAACCTTGGCATTCCTTCTTGAGGAGCCGAGGGTGATCGAAGTAGGCTGTAGAGTAAATGAGCTTCAGTCTTTCTTTCTCTCTCTCTTCTGCTTTCTACAAAAATATTTGGCGCTGATTGCACTCACTTGACTTGCATCCCAAAGAGCACTCTTACCCTCCGCTACCCATGAATCCACCCCAACGCTACACTCTCCCATGTAGTCATTCCCGCTCCATTTATCCTTGTCCCAAACAACAAATTCAATGGCTCCTACGTTTCCTCGATGCTGCTGAATAGTATGCAAGTCAATCGTACCATTGGCTGTCTTGTTTCCTCCTGTATTTCTTCGAAGTCTAATAGGTTTCGCTGTACCTCTCCTTCGAACTGCTCTAGTAGTTGCAACTGCTCCTTTTGCAGTAATGCGAACAGGTGCTCCTAGTAGCTTGGTAGTAGCTGCCGAAAGTTTTCGGACGTTGGATGGTCGAGAAGCTGGCTTCAATTCGCCTCCTAAGCGAGCACCCTCGGCTGCTAGCGGATCTTCTACAGCTTCCACTTGGGGCGAATCTGTCAATTGAGACCCACCATATGGTGTGGGAGTTTTGAGCATTCCATCATCGGCGATTGCCTTACTATTTGCTGTTGACTCGGCAAAATCTTGTTTTTGCAGTGATTCTTGCGATGCATCTTGAATTTCGTTGTCTCTAATGATCTGATACCAGTCTGAAGTAATGTCCCACTCAAATGTAGCTTCAGAATCCTTCCACGTTGGTTCCAATGTCTTTTGTTGGACTGGTGTGGCCCTCCTATAGAAATCCTTGTCTTTTTTTGTCGAAGTTGAGGAAGGAGGTGGTGGAGCGCCAGGTAGGTTTACAATAATAAACGGATCAGATAGTCCATTTCGATCTTTTCCTGCCAGACCTTTGGCGCCAACAATCTGTACACGAAGTTTGGCTACTGTTTTTGGTGTTGATGACGAAGCTTGAGTGGCAGAGCTTAAAGGACCAGATGGATTGCTTGCGTTGCTCTGTCTTTGAGGAGAGGGAGTGTGTCCTTTTGTCATTTTATTTGGGCTCTCTGTAGTGGTATAATGGGAGTTTTTCTTTTTAAAGTGTTGCTTTTCACTTGATTTTCAATGCATGCAGCGATGTGCTATGGTATATTAGCGTGTAGTCTATTCTAAAAAGTGATGAGTGACTATCAATTGAACAGGGGAGTTGTCATACTCCCTACCTTGTTCTTTGCCTATTCAAGGTAAGACGATCAATGAGGGTGAGGGGGCAGTATATTGGGCGGGGTATCCTTCTCGCTCGCTATTTAAGGCTCTAATCTGTTTTGTGGAATCACACACACATACACACAATTTAAAGAAACTAAGGCTCCTTTAAAAATTTTTACTCTCGGTTGTAATTGCCCGTGCACAAGCCTTGAAGAAGATCTTTGAAATGTATATCATACTGTAAAGTAACAAAAAATAAAAATATAAAATTTATTTTGATCCCTATTTTGGACTCCCGACGACACTGAAAGAGGAAGGAGAGAGGATCCAATATAGCAAGCTGTCGAGCAGACAAAGCGATAGAGTAGAGAGAGAGCCTGCTGCCACTTTTCTTGGCAATAAATGAAGGTGAATGAGGAGACGGTATTGGTAGGAGAAAAGGTGGTCTTGGTGCCATACAGGTGAGCCAACTCTGCAAGTCAATCAGCTTAAAGTAAGCATACACTAATTTAAACTGCTTCTGATACTAGAAAGGAGCATGTCGAAAAGGTAAGGCGGTGTAGTGGCTGGCGGAAGATAAGCAAAAGTCAGCTGAATGCTGTGCTACCCTTTGATCAGTACCATGAGTGGATGAGCAGCGAAGAAATTCGACAGCAAACGGCATCAGATCCACTTACAATCGAGGAAGAGTATGAGATGCAAAAATCATGGCAAAAAGACAAAGACAGTGAGGGCCATGAACAAGTAGAATGATGGCAAAGTAGGGGATGTTACTGACTAGGTGATCTGCTTTCCCAACAGAACTTACCTTTATTGTGCTAGCCAAACCAAAAGGTACATCATCGAGCAAAGTGTCCCAGCTTATTCGATCATGTACAATGGCAGGCGATGTCAACCTCTTTCTGTCTGAGCGACACCAAGAAGACGAAGAAGACGATTCTTCGCACACACCTGCTACAGATGCCGAATTAGAGGTTATGATTGCTGGTGAGTGGCATATACTTTCATCAAGCAAGTCCTATCCTGACGCCATTCCCCTTCCCATAGAACCACAGTATAGGCACAAGGGCTTGGCTGCTGAAGCTCTCTCCCTCCTGATTCACTATGCTTCCGCCTCTCCCACACCTTCACCGGAAACTTTTCCATCAAGTGACAATGTCAAAACCCATTCTGCTTCCGATTATCTACCTCTTAATACCGACGCCTTTCTGGTCAAGATTGGATTTGACAATCAAGCTTCCATTCGACTGTTTGAAAAGCTGCAATTTAAAGAGGTCAAGCGTAGTGAAGTTTGGAGAGAGGTGGAAATGAGACCTATTGATGGTGGTGTGAGTTTGAAGGATGCAAAAGGTTCTTTAGCTGTACTAAGGTGGCCAAAGTCGTCGTAGAAAAATAAAATTAATTTGTGTAATGCGAATCCCTATATAACATTGTACCAATACTACTACTATTACAAGAAAGAAAATTGTGCTGTGATCTTCTTTTCGATCGAGTTTTCTTATCGAATCCTTTCAAAGTAGTTTGATCGGCCCAATACGACGACAGAGAAATCCATTAGCTGTACAAGGTTGATAAAGTTAGTGTAAAAAATCCTCAAGGGTGTTTGCTGAATTGCCCCTCCCCTCTCCTTCCCACTCACCCATTCACCTGTCTCCAAGTATACTCTGAATAGATTTCTAATGTCTTTGTTGGGTAATTTCTTTATTGCTGGTGTTAGGCCGGTACTTCTCTTGATTCCGCTTAATGCTACACTGATGAGAACAGCATCGACCATCAAGTGAAAGAATTTACCAAACATGATGTTGATTATTGTAGGGAGTAGATGCGTAATTAGGTGTGAAGGAATTAATGTAAGTGCGAGTCAAGTTTGATCTTGTATCAAGATCTTTTGTGTGCAATTTAGTCCTATCGATGGTAAGCAGGATAGAGTGATCGATGGAATCCTAATTTTTATTAATTACATTCAATCGAGGAACGGGCCACATACAAAAAAAAGGGACTCAAAAGTGGACATCGCGTGGCAATATATATAAATTGCCCATTTGACTTCCACAATCCCAATTCAAACAAAGTCACTTAAGAGGTAATAAGAGAGGCTACGGATGCTATTTGCAGATTGTCATTGAGAAACTGCTTGGCTACAAGATGTACTGTAATAAAACTACATGAATGCTGAGACGAGGCAGATGAGTAATAATGACATAACAATAAGACTAGGAGTAGATAGGGAAACAGCTGAAGAAGGAGAGGACCCGCCGGTTTTAGCAGCTCGTTGTGCAGTGCCTAGTGAGCCAGTCACAGACAATGGAATCGTGTTTGTTGTAGTAGCAGCAACGTATGCGGCCGGCGAATACGTTGCTTTGGCAGGCTTGATTGCTGATGCAGCTGGTAATCCAACTGGCATAATGTTACCAGAAGTATATTCTGCAAAATCAGGAAATATGATGTTTTCCTCGTATGGATTACTAATATTCATGCATGCACTAATCGGAACAATGTATTTGAATTTGTTCTTGATGTTTGGATATTGCTGCATCAACTCCGTCATGGTATCGCCATTTATTTCATGGGTCAATACAATATTACCATGCTGACTGTAATCCTCATTAATAATACTGGCGTAGTTTTGATCAATTTTCGATTTAGGTTGATTACCATCCGGCATAATTTCCCAATCGTCGGTGTCTGCACTCCAAATGTTAGTGGAAAGCCCTAAGCCAGTGGCAATAGCACGAACTCGGTCGTCGACGTCTCCGTAAGGTGGACGCCAACATCGGGGCGTCACACCGGCGATTTCCTTGATGGCTTTAGCTGTATAGTATAATTCAGCAAACACTTGTTCATTGGATAGCTGGGTCATGTACGGATGAGACCATGTATGGACGCAGATCTGGTGTCCTTCGACTGCCCCTCTTTCAGCTTCTAATGGCCAGTCCATCACGTTGCTGCCAATATAGAACATTGTTGCCTTTTGATTTTGCTCTTGTAGATAGTCGTAGAAGGCGTTGTGAGAACAATTTGGACCGTCATCGGCGCTGAGACCCCACGTTTCTGGTTCTGCGCATTGCCAGATATCTTCCGGGATGCCCTTGTGCTTGGGAGTATGGCAGGTAGTGGATGTCCACCAGCAATCTTCGTCAGCAGAGGCGTTGTAGTGTACATTACTAAAGTCTCCTTTGCCTCCTGTGCCCTTTTGTTTTACTGAAGCGGGAATGATGCCACTCTTTTGAATTCGATTCCATACAGCGTTGGCAACAGTATCACCACTGACAATCGTTGCTGCCTTCCATATAGTCGGAAAATTCTTGGCCATTTTCGTAACAGCTGGTACATTGTAGGGAGAACACTCTTGACTAGCGCCAGTGATGGCCGCCTCAGAAGGTTCATCTGTTGGTTCAGAAGCAGAGGCAGCACGCCTTACTGGTGTTGGTGCATATATACCTCTTCGCTTTTGGTGATGGTGATGATGGTGGTTACTATTTTGAGGTGTACTTCTTTTGGGATGATATCCTTTGCCAATGTGAGCATCAGATGTTGTAGCAAGCAAAAGAGCTACTGCTAGACATAGAAGGACAGTAGTAATTGCGCGCATCTTGTCGTTGGATCGTCGTTTCGATCAAGTGTGTAGAAATTATACGGCAGCAGCTGAAGCAGCTGAGGATGATGCGAAATGAGAGTATTAAAACGAGTGAGAAAGAATAGAAGGGGAAACACAGGGAGAGGGATGGTTTGGAGAAGATATAAAGGGAGAAGAAGAATGCAAGGGTTACACTCCTTTGGGCATCTTCATCAACAAATTAGTGTATAGAAGCAGGGAGTACTCTCAAGTCAAAAAAAAAAAAAAAAAAAAGAAATCAATTCGAAGAAAAAACAAAACATGAAACTAAAATAGATAGAAAAATTTGAAAAATACCGATTCTGTAGGTCGTGCATTGTGATGGAAACAGGAGGTATGTGTACATTCCCAATACAAAATATTCCGACGGTTGTAATCCTGAACCGCGTGTTTACTGATATTTCTTTTCATCATTTGAAGTAATACACAATCCAAGTGAATAATGTAAAAAAAAAATGTTAAAAGATTTCCAAGCTAGAACGCGGTTCAAAGAAACACCGTCGGCAGCTAAAGTGCCTTTGGGATGATGATGATACGCGAGGTTGGTAGGCGAGGAGTCAACAATTTATCTCGTTAATTCAACTACTCCCCTTGCAAGATCTATTTTTATATGATCGTTCAGAGGGCAATAATGCATTGCCGAAATTATTCCTTCACAATGGAGAGACAGAGTTCTGTAATATGATGATACACAGTGCCTATTGACGTAAAAATCATTATTGGGCTCAAATCTATTGATAGAAAGCCGAAAAAACAGCGCCAAAAGAATAAGGAGATCGTGACTCTTGATTCATTCTTATTCAAAAGCTCTTTGGTATTTGCAAGCCCTCATTGGGGAAAAAGACGAACAAATGATCACAAGAAAAAGATTGTCCATGCATTGACCACTTTGCACCGTACTTGTGTGTGATGCTCTCTTAATTTGGCCGATTTCCCCGTCTTGACTATAAAAGAATATACCGTAACGAATTGATTGATGTTAATTGGGCATCAGAGGTAACTTTGATAAATCTTAATATCTTTGTTTTCAGTCAATGTACCCGTATAGATGCAGAATGAAAACCGAAGTAGGATAAAGAAGGATGATGCTTGACAGTATGTATACATCTAAAGATTGTTCAAATTCTGATTCGCGGGCTATAAGGCAAAGTTTGAAAAAAATTGATACTCTCACACACTGCAATGAGTTTGTCTAGTCCTTGTGTCGCTTTGAATGCTTCAGAAGATGCAACGAGGGGGTAAATTAGAGACATTTGATTGTTTGCCTAGAGTTTGGCAAGTCCAAGAGCGCAAATATTTAGATAGGAGCTCTTTTCATTCGGTTAAAGGAAGAATTAGCACACCAAGATGATTGTGGACGAGTTGTGGATCTGCACTCTTTTATAGGATCGCTTTAGTATCTGTGTTAGCTACATTTTTTTAGGTTCTGCCCTTCTACTCCTTATCTTTGGTTGGCATAATGCCATTGAAGGAAGGGACAGAACTAAAATAAAATAATATCCATCCAATTCTTTTAGTGAGTGGTCAATACAATTCTCAAATTTAATGAAAGTCATATAGCGTATAAGGAATGGTGAAAGGGGTGCCAAGTTGCTTTCGAAGGTGTAAATGCGTATTGCTTCAGTCGATGATCTGGAAGGGATGGATTGGACGGGGGGGGGGTGTTTACTGATGGGAGTGAATACTTTTGACGCAAAGAACCTTAGGGGAAAGTATAGAACGCAAAGAAGTGGACTATGCAGTTGAAGTCAATGGAATCTACTCCTACTGGAATACTTGAGTCTTTCAAGTTTCATAATGGTACAGATTGCATTCATGGGTGATGGACTGCTTGCGAGCTGTCATTTACCGGTGAGGCTTTAAAATATTATTTAGAATTTTATTTTACCGCTGCCATTTCCGGTAGATGAGCTTTTGAAACATCTCTACTTGTTGGATTTCATAGTTGCAGACATGTTCCTGAATGGTTGCCTTGTTGTTGAAGCTATTCTTCACAAAGTAATTTGGGTAATTTCTCCTCATTTCTTACTTACCAAAAAATTTGTTAGCTTCTTTTTTCTTCTTGTATGATGATGATAGCGCGCCCTACATTTCGGTGAAAGCCGATGGAAGCCGATCCGGACATTGAGGCCGAATATTTTCGAATGTGTTAAACTTGAAAAGGATGAGAGCAAAATAAAGTAAAATAATGAAAAAAAAGGGTTTTTTATCATTTAATATTGACGGCTTATGTTTCTTATTCGTTGTGAAAATATGCCGTAAGGGCGGGAAAAGGAGACTTCTATTTGATTTTTAAGAAAGATGTAGCGATTTTATTGAGAGAAGAAAGTAGAAATAATAATGATTTTCATTGAGGATTGTTGGTTCAGGAGAGAAAGAGTAGTAGTGGGGGGAGGGTTTCACTATCTTGAGATGAAGGTTGCAAAAGATATATATATATCCAAACCACTCCCATCATTTTTCCCACTTTCTACTGATAACCCCCCCCCCTTGCCACACTCAATAAGGCTAAGATGAGTGATAGCAATGATAGTACTATTATTATTAATGAAAAAAACACGCCTCCACCTGCCACCATAGAAGCGCATATACCACCCTCATATCATAGTCCTGATGCATCCACTAGTAAAGCAATAGTAAAAGAAGACGTGGGCAGCAACAACAACAACAACAACAAAAAGAACAAAATCCAACATGAAAAGAGACCTTCAATGAGAGGATTACAATTGACTAGAACGCATAGTAGACGTGAATTATACGATGCTGATACTAGTTCAACTTATGGTGAATTTGGATCATATACTAGTGCAACGATTAATGATGAAAATATAAAAAGTAATAAAGTAAAAAGATCAAGAAGTAAATCAACAACTCGATCAATTACAACAACAAAGAGACCAGGTAGTCGAGACACGAATTTTAATCCTACTACCACTACTCCTACTCGTCATCCTCATTTAACAGAAGAAGAAAGTCATGACTATATTGAGAAAGATGCAAAAGAAAAAGCAGAAGAGGAAGAAATTTTACGTGATGTCAAAAGAGGAAATAGTGGGGAGAGTGTGCTGGCAATTCATGATGATTCTTCAAGTAATGATAAAGTTGGCATAGATTTGGAGAAACAAAAGGTGATGGAAAGTGGAACTTCAATTTCATCTTCTAGAAGGCCAAGTGAAATTAGTACAATTGATTCAGAAAAAGATCCAAATATAGTTACTTGGGATTCAAAAGATTCCATGGAAAATCCTAGAAATTGGAGTTTACATCGAAGGTGGTCTGTGATTGTCATGTGAGTGTGCCAGTACAACAAATTAGGTGGAGGGGAGAATGACAAGACTAACCACCACCTTCTTTCTTTTAATAATACCAGCGTCTCAACATATACATTCCTCAGTCCCTTATCTTCTTCCATGATTGCACCAGCTTTACCAACCATTAGTGAACAATTTCACATTACCAGTAGCGTCTTGGAAAGTTTAATGTTATCCGTCTTTGTCTTGGCTTATGCCATTGGACCTCTATTTCTTGCACCACTTTCTGAAATGTTTGGAAGGAAAATTGTTCTTCAAAGTGCAAATGCTTTTTTCATCGTCTTTACAGTAGCTTGTGCAGTGGCACAAAATAGAGTTCAATTATCAATTTTTCGATTTTTTGCTGGTTTAGGTGGTTCAGCTCCATTAACGATTGGTGGTGGTACAGTTTCTGATTTAATGCAACCAGAAGAAAGAGGTGTAGCCATGTCAATTTATAGTTTAGGTCCTTTAATGGGACCTGCTCTTGGACCAATAATTGGAGGTTGGATAATTGAAAAGACTGGAAATTGGAGATGGATTTTTGGTGTTGCAAGTATTGCTGCTGGTATAACTGCTAGTATTGGAATTTTCATCTTACCTGAAACGTATGCACCAAAAATTCTTGGTAAAAAAGCATCAATCTTACGTAAAAAAATTGGAAATGAAAAATTACATACGATTTTTGATCAAAATGCAATGACATGGCAAGCAAGAATGAAACATAATATGGTTCGACCATTTATTTTAATTGCTACTCAACCTATAATTATTATTTTAGGAATTTATTTAATGATGGTTTATGGTTGCATGTACCTCGTTTTAACAAGTTTTAATTCAGTTTTTCAAGGTGTTTATGGTGAAAGTGTTGGAATTGCAAGTTTAAATTATCTTTCTTTAGCACTTGGTTTTACTTTGGGTGGTCAAATTTGTGGTCGTTATAATGATTACATGTATAAACGATTAAAAAAAGCAAATAATGGAATTGGTAAACCTGAATTTAAATTACCAGTAATGATGGCAACTGCTTGGATGCCTGCTGCTGGTTTATTAATTTACGGTTGGACTGCACAATATCATATTCATTGGATTGTACCAAATATTGGTGCAGTAATTTTAGCTTTTGGAATGATTTCAACTTTTCAATGTATTCAAACATATACAGTTGATACTTATAATCTTTATGCAGCTTCTGCACTTTCAGCCAATACTTTTTTACGAAGTTTAGCTGGATTTGCTCTTCCACTTGCTTCAGGAAGTCTTTATCAACATTTAGGTTATGGTTGGGGTAATACTGTTTTAGCACTCATCTCGGCACTAGTAGGTATTCCAACACCTTTTCTATTGTACAAATTTGGGGAAAGGATTCGAGCAAAGAGTCAATATGCAGCATCTGCACAAAGTTAAACGTATTGTACAATATATATATATATATATATCCATTTTTTTTTCTATCGATAGAGTGTCAATTATTTTTGATTCAAGCGCGATTCTAATTAAAATCATTAAAATTGAAATTGAATGATTGATTGATGATTGAATTGATGACTTGTTATTAGAATTTTAAAACATTACTAGAGGAGGGAGGAAGGAAAAAGGAATCATTAAAGACGGATGAAGAGAAATTTTAAGAAAAAAAGGAGAGAGAGAGAGAGAGAAAAGAGAAAATAGTGGGAAAATGGGTGAAAGTACGTATAATTCAAAAGAGTAAAAGCAAAAAAGAAGAAAAAAAGTTTTTCTATCGAAATGAATTACTGTGACTGCGATTTCTATTTCCTGATTGCTTTGAATAATTGTATTCATCATCATCATTAGTAGAAGCAGCAGCAGCAGCAAGTTGTGAAAATGGTGGAAGGATTTGTTGTTGTTGAGTTGACTTTGGTAGACCACTTGGTACATGAAACATGGGATTGATACCACCTGATGACGTTGGTAAAGGTACTATTACTCCACTACCATGCTGTTGTTGTTGTTGTCTTGAAATTGTTCCTTCACCACTAGTCACACTACCTCGACTAGCAGGTCCACGATGAGCACTTTGACTTAATCTCCTAGTTTGTGATTTTGGTCTATTTGCTCCATTAGTACTTTGTAAACTTTCAACATAATCTGAATTTACATTATTTTGTGCAATGGAAGCCAAAGATGGTAATTGATAACCATAAGGTGAATTTGGTAAAGGTGGAACATTACTACTTGAATTGGCTGCAACACTTCCAGCAGAATAAGGATGAAATCTAGGAGGTGCTTGATGATGTAAAGGAGAAGCAGATCCTTGTCGATGAGCTGATGATGTTCTACTACCATGACTTTGTCTACTATAAGAACTTCTTTGACCAACAAAATGATGAATTGGACCTGGACTTGTACTACCTGTTCGATGTCTTACTTCTGCAGCAGTCATATTTTCCATATTTTGTATTAATTGATGATCTAATGAACTTGCTATAGATCTAGTATCAAATGAATTACGTTCTGCTCCTCCTCCTATTCTAGTCCTTGTTGAAGAAGAAGAAGAGGCTGCTGCTGCTACTCCATCTACTATTCCAGGTGCAGAATAAAGACTTGAATTACTTCTTTGTCTATGCATCATTTGTAATCCTGAACCTGTCAAATAATTTCGATTAGGTCCAGGATCACTATCACCAGTTTGAAATGATTGCATCGATTGTCTACGTGGATCATCAAGTGAATAATGTCCATTTGGCATAAATCCAATCACACTACCATCATCATCATAATCACGTCTTCGAATCTTTCCTCTAGAAGATGATCTTGATCCTTGCCAAGCTGGACTACCTTGACCTGCTCCATAAGGTGAATAAGGACTAGAAATCGAATTATTGGAATTAAGAAAAGTAGCATGATCTGAAGTGGAACTTTGAGGTATACTTGCTTGTTTACCTCGAGAATTTTCACTTTGAAAGTGAGTAAGAGGTGAACTAATTGAATTTGATTGTTGTAAAGCTTTTGTCATATCATTATCTGCTAATTGTAACCATTCTACTTGATCTTTACTATTTGATGAAGCCAAAATTTGATTTCTCTTTTGCATAACTGCTCTAGCTCTTTCTCTAGCTGCTTTTTCTTGAGCTGCTCTCTTTGCTTTTTCTGCTTCTCTTGCTGCCTTTTCTGCCATCTTCTTTGCCTTTTTAGGATCCAATGGAGCTGGTGGAGGAGAAGAAGAAGATGCAATTGTAGCACCAGTAACTTGTTGTTGTGCAAATAATCTATCATTATGTTCGGCTGCCAATTGTTGTGCAGGTGTGTTAAGTAATCTTTGATCTTCATTGTTACTACTAGGATGTCTACTCTGGCTTTGTTGTCCACCAGCGCCTGATCCTCCCAAAACTGATGAAATCCATCCTTTATTCTTCTTTCCATCTCTCTCCTTTGTAGCATTTACAATATATTCACTAGAATTATTTGGCTCCATACTCTTACGTTCCAAATCAAGACTTGTACCTGAATTAGGCATGGAAAGTGGCAATCCGCTCTGATTGGAAGGTCTACCAGTCCTGTACATAGGTTTAGCGTGATCATAATTACGTATAGGATATCCACTCTGTTGTTGTTGTTGTTGTTGCTGCTGCTGTTGGTACGGCTGCAGATACAATTGCCTACTACTATTTCCACTCTCATCTTGAGCATTTGCCATTTCAATTTCATCATCTTGCATCCTCCTTTGCGTTGGCATTCCATACTGCTGAGCTGCTAATACTTCTCTATGTGAGGGCGTTGCATACTGTCGAGGATCTCGTGCAGTTGAAGACGACATTTGTGCTTCTGAAATTTGCCCATCTTGGTGAAAAGCTTGTTGTTTATTATTTTCATCAAACTGCATCGACGCATGACTACTACCAGCAAACATTGATACAGAGTCAGGAAAAGCTGGATATTGCGATATTGATGATTCTCTCCCTGCTGCCCCTGGTGCTGGTGCCCACTGTGTCTCTCCCGATGCAGTTTCTCCACTACGATTAGGATTAGGTGATGTACCTTCCATTGCAATATCAATATCAGGTGCTTGAAGTTGTCTAAGATTCGTCGATGACTCTTGTCCAAAGGTAGGTTTATTCGATTGAGATGAATTGGTAGAATGTGAAGGTGGCATGGCATTCCTCTGAGCTGTTTGATCCACAATAGAAGCTATTGATGCCATTTGAGAGGTTTTGGGAACTGTTTGAGCTATCAAGGCTTGTTGCTCTGGTGTAGTTGCTGCTACTACCGCTCGTGCTTGAGGTGGTTGTAGACGAGGTGCGACTTTTTGATAGTAGACGTGATTGAGGCAATCTTTTGTCGTCAATCTGCCATTAGGATCATATCTTAGTAAATCTTGAATGCAATCGATTAGTGATACGGGTATTTTGGAACTGAAAAGTGAAGAAAACTTGATAGGTTGAGCCTGATAGGGAAATGTAAATTATAAACTCATAATCTAACGCTTTCCCTTTCACTAGAAGCACTCACTGTTGGAAAAGAAAAGCCTACATTCTTGGCCATTCGTATTCCTCTACCCCATTCACCTCCCCCAACTAATCTACCCCTCTCATCCCTTCCATAGTCTCTCATTGGATCGCCAAGAACTTCGCAAATCTGTAGCACCTGATCCACTTCGCTTTGACCGGGAAACAATGGCTTCAAATTGACCAGTTCAGCTAGAATAGTTCCTAGAGCCCACATATCAACTGGATTCGAATAATCTCTAGACCTCAAGAGAACTTCCGGAGCTCTATACCACCTAGTCGAAACATATTCAGTGTACGGTGGTTTACTCTCTGTCTCTCTAGCCAATCCAAAGTCAGCTAGCTTGACAATGACCAAGACATCCTTTTCCGGTGGTGATCCTGTTGACGGTATTGCTGCAGATGATGGATAGTCTGCTAGACCAGTCGTTGTGATGAGAAGATTTTCCGGTTTCATGTCTCGATGAAAATAGCCCTGTTCATGAATGTGGTGTAAACCTTTAACGATTTGTTGAAAGATCGAAGCGACTAATCCACCAGCAAGTGGTCGTCCTTTTCTCGATTTTGTCAATTGATAAAGATTGCCTTCCATACACTCGAAGACGAAATGAAGTTCTTTTGACACCGGCATAAGAAAAGCATCGTAAAGTGGTATGATGTTGGGATGGTGAGGTATTGCTAGCAGACACTGCGGGTAAAGAAATAAAAAGAGGAGTCAGCCGGGAATACACGTAGATAAGCTGTTGCACAAAATCACCTTGAGCTCTTTGAGCTTCATACACTCTTCCCAACTTGGAAAAGGTTTCTTCATCTTCTTGATAGCAACTAATCGCTTGCCTAGATACTCTGGTCTAGTGGTGGGATGTTGCATAGGACTTAGTAAAGTTCCACTAGGTAAGGGACTCTTCCAATCTGCTAGGCAGACTGTTCCAAAAGAACCATCTCCCACATCTTTTATCACTGTAAAGTCTCGAGGGCCTTCTCTCATTAGCGAAGCAGCGGTAGTTGGCATAGAAGTGGGTGCAACTGAAGTTGATGAGGCTGGTGAAAGTATTGAAGAGTTGCTTGAATCACCTGCTGCATTGTTGTTCGAGCGATCACTATTTCCGTATTGAGGAGAAGAAGCGGCCGAAGATGCAGATACTGTTTGTTGATCTGCTAGCCAAGGTCGACCATTTGTTGTATTGGATTGCTGACGTTGCGAATGCTGAGGAGGATCTGATGATGAAGGTGGAAAATGCCTTGGATCTCTAGCTTGGTGCTGGTAATGATGCTGTGATATAGCTGGCGTCAATTGGTCGCGAGCAACAACCATTGGAGATGTTGAGCCGCTTGGCCCATGCAGCATTGACATTATCGTTGGCAGAGTAGTGAAAATTCTCTGTCAAGGTCCTCTTGTCCCTATTCCAGCTGCTCCAACCCAAGGACTCCTGAGGAGCTTATAGAGTAGCTCGGCTTCTATCGATATTGAGATCTTCTAGTGGTTGAGTCGAAATACCGATGCTTTGTGAAGTTTGTCCTTTGCTTTGTATTGTATTGATTAAAGTTGGTTTCGTCGAGGATCATTAGGTGGTTCAGTTCGTTTCAGTCGGAATTTTGAAGAAAACCCTACGAGGTCAATTAGGTACTCCGACTTGTCGTAGGTATGTGATCGAGGAAAGATCGAGACGTAAGAGCGGCGGAGTGTATTGGGTATCTATTCAAAAGGACGGGAAGGAGCAAAGATATAAAAGTAAAAAAGAGTAAGCTTCAAATACGCCCATCATATTTCCACGCGATGACTTTGATCGATGACCATCCTTTGCCGCGATAGGCCATTGTCCCCACAGCCAATTCATTGCTATTGTATCCTCCTCGCCAATATGACTACTGCTTCTCCAACCTTTTACTCACACAAGGATGATCAATTTCGATTTCGAAATAATCGCTACGAGTCCCGGTGCAGTTCAGAGCTACTGTTTTACAATGACACGACAAGTGAGGGGTTGATGACCTGCTTTTCGTATTGATCTTGATATGTAGCTCCTTCAATGATGTCCACCCAAGAGAAGGCTCAGTGATGGGTATTGAAGCAACAAGCAAATTGAGGGAGTTGTATGCCGAGAAATAAATAGGCCACCTCAAGAATACGAGCCTGAGAAAAACAGGGGGTAAGAGCAACAAATCGCGAAACTGACAGTTGGCGACGGGGCTTGTTGATGCCGATTGAAAAGAAGGAACCTGTATATTGCTGCCCTAGACAATGCCAATAGACAGAGTCGCTTGTGGATCTTTGTCAAAGGTGAAGGGTAGATATATGAGGATAGGTAAGGTAGTATTAATAAATGGGAGCAAAGTTGCAAAGGTAGTCGGAACGAGCAATAAGGCAATCAGTCGGACTCAAATTGGCACTTCGGACACCCTTTTCTTGTTTTAAAAATAAAGGGCGTGGAAAATTCAAAAAGTACGCTAATTCTCCCTAAAATGATAATTTCGTCCCCCCCCCTTCTTTCTTTTTGATACACGCGTTTTTAAGTTATTTTAACCTTATCCTCCTCCTCCTTTAAGCCTGATGTAGCCGTATTTAGTCAACCAGAAATTTGGCATGGAAATGATCGAATCGACTTTTCTTCACCAAGTGCGACGACAAGAACAAGTCACATGTGTAGTAGTTTGACAATTTCTGCTTGCTATATGTCCTGCTATTGTTTGATAAAGATACCGAAAGTTTTATTGTCCAGCTGAAAAGAGACAAAGAATACCATACTAGTCCATGCATTAAGATACATTACATAAGCAGAGAAGGAAGCAGATTCAAAGAGGTGGAGCAAAATTGGGAATGAGTGTGTAAGCTAACCTCCATCCCAATTCCTACGAATATACTTTTACGAGGTAGCAAGATGTCGTCGAGTAATGAGAGGGGTCAGTCACCACAGGGTGATGATTCATACGCTTCTTCATCATCATCATCATCGAACGATGGCAATATGCAAGCAGGTCCGCCAAAAGTATTTACCTCGACTGGGTTGCCAGCATCTATTCGGCAACAATTGACACCCTCTGAATGTAGGTCAAAGATCATTTTGCGGCTACTAAACTATTCTCAAAGCTGACTTCTTATGTTAACTTCTTCTTCTTTGTAGTCGAAGCACTGTCCAAGATTAATGCTAGGGTGACAGCAGCAAGAAATATTGGATTTTTAGTAGGGGCTGCTGGAACATATTTGTTACTTTCAAGGAGATCCAAACCACCCACATTGGGAAGAATGTTTGGATTCTGCACAATGGGAGCTTTATTTGTTAGTGCAGTATCTCAACCAGTAACTGTTATGGCTAGTGCAAGTATTTTTAAAAATGTAGAAGACCCCAAACATCTTGCAAGTGTATTGAGCTCTGCACGAGATGCTAGAGTAGTTCAACGTACAGACAAGCAAGAGCCAATGAACGCACCACCACCAATAGGTGTACAGCTGCCTCCAAGAAGTGCAGGTCAAAGTACAAGTACCAACAAGAATCATATCAATCAATGGGGAGATGAAGTGGATTCTGCGGACACGTCTCTTTCAGGTTCATTCTCAGAGATGCCATCAACTCATCAGCTTCCATCAGCAGGCGGCTATCAGGAACAGAGGCGAGCAAAAGAGCCAAAGCCTACATCGGAACAATCTCAGTCTCGTTGGGGTCAATTACGAGGAGAAAGAAGTGTTCAAGAGAGTAGCTGGGAACGAATACGTCAGCAAAATGCTAGAGATTCATATAATCGACGAGCTGCAAATGGTCAAGGTCAACCTGGTCAACCAGCATTCGATGAGAGTGAGTTTGGGAATGCTAGACAAAGTGGAAATTATAGAAGTCAAGATGGTGTTTATGCACAGCAAGAATCCAATTCAGAGCTTGCCGATCCCAATTTTGGCAAGGGATTGTCTGCTTCTCGAGCTCAAGCACAGCAAGAGTATGAAAAGAGCTTTGAAAGAGAGCGGAGAGGTATTGATGGTTGAGTTGAATGAGTCGTCTGGGTCATGTATCATTAATTGGGAAATAGCAATCGGTACAACCATAATCTAGTGTTGAGCACGCCTTCCACTGCTTCTTTTGCCTCTATTTGGTCCTTGCTCATCTCGGGTGTCGTCTCAAAGTCGAATTCAGGGGCAATTGATGTTGAGTCAAAGAATAAGGGAGTGGGGGATGACCTCTCATTACAGTGTGCACGCTTTGTATGCTGTGGGCGATGCTCAGAATTTGATCGATTGGAAGTCATTTGGTAAGATTCTTGCTCACTTGGCTGTGGTGAAATGTCACGAGACAAATCTGATGCAGGTCCTGACTTGAGATCTCTTTCACTGCTGCTGGTATTAATTGGAGGTATTGACAAGTTGTCATTATCGCCGCTGGGAATGATTGCGTCTGATAAGGCTTCAATGGGTCTGCTCTTGGCGTCAATATCGAACCATCTTGGGCAGCTTAATATTCTACTTTTACGGATCTGTATGTCATTGTCATCATTCTTAGTCTCGTAAGGAGAGATAGACTCGATAGACAAGCTGTCATCGTCGGATTGGCACTGTTGCTGTGATTGTACAGCGGCGTTGATATCAAATTTCTCTTGTCGTACAAAAGGGCGATGTATAGCGAGTCCGATTCTATTTCGATTGCTTTCTGGCAGATGTCTGCGCAAGTCAAAACAGATCCAACAATCAATCGTAAGAAAGAGAGCCAACTTCTCCTACCATGCATGGCCTTGAGGAGGACTCACTTTCGACCTCCAGTCCAATTTATCGCCATTGATTCTTGCTTTTTAAATCTGCCGCGGGCTGACCACAAACGCAACAGTAAAAATTGAAACAGTCCTATTTAGCCATGTGTTTCTCAAGCGCGTCAGTCTTCTTAGTAGAATGCTGCGGAGAGGAAGAGATGCTCCACGTGCTTTTCAAGAAATTCCCTCTTGCTCGCGCCTTTGGAACTTGACTTTAGAGGGAATTTGGGCCAAGCGAGAAGTGAACAGAGAGAGAGAGAGAAAGTAAAGTCCAAATTTCAAGTCGTTTGTACTACTCTCAACCACCGACACCGACAAACTATCCTTCTTCGACTTCAAGATGGGTATTACTCGTGATTCTCGTCACAAGAGGTCAGCTTCCGGAGCAAGACCCAAAGACTACAAGAAGAAGAGAGCTCATGAAAAAGGACGACAGCCTGCCAATACCCGTATTGGACCAAAGAGAATTCACACTGTTCGAGTTCGAGGTGGTAACCTCAAGTTCCGAGCTCTTCGTCTAGAGAGGTGAGTACAACATCCAGAGGGAAAGCTTCATTGGCTAGTCTAAATGGGAAGGAGCTGTGAGAGAAAGGATAAAGTACATGATGGACTACGAGGGAGTCACACTAGAAAATGTAGAATTGTCGACTTACATTACTCATTCTAATCATTGCAGTGGTAACTTTGCTTGGGGATCAGAGCACATTACTGCCAAGACTCGTGTTTTGGGAGTAGTCTTCAATGCTTCCAACAATGAATTGGTCCGAACAAACACCCTTGTCAAGGGAGCCATCATCCAGGTCGATGCTACTCCTTTCCGTATGGCTTATGAGAAGCACTACGGCAAGCCCGTCACCACCAAGCGACGTGCTGCTGGTGCTGGTGGTCTTGACCAAGATGCTGCTGTCAAGAAGTCTGGACATGTAGAGAAGAAGTTGGCTGGACGACAAAAAGATGCAACCCTCGACGCTCTGGTTGAGCAACAATTTGGAAGTGGTAGACTGTATGCCTGCATCAGTGAGTGAAAATAAAAGGAACGTCTTGGTAATCTTGACTTGACTCTGACCTCGATATTTCTTTTCAAATCAGGCTCCCGACCTGGTCAGAGTGGACGATGTGATGGATACATTCTCGAGGGTGCCGAATTGGAACACTACGTTCGTCGTCTCCGAGCTCGTGGTTCTGCCAAGCACGGTTAAATGTCGAGAAGGGAGCTTTACAATGCAATTACACTTTCATCCTCTGTACTCAAAACTTGTGTCGGTGTCTTTACAGTCGACTATATTCAATATGACTCGTATTATGACTTAAAGATTGTCAATTCAAAGGGGTAGAGATACAGATGTTGGGACGGCTAGTAAGAGGAGAGGGAGAAGGAAATGAGTCAAAGAAATTAGAGAGAGAGTTGGAGTGACATTGGTGTAGTGGAGAACAAGGCCAGGGATGATCATAAAAAAATGGAGATCATACGACTGTATCATCTGAAGAAGGTAGTTGAGCCATTTTACGTCGGGCATAATATTTGTCGATAGTGTGATGAATGGTCTTGATTCCTATCGGATTACTTTTATCCAGCTCAGCTAATTCGATGGCTGTGGCATAAAGCCTCTCACCCGTTTCATAATCTTGATAGCGACTGTTGAGTAGACATGAGTAAAGCGTCAGCAAAGAGAAAGTCAAAAGTACGTTAGATGAAGTCCAGACTGACTTAATGAGATGAGTACCGATATTCACCTAAGAGAAAATTAAAAAAAATGGCATGCATAGATTAATCGAGTCAGTGGTGAGGAATTTCAGAGAAAATTCACTTCACTCACAGCAGTGTTCGACATCCAAGCTAATGAAGCTGTCGGCCAAGTATGTTGAACATCTTCAAACTTTCGAATTGGTTTTATAGCACATTGCATAAGGTATTCGACTTTACTTTCCCATCCCTCCTCTTGAACATGAATTACGATTTCCACCAATCTTTTCAACCATTCAGCCATTCGAGCTACATCTGTTGGCTTTTCTTGTTCGGCATCCCAAAATTTCTCTAGTGCAAATGTTCCATAGTTGTGACGCAAAGACAAAGGAGCATCTTTTTGTCTACAAACTGCATCTGTCACAGTCTCGATGGCATCAATCGTAACTTTACCCTCTGACTCCTTGAGATAATTCAAGTGTACTTGCAATTTGTCCCAATCTTTGAGTTTCAACATGCTATCGACCACAATGACGTGTAGGGCTGTTTTAATCCCATTCGAACAAGTAGTAGCACTGATATGGTGAGCTTCTGCCTGTTCAACGTAATGGAAACAAGTCGCACCAGAATCTAAGACTTCTTGCCAGACTTGTTGATACTGTTCTTCATCATCTTCCTTTACGAGCTCAGCAACTTTGATTTTTGCTGCTAGAAGTTGAAGTGTAATCCACAATGCAACATAATGGCATTCATCATCCATTCGCTCGTTGAAACGCTTTCGAAGGTTGAAGAGATCAAGTGCAAAATTACTTAAAAGACTTCGAAACTCTGGCGTAATGGTGTGTTTGTCATGTTGAGAAACATTGTATACCTCCTTGTATATCCAAGTCGTAATTTCTGCATTTCGAACATTACTCGGATCTTCAAGACTGCAGTCATCTACCGCTTTGACTGCACGATGAATCATAGTCAGGAGTGGAAAGCAAGTTTCCATAGTGAACCCTGTGCTGTTCTCTGCAGCTTCAATTTGTAACTTGAGAACACTTCTAATGATAAGAAGTGTGTCGACGTCCGTCTTCTTCCCTATGTCAAGCAAAGAGCTTAGTGCCAAACTGGCAAGTTCCATCATCTTGGCTGATTGAGCTTCCTTTATGATCAGAGGGAGCATGCTGCCATCATAATCACTACTAGACTGGAGTGCACGTAGGCAATCCATGGCAACACTCTCACTTTTACCTTGAATGTGAATGAGACAACGAGCCAAGTGAGTTGCACTCATCTCAACCGAGTTCAAAGGAACATGCTCTAGAAGCTCTTGAGCTTTATTGTAATCTTTGTTTTCCATGCTCTGCCAAGCTGCTCTTCTATTTGTTTGGGAAAGACGTTTAGTCAGAGTTTATTAGACAGCTAGGTCTCTCACATGACCCACAACATACCTCCAAGCCTTTGTAATATTAATGGGTAAGGGATGAAAGAGGTGATGACCGGCCAGTTGAAAAAATTCCGAAACTTTACATGCATCCCCTCGTTTGAATAGAGCAGTTTGAATTGTAAGCACAATGTCTTCATTCAGTTCAAAATCTTCACGGGCATCGATTTCTGTAAAAAATTGGTATACAGGAATCAGCTTTCATCTATCGTCTTTCACTTATAGCGTCACCATGCCAAGTCGACCTACCATCGAAAAATAGGCTGACCTCTGTAAATCTTTCGGAGCGGTCAATCACATCAATTAGACACAAGAGGAGCTTGCCAACCATCTTTTGATTTTCAACATTGGGCCTACTCAGTATAGATTTTGTTACCATTTTGATAATGGAAAGGGCATAAGCCGCACCGAGTGTATTGCTATTCTCTCTGGAATACAACATCTTTATAATAAGATCCATGTCATAAGGTCGCACGTCATTCAGATCGGTAAATGACTTCCAAGCATTCAGCATTGCTTCCGTATTAGTCCCCTTCATCTCCATGATTCGAATTCGAAGTAATCTTGAGCGCTACAAAGTCAGGATTAATAGGTTTAGAAGGAGCACGACTGATGCCTCAGAAAATTACGTACAGAAAGAGCCACTTTTGGTCCGTCTGTTTGCAAGATACCTTCGAGTTTATCGAGGACCAACTCAGTAGTGTCATAGTGAGGCGTTTCTTTCGTCAGAAAGGCTAGCTGAATATGACATTGAGCTAAAATAATAATGTCAGATACTGTGCCAAGATGACCTTCTCCTGTGCTCACCAAGCAACTTCAGCGCTTTGCATCGAATACCCTTATATTGAGTGTGGTCACCCATTAATTTCACAATGTCGTGTAATATCACCGATGTTTTGTCCAAGGTAGCAGCTCGGTTCTTTGCTCCACACTGAGAATCTTTGATCACATTCGAACAATATTCGATACAGTTGTGCACCGTCTCATTGAATGCCCAAACACCAGGTACAATCTTAAGGCAAGATTCTGATTTTCACGAACGAGAGACAATACTTTTACTAAGTTGCATTTCGCGAACTTTATTAATCACTTACTTATCGCCATTTGGAGTTCATGATCTGGGATACCTACTTGAGCGACTTGGGACTACGCCGAGCCCAGTGTCAGTAAGTTGCTCTGCAAGCTTTTCCCTTCTCTAGCTCCTCACGTAAGAATATTTCGCACAGTAGTAGGTTGCTAATGCCTCTTCAACCAAAGTAGAGACTTGGTCATTTGGATCTTTCAGATCGTTCATATACTACAATTCGAGAGAAATAAAAAATTTGAAGTAAAAACATTGTACACTCTTGATCATGCAAAGCGTAATCATGTAACGCTACTCACCTTGTTACAATGGCCAAGAACCTTCTGAGCAGCTGAGTGATCCATAGTCATCCAATTTATTGCCGTATGTGATAGCAGAGTGACAAGACGAGAAGCAACTGATCAGATAGGTATAATATTAGCCAGACGCTTCAAATCTTGCAAAAAGACAAGCTTACGTCGATGGTCAACGGAGGAAGGCCCACATGATGCTATTAAAAGCTGTACAACAGCAATACGGCGTACTGCAGATTTTGACCAAGTCAGTTACGAGAATAAGCAAATTCTCATTCTCAAATTACCTGAAGCTATAATAAGCATTGCTTCATCGGTTTGGCCGTCAGGTGTCTGAAGCATTTGGACCGTCAAATTCCACAAATGCGTGCCTGGTTTAGTTATATTGTTCTTTAGCATTCATATCACTTTCATCTTTCACATAATATACTCACCAAACGTGTCGAATCTAGCAACATCATCCTCGTTATCTAATGGGTTGGATTTGCAATCACTGTACAACTCTACAGTCGATTGGTAGAACTCCTCAATTTTGTGACGTAGACTCTCTTCCTTGAATTCGCTTGGTATCAATAATTCCTCGATCTTATTATATTTGTCTGTAGTGTAGATTGCATAAGTATTGCAAACCTCATTGTATTGTAGTAGGCGATTAACAAACTTACTAGAGTATTTCGTGATCTTTTTTTCTCGACGACTCATGAAATTTTCTTGCTCAACGTACTTTTCACTGGCCTTTGTAGCTCGAGGTCTAGGCTTTCCTGGGGTGGCACAAGGCGTGGCAGACGAAAGATCAATAGGATTCAAATTGGACACTGGAACGTTTCGAGGGGATGGGTCTACAGGACTTGTAGGCTCAACAAGTATCGACTGCATTGGTTGACTGCGGTTTTCAGCTCTGTTCATACTTCGATTCGTTGTATGCATATTTTGCATTCCAAGATAGCTTGGCTCTTTACCTTTAGCGAAGGGAACGTGAAATCGCTTTTGGCTGTGGGAGAAGATTGGTCTTCGAGGAGGAGGTTTATCAGATGGGAAAAAATCGTTGACCATCAGGACGCTAAATGCAGGCTGAGAGGAGGATATTTGTTTTAATTGGAGGAAAGAGAAAGAAGTGTTAGCTAGTTCAAATTCACTCTTCGCTTACTCTATTCATGGATCACTACGTTTCAGAAGGAATTTGTCAAGTGAGGATGATGTAAAGCTCAATTGTACGATAGAGGAACGGAAGTATTTTTGTTTAGAGGAGAGCAATTGGCAATTGAAGGTGATAGTGGAAAGCAAGAAACGTTAAAGTGATGCGCGCTGAGCACAAGCCAATTTTTATTCCATATATATCATAGTCTAGTCTACATTTGTATTCTGTTCATTTCTTGGTTTTGATTTTAGCAAGAAGAAGATAAATAAAAAGTCTGATTTATGACTGACTTGAAAAGCCGTCTTTCTTGGGTTCCTACATGTGCGGTATCTTGTTCCATGTAAGTTCAAATGGCAGCAAAGTACCTATATGGTGGGACTCACTAGCAGAGACCAACAATCATCGAGGTGAGAGAAAGTCGAAAGGGTGCTGCTCTTTACACTCTAGCTCAATAACAAAATCTCATCCTTTTATTAGGCCCTGACGCATCAAATCTAGAGAAATTTCACCTTACAGACAAGACAGTCAAACTTCACAGCAGTGTACTAGCACTCAAGGGCAGTGGTGTAATCGAACAGCCCATACACTCGCAAGATGAACGTCTTCGACTAATCTGGAATGGGGAGGTTTTCGATAGCATAGTTGAGATGGACCCTGCCGTAAATGATGGATTGCAAATCATGCACAACATTGAACAGCAGATGATCAAGACAAGTAAGAGTGTAGAAGATGCCTTGGTAGATGTATTGAGTGGGATCGAAGGACCATATGCAATGCTCCTATTCGATGTGAGTCAACTCTTTGAATTCTAATTGTTTTATTGTTTATAGCTCATTCAAATTATACGCAGTCCAGCACTTCCATCATCTACTTTGGTAGGGATGTTCTAGGCAGGCGATCTCTACTGCAAGGCTCTACAGGTGACGTAGAATTGCTTCTTTGCTCGGCTGCCAGTATTGGAGCTATTCAAGCTGGTGTACAATTCTCTGAATTAGATTGCAGTTGTCTTTGGAAGGTAGATCTAAGCAGTAACAATTATAAATTGAGAGCTGTAAAACGATCGAAAACTCGCTTTACTGCGCCTTTTAAGCTGCAAGAATTACAACTTTGCGATAACAGCTCAAATTTGACTTTACTTGATCAAAACAAGGCTGTACTTGAATATCTCAATATTCTCTCCGATAGTGTTCGCAGACGAGTTTGTCAAATTCGTCAGCATGGCAGTAGACAAGATGCTCAAGTATCTGTACTATTCTCGGGTGGATTGGATTGCTGTACTTTGGCATTACTCGTTCACATGCACATCGACCCTACTCAACCAATTGATCTCCTAAATGTGGCATTTGAGAACCCTCGAGTGCTACAAGCAAGGTCAAAAGAGGTAGTCAGTGAGAATTCAAGCAAACAAGAAAATTCAAGCACATTCGATGTTCCTGATCGCAAGACTGGTCGTCAGAGCTTTGAAGAGCTTAAACGTCTTGCTCCTAATCGACAGTGGAACTTTGTTGAAGTCGACGTTTGCCACGAAGAGTATCTGGCTGGACGAAGTCATATTGAGAGTCTTATGGAACCTTGTGGAAGTGTAATGGACCTCAGTATCGCTGCCGCTCTTTACTTTGCTTGTAGAGGAAGAGGTAATAATGGGTATATGAGTACTGCAAAAGTCTTATTGTCAGGACTAGGAGCTGACGAATTACTCGGTGGCTATTCAAGACATCGAAAAGCATTTGCCATGAATGGAAAAGAAGGACTAGTACAAGAACTTCAAATGGATTTAGACAGGCTAGCCACTCGTAATTTGGGAAGAGATGATCGGATTCTTTCATCGAGTGGTAAAGAAGCTCGCTATCCCTACTTGTCTCACACTGTAATCACTTTCCTTGCAGCTTTGCCAGTAGAAATCAAGATGGACTTCAAGACTTTGCCAGCAGGTCAAGGCGACAAGCATTTGTTGCGTCAAGTAGCTCTTCATCTAGGGCTACTTCAAACCAGTACACTGGTGAAAAGAGCCATTCAATTTGGGGCTAGAAGCGCAAAGATGGAGATTGGCGCTGGCAAGACCCTTGGTCATGAGAAACTCAGAAATTGATTGGTGGGAGCAAGAGCTTTATATCCTTGCCGATGGCGGGTAGAAGTTTAGACCAAAAGACAACCTTTTAGATAAAGTAGGAGGATGCGTATACTTCTCCCACAGAATTGAATATTCAGTCTGGTGAAAGACAGAGCGGCTTCCAACACCTTGCCGGCCGTCATGGCTGCCACAATGTTAAGGTCGCATTCAACGTAGATACCCTTGCAACCAACACAAGTAAAATTTGCTTTTAATCAATGAATTGACCCTCTGCGACTGCTTCTCTATCTACAAGGGACCGACTGCTAACCCATGCTGCCAATGTATTTTGTAATTACTTGAGCTTGTGGAACACCCTTGGTGCAGTGCAAGCGCTGGCGCAGTGAGCAAGGTGGACTGCAAGAGAAGAAAGATTGTTAAGTTGTCATTGCTATTCCAAATCCCTTTCCTCTATCTAATGTTGTAAACTCACAGCTATTGGAGAAGAAAGAAAAAGGAGCGGGACCCCAAGGTACTGTCAGCGGAGGTTTCTCTTCAGACATCATGACCATGACCACACTCACAATTCCTCGACGCAGTTTTCATCCTTGAAACCATTTCCTGCCTCAACTCGCTCTTGGCACTCGAGGAAGTGGTGCTTTGCAGGTGAGCATTCTTTTGAGTTTTCGCAATCTACAGATTAGATGGAGAGGATAGATTCAGCCACTTGATCGATGGTAAGAGGGAATTCTTAACTCACCTTCATAAATCTTGGGCATGGGCTGCAGAAAAGAATGGTATTTTATAAATATTCGAAGTTCAACACTATCACCACCATTAATCACTCACATCTTCAGGTTCATCTTCCTCTTCTTCCTCTTCATCACCACCTTCTTCATCACCACCTTCCTCCTTATCACCACCCTCTTCCTTGTCATCACCACCTTCCTCTTCGTCGTCCTGCGAAATGTCACAGAAAAAAGAGGTTAGCTCTTACCTTCCTACTTAGCTCTTCAATTATCCTCCATTCCACTCACCTCGCCTTCATCAGCGTGAGCTACTGGAAAAAAGGATGTGAAAGCGGAAGAGATAGAATCGAACAACGAAGATGAAGCTGCTGTGACCTCATCGGCTCTTGAAGACTCCGTCGAGAATGACATGTCGAAAAAAGCCAAGAAAGAGTGGTAGCTATGGTTGTTCAATTCTTGTATTTTTATTTAGAAGACAAAAAATAAAAAGAGCTGGCTACTTGTTCTCTGTCTCTCTCTCTCACTCTCAATTTCCAAGCACTCACTTGATTCGCGCTTTCGTTCCTTCCTCTAAAGGACCTACCCAGTCAGCTTTCCGACCTGTCCGACGGAATTCAAGTGCCGCGTGGCTAGCAAATGCTTGGTAATCACGAGATTCGTATATAGCGAGCGCACGGTTCAAGCTCGATTTTTGATTTAATTTTTTCTTAGCTCTACTCCACTCCGGCTAATGACCGTATTTAATGCTACAAAGATATAGAGAAGGTTCTGATATCACACCATCATCACCCTCCATACCCCCTGAATTCAACAAATAAACCATGCCTAGCGTACTTGTACTTATCGCAGAGGGGACTGAAGAGATGGAGGTGAGAGACAGAAAGAAATTAAAGTGGTTCTGAGTGTATGACTCATAGTGTCAATTCCAGTTTACCATCACTTATGATATCTTGGTTCGGGGTGGACTGACTGTGAAGAGTGCATACGTTGGCTCATCAGCTCATTCAGGAGAGGAAGACCCTCACGGTGGATCATATGTGACTTGCTCTCGAGGGGTTAAAATTGTACCGGATTTACGACTACCCGATCTGGCTGGTGGAAAGGCATTAGAAGAATATGATGCTATCGTAGTGCCAGGAGGTAACAAGGGTGCAGAGATTATTAGCTCGAATGAGGATGTCACAAAGCTACTCAGTGCTTTTTATGGAAAGGGGAAGATTATTGCATGTATCTGTGCAGGTGCGTCGGTCATATTTTATCTTGAGCTATCTCAGCAGATAAAATTTTTGACTTACTTTTCTTATCTTTAGGAACTCTGGCCGTCAAGGCAGCAAATATCGGCAAAGATAGTGCAGTGACAAGTCATCCATCTGTCAAGACTGAGCTAGAAAAGGGTCAGTACTTTTAGTGCCAAGTGTGGCATAACAATCACTGATGGAATTTTTGATTGGCAGAGTACACATACAAGGAAGAAAGAGTAGTTGTTGCTGAGAACTTGATCACAAGGTACGTCTTGCCTTCCTATCACACTTGATGGCTCTTGACAACAAACTTCTTTGCCATTCCCCCAGTCGCGGCCCTGGAACGACGTTTGGCTTTGCACTGGCTATTGTAGAAGCTTTGGTAGGCAAAGAAAAGAGAGAAGAGATTGAAGGTCCTATGATGCTACCTCCGACATTGTAAAGCAATCCAAGTGCATGTACTCAATTTTCAAACAATTTTCAGTAATGGTACAACTTAAATAAGTCCAGTGTATTGGGCACGATAGAAAGGTTTAAATAAATTAAATTCAATTGTTGTTACGGCTACATACCACCCAAGTCAAAGGTGAAAAGGTATAAGCTCTATATAGCTCGCGACACTTTCTAGACAATGAGCTTTTACGAGTGTGCTATACCACATACACGTTCTGTGTGCTGCTCTGTCTATAATTGTCGCATCGTTATAGTTCAACTTACATCTCAGCAAATCTGAAAAAATTCAGTGCAACCTGTCCTTTGCCACTCAGAAACAAAAGCGACTCTCAGCTCCGATACAGAGCGGTAATCCAACTCTTCGATGATGCTGGCAGTAATAAAAGGGCAATTCTGCCACGACGATGAGTCACTCTAACCCCTCCCCCACAGACATTGATACTTCTCACCATAACCTCCGTTCTCCTCCTCTCCTTCAACCTATGAAGATTTCAATTCCCTTCCTATTGTGCTCATACTTTGCCGTCTTTGCTGTTCCTAGCAGACAGAAGATGATTGCTCGTCGAGGCATGGGAGTTGTCGGTGCCCGACGATCTCACATTGGTATGCGCAGTGCGCCTATTGCTAGAGGCTGGGGCTCCGCAGCTCTGTCGGACGATGTAGTCAAATATTCTACCACCAATTATGACCAGAAGAAAAAGCAAGACACAATTAAAAAAGAAGAGACATCTGCTGAATTCAATTGTAATGCTAGACCATCAATCGGTTCAATTCCTATTCCTGAACACCTACTGTTTGGGTCCAAAGTGTCTGCTGAGGTCACAATGTATGGTAATGGAGAGGGAAATGCGTGTGGCTATCCCTTGCCTAATAAAGATAGTGACATCTATCCAATCGCTATTGGCGCCACTATTTTTGGTCATGGCGAAGCATGTGGTGCTTGTATCGAGGTAGATCCAGGCACAGGAGGACGAAAGACAAAGGTATATGGTGAGTCTAAACAGTACCACCTCACGTCTTTGCTTATTGACTTAAAATCCTAAATTACATACAGTATCAGATGAATGTCCCGAATGTGACAAGAGTGTCGATGGTGAGTGATATCAGTGTAGCTGTATTAGCCGTTTCTGAGCTAATCATTAAAAGTTTAAGCTACCATCAAGACATGGTATCATATGATGCATGGCAGTCCTGGTAGAGAGAATAGTGAGTACGCGCATACTTCTTCTTTCAGTTAATCTCAGTCTGCTCACTCTTTCCTCTTTTTTTTTTTTTTTCCCGACTGTAGTTACCTGGTCTTTTGCGCCTTGCTCATTCCAAAACTCAATTCAAATCAAGTTTATCTCGATTGGTAACATGTACGATGCTCGCTTCAACTTCTTACAGGTATCTGGCGCTATCGTACTGGCTAGAATTAGTTCTGGAAACGAAAATTGGGTAGATCTTGTAAAAACAGAGACTAATGGCTATACATTGAAAACTGACGACAAGTCTAGCATGTCACATGATATCTTAAGTCAAAAGTCATTCTCGATTCAGCTTTGGAACGCAAAAGGTGAAGTGATCCAACAAAATGGACTCAGTATTGCATCGTTCGATAATTTAGGACTTTTTACTGGTCAACCAGAATTCCAATTCAAGCAAACTTAGGGTCAAAATTGTGAGAGTATCCTAAATCGAGGGTGGCTGCTCGGCTGGTCTGGCAAACAACACTTGTATAATTTTATGATTTTATGACGTCTTGACGAAAAGAAGATCTATTCGTGAATCTTGTACGTACACCATGATGTTAGTGCTATAGACTTCACCTAGGGAAACTGGTTACTAGCATTGAAATCATAATTCTAAAGCAATCTTTACCACGGCTGAGAGATTCCTGTCTTTTCCGAGTTTTAGAGTCTACAGACTAATCGATTATTAATCACCGATGGAAGAGATACGACATTGATTGCCGACTCAGAGTCCTTTCGAGCTTTTCCAATAAAGACAATAGCATGTTAGCTGAGCTGTTGATTTTGAATGTTGGGGGTAGGTATTGCTTACTTTCAGATTGAGATAGTTCCTCAAAAAAAGAGCAGCGGAGAGGATCGAATTGTGTGTCTGACACTAATAATACGATGACAAACATCTCATCGAAGCTGTATAATTTTGCTATCGCTCACGAGCGGAGCTTTGATGTTACTTCTTTGTGTCAGACCGGCAAGTCCGCCCTCCACCAACATTGCTCACATCCGTACCTGAACGGGAGGAGGAGCAAATGGGAGGGCAAGCGCTTTTGTTGGTGGTACTACTTCTAGGTATGAACCAATCATCAAGTCGATTTTGACATTCTCCGTCGGAATTGAAAGACGGCTGAATAAGGTGTGATCATCGACCGGATCAGATTATGCCAGTGGGCTGAACCTTTGATAGTCTGACAAGCCAGTACCTCAATTAAGATGGCGTTGAAAGGAGGCGCTGAGAGGAACGGAGCCCGTCAAGAGTAGTACTCCTAACCTACCGATTGGATGTCACTCAGCCCACTAAACGTGTGACAGTGGCCGTATGACAGCAGTGACAGGGCGAATATGGAGTCCGGTAACTCAGACGGAAAATCGTAGTGATGCTCCTTACGAAGCATGCAGCGTATCGGTTCTCATGACTTTGCACCGATTTTCGCTAGACGATTTTGACTATATAATAACAAAGGAATAATGGCTTCTCAAGTCATCAGCTTTCTCTCTTTACCACAAATCACCTCGCTGTCTCTCTTTGTATTTCCTTCCCTTCTCCAAGTGTTCCATTGAACGAAATTCCACTCACAATGAATCTGTTCCTTCGCTTTACATTTCTGGCTCTAGTCGTTTTATTTATTGACCACGCTCAAGGTCGTCGTCATCATAATCATCACAATCTCGTTCGAAGGGTAGAAAGTAAAGATCAAGCCATCTCCAATCATTCTCTGGTTACAAGAGACTATGTCGGAGTATTACCAATGTGGAATTCAAATTTTGTTAATAAAGCAACCAGCTACATCGTAGAAGATTCCAGATTACCAGGAAATTATCCAACAACTCCAAAGTATAACGAGTTGGGAGGTGCATGTGGCTGGGCTGGTATGGAAAAACAGAAATTTTTCAATGGAAAACACATGGGTAGAATTTGGGGTGCTGCTATTCAGACCAAATTCTTTGGAAAGGGACTTGCCTGTGGTCAATGCGTCTTGATCAAGCCGATTGGTCCACCTCAACCTGCTCGACAGCCAGGTGAAAAGCATCCAGAGTTCATCAAAGTAGCCAGTGAGTGTTAAGACTAATTGTTCACATTAATATTCTTTCATTAAATTGCCTTCTTTGCTGTGTAGTTGTCGATGAATGTCCAAACACTCCTGGCGACTGTACAAGTATTGACATGCAGCTCGATGGAATGCTGCATCTGTTTGGTCAACCTAGAGTAGGTCAAGTCCCAAGTGAGTGCTCTTGGTATTATGTCGGCAGACTTGTGAAAGTTATTGACACATTGACGCTTGTCCCTGATCTCTTCAGTCATGCCTACGATTGTACCCTGCAATTTCAAGCAAAATGGAATTTTCATCGAGGTCAAGCAAATCACTCCTAGCCCTTATGATTTTCGAATGATGTTACGAGGAAACAGTGGGGCAATCTCACAAGCATACGCCGCTCTACCTTGTGGCAGCAATCAAGAACCTCAATGGTTGCCACTAGAAAAGTCACAGAGCAATCAGTACACCCTTCAAAATCAACAAAATGCCTACGGTTTGCTCGCCAAAAGTCCTACCTTTGACCTCAAATTGATTAGTTACGGAAAGGAAACACTCGTCATCAAAAATATCAAGCATAATATTGGAACTGCAAACATGGGACAATGGCAGAATACGCACGAGAACTTTGAAAAGTCGTAAAGTACCTTACAGACAGAGTCTGCTGGAAAAGGTAAAGGCTGGACCATCATAGAAGATGAAAAGAATGTTGAAAATTTAATGCGCCGACTGAAGGTGATCCCCCTTGGCTGTGCCACTATAAAAAGGCACAATGTCCCTCATGTAAGAACTTCACACCCCTTGTATAGCTAGTAGCTCGATGCAATGCCAGCTCTTGTGTTTTTAGGTATGATGTATTCAATTGGGTGATGTAGAAGACTAAGACACATAGTTGTAGCCTACTTAGTGCGGCCACATTTTTAAATTTTAAGCTCGTCCACGCGATTGAAACATGACTCGAAAGGCTAGAAGAAGGGAACTCTGGTATTTGAGTCATTCTTCTTGATTCTCGTCATCATACACTCCACACAGCAATCATACTGACAATGACAATGGCTCAAGGCAAGCTCAAGGTTGGGCTACTGGGAGCCACTGGAACAGTTGGACAGCGTTTCATCCAACTCCTTGACAATCATCCCAATTTTCAATTGTACGCCTTGGGTGCTTCATCTTCCAGTGTAGGAAAGACATACAAAGAAGCTGTTCAAGGTCGATGGAAGCAATCCAAACCAATTCCAATGGCTGTTGCAACTATGACAGTACAGGAATGTACTGTTGAAAACTTTAAAGATTGCAGCGTCGTCTTTAGTGGACTAGATAGTGGACCTGCCAGTGTAGTTGAACCGGTATTTCGATCAGCAAATCTCTGCGTTTTTTCCAATGCCAAGACATATAGAATGGATCCACTTTGTCCTCTAGTTGTTCCTTTGGCCAATACTTCACATCTTGATATGATCCCATATCAACAAGCTAGTCAATCTCCTAAGCTCAGTAAAGGTTTTATTGTCACCAATGCAAATTGTAGCACGACTGGAATAATACCACCTCTTCAAGCTCTTCAAGATGCTTTTGGACCATTAGACAAGGTACTCGTTCAAACCATGCAAGCTATCAGTGGTGCAGGATACCCTGGAGTGTCTTCCTTTGATATTCATGATAATGTAGTACCTTATATCGGAGAAGAGGAAGAAAAGATTGAAAGGGAGACGTGTAAGATGTTGGGTAAATGTGTCAAAAATGGGGAGACTACGACATTTGAAGCTGATCCCGTCATTGTTAGTGCTCACTGCAATCGAGTCCCGGTTTTAGATGGTCATACAGAATGTGTCAGTGTCAGTTTCAAAAATCAACCACCACCTTCACCAGAGCAAGTCAAGGAGTGCTTTAGGAAATATACATGTGAAGCGCAAAAGCTAGGATGTCACAGTGCTCCAGAAATGGTCATTACTGTTCATGAAGAGCCTGACCGACCTCAACCTCGACTAGATAGAGATCATCAAAATGGGGCAGGTGTCAATGTTGGAAGGATAAGAAAGTGCCCAGTGCTCAATATCAAGGTGAGATGAGAAAATAGCTGTTTCCTTAGACTGCGTTACTAAATTTACCCATTGCTACTAATCAAAGTTTGTCGTCTTGTCAAACAATGTCATGATTGGGGCTGCTACATCATCAGTCATGAATGCAGAGGCTGCTCTCGCAAAGGGTTTCCTTAGTTGAGAATCTGCATACCCTTCAGAAGAAATTCGTGATCAAATCAGTGTAATATTGACAATTCCATTGGTATGACTAGACTGTACAGCGTTGTGATTATTGTATTTTCTATATGCGGCGTTACTTTTCATTGATATCATCATCGTCATCTGCTTCATGCCATCCTACTTCGACCCATTCAAATTCGACTGCAATGTTGCGAATATCGCCACCACCCATCATACTTGCTGCTTTCCCCTTTTTTCGAAAGTCTATTTCCCCAACACCAAATTGACATTGAACAATTTGACCCTTTTTCGGTTTTGATTCACCTTTGAGAAGAGGTGTTTCAAAGGCAGGAATGAGCCAGAGATAACCAGCAGATAGCAGATCCGGTAATAGAGAATGAGTCGCACCTGTTCGCCCTGCCAAGACCTTGAATAGCACTTCCCTGTCTGCATCTACTACAAGTCCACCGTCTTCTCCAGCAATGTACTCCTCAGACGTAATAGGAGAGGGAGGAGTATGGATCGACTGATTCGTCGAGTGATCTCCAGTTCCATTAGATGATCTAGTATGAGAAGTGTCACTGCTAGTATTGGAGATTGGATGAGTCGGAGCAGGAAGATGATCACTAACTCCAAGTCGATCAGGAGAAGGTGGAGTAGACTTCTTATGCAAACCTATTCCTTGAACCATTTTAGTAAGACTGCTCGCAGCTGCTGATGGTTTAGTCCATGTTGGTCTTGGCGTACTGGAACCAAAATGAGTTGTCTGATCTTTTCCAGGCTCGAAAACATATCTAAGTATCGAACGAGTGGGAGTTGTACTTCCACTACCAGCTGACTTGGTTGCATCCAAATCGAGACGACTCAACATAGCTGCTGTCTTTTGTTTTGAAAGAATTGCTCTCTCGCTTTCACTAACTAAAGCCAGCATTTCCATCTGATCCTCTAAAGTCTTATGCTTTTCATCATTCCAGCAAAAATCTCGAACAGTTTCCTTTTCTGCCATGATATTGATACCCCATTGACCAACACCTGTATCATTACCATGTTGACGCATCTTTAAATCGTACACTTTCTCATGATCTTGATTTCGCTGTTCGCAATCTTTCCATCGACGATCATGATCCATTTCCCATAATTTCTTCTTCATTTTCCAATCAAGTTTCAACATTCCTTCATCATCATCATTATACTCAGAAGGTAAGAGATCCGGTGCAGCTTCTTTTGGATCTAATGCTCCAAAAGCTCTTTGTCGTCTTCGAGCTCTTCTTTCCCACGTTTCTACTCTCTCCACTAATTTTGAATTATATCGAGATATCTGTAAGCTTAAGTGACCTTCTTCACCTTTTCCACCTTCATCCTCCTTTGTCGCTCGTCGATCGACTAAGATTCGAGTAATTTTTACAGTCCTTCTCTGTGGGTAAACCAGTGTATGATCTAGTGCTGCCCTTGGGTCCATATCAGCTAGTATTCGCGTCCAATAACCCACCCATCTTCTCTGAGACGGGATCGAGACTGCTAATCTAGGGATGGTAGGATCATGACTCAAATCTCCCTCATCATCATCATTGTCTTCCTCAGGCCCAAACTCATCTCCACTATCAACATGAGTGGGGCTTCCAACTACGCATTTCTTCGTTGAGCTAGGTGAAGCGTGGTCGCTTAACGTCATTGAAGTTGGTGAAACGATAGACAGTGGTGATCGACAGACTGAATTCATTGTTGTTGGCATTTCTGCAGACCTTGCCAATTGAGTGCTATGACTTTCCGAAATCTTGCGCTCGTTTGTGGTTTCAAGTTCATTGTCAAGAGGAATAATGGAAGTCCACGAATCTTTACCGCCAGCACCAGTATGAGGGAAGTTCAAGGGTAAGGCAGGTACTGGTTCCAGCTGAGAAAGATCTTGCGATGACATTCCAGCAGGACTAGCACCCAAGGCACGCAGATTAGTTCCACTCTTGCTGTAGAGTCTCTTACCGGCCTGACGATAATTCTCTACCTGATCAGATGGTGAAGTGGAGTGACCAGATTGATGACCTTCTGCCTTTGCTTTATTTAGACCAATACGTGATGCTTTGCGGTTTATAGTGCCTACTAAATTGGAGAAGCTTCGCTGTCTTGAAGGTGAAGTTCGAGAACGATTGCTATCACTTGATGCTTCCCTGCACATACCATTTGAAAGTGCTGCATCATCAAACATGGTCAAGTTTATAGAAGTCTTTCGTGAAGCACTTGGGCTTGATGACATCGAAGATGACTCTGTCCTTTTCTTCTCAGGCTTCAAACGACGAGAAGTATGAAATTCAAAAACTGCATTCAAGCGTTTAGTCATATCGGCGAGGACTTCGGCTTGCGCTTCTGTAGCAATGGCAACGTCTTTATCGTCCAGAGCAGAATGTGAACGTGATAGATCAAGATCATTGTCGTCAACCTCGGCTGTCTCTCGTTTTCGCCAGGAAGTTGTAGGCTTTTGACGATTGAGACCTAGCACAGGACTGCTTTTCTTGTCAATTTTAACTGTTTTAGGAATGCGTTCCTGTCGAGAGGGAGAAGAGCCTCGAGAGCTTGCTTCATCTGGATGAAGAAATCGTCCATCCTTTGCGGAGCCTGCCTCTTCGATGGCATTACTAAATTCAACATCTGTCGTTTCACCTTTCTCAGCTTCCCTAGCGTCTTTCCTTGCTTGTCTTTGAGAATCGAGCTGCATGCGATCGTACTTGTTACCCAAATTTTTCGGCTGTTGTGGCGATGGAGGAAGGACGGGTAATGAGATGAGATATGAGCACGCCATTGTGCCTGATCTTCCTTTACCAGCTGTTGTACGGAACAAAAGTGAATTTTTGACGCTGGTGCAATATCACAATCCGCTCACCTTTACAATGTATGACTGCAACATTTGCTGGGTCCTCTGCAAACCATGCAGTGATATCGGCCACAAACATTGGTATCATACTCAACGGAGGTGGGTGATGGTCCGGAAAGGGATAGCGTGACACTGCTCCATAAAACTCATCTGCGTCGTATGTATTTTCTGTGCAAGGGCACAGATTGTATACCCTGTACTTTTCTCCATGTTTTGCATCGAGGAACTTTCTAACATCCTTTCTACGATTTCGGTATAGAGCCTCCAAGCTTGAAGCTGGCCAACCCATGATGATGAGACGATCAGTTACATAGACCAAGTCCAAGTCGAACCCTAGCTTTGAGTCAACATATCTAGTTTTTGGGCCAGATACGATTCGACGTACAAAGTCAGTCATATTTGTCTTTGAATGCGTATAGGCGTGTCGACTACTTGAAAGAGGGAGAGTTGTTCTTGGAAGTCTTTGTGACAAAGACGGATCTTATACTCTTCTTGCTGGCTATGGATCGGAGATGAGAAGACGATGTGGCTTACTTTGGTGAGTGTTGCAAGATCTCCCCCTACCTTTTCAATAAAGGTAGAGTGATAGTAAAATTACTAGACGTGGCATAGCAAATTGGTGTAAGCAGGTAATGAGTGTACTTTCACAAGCGCAAGATTTTGATTCTACCGCTATGGTGGTAGATTGGTATAGGGTTTAACAGATGGCTGAAGTGATGATGGCTGGTAGCAAGCTAGTCGTTCTTGGCAAGCCCACTGACTCCTTATCCCCCTGTCAAAAATAAAAGGAAACAACAGGGAGGACGCCGTACTAGGAATTCGTCAACAAGCCCAGTGTCTGTTATAAAGTGGAGAATTATAGGCTTTCTTGGCGCGGCGCTTGGCAGATTTAATTATTCTCACGTGGCTTTGTGTTGATCTTCTTTGAGATAAGACCAAAAAACTTTGTTTCTCACCATCAAATTTCTTCCTTTTAGATCGGGGCTTAATAGAGATAAGAATCAGATCTTGGCTTCTTTCCTTTCTTTGGTAGTCTTATGGAAAGAGACCGAAAAGGGGATCCAAATTTTCCAGAAGGAGGCCTCGCTATCACGCCTTCCTACAGAAAGTATGCAGTAACTGAGAGCAGCAACAATTGGCAAGAAGACAGAGAAGAAGATATTGAAGAATATGGTATTGCTGGAAGGATTTGGGAAGCAGCTTATGTGCTGACAAAGTATTTGAGCCGTCCAGACAGCAAGTATCAATTCGAACCACCATGTTCTCTCTTCTCTACTAATGAAGAGAATTGTACTGTTCTGGAATTGGGTGCAGGTGTAGGCGTTGCTGGCATATACTTGGCATTGGAATTGTCGAGACTGAAAGTAGAGGTATCGTGCCGGTCTGACAAGATTATCTTGACTGATTTGGGAAATGTCCTTCCTCTACTCAACCGAAACCTACAGAGGGCCAGAATGGACAAAGGGTCAACGAATGTGGTTCAAGTCGATGTTCGCGAGCTACCTTGGGGATCACAAGTCCATGCTAGGCTTATCCAAGAAGAATTGCAGCCCAGACGATTTTCACACCTTCTCTGTTCGGATCTCGTCTATTTTCCAGAGCTACTGCCACCTTTGTTACGATCTCTCATCTATCTCACCCGAAAAGAGGATTCTAAAGCAGTAGAGATTATTATTGGCTACAAAGTACGATCCTACTCAAAAGAAGAGCCATTTTGGAGAGCGTTTGGAGTGTGGTTTGATTTCTCGCCAGTACTATGCAAAAGGGAGAAAGAGTCAGAATGGCGGCGCTTCGGAAGCAAAGCAGTGGATTTCGGACAAGATCAGCAATTAGTGAACTCTGATGCTGAAGATGAAATGTTCGTCTTCATCGCACATAGAAAAGCAGCAACGTACGAGTACGAGGCACCACCAGACAATGATCAGCTCCTTGGTGGCTGGATGCTTGGAGAAGAAGAATTAAAGCAGGGCAGCGGGGCAGAGACATTTGAGCTTTTGCTCATGAATGCAATGCAAGCTTAAAAACTCAAGTACGACGAGAATATATTTGTATAACATTCATCCCATTCAAAATCATCTGCATTGTCACAACTACCAATAGACTACTTTTGCTTCTTTGTTTTATTGTTCAGCTCACCCTTTACTTGTCAGCATTACTTGTCAGCTAAACCAGTTCTGCCTCCCATTAATTCCGCCAAGTCTTTGAGTTCATGCCACCAAGCATGCTTTGCTCTCCTATTTTTCATATCAGCTTCTTTTGCCATATCTTGAGCACTTGTAAATTTGACTTTGCTACCGATGATGGTAATGATGACTGCAGTGTCATGATCATAAGAGTTCATCGTCTGATCCAACTTTCCATTTTCCATTCGACCATTGTTTGATTTAATGTTGACAGCTCTTTCTTCAAGAAATTCACAACATCGTACAGCCAACCTAGTTGCTCTTGCACGATCCAATGGGCTGGGAACTCCTCCTTGCAAAGTATGACCCAAAGAGGCACTTCTAGAATCAAATAGATTTCTTCCTTCTTCTTTGAGAATTTTTGTAATAACGTCTGTCGTGTAAACGCTCGATGACTTTTCATTACGAATGACTAGTCTTCCTTCACTCTTACCCTTGACGTCAAGACTGAAACGCTTCTTCAAGAATGCCACATCTGAACCAAGTTGCTGTAGACCAATTCCGACTTCGGGTGTATAGACTAGTACAGCTCCAGCTGCCAATGCTCCCATGGTTGCAATGTAACCACAATTTCCACCTTGAGTTTCGACGACAAAGACTCGATTTCGGCTTGCACTAGCACTCTGTTTGATGGTATCACAAGCATCTACCAAGGCATTTAGACTGGTGTCTGCCCCTAAGCTAAATTCACTGACAGGGACATTATTTGAAATAGTTGCAGGAATGGCAGCTATGGGAATGCGGAAGGCTGGGTAGTTTTTGCGATTATCATCCATAATCTTGACCGAAACAAATGCCTCAAATCCTCCAATGACAAGAAGTGCTTGAATGTTGTGCTTCTGCAATGAAGCAGCTACTCCACCCAAATCTTCATCTGGAAGTACTCTATTTGTTCCCAATTCTGATCCACCTCGAACTGCCCAATTATCAACACGTAGCCAATTGACCGACTGAATATGATCATCAAGTAATCCACTGAATCCGTTGCTGATAATCAAAGGATCGTGCCCCTTTGCGAGACAGTACCTGACTGCCGTTCGAGTTGCGGCATTCATGCCTCCGGCTGGTGCTCCAATGTGAATGATACCCATTCTAATCCTCTTTTCCTTTGGTAGCAGTGTACTTTCCTCAATCTTTGATATGAGATCAAAAGCCTTGAGTCCCTCATCAAATTCAGGATCTCGTAGTGCAAGTGCTTCGGCAAAGTTTTTACTTTCGATACACTGCGCTACCTTTTGTGCTTGCTGAACAGCGTGCATCAACGGAATACGCTTAATCTTATTTTCTCGAATACCAATGACGTAGGATGGAGTTTCTGGTTTGGCTTCTAACAATGCTTCTACTGCTTCTACTCCCTGCAAGGTAGCCAAGACACGATCCTGTGCTACTGGTTTTCCTCCTCTTTGAGTGTGTCCCAACGTGGTGACTCGGGTGTCCAATCCCAACTTCTCAGAAAGACACTTTTTAATGTCATCTGGTTTGATTGGATTCAAGTGTCGGTCCAATGCACCTTCTGCTACAATGACGATTGTTTTCCTCTTTCCCATCTCTCTATGCTTCTGAAGTATACCGCACATTTCATCTTCCCAATTATCAGATTGAGGAGGTCTTTCAGGAACAAAAATGTAGTCTGCACCTGTTGCAACACCCGCCATTAGAGCGAGCCAACCACAATGTCGACCCATGACCTCTACAACGAAAGCTCTTGAATGAGATGCTGCTGTCGATGAAATGCTGTCGATGGCTTCACAGATTCTAGCTAGAGCAGTCGAAGCACCAATTGTAAGGTCAGTTGTAGCCATGTCATTGTCGATCGATCCGACTAGGCCAACAATCTTGAGATGTGCATATCTTTTGGCCTGAGCACCACTTATTTTGCCTGAAGCCAGATATTGATTAGTGGAAGCACTATCATTTTAACCAAACTGATACTCACCAGTCTTTTGCAATTCCTCAACCAAGCCAGGCCATTCATCTCTCAGCTTGTCTGCTCCAGTCAAACTACCATCTCCTCCGCACACAGCCAAAGCATCGATACCACAAGCTATCAGATTGCGAGCAGCTTTGAGTCGACCTGATCTTTCACGAAAAGCAGCACATCGAGCTGTTCCAATTAAGGTACCTCCTTGATCCATCCATCCTCGTACATCATCCCAGCCAACTCGAACAATGTATCTACCTCTCAAGCCCAATTCTTCCGCTTCACCAACTCCCTCTCGCAAAAGTTCTCCCTCTCCATACGTTGGTACAAATGCTTGCCCATCACTCATTGTTGAGCCATCGATAAGCGTTGGTACGCTCTCATGTCGCTGTTTTGGTCTACCTGGATCGTACTCCTCGATTGTCTTTTCACCTGCTGGTCGATGAGGACTTTCTTCACTATTGATCTTCTCTGCTCTCTCTGACTTTTCACCTTCCTTTTGTAGTCCTTCAACAACATCTTGATCATCGTCACCACCATCGTTTCCACGTACTAGGCCTTCCCAACCTTCACGAATGACATAAGCGTGACATTTTCTGAATATTGCCATCTTGACTACACTTCGAACAGCTGCATTCATTCCAGCTGAATCACCACCAGATGTCATGACTGCAATCTTTGTAGGTGAAGCATTGACGACATCATCACTTGGTGCTGTATTAGCGGCCGAGGAAGTCATGCTGTCGTGAGCAGCACTGCCCTCTTCCTTTGTCTTGGACATCCTTGCCCTTTTTTAGTTCTTTCCCCGCAAAGTCGAGGGGAAACTTGTCAATCAATAGAAGACCTTATCAGAGCTTTCGTTGCGTTATGATATGTGTAATCCTAGCGTGTATTAGGCCTGCTGAACAAATTGAAAGTGAGAAGTTCCTTATCACAGTCTATTGAATGACAGTACAATTTCGCTAAGCTTTTACTTTCACCAATTGGATGTTGTCTATATACTGCTGGCGCTATAGAGAAGAAATAAAAAGGTTGATGGGTTGAACGGCGCAATTCGGTGTATTTCTTCACAACGATCAAATGGACAAAACTGTAGGAATTTTGATTGCCTAGGTAACCGTGCGAAGAAATCTTGAATTAGAGAAAAAAAATAAAATAAAAAAAAAAAAGATTGGGCCTGCTTATCTTGAAATTGGGGGGCATTGAAGGCGCGTGGCATTCAAATTTTCTTCTTCTTTTCGACTTTGGCGACGTCACCACTTCAATAAGTCTTCAATAAACCGCCTACTATGCATGATAAAGACGCTATCTCTTATCTCGATCCCTTCTACCACTACTTCTTCCTGCTGCAATGGGTGGGTACAAAAGAGGAAATCTATGAGATACTGCTTGGACGGCATATTAGAATTACAACGATATGCAGATAAAGTTTGATAGAAGTACATCTTGATTGTCTATAAATGTTTCGGGGGGTTTGGGATATACTCGTCACAGTAGGTGCCAGAGCTTATTGCCGATAACTTTTTCATCGCATCCAAGTGAACAATGAGGTAGTCTCATGCACCAGTATCAAGATCCGCAGTCAATTGAGACCACTCCCAAGGGTCAAAAAGTAAATCCCCAAAGACAAAGTCATCATGGAGATTGTCATTTGATTGTCGTGACGACAATTGTTCCACATCTCCAATTGAAGAACGAGTATCGGTGCTAAGTGGAGAGAAGTGTTGCTGAAGTGCCTCCTTCTTGCTAATGATGCTTCCTTTGTCTCTCCTCTGAAATCTCTGCTTGAGTGTTTCTCTAGAATTACACAATGCCACCAGTAAATCTTTACAGACGCTTGCTGTATAACTTCGATTACCTTGATAGACCAAATCAAAAGTATCTACAATGTCAAACATGACGGTAGAAAACCAATCTAAATCTTCAGCAGGCCAATTATTTTCCATTGTACTTTGATCAGATAGAAAGACTGCTGCAAAAATGGTAGCTGCAGTAAAAAGATGTCCACTACTCCAATTAAAAGTATATGAAGATACCCAAGGTGAATTGGCTAGAGTAATGAGAACTGGCATTGCTTCGATGATCTTTCTAGCATGATCCAAAGCAGCAAATCGAAGGTAGGAAGGGCCTGCACTATTCATGAGGAAAGGTCGCATGATGAGACATTGCAAAAATTCATTGGCCGAGTGAAATGAAAGTGCTTGAGTTGCTACTTTGAAGGCACTCGGGTCATTACTGTTGATATAGCGGGTGGAATGTTCAAATTGAAGGTGCAGTGGTAGATTTGCTTGCCAGTCCTTAAGATTTTTTTGAAGGGTAAGGAGTTGAGCTTCTCGATCCGTCATTGTCATTGAAGCTTGCGTCCGCAGGTATTCAATGACCTGACTTATGATGTTGGAATGTGTCTCTCTATGCGTGAGAAATTCACTTCTCTTCACTACGGGATGCTTTAATTGCATCGAATTAATTGAGTCATATGACTGGGGTCGTATCAGACTCTGCCATCTGATGTAAAGTTAGACATTAGCAATGGACTTAAAGATCTATTGAAGTGACTCACCGATCAACTACCAGTAAATCCCAGGCTATCCCTCTTCTCAAATCCTCATCTTCTTGCTTTCCCTTCCACCTTTTGTTGTCGAATAGCTCAATCGATCTAGCTAGTCGTAATGCTCTTCCTACTGTGTAGAAGCTCTTTTTCCTCAAATCAGAAGATGCATTATAGTAGCAATACAATGTTTCCGCTTCCAATTGACGCAATGATCTCTCCAAGACGTCTTCTTTACAAGAAGGAAGATCTTCTTGACTAGTATACTCAAACATATCCTTGTTGACTCCCTCTGAATCTTGGTAAAAAGTTTCTAAGAGTATCCTTGCATTCTCGATTTGTAAACTATGAGTAGTACTTGGTTTTTTTGGCAGTCGAGCCACAGAATGTGACTTGGGAGCCATGAGACCAGTGTAAGCAAGTATAGAACAAATCAGAGCAGCCCGATGGCGAAGAATAGGTCTCTTTTCTTGGATTGCATCAGCCCACATTGCTTCGAAACGTATTCGATCTACGCATGCTACCGACCAATCAAGCTACGTCAAAGGAAGAAAATGCATGCATCAGCTGCTGGGCAAACAGATCAGAGAGAAAATCTCGAAGTATTCTCACCTCGGTGAAGAAGCAATGAAACATTGCTTGACATTCTTCAATGGCAGGAAGAAGTAAAGAGAGCTCATCCCAATCAATCCACTCTTGACTTGTCACTTGAAGGCCTGTATGAATGCTTAAGCTTAAGTTCGATGAGGCAAGTATTGCCTGAAACTTGTTCAGAGAGGTAACCATACTACCAGTAGCTTCTTGGATGTTACACAGGGAAGTTGATGAGTTTTCTACTTGAACTTTAGTCTCCAGCTTGCGAGCTTTTTTTGGTCTGTCTGAATCCAGACTAGGGTTAAAATTGATGCTAGTCAAAGTCGTCTCGGTCGACATGTTGGTTTTAGGGGGCAGATGATCGATTGTGTAGCAGTATAGCTCTGTTCCCCTCAACACACAAGATGAGCAAGGCTAAAGGAATAAAAGGTAAAATCAGCTGCATAAAGTCCTCTCTATTCATCATTTGACACTAACTTCTTGGCGATCGCATTTTGACTTGCGTCGACGGCTGAGATAACGGAAAGATATTATTAGAACAAATAGTCTGAGATGTATCCTATATTACTCACCAAGACAAGCAATTAAGTCGCTGTTCTTGCTGATGTATTGTACTTCGATTGGTGGTCATGTCTTGCTGAGAAAGAAAGAAAGGGGTTGGATGCATTACCAGATCCAATTCCTTCATTCGAAATAAAGTGCACGGACGTCAACAATCAACAATCAAAAAAAGCTCCGAGAAAATTGTTTCATTGTTGAATTTTACTATTATTGAATCTACCGCTATTGCGAGCTTCAGCAAAAGATGACAAAGGAAGAAGAAAGTAACGCCAAGGAGCGTTCATTCCTAATTTTACTCGGTCGAGATAAAACGAAACAAAAATAAAATATTTGACTGGTCTAGCAGCCGCATATAGACTGCTTGTCAATTTGGCGTAGCTTTTTCAAACAGTCAAGAAAGACAGAGAATAGACCGACCATGACCAGTAGAATGTATCTGGACAGTATCAAAGTTTCAAATTGTCGAGAGGTTGGACGATATATGATTTTAAAATTTAATTTCCTGTCTTCTACCTCTTTAGAAGTCGTTTAAGCATTAGGTTGCTCTTTCACCATCTTCAACGCCTTTGGGTGAGTTTTTATTTCGAACGCATCCCTGTCCTTGCAATGACATAAAAGAGAGCACGAAAAGGAAAATTGTAGATGACCCCTTATCGATCAAATTTGCAAGCGACCTTTATTTTATTGAAAATACAGCCTATATAATTCTTTGGTAGAAACACGATGAACTCATCTTTCGCTGCTTTACTTCCAATTCTGCTCATACTCGGTCTGATAGTTCTGGAAGCGAATTCAGTTTCTGCGGGAAGAGGAAAGAAAGACCTAGTCAAGCAGATTCGTAAGAATATCATCAATGCCGAGGAAAAGATTGGGTAAGTGTCTGTCTAGACACTTTGAGTTTCATAGGTATCTTTCTGTGTGTTGACGAATAGTTGTTTCTTCCAGTATAATGTAAAGTACTGGCCTTTTGATCACGACAAACCATACTATTACAATTATTAACAGATCAGATGGGCTGTCACATATAGGTGATAATTCAACGCATAGATGAGCAAGGGGATATATAATTTCTTCTATTCCGTCTTTTGCGCTTCCTGCCTTCTTCTTCTTCCTCCCCCTTTTTTCAAAAGAGTATTTTGAGGTTCCTTAGTACCGGTTTTTTTTTCCACGCGAGCTAAAATAGCTGTCGAAAAGATTTCTTGGTACTGGCAATGACGCTTCTACTGTATTTGAATTTTACTTTCTTCTAATTTTAGCTTCTTCATCTTAGCTGTGAACATTGACACACTACTTCCATCCTTGTACTTAGTACTTCCTGCTTCACCTTTATGTCTTTTGGGTTGTGGAATTTGGGCTAGTTTCGTTCATAGTATAGCATTTGCTTCTTAGTTGTTCTTTATAATCTGTCACATAAAGCCGACAAAAACATCACCTATTGTCCTCGGCCTCCACTTATTCCTCTTTTTTTTGCTAAAACCAATTCTGCAACATCATCATTTTGTAAGATCAGCATTTCGACAAAGTTTCGGCATTGTAATTGTTCCCATGCAATCTTAGATCTCAGCAAATGGATGATCGCCCAATCTCGCACTCAGATTACTACCAACCAATAGATCATACACCTTCTACCACAAATTCAGCATTCTCAGCCCTGATCTAATTCAGCATTGACGAACAATACATCTCCCAGCACATCTCTCATGAACGACGTGAAATCAGACTCGTCTCAAACAACACCACAAAATGATGCAGAGAGTAGCGGAGAACGGTGGGCACTAGGAATTGGTGGTGTGGGTGTGCAAGCGACTAAAACAGGTAGAGGTGTAGATTCACAGGCCAATGAATATGCTGCTTCCGCCATTCATGCGAATACAAGTCAGTTACCATCAGCCAATACAACAACTAATCTTGAATACGGTAGCACCTCCGGCACAGCAGCTACACTACTAATGGCAGCAAGGATTCTGGCGCAGACACCAGCTCAAAGTGTCAGCAACGCATTATTGGGTCAAGTTCAAATGGTAGCAGCTGCAGAGCAACAACATCGTCGTAGCAGTCTTGGTGACTCTAGCATCCATGAGACGAGTAAAAAGCAAGGGCTATCAAATCAACCCTTAATTGAAGATGATTATATACCGAGAATAGACACGACTTTGCCTTCGGGTCAATCATTCCATCCCTCTATACTTTCGATGGTACCTCAATCGCCTCGATCTGTTGCCACTTTTCAAGTCGGTAGTATAGCTACAAATGCAGCTGCACAAACGTACCTGGAGCAGGTCTCCTTTCTTACACCTGCCAATCCTTCTTTCACCTCATCGAGCTCCATGGCACCCGATTCATCAATACCAAGCTCAGGTAGCATCTTTACTCAGCGCCTATGGAACGCCAATGATCCATTTCAAGGTGTTCCTAGTTTACCATTAACTCCATCTGCTTCACTCGCTTTGATGCCGCCGTCCAATTTGATTCAGGGTATGAGAACTCCTCTCAGCCCTGAAAGCAGTAATCGAAATTATTACTTTCAGCCAACTTATCGGCTTGCACCAGATGAGTACGAGATTCTTGCTTCTGCTGCTGCTGTGGCTACGGTCGCGCTTACAACTGCTAGTACTGGTGGAGATGATCCAGGACCTGATTCTTTGGATTCAATGGACGGAGAGATTGATACATTTGCTGGAATTCAGGGGAGGTCTAGTCGTGCATTGAATGCGGAAGAAGAAGAAGAAATTGCGTCTACTTTGCGAGCCTGGGCTGGACTAGAAGGAGAAGAACGACAAGCAGAAGCTAGAAAAAAACTTCAACAACGTCAAGTACAGCTCAACGAACTCAACAACGAAGCTCAAACCCAATTTTTTCCTCCTGACTTTGCTCGACACTATCAGTCTCAATTGACAGCATTGGCAACAGGCTACTATCAAAAGCTCCAATCGGATGGTCTTACAGGACCACAAAATATTATCGAAGACCAAGAAGTGAAGCCGAGTCAATCATCAGCTATCTCGCCTTCTACTGAGGAACGTAAATCTACTGATTTTGCCTCAACCGCATCAGTCTTTGCTAATACTGGGACTACTTCATCAGCCGATTTTCAGCGTTTGCAGCGTAGTGCTATGGACTCTAAGAATCAAGTTATGGCAGTAGAGGCAGCACAACAGATTAAAGCTGGCTCTTCTAAGTTGAGTAATAACAGGAATCGTATGCTATTAGATCAACAAAAACTTCAGCAACAGCACCAAACAAATCAAATTGAACACCAACATCAGATCACCAATGATGCTGGAACGATAGACCCTATGCAACTTCTCTCTGGTGCGTCTCAAGCTGCCGGACTAGATGTGTCTTCTCCTCAAGTAAGGGACCACCTATTACAGTACGCACACAATCTGTATTCAAATGGTAGTACTACTGTGACCGACGATAATATTGCTGGGCAAGACGACAAGAAAGCGGAGCAGCCCCGCAAGACGATGACGAGATTGCACCCTACTTTGCTCCCTCTTTTGCATACTTTGCATAATTTGCATCCGCGACACCTACCTACTCTGCTACTTTTGAGTTGCGCCTACTACAGCAGTGGTGATATGGCAGCCAGTTTGTGGTACAATAAAGTAATTCTTCGTATCGATGCTACTTATGTTGAGAGTATGAGTAACATTGGGACCACTTTGCGTGCTCTTGGAAGATGGAAAGAGGCAGAAAGTTGGTGGTGGAGAGCCATAAAACTTCGACCAGGCTATTGGGATGCATACGAGAATCTATTGGGAGTGTTATGCTCACCTCAACAAGCTCCTCCTCAAGAAGCTGGCGAAGAGATCGTTGCTGCTACAGTGACTGGTCCTCGTTTTGCTGAAGCTTTGAAACTTTGTGACTTTGTTGAAAGTCATGTGTTGGCAAGCAATGATGGAGAAAAGGAGCAAAGGATTCGAAAGGTACCGGGAGGAGGTGTTCATCCAATTTGTATGCCCTCCCATCTACCACTATCACAAGCACCACGACTACAAAATCTTCTTTATGCAAAAGGCAATCTCAAGTACGTCATACCAGAATTTGGTACAGTTCCATCAGCAAAAGAGTACCAAAAGGCAATCGAAATCATGTTATCACCTTCAGAGCAGAGCGCTTTCAGTCTGAGAGATCTTGTCATTGCCACTTATGTTTTAGGCATCCTATCTATGGGTGTATTACTTCCAGGCACGAGTGGAAGCAGTGCAGCAAACGAAGTAGCACAGACTCTGGGACTAGATCCAAACAATACTCAGCATGCTCAATTGGCTGCAAGTGCGCAATTCTCAAGTCTTAGTTCGGGAGGAGTCTTAAAGTTGGTTCGAGATGCTGGTGATACGATTGTGACTACACTTTTGAGATTGGGAGGAGGTCAATTACCCATGTTAATGCTACTTCCAGAAGCTACAGTCAAGCTTACTAGAGTGTTGTTTGCAGAAAGTGATGGTGCACTACCTGCGATTGCGTCTAGTGCTCACTCACAGCGATCTTCAACGCATGAAAGCAGTGTACAGCAAACAATTCAGCAATGTGCTTCCATGACAAGCACAATACTTTTGACACTTTCCAAATTATTTCAAGATTCTACTGGTTCAGTGATTGTCGGGCCCCATGGACCCCTTACGCTAGGAGGTATTCCTGCTTCAACTTCACTTCTCCTCCCCCTTTACTATCTCTCCATTTCATTGCATCCCTCTGCTTCAACAGCCAACAACTTGGGTATCCTACTGTCATCTATTCCAGTAGTAGCTAGTGTGCTCAACAGCTCCGGTGAGCGACAAGAATTGAATGGACAAACTCTTGCATTACAGTACTACACCTATGGTCTACAGCTAGACACTAGACATCCTCATCTATACACCAACTTTGGCTCACTTCTCAAAGATCTGAATCACCTACCTGAGGCTATTCAAATGTATGAAAAGGCAATCGAGTACAATCCAGACTTTGATGTGGCATTGGCCAATCTGGGAAACGCTATCAAAGATCAAGGTAGGACTCAAGATTCAGTGCAGTACTATAGAAGAGCAGTCAAGGTTAATCCCAACTTTCCTGAAGCGTTGTGTGGTCTCGTTAATGCTCTTTTGGCCATTTGTGATTGGACTGAAGTTTATGGAGATGATGATGAAGGTATGGGCGGATTCATGAAGAGTGTAAGGGAATTGCTTGAGAAGCAATTAGAAGATGGAACCTTGTATGGAGCTAGAGCGGTATCAGTAGAAGGAAGTGCAGAAAATTGGGTTGACTTGGTGATCAAATCAACAGGGGATGATCGACCAGAATATAGACGGTATCTTCAAAGCAAGTTTGCAATCTTTTACGATGAAGCGCTGGATCGCAAAGCTTTGAAGATTAATGAAGGCTCCTTTATCATTCGCTTAGTTGAGCGATTGTTGAGAAGGAGTCAAAGAAGGTGGTACGTAGATGAATACTTACATGGCAATAACACTCTCCGCATCCAACCAAAAGCAACAGATGCACAAAGATACCCTAGAATTCCATTGCCTTCCTGTCTATTGACGCCAGCAGTACCTACTGTACTGCCATTTCACACTTTTACACTCAAGATTGCTCCTCGTCACATTCGCTTAATTTCCCATAGAAATGCATTGAGAATTTCTCAGACCACCCTTACACAACCATGGCTACCACCTCACGTTTATCCACCTCCTTCACCACCAAATCCCAGAATAAAAGTAGGTTATCTTTCTTCCGACTTTAACAATCACCCATTGGCTCATTTAATGCAATCTGTCTTCGGCTTTCATAATCTCGATAGATTTGAAATATACCTGTATGCAACTACAGCATCTGATCAATCACCTTATAGAGCAAAGATAGAAAAGGAAGCTCAACATTTTCTTGATGTTACTTCATGGTCTAATCAAGATCTCATACGAAAGGTATTAGACGATGGTATTCATATACTTATGAACCTGAATGGATATACAAAAGGTGCTCGTAATGAAGTATTTGCTGCTAGACCCTGCCCAGTTCAGATGGAGTTTATGGGATTTGCTGGCGGATTAGCAAGTGGTTGGACGGATTGGATCGTCGTAGATCCCATTGTTTGCCCACCTGAAATGACTTCGACTGATCATTGGAGGGACGTCTTGCATAAAAAATCTGAAAGAGTAACTGATTGGAAAGGAGATTTAGATCCAGAAGGACCCAGCAATGATTGGGTGTACACGGAAAAATTCATCTACATGCCAGATTCTTACTTTGTGAATGATCATCGACAAGGCTTCAGAGAGCCAAAGGAGAGGGAAGCAGCAGATGGAATTGGAACAGTTCGACCTTATGAGATGGATAGTGAGACGGCATGGAAAGAAGAGGAAGAAAGGCGTTGGAAAGCAAGGAAAGAAATGTGGCCTCTTATACCTGATGATTATATCATTTTTAGTGACTTTAATCAACTATACAAATTGGAACCTACCCTATTCAAGTTGTGGCTAAGAATATTGAAAAGGGTACCGAATAGTATCCTTTGGCTATTACGTTTTCCAGCAGCAGGTGAAGCACATTTACTAGAGTATGCTCATCGAGTATTTGGTCCTCAAGTAGCTTCTCGTGTCATTTTCACCGAAGTAGCACCAAAGGGAATTCACATTCATCGAGGTAGGATTGCCGATCTATTTCTGGATACTTTGGAATGCGGTGCTCATACTACCAGTGCAGACATCTTGTGGAGTGCAACACCAGTCTTGACTTGGCCTAAGCACAAGCACAAAATGGCAAGTAGAGTAGCTGCTAGTATTGTACAAGCTACTGGATTGGGTGATAAGATGATTGCTAAATCAGAGCAAGAGTATGAAGATCGAGCTGTAGAACTGGCGAATGGTGTAAAGTATAAGTATGTCAATACAGAGGATGAAGTACTACCACCAATAAAGCAAAGTGGGTTAATTCGAGCAGATGCACTGGAAATCAACAAAGATAGTTCTTCTGCCATGCCTCACCATTCAAATAGTAATAGTACCAAGGTGAATGATCAACAGTCAAAAGAGACACAGGATAATGATCCAGCACCAGCCAATGTTAATCAAGCTGCTGCCGTATCAAAAGCTTCAACTAATGTTTTGGCTCATCGTAGTGAGATTACTCTTCCATTTGATGGTAATCAGGCTCCCGAGGGTGCTGTATCTAGAAGAGGACAAGGTGAATTGGCTGAATTGAGAAAATCTCTATTCTTAAGTAAAGATAAGAATAGATTATTCGATACCAAGAGATGGGTTGTCAATCTAGAAAAAGGTTATACAGAAGCTTGGAATCGATTTGTGGATGGTACAGATACTGAAGAGAGTCTAGAATGGGCCATGCTACCAGATGATGATGAAAGAAAAAGGAGTGGTCATATTTGGGTGCGAGATTGAAAAAATTGTATCTAATTTACCTCTTGAGTATAGCAAATCTTGCATCTTTTAATCCTTAAAAAAATCTTTAGTGCTTCTTTTTTTTATTTTTATTTTTATTTTTATTTTTTTTAGCACCTTTGCTGAGCTTTCAATTCGGCATGTGATATTCAACTTTGAAAGTAATATAGTTTGATCACAACTTCTAATTTGTAAATCTTCTGCAAGCGATTAAGCTCAGATGGTAATGAAAATTTTGGAAAATTGATTGATCTACGATGATCCAACAAAATAATAAAGATTTTGACTACAATTAGGACGCTAGTGACATTGTACCTTTCTCAGCGCATGACAACCATTTATATAATAATTAATTGCCCGTAAAGTACTTTCTTCCTTTTGGAATCTCATGATCGTGTAATGGCGCTGCCCTTGCCATCCACTAGCAATAGTGGTAGCGGCCATGGTGAGGTCTATGGTCAGCAACCAGCAAAAAGGAGAAAGAAGCCAGGTCCAGCAATAAAGTCATGGTGAGAAAAAAGGGGAAAGTATTCAGAGAGTGAGAGAGAGATGCTTATACTGATTCAAATGTACTATCCAAAAAAAAGTGTACCATGTCGCAAACATAAATTGCGATGCAATAAGATGGAAAAGCCTTGTGCTCATTGTCAAAGACGTAAAGTCATCTGCTACTATGAAGATCAAAGTGAGTTTTCAGAAGCATCCAGAGGAGAAGAACAGCAAACATCACCTGTAGAATATGAATCGAATTCCACTTCACCATCTTCTGCGACAAATATCAATCTCGGTACCGTCGTAAAGTCAGGCACTGCACAGTACCTACAAGTGTCAGGTATGCCAAACAATCCAACATATTTTCAACCCAAGAAGCTTTGGTTTGATCATCTTCTATCATTTTTTGGTCCTAATCGACAATCCAGTCAACGTATCGTCACCTTTCTTTTAAACAATGCATTCACTCACTCACACTATCATTGGTTTGATATGTGGCATTTACCCACTATTCGTAGAGCTGGATATTCGGATCGAGAAAGAGAAAAGGTTCACCCATCTTTGGTATTTGGTATGGTAGCAGTCGGATTAAGACAGAGACAATCGAGAAGGCGTCCCTATGGAATGAGCATAGGGGAGACAATGATACCTGATGAAGCTATACCACCACCAACAGGACCAGATGAAGTATCTGAATTGATCAAAGAAGCAGGCAACATATACTTGGAACAAGATCTTACTACACCTGATCGAGATTGGAGGTCATGGCTAGATACGGCAAAGGCAGCGTTAATGTTAATGCAATTAGAAAATGAACTCTCAACTCGATATCTGCACCTACTAGGCATTGCAAGGACTGTACTACGGAATACCAATCTACAAGAAGCGATTGAGAGAGAAGCACAGAGGACCAACAAAAATCGATTTCAACAGTCCCCCATTCAGAAACAAGCGTCAGAAGATATGCCAAGAGGGAGTATAGAAATGGAAGAAGCAGCTAGATTGGCGTTACTACCTCTTTGGATCGGTACTAGAACTGGTATAGCCTACTTTAATGTAGAAACAAATCAAAACAAATTCACCTATGAAGATGTAGCCAACACTTATGTTTTTGCTCCTTGGCCGGATGGTCAACCTGAACAATTTCAAAAGAAAGCATTAGGTGCAAAGAGTAGTGGCACAGCTGAAAGAGAAGAAATGTCAAATAACATTAGAGCAAAGATTCTAGGTCTCAACGTCATGTATACCAACTATCTAGCAAGAGCTTTACCTTATGATCTTGATTATGCTAATCCTTCTCAACAATTAACTACAGCACTTCGAAATTTGGATGATATGGAATTCATGTTTGGAATGATGTCAGAAGTAGTAGATTGGTTAGAACCTTCCTACTTTCGAATGACAATGATACGATTTTGTACAAGTGTTTGTTATTTGCATGGTGCTATCATTAGGAGATTAGGTTTCGCTCACTCTGATTCACTTCGACAAGCAATTTCTTCACAACTAAAAGGAGATAAAAATGAAAAGGAAAAAGGTTCACCACCGACACAGAATAGTCAAAAATCACTTGAATTTCAATCAGTCATTTTACAAGGTTGGTGTCGAGTACAAGAAATTTACATTACAGAAATGGATTTAGATGATATCGCTGCTAAAGGTGATGGACGTGCACTTCAAATTACTAAATTTCAATCAGATGTTATTCGATTGTATCGATTGGGTACTCTACACTTTTATCGAGGTGTAAAAAAAAGTCTTAAAATGGTTGGTGTGGATCATAAAAAGGATGCAACAGCTCAACAATTACACAAGACTGCTCAAGAGTTAAATAAGAGAATACGTAGATATGATGAAGCCACTTCTTCTCTTGTTGATCATTATCAAGCTATACTTTCTCCAATACAAGACAGTAGTAGTGGACAAGAGAATAATAGTAGTAGTAGTGAAAGTCAAGAAGCTACTCATCAGCTTCAGGGATGGTGAATGGTGGAAAATGGGACTTTTTACATCAAACGGAATTGTATTGATCATACACTCTCACGCGGAAAGCTAGGCTGAATCGAACAAGCAGTATTTATAGACGCAATTTTAACAACTAAGAATGGACTTTTTTTTCCTCATTTAAGAAGGTTACAAGGCTGGACCTGCTTTACTAAAAGTAAGCACTACTACTTTTCATTCAAAACATGACAGAATATTACACCATTTATCTTTTCTTTAACTTTTCTTACAACACTTCATCCTCCCCCTTTGGCACTCAGCATTCAAAGTGTAATTTATAATAATCAAAAAGCAGTGGCAAGTGTATATCGAACAAGGTTTTTCCTGCTGAATGCACTTTTTCCTCGTTATCCATACTTAATTTCATAATTTTAATTATTTCCCTTCTCGTCTAGGCCCTTCTCCTTCTTCTTCTTCTTCTTCTTCTTCTTCTCCGCCGTTCTTTGTCTAATCGTTGTTTGAATATGAGCACAATTCGCCTCCTGTTCCTCCTCCTCCCTCTAACACATAATAATTTGCTGTAATCTCAAATTCCCCCCCAGCCTCTTCTTCACTTTTATAAACGCTTTGCTCGCTCCAATTGACGCGCTGACAGGGAATTTGCATTTCAATTTGGCAATTGTTCCTCAATGAGGGGGGGGGGGAGGGGGCATGACTAAATGAACAGATCGCTCAAGGATATATGATTTGCGAAAATGACATGTACTCTCTCTTCACTGTGGAGAAGGGGTATAAGAATGGATGCAAATTTTGTAGTTGTCTCTTTTATTAGCTTACACGCACAACTGCCCTCTTTCCTCCTTTTTCCCATCTCTTAATTTGGCTTGACTTAACCTTCTTCAATAATTAATTCGAAGCTCAACATGATGCGACATATTACGCTCTTTCTTACTGCATTTCTCTTCATCTCTTCAAACTTTGCCGAATCTAAAGATATCATCAATAATGGAATCAGAAAAGACTCTCGTTCATCTTTAACAATTGCTCAAATACGTGCTGTTCCTCTCATTTGTCCTAAAGGGACTAAAAGGGCCGCGAGAAAGAATATTTTATTCGTACATGGTACAGGTGGAACTGGTGATGAATCATGGTCAAAAGGACTCTTGCCAGCTTTCTACGAAAAGGGGTGAGTAATACAAGTTCTTCTGATTATCCACTTTGTCATAACTACTTACAATTTTCATCATTTATACAGTTATAATGGGTGCTATATTAATCTACCAAATCGAAGTCTTAGCGATGCACAAATTAGTGGTGAATACGTTGTTTCTGCCATTCAAAGACTATTCAGTCTCTCTGGAAACAATGAAATCTTCATAATTGGTCACTCTCAAGGTAATTTAAACATTCAATGGGCTCTCAACTATTGGCCTAGTACTCGAAGTATGATTGCAAGCTATGCATCCTTAGCTGGCGACTTTCAAGGTACTTCAGAAGGACCCATTCTAGTAGCCGCTCAAAATGGTCTCATTAATGGGACTGCTCCTAGTGTACTTCAACAATCTGTATTACTGGGAGTTCAATCTAAATTTCTCAAAGCACTCAACAAAAGAGGTAATCAAGCATTAGTACCTACCACCAGCACTTTTGGTCTTCAAGATGAAATCATTCAACCAGTAGTAAAAACTACAACGCTTGGAAGTGGTGGTGTTTCATTTGCTCATATTTCTATTCAGTCTATTTGCCCTCTAATGGTTGTGGATCACTTTGCTATCTTGACAAATTCAGTCGCTTTCTACTTGGCTCTCGATGCATTTACACATGGAGGCATTGCCAATCCTACTCGTGTGCTTAAAAAGTACCCAGATATCTGTACTTCAATTGTAGCACCAGGAGTATCCGACACTGCTATCCCGACAAATGTGAAAGCATCATTGAATGAGCTGCTTTCAGGAGCTACAGCAGGAGGTTTTACTCAACGAGTTAAAGTAGAACCAGCCTTAAAGTACTATGCACTTCAATAGTGATTTTCCCCTCTTCTCTCACTCTACTCTGGCATCACTGTTTCCTCCAATCTTGTTAATTCATTTGCTAAATCTATTCATCTTCTTATTTAATTGAGGGGTGTGATAATGTTACAGATGCTAATTTTTGATTACTGATCCTTAGCTTGTATTTCTGCTTTTGATGATGGATTCAAACCAATCTTGACTCTTGTCAGTTTCGAGTGCTATAAGATCTAAACTTGAAAATGTTCGATCATATCGGGATTGAAAGGTGGCTTCATTACTTGCTTGAACAAGTATTCCAGCAGAAATGGTTGCTCGCAAGGTAGAAAGATGACTTGCAAATCACAACAACAAGATCAGACTGTTGTTCACTCTATCACCATATCCTTTTCAACTTTCAAACTATTCACTCACCTTGTTGCTACTTTTATGACGGCTCGATAGCAACTACGATCTTGTACTACCTCAACGTGCAGTAAATCCCAATTAAAACTACTGTTGACTATCCCATTTAATTCTATTAAAGATTTTTCGATTGCCTTTGCGATTCCAAGCCTAGATGGTGCACTAGTATCTTCTATTGACTTTACCCTACTCGTTGGCTTCAGATCAAAGCTAATATACTGAAATTCATGAGACTTGACGTACTTGCGTTGAAAAGATGGCTTAAACGAATGTAACAATTCTTGACTCTGTCGTTCTGCTTAAAGAAGAACATAGGAGAAGTGTCACCAAATTTTAAAATAACTTGATCCATCATGGCTTGTTTGCATTCTCACCTGAATCAATTTCCATTGTTTCCAATTTGTCAATAGTCTCATCTCCCTCTGACGCTAATCCATTGGTCTTAGTCGATTCGAAAACTTTGTCAAGATCATTTTCGACATCAATTTGAGCTTTTGTAATTTTCTCTTTTGAATTTTCCTGTTCATCTTGTCCAACCCCGCTATCCTCTTCTTCTCCTTCTACAGCAAATAATAGCTCTAAAGGCTCCTTGTACTTCATCAATATCTCGAAATCACTGAGTTGTACAGTCAAGAGATCAAAAGCAATGCCGACTTTCAAATCACCTATTTCTTCCGTTGCTCTGAGCCTAGGAAACTTCGGGTATCTTTGACTAAAGTGAGTCAACATAATGTATTTGACACCCATTCTCTTTGCAACACCTATGGCTTGTCCAAAAGTACTGTGACCCTTTATATCTGCTACTTCTGGTTGTGAATCTTCAATGGTTGCTTCATGAAGCAAAAATTCAACTCCCTTGCCTGCTTCTATCAAGTTTTGAGATGGTCTAGTATCACCAGAATATGCACCACTCCAATCCTTTCCTCGAAAGACGATTCCATAACAAGTGGGGCCACGATGATCAACTTCAGCTGTAAAAACTTCAGTGCCATGCAAATTCTCAATCATCAAACTTCGAATTTTTTTGGTTTCAATTCGACGTTGAATAAATGCCTTGAAAAGGTTGTCAGCCAACTCTGTGACATCGCCTTCCTTGGGCACATTCTTGGGTCGTCTTGAGAGGATCCTTCTTGCTTCCTCTGTTAAACCTTTTCTCCAATTCGTTTCTTCAGAAAATTCGTTCAACTCTGGGTATGCTCTGAGATCAGGTACAATGCCATACTTTGAATCAAGGTGTCGGCTGTCGACAAAGATGACTCCATTGGAGCCGACTTTACTATTTATGTCGAGCGAGAAAATGTCGTTTGATTCTATCAAGTAACGACGGACATGATCGGGAGCAACAATAAAGAGTGGTCGCTGATTTTTGAGCTTAGCTCTCTCAAACAACAAACGTGTGACACCCATGTGATGATCAGCATGAATATGACTGAGAAAGATCATTCTCGTATTTAATAAGATATCCTCCAGATTGTTGTTAAACTTCCTCTTCAATTGAGCAAAAGTACTTTCTCCAGCATCGAGAAGCACATATCCAGCGTCTTTTCCTGGTAAATGAACCAGTGTAGCACTCACATTACGATACATACTTGGTAGAGCACTTCCTGTACCTAGAGTCGTCAATTTGAGGGGGTAATCGTTTGTACCTCTATTCTGACTGATCCGATCTACAGATATGCTCTTTGAAAGTTCAATGTACTTTTTCCAAGCCGTTTGCATCGCTCTTCTCTCTTCATCCAATACCAATTTTCTTCCGGGAATATCTACAAATGAAACCAGCCTTTGCACCTTGTCCGAATCCAGCGGAACGTCGAGAGATAAACGAGCCTCATCATAGATACTAGGCCCAGTCCTGGGACGAAGTCCAATTTTTGTATCCGAACCTGCTAGGTGGATGTTGTCTCCTTGTATGCCGAAATCAGTTAATTTTAATTCGGGAGTAAGATTGTACTTTGGGACTTGAAACAGCGTATCGTTAAGTTTGCTCATCCGTAATAAAGCAAGAGCAGATGAAGGAAATGCAATCCGATCAGGTGAAAATTTCTGACTGAGTAAGACATGTTGTGTATTCTTCAAGGAGCTGATAAACGCTTGATATCGAGTATCTTTTAGGACATCTGGGTGGACAGCATGGACTATTGCATGCATTTCAGTATCTTGAATATCTAGAAGAGACTTTGTAGACTCATTTAGAAACGAATCCAAATAATTAATCGATGGAATATATACTTGTGCAAAAGAAGCCCCTGGTTGTGTAGCTCCCAAGACATCTGAACTCTCAATATTTATCATTTCAATTTCAATTGGTTCCGCTTCCTCTGTCTTCTCTGGCTTTTTACCTTTACCTCTCCTGTTACCATATTGCTTTTTTGTACTTTTTGCTAACCAGATTTCTTTTTCTTTGGTGCTATAAGCTGCCCAGTCTTTTGGTCTTTCAATTTGTATATTCTTACCGCTCGCGAGGATTGCAAGAAGAGGTCCCGGAGGAATTCCTAATGCCTTTGCTTTTTGGACGTCAAGCTTACCTCGTAATGATTTACTACGCACAACATATACCAATACTGGAGCTTGTTCCAGTGATGATCCAATCCTGACAGGCAGTAGTGGTGGCTCTCCTAAATTTCTCTTGCCCGCCATTGCTCTAGCAGCAGATTTCTTCTTCACTTCATCTTCAATATTTATGCTTTCTGGTCTTTCATCTGTTTCACCTAAATTGTCCCTTGCATCGTTGGCAAACATGAGCTGAAGGCATTGACTTGAAAATTGCAGCGAATCAGACGTCCTCTTACGCTTCTTTGTAGGTCTCTCATGGCCATTGTTTCCTGCCTCTCCAGGGAGATTGTATCCACTAGGAAAGATTGGCAGAGCTTGAACAGTGATGTTGTCATCCTTGAATATTTCAAAGGAATGATCACTACCACTTGGTGCCTCATCTTTGGAAGTCAGAGAAGATGAGACAGTAGCAAGAGAAGCTTCCTTGACCTGCAACTTGAGTTGGTCGCGCCGAAGGTAATTTCTAGCAGTAGCCAAGTAATGGGTGAGCACAGGTGGCCCATGTATGATCAGCTGATTTCGATCTTTTTCTCGATTGTCAGCTTGATTCATGATAAGTCCTAAGATGGTAAATGTCAGACTTGAAGTACTTTCAGCAAGCAATCGTACACTCACCTGGTAAACCCCCACACTCTTCGACTCCTATTCGTGGAACAAAAATATTCTCTAGTCCACCTACCTTTGCACCTTGTTGGGTGAGTGAACGTGTCGTCCCTTCAGGAGCATTGAATAGATACTTAGACTTGTCTATACTTAGTAATAGAATGCCTAAGTTTGTGGGATTATCCGAGCATGGTGGAAATAGAATCCGTAAATCGGATTGCATTATTTTAGACGTCGTCAAATGACGAATAGCAGATCGATTATGTCGAAGCAGCAACGACTGGCATGGGCGAGCTACTGCTCTCCTGCAGAAGATCGGGACAAGCGTGACGGGCAGAACTTGCAGCAAATATTGTGAAGAGGACAATGAAGTGGGGGCCGGGTCCTTATATTAGGTAAAGGATGGAAGGAAAATACATAAAAGTCAGTCAAATAAGAAGAAAGTATCGGAAATTACCAAGGCTGATCCAATTTTACTTTGGTGAAGGAAATCCAAAATTTAGAGTATTGCTTAGTCAGCATGCCTGCCGGATCAAGATGTCAATTTTGGTTTTTAGACTTGTGAGTGTTGGTGAGAGAATCCAATTATTTTGGGTTTTACAGAAGAAGGAACGAGATAATGAACTTTCAATACAATACTGTCCTATTACACTTCATCAAGATTCGTGTCTATTGTCTCTGGACATGAACTTTTGGTGTTTTGTTCCGATAGTGGATTGAAAGTAGAAGATAGTATTTATTTTATTATGATGGAAAGGACTCAATCGTCTTCTAGTGGAACTTCTCTCGGGATTGGACATGCTAAGAGTGGACGGAAATTGTCATTTCTAAGAGGAGGAGTTCCAATGGAGGCTATGAATTCACGAAGCTCTCGAACCACCTCTCATGCAAGCCATATTGATGATGAAGCTCTCGATGAGATCAAGAGATACGAAACTGTGAGTGATGCTAAGCATAAATAATAATTGTTCAGTAGGGCTTAAGGGAATTTTCTCAAATTTGCTTGTAGTTCTCTACTGTAGACTGGATCGCCGATAGTACAAGAGAACGAGCAAGAGCGCATCGTGAACAGACCAGAAAGGCACAAGACTTGTCGTCAAATTCTCATTTGTCCAATGGTAGCAGCACTTCGCCTTATTCTTATTCGAGTGCAGCTTGGGGAAAGGCGAGATATGGACCTGGTGATAGACCTCCTCGATGGTGGCCGATCAGCAACCCATGGGGAAGAAGAGCATGGTGGTTCTGGAGGTTTATGTGCAGAGCAGCAGGAGCAGTGACTGACAGTGGTGTGGTAGTCTTGGTTGGTAAGTGAAGTTACTAGGAGTTTTTGGCATCCACTTTCAAGTCTAATTTAACAATTGTTCCAAAGGTTTACTCATCGGTCTTAACATGGCTGTGATCAGTATTGCTACCGAGTGGGCATCAGACTTGAAGCAAGGTTATTGCTCAGCGGGTTGGTGGCTTAATCAAAAATTCTGTTGTGGTGGTATGATCGATTCGGGACCAGGTGGTGGATCTGCTATACCTCCTGCTTCGATTGCAGCAGCAGTAGCAAGCGCGGCAACTTCTCTCTCCTCTAATGATACTTCAACTGCTCTTCCATCTATCCTAGTCACCGGAAATGCCCTTAAGACTGCAGCAGGACCCGTGGTAACAGCAGCTGCAAGGGTTGGATCACGCGCAATTCCTTATATGAGCGATGCTCTCACTCAACTTTATTCAAGAGCTGGTGAAACTGGACAAGGAGGTTCGAGTGAAACATGTGAAGATTGGGTGCCTTGGAGTACATGGACTTTTCCTTCTTGGATCATTTACATCTTGTTTGCCATAGGAATGTCCGCCCTCTGTGCTCACCTCGTCCGTACTTTTGCACCTTACGCAGCAGGCAGTGGAATTAGTGAGATCAAATGTATCCTGGCAGGTTTTATCATCAATGGTTTTCTAGGCGTCTGGACGTTTGCACTGAAGAGTTTAACTTTGGTGAGTAGTAATAGACGTTCCACTCCGATCAATAAGAGACTGATATGACATGTACTTCGCAGCCACTTGCAATTTCGTCAGGTCTCAGTGTTGGGAAGGAAGGACCAGCAGTGCATATTGCCTGTTGTATAGGGAATATTGTAGGACATCTCTTCCGAAGTTTCGAGCGTAGTCAGGCTCGAATGAGGGAGTTGTTAACTGCTGCTAGTGCTGCTGGAGTTGCAGTTGCTTTCGGTTCTCCCATTGGAGGTGTGCTCTTCTCTTTAGAAGTGAGTGAAGAATGGCAATTAATTTAAAGGAATGCTCATGATCTTCTTCTCCTTTCCCTCTTCTCCTCCTCCTTCTTCTCAAGGAAATGGCCTATAATTTTCCATCGTCAACAATGTGGAGAAGTTTCTTGTGTGCCTTGGCTGCCACTGTTGCTCTGTCTTTTATGAACCCATTCCGGACAGGGAAATTAGTTTTATTTCAAGTATCATACGATCGAGATTGGCATTACTTTGAAATACTCTTTTACATTGTCATAGGAATTTTCGGTGGTCTTTATGGTGCTTTAGTCATTCGATACAATTTGCAAGTGCAGAAATTCCGAAGAGAAAATTTGGCCAAACATGGCGTTTCAGAAGCCGCTACTTTGGCTGCCATCACTGCTTTTATAGGATACTGGAACATGTTTTTGCGAATTGACATGACCGAGTCATTAGAAATTCTCTTTCGAGAGTGTGAAGGAGGAGGTGATTATGATAATTTATGCCAATCATCAGCTCAATGGCAAATGATCAATTCATTACTACTAGCTACTGTATTACGAGTAGTTTTGGTCATCTTATCCTATGGTTGTAAAGTACCAGCTGGTATCTTTGTTCCTTCAATGGCAGTTGGTGCAACATTTGGAAGAATGATCGGAATATTGGTAAAGGCGCTCTACAATACTTTTCCCCACTCTGCTTTCTTTTCAGCTTGTCAACCAGATGTTCCTTGCATCACTCCAGGTACATATGCTTTCTTGGGAGCAGCAGCCGCCCTTGCTGGAGTTACAAGAATCACTGTGGCAGTCGTTGTTATCATGTTTGAATTAACTGGTGCTCTAACATACATTCTACCAACAATGTTGGTTGTTATGATCACAAAGGGAGTGGGAGATTGGTTTGGTAAAGGTGGCATCTCGGAGCAAACCATCAAATTTCAAGGCTACCCATTCTTGGATAAAGATGATCATGTCTTTAATCTAATGGTAGGTGATGTCATGACCAAAGAACCAGTTGTATTATATGCAAATGGCATGGAATTGCAAGAAGTGGAAAAACGACTGGCTGCTGGCATTTACAAGGGTTTCCCTATTGTTGCTGATGAAAATGATTCGACACTACTGGGTTATGCTGGAAAGACGGAAGTTAGGTATGCAATTGGAAAGGCAAGGAGGGCTAGAACAAGCTTGAGTGGAAAGATGATGTGTTACTTTACTATGGATGGACAAATTGCTCGTGGTCTACCGCCAACACCGCTGTTGAATACCTTTGATGATGCAGAAGAGGCAGCTAGGCAGCAGCAACAACAATCGCAAGAGACGGGAGAAAGGCAAGGATTGATGCCACAAGGTGTTAGTGGAGAAGATGAAGATGATGAGGATGCTTTGGAAGGAGGGGACGATGAACTCTTGGGAACTGCTGGAGGTGGTGTCAATGGAGAAGGAGAGGAGGATATTCTTGAATTGGGTGGTTGGGTGGAATCAAATCCACTTTACGTTCAACCTACGATGCCATTGGAAGTTGTCATGGACTTGTTCAAGAAAATGGGACCACGAGTCATTCTTGTTTCAAGATTTGGACAATTGGAAGGAATGGTGACGGTCAAGGATCTTTTAAAGGTTATTGCAACGCAAGAAAGAGCAGAAATGCTTGCTCATGAAGCAGCTCGAGATGCTCGTACATCACAACCTGGTTCACTTCCAACCAGTGCTAGTTCACAGCGCATCGCTTCTATGAGAGGAGGAATGAGAACAGCTTCCATTCATGAATTTGGTGTGGGTGACTTTGGAGGTGAATTAGAACTGCTTTTAAAAGATGGTTGGCAATGGACCAAGACAAAGACGGAAGGAGTACGAGGAACGCTTCAACCAACTTTGGGTCGATTTATGCGTAGAGGTGGTTCGAATTCTAGGCAAAGACCTGTTTATAGCAATAGAGATGCTGCTTCGGGTAACACGAGCGCTCGAGAAGAGGCAGGTGATGGCGAGGCATCCTACTTTGTCCTTGAGGGTGATGAGACCGAAGAAGGAAACGAAAGTAGAGATATTGAACTACCTTCAGGCACACCCAGCAAATGATCTCCACCTCAGCATGTCCCCCTTACCTCTAAAGATTGTAATATTCTCCATTTCCACGTCCCTGTAGAATAGAAAGAAGTTTTGCTACCTTCATCATTTCCTTTATTTTGGTTATAGAATACAGTCAGATCGTCTAATTACTCTTTTGCAGTGATGTACAAGACTTAAAAGAGACAAGAGTGGAGGAAAGATGATTGTCAGTACGTAATTATAAGCTAAATACAGACAGAATTGAAACACTCACCATTGTTTCCTCGGATAAAGGTATCGCCATACTTTCCCCTTTGCACACCCTCGACCACCTCCTGTGTCTCTTCCAATGCAATATTCATAAATCCATCCAAACAGCTCAGGGTTCCTAGTCGATAATTCCAACGAAACGTCAAAGGAATGTCCTTTGATTTCTCTAAGTTTTCACTCACCATGATAGTCTACCCCACTGTTGAGTCGCACAACGACTTGCTTGCCGATTACCTTTTTCAAAAAGTCATTAGGTGAACCTTTGACTGGTGCTGCTGCTACGACCCCATTCTTGGCAGTATTTGCTGATGATTCGGTAGGTAGTGCTGGTACTGGCGATGCAGAAGCTGTGTGCTCAGCGTCCGACATGACCACTGATATCGATGCGAGCTATATCGAAAAGTATCTTTTTGGAAGATGATTGCAGGAATTTCCAAAGGGATATTGGATTGACCAAAGCGTCAGTCTGCAACGTGAACGTGACGTGCCAAAAGGGAAGAAAAACAAAAAGAAAAAAAAAAAAAAATGGGAACAAAAATGGACAGATCTGCTTGGTATAAATAATACCTTTCACTCCCGCTTCCATCTTTACATAATGTCAAGGTAAACATCTACTGTTGAATATACCTAAAGTAAGTGTTATTGCTGTCAAATATTGGTTTTCGGATGAAAAATACACCACTTTTAGCATAGTTCACTCTTATATGAGGTCCTCGTTGTCCTCTATGCTGACAGACTGTATCTTTCAATACAAAATGTCTTTCGCTCCTATCTGATCCTTCTCGCGCACATCGTAAAGAATTTTGAGAGCTTTGTTGCTGACAATCTTCTACCTTTGCTGTCTGCCACAGTTGTATCACAGGAACAAAGATTTAAGCGAAGATTGTAATGATATTGCAGTAATGGTATATTAAATAGAGTATAGAAGTAGAATAGCGATCTCAAGCAGGGGCGTAGATAGCATAGGCTACAATTTGTCTTTACAATTCGACGTACTTTGCTAGGTCAACTGTTTCTGTGTGATTCATTGAGTCCTTCATTCTATGAGCAAAGATGCACTTGGAGTCTATTTGAAGTTCAACAATAATTCCGTTTCGATCAGCTACCATTTCATCTTCTCTCATCTTTAAAAGTGTCTTTTACTCACCACCTTCCAAGACAAATTCACCTCCAAGCAATGCAATTTCACCGCTTCGGAATGACGATAGTAAACCAGCTCCTAAACCTTCGCTGACCGATCTCATGATGAGAGAGAGTTTGCTTTGGCCTTGAAAGTAGGCCGGCTGAATAAGTGTAAAAAGAGTAAATTAGTTTGGCAATTCAACTTCAATGCATCTCTTCGTCATGACTTCTTACCTCCTTGGTCTCTGATACGTTTCCCAAGAATCGTCTTGTCAATCCAAGCGCAGTATACACATTCTTTTCTTCATCAGCGTACATCTCAAATGGACTCTCGCTTTGTTCTCTGTATCGTTTAATTCCATCATGACTACCATGACCGATTACAATAATCTTTGTCTTGGAAGTCTCACTTGTTGCAGTAGACTTCATCTTTTCATCTTGAGCACAAGTCTTGACGTATTGGATGCAGAATCCACAATGATTGTGTCTAACAAAGATGAGAATTGTTCGCTCTTGAGGGCTTAAAAGCGATGACAAGGTGTGTTCTTTGCCACTGGCGTCTTTGACTTTGCAAGCGCCTGCTTTGGCGAGAGCATCAGCTGTGGGAGGTACATCGTCTACTTCTGTTGGTTTTGATGAAAAGAACATTATTGATGTTTGCGAGTGTTGCAGTGTGGTGAAGGTGTAGAGATACTACATTAACATCTGATTTTGCAAGTCTTTGCTTTGCTTTGCTATCGCTCATTCGTCGTGACGCTAAGAGGATTGGTTGAATTAGCTCCGCGGAACTCGTGCGCGTCCAAACAGAAAGAAAGAAACAGACTGAGAGGCTCAAAAGTGTTGGACGTCGCAAAAGGTTAATCAAGGTTTGATTTCATATACAAAGTTACTGACGCCGTCACTGTCGCGATATAGGTATCGCTTCCTCGGTGGGCTACAACAATAGTCTTTTCCGCTTCAGCTGTAGTGCAACGTAGAATTAACTATCTCTCAAGAAGTTGTTCGGCGGCCACTGGGGAGGTAAAGTGCAAAGATGCCGTCTGAATTTGAGGATGTACTCACCAATCAGCCAGTAGTAATAGACAATGGCTCAGGGACAATCAAAGCGGGTTTTGCTGGTGGTAATACTCCCAAGTCATACTTTCCAAACTTGTAAGTCGAAGATCAAGTCGATTACTTTATTGTCCTTCTCTTGCTGAACATTCGTGACCTTCTTCTTTAGTGTCGGTCGTGCAAAGCATCAACGAGTGATGGCAGGTAGTGAAGATGTGGATATTCTGATTGGTAAAAGAGCTCAAGAGCTGAGAGGTCTGCTGAAGATTAAGTATCCAATGGAGCATGGGATAGTGACGGATTGGGCAGACATGGAGAGAATATGGCAATACGTATATGCAGAAGAGCTAAAGACAGTACCAGAAGAGGTGAGCATAATTGTTATAGTGGCAGCTGAAGTGTCATTTTTACTGAGATTGATCCCTTTTTTCAGCATCCTGTACTACTCACAGAAGCACCGTTAAATCCAAGGCAGAACAGAGAAAAGGCGGCGCAGATCTTCTTTGAGACCTTTAACGTCCCTGCTTTCTTTACTAGTATCCAGGCTGTCTTAAGTTTGTGAGTTGGGTAGACTAGTTGCGATTGCATTCAAGACACCTGATTTCTATTCCAACGTAGATACGCTTCAGGTAGGACGACAGGAATCGTCTTGGATTCCGGAGATGGAGTTACACATGCTGTGCCAGTGTATGAAGGTTTCAGTATGCCGCTTGCCATTAGAAGGATAGACGTTGCAGGGAGAGATGTCACCGATGCACTACAAACCCATTTACGAAAAGCAGGATACAATCTACATACGAGTGCAGAAAAGGAGGTTGTTCGAATGATCAAAGAAAAGTGTTGCTACATTGCTATTGATCCAGCCAAGGAGGAAAAGGACGTCAAGGAGAGCGAGGAGTTCAAACTGCCGGATGGTAATACTATCAAGGTGAGCTTGTGACTGCTGCTTAAGAGAGGTGGTAAAGCTCATGTTTCTGCCAATCCTCATCCAGCTTGGCCCTGAGCGATTCAGAGCGACGGAGATCTTGTTCAATCCTGAGCTACATGGGCTCGAATACCCAGGAATGCCGCAGATTATCGTCGACTCAATCAATAGATCAGATTTAGATATGAGGAAGGAACTCTTCCAGAGCATTGTACTTAGTGGTGGAACAACGCTCACCAAAGGTGAGTACATAAATAAAGTAGCTGGAATAGGGAAACGAATTCGTCTCAATCGTTCCGCAGGCTTTGGAGATCGAATGCTATATGATATCAAGAGACTGGCTCGAGATGAGACAAAAATCAGAATTCTTGCTCCACCAGAACGAAAGTATTCAACTTGGATTGGAGGTAGTATCCTGGCTGGACTCAATACGTTCAAAAAGGTGAGCATGTATCATTCTATATGGGAACAGTAGAGTGCTGAATCTGAGCACTTCTTTCGCAGATGTGGGTGTCAGCAGAAGAATATAATGAAGACCCCGATATCATTCACAAAAAGGTAAAGTTTATTGCGAGAGAGTAAATCGATGAAGATACATGACTTTCAGACTGACATTTGTTTTCTTTCGCTTGCAACTTCAAACAGGCCTTCTAATGGTCGTCAGAAGCTTCAACGCGATGCTACTCTTCCTTTCTCGCCATATTTATGTACTTTTCATCATCTTGACACTCCATCCAAGCCAATCTTTAAAATACGCTCGACTGCAGACATATAAAAGATTTTAAATCAGAGTGAACATACAATTAATGCAACAATGGCGCTCACCTTGATGAAGTACGCTACTTCTTGGACGACCCAATTCCGTATGCAAGAACGATCGATCGCACACTTTGCGAAGACTGAAGTGATTGGAAGAGTATACATGTCTTGGAATTAGTATCGTGCTCACTATGCCCAATACTTTTTACGTACTGATCGACAATGAAGATGTTTTCTTCATCGGTCCAAGCTCTGGCTTCCCTGCCGAAGCTAGAGGCATGTAGAATATCAGAACAGATTCAAATATTCCCCAAAGACGTCTTCAAAACTCACACCATCTTTGTGGTCTTCTTTGATGGAGTGGATTGAGCCGATTGAGGCGATCTTGGTCTCTTGTGCTCTCGCTCAACCGAAGGTGAACGCTTCAGCTCTTTAATTGGCAGTCCGCCTGGCATCTCATGATCAATTTCACATTCATCATCATCATCATCATCATCCAAAGTAATGCAAATCGGCTCCTTTTTCGGAAGTGTTAGGCTTTTGTCGCTGCTCCTTTGACCCTTGAATGGGGGAATAGCTGCGATAGAGAAGCCTTCGACTGGCATTGCTTTCTAAACTGCTTGATGTTCTTACGTCTAGGATGAATAGGAATAGGAATTAAAAGAAAGAAGAAAGGGTATTTAAGTGGATGCAGAGATCTCAAGGGATATACAAGACTTTAATGATGAGAAGAGTGACATCAATAAGATTGGTTAATAACTGATGAGTAACATACTTCAACTCTAATATACATCTGTTAAAAAAATAAATAATGCTACACGATAAAATTTACTCGGTAAATCGAGTTGACTCAGACTAGGGTCAAGGACTTTGTTCACTTGCTTGGACGCTGTTTCTTGGTAGCTTGCTTTGGCTGGGGCTGGCCAAAAAAGGAGTCGAATGCTTGACTCAATTCTTGTGGTGTGCATTGAGGCATGTTTTGCCTTTCCTTTTCCACTTGTACTCCAATTGCCTTCCAACTTTCAATAATTTGACTTTGCTCATATGAAGGTATAGGACTTGGAGAATGAGTTCGGCTGCGCTTCTCCACTTTGACGCTCTGACCGAAGAACTCGTCAAGGGCTTGATCAAACTAGGATAGAAGGTATATATTATTATCAGCATCTTGACCATATGATTATCCTTAGCTTCCTCAGACTCACCTCATCCAATACAATATGTCTTCGTGCTTCTCTCTTGGCTTTCACCTTCAAATCCAGCAACGATCTTACACCAATTTGAAAAGGTAACCGAGAGATGATCTTTTGCTTTCGTCTTTGCTTAACTTCATCGTAGCTAGGCGGTGCGGATAAAAGAGTAAATTTGTCATTATGAGCTATAGGAGAGCTGAGGGTGACCAATGAAGTTGATGAAGTAGGGTAGTAAAGGGATTCAGTCATCTTGTCTTGAGGGATTGTAGTAAATAAATGCGTAGCAGGCAAGAAAGTGGACAGGTAGTGGATGAAGAGAATAGAGGAATGCTAGCAATAGTGGTCCGTTTATATTCTCCACAGGCGTCCATCCATCACTTGTCCAATCTAAAGGTTATTAGTTACCTATCAATCAGGTTCCTCATCTTAAAAATTTAGGCGTAACGGTGCCACGCCTCGTTTCCTATTTCTCACCCCCACCCCCTTTTCGTGGCTCTAGTGAAATCCGCCGATATAGGGCAAGTGCTGCTCTCAGTACATCAAAGAGGCTTGATCAAAACTTTGATGTGGGCGCTGACAGCCTCTCAAAATAGAATACAGGGGCTCGATTAAGGTACTGATGTGCCCTTTCTTGCCCAAATAACCGTAAGCCACAAAATTGTATCAATCGAATAAAGGGTGAATCTTTAAAAATTGCGCCTTCGGCCAGAAACCACGCGTTCAAAGGAGAGAGACTCACTCTTTCGATCAGATCTTCTTTTTTTTTTTTTGGTTTGATGTTCAGTCTCGATCAACGTGTTTTGCATCATCATGTCTAAGACCTTTCCCAAAATCCTTCTCCTTTTTTTTTCCCAAAAAATAGATTGACATGAAGAAATCGGTGCATGTCAAGACTCCTCTTCTTTTCTCTGCTCCTCTCAGCTGTTTGGCTAGTTCCAATGGCCAAGAGAGACATGTCTATCTAAAACTTGATAATTTGCAACCCGGTGGAAGCTTCAAAATTCGAGGATTAGGAAGAGCAATTCTATGTGCATCAAAGAATGTAGAACCAGGTAAGACACTTCATGTAGTCTCTTCCTCTGGAGGCAATGCAGGACTTTCCGCTGCTTATGCTGCTAGAAAGCTTGGTCTACCTTGTACTGTGTTCTGCCCTACTCTTACCGAGGAACACATTCGACTCTTGATGAAAGCTGAAGGAGCTGAAGTCGTTCGTGGTGGACAGGCGTGGGACGATTGCAACATTTTAGCGATAGCATTTGTCAAAGATATAGAGAGCAAAGGTGGATCTGCATACTATGTGCATCCATTTGAAGGAGACGATATCATCGAAGGACACAGCACGTTGGTTGACGAGTACCTTGAGCAGCTTGTCGAATTAGGAGTAGCTGATGGTGGCCCAGATGCTGTCATTTGTAGCGTCGGCGGTGGCGGGTTGCTTCAAGGCATCTTAGCAGGAATAGAGAGATATGAAAAGAAACCACAGGTTATTGCTATGCAATGCATTGGTGCAAACTCATTCAATCAATCTATTGAAAAAGCATATTCTACAAATCAAAATTGGAACGATGAAAATCTTGAGGCTATCTCACTTCCTGCTATTACCTCAAAAGCTACTTCTATGGGAGCCAAGACATGCTCTCTAGCTTCACTGAGGGCCGGACTCCGATATGGGTCAGCTCTCTTACCCATTACTATTCCAGACAAACTTGCCGAGGCTGCTGCTTGGCGTGAGTCATCACTTGTAGAATCCACAAAGACGAATGTGTTCTAATTTACTCTCTTCACTCTTCAGGCTTCGCTCGAGATCACCGGATGCTCGTCGAACTTGCATGTTCAGCTACCTTGGCACCTATTTATTTTCCAGAAGTGCTGCCAATCAAATTCGAGAATCCGAAAGATGTGCGTCCCACAATTATTGTAGTCATAGTGTGTGGAGGGAACAAAGTATCGGCGGACCTTGTTGAGCAGTGGAGAAGATCAGAAGAAAGTGAACCCTTTATCACTCAATAAATCCTCTCATTTGTATAACACCGCAATGTCGAACCAATTAGCATGATACTCCCAATCCTATTTTGATTCGCTTACTCTGCCAAGACATTCTTTGTGGACTATGTAGTGTAGCTTTTTTTGATTGCAAATATGGTACAGTACTACAAATGCGAGATTACGAATAGAGTCTCAAAGTTGTTCAGCGCTGAGCTTAAAAGTTTTGCTATGATGTTGATGTTGTTGCCGCTGCTTTTTGAGTCGCATGATTTTCTTCCTCATTATCTTCCCAATCATTGCTTTCATCGCCAACTCCTGCTTGCCCAGTCTCTTGAGCATCAAATAGTACATTAGCATTTCCGTTTTCATTTGATGTCGGTTTATTAGCATCAAAATGATGTTGCATCCTCCCTGTTCCACTCAAATCCACACTAGATCGAGTACCAAATGCTTCTCTTGGGTATTCTGATGGAGGTGCAGCAGATAGAGGTGCAGCAGCAGACGGTTTGAATGCATATCCTTGCTCCATGATTGTCCTCATCTCTTCTGGAAGAAAGTCTGTATGATTGAAGAAGAGTCATCAGCGATCTTCGAGCCACAATCATCATTCTCATTATACTCACAGTAAAAGCAAGCAGTAGCTAGACAACCACCAAAGACCAAGTCTACCAAGTAGTGATGCATTAAATACATAGTACACCAATAAAGCCAAAATGCATAAGTCCAATAGAGAATTCTAGCATCAACTTTGAGTCGATTCCTAAATCCAGGTAATCCTATTTCGAGAGCAATGGGAAAGAAGTAGCTGCAGAACAAAGCCTCTATTGTTGCGCAACCTGCATGAAGACTAGGAAAAGCGCCGAATGGTACTGGAGCATTGGTGAAACTAACTGTATATCCATGTCCTCCAAATAGATCATCGATTCGAGCTAGGCCTGCTGGTGAACCTTTCATCGAATAATCTGCTGGTGTAAGACCATCTCGCAATTCATACCAAGGAGGAGCACAGGGAAAGCTGACTTGTATCATCACTCCAAACAAATTCATGAAACCAAAAGCAGCTCCAAAGAATTTAGTTGCGCCCGGTGGTGCAAAGACGAAAAGAAAGGCAGCTACCACAAAAGGAGCTGCAAAATGAACTACACCATAAGGGATCCAAGCAAAGATATCTAGTACAGGATGTCCCACCCTTGTTAGAATATCGGAGATGGAAGCACCGAACCACACTGTCTCGAGAGTTGGTAATACACTAACCCAAATGTGAGGTCGACTAGCTGCTGGAATGAATTGTGAAGAGTAAAAAACGAGTAGCCAAAGAAAGATTGGTGAAGCGGGGAGAAAAAACTGTGACGTAATTGGAAGCAGTACAGATAATAGCCAAAGTCCTGGAATAGCAAGCTTAAGTGGGAAACCTGGTATTTGCATAAAGTAGAGTGATGAAAGGGCCATTACTGTCATGAAGCAATATTTAAACTTTTCTCCTCGTGTTGGTTGCCATTTTCGTAGCCTTGACACAGTTAGTTGAATTGATGTCGAGGTTTCTAGTCGAGTAGCAGCTGACAATATTCGAGCAATAAGGTATCGCAACCCCGTCTCGACCATACTGTCCGATTAGAAGATTGTCAAAGAAAAGGAAGATCCTCCTTAAAGTCGCGCAAATTGACTTACACTTTTGGTGTTGGTTTTCCCGGGGTGCGATAGGGAGCCATAGGTAGGAAGCTAAAATATGCAAAAATATGCAAGGAATGAAAAAACTTTTCCCCCTCTGCCGTAGTGCCTAAGCACGTGAAGCACACCACGCGACATGTAATGGTTAAATATATGATATTGCAATATGATCATTGAATCTGGGCGTAGTGATGACGTAGGGATTGAGTGAATGCAGCATGTATAGAGTCAGAGGTGCTGCCTCGAGCAAGACCAGCTGCCTGAGCTGCCATTCTTGCATTTAAAATAGATGTTTGAGATATACCTTGTTCGGTTACTACGTCTGTATAATGATCAATAAGATTTCGGATCTGAGCAACGGTCAATGTTTGACGAGTCCTAGTCTGACTACTACCTGGTTGATTGAGCAATTGAGAGTCCGGTCGGACACTATTACGGATCCTTCGACTCCTTTGATGCCTCTGCCGTGCTCTAGTATCCCTTTGAGTCTCCCCTGCATAGAGTATACTTTCTCTTTCAACAGATTCATGCTGACTTGGAATTCTGCGTGCTACGGTTCGAATTCGGCCCGCTCCCCTTTGAACATCTGGCTCAAGAGGTGGAGGTTGACGCGTCACACTGGCTTGAGGATCGTTTAGAATTGGCGTAGTGGTTGGAATTACGTCATTTTGCGGGGTAAAATTCCATATTTCGAGTGTTCTATCGTCTGTGGGTAAATGCCAATGAGCATGAAAATCTTGCATGGTAAATGGAAATTGTAATTGTGTGAGTTCATTAATCCTATGAAAGCATGGTATTCCACAATCAAGTCTAGCTCGACATAGGCATACATCATTTATCTCTGTATGATTGGCTATCATCCCTTTGTATATTTGATACTGGTCACGGCTGAAGTCCAATGCGTATTGAGACACCTTCCCGACAACGTGCTGATACAAATGAGCATACTCGGGTTCATATACCCATGGCGGGAACCATGAATAACACCGTGAGATAATTCCAAAGTTTTCTTTCCGTTGTATCCGAAGTGCTTCTTTTAAGGACCAAACATTCTCATTGAGTCTAATACCACTGTTCCGTATGAAATGCTTGATTGTAGCATGAGCCCCTTCAACCCTTGAAGTAGCTCGGGTATTGAATGTTAGAACATCTGAGCTAAATGCATAAATGAATTTTGTGGGGTACTTTAGAAACCAGCTTCTCTTGCAATACTGAACTGCTTCACGGTGCTTTCCTTCGGAATATTTCTGTTTGAATGCTTCCATTAAATCCTGATATATTTCTTGATTGGCAGCATACATAATGTCATTGGCTGCTTCTACAAATGCATTCCATTCCCGCTTACTGAAGAGCTTACGGCAATTTGTTAATATATTGTTATTTATATGCCAAATGCAAAGCATATGCCGTGCCTGGGGAAACACTGCTGTGATGGCGTTCATGAGTGCTTCTTCACGGTCAGTGACTACAACGCTTGGACCAAATCCCGGAGAAAGAGCTTCTCGGAGCCGAAATAATGCCCATCTGTATGCTTCCGTGGTTTCCTCTGACATGTAACAATAAGCCACCGTGAAGGTTTTGTAATTGCAATCGAAGCCTACAATATGGAATAAAGGCATGTCATAGGCATTAATCTTATAGGTAGCATCCATGAGTAACACTCTACCAAATTCCCGTGTCATTTCCATGCATTGCGGGGTAGTAAAGAATAGGGCGGATAACTTATTATTAAGATCTTGCCTTGTTTTAAAAATAAAGCCATTCAACGGAAGCCAGTGTAAGAGAACCTCCACAGGCAGAAGACCACCTTTAAGCTGCTCCCGCTCCTTCTGGGCAGCATTCTGGTAATCCTTTCGATAGCCGCCTGACTCCTGATGCTGTGTCAAGAGTGTTGCAGCACTAACTCCACGTCCTACTTGTCTAGCAATGTCTTGGCATATTTCAGGGGTAAATACCCGGTTTGTATAATGATCGTCTACAGATAAGAATGCTATATGATTATGATCCGCATTATCAATGACAATTTGAACGCCTTCTTCTCCTGTGGCTTGAACCTTAACAAACCATGGGCATTCCGTACCTCCAGACCTTCTATTTCGCTTCCGCTCATTTGGAGGTATTCTACTGGTATTTTTGGTCCATTTTGAGCACCGAAGGTGGGCTCCACGATTGCCAAACTTGTACCTCACTACAACTGCATAGCCCTGCCATTTGGCATGCTCTTTAACAGCAGCAATGGCACTTTCTCTGCATGGGTAGGTGGTCTCGGTAGGTGGCAACATGCTCCTAAAAAATAAGGGCATGTCAATTAGTAGAATAAGGCGTGAGAAGCGTTTTAAATTTTTAAACACGATTCTTTTGAGGTCGGGAGGGTGTAAGTAGTGTGTGGAGGCACGCGTCTAGAACGCAAGTATGTCAGAAGAATTAGGCGCGTATACTAACAAACATAAAACTTAAATTATATCCGTGGCTTCCGGGCTCAAGTCGCGTGTCAGGCCATGGGCACTTTCTCAGTCAATATGCATAATTTTAAAAAAGGCACTTCCGCAGTCACCTAAAATACAAAAATTTTCACTCTTAGCGTCTAGCCTCTGGCTCCGTATCGCCCCCCGGTTTTCCCTCATGAAGAAAGGAGGCCACGTGAAGCACTGTGATCAGCAATGCGAACGTTTCTTTAAAATTAGGTACGATGTGTACGATATTTTTTCGAAATTTCATTCTAGCGCGGATTTTTTAATATTTTAGGATATAAAGCCTTCCAATGAGGGGAAATATGATACATTGTTCATTGGCAGCATAGACTTTCGAGTCGGAGAAATGAGAGGATAAGACCGAAGAAAACAGATAAATTAAAATTAATTTACTATCCAGAGAGTAGAGCTGATGCATTTATCTCTTCCCTTCAAGGCAGTTCGATGGTGTCCAGACTAATACCAGCCGAAGCCGAACAAAGATTCACGGCATCTGTAGGCCAGGTAGAAGAGCTAGCAGCAATAGCCTTTGGATGAATGATGAGACCACCCATAAAACCATGTGCTAAATGAAAACCAATATGACAGTGCATCAAAACTATACCTGGAGAATCAGTTCTGATTCGAAGTACTGCATAGCTTGCTGCTGGAATGACAAGAGTATCACGAAGTGGTGCTGTAGCTGTATTAAATTTAAGAGAACTCCATTTGGTCGTTGTCATGATGCCACTTCCACGAGCTACAATATTAAATGATCTTGCATGAAGATGATATGGATGATCAATATAAATGTCATTATTATTGATAATAATGTCACCTACCCAAGTATCATCAAGGAATTCAGTAAAAGCAGCATCAGAATTAACTTTACCACCTGAACCAAGTGTACGTAACAAGGGCGTGTAAGGGTGATTAATGGCGCTAATGTTGTTTACGTAAAACCTTCCAGCAACTCCAGAGTCACTAATGAGAATCCCAAAGTTGGAAGTATAGCTGACAACATTGGCTGAATCGGTATTGATTGGTACATTATTAATTACGGGAACAAGAGCAGAATCGGGTAAATCAACGCAGGTATTTGTGTAAGGATCATTGGCAGCAGTTGTATTTGGTTGCATTAGTCCTGTTCCAGCAGTTGTAATAGGTGCCAAAGTATCCACTGCTGTATATCGAACAACTAATTTACCATTTTCAGAAGCTGTACCATCTCTATAAGCTTCGCACTCTGTCTGTTCTAAAGCACGAAGCCAGAAATTGGATCCAACTGCTGCTGAATTCGTCTTTACAATGGAATCATACCTTTGTCCATTATATATAGGAATATATGTTTGATTGTTTGGAACAATATCGGTACCATCTGCAGCTATAAGTGTAAAAGTATGACTGTCCAAACTTATATGAAGTTGTGGGTGAGTTCCTGCACTAATCATTCTAAATCTATACCTTTTGTTGGGTACAAGAATTAATTCAGGCCATGAAGGTGTAATGCAAGAATAGGTGGCAGTATTGGTGATAGCTCCTGATTTCTTTGCACAATTAAATTGACCTTTACCGTTGATTAAGATGGATTGTGGGGGAGGTGCAGCAATAGAACCAGCGTAACCTTTGGTCGTTTCAAGTGCTGCAGCAATGGTAGAACCTCGATCATGAAACCAATCTGAAAATAATAATAAAACTTCTTCATCATAATGCATTCCTCGTTTATATGTTTCATCTGGACTATGAATTACCATGGGACCGTACAATCCATCAGTATATTGTATTGCTGAATGTGAATGATACCAATAGGTACCCCATTGTTCAGTAAGTGTGAATTGATAAGTAAAAGTACCACCATTGGCAGGAATAGGACATTGAGTATAACCAGGTACACCATCAGAATATAAAGTACCATTTTGATTCATTCCATGCCAGTGAATTGAAGCAGTCTCATTTAAATTATTGGTAACATGAACTCGAATAGTATCGCCAGTATTTGCTTCGATGAGAGGTCCAGGCATTTGACCATTAATTGCAATGACACTCCTTCCGTATCCATCAGGTGCTGCATCTGCTAATGTTAGAAACCAGTAATAATCTCGAATTATTGGAATGGAAGTGATGAGAAATGCAGGTGAAAGAGCATAATTGGGAGTAGAAGCAATAGACGTTTTAACAGCTACCCAAGCAGATGTTGTTGAAGTTGCAGAAGGAATAATGCTAGTAATGACTGTACTTGTAGTTTTTGCTACTAAATCTTGATTAGAAAGTGATTTGATAACATTATTTAAATTATAATTGAGAGAAAGAGTAATGGGAGTTATTGTAGTTATTGGAGATATTACTTGATTGACTTGACTTGCTACTTGATTGTTGATACTATTGACAATGGAAAGTATTTGATCAAACCAACCATTAAAATTAAGTAGTCGACGTTCCAAGATATGGTTATGATCTTGATACTGCATAGGTAAATCTATGGGATGATTTAGTGGAAAGGGAGCAGGAATTGGAGTAGGTTGAGGGTGGGGAGCAGCAAAAGAATAAAAGCTGAAATTGATCAAACATAGAACAAAGAGGAGGATATTGCGTTGCATCATGGTAGGAATCATGCTTTAGGATAACGATCAAAGTTGGGTTAGAAGAGAAAAGATCGATGAAAGTGTGTTAATTCATTGTCAACGCTATCTTATATAATTTTAATAAGAGGGAACAATTTGAAATTAGTTTGCGTAAGTTGTTTGCTGAGAGAATAGGTATGTTGTCATGCAGAAGGGATTGTTTAGAAGAGAAGAAAGGGAAAACCAAGAAGAGAATTCAATACTCAGGGCGCTCATATGATTCAGACGGTACAACTTGGCAATGTTTTCTCAGTACCTGCAGTGAAATCGAGACTCTGTTGGTTTGCACAGGGCTCCATAAACGAAACAGAGGTGTTTGAAGTAGACTTGGCAAAGAAGTAACGGCCTGTGTGGAATATAAAATTTGAAAATATATATTATAATTAAAATGTAAAAAGTACTAGGAGTGGGGAAGCATTGAATTGAAAATATATACTTGTTTGTACTCTTGTGTTGCTGTAGCTTCATCGCAGTAGGGCCCTTTATGACAAGAAAATTGTAAAGAGATTCTGATGTTAAAAGGAAATTTGAGTCACTTCCATCATAGGCTTTGAGAGATACTTTAAATCATTTCAAAATTGCTCAGAGAAGAGTTTCTTTGGTGCTGGCTTGGGCCTCTAACCTTTTTCGTGTTTGAGATATCTAATGTGTGGCTTGTTGTGATAGCCTGAAGAAGAGATTTGTGTGTAAGTTTAAATTTCTAATCGCCTCTCCTTTTCGGCATAGAGTTTCAGCTTCATTCAATTCTCAGGTCGACTTGATGCGGCAGTGACTAAGCTTAGGCCTCGATTGAACGATTTTTATTGCAACAGTATTATTATCTGTGTCAAACAAGTAGTAAGCAGGACTCGCACAAACCTCTTTAGTGCATTTGAAAGTTTAAAAAAATGGTCATGTTTAAAGCCTTGTTGAGTTTTAAGTGAAGAAGGGGCTTAGCGTCCACAAAACTCAGTACCGCGTCGAGTTTGTAAAGGAAATAATAATGATATCTTGAAAGAACTTATTAAAAAAAATACAATTATTGCTGAGCATTAACAGTCAATCAAACAATATATATACAAAAAGAGCAAATACAGATCAGAATGCTAATTTGATTCAAGGAATATCAGTAGTATTGGTGGATATTCCTGACGAACTGGCGCAAAGCTCTTGTGCAGGACCGGGCCAAGTCATTGATGGACTTTTGGCAAGTGTTTCAGGATGAACAATGAGAGCTCCAAGAAAACCACCAGCTAAATGTGCACTTATATGACAGTGTAAAATCCATACCCTGACGTTGCAATGGTACTATATCGGTCAGTAAGAAGAAAGCAGGAATTAAAATCAAAGTTAAAATCTTATTATTTAAACTCACCCGGGTGTATCTGTTTTAATTCTAAGAACTGCATAGCTAGATCTTGGAATGACTAAAGTATCTCGAAGTGGAGCTGTAGCTGTATTAAATTTGAGTGATTTCCATTTATCAATAGTCATGATCCCCTTCCCTCTAGCAACAATATTAAAAGATCGGGAATGTAAATGATAAGGATGTTCCAAAAATGGATCATTGTTATTAATGATGATATCACCAACCCAAACATCATCCAAGAATTCATTAAATGCAACATCACCAGAAACTTTACCACCTTGACTTAAAGTTCGTAAAAATGGCAAGTAAGGATGATTTATAGCTGTGATATTATTGACAAAGAATCTTGCTTCTTGAACATTATCACTAATCAACATACCAAAGTTGTATAACTGACAACATTGGCAGGATTTGTATTGATTGGAACATTATTGACGACTGGTACAATGGCTGTATCTGGCAAGTCAATACAAGTTCCAGAGAATGGATCTACTCCTGTAGAAGTAGTTGGTTGAAATAAACCAAAACCTTGAATGATAGACGGTGCAATTAAATCCAAAGGAGTATATCGAACAACTACTTGAACAAGATTTGTTTCAGATGGGTCTTGATATGCCTCACATTCAGTTTGAGCTACTGCACGAAGCCAAAAGTTAGATCCAATTCTACCTTGATTGGTTGTAAGTATGGCATCATAACGTTGTCCATTATGAATAGGAATTACTGTTTGAGTGGATGGTAAAGTATCAGTACCATCAGAAGCAATGACAGAAAATGTATGATCATCTAATGAAATGTGCTGCTGTGGGTGACTACCACCGTTGATTATTCTAATTCGATATCTTTTATTTGGAACTAGTAATAATTCTGGCCAAGGTGGTGTATTGCAAGAGTAAGTTGGAGGATCTGACGATTGTGATACCTTTGAACAATCATATTGACCTCTTCCATTTATTAAAATCGACTGAGAAGGTGGAGCTGCTCCATTGCCTTGATAACCTGATGGACCACCAATATTTTCTCCAATAGCTTCTGCACGATCATGATACCAATCTGAAAAGAATAATAAAATCTCTTCATCATAATCTTTTCCTCTTTGATATCTTTCTTGAGGACTATGAATGATAAATGGACCGTGTAAACCATTAGTGTATTGCATTGCAGTATGACTATGATACCAGTATGTTCCCCATTGACCTGTTATAGTGAATCTATAAGTATATCTTCCACCATTGGCTGGAATAGGACATTGAGTAAAAGCAGGAACACCATCCGAATACATTGTTCCATTTTGATTCATACCATGCCAGTGAATTGTAGCAGTTTCATTGAGTTTGTTGGTGACGTGAACAACTATAGTATCTCCTTCATTGGCTTCAATTAGAGGTCCTGGGGCTGGGAGAGGGAATTTTTTACAGCTTAACATTAGTGGGGGAAAATGTCTTTCGTTGAGGTCACTATACTCACTTTGACCATTGATGGAAATGACATTCCTTGCAAATCCATCTGGAGCTGCATCAGCCAATGCAAGAGTCCAATAATATTCTCTAGTAGTTGGTTTGGAGCTCACTTTGAAACCTGGTGATAAAAAATAGTCTATTGGTGGATTCGATGTAGCTGTCTTAACTGGTGTCCAAGCAGTAGTACTTGTAGTAGGAGAAGGATGTGATGGTGGTCCACCAACCCCTGATGGACCTCCTGGTGGACCTCCTGAAGGCTGGTCTCTTGGCGATATAGCCGCAGCAGTGTACGAGCTAATACGAGCTGAAGAAGTGATTTGTGCCACTATATCCTGACTGTTGACAAGTTGAGGAGCAGCTGAGACTGTCCAAGTCATAGCCAAGAAGGCAAGGAAGAAGAGTATTGACAAAGGGCTAACAAGCATTGTAGAGAGAATTGAATCAATGGAGAATAGAGAGAGATACAAAATGTTTCCGATCAGGAGGAGGAAGAAGGAAAAAGAAGTAGCACCATAAAGTGTTCTTTTTCCATCACTTCATTCAAAGAAGGGAGTGAATCGGGTCCAGATACACCGTAGTATTATTATGACTTTCTTATTCAAGTCATCAAGTTGTACAAAGTTTAGGCTCAACGTCAGTCAGTACATTATGACATCTATTCGGAGTTCAATGGTAAAATCGGGCTATCTATGAATAATGCCGATCATGTGGATTTGATTGATCACACGGTAAGGCCAAGCGAAAGATTTTGAGAAATTAATTTAAGCTTAAAATTTAGCGTTTAGCCTTTACAGTATTATTATGTGAAAAAAAGATGTTATAAAAACTGGTAAAACTATATGAAAGCTAAAAATTAAAAAAGGCAAGACCCGTTTGCTGCGAACATCTTTACGATGTTCTCCCCCCCCCCCCTCCATCTACTCCCCCCCTCTCCTCCTTCCCGATTTCCCCTCATTTGACTCCTTATTCTTTATCATCCCTCTTTCTGCTAGCTGAAGACGTCGATCAAATTTCTTTCACCTTCCCTACGAAAAAAGAGATCCTACTTAAGAAGGTAATTAGAGTCTGAAGAAAAGGCTTCTCGTGCTACCTAAAAGAGTAACTAGTAGGTATGTCAAAGGAGCAGAAATCAAAGAGGTATAGTAAGGGCCAAGATCACCATAAAGGATCTTTGAAAAGAGGTATTTATCTCCTTTTAGTGCATTTAATGAAAAGAGAGTTCCGGAGTTGGTACTGACCACCGTATTCTGCTCTCATCTGAGCGGCAATTTAAATTTATTATCTTAATGGGTGATGATTTAAAAAAAAAAAAACTAATTTAAAACAAGGAAGAAAAGTTTTTGTGTATATTGACAAAATACTGAAATTGTGCAACCGTGTGACATGAGTCTTCCCGGTGCCTGGGAATAAAGTGATAACTTTGTGCTTGAAGGTAAGGCGATCAGCCTTCTTGTAAAGGGGAAAGGGGGTACAACAGTCACATGGTCGTTGAATGCAAGTGGCGGCGGCGTAATCGAGGAGAAAGATCAAATAGACACTTTCCATCAGGTGAGTGAACGACGAGGTACTCGACTGCTCTATGCATTGTATTGCCTTCTGACAACTCAATGCTGTAAAGTAGATTTATTCAGTGACTGGACGTAGGTATTGTTGAGGTATTTGCACTCACTCAAATTCAAAAAATAAAGTAGCAATTAAAGCGCGCATTTGAATCCAAGCTAGTCTACTCAGGGACAGAGTGAAAAAGAGAGAGAGAAAGAGAGAGGATGAGATACACGACTCACTTTTCCCCACTGTATCTCAAATTATAAAAACTCACATTTCACCGGGGCAACGTCTGGGTCCTGTAGAAAAGGATAATTCGCTTTGTTTCATTTCTGGGGATTGAAATGGAATAAGATTCATAATCTACTTTACTGTCTTATACATGATCACCTACCTGCTGTGGGTTCTAGCCACCTCTCTGGTATAAAGTCGTATGGATTCGGGAATATGCTTGCGTCCATATTACACACACCACCCATGGCAACACATACTGATGTAGAAGGAATGTACTTGCCGCACAATATCAAACCTTCTTGTGGTAGTAATCTAGGTACAGCAGCAGGTGCAGGCGTATGTAATCGAAGTACTTCTTTTATGACTAAATTTAGATAGGTCAACTTGTCCAGTCTGTCCAATGGCAAGTCTTCATCTTCCACATCCTCAAAAGCATCATCCAACTCTTTGCGTAATTTTGAGAGCACTTGAGGCTGACTTAGAATGATCAATACTTGTAACACCCTTTTCAGCCCTTCCTAAAACTCACCCTCTGAATAACGGCAGTAACGATGAGGCATGTTGTAATCACTGTCGTATGACTACCAGCTAGTAAATGAGCAATGACTTCGGCAACAATTGTTGAATCATCCAGTCGAGCTTTACAGAGAGCTTCAAAGATAGTCTCTTGCGTTTCATCCAATATTATGCTGCCACTTCTCTTTAAATCCACCATTGTAAGGCACGTTGCATTGATATACTAGTAAAGAAGAGAGGAAGGATATAAATAGTCAATTTAGTATACTCCTGAACATCTTTCCCACTCACATCGACAAGCTTTTCATTTGCTCCTAGCCAAGACAGGACTTGTCTTCCAAATAGAAAGCGTATCACTTTCTTGAGAAAATACAATACTGGATAAAGTAGCTTAGTTGCCGCATAATGGTGCAACATTAAATCTAAAATAATTCCATCCAATTCATTTGCTAATTTACTCTCCAATTCTTCTTTGTCGAGGTATTCCTTTGTAAATTGGTTTCCAAATATATGCGACAAGATGATTGACAATGTCAGTGATCTACCTTGAGTCATCCAATCAAGAGTTATAACTTGCTTTTCTTCTTCGATCTCAAACATAGCTAGTAACTCTTGACGCTTTGCTTGAAATGTAGACGTAAGCATAGACTTCATAGCATTACTAGAAAGATATTGCTTCGAATATAGGTGACTCCATACTTTTCTTCTTTTTGCTGAAAGTGCTGCATCATTAATTGATAAGATGGACGATGCTTGAGGTCCTTTAAAATCGAGAAAACTGTTATAAAAGGGATCTTTGCTTAGAGCATTCTTGCCGCTACCATTATTTCCAAGAATGATCTTGATGTTTTCTGCTCCTGAAACAGAAATTGTACCTCTACCAATGACGACTAAAGGACTACAATACTGTTCATGAAGACTTCTTGCCCAGCCGGAAGGATCGCCCTTGAGTAGGTGATAAATGTATGCAAATCTTGATATTCGACAATGAAATGGGCCAGGAATATGTCGGAGTGACCAAACGCTGCACACGAGATCATATAGGTAGAAGATAATCAAGAGAGGCAAGACCGCTATTGCACATCTTCTTAGAATCGGTACTGCGTCCTCCATTTTGCAAGATAAAGTACAAAGTCAAGTTCGAGACACACACATCGCTTTTACTTGCTTTTAAAATTCTAAGAGAGAAATGGGAGTAAGGGAGAGTGAAAAAAGAGGGCTTGCCTCACGTCAAGTGTGGCGTTTACTCGGTAGCAAGTTCGGAATGTTAAAAAAAAAGTAATATTTGCATTGCATGGGGGTTGAATGGTAAAAGTATACTAGAATTCAAAGCCTTCTTTGCGGAATTGATTCAAATCAGCACCAACATGAGCATGTTGAGCCAAATCCATTCGGTCCAAACACAAAAATATTCTTCTTAAAGTAGACCAAAGATTTGAACTCTCCTGAGCTTCAGCCAAAGGAGCCACCTTGGGTTGACCAGCGCTAATTTCAGAAGGAACATCTGGAAGTGCGTGTGTCTGTTGGAGTGACAAGGCAGCCAAGAGGTGTTCTGCTGCTTCGTGATGAGCTCCCAAACTCAAACAAGAAACACTTAAATTGTAGATTGCTCTTGTAAATGTCGGTCGTAATTCTAAAGCTTTATGATAGGCTTCGATAGCATCCTCAGGTTTGCCTCCATTGGCTAATGTTGCACCTAATCGATTCCAAAGCAAAAAGTCATTGGGTCTAGCTTGTAGAGCTGCCTCAAAGCAGTCTTTTGCTTGATCGTAGCTCGAATTACTGTAAAAGAGAACTCCCAAACCAACTTGCACTTCTGGATCGATTCGACCAGTAGCATTGCCTTCTCTAGCAGCTTGCAAAAAAAGTGAGGTAACTCGATTAAGAGAAGCCCAAGGATTGTCTCCACTACTGTTGAGAGTACCTTCAATAGGATCTCTACCGCCTACAATGGAAGCTGGTAGTGGTTCAGGCTTAATGTTTGGGTATGCTTTTTGCATGTACCTCTCTAAAGTACTATGAGCAGCTGAATCGTAACCTTCATTGGTGTAAGAAATGGCAAGAGCCATATATGCTTCTAAGTTACCTTCATCAATCTTGATTGCCTCCTCTAAAGCTCTGATAGCCTGCGTTTCTTTTTCATTCATAGCTTGCGCCTCACCTAATCTTCGCCAAGCTTCACTCTTGCTACGTCGCTGTACGTCGACTTCATTCTGTTCTCCTCCAGTACCACCAGTAGCCTCTCTTTGGGTTGCGACTTCGAACAACAAAGCTGCATCAGCTAGACTGCCTCCATTGCCGAGTAATCGCAAACCTTCTGAAAGAGGATCAGGATGTGTGACAAAAGGATTTCTTCCATCAAAGCGATAATTGCCCAAACGAGGGTATCCTTCTGCATTGACTGTACCGAATTCATCCAAAAGTGAATCTTCTGTACCATCTAGTCCACCTACTTCTCGTCGTGCAGCTTCACCTAACCCAATTCCACCGCCAGGATGAACATACATCTCATCTTGTACTTTGTTACGAGCGTCGCTCAATTCTCTCTCCCATTCAGCAAGATCAGGATCGGCAGCATTACCGGCATTCATAGCATTCCATAATTCCTCAAATCTTGTCTTTGACTCTTCACTATCAGCCTGTACATCCCTTTCAAGATCATCAAGCGCTTCTCGAATAGAACGATCTTGCTCTTCTTCGCTTTGCAGTATGTCCTCAGTAGCTTTACCTTTTCCCTTACTGGCGCTGGCTTCTTGGCCTGGTTCATCTAGCTTAGCAAATTGCTCTTCCCATTTGGCGTCATCCAATTCGACAATTCGAGAAGATTGTTGTTGAGATGAAGTGGTAGAAGAGAGAGGTGCACGATTGTACATGCCGCTCATTCCCATCCCTCCATTCATACCCATCATACCCATACCATTCATACCTCCCATACTATAGCCAGGGTCTCGCGAAGTATAGGCTGACCCTGCTTCTGGTGTAGGAGAGCCATTCTGGTGTTGTGGCGAATAGTTGCCAAATTGTTGCCTCCAAGCTTGACCTTGACTTCCATCCGAACCTCTAACGCCACTACGAGCGAAAATTGCCTCCATTTCTGACATGTTTGGACCACCGCCACCATTGCCTACTCCCATCTGACGAAGTACTTCCGGAGGTATCATTTGAGGACCTACACCTTGTCTTGACATTTCTTCCGCCCAATTTGAACCTCCTCCTCCCGCACCACCAGATGCCTTCATTCTGTTCATTTCGTTTTTCATCTGCTCAAAGTCAAAAGAGCTACCACCTTGTTGTTGAGCAAAATTTCGTTGTTGAGCTTGCTGTTGTCGAAAGAATGCTTCTGCTTCTGGATTATTACCCCCTACACCACCTTGTCGAATTGATGCTGGACCTTGAAATGATGGTCCAGCATTTGTACGATCGCCTTGCTGTAATGACCGATCACCTCCAGTATGCTTGAGCATCTGTGAGAGTGCATTGTTGCCTGTAGAGCACTCTGCTCCTGAAAGCATCGACTGGAAAGCCATCTTTGTGGTAGTAGTGGAGTGTAGAGTAATATAAAGTGGCTCAGTCGACGGAAGCACAAATGTATCCATATCCATAGGAAACCAAAAACTCACGTGGCCCCCATTTTCACGGCAAATTACCCATCCGGATGTCCGGGCCAAAGAAAGGCGCTTGTTGGACTTCTTCTAAAACAATGTGTCGGTCAATAATTTTGTTGGTCCGAGCATAAGAAAATATAGCGAGCTGGACGAGCGAGAAAAAGGACTACCTGTCAATTCAGTGGGTTACCCTCTCTATCTTGTTTTCCTCTACAAAGAATCAAGTATACATTACATAGACATGCCTCTACCGCTGGAAGGTGTCAAGGTCGTTGAGTTTGCTGGTCTTGCACCAGGTCCACTAATAGGCTTAGTATTGGCAGACTTTGGAGCAGATGTAATTCGAATCGACAAGGTGGGAGAGCATTTAAATCCAGATAGTCTATGTCGAGGCAAGCGATCACTAGCCATCTCTCCTAAACATCCAAAGGGATTGCATACTTTGCGAAAATTAATCAGTCAAGCTGACGTAGTAATTGATCCATTCAGACCTGGAGTCTTGGAGAGATTAGGATTGGGACCAGAAGATGTAAAACAAGGAAGAGGAGATGTACCAGGTAATGATGCTCTCGTCTTTGCTAGGATTACTGGATTTCAGCGAGAAGGTGGGTTGACAAAGCTATATGAATATCGAGATCTCGTCTACTGATGTATGTTTTGCTTACATTAGGTCCATATGCTAATATGGCGGGTCATGATATCAACTATATTGCACTATCTGGAGTTCTATCGGTGAGTAAAATTAAAGTTGACACAAATTGGCAAATAAAGAGTAGCTAAATCTTTCTTTTAGATGTTGGGAAATGCCAATGGTCCTCCTCAACCACCTTCAAATATCCTAGGTGACTTTGCTGGTGGCTCTTTGATCTGTATTCTTGGCATCCTTTTGGCCTTGTTAGAGCGTGTAAAGTCTGGGAAGGGGCAAATTGTGGAAGCTGATATGGTCACTGGAGCTCGATATGTCGCTAGCTTTCTCCTGTTGTCATCATATTTCGAACACCCCGTCTTAGGTCCAGTACTCAATGACGGTACCAATCAGAAGCGTGGAACCAACATGCTAGATGGAGGTGCACCTTGGTACGGCGTTTACCAGACAAAAGATGGTGGATGGATGAGTGTGTGAGTGATTTATAGTACAACACTCAGAAGAGGAAAGTGGCTTATTCAGTCTTCTCTCTCTCTCTAGCGGTGCCATTGAACCTCAATTCTATGCCGAATTGCTTTCAATACTAGGCAAGCACGACACCAGTGAAAAGGTACCGAATAAAAAGTCACAACATGATCGAAGTACATGGCCAAGACTTCAAGAGTATTTTACTACCATTTTTGCTAAAAAGACACGTCAGGAATGGGCAGATATCTTTATTGGAACTGATGCTTGCTGTGTGCCAGTCCTCACTAGAGATGAGGCAGCTGTTCATGGCCTCACACCTGGAGCTTCGCAAGAAACCGTTGATCAAGGTAATACAATAGTACCTCAACCAGCACCAAGACTCAGTAGAACACCAGGTAAAGCACCACAAGGAAGTGTACTTATTGAAAAAGACAAAGATGAAGGAGCTGAATTACTTTTGACACCCGGTGAGCATACAAACACCATCCTGGCTACATGGGCCAATTTGAAAGATGGTGAGATCAGACAACTTTGGAATGAAGGAGCAGTGGGTGGAACAGATCCACCCGAGGAAAAGAGCAGGTTATAATTGATTGGGGAGAGGAAAATTACAGAAATGCAATACAAAGATGATTAAGTAAAGGGGGGTAAGATAATTATTATCACTCTAAACTACCCCGTTTCCCTCATCTTGACACCTTTCTGAGTCCTCTCTTTGATGACCAGACCTTTCGAACTCGACCTACGACTTTTGCAACCCTTTGATGATGTCGAGAGAAGTGACAATCTTGAGGTTCAATGTCATCATCATTACCAAAATATTCAAGAAAGCCATAATAGTCTACAGAGACAGGAAAGTCGTGATCTCGATAACCCCACCAACCAACGTTTCGAAGACACTCTTTGCAATGAGAGATATCGATATTCTTCTCCCATTGATGTTCATTACGACGAGCAATGTGCAGGTATCCATAATTGCAAAGTGGTGTTCGATTGGCAATTCCTACTTCCGTTTCATTGGTAAACTCGTGGAAGGTCTTGTCTTTAGGAAATGAAGTACTAAAGTCGACGTATGGATCATCAATGACTAAAAAGTCTTCATCGGTATCGTAATCACTAACGATGATGATGATTGGACACTTTGGATAGTCTGGCTCTTCTACTGTAGTTATCCACTCCATGAAGAGCAAGGGAAACGGATATAGCAAGGATGATTGAGAGCGATAAAAGGAACAGGACAAGAAAGGATAGAGGTTAGGGTGAGCAGGGAGGGTATGCTGAGAAGTAGAGCAGGAAAGTAGAGAAATTTCTCTCCCCTTTTGAGGGAATCTGTACATGCAGCATTCAAGGTCATGTAACAAAGCTCATGATCGAAATTTTTGCTTGGCCTCGCTTTAAAATTTTACATATACACACCGATTGAATATGTGATGTCTACCATTACCTTCAAATTCATTTAGAGGCAGTGTAATCGTCATCAAATATAGGGAGCATCATCACAAAACCAGTCCCGTTTCAGCTAAGGCCATACTTTAAGCTACACTTTCTTCGAATTTTGAAAGGTGCTAGCTGGCAACAAATTGTCGCTATTAGCACCATATATCTAGTTATGGACCGGATTGGGAAGATAGAGGAACCAGACTATATGCTGTATATAGCGCCATTTAATGCTACGGGCCAGATCATGAAAAATTGAGAATCGAACTACGGATGTTTTTGATGGTAGAATGAAATGATATTTAGTCTACGAGGAATAGTATCAAAAGTAACACTCGCGTGTTTATTTATATTACACGCTATATTAATAATCATTGGCTTAAAGTATTCAAAATCATTATTAGTAGTCATACTACTGTGACACCTTCCATGATAGATCTGGTTCAAGTCACAACGTCACACGCTACTCAAGCATTGCTAATAGTAGTCGTCGTATAAAATTTTATCGTCAAGGAGTTTCTTATAGGGTTTGATTACGAAAGAAATGGACAAGGCAGTGCTAGGGATCACATCATAGCCTGGATGAGAGATGAAGGATAGATTTAAACACTAAGAAGTGGCAGCATATAAAGAGTCGATCTGAGGAATGGGAAGCCAATCTTTCCCCTTCATAGCAAAACTCTTCCACACATTACCTTGTCTACCATTTTAAATACATCAGAAATATTCTTCTACTTTCATCTCTAACTTTGACAGCAAGAAACGAATAAATCAAAACATGCCTTTCTTCATTGAATCTCAAGAACCTCTTATAATCGACCTTGATGACGATGAAGACGTATTTAATCTTGGTCGAACTTTTACAAATTCATTCAACTTGGAAAGTCACTACAACAATAAACCAGTCGCACCCCGAAGAAAGAGAATCGCTTTTGCCATTACCGATGAAATCTTTCCAATCTCTGCACCTTCTACACCTCCTACACCTTATGCTGCTGATGATGATGAAAATTATGATACAGATAGTGACGATGATGATGATGATGATGATGATGATGATGATGGTGTTGATAGCCTTGCTACAGTGGAGGATTACGATCAAATTGATGACTTTATTCAAATTTATAATGGTGATAAAAAGTTCAACATTGTACCTTTTGATCAAGAAGAAGCCATTGAAGACGAAGAACAAGAAGATGGTGACGTTTTTTATTCTGGTCTGAACATTTATTGGGACAATCCTCAAGTAAATTTTTCACCTCTTTCCTTTCCTTATATGCTGCTATAGTATGCATTCACTGGCTTGACTTTCGCAACTCTCTGTCATTTTGGGGGACAATTGACTATACATTTGCACCCTATCTGAAACATCTGCATCGTCAAAATTTACAAATCTTTCTAACTCACAATTCAATTTTGACTGTATCTGTATTCTTTTACTCTGTATTTCTACCATCTCTTTATGCTCACAATGGCTCTTTGACGTATTACAAAGACTAACTATTAATTGCGTCAATCTTGACCAAACCAGGAAAGAGGTGTAACTCCAAGCCACTCGTCCATTTGGCGTAAGAAGTCCTCCTCCTTAACAAACAATAAAATTGCTTATATAAATCTGTGCACCGCCCTCTACTTTTGTCGCGGTACTGTGCTTATGAAGGAACTCGCAGCCATTGTAGTAAATGATAGATTGTGGCTTTGGCTTTCCTAACTCGCCATTGTAATCATTGCTTGCTTGGCGTAATGATATTTAGATAGAATGTGGCTTATTAAAGCAACGTAATAGAGACATTACTACTCCAATAGCACAACAGTGACGCCTAATTCCTCCCCAAATTCCTCCGCAAGCCAAGGAGAGTTGGTTGAATCAGTCCACCGCTTGATTGTGGACTTTATTTCGTGGCTACTTCTTGCTAAGGACTAGTTGCTTTGAGATTTGGTAGGATTAAGATATAAATAGAGGAGTAATTCTAGCTTTGGTCTATAATCCTCCTCATCACTTTTCCTTCACTACTATTCTATCTCTCTCTCTCTCTCTTCCCCAGCTGCTAAACCAACAATACTTTGCCACACTTTCTACCCTTTTCCGAACCCGACTCCAAGTTCAAAATCGACATGAAGATTACTGCTTCTTACCTCTCCTTTGTCAAGGTTGCCTTGTCTCTAGTCTTGTTGAGCACTACACTTGTCAACGCCCTCCCTACTACCGATGTAGCAACATTGGAACAACGTTCTACTACTAACGAGGAAAAGTCAAATACTCACATTCTTTGGAACAACAAATTCAATATGTCTAAAACACTTGAATATCTTTGGTCCATCAAGGGTTACAAGTTATCGGCTGTTCGCCTTTATGACTTTAAAGATTCCAACGCTGAAAGTCGAGAATTTTGGACGCCTGCTCACAATATTCATCAAACACCACAAAAAATCTTTTTTGATGTGAGTAAGTAAAACTGACTTGGAGAGTACTATCAAATTGAATGTGTATTTGTTCCTCTACAAGGCTTGTGTATTCAACACTCCAGTTGTCGATGAGTTGAATGCTGCACTACAGGATCCTACTCGACGATACTACCTTGCTATGATGGCTGGAACTATCAATGGTTGGAATTTCGAAGAAGACAAGTCGTTGGCAGTCGGTTGCCAGATCTTTAGTGTGAGTGTCTGCCTCATCAATAGCTTTGGTCAGAGGGAATTTAAGCTGACTTGTTGTCCTTTTTGCAGATCCCAATCAAATACACCGCTGAAGACATGGTACCCATTGAAGAATTTAAAGTGCAAGAGGACCATACCAATGAGGTGAGTAGAATTCAGGCAAGCATAAAGAAACCCTTTTTGCTCAATCCTAAACCTTTTCAACAGATGATTAAATACTTGGTCGCCAATCCTCCTCCTTATGCCAGCTTTGAACGTATCTCTACTGGTTCAAAGAGTCCAGAATCTTTGTCTAGAAAGGCAGGAAACTTTGTTCACAAGGATCAAGTCATGTGTGCAGACCTCGACCAGCTAGCCCACTCCATTCCACACAAAGAAAACAAATAGATACCTTTCTTCTATCTGTTCTTCTCTTATGCTCTATGTACTTCAATTTCTCAACTCTCTAGGCGAATTAGAAACATATCGTTCTTGCCAACTACTCGAAAGTATCTCCTTGGCAAGGTCGTGGACCGACATTTACTGACTAGGAGGGCATGTCTGCTGTGGATGCCATTAAGTAGATCTATATTGCATGCTGTCTCTAATCTATAGTTTGATAGTCACCTCTTCCTCCCTTAGTATTTGGTGATGCCTTTCCAGCAAGAGCATTCGTCAGATGACTTACACGTACTTGTGGAGCATCACTTTCTAGTTCAGGCTGGTCTTCATCGTAAACAGATCGATATCCTCCTGTCGAAGCATAGTTGGGTCCTGCATCCGCGTAAGGTGCTGTAAAAGAGAATCGAGATTAAGTTCTGTGAAAAATGTTGATAGAGGATATACTCACTTGCATTTTGACCACCGCCTTGACCAGACCAAGAACCAGGCAGACCAAAGGGGCCCGTATTACCAGCTCCCGTCTCAGCTCCTAACCAACGTTGGCTGCCTCCAAATCCTCCTCCTCCTACCACTTCGGGCAATGCTCCCTGTGACTGAAGTATTCGTGCTGCTTGTCCTGCTGAGACTAGTTTGAAGCACATATTGGCGCCCATGATGCCAATCACGATCAACCTTGCCTGATTAGCTCGATAGAGTAACCAAATGACATCGAGAGGTATCGATAATATCCAAAAGAATAAAAAATGTGGAAGTAGCGTCGATATTAATGCAGAAGAAATTGCTGCAAGTCCAAATAGGGAGAGTGGAAGAGCATATGAAATGTGAAGAGTGAAGAGAGAAGCTAAAAGAGAGAGTAGCTAAATGAGGTAATATGAGGGGAGAAAATAGTGAGTTTAAGAGTTGAGCAATGAACGAGATCGCGAATTGTTCTCACCGAATGAACTACTAGCGTTACTTCCAAATCAACGCTATGAAGTGCTTGCGGTAATCTATGTTGGACATGGAGAGGGAGAACAAGAATTTGAGGAGGATATAGCGACGACATGCTCACTTGAAAATTCTTCTCCTTCTTAATGATGAAGTCTATATTGTCTTTCTCCAATTATATAAATTTGAGCGAATAGAAAAGGAATTGCCGTGGACGCTAAAAATTATGCTCGCTCATGCACCTTCCTGCGCGTTACACGTGACCATACGCCATTCGACGCGATTACCTCGCGTTGGAAATGTGAACTCAAGAGAGAGAGGATTTAAAAAAAAAAGGAAGATTTACAATGAAAAAATCGCGACGCCCTTTTTTGTAGTAGTAAATTGAGAAAGGTATAGTAATACGTCAGAGTACAAACGAGACACCAAGGGAAAAGGGAGAAGTTCAAGCGACAATATTTCTATCGCTTCGCTTCAATTTCCCCTCTTGTTCCTACTTCGCTACCCTTTTCTCTCTCTCCCTCTTTACATCGCTGTCAGGAAGGCTCTTGTAGCCAAGGAGGTCCAAAGTAGTAGGACATCTACTGCTTAAAGATACGTGAGGATAACACCAGGTTTTGAGCATTATTCCCAGCTCCTGCCTTTTCCTCTGTTTCTCCCCTTACTCACCAAAAAGAGAGCCAGACTCCCTTCCGGTGTGACCACTTCATCTCTTCTCTCTTGTATCTTCGTATACGACACGCTAGAAGACCGACAAGACTGCTTGGTTCTGCATCCGGATCTTTGCCAACATCAACACCAACTCCATCGCGCCAGCTTGATCAATTACGAAAGTTCATTTTGGTGACCTGATTACGTGTAATTGTCGCGACTAATTTCACGTCCCTCTTGGCATTGTCAAGTCCTTTTCGCGCCTTTGGACACATCCTGAAGTGTGTTGTGCTACCCTTCTATGTAAGTAAAAGAGCAGAAAAAGGGGGAAGGGGGTGGATAGCGGTCTTTGAAGACGATCAGGTCGCGTCGGGCACGGATGATTCATGATAGGCTTCGTCAAGGGCGAATGGTAGATGTTCGAATGCTCCACTTTGGCGATCTTTTGCGCGATGGGAAGACGTGCAATGGTAGTGAAAGTTATGATGAACTAACACATCTCTATCTTTCTCGATTAGCTATAGCCTCTGAGTACTTTTGCTATAGAGGAAAATTGAACTTATCATCGCGTCGCTATTGAGTTATGGCTGCCAACCCCGTGAGTATTACGATGGAATATGGCAGCATCCTATTCTTTAATGATTGACATTTGCGACTGGCTCATCAATGATCAGACTGCACGTCGCCTTCCTGCTCGTGCCCGTAACGCTATCACTGAAGAAATCTCAAGCAAACCAAGTAGTACCTCGACTAATCCTAGTTCATCCGCTGGAGGAATAGCTGCCCTTCGGAAAAGGACTGCTTTGGGTGACATGACCAATGCTGGTACTCGTAGAGTACTTGGAGGGGCGGCAACAAGTGAGAGCATTCAATCAAGCGGAAAGGATGTATCAAGTGGGGCTGCAACCAAAGGCAAGTTGGCACTTCGAGATTCGAATGTGACGACTGGCGCGTCAAGAGCAGCTAAATCAATCAATGGTAAGCCAGCACCAGTATCAACGACGGCTCAGGTGGTAAGAGCAAACAAGTCACAGGCAGTAACAGCTGATGGTGAACGACCGGTGCGCGCTTCAAAGCGAGCTACAGCCGTGACTGGAATCCCTGCTAGGAGCAGCAAGAGCGCATCAACTGCTTCGACGTATTCAAAATCTAATTCTGTACAGAGTGCAGCTTCACATAGGACTGCTTCGTCCAAAGAGGCACCATTCAAAACAACAACAGGTAAAGATGATCGGGGAGTGAAGAGAATAAAGACGGAAGGTGGTGAAAAGAGAGTGGCGAGTAAAGACAGTGAGACAAGCAACTTACTACACAAGAAGTCGTCTGCAATTCAAGAGGAGTTGATAGTTGAAGGTCCAGCTAAAGATGAAGGATGGGAAGACTTGGATGCTGAAGATGCGGATGATCCGCTCATGGTGGCCGAATACGTCAATGAAATATTTGATTATATGAAGAATCTCGAGGTGAGTCGATACCGATCATTGCCTGATATTAAATTTTGCTGACCTTTATTGTCTATCATCTAGATGGACTACATTCCCAGCGGTGACTACATTGATAAGCACCCTGATATCAACTGGGAGATGAGGGGTGTCTTGGTAGACTGGCTTATTGACATTCACAGCAAGTTTCGCTTGCTTCCAGAGACACTCTTTCTAGCTCAAAATATTGTTGATCGTTTCTTGACGTTGCGAACAATTAGTCTCAACAAATTACAACTCGTAGGTCTTACAGCTATGTTTATTGCAGCAAAGTACGAAGAAGTCTTGTGTCCAAGCGTTCAAAACTTTCTCTATCTTGCTGAAGGTGGTTATACGGATGAAGAGATTTTAAAAGCAGAAAGGTATATGCTCAAGGTACTCAAATTTAGCTTTAGCTATGCCAACCCAATGAACTTTTTAAGGAGAATCAGTAAGGCTGACAACTATGATATCCAGACTAGAACGGTGGCCAAATTTTTGTAAGTTTTGCCATCACCATAACCTTTTATGAAGTCTATTTACTCATCATTTCCTCCTTTACGTCTTTGTACAGCATGGAAATTAGTCTTGTTGATCATCGTCTTTTGGAGCATCCTCCTTCACTGATTGCAGCAGCCGCTGTTTGGAATGCTCGATTGGTATTGGAACGTGGTGATTGGAGCCCAACACTAGTTCACTATTCAACATATTCAGTTCAAGAATTACTACAGACTGCTGAATTAATGCTTGATTACTGCCTTCGACCAGTTCAACATCAATGTTTTATTAAAAAGTATAGTGGAAAGAAATTTATGAAGGCAGCACCATATGTAATGGATTGGAGTAAAAAGACTTATGGAGAATTCTCAGAAGAAGATGTCAAGGAAGATGAATTGATGTTGGATTTATTTGCTCAATTTGGTTATGAGAGAATCACTACATTGGGAAAGAGTCCAAGTGAGCGAGAAAGTACGGCAGGTGTAGAAGAATTAGGTGATGATGAGGAAGAACAAGAAAATATTGACGAACATGATGAACAAGAGGAATATCCAGAAAAGGAAAGAAGACGTTCTCGTAATAATGGCTTGAGTCCACTAAAGCAAAGGGCAAATATTCATTAAAAGATTAGATTCTATAATTGGGATAGCGAAAATAGTCATTCTTATAAAGCTTCTACAATCATTACAACAATCATCCACTTTCAACATCGTCATCACTTTCAACATCGTCATCACTTTCACTGAAGTTTATCGTCACACAATTCACACGTAATGCATCCCCTCCAACCTCCCCCTTGAACCCATCTTTTTTTTTGCCATCTCTCATCATAAGCATGCTCAAATCTTCAATCCATCTTTGATTCACTCAATCTCTATCACGACTGCTCTTTTATAATCTACACTACATTTATGCCTCTTCTCTTAACGATTTTATCTTCTTTTTTTCTCTTTTCAATTTTGTTTTACTCCCTTTTTCCACATTTATTTCTTTACTCAATATCCTTCTGACGTCTTTCTTTCCACTGCCACTACGATTACTTTCACTCCATTGGTCTCACTCGCTCATATTCACAATCAATTTGACATACAATTACACTGCAAAAAGTCTCGTTTGCCACGCTCGAGTGACTCGCTGTAAATTCACATCGGCAAAGAAGTGACCAAGGAAGTGGGAGGAGCTCTGAAGATGCCCGCCCCACTCCCTGTTAATAATATCCGACGAAATATATGAACTTGATAAATCATGAAAGTTGACCGAGATACGTCCGAGCGAGAAATATATAAGACTACCTTCTCGGCAAACATGACAATTACTTCGTTCATATCATTCCCACAATGACTGCTCCCTTTGTTCCAGCTGAAGTACTCAAACAGCTCACATTGGAAGAAAAGATAATTCTATCTGCAGGCAGTGATTTGTGGAGAACAGCTGCAATTCCTCGCCTTTCAGTGCCCTATATCAAGCTCACTGATGGTCCTAATGGTGCTCGTGGAGGTGGAGATTTTAACGTGAGTACGATGACTGGTATCAACCTCATTATATAAAATTCAATGCTCACCACCATCTTCTACAGGACTCGCACCCCTCTGCTCTCTTTCCTTCACCGTCATGTCTAGGTTCTACGTGGGATTGTGAATTGGCCGAGGCAATGGGAGCAGGAATTGCAGAAGATGGAATCAAGAAGCAATGTCATGTCATTTTGGGTCCTACCATTAATATTCAACGAGATCCAAGAGCAGGTCGATACTTTGAATCATATTCAGAGGATCCAATACTAACGGGTGAATTGGGGGCAGCTTGGGTAAAAGGATGCCAAAGTAAAAACATGGGAGCAACAATGAAGCATTTTGTTGGTAATGAAAGTGAAACAGATAGACGTAATGTGTCAAGTAATATTTCAATGGAAGCCCTTCGAGAAGTCTATCTAGAGCCATTCAGAAAGATTATGAAAAGTCTGCATCAAGAAGAAAGTCTAACAGCATCGCGATTTGCAGGTCAACCAGCTTGTGTCATGACTGCATACAATCGACTCAATGGAACTTCAAGTAGCGAGAATACAATGATAATGCAGAATATACTAAAGAAAGAGTGGGGCTTTAATGGAATGATCATGTCAGATTGGTTAGCTTTACATGCTAACGGTCTCAAAGCAACCGATCTAGAAATGCCAGGACCATCCATACATAGAAAAGAGGTAGATATCAAAGAAAGCCTGGAAAAAGGAGACATTTCGGAAGCCGACCTCGATGAGCGAGTAATTAAAGTGTTGGAATTAGTAGCAAAGGTAGCTGTACTAGGCTACCACAAGTCTCCAGCAGAAGAGAAAGAAGAAAGTGTAGATATGGCCAAAGTCAGTCAGACGATTAGAAGGATAGGAGCAGAAGGAGCAGTTTTGCTAAAGAATGATGGAGATATTCTACCATTGACACCAAAGCAAGGACTTCGAATTGCTTGCATTGGAAAACCATGGGTACAAGCAGTTCAGAGTGGAGGAGGAAGTGCCAATTTGACTCCTCAAAAGGTAGTCCAGCCTATGGATGCTTTCAAATCTGCTCTCAAAGACCAAAATGTCACAATCACTCATCATGATGGTTGCGACATTCACAATTTCCCTTCCATCCTGAGTGCAGAAACGACTGTTGAATATTACGAGGGAAGGATTGTGGGACAAGGGCAACTAATTGGGACGCAGAAGGTTCCTCAACCTGACTTGGCACCTAGTCACAAGAAGCCAGAAGGACTGCAACCAAATGATTTTTGGATCCGAGCGACATTTGTTGTGGATTCAGAGGTAGAAGGGACTCATACTTTTGCACCAATTTGTCTAGGCTCAATCGATGTCTCTACAAGTCGGGGTGAAAAGTGGAGCTACAAGGGAGAATGGGACTTATTCGAATACTTTTTGAACCCAGTCAAATTCTGGAAGCCATTCCAATTTGCTTGTAAAAAGGGAGAAAAGATTACAGTAACCATAGATTACCTACCTCAGCTATTAGATGATCAACTCAAAACTTGGCTAATGTGTGGATTCAAAGTTGGTTTCGAGTATGAAAAGGACGAAGATGCAGAGATTCAAGAAGCAGTAAAGATGGCAAAAGATGCAGATATTGCTTTGATCATGACGGCAACTGGAAAGGACTGGGAATCAGAAGGCTTTGATAGACCTCATATACGATTACCCCGAGAACAAGACAAAGTAGTCTTTGCAGTCAGTGCTGCTCAGTCTCAAACTGTCGTACTAAACATTACTGGTAGTGTTGTGCAGATGCCATGGTATGAGCAGGTAAAAGGGATTGTCCAATGCTGGTTTGGAGGTCAAGAAGGAGGGGAAGCACTAGTAGATGTGATATTAGGAAGGGGAGATGCACCAGCAAGTGGAAGAATGGCAAGTACATGGCCAAGTAAGATTGAAGATCACCCTTCTGGAATTGAGCCGGCTTACTTTCCAGGGGTGAAGAAGTCGGATGGTTTAAATGTAGATTATGTAGAGTCAAGATTGGTCGGCTACAAGCACTACAATACTTCTAAGAATGCGGCGAAACCAGCATTTATATTCGGTGAAGGTATTGGAGGGTATACGACCTTTACTGCAGAGTTGCAAGGTATTATTGGATCATGTGAAAGCCGAAAGGAGGAGTACAAAGTAAGCGTTTTAGTCAGGAATACAGGTAAGAGGAGCGGAAAGTATATTGTACAACTCTATGTACGACCGCAGAGTCAAGCAGAAGGACGACCGTTGCAAAAGGTGAGTACCATTTTCAGGGGTGCGGGGGAAGGGGGAAGGAAGAGGTCAAATAATCAAAGATGAAACTGATATTGTTGGTCTTCTTCTTACTGCTAGCTCGCTGCATTCCGAGCAATTCATCTACCATCCGGGAAAGAGCAAATTGTAGAATTGAGTCTAGATGCAGACAGTTTTAGCGAATGGGATGAAGCACAACATGCTTGGCAAGTTCATGCAGGCTCCTACGACATTGCACTCTCAAACAACGCATCATTGGCTTCCAACTCGACACTCGGAAAGCACAGCGTCAGCATCTCCAGATCCTGGAAATGGAGTGGACTTGGCATTTAAAAGTCTCAAGTGATTCTATGAAAGCATGAATCAGATTTATATTGCTTACAATTACAGGTATTGGAGTAATTCTAATTGCCAATTTGTTTCAGGAACTTCTATCTTTTTGCGTTGTAATTGTGGTGCAAATAGTCCATTAGCTTGTAACTGACTCCAAGAAACGCCAAGTTGAATAGCTTCTTCAATGGCTTTAATGCGCTGAATTTCCATTTCTTCTTCCTCTTTGTTGGTATCTTTCCAGACCAACTCTGCTTGTTCCTTCATAAATAACTCAAATGTTGCCAATGCCGCATAAAGATCTTTGGCTCTTCGACGATACTTTTCCCCTCCTCCTCCACCATGACTAGCACTACCACCAATTCTAGCAAAATGAAGCAAAACATTCCCAACATCCTTTTGCATCTTCTTTAATTTTGTATCTAGTAATTTTTGTATTGACTCGAAAAGGTAATCCTCTTCAAATATACTACCTTTTTTACCAGTCTGTGCTTTCTTGATATCCTTCTTTTTACTTTTTCTCGTTCGATTGGTTTGCATTGTGAAAGCTGACATTGTACTACCAGGTCCAATTTGACCTCCACCACCTCTAGTAAAGGCACTATATCGAGTAAATCTTGTAAACATGGTAAATGCTTGACTAAGTGTTTCATCTGCTTCTTCACCATTCAATTCAACTTCAGGATAGTATTCTTCTGGATTTTCCTTTTTCTTCTTTCGTAGTTCTGCTAATCGTAAAAATTGCTTTTGACCTTGATCTGACATTTCATCAATCTCTTCTAGTAAAACATCGCTATTCTCGATTAAAGAGGGTCGAATGTGAGTTTCGACTAAATCCATTCGATTATGCAATGCTGCCACTCTCTTTGCTTCTGCATACTCCAGATCCTTACAAAGATACGTTACGCCTTCTTCTACATCGTCTAAATAATCAATGGCTACAGTAGCTGCCTCAATATTCCTTCCATAACTTCCAAGACTTGTTGCTACTCTTCTAGCCAAAGCAAGCATATCACCTTTTACCACCTTTTGAGCTGCTGCAATTTCAAAAGCTTCTTTCCATGATCCAGCCTTGATATTAACTTCAATTGCTTTTCGATGCTTGTCACACAATGCAAATAAAATACCTGCTTCTTTAAATCGGTGATGTTCTTGTAACCAATCACCATACATTTCTTGAATAAGTTTAAGCTTGATCGAATTACTGGCGTACTCTCTTAGTGCATCCGAATAGAGCTCATGTTCAAGAATAAATTGACAAGATTGATCAAAGTACTCATCACCCGCCTTGACAATCCATCCGAGTGCCTTTGTCCATCTTTTGAGCGTTTCATCAATTTTAAATCTCTGCATTTCAATTGGTTGAACATTTCGTAGCTCTCGCAGGAATGGAAGGTACTCTCTTGGATCTTTGCGTGGCGAATGATGAGCAACGAGTAACGGTAGAGTAAAGTCGTACATTCCAAGAGCAGCATCAAAGAGCTTGTCTGCATCAGTCAAAAAAATGATATACTTGCAAGCTTCATCAGCTAATCCAGCATCCTGCTCCTTTAAGTTTTGTAACATACGCAAGCCTGACTCATAGTCTGGAGGTGATTTTCGCACATATGTTGTCAAGATGGAATTGACATATTTGTTCGGATCCTGCATTGACTCGAGCACATTCCGGACCGAATCACAAATTGCATTCACTTTGTCTGCTCTGACTATTGTAGTGCTTCCTTCTTCAACAGGTTGGACTCCCAATGGCTTATATAGTGTCTTTGTCACATCATCTTCTCGAAGGCTAGACAAGAATAAATTGAGATACTCAACATCTCGAACTTGCTTGACGAATAATTCGATATTGGCAAGAAATTCCTTTCTGTTATAGTCTACTAGCAGGTTCATATCTAGTCGATGAGTTCGACAAATTCGATAAGCTGAACCATACCTCCTTTCATCTAAATCACGTTTGATTACCTCTAGCACGAGTGGTCGAGGTGCAATCGTTTCCAAATTTCCCCTGGGCATTTGTAATACCAAGCTCATCATACTTGGCACCGCAGTGACAATACGACTGCCTCTCTCAACCCTTCTCCCTAACGAGACTGGTTCTGATGACAAGGGAAGTGTTCCACCAACACTTGATTCATTTGAGGAGAGTGGCAAGAATCGCGCTTCGTGGGCAGCACTCGTCCAAACAAGATTGTGATCAGTCAAAGTGAATGATGTGGCGTCCTTTGCCAAGAGCTGGTCATTGCGGTACAGTATTCCCTTATCAGTCAAACCAATTACTTCTCGTTCCGTGGCCTTGTCTTGATGTATCATCAAGAAAGGGAAGAAAGAGGGCAGTGTAACTGTATCGGCCAAGACATTCCGTAAGAGCTTCTCCTCGTGAATGTAAATCTGTGATCTCGGATCACGACTACTCAATCCTGCTGCGATGAGCATCCTCTTGGTAGCCTTTCCTAACGATAGTGATACCAAATTAAAATCACCATTTGTATGGCTGTCCAGATCTATTTGCAATGATGCAACTCTGAGCGACTCTGTAGATCCTGAGGTTATGACTCCCATGGCCAAGCAAAGATCTTCTTCGTTTCTAGAAGCTACCAGTGCCACTTGTCTTGCTGCCAACCCAAATTCATACTCACACAGCAATGTCGGAGTAGGTAATGGTCTACCGCCCATTGGTATTTTCCTACTTAAGTTACCCCAATCGAAGACGTACGTTACCACTTTGCCATTTTGAAACAAAGCTGCGAATATTGATATACTTTTGCCAGTAGTCGTTGATGCATCAGCCCAAGCCATGTCAATTGGCACCTTTCCTCCCTCAAGTTCCAAGACAAGACTTGACATAGGTGGTGGGATATTTTGGATCCGAAAAGGTGTGAGTAGGATTTTGCCACCATCTACTACGGCAGCACAAGCCGCATCGTTTGGACTTTTGCTGAAAGATACGCAAGTATCCCAGATGAAAGTTCTTGAGATGACGTTCTGAGCGGTTGCCAAGTAGAATTCACAGGGATTCTCACTATGCCATTGCATGCATGTAAGTGTTGCTTCCAACTCCATTTCCTGCTTGAGATACCAGTGGTAATTACCTGTCGACCAAATTTGAATTTTGTTATTCAACCAAATAGAAAGTAGAGTACCATCACTATTCCAGGCTACTTCCTTTATTTTTGCCTCAACGTCTCTTAGAGAAAATCCGCCTTTGGGTAGACCATTTCTTTCAAAGAAAGCTAAATCATGACCGCCTTCTTTTCTCTGTGTCGTTGCCATCAGAATACCGCTTGGCTTGAATGCCAGTACGTGTGATACTCCAGTTGATGAAGGATCCGATGTGGCGAGTAAACTACCAGTCTTACTAAAAGTCCTTATAAGTCGATGTCTAAATGATCCATATGCTTCCACACAGCTGACAGCAAATATATTCGCATCACCTCTCCAGCTGATCCTTGGTAGTAAGTCGTCATCATCGACGAGAGGTCCACGAGATGGTGTTTCTATCGATTGTTGTTCTTGAGCTTCAGCCGCTGCAGCCGCTGCTTGCTTGCCTTCTGAACCATGGAATTGCGTGGACTTGGATCCCCACCCGATCGTTATAGGTCGCTCCTCTCCAAAGTCATCAGTTTGCAACACCTCCTCTGATAGCACTTCAAAGTCTCTAGTCATAATAAGAAGCGTAGAGCCCTTGGAGCGACCATCCTCGGCAAGTTCTGCCGAAGTTGGAGCTGTGATGAGGATGAGGAGCTCTTCATCAGGGCTCCATTGTGCTGCTAAGATTCCTTGTTCTACTGATCCAACGATCTCGGGGAGTGCTGGTTCATCAGTATCTCTGTCTTCATTTAACGCCAAGATTGCAATATCTCCACCTGCACAGACAATGCACAAGGCAGATTCATTGTTCACGAAGGCACCTCCATCAGAGAGATGATTGAGCGATACTACTTGCTGGTTGGAACGTCTATTGGTCTCACTTCTGTATATAGGTGCTGAGAATGATGCCAAACATGATTGGGTAGGCGTCAATTGCCAGAGGTCTATATCGACGAGAGATGATGATGTGAGGGATTCTGAAGAAGTTGCAGTATATATTTTCGAATCTTGAGCATCAATTGCTATCGCTTGTATATGTGTAGTCAATTCATTTTTGCTAGTCGAACCGAGATCGAGGGTATGTCGAATATTTGATGACACTCGAAGGTTTCTCATCACGATCGATAAAGCATTCAAATATGATAGATAGACCTCATTCAAATGCGAAGAAATTGGTCAACACCTTCTCTCAGCCAAGTCCAAAAAAAAAAGTGAGAAAATAAATTTGAGAAAACGTGACGAGAGCAAGGGTGGAGAAGAATTAACCGCGGGTCTGATTTGTGGCTTTCTCAAGACTTGATACTTCAACTCCCTCTATCTGTATTTTTTGTCCCGCATTCACAACACGCAAGGGCTAATGATACGCAAGCAATGAATAGTGGAACATTACCAGATGATGCTGGGCAGGCTCTCAATAGCAGGAATCCTGTAAGTGCCCTCTTTGATGGTCTTCGACAGGTTATTGTCGCGACATTACACTTGGTAGCAACAATTGTTCGTTTCAGCTCAGTAACAGTCCCATCAACATTGTATACGTGAGTGGTGATTCAACTTAGAGTGAACAACTCTATTGAATTAAAAGCTGACTTTTGTCCCCCCTCGAAACAGTATCTTGCATTACTCATTCACCTTGCAGCTCAATTTCCCTTCCTTGTTCCTTCTCTTTGTCACTTTACTCATTGGTGGCTTTGTTTGGTTTCGGTATAGGCATTTAAATAGATATGAACGATTGAGAGAGGTTCCTCTCACAAAAGATGAAGGCTTCAACTTACATCCAGATGTGGCGAGAGGCGACGATGATCATGAGAGGGGTAATTTTCACAATTACCTCGACGAATTCCTTCAAGCCATTCGAATATTCGGTTTCTTAGAAAAGCCGGTAAGATCATACTGTTGCAGAGTAGCATCATGATACATTGTACTGATGAAATCATACCATGTCCTAGGTGTTTCATGAACTTGCTCGTCATCTTCAGACAAGAAGATTGGTAGCAGGAGATAGTATCTCTCTCGACAGTGATTTCTCCTTCTACATCGTAGTTGATGGTCATGTTCAAGTCTTTGCCCCATTGCCTAGTGGACAAGAATCACAACGACCTGCTGACGCCTTTGAAGATGACGAACATTCTGGTTATCAGCTTCTCAATGAGGTAGAAAGTGGTGGAACCTTGAGCAGTCTGTTCACCATCCTTAGTCTATTTACCGAAGATGTCAAACTAGGTTTTGGAGACGATGAGCCGCATAGCCACAACCCAGCTACGCCACTTCGAGGTGTGTCGCCTAATATCAGGAGAAATAGCCATCGCTCGACACCTAGCTCTGATGAAGCACACTCTGCACACTTTGCTCCTGCGGCTCCTTTGCCTCCTGGCTCTAGCCAATTGCAATTGAACGCTGCCGCACTTCGAAATGTCCCCAGCGCAGTGGGTGCATCACCGGTCCTGGAGCATTCAATGTCTCCCAGTGACTTTCTGAACGGATCAGGGGGAAGAAAGAGTAGACATTCAACATCCACTGACGATGGTCAGACGATTCATCAAGGGGACGTCGATTGGAAAGATCCTGGTCTAAATGATCTTCTACCCCCAGCTCAGGCTACTGCACCTTTTCCTCACTTTTCACCTGTTTCAACGACAAGTCGATTAGGACTCGGTGCTTCACCTATCTTTCGAGGGAGAACAACGTCGGTTGCAACAGAAGGAAGACCTACTACACCTGGTTCTATTCTCAGTGGCTTCTCCGGCATCAACGGTCAAGGTAAACCAAGTGACAGCATGCATCATGAAGGCGTGGGTACTATAGGTCGTGCTACAGTGGATACTACTCTCGCTGTTATACCAGCGGAGGCATTCAAGAGGCTCACTAAGAAATTTCCAAATGCTGCTGCTCATATCGTTCAAGTCATTCTTACACGATTGTCGAGAGTGACTTTCCACACTGCTCACAAGTATCTAGGTTTGACAAAGGAAGTTATGAGAACTGAAAAGCACATCAACGAACTCGCTTGCTTTCCTCTTCCTTCTGCATTCTACGAGCAAGGTGGTATGGAAAGACTTCGACAACGTTTCTTACCTGAACCTCTGAAGAAGCAAAATGAACAGATGGAAGATGATTACTTCCGAGGTCATTCAAGAGATTCTACCATTGGTAGAGATCCATCCTCTTCTTCTTCTTCTTCTTCGCCTTATATCAGAAAGAAGGAGGGCAGTTTATCAGAAAAGACTCCATTACAAGCTTCAAAGAAGCCACCAAGCACACCTTGGGGTCATCCTGATCCACCTTTAAGGACTCCAACGTCGAGAATGACAGTCGGACCTGGTGATCTTTTGAGCATGACTGGCACCGATGAATCGTCTCGAAGGCCGGGCTCACCATTTTCTGAATTAGTCGGATCACCAAGGAGCTCAGCCAAGCGGTTCGACGCTTATCGAGACACGTCAGGCCTGTTCATGACATCTCCTCCTAATGTCAAATCTCAAACCAATAGCTCAAAGGTAGGTGTGTCTAAGAAAAATTCTACAAATTTCCCTTTTAAAAAGAAGATGTCCAATGATCCAACTAGTGAGCCTTTATTCACGGGCAGCACTTCGATGCACGACTTTGATCTAAAGGATGCCGTTATGACTTGTATTGCCAAAAGTATCGGATTGGCTCAGGCACCTCCAAGTCCACTGGCTAGCATGCAAACATCACCTTTCTTGCAACCACAAGAACAGCTTCAAAGGAGCGTCTTCAAATCTGCTTTCAGCAGTCTTAGTATGCTGGATGCCGCAATGAACTTTGATGATGAAAGCAGCTTTACAGGTAATAGCAGCAACTTTGCAGGCATTCATCATGTTGAATTGGAAAATGAAGTTGAAATTCGGTTTTTTGAAGCTGGTAGCATTCTAGCAAGGGCTGGTGAGAGCCATGCCGGTCTCTTTTATGTCATTGATGGGTTCCTGGATATTGTTGTTCCCCCGGATGTAGATGATATTGCTAGCGCTGGAAAGGACAAAAACCAGCCTTCCAGCGGGGTCAAAGTTTTTGATAAACCAAAAGGTAGACCAATGGGAGTACCACGACAGGAATCTAAAGGTAAAGTCCAAGGGCTGGGTTCACAACGACCTCCATCTAGATCCAAAAGAACAAGTATGGACTCCAATAGAGCTCCCCCTAGTACTTCGGCTCAGATAGGTAATGCTTTGGATGGCACACATGATGGAAGACGGGTACAGAGCAAGTCGAAAATCCCTCCATTACCACGAACAAATGGGGTAAACGGCAATTTTGGAAATCAAGGCCCTACAGATAAAGAGCCAAAGCGAGCCATTTTTACAGTTGGAAGAGGAGGTATTGCTGGTTATCTGAGTAGTTTACTAGGTTCAGCAAGTTATATTGATATTCGTGCAAAAACAGACACCTATGTTGGATTCTTGCCCGCCAGTGCATTAGAACGTATGATGGAGAAGCGACCAATTGTCTTGCTAACTCTTTGTAAGCGATTATTAAGTCTTCTATCACCCTTGATCTTACACATTGATTCTGCCTTGGATTGGCAGCAAGTAAACGCAGGTCAAGTTATTTATCGTGAGGGTGATCCAGCAGACAGCTTTTATATTGTCATCAATGGTCGATTGCGTGCCATTACGGAAAAGAGTGGATCAGGTGTGGATGTGCTAAGTGAATATGGACAAGGAGAGAGTGTAGGTGAATTAGATGTCATCACTAGATCAGCACGAAGAAAAACACTTCATGCCATTCGTGATTCCGAAGTAGCAAAGATGCCAATGACACTATTCAATGCCATCTCGGTTCGACATCCTGCTATCACAATTCAAATTTCTCGTATCATTGCAAGAAGAGTTCGCGATGAAATTAGCGGTAATCAAAGGAATTCTTCTGCTCCCATGTTGAGCAACCCAGTACCTGGTCTTCCTGATCTTGGTCGAAATAACCAAAATCTCAAGACAGTGGCAATCGTTCCAGTGACTCGAGAAGTACCCATTGTCGAATTTTCTAATCGTCTACAGCAGGCATTTGAGGATACCATTGGTGGACCTACAGCTTTTCTCAATCAAAGTAGTGTTATGGGAATATTAGGTAGACATGCTTTCAATCGGATGGGTAAGCTCAAATTAGCTGGATGGCTAGCTGAGCAAGAACAGAAGTATCGACTGGTATTGTACGTTGTCGATACAGCTGTTAGCAGTCCATGGGCTTTGACTAGTATTAGACAGGCCGATTGTGTACTCTTGGTAGGATTTGGAGATGATCCATCCATGGGCGAATACGAGAGATTGTTGCTTGGCATCAAGACTACTGCTAGAAAGGAACTCGTGCTTTTGCATCCAGATAGGAGTGTTCCACCTGGATCGACACGAGAATGGCTCAAAACTAGACCCTGGATCAATGCCCATCATCACGTTGAGCTACCTGGTATTACAAGATCAGGTCATTCTTTCAATAGCAGCATTGCTGATCCAACTGCTGTCAAGGCACTTCGAAATTTGAAGGCCAAGCTAGAGACTTCTCTTCAGCGATACAAGGGAAAAGGTGGTACCTCGCCTGCCGGTCGACCTCATCATTTCAGTGACTTTTCTCGATTGGCAAGGAGATTATGTGGTAAAAGCATAGGTGTTGTTCTTGGTGGAGGAGGAGCAAGAGGATGTGCTCACGTTGGATTTTTGCGTGCTCTGGAAGAAAGAGGAATTCCAGTTGACATTATTGGTGGTACAAGTATTGGAAGCCTGGTTGGCGGATTATTTGCAAAGGAAGGTGAAGTTGTCAGCTCATATGGAAGGGTTAAGAAATTTGCTGGTCGAACAGCAAGTCTTTGGCGATTTGTTCTAGATCTTACTTATCCAGTTTGCAGCTATACTAGTGGATTTGAGTTTAATCGAGGTGTATTTAAAAGTTTGAATGATAGTCATATCGAGGATTTCTGGTTGCCCTACTTTTGCAACACGACTTCTCTCACCACTTCTTCCATTCAAGTTCATACTTCTGGATATGCTTGGCGTTACATTCGTGCCAGTATGTCACTAGCTGGCTTGGTACCTCCGTTGGTAGATGATGGACATCTTCTCATGGATGGTGGTTATATCAATAATTTACCTGTTGGTATCATGTTTGCTATGGGTGCTCGCGATGTTTTTGCAGTTGATGTTGGAAGTGTAGATGACAATCATCCCCAAAGTTATGGTGATACGCTTTCAGGTTGGTGGGTCTTACTCAATAGATGGAATCCCTGGAGTGATGCAGCTAGGATTCCAACAATGGCAGAAGTTCAGAGTCGTTTGACTTATGTCTCAAGTGTTCAAACGCTTGAAGAAGCCAAAAATACACCAGGCTGCCTCTATCTTCGAATGCCAGTCACTCAATTTTCTACAATGCAATTCGGAAGCTTTGATGATATTCAAGCAATTGGGTATGATGCTGCTGTGAAATCACTAGAAGCATGGGACAAAGAAGGGAAATTGCCAAGTGTATTTGATGCTGGCAATGAGGAAGACATCCTTAGACGAAAGAAGCGCGGTGGTGTTGGAGCTCGAAGGAACAGTATCTAAACAGGCTATCATCTCAATTTTGTACTCTCGTAAATAATTTTAATTTATCGATGCAGTCTATACCTTGTAGTACGTAATTCTTGAGAGAGTATTTTAGAGAAGAGGACGGCATTGATTTCATACCGCGGAATGGTGTGCATGCGTGATTAGTAAAATGTAAGAAGACCCTACTTGGAACAATTAGAAAATAGCCTGGTAAAGTGGCGGCGGATGTATTAAGAAATGTTGAGATTCGTCTTTTATAAATAATCCTTTAGATTCAAGCTTATTATTCTGTTTCAGATTGAGGACAAGAAGCATTTGCCAAGTGAAGCTTTCTTCATAGAAGGGTTATAGGGCTGGTAGCATCCTTTCGAATTCAATCTGACTTCACCATCCCACTGGGTGACAATCGGATCTAATGGTCGTGACCCAACAACAACTTCAAGCTAGGACGTTTAGAAGCAGCGCAACAATAACAACATCATCAAGCCAACACACGTGTCCGAACACACCAACACAAAGTGATTCATCAAAGAAGCGTTTTCGCGGTGTATCTGTACCTTATCGTTCGCCTTCTTCTTCTCCTTCTTTGATCCAAAGTGGATTTGACAATACAATGAGTAAAGGAGTGGATGGTAATAGTGACGAAGCAGCAGCAATCTCTACAGATTCATCAATTTCTATGCAATCTGCAACCCTTTCTATACCACCATCAATTGACAGAACAGATACTCCAGATTTAGATTCAGTTGCAGCGTCTTCATTACCTTCAGGAGCAACAACTCCTGCTTTACCTGATCTGACTTTTCCAACTAGAGTTCAAGAGGCAATACAACTTAAATCACCAGGTGATACATTAGCCTCCTCTTCGTCAGATGCCGTTATCATTGGTGTTGCTGTTGTTGATTTCAATCACCTCGTAGGTCCTCAAGTAGAATATGCTCATCCAAAGGAATTATTGCAAGATGAAGAACTATGCGGAAATTTACCTTTTCTAGCGCTACCAGATGGGAGTCATCTATCCGATGAAGACTTCTGCTACTTTCATCTAATCAGTAAGACACTTCACAATGCCACTATCTTTGGAATTTCTTGCAATCGTCAAATTGCAAGTAGTCAGCTAGTCGTCAAAGGGAAAGAGGTCACTAGGAGTACTGTACAAAAGGCTGTAGTTGTACTCGCTCGAGATCCAGTATTTGGACCCATCAAGGAAAAATTAGGAGTGGTGACCAGAGCATTCTTTGCTCAAGCAAATTTTGGAGATGTAGATATCCTGATTGAGTTTCATGCTACTCTTGAGGCAGGACTTCGATCGGCTAGGGTAGGAAGGATGAAAGAAATTGAGAGTGTATCAGAAACTATAGGACGAGCATCAGGCGAGGAATCAAGAGCAGCGCAAGAGCAATATAAACAGGCAATGGATGAGAGAGAGACTGTCATGTATATGGGAACATCACTTAGAGAATTAATATACAAATGGAGGTTCAAGACTTTGATGCTATTGAAGTTGCTGATTTTACAGAAGAAGGTGAGAAGGCGATTGATGTGATGGTAAAAATAATAATAGCTCACGCATTATTCCTTAAAAGATAATGTTTTTTGGCTACCCCGTCGAGCGACTGTGTACATATCAATACAGTCTGATATCACTGATACCTGACTTACTATTCAACCTCGAAGACGCCGGGTCACCCAGCATGGATAAGCAGTCATCCAAAAGGAAACGAGCAGAATCACTCAAGACATCTGATCGCAAGAGTTTGCTGAGGTTCATGGGTCTCCCACTTCATCTATTCGGACAGGACGCCTTTTTTCAGCCTTATCTACCTCTTCAGCAGATTGACATGGCAACCAAAAGCAAGAGTTTTCTAGTTGGGACGACCAATAGCATCTTTCGACAGCAAAAGGAATGCGCAATCGACGTCATTGTCGACTTGGAACATTCTAGCTTGGAATTTCTGGATCCAAAGCTTCAACAAGTGGTTAATCTAACTGCTGCTGACCGCAAATGGATGGATGAAATTGTTGGTGTAGTTATGGATACTTGGAATGCTGCTGATCCAAGTAGACCTAGTTCGATGCAATACATTGGCAGTGATGACTATCTTCGAGGCAAATTCGAAGAGTATATATGTTCTATGCTGTCCAATGTCAAATATAGTGAATATCTACTAAAGGGAGAATCAGCTCAAGTGTCGATAGTTGCACCAGATGTAAGCACGAATGACTCATTTGGAAATGAATTTATCGCGGCCTTCAAGACTACTAGAGCATTTTCATTATGGAATAAGACGACGGATAGTATGATTTTTGATCTCTTTGATCACAAGCACCCATGTGAAGGAAAGACGAGTACGCTAGAAGATGTATCATTAAGACTGACCAGCGGTATTTACGATCTGCATTTGGATCAGCATTTGGCAAAGAATTTGGGACCAACAAGGGAGAGATTAGGAAATGCTTTGAATACGGGTAGTCAGACTGCTTGGAAGTATGCAAATGATTGGGGGAATCAATTGGCAAAATTTAGAAGAGATCAGCTTGCAAAGCAGCAGCAACATCAACAACAACAACCACAACAACCAACAGGAGGAGCAATACAGGGTTCAAATAATGCAGAAGCAATAAATCCACACTCACCTTCAAAAGGTGTATACCACGTTGGATCTGCATCAACATCAGAAGGAGGCCCATCAACTACACCTGCTACTTTTCTTACTCCTGCTCAACAACAAGCTGCTGCTGACTTTCAAAAGCAAGCACAAGCAGCTGCTTTGCAAGCTGGAACACAAGTTAGAAGTGCTTTAGGTAGTTTTGGAAGCTTCTTATCAAGTAAGCAAAAGCAGTGGACTGGTGGCACAAGTACTTCAAGCAATGGTGGTAGCGAAGGAAACTGAATGGGAATTTTAAGGGATACGTGGGTTATTAGTAAATTTCATGAAGATTATTGCATACATGTATTATTACCGCTTTACAAGATAAATTTGACTTGCCAAGAAGAATATACATTTTGGCTCACACACGTCTATGCTTTTGCACCTCTTAATTTTCACCCAAATTGAAGCTAATGTTGAGAATTTTAGGCCTACTTTTTAACTTGTGTGTGTGCGTAACCTCCACAAAGGACGACCTTGTGGTCTACTATCTTTTGAGGTAGTACATGCTAAGCATGCCTTACTTGAACCCCCACTTTGCCATTTCAAAGATTCTCCTCATCATTACCATATTGATCAGTGTGGCCTGTATCTCCTGCCATGGCGATTCGAGTGGCAATTATTGGAGGTGGTTTAGCTGGAGCCACACTGGCTGCATCTCTTAGCACCTGCTCTAATTTGCGAATTCATATTTATGAATCGGCACCAGCTTTTCGTGAAAGAGGTGCGTCTGTAGGCATTGGAGTGAATGGTCAGACTGCTCTTCGTTTAATGTCAACAGATCAAGTTCCACTGGATACAGTATTAAAACGTGGAGGAGGTGTAGCAAATCAAGGAAATAGAATTTTGGTAGGATCAGGACAATTTGCTGGACAAATTGTATTGGAAATGACACCAACAGTAGAGACAGCAGAAATAGTAGTACATCGAGCAGCATTATTGGAGCAAATATTATCGCATGTTGACCCAAATGACATGTTTGCAAACAAGAGATTAGATGCAATAGATGAAGAGGAAGAGGAAGTAGTATTGCATTTCAAAGATGGAACACAACAAGTGGTTGATGTAGTCATTGGCGCTGATGGAATTCATGGTAGTGTTAGGTCACATATTTTAGGAACCAATGATCCAGCTGTGAAGGCGAGATATGCAGGCTTTTGGGATGCTAGAGTTACGATTCCAATCGAAAAGGCTATTGAAGCTCTAGGAAAAGAGTTTGTCAATGTCAAGGATTCAAGACAACACGATTATATTGGTGATGGAGTCTTTTTCATTCATGATATTATTGATAATGGACGTACTGTTGCATTGGCAATTGCTGTACGAACAAATGAGCCATGGCCTGCTGCTAATCAGTGGAAATCACCACTTGAAAAAGAAGAAGTAAGTCGACTCTTTCATGATTGGCCATTGAGGGACACAATTGTAAAGCTCTTTTTAGATCAAGATGAGCCAGTCAAATTTGCTCAGAGAGAACATCTTGATGCATCTACCTATATCACTAAAAGAACAGCAATTATGGGAGATGCTGCTCATGCAATGGTACCATTCCAAGCTAGTGGTGCAACCCAATCATTAGAAGATGCTCTAATTCTAACCAGCGTTCTTAGTATTGCAACAAAGAAGCAAGATATACCAGCTGCATTAGCAGCTTATGATGCAATGAGAAGACCACGTAGTCAAGCTATTGTTGCTAGTAGTCTAGTCACTGGTAAGATTATGACTGGAGGAGATTCAGAAGCTGGACTTGATCCCAAGAAATTAGCAACAGCATTGAGTGGTAGATGGGATATGATCTTTGGATTCGACTTGAAGGCTAGTATAGAAGATGCTCAAGAACGTATGCGAGCAAATTTGGTGTAAATTCCGCTTGTAGCCTAATTAGTTGCAATGTCGACATCTTTATCTAGAGGATATCAGTTGGACCCTTTGAAAGTGTGTTGTTTGTTTTGATTGTGTGGAATTGTCAATTAAGGTGAAGATCGATCGCCGAGGTGGAGGCAGGAAGCAAGATTACGCGATACCCTTTCCTTTCTGGAAGTCTTTACCAGAAGAACGACGAGGGTTACAGCTGGATGTTTATATTGTTCATCTTTATCCATCATTTCTCATAATCACAATGGCACCTAAAAGAGGTGTCAAAAGAGAGACTACAGAAAAGGAGAGCAAAGTGGAATCTCCTCCCAAAACGAAAAAGACAAAGACTAGCACTAAAGAGGAAGGCAATGGTCATGCCTCTCCCATCAAAGCAAAGAAAGGAGATGTAGCCAAGACCATTGAATTGCTTTTGAGCAAGGAGATTCAAAATTTAGCTTACCCTAATATACCTCAAGGTCATGGCGAAGTAGATATACCAGCCAGTGAAACCAAGAAAATACCACCAAAACAAGATACAGGCAAGAAAGGAAAAGATTTAAATAAAAAGAAAACGCGAATGTATACTTCACCTGATCTATCCCCTTTTGAGCAACTCGTATGTGCTGCTTTATTAAGTAAACCAATTAGTCATAATCTTGGTCTTCGAGCGATTCGAACCTTGTTAAGTCCTCCTTATTCCTTGACAACAGCAAAGGCAATGGAAGATGTTGGTAATGAAGGTAGAAGAGAGGCACTCTGGGAAGCAAGAACACAACACAAGGAAAAGACAGCATCACAACTTGGTAGTTTGGTGGAAGGAGTTCGTACTCTAACGGGTAGTAACGATGAAGACAAGGCAAATAAGCTAGAGGCAGTACGTGAAGCAGCTGCTAATGCAGATTCTCATTCCAAGGCAATTGACAAAGTTCGAGACATACTGACTACAAATATCAAGGGAGTTGGACCTACAGGAGTAGACATTTTCTTGCGTCAAGTTCAAAAGCAAAAAGGTTGGGAGAGCGTATTTCCCTTTGTAGACAAGAAAGGGTTGAATTTAGCTGCTCAATTTGGACTAATTAAAGATACAAAAGATGCAGAAAAGGGAGCAGAAGAATTGGCTCAACTCGTAAAAGGAGATCGAATTAAATTTGTTACTTTATTAGACACAATGATCGGAATTGAATTGGAAAAGAAAGCTGATGATGTACTAAAGAGGATTGGCGGGTGATGGAGCTCCTCCTATCTTTAGACTCCTCAATTATTCACAAGTATCTTTTTTTTTCTTTGTGCTCAAATTTAGATTCTTACTTTTTACTGTCCGCTTTGGTTTTCTTTCAACTCTCCTGACACAGCTTCAAGCAGGAAACCCGTCTGCTAAAGGATTGTATTTTCATCAACCATGTCGCTCAAGCCCTTTATAAATTACAACGCATTCACTTACTCTCTCGTCAAAATCTCTCCCAACCTTTGCAATGCGATTCAGTAAAGACTTTCTTCTCCTCTCCGTCCTACTATTTGTCGCTCCTTCTGCTATAGTGACTCAAAGTTTTAGTGATCGATTACAGGAAAGATCAAGTCTTCAATGCCCAAGACTCATTCGCGAGCAAATTTCTTCATGTTTAGATATTGTTAAAGCTGATGAAGCCAAACATAGTGGAGGCTCATGCTCTGAATCTGATTGGAATTGCCAATGTACCAAGCAACAAGGCCTATTTGACTGTTATTCGCCATGCATTAATTTGCAGACTACCAATTCGACCAGCTACATCCAAAGTAATTGCAAAGGTCAACATGGCATTACTGTCAAAAGTCAAGGAGGTAAAATCGCATATACCTGGTCTACTCTCCCATTCTCCTCGACTGTAACCTCTTCGACTGCAAGTAATAGCTCTAACATTGGCAATAGCAGTAATAGTGGATATATCAATAATACTGTTAGTAGTCCTACCACTACAAAGACACAAGAGTCGACAAATTTATATCCTTCAGTACACAGAGCAACCTCAAATGGGGCCACCACTTGTGGATACACTATTTACATCGGATTGGAAACGACAATTTTGGTCGCTCTTTCAGCCATGATTTGTACTTCAGTGACCTCTATATATCTACCTGTATTGTAATTATATTCTCCGTAGCGCCAAGCATCTTTTGCCAATGTTCTCTATTACCATTCCCCGTACTTGATACCAAATATAAAAGCGATCTGACGGAGGTTGTATTCGAAATGGCTTGTTTCTTTCCACTTGAAACATATTCTTTTTGATGAGTCCAGGCAATGTTGTGACCTCGGTATTCAGCTGTCGAAATTCACGCTTGGACACCCTTTTTGCTGCACGTCTCCCCTCCTTCGCAAGTCCGCCGACGCTAGTCGAGAAGGATATTTGCAGCGAGATGTAGTTGTATATATATATGTATACATGTACAAGTAGGGGTACCAAATAATTGTCTTCTCTCATCATAATCTACTTTTCCACTTCCACTTCTACACATAATGCGTATCTCTACTCAATTATTCCCTTTTGCTATCCTCCTGATTGCCCCTCTAGCTACTCTAGCTCAAGATTCAGCTGATGAAGTGCAAGTTGACCCAAATGCGCAATGCTCTCAAGAAATGCGTGATATGATTACAAGTTGCTTGGATACAGTGGAAAGTGATGAAAGCAAACTTACTAGTGGGCCTTGTACTAGCTCTGACTGGAACTGTAGGTAATATTGTATTGCCAATGTAGTGAAACAAAAAATTGAAATTTATATAAACACCTTTCTTGAAATACTTCAGGCATATGTACCAAGCAGCAAGGAATGGTCGGTGAGTAAATCTCCAAATTGATGGTAATAACCACTTTCTGATACTCTCCTTTAATCTACAGATTGTTATTCATCCTGCCCAGGCTTGCAACCAGTTGATATGCTCAATTTTAACAAGAATAGCTGCAATGGTGAGAACGCTCTTAAATGAGAGAACACGTCTAACTTTAGACACTTTTTTTCTAAATTGCTAGTCTCCCTCCTCCTTTCAGGCCAAAATGGAATCAAAATCGAGAGTGAAGGAGGAGACTTGACATACACTTGGTCTACCCTTCCATTTACCTCTACTGCTACATCTCCAATTGATGCCGGCAACTCTACCTCAACTCGAAGCTCTAGCACAGGAACCGGTGCAAGTGCCGGACCTACTGGAACCACTAGCTCGACTACATCAAGGCCAACATCAAACAACAACAGTACAATGACTTCTAATCAGAGAAATTCTACATCCTCTACAGCATCTAGCCTTCCTACATCTACTTCTTCTACTGGCAAGAAAGATGGAGCAACTTCAATGGGCGCGCCAAATATGCTCAAAGCTGGTGCTGCTACTGTCTTCCTTGCTCTAGGGGCTCTCATTTTATTATAACGACATCCTTATCTCACAGTATTTTCCAATCTTGGAATCATTGCTACCTCTAATCATACATAAATCTATATTTTATCCGTTGCAATTTTTATTTTGATAAGTGAGGCATGTAGAAGGTGGGTATAGTACATATGGTCATTAGGTATGCTTTTGAATTTTCGTTAATTACAGTGCATCACCTGCTACTTCATGCAATTCAATGAGATACTCATTTAATTTCTGTCTCGAAATATCACCTGAGATTCTATTTGTTGTTCCAGGTTTCAAATTAGCACTAGAGGGAAGTGGTCCACCACCACTGCTTGCAGCAAAAGTTGTTTGAGTAATGCTAGGACTTGTTGCAGTAGTCGGCCCACCATTTTCCACACCCAACATCAAATTCAAAGCAGCCCTATAGTCATCAAAGGAGTGCATTGGCCCCATTGATCGAATCCACGCTAGCATATCCTGAGAAGATAAAGTCAAAGGCAGATGAATTGAGATTCTTAGTCTGTTCTAGTCCAATCTTACTCACCTCTGGCTCCTTTCCCACCAGCTCCCATAATTTAGTTGACTTTTCAAAGCCATCAAAGGAAGACTGATTGGATTGCCAAGTCGTTTTCCCATCTTTTACTTCTTGCTTTGTGGAACTTTTGCTTGAAGTCTCATTGTTGACAATAATATTTCGAAGGCTCTGCTGTAATGCCAAGATATTTCGAATCATTTTTGTTAGTCCATGCTTATTGATGAAGCGAATTTTACGAATCGCTTGACACAATTGCAAATCCATCAATGTAGCCAGTCCTGCAAACAAGAAGCTGTGAAGAAAGATAGTGGGGTCAGCATACCTAATATAATAGCAATACAATTCGCGTCTGCTCACCTGTGATATTCTGGCAGTAGAGTATCAGCACAAATATCATCCAACGAAGCAAGCTCGGCATTAAGATCTACAATTTGTGGATCTGGTTCCAAGACTGCATCTTCGATCATGTAATTGCCTTCATTAATGGCTAGATCGAGATAGTGAATTGTTCTTGCTCGAATTTCCAGTCGCAAAGTGAAGAGTACAATGTGAGAAAGGTGCTGGAAAGTCTTAGGAAGTGCCTCAAACCGAATAGCCATGTCCTTTTTCAAAGGCAACTTTAGTTCCTCTTCTACTAGTTCTTCATCTCCTGTTCCTACTTCCAGAGCAGGTCTAATTTTACTAATGACCGAAAGTCTTGCAAGTGGTGTAGCTGCAGTTGGTACATCTTCATCAGTGGCTTTCAATTTTTGAATGTGTTCATAAAACCAAAGCAAAGAATTTTGTAAATTTCCCAAAGCTAAAAGCTTCTTTCTACTTGTTGTGAGATCCGAATGAAGGACACTTCCCTTGATCTTGATGTTACCTTTACTTGCTCCTACGTTGCTGATCATCTTGAGTTCTAATCTATTTTCTAATTCAAACAATTGCCTCTTTCTAGCAGGTTCACATTCTAAACGTACTGCTTCAGACAAGCAATTCATTATCATGGGAGTCTGTGCCCACCTGGCACTTAGCACAAAACCAGAAACGGCCCCCACGTTTGTCGCTAATTCAGATGATACTGCTCCCATGTCATTTGTCACCAAATCGCGGAATCTGTCCTGACAATGTTGGTAATACTGGACAATAGTCTGAATGATTAAAAGTGAGTAGCTTTCTCGATGGAATGGCGTAGTTCGTAGCATACTATATAGACTGTCAATCAAGACAATCACATTAATCGAAGAGCGAACTATGGGTTTTGTTCCAGTCCTTCCCTTAGTTGCAGAGTCTTCCTGAAATGCATCGGGTCCACCTACAGCAGTCATGAGTAAGCCATGAACTTTATCTTCTAATTGACTGAGAAATACATCCCTGACAAATTCGTCCAAGAATCGACTAAATCCTTTACCACCACCACCACTATTACGATCGCTATCAGTCTCGCCTGACGCTTCTGGAGGTAAAAGCATGTTGACTCTTTCAATAAAAGCAAGTGCTGGTTGGAACAAAACTGAGATATTGAAAGCATCCGGTTTGACAAGCAACTTGTGACCTGCTGAATTGGAAAAACTTGTATCATTGTTCCTGGTCGAAGAAGAAAGTGGAGTTTGACTTTGAAAATTGGCAATCGAAACACTAGCTGCAGTCCCACTAATAGTATCAAGTGCGCCTACTAAGCCCGGTACACTAGCACGCAAAGCATTTGTTAGAGCTTCTTCATGCCGACGTAATGGTGCAAAGTCTTTTCGGCTCAAATTGACACCAGGCTTGGGAGTGGAATCAGCCACTAATCTGAATAATGGCTTGCTAGAATCTCTTTGAAAGGCACCCTGCCGAAGTACTTCATTTACAGAGACAATTACATTTCTACGAGCAGATGAACTTTCTGCATCATCCATTAGATGTTCATATAGCAATGTTCGTACTTCTGCTTGAATCGGTTTCCAAATTTCCATCAAACTTGAAGGCTTACCGATTTTGACGGCCTTGTAAGCCGAAGAAGCTCCTCTGCTGCTGATCTTTGTCACAACCTCAAATACGACTCGATGACCCTGAAGTACTGCATCCAATTTGCTGAATAGCGTCCAAAATAGATCACGCATTGTCTCACTATCCCTTTCCACTCGGCTACTTTCCGTTGATGATAGTCGCAACGATGATGAGCCCAACGATGTTCCAAATGAAGTACTAGAACGACCAAATGAAGAGCTGCGAAAGCTATTCCTTGCACTTTCTGCAAAACTTCGAGCCAAAGCACTTGAATTGGACAGTAAAACTGATTCTGGTCTCATGACCATGACGCTTGATCGACGTAATAATTCATTCCTCGAATCTACCTCATCTATAGTCGAGTCAACTAATTGATGAAGTTCTGTCGTCAGCCTCTGTTGTATAATATCTTGTGTCACTTTGAGTTTGCCAAGTCTAGCTAATGATTCCAGCAACATCTCAATGTACAAAAATGAGTCTGCTTCTGGATTTTGACTTTGAAAATGTTCAGCTGTATCTCCTATTGATCCTGCTCCCAAATTAGAATCCAAACTTGCTGATGCAGGCATCCCAGGATTGGCTAAATCTTTGTTGTATGTAGTAGATAACATTGAATCTGGTGCATACAAGTCGGTCATGTCTGTTGCCAAGTCAGGATCAAAAATAGGTCGATCCGCAAGTGACTTGAGATATTGAAACAACTTCAAGGGTGTTTCCTTGTTCATCTTTTCACGAACATTCTCATAGGACTCTTCATTATTGCTAATTCCTTCACTTTTGACTTCTTCATATTCTCTTCCGAATTCAGGCTTGGGTAAAGCATTTTGACCTGCTACATATGGTTTCCATCTAGCATCACAGAAGAAACTCTTCAAGTAAAGATGATTGTGCAATTCTTCTACGAGGATATCGAACATTGCATGTTCTTGCCCTTTTAGATACCCTCTCAAATCAGCAGTTGCTCCCACTTCCGCAATTTCAGACTTTACTATAACTTTCAGAGACCGCATTAAAAGATTGACAGCTTCCAAGAATCTTTTTTCTGACATGAGCGACTCCAAACGATCTGGTACTGCTTTGAGGCTGTCAATTGTATCGAGCAAGCGTAAACTCTCCTTGACGACCTGCGATCGCTGCCACAACTGTACAAGGTCAGCGCGTTTGGCTCCCAATGCCTCCCTTGAGTCGCGTAACCTTCTACGAGCAGCCGACACACCATTTTGCGCTGCTCCAAGTGATGACAGGACGTTGTTGTGCAAGGAAATAGCAGTCGCAAATGAAGCGTGATGGTCTAAATACAACAAGTGTACAAACGTCAGCCACACAGGTTTGAGAAGATTCTAGCGTCAACTCACCATCAACTGTGCCTTGCAGAGCTTTTTCAATTAGTTGCTTGTTCTCCTCAAAGTCGGCTTTATTGGCTCCTAAAGAACTACCATCTAGAAGGGATAATGCCAATGCCACTCCGTTAAAGTCGTCTTCCACAACAAATCCCCATTCTTCTTGCACCTTTCTAAGCACGGCACAAATTTCTCGGAATGGTTTGGAATCCTTTCGATCAATGTATTGTTCTAATGGTCTTGAAGATTTTGTTCTCGCCATTTCCACCTTTCTTTCACTCTTTCTCCTTTTTGACTCTTCTTCTGCTGTCGTTCCTCTCAACATTCGAGCTGCCCCTTTCTTTCGACCCGCTTGAGTAAGAGCATTCAAAACGCTACCTAAAGCTGCTGGTGCTTCATCACGACTCAAACTTCCCAATGGTGGTGAAGCAGTCACTTGTGTATCATAGGACTTTGCAGAAGCATACTGTGCTTGGCCATTATTACCTTCCTCCTCCTCATATATGTGACCCATCCCACTATCATCTTCTGAATGTATGCTATTCGGTGTCGCTCGCCCATCATCTGCACCCATGACCTGAGCCATCAATCTGGCACTTCTAGCATGTCGGTCGACTGAACTTTGCGTTGGTGACTCCTCTGGATATCCATATGTCGGTGCCGATTGGCCACCTCTACGCGTGTTGAGTAAATTCCTCCCTGCTGAAGAAATCACAGGACCAGATGACATTGAAGTTTCCATGGTTTGTGCCTTGTTCAAAGTACGTGGAATGGCATGACCAAATGATTGAGATGTTTCCATTGCTTGCGACCTGAATGGTCGGGAAGGGACTGGTCCTGAAGTTTTAGAAACTTCCATTGCCTGTGAAGAATAACTGTTACGATCTCCTGTATGTTGTTGCTGTTGAGGTCTTCTACCACTTCTTGCTGGCCGAGAAGGATGATCAGGATCAGCAAGACCTTGAGCAAAGGATGCCGTACTTCCTGCACTTGGTTCGAATAGTTGATTTATAGTATTTGTCGTTATGTTCCCTTGCCTTCCTTCAAAATTGCTGATGCTATCTGATGGGCTTAAAGATACAAAGGATCGTCCTGCTCCCAGATTGTGTTGTTGATACTGAAGATCACCACTAGCACTTCTAGGCATTCCCACAAATGGTGCATTTATCGAGTGAGTAGAGACTGTGCTGGCTGATGCATGATGTCCTCCAGCTTGTCGCATACTTGATTGTGTGACAAAGGCATTATCATGAAGACCTCTGTTATTAGGCACTCCTCCCATCTCTGTACCTGCTCCCAAGTTAGCATTCTCATGTTTAATACGTGATCGTATATCCTTTGTAGTCTTGGCTCTATTCAACATTTTGATTCACCCTGACAAAATTACAAGGTTTTCCCCCACCTGCTACCTACTTCTCCAGTTGTAGCAAAGAGGACTGACAGCACGACTCTTCCAGCAATCCAACGATGCAAAGGAGGTCGGTCTTGCCAAACGTAGTCGGAGTGAGGAGTGTTACACAGGGTGTATGAATATCCATATGTGCGTCTTGCCAATCCGCGCCTAATTAAGCTCACGTGGAATACTGTAATGGTGCACGGACTTCCACTTTTTCAAGTACTACTTTTTGTTAAAATCGTTTCAAAGATTAATTTAAAAGACAAAAATTTGTTCTTTGTCCAAAAATCGTACTATTGATCATGGAGACATCTATTACAACGAGATATTGACGGTAAGAGGGAAAAGAGTAGAACATTGGGTGAAAGATATTGAGGAGAGAGAGAGGAGAGAAGTGTGACGATAAGGAAAGATTATATTTACTGTGCGGCTCGTCGTCCATCAACAGTGATACGAGCTGGTGTGGTAAGATCAATAAAGATATCATCTGCAGGGTGACGGTAAAGAGGAGCTTTGAGTCTCTTTTGATCGAGATGATGACCAATGAAACCGATACTTCTAGCAAGTACAAAAATACCATTGAGACCTCCAATGCTAATATATTCATCAGCTTCTTCTCTAGTAAATGCTCCCGAATTTCTCAACATATCAACAAAGCAAACAGCAATGCAACCATCAACATTCAAGATCAAAGTGTCCTTCTTTTGAGTAGTGACTCGCTCAACAGCAAGAGCATAATCCAGAAGAGGATGACTTTCAAAATTCTTTTCAACAAATTCCTTGACGACTTGAACTCGGTAATCTGGGTTGGTAACAGACTTGATCTTGTGACCGATACCTGGTAAGAGAATACTATTTCTTCGAGCTTCATCGACCAATTCACGAGCAGTCAAACCTCTGTCCATTCCAGAGGAGAATGTCTTGGCAGCTCCATCCAAAGCACCACCAAATCGATCACCAATAGTTAAAAGACCAGACACTAATGAACTGACGAGGTCTTTACCAGCTCGACTAGTAATAATCGTATTCATTGCACCAGAAACACTTGGACCATGATCAGCGCAGAGCATAATGGCAGTTTCAATGAATTTGGTGTAGACGGTAGGTAGTCTTCGCTTGAACCAAAGTAATGAAATAACACCTCCAATACCCATTTCTGATTCAAATACTTCTGAAATCTTGACACCACTATACATCAACTCGGAACCTCTCTCATCGGAAATGGTTGAAATGAATGCAGCAGGCTTTCGAATCATTCCTAATTCTTGTGCCCACTTGTAGTCGACGGGAATAGCAGGCGGTGGACGATCTGGTTGAGGTGAAATGGTACCATTAGCAACCAACTTCTCATAAACTTGTCGAAGAATGACAGGCAAATCTTCAAAAGTGTCAGGAACCAGGAAACCAGCTTGCTTCATGGCCATATTCTTAGCAGAAGCAGTTTCGAGCTCAGAATTAGCCATAGATCCAGCGTGACCAAATTGAACTTCAGTGGTGAACATTTTAGCACAAGTTCCAATAGCCCAAGCAACAATGGGCTTCTTGATAATTCCTTGTTGAACAGCTTCAATAACTCGGTATTCTTCAACACCTCCTACTTCACCCAGTAAAACTAAAAGCTTGCAACTTGGGTCTTTTTCGTATCGTAACAAGTGGTCAATGAAAGTGGAGCCAGGGTATCTATCTCCTCCAATGGCAATACCTTCATAAGTACCGTTTGTAGTGAGTGACAAAATATTGTTGAGCTCGTTGGACATACCACCAGATTTAGAAACATAACCAACTGAACCAGGTCTGTACAACTTTGAAGCAAGAATATTATCCATCATACCACCAGAATTACCAATTCGGAAGCAACCAGGTTTAATACCACCAACAGTAGCTGGTCCAATAATGAGTACACCAGCAGCTCTGGCTCGGTGCAAGATTTCACGAGCATGTCGTTCGGGTACACCTTCGGCAATCAAAGCCAAAGCTCGAATTTGAGGAAGTTGAAGAATTTCAAGAGTGGAAGCATAGACGGATCTTGAAGAAGCAAAGTTGACAACTACATCAGCGTCAGGATGCTTCTTGACAGCTTCCTTTACTGAAGTGTAAACGGGAAGAAGAGTCTCTTTGGTACCCCAGTAAAACTTTTGAATGTGGTGACCTCCGAATGGGTAAATCATAGCAGCAACAGAGGGAGTCTTTCTTCCACATGAAAAGTCAAAGTCAAGCATACCTTGAATAGCTCTAGGTTGCAGACCGTAGACGAGCGATCGAGTATTTTCATCAAATGGCAAGTGCTCAGGTCTTTTACTTGCACCAGTGACTGGGTCAAAGTGAACAATAGAATCTTGAGGTTGAGTACGAGCACCAGTTTGAGGGTCTACTGATCCAGTAGGTTTGTGATCACCATTAACTTGTCCATTAGATTGACCTTTTGCAGGTGTTTGAGCACCAGAAGCAAGAGCAGGCTTGGCAATATCCAAATCAGCAGTAGTCTTGATTCCAAGAGCCAAAGGAACAATGTCGGTAATGTGAGTGTCTGGTCCAAAGACTTGAATTTCTACTCCCAAATCTTCACCAAGTAATCGCATAGCTTGTAAACCTTCTTGGTAGTTTGGACCTCCACGACGAACAAAGATTCGTACCTTGTATGTTGCTAATGCTTTCTTGTATTGCTTAAGAGCTCGAATGATACCCTTGAATGTTGAAGCAACATTGGTAAAGTTGGCAATACCACCTCCTATGATCAAAAGCTTTCCTTGTTCATTTATTTCTCCTCTTGTCATGAGATCCAAAAGTGTCTTGGCGTACTCAAAAGTTTGACCTTCAGTGGGAGCACCAGAGTACTCTCCGTAATTTGCAAGCTCGTGAGCAAATCCATGAGCTGCAATAGCGTCACTGTAAACGACGGAAGCACCACCACCAGCAACCATTGTCCAAATTCGACCGGTAGGATTCAAAACTGTCAATTTGAGCGAAGCACCTGTACCACTGTCCAACTTGGCAATATAAGCCTCTTCCTTTGTCATGTCTCGTCCAAAGGGAGCAGGCCAGACCATTGGAGGGCCACGATCTTCTCCCTTTGCTCCCTTTCCATTAGGAGCAGCTACAACTACATCAGAAAATACAGCAGGGTCTCTTGCAATTGACCACTTTGGTCCACAGATAAAGTCGGCTGTTTGATCCAACTTAGCAGCCATATCAAGGTAGGTAATTGTGCCATCATCCATGCAGACAAGAGGGTTGATCTCGAGATAAGCAAAGTGTAAATCAACATAAACACTGTATAGACGGATCAAAAAGTCGGTCAAGAGCTCCTTCTTGGTGCTATCAGTTACACCTCCTAATAGTGAACTTGTCCATTCTGATCTACTTGGAAATTTGTCATCTGGATTGGCGGGAATGAGTAATTTAAGGGCCTTTGCATCGACATCACCGACATCAACACCACCTTCATGAGTGAAAAGAATATAATCTCCTTCTCTTGCTGAATTGATGCAGACGTAGAATTCTGTGTTGGCAGGGTGGGGCACAAAAGGCTCCACAATAAAATTATTTAAAGTACCAGTAACTGCCTCGACCTAAAGAGATGTATCTATCAATCAATCTTTGCTCTTTTTTACTTCTTAATTTTGCTATCTCACCTTCTGTGGCTTTCCTGCTCGCTCTTGAATCCAACTCTTTGCATCTTTCCAGTCAGCATTTAGCTTAAGAAGACCAGCTTTACCTCTTCGCTTGATCAATTGATCTGGCTTTGCGACAAGCTTTGTGCTGTGAACCCAACTTGGTAAAGCAGAGTCAGGTGTAATAGTATTTGAAGTAGGATCCCAAGCAATCTGAGCGACTCTTGGTGCTGGTGCATTAAATTGATCCGATACTTGAAGTGAAGAATGAGCAATGGGAGCTCTGGGTAGCCAGTAGTTGACTAGGAGCTTCGCATCAAACTCGCGAATAGCTGTAATACGATTACAACTCAGTAAGCAGATCTACGATACTCTTTGACATCACTATTTGAAAGACTCTCACCCTTGGAAGACATGATGAAGGCTTCAAAAGTACAATAAAAGAACGAGAAGAAAAGGAAAAAGGAGGAAAAGAGCGTGTGCAAGAAGAATCAAATTCAGATATTTTATGTCCGCACTGGATCCCCAACTTTACACTCACCTCACTGAAACAATGAGCTTAGGTGGGAATTATTATGGAGAGGAGAGGAGAGGAAAGAAGCGAAAGTACTCTTACGGTCGAGATGCAGAGAACTCGATAGGAAGAAGGGCCAACAAGAAGAGAAAACGAGCGGCCGTTGTGTTGCTCTACTACAGTTTCTCTCTTTGGGGATCAACTTCCGGTACTTGTAAAGTGCCGCCGCCAATGTTTCAACTAGTCGAGATTTCCTTTTTTTTTTTTTTTTTGGATTTAAAGCTTACTGAGCACAGGCCTGTCTTTCTTTGGTGGTGTTGAATACTTTCTTTACTTTAGTTGATAGATGGGCAGACTAGAGAAAAGGAATACAAACTTCCGTAATTAATAATTACTGATCTGTTTTAATTAAACCTGTGAAAAAATGTTTTAGTTCGAATTCGAAATGTCCAAGTAGGGGCGTACATTTTCTATAAAGATTTTTTAAAGCTCGTCCCAAACCAGATGATTGACTTGCTTTGGGGTCAAACGACTTGTAGTTGGGGACCCAGCAACAGTCGCGTGGACAAAGACGGAACAAGTGCCAGATATTCAAGGAAGAACTATTAGGCGCTATACTGATGTGCATATCATCATATTGCTTCACATTAATGCTGATCTTGCAACGATCAGTACCTGGTCGCTATATCTTCTATTGCAACATTTTGGCGATGTTTGAGCTTACACTAGAGTCACAAACAATTACAACATAATTAGATTAAAGGTCAAATGGTAAGATAGCAAAGATCACGAGGCCTCCCTTTTTGCCTTTGTCTATGCCAAAAGCCACCTATCCAAGACGTCGATAGCTCTCACTATGGCATGTGCTCAAATTGTTGAACACTAGGAGAGCTCGCCTCTGAATGTAGTAGAAAGTAATTGTTAGGACGATCGAAAGCAAGTTAGACCATTACTATTTACATTTTCGCAGTTCTCTACTCACGTCCAATCAAGGAAAACGACTTTTGCTTGAGAAAAAATGTAGAAATACACTCGTAAGCATTTAACAGCATCGCAAATTATCTAATTTCGTGATCGTAGACTATGTAATTTCAGTATTGATCGATGTTTGAAAGCAGTAGGAATTCGAGAGAGGAGAGTGACTGTCTCATGCAGCTTCCTCCTCATTGCCGTACTCCAAAATTCAAAAATCTTTCTCATTACTCTTATCATTTCTGTCTGCTTTATTGCTCATCATTTCGGTAACACCAATATAGCTCAACTCTTCGCTGTATCGAGTAAGACAAGCATAATTTTTTACGTTGTGATATGCATGTCTATATCCTTTTTTCAAAAATCCATTATAGGCTTCATTCGACTTACTATGAATTGGCTAATCTTAACCGGAGGCAGTGACTTGCTATTCACAAGTGATTACAATGTAAGCTGAAAAATGGGAGCAAGATCATCGACATTGAACAAAGGCAAGTCAAAAGATAAGATCTTTGGCTGAGTCGCTACAGCTCTAAATAGCACTCTCCAAACAAAATCTCAAGTATCGTCACAATATACCATTTTTAGAGTGTAAGTGAGTGTAGAGACATACAAGGGCGTGTGCAAGGTAGTAAAGGAATCGATGAGATAAGGAAAGCAAATGACGAAATCAAGGAGCATGCAATTGCTCCAAGAAGTCTCCACTGGCAGACAACTTTGCTTCCTTCTTGTTCACCTTGATCTTTCCATCTGCTCGTTGCTTTTGTTCTCGAAGAGCAGCTCGAATGTGAGATTGAGCATATGGGTTCAATCGGAATAATACACCTCTGTTCTTGAGTGGGTTCTTCTTTTGTGTGAATGGTCTCTTCGACTTGCTACCTCCCTTGACTGGTCGGACAGCAGTTTGAATTTCTGATGAGTTGATAACTCGAGTAACATCAGTTTGAGTAATCTTGGCAGTTGGCAATTGGAATCCCTTCTTGACTTCACTGGGCTTATCATGAGTTCCAAAGATGGTGTCTAATGCCTTGAAGGCACTCTCAGTCCAGATGCAGAATCGTCCAACGTGTCCACCAGGAGCCAATTGAAGCAAGTTGAGTCGGTGAACGCTAACAGTCTCTACACCAGGCAAGTTTCGGAAAGCCTTTGCGATACCCTTGTCTTCGTTGTAGATGACAAGAGGTCCACGTCTTTGCTTGTGGCGACGGTTACGTTGCTTACCAACACCAGCTCTGACCTTTCGGGAGTTGGAAACCTTGAGAACGTCGGGGTAGGCGTGGACGGCTTGGAGGAGAGCTACAGCTTCCTTGGTCTTGGTGAAAGACTCGGCGGCGTCGCTAACAACTAAAGGTACCTCATCAACTTGTTCCACACGGTGACCTCGAGCGAGGAGAAGAGAAGGCATAGCAGTGGCTGCCAAAGCAGAAGCAGTTGCGTATCGTCGTTGAGCCTGGTTGATCTTGACAAACCATCGTCTCCAGACCTTGGTGGGTGAGTACATCCAACCACCTCGAGCAGCGTTGGATCCAGTAGCCTGACCACTTCGATGTGTACCACCACCACCAACACGAGGAATACGAGCTACAGCACGACCAGTACCCCATGATTCAGCACTAGTTTGAGTACCAGCTTCAGCGGAAACAGCATAAGGTTGTCGCTTGTTCTTGGCCATACTCTCTGCAGAGAAAAAGATGAAGTGAAGAGACAGTCAGCCAACCATTTTCCATTTTCCTTCAAACATATCTCTTTCTAGTTCCTCCCACGCACTGTGAATAGCCTCGACAACGTCTGTTCGGATTGGTGCCGTAAAGACAGCAGGCAACGTCAGGGATCCTGACGCAGCACCATCTGCCCCTCGGACATTAACAGCTGTGAAGAGAAAAAGTAAGATGGTCAATTAATATTCCGCCTTCCATCTTAAAAACAATTCCCGCCACCATCAAAACGTACTTGGTCTAGCAGCTGCCATCTTGATGTTGTCGGAAGAATAAACCTTGAATCAATGTCGCTTCTCTCTCTCTCTCTCTATCAAAACTTCAAAGGCAAAGCCAGACTTGCTTCCTCTCGCATTGAATTCTCGCCCGCGCGCAATCGTGTCACATGACAGCCGCAGTCACGTCGATATATCTTAGGCGGCCTCTTCCCTGTAAGTTAAATTTCGACTAATGAAATTGAGTGAGTATTGAAAACCACATGGCTAAGCCTGAGTTTGGACATAGCATCCTTCTCGCGTGGTAAAATCGGTCTCCCGCCCCTTTCTATTCTTAGCTGTCAAATTCAATTTTATTTTTCTGTATCTGATGTCGACCGTTCGCCGACTTGCAGACTAGTCTAAATTTGAACTCCTAGAATCTCGGCTTTGGAGGTGCTAGACGTGTACCCTTGTTTGATACTGATACCCGACCCTCTTTGTTACGCACACTCTCACTTCCTTCAATTAGGAAGGTAATACACATACAGCATGCTTGGTTTCGACTCGACACCACGCAGCATAGATTGGTCTTACTATGGAGGAGCAGAAGAGCTACCACCTAGCATGCGAAGGCGAAAGACCGACGCCACTGCAACCTCACAATTTACATCTTCATTTGCCGAATCATCCTCCTCATCATCGAGCGTATCATCTTCATCTACATCATCAGATTCTCCATTTACCAGTGATGATGATGAACAGGAAGCCAATCATCCTCTAAGAAAGCCAGTTTCGAGGTCGGATAGCACACGGTCCCCAGCACCAGGTGATACCTGGGCACCTGCATACTCTGCTCAGACACCTGCAGATCCATCCGACTTTCTTTGGCTACTTACTGAGGAACCACATCGCACTCGAAGAATGGCCATACTAAAAGCACATCCTGAAGTTCGCACATTGATGGGTCACGAGCCCTTGACAAAGTACATTTCTGCTGCTGTAGTGGTATTACAGCTAGCCTTAGCTGTGACAATGTCAGTATATCAAATTCACCCACTCAATTGGAAATTTCTCCTATTAGCTTATGCAGTTGGAGGCACAGCTAACCAGAATATCTTTCTCGCAATTCACGAAATTACTCATAACCTCGCATTCAAAGGTATCAGAGCCAACAAGCTATGGGCAATACTTGTCAATGCACCCATTGGAGTACCTTATGCAATGATGTTCAAGCGATACCATATTGAACATCATAAGCATTTGGGTGAAGATGGAATTGACACTGATCTTCCAACGAAAGCTGAAATGATCTGCCTCAAGAATGTCCTTGGCAAAGCATTTTTCGCTACATTTCAGATCTTCTTCTATGCTCTACGACCTGGTTTTGTTAGAACTCAAAAACTGACAGGATACCACCTTCTCAACTTTGCATTTCAGATCGCAGTAGTAGACGCCCTTTTAGTTCGATTTGCAGGTTGGGCTGCTGTCCTCTACTTACTCGAGAGTAGTTTCTTTGCTGGTAGTCTACATCCCTGTGCAGCGCATTTCATTGCAGAGCATTACATGTTTGGAGGAATTCAGCAGGAGACTTGGAGTTATTATGGGCCATTAAATATACTCGCTTACAATGTAGGCTATCACAATGAACATCACGACTTTCCTTCTGTTCCATGGACTCGACTACCAGCACTACGAAAATTGGCACCTGAATTTTATGACGTTCTACCTCATCATACTTCTTGGCCTATGGTGACTCTCCAATTCATCCTGGGTGAGGACAGTGGCTTATTTGCACGAATCAAGCGGCGCAATACCAAGGAGACAACTTCTTCCACTGCCGGCGATGGAGAAGGCAATGCTCTGGAGTAAAGCTTCATTAAGACTCAATCTAACTGAAGTCAATTTTTTCTTTCTCTAGTATGAAAAGATTTCATAGATATACATTTACAAACATTTTACATCGCCTTATCTATTTTGCAATACATTGATACGCAAATCGAATGCTATCCCTTTGCGGCTACGAACTTTTACTAAAATTCCTTTTGTTGGTGGAAGGCGAGCTTGACTATTGCATTCTTTATCTTCTATATGGTGACAGGTGGGGAGGGAAGGCTTCTGATATCATAGTGAAGCAATGCTTATATTTGCTGAACTGCGTCCAAGATTGTGTGGCTGCTTCCGTTGTTTTTTTTTTTGGAGGTGAGGTTAATGAGTACAAGGTTGAATAGGGGTAAGGAAGGCTTGAGACAGGTAATAAACAGAATTAAGAGTTGAAAAAAAAAATCCAAATAAGTCTTATCGAGATGCTTTGGCTACTGCTGCTGGTGTTGACTTTCTGGCGCTGCTATAGTACCATTGCTTGATTGACTGGCTTGAAACGTCCACCAATCAGAAGGGGAAGCTACACTGGCCATAGATTCAACTTTGCGCTTTTTCAGAGGATATGTAGGTCCTACTATACTCTCCTCCGGCGTACCTTGAAGAGAGGTGGCATTGAAGAGGGAGGGAGTTGTTGATGCATGAGACACGTCGACAGGAGTATTCGACTTATTGGGACCTGTACTGCTAACATCGTTATTGTTGCTACCTGTGTTATGGTAATCTACCAGCCAATCTGCACCTAGGATTGCTTCCATAGTTGTCGTCTCGGCTGGATTGAGCGTCTGATTGGCAGAAATGGTAGAGTGTACATGATTGTGATGGTCATGTAACACCATTCCATCTGGTTGTGGTAAGTTCTGGCAGCAATTCTCGCCCCAAGCTCCCATAGGACATAATTGATTTTCCCACAAATCCGAAGGTATATGAATTGTGCTCATTGGACTGGCTGATTCTTGAATTAAATTAGCTTCATTGAGTAAGTGAGAGTGGATTTGCTGTAATGGAGCTTCTCCTTCTTCTCCAGCACCACCATCATGATAAGCAAGACTATCAGCTGAATTTGTCATGGAGTCTTGAGTGTTACTTTCACCTGGGGTACCACCACCAGTCATCCTTCTACTACGGTCATCGTATCGTGATCTTCTCTTGATGGCATCCATTCTCATAGTGACTGGTCGATGTGAATTGTGAAGCTTGAAGTAAAGTCCACATGCATTACAAATAATTCTACCATCGGAATCCTTTCTCCATAAAGGAGTTGTTGAAGTTCCACAATTGGCACAAATTGATCCTGCATGAATACCTAACCATTCGTCCTTGGTACTACCTGCTGCACTATTTGCTTTTGGCGAACTTGAAATTGATGCTTTGACCTCTTTGCTATCTGATAGAGAAGGTGATGCATCCTTGATTTTTCTGTCACTTCGTCGTTGCTTCAGTGATTTTGGTCGAGGTACTGGAGGGTAGGGAGAGGAGTGTGTTAAACGTACTCGATAATTCTGGCACAATTTTAAGCCATACTACTCACCCTTATGAAGCTTGAGGTAGAGGCCACATGCATTACATTGTAATTCAAAATTTGCATCTCTTCTCCAAAGAGGCGTAGAAGTGGCACCGCAGTTGACACATTGTGGCTTTTGCGTCTCTTTTCCTTCTTCCTCACTTTTACTAATTGGAAGTTTCTCTTGACCTTGGCTGACTTTGCTTATATGCTGCTGATCATCAGTTGCAACTTGAAGTTGTCTCTTCTCTGACAAGTTAGAGCTACGTCGACGATGCTGAGCTGCTTGTAAAGAATGCCGTGGATGCTCTTGCTGCTGCTGCTGGCCATGAACGTGTGACGGCCCTCCGAATCCATATATGGACGGGTGAGGGGACGAATAAGTGCTATTCATCAATGCTGCTCCTACTGGAGAGGCTGGTAAGCTCATAATTTGGAATAATGCGTTGCCGGTATTGGAGGGGGATTGCTGTAAAGGTTGGGGAGATGATATTGCTGGTGAATTGAGATTGAAGGGACCACCAAGTTGAAAAGTATTAAGTGATTGCATGGGATGACGAAGATGAGGTTGCTGTTGAGGTAAATATTGATGGCTAAGCTGAGATTTTGGGATCATGTTCTGCTGTTGCTGCGCTTGAATTGATTGCAGAGCACCCTCAAAACTAATGGTATCTAGTGACTGATTTTGAGGCCAATTAGATTGAGTATTTTCACTCTTTACCTTTGTTAATTCTCCTCTCTTGAGATCTGCAAGCATGGCCAAAAATGGACCACTCAATTCAACACCTTGCTCAGACAATTCTTTTTCAGCGTCTTCAATCTCTTCAAGTGTCCAAGTCGAGCTGACAACAGGTGTTGGGGAACGGCTTCCTGATTCACGTATAGCACCCCTCTTTGAGCTTTCAGCTACTAATTTATCGTGATGAAGTGAACGTCTTCTTCTACGATCTGCTTCTTTAGTAAGTCGCCAACACACTGGAGGTGATTTGGATCGTTTTGCCGAGTCTTGCTTCTCTGTAGCTTTTGAGTCGACTTGCTTTCTTGGAGATTGCTGTTGACGTCTACTTTTCCATCGAAAATAGGATGTCGATGCTGTACTAGACTCTGAGCTACCACTGTCGTCACTAGAAATATGTTCTTTATCAATACTCTGTAGGTCAACCACAGAGAGATAGAATGTAAGATGAGTAATTTCCACCCAAAAAAAAAGTGAAGGAAAGGGGAATAGAAATTAAATAGAATCCAGGGAGGGAAAACGAGGAAGGACACAGATCGATGTAGAGAAATTGATCAAAGTCGAAAGTGGGGAAAAGGGAATGGGACATGAGAGTAATCAGCCCTCTACGACATCACTCCCCATCATCGCCTTCTATCATCATCACTCCTTTTTTTTTTCTTTTCTCCTCTTATCAAGATCGGAACCCATTCAAATCTCCGCTCAACGTGCGAGAAAAGAGGAGAGTGGGCGTAACGAAACAAGAAAGAAAGGAAATATTTCGGAGGTATTAAGCGCACACGCTCCCAAGAAGTCAAAAAAAAAAAGTAAATAGTTAGGAACATCGGCGTGCGATTCTATCCTCTCTCGCTCTCTCCCCCTTTTTTCTGCCTTGTACCGCGCTCGGCCACAGCATTGTATCATGACTGCTCCGGTTTAGCCAATTGTTGCGTGCATACAAAGTACTCGCAAATATGTGTATCAAATCTCAACAAAAATGCCGACGCCGACGCTTTCTTCGACATATTTACGGCGTTTGAAAGAGAAAGGAAGGAAATACTGAAAATAGAAAAGAGTACTCACACTGCTCTGTCTGCCCTTTCCCTTTTCATCACCTTTGACGCCCACTGCTACTTCATTGTCCGACATCGTCCCCGAATCGAGATGAGCATCATGACTCTCACTTTGCCTCTTCTTGTCGATACGGGCGGCGTTATAACTTGTGCTTTTTCCATTTGTCTTGCTACCTGGTTCGACTCTTTGCTTTAAATCATACTTCCTTCGACTATCTCGTCTTTGTACTCTCATAACGCCTAGATGACGAATGGCATCATTTCGGTCAGTCCATCGAAATTCTGGTGCTTCCAATTCAACGATATCTTTCTTCTTTTCTGATTCAAGTACTTGTCCCAATGAGTCACTAATAGCATTAAATGCTCTTGTCTCTTTCTTGGTCTGGAAAAAGAAGAAAATTAAACTTTTCAATGCTGACTACTTTTTTGCGACCTTCACATCTCTTTTCCAACGCACCTCTCCCTCTGGTACCATTACATCTCTAAGATGCCATAAACGCCAACTTAAATTCTCAATTCGATGACCATGATCAAGATGTTCCGCTACTTTATTTGCGATTTTCCAAATATTTGTCAAGGATTCTTCATCCGTCAACTTGCTAAAAATTGCAAATGGCTTACCCTGTGGAAAAGAATTGTCAATTTCACCCTGTATGCACACAAGATTAGCGAAGAATGACTATACTCACACCTTTAGCCTTGAGTGTCAAGGGCGCAGAAGAAGAAGATTTAGATCCACCAAATGTCAATGGTGAGGGTAACATGGGCCAGGATGTTGATTCTATTTAACTCTGCCACTAACCCGCTTCAATTGCGAGTCAGATGGCTGCGTAAAAGGTCTACACTGGAGGTGTGAGCGAATTGACAAACGTGTAAAGGTATAAAATTTGGAGTACGTCAGACCGAATATTGGGTCCCTTCGTCCCCTTTCAATCTTGCTTTTAAGCCTTTTGCAATCTGTTACGTCACCAATCTAGTCTTGACCAATAGCACCTTTTCCTTCTTTTTCTTCTAGTCAGTGTAGTATATGGTCTTTTGCTGCTGCGGACTCCACTGTTTCGAGTAAAAGAAAGACGAGAAAAAATGTTGACTTGAGGCAATTACGACCAGAAGAATAAAGATAAAAAAAAATTAAAAAAAAAAATAAAAAACAAGAATGGATAACAAGAGTAAATCCGAAAAGATCAAAAGAGAGATGTAAAGGAATTTGCAAACGGTACGAAGTCGAACGTTGATGCAACTCCAATGCAAATGAAACGGGTCTGAAGTATTGAAAGTAACTCCAATATAAGAAGGAGGGAATAGAGAGAAAAGGAAAGGACTAATTGAAGCAATGGAATTGTATACGAGACACTTGCAATTTTCTCGCTTGCCTTGATTCAGTCTTTTTTTTTATTGAGTCTCTTCCTCCTTCTACAGCAAACGGAATTGTTTCTTATTGACCTATACTTGTCCTTTATTTTACTTTTTTAATTTACTCCTCTGATTTACTGCTGTTCAGTTGCGCGGAAAACAGGAAGAAGGGGAAGAAAGAGAGCCAAGAATAATTAAGAGAAAAAAATAAAAACATACGCAGGAAAAAGGTGACTTGATAACTGCAGAATCTTCATCTGATAACTCTGCTTTTGCCGCTAGTCCAACTTATGTCACTTCAACTTACTTCAATTACAATTAATCCGCGCGAGTCAAGGAGACTACCAATTCGCAGCTCTCGAAAACCACGTGGTCAAACTCCTTTATACTCGACGCGGCTCAGAGGGAATAAAGGAGAGCAAGTGAGAGAAGAAGACACACGTCTCTTAAGGGGGGTTAAAAAGCATTGTAGAGCGTTCGTTTTTGATCAATGATGAATTGCACCTTTTTCGTCATCCTTGTACAGAGACAGAGAAGAAGGATGAAAAATGTTAGGTAGAGATGGGACAAAAAAAAGGGAAAAAGTTAGAAGAAAGTGATGTGTAGTTAGTTTGTTTGTCTGCCCCCCATAATACATTGGTCTTCAATCATCCTCGCCATTGAAAGACCCGAGTGGCAGCACGAAGAAAGACTAGAGTACAAAGTCTTAGTACACGTCCTCGATGAAATTGTTCCTGCTCCACTCCTACCACTGCCCAAATCGGTAATCTGAATATGCTCCTTCCATCCAATCACAGTCTGCGACCACGTCGACCTCCCTTTCTTCGCGTAGAGTCTGATGGAACCTTGGTGACATCTTCAATTCTACCAATTCGCATACCTGCACGAGCTAAAGCTCGGAGAGCAGATTGAGCACCAGGTCCGGGAGTCTTTGATCCAGTTCCACCAGTGGCACGAAGTCTGATGTGAAGGGCGCTGATACCGACTTCCTTGCATCGAGCAGCAGTAGCTTGAGCTGCCATCATGGCGGCGTATGGTGATGATTCATCTCGGTCAGCCTTGACCATCATACCACCTGTTATGTAGAGAAAAAAGACAGTCAGAGAAAAGTCATCAATGTGTTTATAGAGGGTTATCACTCACCAGTGACACGACTGATAGTTTCCTTTCCGGTCAAATCGGTAATGTGTACAAAAGTATCATTGAATGAGGCGAAGATACTACAAAAGACAAAGGAGGAAGGTATAAGCATTCATCTATATTACTTTCAGTTTCACTATCAATACTCACTGAGCGACACCCTAAAAAGCATCGAAAAAAATCACAAGAAGAGGAAGAAATTAAAGAGTTAGCATCACTTGCCTCGAATTCTCAACTGCCAAAATAAATTCCAAGACCTTCTTGCATTAGCACCTTGATGCCCTCCGTTTATTACCACCCATACCATCTTCCTATGATCCCAATCCAAATCATCCTTTTTATTATCAAAACTAAATCCGAAACTCACAAAGACGAGTTGACCTTCTGCTACCTCAGGTCCAAGCGAGGTGCTCTCCTGGACTGCAGCGCGAACCTTGGGTGCCATCTTGTGATAAAGTTGTTGAAGAAAGGTAAAGGTAAGTTGCCTTTGCCTTTTATCGGTACTATCGACGAGGGAATTGGTATGGCTGTTTGGTCTTAACAAGAGACTGTATCTCAAATTTGACTAAGACTTGAATCTCTCTCTCTCTTGCTTGCAGCAGCAGAAGCAGCCTCAAGTCCAGCCAAAGCAACGCGTGCGTGCGACTCGGAAAAGGCCCTGCTACAAGGCTGCGGCGTAAACACGTGTTCACACGAATGAACCTGAGTCGATCAGAGGAAAAGGGAGAGCGCGTGGCAAAATTGTTGCAATTACTAGAACCTGAAAGGGTTAGATTAAAAATGAAGCTTGCACAGAGAGAGAGAGACACAGTGATATTTAATAATTATATACATCATTAGAAGAAACTACGAGAGTAGTCTAGTAAGAATATTATTGTCTGTCTTGGAGATGCGCTCGTAAATATCACGAACATCGTTATCGTCAACACCAGAGATATCTGCCATGAGGTAGGCAACATCCTTGTGACTATCAGAGTGTTGTTTGTCGACATTATAAGTTGCCAAGATTTCATTGACTGCTCGAAGTGAACCAGGTTGATTTTGGTGGACATAACAGATACGAATGACTCTGCTGTCTGCCTCTGAAATGAATCGCAAATCGACTTCTGGGAAATTTACTGCTGACGTTGAAGAACCAAAATTGATATAACGAATCAAAGCATTTGATACTTCAATTCCAATCATACGTTGTGCTTCTTCTGTACTGCCTCCAATGTGAGGAGAAAGTATGGTGTTCTTGCATGCTCGTAATCTCGACTCCCATCCATTGAGTTGGTCTACAAATGCATCTTTTGAATTGCCAGCTGGCTCTTTAGGGAAAACATCCACACAAGCACCAGCGAGATGCTCACTCTCCAAAGCATCAATGAGAGCTGGAATGTCTATGACGGTACCACGAGCGTTGTTGAGAAGGTAAGATCCTTTCTTCATCTGTGCCAATTCAGTCTTTCCAATCATGTTTTTGGTCTCTGGTAATTCCGGAACATGCAAGGAAACAAAATCTGCCATGCCAAGTAACTCTTCCAAGCTCTCTACCTGACGAGCTGTTCCTAATGGCATTAGTGGCATCACATCATGGTAAATAACACTCATTCCCATTGATTCTGCCAAAACTGAAAGTTGACTTCCAATATGACCATAACCAATAATTCCCAATACCTTTCCACGTACTTCATTGCATCCCTTGGATACCTTGTTCCATTCTCCATTTCGCATTTCCATAGCTCGATCGAGCAGTTGACGCGAAAGAACAATGAGCTCTCCAATAACAAGCTCTGCTACACTTCGACTATTGGCAAAAGGTGAGTTGAAGACTGCAACACCTGCTTTGGCAGCGGCATCAAGATCGACTTGGTTTGTACCAATGCAAAAGCATCCTACAACGAGCAATTTATGAGCTCTTCGAAAGACTTTGCTTGTCAATTTTGTCTTGCTTCTTATACCAATGCCGTGATAATTGCCAATCTTTTCGCAGAGCTCCTCTTCACTCCAGGCTCCCTTGTGGAAATCGACCTGGTAACCTTGTTGACGAAGACCCTCTACTGCTCCAGCTGAAACATTCTCCAATAGCAGTAGTCGAATTTCACCGACATCTAGTGGTGTTAATAGACGTGGCACAGCACTTGCTCTTGCCCCCGGGATAGAAACAGCACGAGTTCGAGAAGAGAAACTAGCACTGTTTTGGGGTGAGGTTGGCGATACTGAAAGGGGCAAAGCGCCATTCAACCCAACGGAAGGGTGGCGAGCATGCTCCTTTCCAGCGGCCATCATGCCAGAAAAGCTTCCTGAACCATTGATACCTGTTGGTGAGAAGCTCGAAGGTGCTCTATGAAAGGCTTGAGCGTGATGTGATCCATTGGGGACCGCCATGATAGTTTAGATTGGTAGTAGAAGGTATGGTACTGGCTACCACAGGAAGTTTATTTGATGATGACTCGTACCTGTCGAACCTTCATGAGTCAGTAGAAAGAGGAAAAATTGGCGGTACACGTGCCTCCACTAATGGCGCTTGATGATTTTAAAAATGACTCAGTAGCGTCGTTGGACCGATAAAGAGATTAGGAGAGCTTGCATATCTTAGGCTTCAGTTGTCAATCATTTCGACGATATACTCCTAACACAAATATGACGAGCTCTGTACAACAACGAGGAGAAACTGCTGTGCTTGGACTTGGATCAAGACCTACCCCTCTAGTTTCATCTCCCATTTACGAAGCAGCATCTAATACACCCCAGCGACTGCAGGTGTCGATTGGCGATAGCATCAACAGCATTCAGGAGGCGAAGCTTGCTGCTCGTGGCGTCGCTCGACGTAAGCTGAGACGTAGAGAGAATGGTGAGTCTAAACTGTGTGGTTTCTCACATGTTTTTGCTGATGAAAGAGCGTTGTATTTTTTTTTTAGCTCGCCTATCCTCTAATCCACATGTTGTTCGTCCATCTGCTGGTGATTACGCATTACAACATCCCAACCAGCATAGGCCTTCCTTTCCCCTCCCTTCCCATCTACAACATTTTAAACTTCCTTCTCGTCTGAATACATCCAAGTCTACTCTTGATGACGCCGCTTCATCGAGCGCTGGTCGTTTCACCATGACTTTTGCAGATGCTCACTTCTTTCTCGCTCATCGAGTAGGAGTGCGACCCGGTCAAGAGTGTATTGAAGAGCAAATGGGACTTTTACAAGCATTTACCAAGCGAGCAGAATCAGAACTTCAAGCTTGGCTACATCAAGAAGTATTTCTTGCACCTGATTTAGATATGCATTCTCAAGATGCTCTCATTGACCTCAATACACACGACGACCAAAGAGACTTTCGTATCATTCAAATCAGCAAGAATCCTCATAATCTCGTTTGGGAAGTGCCAGATTCCTTTTTACGACTTGCTATTCATTGTTTAGCTCGGGTGCTACACTGCCCTACATTCAGCAAAGACAGCGCCACTGGACGGCGTCAGACTTGGATCCTCAATCCTCGACCGGGAAGGGGGCACATGGGTGCTTCCCTTAGCCACTCGATGCTTGATACACCGCCTGCTACTGATATTGGAACTGACGTAGCAAGTGATATGGCTAGTGAGATTGATTCAGAGTGGGCAATGAGCGAATTAGGAGAAGATGATGAAAGTTATGATACTCTACTCGTCAATCGTGAAGATGCTATCACCGACGATGAGGATATTGTAGTGGTTCCGTATCGGATAGACGAAGAAGATGATAGCCTTGCTGATATCGAAGATGAATAGACGTATAGGTTTATTTTGTATACTAGTTGCTCATTTACTGGGATGAATAAATTCATTGAGAGGCAAGAAGAGCCATCTGATGACAAAGGGGAAGGAGATGTCGAGACGAATACTGTTCTAATATTCGCTTTACGATTCTCTTTGAGCTAAAAGGAGCAAAGTACAACCCTCACGATACGTACATCTACGTTTTAGATCTCTTTGCTTCGTTTTACCATGTCTATACCTCCAAAGAAATTTAAATAAGTCACGAAAATTTTCAAGTAATAGTATTTCACCATTGAGCTTTACATTCATATTCCTCTTCCACTCCCTACCTGACTTGAACTAAATTTCTGCTATGCTTTTCACTTCTCTCCTCGATCCTTTACGATTTTTCCGACCCCTGATTGACTTATTGCGACTCGCATTGAGCATACTTGAGATGTGAAATCTAAGGAAAAAGACAACATGATCAGCCTTCTTGTTACTCTACCTGAACAATATCGAAGAAAGACATACATCATTGGTGGAAAAGTAGCGTCAAGTTCGGCAGCTTGAATGACTAGCATCCAAGAGGCGGAGGAACGAAATAATTACAACAAGTGCTCTTGTATGAATCGGTGAGACCTCCGCAGTTGTACTTTCTTTGAGGGCGAAAAACAGGAGCAGGTGTAGCCATGGAGGAGGTGGTGATGATGGTTGCAGTAATGGCGAGATAGATTAAAGTCTTGGTCAAATAATTCATGATGACTAAAGGAAGGAAAGAAAGTACGAGAATGATTAGCCTATGTGTTATTAGATGTACCATACATTTATTGCTACGACTTACTAGGTAGGAAGGTCTTGAGTTGAAAAGGATGATGATTGAAGAGACAAAGACTTCGAGAGGAGAAAGATTGTTACCGGAATGGGTTTAAGAAGAAAAATTAGCAAAAGCGGGGCATTAAATACCTTTGCTACTTTTGCTACTTTTGCTTGAGATTTTCTTCTGCTTCTTCATAAACTCTTCTCATGTAGTCAATACAATATTGAGTCTTGAGAAGATAAACAGGAGAGGGACTCGAGATTGTGCCTAAGTCTGTGTGAGTAAAGTCTAGACACCAAAACTTGCTATGAGATGAGTACGCCCGCAGGTCTTCTTTATGTCATAATCTGATGTAAATCTTCATCGGAGTATGGACTCTCTGTCTGGTTTTTTTCTTATTTTCTTATTTCCTCTTTCTTCTTCTTTTTCATAGCTTGCACTCTTTGATGGCACCGCAAACAGATTTTTTTACTCTGCTTACCCCCTACCCTGTTTACTCTATTCTAGGAAAAGTTATTGCAAAGCAAAGACGAAATGAGACGGAGCGCCGCGTTTTTTCGTCCGCCTCATCTATCCTCTCCTTACTCTCCGCTCCCAATTTCACCTTTTGACTTATCGATCGGTAACATCATCTGAAAAACTTCTTGGTCTTCCATCTCGAATATTCAAGCAAGATCTGGTCCCTAATTCTTTGTGTTCCTTTAAAATTACAAATAATGGCGCCAAAAAGAGAATGCAGCGAAGACCTACCGAGCAATGACGCAAATGCCGCTTCCTTGTCAACGCCACCAGCTCCGAAAAGGATGAAAATTTGGTCTCTGGAAGAAGGCGAGTTGCACTTTGATGTGATATCAACGAGAGAAATGAGAATTTATGACGGAAATTGTCCTTTGTTATTTAATTCTATATTATTTATGAGATAGAGAATCGCATGCTGCTCTGTATGATGGCATTTTCAAAGGTATCGCTTGACAATGATGCTAAAAAGGCTATTGCGGAGATATTGGGAAGAACACCAAGAGCAGTCGATAGTGAGTCTTTAGAGTTCATATGGTCATCAGGACAGAGAGATTGACATTTACCTCTTTCATCAGATCGTTATACCATCTTTCGACAAGAGTCTGAGAGAATATTGAATGAAATCGGAATAACGAGAAAGTCAAAGTAATTTGTGCCTACCAAAGTAGTTCTGTGTCGGTTTATATCATCTTAGGACATTCTTCTAGATAGCAAGCCTTTGCTGCTACTTTCTTTATACATTGGTAAAAGATCTTAAATGATTTTAATTTGCATTTATTGCCTTTGTGATGATAGTAAATGATAGTACATGGTGGCAACGTGGCCAATTCTACAGAGGAGGAGGAAGTGGTGCTCCAGTAGCCGAACGATTAAAGAGGGCATCTTTGAGCACTTGAGAGATGAGACCGTTGTGTGCTTCCATGGAAATCTTTGTGCTGTAACACAAGATACAATTATTAGGAATAGAATTCCTTCACCTCTCTATCTTCGCTGTGCTACTCACCTGTCGCTGGACGCTTTTGCAAGGGGCGTTTCTGCTTCCCTAGCGCTCATCTCACTCATTATTCGCTCTACCTTTTGTTCCTTGGTCTCCTTTTCTCCTCCAGCTTCTCTATCTGCTGCTCCATTTCCAGCATGATTTATCATAACTGCACCGGGGCCCTTTCTAGCTACACTACCTTCACTCCTCCTCAGCTTTTCAGCCAAATCATCTAATTGTCCAACTGTGTAGCTTCGATTCACCACAACGGGACTCTGAGCCAACGTAGAAGCCCAATACTTGTTCCAAAGCATATCTAGTAGTTGTGTGTCCAGTGAGGATTTGAAATGCTCCACTTTGAGTGGATAGTAGCTGTTGGCATGAGCACCAAAGTCTTCAATCTTGTTTAGGGGAATCGTCTGGTACTCAGAAGGACCAGCGTTGGGGGGCTTATAGTCAGGTGGGAATGTTCTGAATGCGCCAATGTCGACTCGACCAGCAGAGATAGTACGATTAGGATCAATCTGAGAATTACGTCAGTGTACTGAATTGGTGAAGAAGCTATCTTACTCACCACTACAGCTACGAAAGGATCTTGGTACTGCTGGTTAGTCATTTGCGTGTTTACATCAATACCACTAAGCCAGCATCCATAACCTGGATGAGAGTGATACCATCCTATAGCATTTTCTAGTCGTCCAACCTGCGGCATTTAAAGCAAGATTAGCTAACACTCGTCAATCTTCATCGCACTACTTGCATTCGCACCTTTTTGCTACTCTCTTGCCATTGAACCATGAATTCGTAAGCTTCATCTCCTGCATTTACTCGAGTCTCGGTTCCCTGAACGGGTAGAGCAAAAGCGTCCATAATATAAATTGTCCGAGTCTCTACATCCACCTTGCCCGTCATTGTCCCCATAACTTCGTAAATGCCGCCTGCTCTAGTGTGAATTATCATCTTGATCAGTGCAATGGCTGAGATGCGAACACGCTGGAAAAAGTTTGGGCTGAGAGAGAGACAGTCCATCAGTGGTCACTCATGTCTTCCAATTCGAAATAACTTACTCTTTCTTCCATGGCGCTTCATCACGAATCTTTGCTTGCTGAGCATCATCATATCCGAGAATTGCGTCGGTACGTGGGTCAAGAGTCACTATTTCATTCTCCAACTCAAAGGTTGCCTGAGCAATCCCGCCCACTGATGTGCTCGAAGCCATGACAGATACTCTATACCACCAGATTCAGTGTCTGCAATGTAATCTCTCTTTCTCTCGAATACTGAAATTACAAGAACAAGTATACCAAAAAGGTCCATGCGCGAAGATCTCAAATTTCCACGTGCTCTATTTTCACCGACCGGTGGCATTCACTACCGGTACAAAATATGCAAGTTTGTGTTGTTTTCGATTTCACGCACTTGACTAATGAAAAACAGACTCCGATTTCAACCTAGCAGAAGTTATCACCCCAAAACTCAAGTACATTTATACATGCATTGTCCCTTGACCAAGATACTTTAATAGAATTTGTAGATGTGAATGGAAGCATCAGAAAGATTCATCACAAGCAATGCAGCTTAAGGTACATGACTATGCATGCTTTGTGATCTTAAAAAAAAAAGGAAAAAAGAGAAAATTTATTACGGGAAAAGTAGAGTGACAGATAATAAAAGTGGTGTTTTCGCGCGTCTTTTGATCAGATTTTGGCTTTAGGATCAAAGTGCTAAAAAGATACTGAAATAGAGCCGCGTATTCATAAATCGGGGTGTTTTTATTTTTTTTAATTTTTTTTTATTTCCCCTTATCCCTTAGTGACCCTCCTCTTTTATATTATAATTTAATTTCCTCTTTGTGCGCCATTTCCTTGGGGGTTGGTCGAAAGTCAACACCGCGCTTCGTCGTCGGGGCTCCTTTCTTATAACACTTGCCTCATCATCTTCTTTTCTACTTCACCCTACCCATTTCAGCTTTGGGTGAGACATTTGTACACTTACATCTTACATAACGACAAGAAGCAACGATAAACACCATCACCTCCAGGATTTCGATTTTTACCACCATCCTTCGTATTGAATATTAAATTAGACGCCGACTCACAAGTAGAGGAATACCAATTTACTGGCTTGAAATGCTAAAGGAATTATCTCTCTGCGCCTTCAGCATCCAATCGTAGAAGTGAGTGCAGTACTTTGGAAGTAATAAATGGTGGGGTCCGGTCAATTCTGGGAAAGGCGATGTTTCCAATTGTCTACATTTTGCTGTGCGGGACGAGCGCTTTGGCCTTTTCGGTGAATATAAGTCCTTGGTATACAAAGAGGTGTCCTCTTTATAATTTTTTGTCGGGTATGAAAGCTCCTCCTTCATTTTACTTTTGCTTTTCTTTCCTCTGTCTCTTGTGTGTGTAGCAGAGCTGACGCATTGACCTATCCTCCTACTACCTCGGCATCCACCTTTTTTTTTCCTTCTGCTGGCCTTTCTACATGTCTTTGTTCTTCGTCCAATATGTCTATAGGTGCGCCACTTTACACTACCTTAACAAAGGTGTCAGAGAGGATACAGCGACGACAGCTTTCACCACTCGTCTCAGCTTCGAGCGATTGTATTGTAATGACACCTAAACTTCATATGCCAAGCTCATCTGAGCGCTTCAAGCCATCAGCACTTTCTTTTTGGCAAACCAGGGAGACAGCTATTAGTGTCACGCCACCGGCTTGGAATAACAAACAGTCATTTGTATCAGCGGGGAAGAGAAAGGAAGATGATTCTCCTGTTCCATCAATGAAACGATCTGGTTCCAACTCATCTCCTCTTATTGTGGGCTTGGATGAGGAAATTGAAGAACAAGATCGCCGTAGCTTGGAGCAACGTAGAGAGCGACAGTCTGAAGCTGATGATCTGTCTGGCTCCTTTGCTTCTGCTTTGACTCTGCCACATGAAGAAAGCATCGGTTCAGCTGCTTCGTCTTCGCGGGATGCATCACCCTGGAATAGTCAAAGCGAATGGGCAAAACTTGAGTCATTTGTTCATCCACTTGACGTCTTGCCCACAGAGGATAACGAGAGTGAAACAAGAGGAGAATATTTGAGGGAAAGTCGAGAGACACATCTACCAGAAGATCAAGTCAGCTCTAATGAGTTTAAAGAAAGGGCAAGAGGAAGAAGGAGTAAGATGCTGAAAGTAAAAGGGAGACAGAACTTGAGCAGCCAAAATTATGATGCGGAAGCTTCTTTTACTTGGAATACTTCATCAGAGGAAGACGATTCAGACAGCCATGAGGTTGATCGGAGTACGCCAGCATCGCCATCTGATTCTCCGAATCTAGAAGCCGACACTTTCTATGACGCCCAAGCAGTATCCACCTCTGATATGATGCTCTCATCCTCTGCATCTCTATCATCAACTTCAGGGATGGAAGGCGAAATGCTTGCAGATACTGAATCGAGCTGGTTGCATATTTCTCCGCGACCTCAACAGACTGCTAAAGCATCATCGTCAACTCTGCGACAAGATGCTGTAGATCGACAACGTGATTTGCAACACCAAGGGTCTTCATCTACGCTTCTCGGTACTTCGGCACCTTCTACACCTTCAAGAGCGACCAAGAAGAGGACACCATTACCACCTGTCGGACCAAGTCCAATTTCACCACTGCCAGCCCCACCTTCTGATCAGACTTTAGATGACAGGGCTTACGAAGCAGATGAGGCAATTATCGAAGAAAAAAATGATATTGGTAGCAGCCAACTGGGACCTAGTGGAACAATTCGCGGTAGACCTAGAGGAGCAACGGTTGGAGCTGTACCAGGAGGAAAGGTGGAAGTCAAGCAACGCGCTCGACCTCGTTCAATGCTTTGTAATGAAGTCTCCAGTGAAGGTGATTCGCTTCAATTTCTTCAACCTGGCGCTTCTTCATCTTCTTCGTCCATTCCTCTTTCTACACCTGGGACTAGCATTCAGAATGCGAAACGCAATTCGGGTGCTAGTTACATTGCTATATCAGTCTTAGCCGACGGAGATCCAACGTCAAGGTCTTCTATTAGTTTGACGGGAACTCCGTCTAGCAGTGCAAATTCATCTTCTGCTGGTTTAGGTGGCAGCTCTAATCTGTCATCTAGTGAAGGAGGAGGAAATCGAAGTCGTAGTGGAAGTAATACAAGTTTACTTCAGCAGGTTCAGTATCGACCAAAGTCACATGCTAGCTTTGTCATTGCAGTTGTAGGCCATCGTGGAGCAGGAAAGTCAACAGTCATTAAGAAAGGACTACGACAGTTTGGTCTTTCGAAACCAAACGTATTATCAGAAAAGATTACCTCACATTCAACTGTCTGTATTGTCGATCATGAGCAGAGGACAATTGAAGTTCTAGAGATGGATGCATCCATACTACTCAACGGACCTTCAAAACGATTTGCTTGGCCCAAGTTCCTACCTCACATTGACGCTGTCATTCTATGCTATGATGCTTCTCAAATTGCTTCCTATCGAGGTATGTCGGAATTACTGGAAAATTTTGCCATCAATTCGCTCAGTACTGTTATGCTGGCTTGCAAATCTGAAATCTTACCAAAGGCAGTTGATCCATACTATGCTAGTGATATGGCAGCAGTGTACAATGTCGGGTTGGCCGAATGCAGCGTGCAGAGTGAAGAGGGAAAAAAGCGGATGAGGGATTGCTTTAGCTTTTTGGTAAAGGAAGTGGCCAAAAGTCGAGCAGGAGCATCTAGGGGACCAGCTTCTAATGTCCCTGTTCAATCACAGTATCTGATGGAAAGACAAAGTAGCTCACAAGGGTCACTAGTCAGTCAAGATACACCAGTCACTGCCCCAACAGATGTGAGATGGAGACAAGATTCTGATAGAAAGACGAGTAACTCTACGATGAGTCAAGATGGAGTAGAAGAAGGGGGTAATTTGTTGCAGGAGAGCATTGAAAAGGCTCAATTAGGTTTACAAAGTGCAAAGAGCGCAGGAGGCTACGTCAGTATTGATGAATTGTGGGACAAGCTCTTCTATGCTGCTGTATCAGGGAATGATGATAGATTCTTGCTCATGTTTATGGTCTTTTACCGAGGATTTGTTCAACCAATTGACTTGCTTCGACAGGTAATTACTAGATTTGAAGCACTATCAAGAGGTGAAAGAAATGATAGCGTCATGATTCGCTACTCTTTGATGCGATTGACTTCAATGTTGGGCGATTGGATGCAAGAATATCCAGGAGATCTTTCTGGTCCAACAACATACCCACTACTATGTGAATTCTATCAACGCTTACTTCAACATCCTTCAACTATGCACGTAGCTTCACCCATGCAATCTATGTTGGAAGGAGTTCGATATGCACCAGATGTAGATGCAATTTGGAGCAGAAATCAAGACAGTGATAAACCAAGATCAGTTGCCGCTGATGTTCCTCCTGTTAAGCCAGCAGCTGTCAGTCCAAAGGAGGAAGCAACAGCAAGTAGTGAAATTGAAGGTAGAAGCCGATCACAATCCACTTCTTCTTCTTTCAATGAAGGATTTGTAAGTATGCCAAGGATATTATTACCAGTTGAAGGTAGACATCGAAGTGCTTCAGACGTTACTACTTCCAGTGATGGTCATTTAAGTGGCAATAGTGCTAGTGGAAGTTCACTTGCTGTTTCATCTACTGCAATGACACCTGGTTGTACCAGTAATGCTGTTGCACCTCCACCGCCAGGTCATCCCAATCAATCAATGGCTACTGGTAATGAGCAAAAGACTATTTTGCGTAATATCTCTAATATGTTATTCGAGGTAAAGGATGAAGCTATTGCACAAGAGCTAACTCGTATCGAATGGGATCTATTTAGTGCAGTAGGATCTAGAGATCTACTTCGTCATATCTTGGTGTCAAGATCAGTTCGATCAAAGGAATCATCAGTAGCTCAAAGTATTGCTCACTTTAATTACATTTCTTATTGGGTCTGTTCGATGATCTTGATTCAATCAAAGACAAAGCAAAGAGCAAGATTACTAGAGAAATTTATGGAGATTGGTGGCATTCTACGAAGAACAAATAATTATAATACTTTACATGCCGTCTTGGCTGGATTAGGTAATGCAAGTATTCATAGATTGAAAAATACTCGAGAATTGCTGAATGGGAAACCAGTAATCAAGACATATCAAAGCTTGGCTAGATTAATGGGTAGTGATCGTAGTTTTGCTGCCTATCGATTAGCACTAGAAAATAGTTCAGGAAGAACTATTCCTTATTTAGGTGTACATTTACAAGATATTTTGAGTATGTCTGATGGAAATCCATCAAAACGAGCTAGTGATGGAATGATTCATTGGCGCAAATTTGTTTTGATGGATGATGCAGTCATGGCCATTGTCCGGTGTCAACAGCATCAGGAACCAATTCGAGAAAATACCTCGATTGCTAAATTGATTGTTGATTTACCAGTCATGGATGAAGATTCACTTTACCAACGATCATTGCAAGTCGAATCACGTCAGTCCAATGCTGCCACTACTTCTGCTGGGTCGAGAATTATCAAACAACTTTTCAACGTAGACGCATGAATTGTACATATAGTAATGCACTTTTACATTCACACCTTTATTTGTGGGGGCAAAGTGTTGCAATTACACGATTTTTTGATGACTTTTTTTTCTTGTTGTTGCAATGAGTGAATAGACTAGAGAAAAAAGGTTTGTAAAGGATTATGTACATGGAGGAAAAGGGAGAGTGGTATGGTAAAAGTAAGTGAGGTTTTAGGATCCGGATTGAGTCTCCTTTTCATTGTTAATAGATGCTGCATGCGAATTGTTGTGTGATGGAAGTAGTTCCTTTTGACCATTCGGATGAAGAGGGTCTTGTGGCATATACTTTGCTGGTGATACCAAGACGAGAATAATGACGGCAATCGAAACAAAAGCGGCATCAAATACAAGGTAATACCTGTGAGAACAACGGAGGCAGAGGAAAAAAAGGGGGGGGGGGGAAAGATTAGTAGTTGAAGTGTAGGAGGATTGGATCTTTCTGACTTTCATCACTCACCACTCGGTCGTGCCAACAGGTCCAATCCAACCAGTTCCCATTTGAATAGTTCGAAAAATGGATCTACCCAAAATAAAAATGGCAGAGATCCAAGTGGCAAACAAAAAGAATTTCATATCTTTATTCCACCATTCTGCCCTTTCACCACTTGGTTTATTTTTTCGTATTCTAATAATGAATAAAGCAAAGATGAAATTGAATGCTAAATAACCAGCAAGTTGTATAGCAAGACCAGCAACAATGATATAACCATTATGATTGATGGTTGGGACTGGATCATTATTGATTTCTGAAATGGCAGCTGTACCACTTCCACCACCTTGAACTGCCATGGAAGCAACGTCGACAGTTACAAAAAAAGGAATGAGCCATTTAGGACGGAATGGATAGATGTATTCTGGTCCAAATAGCATGCAGACTTTGCTAAGAATAGAAAAGTGCGCAGCAGCTGCAGATTGTAAAAAAGATTAGACTTTTAGTGTTTTTTTCAAACAATGCATCAGTGGAATGATACACACCAAAAAAGGCTGGTGTAATGACGAGGAGAACTTCTTGAGCAATGTAAGGGTTGATTGCTTGAGAGTTATGGTGACTAAAGATTCGGCTATTTTGATAGAAAGAAAAAAAAAGGGGGGTAAAGTATGATTGTCAACAATCTATTCACTCTTCATTTCTCGCTTCCCTTTTCTTTCTTCTCTTTCTCCTTACATTGCATTACCTGAACATTCGAGAGCGGCTCCCAATGCAAGTGTAGCCAACATCCACCATCGTTTATGCTTGATACCCATATAAGTTAAACAGAGACAGCAAGTAGCATACACTGACAAGAAAAAAAAAGGTCAATTTTTTTTTTCAAGTCTAGGCAGTGTACAGCAGAATCTACCTGCGACTACTCACCAGCTACAAAGATGCCTGCTCCAATCTCAGTAGGTTGATAACCATAGACACCATACCTATGAATCCTTTCCAATGCTTCATCGGTTGACGATCGATTGATGATGAGGTGACTAGAATTTATCATATTATTCATGATTTTTGATTCAGTAAAGGAAAAAGGAGGAATGAGGAGAGAGCATTCATCACGTTGTATTGCCTTTCTCTCAAAGGGAATACCATTATATGTACGTCTAGTTTTCAACGACCCAACGAAGAAACCACTTTCGACTCCAAGAGAGACACACACATTCACACTAAATCCCGTAGATTGAGTTTCTCTTTTGTGAATTCGGCTATCGGAATTAATGCAAAAGAGGAGGAGGAGGAGGAGGAGGAGGAGGAGGAGGAGGAGGAGGAGGAGGAGGAAGGCTAAAGAGTGTTGATTAAAAAAAAAAAGGGAGAATTAATCAAAATGTAAATATTTTCTTTTGAGACGCGGCTAATTAGACTTCCGAAATCTTAGAATTTATATTTTATTTACTTTCTCCTTCTTTTATTTTTTTTTTTTTTGGGTTGGATTCTTTCTTAGTGTCTTAATCGGCGGCAAGATCAAGTCGCAAATATACGCTATAAAGCATACATTATAGATAGACATTGGTGGAGGTTAGCGCGTACTAGAGCTCTCTACTCTAGCATGGAGCTATTTCTAGGGTTGAAAAAAGCATGCTTCGGATTTCCGTCTTTTTCTATTCTTTTTACGCTCAATTTTCATCGCTCCCCCCCCCTTCTTCCCCATCAAAATTTTGGCTTTGTGAGATTTTTAAACTTCTTTTTATTACTTGGATGTATTTCTCCCCCTTTCTTCCGTAGCCCACTACCCGTATCCCGAAAGAGAGAATTAAAGCCACCTTTTCGGACATGTTCCCATTATACTACTCGAATTTTCTCTCTCAACCTCTTCACAATCTTTAGTGAGATCCTTCCCGTCAAGGGCACGGGCTGAATTTTTTTTTTTGATCAAAGATGCTTAGTCAAGTCTTCTACCGATAATTTTAGACATGTGAAGGAGAAGGGAAGAAAACAACGTGGCCAATACATTTTCTTTCTGCGCCATTACCTTAGCAAATTATCTTTAAACTTTTTTGTTTTGAGATGATGACCTCATCAAGGGTCGCGCGTCACTCTACTACCATTCTTTATGTTTGTTGTGTAGCAGTACTCTTTTGAATCTGAAGATGTTTCCAACATCACATCTTGAGAGTTTACTACCAAATCACAAACGAGTAAAGTTTAACAATGTTTAGAACTTGTCTACAAAGAGCTGCTATTAGGCCTTTAGCATCACAATCTACCACTGGATCAGCATATAGACCTATTCAACGTGCCTTTTCATCTAGGAATGAAGTAATAGAAGCATGTCGATTAATTGAAAAGAGCCCGACTGAATTCTTGGAAAAGTATGTTGCTAAAGATGTTCTCTGGACAGTGACGGAACCAACTGGAAAGTCTACTCCCATTTCAGGTAAGCTAAAGGAAAAGCTACTCATATCTATATAGCTGCTGACATTTTTTTTTTTTTATTACCCCATCGGATAGGCACATACAAGACGAGAAAGGATTTTATGGAGAAAGCATTGACACCCTTGTCTGATTCACTCGAAGAGCCTCTTAAATTGAGCTTAGGTGAGTACTATTGATCTTTTCAGCAGCAGCAGCAGCATCAAAGGGGGACGTTGTACTGATTTACGAGTGCATTTAGTCGACACAATCGTTCAAGATCGTGACAATACCGATTTAACAAAAGTCTGCCTTGAATTAAAAGGTACTTCTAAATTGAAAAAGGACGGCAGCGAATGGACCAACTATTACAGGTGGGTATTATATCTTCCTTTACACTGCTGTCCTGATCAATACTCACTTTGCTCTTATTTGTATCCTCTCAGCTGGGTCATGCACTTTCGAAAGGAGCAAGTCATTGTAGTTCGAGCTTGTGAGTAGTTCAGCAGCAGCAGCAGCAGTGTCTTCTTCTTTTGCCTTGCTGACATCTCCTATCTTTTCAAAAAACAAAAAACCAAAAAAAAAAAAAATAGACCTCGATAGTGCTGCTGTCAACACTGCCATGAAGTAGAGAGAGAAGAGGCAAAAGAATTCCTTCCATTATTGTAATGCCAATCAGCAATGAAAAACAAATACAAATTTGAAACCCAATATACAAAGTTCCTTAGCAAAGGCGAAAGCGAAGAGATGATGAAAAACAAAAAAAAGAGCAAAGAAAAGAAAAGAAAAGTGATGTTGATAGATCTTTTGAATAGATGAAAAATGAGATGGACTTTTATAGTGTCAGTCTATACTTGCCAGTCTCTCCCCTTTACTCTGTACGCACCATGCTACCATGCTAGATTGCTGCTGTTGTTGTCTTCGTGGAAATAACCACGTCTTTACGTTGTAAGTACGACCTCGACTTGTTTGAGTGGCTTGCTCTTGAACTACATTGACATGATTGTGATAGTCTCTTCCTTCTACTCTAGTCATGTCACTTTCAATACTAGCTCGAATTCGATTGCTTACTGCTTGAATAGCGGTACCATTTCTAAGCTGCTTTTCACGCCATAGTCGATCAAGTCGATCTAATTCCGCTCGACTAACTCTTTTAGAAGGATCAATCACACCAAATGATACTGGTTCTGTAAGTGATCGAGGTGTAGGAGGTCGTAAACACATGACGAGACTATGAGCCATGTCAACAGTAGAGAAGAAAAAAGATAGTGATCTGAAAGTAGGGCAGAGGAGGGGGAGGGGGGGCAATTGGCGGAATTTTGTTAATCAGCGCGGGTTTCAGCTCAACACCAAATTTTTATTTTTATCTTTTATTTTTTTTATTTGCTTGGTCAGTTGGAGCACCTTCAGAGACGCGTCTGTTCCCTCCCCCACACATACACCGTTGCAGTGCCCTTTGCATAATAATCTTGAACCCTGAAAAGGTGGCCTGTGCATTCTGACTGCAGGATCCACGCTTTTTTATTTTTATTTTTTATTTTTTTTTATTTTTTGGCTCACCAGCTATCTCCCTACCATTTATTGGACTTTTCCCTTTGTGAGTGATAAGAAATTGTACTGCCAATCAGTGTCTCTTCAATCATTCTCCCAGCTTGCATACATACTTGCAATCATCTCATAGCGAGTCAAAGTTTGAGGTGAAATCATATTAATACAAAAGTACAAGAATGAAACAAATCCCAAAGCTATCATAAATTTAAGCTTGCTCATCTCCTATTCTAGCCCGAATTAAGCGTTCATCATAGTGACGTTTTAGCTCATCATATCCTGGTAGGTCCACTTCACCTACCAATTCTTTTACTATTGCTCTAAATTGATCCAATTGTCGAACAAAGGTAATTAATGCCATTATAGCAGCAGTATGTTTCATAAATTGAGCATCTTGAATTGTTTCTAAACTTAGTAAATCATTGTGAGTATTTGCTTTATTTTGAATAATTCGTTCCAATTCTCTAATATCGGATTGATTCATAATCGTACTCTCTTGAAGCATAGTTGAAGCATGTGGAAGTGGTTTCCCTGTCCTGAGAGCACTAGCAAGTAAATTAAAGGTAACACTAATCTCACTAATGGTCTTTGGATGTAAAATTGCTGTAGAATGAAGCATTTTTCTTCTCCATTCTATATCCAATCCAGTTAAAGCACTAGCCATTTGAGATATCGCTTCTAACAATCTTGAATGAACGCTCAACAATTCAAGATACCTCTCCTTTGGCCATGTTCCCCTAAAGGAAAGGTCTAAACCAGCCAATCCAATATCTCGATTTAGACCACCCAAGATTCCCTGAGTAGCAATAAATCGAGCGCGTAAGATTGTATATAATTTGGCTTGATGAGTTGGGGTACCTCTTTCATCATCTGCTTCAAATATAATCCAACCTTCTACAACTATAGCATACAATCGAGCAATACTATCAGTACTTTGTGCGAATCCTTGTCGAACCATGATTCGTGTAGAAGGAGGTCGAGGAAAGATTGTAACAAGAAAAGCTGCAACCATACCAATGACGACAAGTAAAGCTCTTCTCCAAGCAACTTGATAACCTATACCACTATTTGCAAGTACTACGATATGTGAATCGATCCAACTATATCCAATACATAGGGCTGCTGTTACACCAGTCATGATAGCAGGAAGAATTAAAATCGGAGGTGCAAAGATTCGAAGAAATACGATTGGAAAGAATCCAAAGGCACAAACTGCTGCTAATCCATAAGGATTACCTTTTATAGCTAATCCACAACTCATGTACCAATAAAGCATTCCGATTACTAAACCTGCTAATGTTCCTGCTAATCGTCCAGCTAATGAAAAGATGAGTTCTCCACCAGATAAAGCCATTCCAGTTTGACTCATTATCAATGCCCACAATCCACGATTTGTATAATTAAAATAAGCAGATGAGCGAAAGACTGCAGGTAACCAAAGAGCAAAAGAAACAATTGCAAGTCTAACTCCATAAACACTAGCTGGTGACCAAAAAAAGTGATAAGATGTAGATAAAAATCTACCAAAGTGATGTATTATATTTGTTGGTGGAAGTGCATCTGGATCACGAGGTTCAGGATTACCAGCACTTTGACTTGGTTCCTCTACCTTTGTTGTTTGACTATTACGTCTCTCTTTTTCGCTGCTGCTATTAGTATCGTCGTCATCATGAGAGTGCTCTTCATCATCGTTGTGATCTTGATACTTGTCTAGATCATTCATAATAGCATTGTCACCACTAGATCCAATTACTGGTTTTTTACTTGTAATAATCTTTCCAATCTTGCGAAGACCTGTAGGAAACCACAGTTTATTTTTAGGTCTCTTTTGTGCTAATTCAACAATGGAAGCATGTGATTTGAGCATTCCATCTGCAAAGTTGGTTAAATTGGCAGCAAAAACGAGGCAGATGAATAATGGTCGAGCTGAACTTCGAAATAGCCTTTGTAATTCAGGACTTAGATGAGTTTGTTGATTGGCAAAGAGATACATGTAAGGTTGAATCAATTTAAGTCGATCCTCTTGTAAGAATGATTGTAGTGAGTATTGTAATTCAGTTTGAGTAGCTTCAAGTTGCTGTAGCCAATCATTGTGATTGTAACTTTTACTTTTACGTACAGATGCATCCAACCATTTACTGGTAGTCTCTAGACAAGCATCGATTGCTTTGAGAGTTCTTCGAGAAGACTCAATAAGAATTGGAAGTAAAGTTTTGAGTTCAACATGCTGATCTACTTCTGTCTTATCAAGATGTTGTTTAAAGCGTAGAATCTGGCATGAAAAAGGGGGAGATGATCGTGATCAGAGTTTAATTTTCCCTCTTTTAGCCATCTACTCACTGCATGTGTATCTTGAAGAACTACTGGTCCTTGCTTTTCTTGACTACCACTGTTTTGTTGTTTTTCCAAAAGATGAAAGAAGGCATTTAGAGTGAATAAGCGAACCACCATTGTTCTGACATCTATATATAATCGACCCAGATCTTTTCCACTCAACCTCCCATATGTCATTTCCAATTCCAAAAATCCTCTTTGTCCTCCCATTGCTTCTGCTAGTCCAATAACACCAACATGTAATTGCCTAATCTTTGGATCTAGCTCTGCCTCGACTATATGCGGTTCTTCTATTAGCATTCTCTCCATAGCAGATTGATGAATACCAACTATCTGCCTTGCCATTCCCAACATCTTGACCAAATTGAATTGCCAAGCAGTATTGAGCGTTTCCGGAAAGATTAGAAATTGTCCAGTCAATGCAATAGCAAGACTACATCCGATTGGAATCAAAAGAATAGTACCTAGAGTATACTGAGCAAAAGGAAACAAAGGTCCATAGCTACACATGATATCCATCAAAATGAGCGTAAAGATGGAAGCAATCTTTAATTTCGGAATCTTGGCTTGTACAACTCCAGCAGTATATGCTCCCACGACGAGAAAAATACCAAATACAACAGACGATCGAACGTCCAAAAAGTCACCTCGAAAAATGTAAATTTGAAATTCTGATTCTGGATTGGTTGCTCCCGAAATGGATGAGTAGGTCTTTTGAAGCTGTTGTTGCAAGAACACTTGATCTCTAGCTCGAAGAGAGGCAGCCATACCAGCACAAGACCATGCCCAACCTATGCAGCTTCCTAAGACCAAGGTAAAGTTTGCCATTAAGAATAAGCTGGTAGGCATATTGGCGGGTATCATAAAGGTGAGTAGCATGGAGAAGAAAGCAGCTTGACCGATTGTCTGAACAGAAGAGGTGGGAAGAATCAAGATAAGATTAGCCCAAGTGATGAGCCAACATCTGAAAAGCATCTTGAGACTACGTATATCGGTTAGATTGGAAGTGATCCAAGAGGGTATCTTGCTAGTAGAAGTTAAAGTTGACTTTTTTGTGGTATGCTGATCCTCTTTCGAGCTGCTACTTGAAGGGTCATCATGAGAAGATGAAGCAGATGGTTTTGCCTCTTCTACTTGTTGAGTACTCATCGTAGCAAGTAGCAAGAGGATGCTACACAAAAATAGAGCACAAAGGCAATGAAAAAGAAGAAACTGTTGGTGTTGTTATGATGATGATGAACTAAATAGATTAAAAATTTCTACTTCCGCGGAATCAAAATCTTAGAGCCGGTAAAACTGTATTGGAAATGTAACAACACAAATAAAAGAAAACACAAGGTGGGGAACAAAACGTATCAGTTTAATTTAAACCCATCGCGACTTTTTTTTAGATTGTCGTTTTTGTTTCTTCTCGCCTACTATCTAAGGTGATGGAGAAGAGCATCTGTAAAAGATGGTGAGCAAAGAACGAGACAGCTCAGCTTCATCTGAGGAGGACAGTACTCAAGAACAAGCAAAAAAGAGGCACAAAAGAAGTAGTCAAGCATGTGTATATTGTCAACGTCTCAAAATGAAATGTTCTGGAACAGTACCTTGCGAGAGGTGTTCTAAAAGTGGTAAGGAATGTCTACTTCCAGGTCGACCTCCAAGACGTTCTTGGTCTAAAAAGAAAGATTTGCAACTTCAGTCACTTCAGCAAAGATTGGAAGAGATGGAAGATCGTTTGGCAAACAAAACAGGTGAGGGATCAACTTCAACATTACCGATAGCTGAGCATTCATTGCTTGATACACCACCAATCAAGCCAACTTCTACTCTGGACATTGGACTGTCAGATGTAAACCTACTACAAGGATTGAGTAAAGGAGGTTTGAATCACTTATCCTTTATCAGATCTGGTATTATTACGACGACGGAAGCTAGGCAACTATACGACAGCTTTCTGTACAATAGCTTACTTCATGTTCCTTTACTCGACCCAATGAGGCATACATTCCACTACACTACTACGACTTGCCCAATACTATTTGCTGTCATTATATACACTGCATCTTTTTACTCGAAAGAAAGACCGATGCTTTGGGAGGAGATGCAGGATGAATTAAAAGATCTCATTGGAAAGGTGTTTACATCTGGTCAAAAATCACTAGCAATAGTTCAAGCATACCTCATCCTTTACTTTTTCAATCAACCTTCTAATACTCCCGAATTTGATCAAGCATGGATGTATTCTGGAACTGCTATTCGAATGGCAACTGATTTGAATCTAAGTATTCCACGCAAAGATGAAGACGAAATTGATCAAAGGGATCGAGAGAGGACTTGGTTATTTTGCTTTTTGGTGGATAGAACTTTGAGTGCTAGTAAAGGAAAGCAATGGACAATACATGGTGGTGATGACATTCTAGTCAATAGTGACATCTGGTTTAGTCAATCTGGTAGTCGAATATGGGATGTTGGGATTAGTGCACATGCTGATCTTTGTAAAGTGATGGTGAGTTTGTTGATCTTGGAGCTTTCTCAAGTTTTAGCTATCTCACCCCTTGTTGTCAATTGAATTAGACACGACAAGCAGATGTACTCAACACTGCTTTATCTGGTGGTGCAGGAATTAGTGATAGCTTTGACTGTGAAACAATGATGACTATTATGAATGAAGAGTTGGAACAATGGAAATCAAGATGGCAATCTAGAGGATTCTTTGATACACCTGCTATTGATGTAAATGAACGATTTGAAAATGATGGTACAGGCAGACAAGACACAGATTTACACACTAGTATACTTTACAATGTCACCAAACAAGCCTCTCTTCGATATAATCATGCTGTGCTAGTACTCAATTGTTTTGGTTTGCAATATTGTGCAACACATCCTGCCAAAGCGGAAGCAAAGACATACAGTGAGTTTCAACAGCGTGTACAGTTTGATTTCGGGAAAGCTAAAATCTTTTTCAGGCATCACACAGGCAATTCGATCAGCTCAAGGCGTAGTAGCTGCAGCAAAGGATGGTCTTGCTGATAGCGTTGCTTACTCACCACATACTCAATGTACCATTATTTCATTTGCAGTCATCTCCTTGATCAAGGTATGTTGTATGTCATTCAAAGGGATGGTACCAAATCTGATTTTTTGAATTTTGTTCTTTTTTCTGTAGTTGGCCTCACTCAAAAAGGAAGAAGTTAAAATTGCAAGCAAATTAATTAAACTATCGGAATCATGCATTGGTTTTCTTGAATTAGTCGCCATTCAACCACATCATCTTCCTGCTCGTTGTGCTTCTATGCTTCGAGATTTATTAAGAAGAAGAAAACAAATGGATCACATTAGTACTTTTCGATTGGATATGGAAGATCATTCACTTCCCAAAAGATCTTCTAGAGCTGTATCACCTGCTAATCATTTCATTCATCGTCGCCTTACTCAAAATCAATCTGAACCACACTTATACCAACCAAGCACACCTTCACGTCAACAACAGCATCATAGTCAAGATCATCATCATCATCATCATCATCATCAATTTGATTTTTCTTCTCAACAACCTAGCTTTTCTTCTACTACTCCTGGTACACTTGATTTCTTAACAGATCCTAATTTTGATTTGTTTGGTAATCAAGGTAGTTTGGGATTAGCAGCAATGACAGCTGATGAAATATTGGATGATTCATTTTGGTTACGTTTGCCAGGTTATACGCCATCAGCGACAATTCGATCCGTTCAACCGCAATGACTTTTTAATGTAAAGTAGTAGTAGTACCTAGTGTAATGTTTGTAAAATGAAACAAATAAAAGTAGCCCTCTTCCATCGGAAATACAAGCATGAGACGCGCAGGTAGTGAAAGAAAGAACACCAAAAAAAATAATTGACGACGCCTGTGTGATTCGAACACACGCGGGCAGAGCCCAACGCCTTGCACCTGATGAACCAGGTTGCTTACATGAGTAGCAGGGCGTCACCTTAACCGCTCGGTCAAAGCGCCTTAATGTGAAGTACGAAATGTGTTGAGAGCTTAATAATGTGCAGGAGCGTGCTCAGTAAAAATCTGTTGTATCATAATTGCCTCGCTTTTTACATTGTGGTGTCGATAGACATAGCATTGCTGTTCAAGACTACATTACATCAACATGTCGCCTGCTGCCCTTGCAGCCTGAATAAGAAGAAATTCACAAAAGCCCTAACCATCAGAAGATCCCTCGTAAAAGTCAAAGGGAGGTAACAAGAGTAGTCCTCTCAAAGTAAATGTAATTGAATAATTGCTTCTTTCGAATATTCTCCATGCTACTCGAAAGGATTGCGATGTGACTTATAGTCCTGCTGACCATGACGTACTGTCATTCTTCATATTTTGGAAAAAGGTAGCCATGCTCAAGCCGTTGCTAGCAATCTGAGGGCTACTGATGGCTACGTGACCACTTCCAGGATTGAGAAACGTTTTTGAGTTTTTAAACAAGTTGAGAGTGTTGAATGACTTTCTAATTTCTAAATCCATAGCTGCTTGACTTACTCCTTCATAACTTGGTAAGACGGTATCACTTGTAAAACTGAGAGCAGCAAAGCGACTATTTGGTTTAGCAGCTGCAAATCCTGGTAAAAATGAATCAAAATTTAGTAGGTTACAATTTGGACATGATAGAGTAGAAGGTAATACCAATTTTAAAGATGGATAAAAGAGTTTGTCACCGTATGCTTCTGCGCTATCGACAATTAAATCTGTTCGAATGTTTGAAAAGATAGAAGAAGCTTGTTGATATTGCAAAATTGCTCCAAATCCACCAGCACTTGAACCAGTAATCCATACACGTTTAATATTGGGAAGTGTTGATTTTATTGATTGCATAATCAATTGACTATTCATATAACCGTGATGATGAGTAGCTTGCGTATTGGGAGGGTAGACGATGGTTGAATTGCCAGAATGAAGATCCCCTGTACAATATGGTAAATATGCAAATGTAGCTGAATTAAATGGATTATCTGTGCTACTTCTATTTGTCAAAAAGTAATTATTCATCTTGTCTGAAATGTTTTGATTATTAAAATTACTTTCATTGTATGGATGTCCAATATTGTAAGCCATTCCTTTCTGGTAACAACTAGTATAATCGTAACAAATACCACCATCTTCAAAATTAATTACAAGATCAGTACTGCCTTGATGAAGATTGATCGAATAACCAGTTTGAGAACCTTCTGAACACATTGTACCTGGTACAGAGTTCCAAATCCAAGAATGAAAAATCTTATCAAATTCATAAGACGATTGAACCGTTCCCATACTATTATCGCCATCTTGTCGATTGGTGGCCCAATAAGAAGAGGTAGGATGATTATATAAGGCACATATTACATTTCCTTGTGCATTTGTTCCATTGTTGAACAGGACAAGATGAGCCATGGCACAATTGAGGGTGGAGTCACATGCAGCAGTACAAGCATTCACATGAGCTTGATTAACAGTACAAGAAGTTTGATCAATGGTAAACCGTGACATGTACGTGTAAGCAGAAGCAGCACCTGCTACCATTGTTAAACGAACATCATCAATTGACCAAGCAAAATTGTAACCTCGTGGAGTTGATAAACCTTGTATATATCGACGAGAGAGGGTACTTAATTCGGAACCGTTTACTGGATTAACTGGCAGAGCATGTATAGAAGAGAGAGTCAACAAGAGATGAACGAGTGCACATGCTGTCTTGAACATGATGTTTAGAGAAAAAATGACAGAAGGATGGGTCACTAAAACTTCACAAAGGGAAAGTGGATGGGAGAGGAGCAAGTCATCACGCCCATCTTTATAGCCGATGATTCACACCAAGTATCAATTCGAATCACACTGAACACCACTCGGGAGAGATACACAAGACAAAAATGAATTCATGTTCCGATGTTTCTCTAACACGGTCCTGTCGAGAATGGAAGAGAGAAGAAATAATAAATCGGAGAGTAAATTTCAGTGATATATGTAAATTATTTTCCTTTCTTGAGAGAGACAAAAGGATTATTAGAGTAGGCAATATTTCAAGAAGCCGCAGGAATAGATATTGATTGACCCATGGTTTGGGACAGAGGGTCTCTCTCTCTCTCGCTCTCTCTCCTATGTATAAAAGTGAGACTCTTTCCCGATTGTTTGCAAGTCTCACTTCTGTCATCAACTTTTACATTTCAGCAGATCTTACAGGGACTGGTTCAATTTAAAAAAACTAAATCAAATCTGGAACAAATACAAATCCAAATATGATTTTCGTTATCAAGCCTCGGCTTTGGACATCTTCCTAAAAAGCCACACTTCTTTATCCACGTTGGAACTGATCTACCACGTGGACGACCGAGGCTGAAGATAAAATTAAAAAAAATGATAAGGTCATACGGGCCAAAAGTAGTAGCAAATAAGCGCTTAAACCAGTTTTTGGAAGAACCAATCCAATTAAACTCTCGGATGTGTGCAATTGCGGGGTCACTCACTCTACTCTTGACATTTGATTATTTCCCCACATACGAATCTCTTTTACCCTTTTCCCTCCTTTTCTCTAAACTTTCTCCCCCTACTTACATCACTACAAACCTCTCATAATGGTGTTTGGATTTGGTAACAAAGCTTTTTTGAATCATCCTTCCATGTATGGCAAGGAGAGTAAATCAGCAACAATTGCATCTGACGCAAAGAGTTATGATTACAGTAAGTTTTTTTTTATTGATTGTCAAAAGGGGTATTGGAGTAACTGATTTTATTATATCCCTTTTAAAATCTGGCAGTCATTGTTGGATGTGGTACTGCTGGATCTGTACTTGCTAGTCGATTAAGTGAAGATCCAAATGTGTCTGTACTAGTAGTAGAAGCAGGTGGTGATCAAAGGGTGAGAAAAAAAAAGAATACGCGCGTAAAGATGACAGAAATGCTAACGGTACCACATAGGGTATTCTTGAGACCAAGATTCCTGTGAGTTCTTGATTCTTCAAGGTAATATTATAAGAGTATATCTGACTCCTTTTCTTGCAGCTTACCTTTTCCAAGCTATTTCATGGTGTAAATGATTGGGATTACTACACTACTCCTCAGACCGAGGTGCAAAACCGAGAATTATATTGGCCTAGGGGAAAGATGATTGGAGGCTCGTCTTCGATGAATGCGATGATGCATCATCACTGCAGTCATAGTGATCTTGATACTTTTTCAAAGGAATTTGGATGTAAAGGTTGGGGTTATAGTGATGTTCAACCTTATATGAGAAGGAGTGAAAAATTCACACCTAATAAAAATCGACCAGCTATTGATTTAACGCATCGAGGTGATTCAGGTTTGTGGCAAACTGGATATAGTTATTTAACAGAGATTGGTGAAAAAGGATTTTTGGGAGGTTGCTCTGAAATTGGTATTCCAGGTGAGTATTCTTAATTAAAAAAACAGAACTAATTATTGCATTCTAAAAACATCAATTTTAAATTAATTATAGAAAATCCTGATATTAATACACCTAATGGAACATGCGGTGCTACTCGTTTCCAAACCTTTATTGACAGTAAAGGACAGCGATCTTCTGCTGCAACTGCGTACCTACCTCAAGAGGTAATCAATCGAAAGAATTTGGATATTGCTGTCAATGCAAGAGTTGCTCGAATTCTTTTTGAAGGTAGTGAGCCCAGTGCTGTTGGTGTTGAGATTCAAAATGTTCGTGATGGACCAAAGTATCACATTAGAGCAGGAAAGGAAGTTATTTTATGTGGTGGTACAATCAACACTCCACAAACTCTTAAATTGAGTGGTATTGGACCCAAAGCAGAATTAGAAAAGCATGGTATCAAGGTGATCAAAGATATTGCTGCTGTTGGCGAGAATTTAAAGGATCATTTTTGCACTTCGGGAATTCACCTAAAGGCTAAGCGTGGCTATACACTTGATTATCTATCTAATGATATCAAGGCTATTCCTAGTCTGGTGCGATGGTTACTCACAGGTACTGGACCTCTCACTAGTAACGTAGGAGAAGCAGCTGCCTTTATTCGTTCAGTCGATCCACCATTCCCTGTTAAAGGAGAAAAGCCAAAAGATTACGGTTCAGGTGGTGTAGGACCTGATATTGAATTGATTTCAAGTAGTTTACTATTTTTGGATCATGGACAAGGAAAGGCACCTGCTGGAGAGGATATTGTTTCAATTGTACCCATAGGATTACGACCTCAAAGTAAAGGAAACATTACATTACAAAGTAGTAATGTATTTGACAAGGCTATAATTGATGCAAAATACTGGACAGATGCAGAGGACAACGATCGAAAAGTCATGCTTGTAGGATTGAGAGTCTGTCTCAAATTGATTCGATCAGAGGCTTTTAAAAAATACTTGGAACCTGTACCAACTAATGACGATCCAAATTCTTTCTTTTGGCCTTACTCTTCTTCTGATGTTGATGCAATCACTGATGATCAACTTCGTCAATGGATGGGAAACACTGCTTTTACGTTATATCAGTGAGTAAAGCTGGAAAGCATTCCTTTATTAGTATTAACAAAACTTACCGCGAAATTATATTTTCTTTGCAGCCCCGTAGGAACGGCGCGTATGGGTCCCAATTCTCAAGATAGCGTTGTAGATTTGCAATGCAGAGTACATGGAGTCAAAAACGTACGGGTAGTGGATGCTTCTCTTTTCCCTGATCAATTGAGCGGCCATCCAACTGCAATAGTCATAGCAACGGCTGAAAAGATGAGCGATATAATTCGAGGAGTTACTTCCTCCAATAGTACTGCTACTAAATCTGAGCCACTTGAACAATCCGCTCCCATCACTACCAACCATGCTACCGAATCCAAATTGTAGCTTATCTCTCTCTGTGTACAAATTGTTGAGAAGTTTTTCTCGTTCATGTGAGGTGGAGCTTAAATTTTTTTTTTTATAAAATTAATGGTTTCTAATTTACACAATGCCCGTGATCTTCAATGACAATGACCTTCGTTGGTGATAAGGATCCCTGTCTATAATAACCTTGGATATGTTGTATTCAAAGACCAACTGGAATGAGTGAGTACGATAGGGCGATAACAGTATCACCAATGACTAAAACATCAAGGATTGAGAACACATTGTATTTACCTCGGCGATTGGAAACCCTTGCAATCGATCAAGAATTATACTTCACTCTTAATCTGTATTGATATCGAATATTCTTATTTCATCTGAGTGCACATAATGTCTTAGCGGTAGAATTCCCTGAATGGTTGGATCATCAAAAATAATATCACAACTTTTTTTCTGCACCTACTTTAGCATGTAGAATTTCTTTACTAGCTTCTATTTTAGCAAATCGTGCCGCGTTCATTTAAAATTGAGCGTATTTTCTTGTTGGAAATTAATTCCCTTTAAGGGAAAAACAGAAGAAGTCCAAAGCGCGACACGTCTGGCTTTGCAACACGCTTCACTACCTTGTCCAAATCATTCCTGTCCTTTGTTCATATGCGCGTCCCATACTACTAACGTGTCAGGGATTCTCATGAGTACTATATGGGTGGGTATCTCGTTTGTTCCAGACCAAGTTGATCAGGTGATAATAGTGGATTGAATAGATAAAGTAGAGGAGAATGCGATAGTCGACAAGTACAAAGTAGTGTGATTTACTTAATTACAGCTTAGCACCCTGTGTTTCCTGCTCCTCCTTTGCCAATAATCTTACCTCTTTTCGAAGAATTTTCCCACTTGCACTGACTGGGATCAAATCAAGGAATTTAATACCACCTCGTAACTGTTTATGTGATGATGCTTTACTCTTGACAAAATTTAAAATTTCTTCTTCTACCAATTTATTTTTGGGGTGATTTGCTTTCAATTGAATATATGCACGAGGAAATTCGGTTGCTTGTCTTTGATCATAAATACCTACGACAGCTGCCATGGCTACTTTTGAATGCTGAAGAAGTAGTGCTTCCAATTCTGCAGGTGCTACTTGGAAACCCTTTACTTTGATTAATTCCTTTTTCCGATCAACAATGCTATCAAGAGCAAGACTAAAGTCAATTTTCAGGCTAGCACTGTATAATTATTATCACCCACCTGAAATCTTCAGTCTTTGAATCTACCACGGCAATGTCACCTGTTTTTAGCCATCCATCTACTGTCATTGTATTCTTTGTTGCTTCCGTATTCTTGTAGTAACCCTTCATGATGTTGGGACCTCTTAGCAGTAATTCGCCTGGCTGTCCCTCTTTAACATCATTACCTTCATCATCCACTAATCTTGCTTCTACACCAGGTTGAAGTCCACCTACTGTACCCAAAGTACGTGAATATTGTGATCCCAAGGCACCAACAGTCGTTTCACTCATTCCATAACCTTGTAAAACAGGTGCACCCATCTTATCTTGAGCTCTTCTTTGCAAATCTTTGTCGAGTGGTGCTGCACCACAACCAATATGCTCAATAGAAGTAAATTTACCAGAGTCTGGCATATTAACTAGTGCATTCAACATTGGTGGTACTGTTGGTACAATTTGAATATTTTCCTTGAGAATGACCTCACACATCTTGGAAGGATTGAATGCAGGTAAAATAAATTGAGTGCTTCCTCTGAGGATGCTATTAGTAGCAAAAGAGAGCAAAATTTAGCATTATTTTGTCTTTTTGGAAGGATTCAGACTCGACTCACATGGGTAGATGAACAGATCTCATGAGTCCATAAGCATGAAAGAATGGTAAGCAAGTGATGAATCGTTTAGGAGATTTAAACATGTCTGGCAGTGTCAAAGTAATTACCAACATGGAAACTACATTGGCATGAGTAATCTCTACAGCTTTGGGAAGTCCGGTAGTACCTGAACTCCATGGTAGATATGCAGTTTCTTGAAGATTAGTGATAGCTGCAGCCTTGGCTTGTTTTGCTTCTTCCACGCTAACAAGAAGTGACTTGGCAGAGGTAGTTCCACTCCCAACATCTGTATCCATAATGATGCATTTATTCCAAGGTAATCCTGCTTTTGTTATTCTACCCAATAATGCACCTGTAGTCATAATCATTTTGGGTTGAAGCGTATTGTAAACATGTCTCATTTCATATCGAGCATAGGCTGGATTAGCAAATGATGCTCTCAATCCAGCAAATTGAGTTGCAAAGAGGGCAATAATAAAATCAATTGTACTTGGTAATATGAATAGTATTGCATCCCCTTGCTTTAATCCTGCTTTCATACGTAATCCATGACCTAATCTTTGTGCTTCGAGTTTAATCTGACCAAGACTATCATTATAAAAAAAAGGTAAAGAGAAAGTCAGACACTTGTAAGTCATCCTCTTTACTCTGTTTCCTCTCACCTCATTGTTCTGCCTCGATTATTACACATTTTAAATACCATTCTGTCATCATTAAAAGAGACATCTTCAAAGAGATAGTCCCATATACTCTTCTGTGGGACATTCCCTAGTGGTGTCTTTGATCGATAGACTGTCATGAAAGAGATAATGATGGATGGCACACTTTTACCCCGCGTCCGACTTTATTTTTTTTTATTTTTTATTTTTTCTTCCCTGGTTCCTGGAAGGTAAAAATTGTCGGTACAGCCGGGTATTCACGCGGCCCGTTGAATTTCGCGTCACCAAACAACCACCCACCCACCTAACCCCTATGGCATTCTACCCCGCATCAGAAAATTCAACCGGCCTCTTTTTCGTCTCAATCTGGCTCGCGTGTCGGTTCGAAAAAAAGAAAAAAAAAAAAAAAAGAAAAAATAGAATGCCCGCGTTTTGCAAATGCCACGAGTTAGAAGACATCATCACTTGAAGGTGATTTAGAAGTCATTCTTAGATTCGTCTCGTACAATCTCTTTCCTAAATCAACAAGGTTTAGAGAAAAGCTCTTACCATCGTCTTTATTGCCTTCACCTCTTCCATCCCCCAAAGGTGCTACTACCCCGCCCTCTACCCTAGTGCAGAGATAGGCTCGCTGCTAATTTAATTCAGATCAATAGCTTATAACAGCTTGATAGTTAAGAGATTCAGACTGAATGCTACTCCGAACCTCGCAGATTCCACTTTATGCTCTGCAACTCATTCAGACTTGTTAATTTGGCAAGAATGAAAAGAAAGTGGTCTCAATATAAGAGATTAGGACAATCTTTTTACTCTAAAATATAAATAAATAACCCTTGTACGTATTTCTGAAACTTAAGAGAAAATGGGAAATGGAGTACCGTTGACAGCTAGAGAGATCCCACATCTTTTTTTTTTGAAAAAGAAGAAAATAAGTTGAAAAATCGAAAACACAATCAATATAAGCCAATTTCTCCACTTCAAAGATTGTGTTTTAAAAGAGTTGCATAAATTTGCCGCGCCTAAATTCGGTTCGATGAAAAATTGACACTAAAAAAAATAATGAGTTCCATAGTAATGAGTTCTATTTTAGAACTATAGAACTATAAATAAATCAATAGAAGAGTTAAATAACGAAAATAGCAGGGGGGGGCAAGCGTGTTAATTAAAATAAACTTTTTCTTTTTCCTTTAGAATTCAGGTGACTTTTTTCTACTCTAAAACATAAATCAATATTTCTTCTGGTAAAGTGCATCTCAAGGAAGAATAATAATAAAAAAATAATCTTTAAGCGCCGAATCTCACATTTAAGAATTGATGGAATTTCAAGGAGGCGGGAATGTGCGCGTCAATATTAAAAAAAAAAATGATCAACAACCCTGCTAATTGAAAAGGGGGGGAGAGAAGGGGAGTGGCCGCTGCCAAGCAGATATTTGCAGTTGTGATGAGACTATGCTTTTTGAGATCGAGAATGTAAAGTAAAAGCTAAAGCGTATTAAGATAAAGAGCAACAACTCCTCACTACCAAATATACCCCTCCCCCATCTGTCTCTTTAATCCTTTCCTTGCACCTATTCACGACAATGGCCAACGCTTCCCCTAATGACTCCTTGGTAGCAGATACTCCTCACTCCAATTACAGTGACTTGTTTGAGACTCTACAGAGTCAAAGTACATCAACTTCACTATCACATCATCATCAAGAAAAGGTATACTGTCCACCCCAGCACGACAGCGAATATAAATGGTGTCAAACAAAAGAAAATGGAAAGACGACTTGGTATCGAAATATTGATGGAATGGCAAATTTTATTCTTCATTGGCAATATCGATTTCATAATCATGGGGACATGTATACTCATATTACACTTCGGCAACGCAACACTCAAAATAAATTGACTCCCATTGAAATCTCTGCAAGTCACCTACGAGAAGCACTACGACGGTTAAGATCAGTACATCCTTATATTGCTGTGGCTGGTCGTAGTAAAGCTGAATTAGGAGTAACTCCAACACAATTACCACATACTCTATCACATCTAACAAATCTTCAAATTGTTTTAGCTTACACTGTTCCACAATCAGAACAAGATATTGAATCATGGCTTGACGAAGTAATTCAAGTACACTCTAATAAGAATCGACAATTTATTTCATTCTATCGTAAAAGATCACAAATAATAAATCCTAGCACATTTACACTTCGTTTTCATCTTTGGGAGGCAGATATTAACAATAACATACCAGCAAAGATTGTCCTTGAACAAAGTCATGTTTTATCAGATGGAGGAGGACTGGTCACGACATTAGATGAAGTAGCAACTTTTCTTGCTTTGACATTGGAGAACCCAACTCCAGCTACAATTGAGTGGGGTCCTGAAGTGGAAAGGTTACCACCATCATTAGTAGACGCTATTGCTCAACCACCTGATAGTTGGGATGTTTCTAAAAAGGAATTGGTTCAAATTCATCGAGATAATCGAGCTAGGATGAGTGGTAAAGCTGGTAAACCAAATATTATAGACAAGGCAATGGATAGAGTATTAGAAATTACACTTTCCAATTATGCAAGCAATAATAAAATAAGAAGAGTACTCAATCAACCCGTGAAAAAGATAGTAAGGGCAGTAGCCGAGACAGGAGCCATGTTTCCAATTGGATTACTTCCACCAGCAAAGAAATCTTACAATGGACCGTGGTCACATTCTAACTTTATTGAAGATATCCTATCAAAGAGTGATACCAGTAAATTCTTGGCAGGTCTCAAAAAGTACAATGTAACATTGGCACCATTTGTAGAAGCAGCAATGGCATTTGCAACAAGTTGGACTAGAAGACAGAGAGGTTTAACGCGAGGAAAAGGAAAATGGGATGGTTCTTCCAAAGTGATTGGATCATTTTCCAATGCTGTCAATAAGCGTGAAAAGCTTGTACCAGAACATAAAAGGTATTTAGGACTTGCTATGGGTGGTATAGTGACTAAATTGAGTGCTTCTGAAGCAAGATGGAGTGAAACTAGCGTCAAGGAGGCCACAACATCACCTTTAGATAGTGAAGATTTAATTCCTTCTAAAATTAATCAAGAAGACTTTTCAGCTATTCTCAATGTTGCAAATAAACTTGGACAGCAGTACAAGACGGGTAGAGAAGATGAAAATTGGTTAAAATATGATCAATTAACCATGACCAATGCCATGGAAGCAGAATACATGTGTGTTTCAAATGAAGCATTTTATCCTTCTCATCCTTGGTTATCCTCTTTGGGTAAAGTAGATACTTTATTAACTGCAAGTCGAACAATCATTTCCAAAAATTCAAACTATAAATTTTCTCCATCTTTATTCAATTCTAGTCAACCATCTCTAAATCAATTACAAGATACAAAAAGTAAAAATACATTGGAATTATCTGATATGCGTTTACTTGGAAGAACAAATATTGCTCAACCAATTTGCCATTGTTATACATTTAATGGTGAAATGATCTTAACAGTTTCATATCCAGAGTGGCTTTACCATAATAAAAATAATGGTAGAAATCAAAAGAGGCATGGAATCGATTATTCCAATCGAAGTGATATCGTTACATTGTGGTATAGCATTGTACGAAAGATTTTACAAACTCTCATTGAAGAGTAAGAGTAGTAGTAGTAGTAGTAGTAACTAAATGTATAATAAAGAGGCAATTGGACAATCAACTAATAATATACCTTTAGAAGCACAATTTATATGATTTTGGGCTTTGTTTCACAGTGATGCCATTTTGTGCAAGTGAACAGATTAAAGCTGTCAAGAGTACCCGCTAGTAATTATCTCATCTTTCCAGATCTCAGATGTTTTTACTACAATATCATATGGTCGGAGTTGTTGTGACATCTTCCAATTCTGACGAAAAGCCCTTTGAGGAGCCAGTAAAGCTAGTGTAGGAAGGGTACTCTTTGGAGCATTTACGAGTAAAGGGTGATCCAAAATAGCATCAATATCACAATCTTGAAAGATTAGCTCACATGTAGGTTTGACAAGTGGTGGGATGGCTTCCGTCAAGTCTGGTTTAGTGTCTCTTGAAGCAAAGTATGATTGGGAAAATAAAGGAGAATAGGCAGTATAGCAGGAAGAAGAAGTACTTGATGACCTCGTTCGCTCCGAGATTCCAGGTGATAGCAGGCCATTATCCCCTGTAAAACAAGTAACATCATCCGAGGATGAAATAAAGCTTTCTTGGAAAAGTCTTTCTTTCATCCAAGCTATATTATCTTCCATGCAAGCAATTCTACCAGCAAAATCTTCTTCTTCTGTCTTTGCTTTTCGATAGATGACATGCTGACAAATCGGATAAATAATCATTCTCTTATCTTTTGCTCCCAACCTTTTCATCCAATTGATTGACCTCTTGTGACAAGCTACACGATCAAGACCTCCTTGTTGTAGCAATACTGAATGTTTGATAGTCTTGCCTTCTTTACGTAGTCGTATAACACCATCATCAAAGGCAGTCATATGACCCAATCGACATGCACCTTGATGACTTCTTTTATCTTCATCCACTAAAGACTTGTATACTCTTGGATCCTTATCTACTGCTTTCTTGTGAGGTACAGTCACTTCTAACCTTCCAAGACCAACATAATAATGAAGAACTTTAAGAAAGTTGACCATAAAGGGAGGAACAGAGAAATTTCCAGGAGTATATCCTAGAATAGCACCAACTGCAATGATGCCATCAATGGCTATCTCATCTGACCCTTGTGGATCTTCACGAAGCGATTGAGGGTAGTCCAAAGTATATAATAGAGCAGTAGTAGCGCCAAAAGATAATCCTAGCATAAATGTAGGAAGACGATCCCATTTTGATCTAATTTTGTCCTCTCTCACATCATCACGATGTGCCATATCATGAAGAACTGCATGTAAACCTTCTGTATAGCCAGTCATACTTGCTTGATAAACGTGTAATCCACTTGAATATCCATGAGAGGCATGATCAGGTACAATTAAACGAAATCCAGCTTTAAGATAACGACGTGAGTGACTTGCTAGTGTTCCAGAGTGTACACCAGTACCATGAACAAAGATTATATCGCCTACTCGCTGGATAGATGGATCACTATCTTGCCATACTTGGTACCAAATCCAATCTTTGCTATTGGATAGCATCACCTTTCCAAAATTCACTACAATTTCTGGATTATCGTAAAGTCGTCTTTCCATGGGCGAAAATGGTACGCTGAGCCTTCCATAGGCACGATCTTTAGCTTCGTACAGTCCAGCAAAAGTCAGAGCAGGCTCTAAAGCGACTTCCCATGCTGTACTTGCTAACTTTCGTAGTAAGTTGGTCATTGCAAAGAGAAAGAGAATCAAGCAAATTGAAAATGGTCGAATGCCAAGCTAAGAGTCATGCCTATATAGTTCTCTTGGCTACCGTCATATTAGCTCCGAGATGTAATGGCCAGCATCTGCATCTACTATGAGCTCCATGTTATAATATTTGCTTTAAGTGAATGAGCGCGTTCCCTGTACTGGCATGAAAAAGGGGCCTCCTTCTGGGAACATCTTGGGAGGTCTGATCGCTTGTAATGAAGTCAACAACGAGATGTCGAGAAACGGCCTACGCATATCTACTCTTCACTGCTCTTTCGAAAGGAAAGTAAATTTCAGGTGTATGCAGCATCCTTGACCAGTACTGAGAAAGAAAGCGAAAGAAAAGTAGCTGCTCAAAAAATCAAATTTGACCTCGAAATCAAATGTGGCCTGCCTACACGTCAAAGTGTCACTTTTATCCTTTTCCTTTCGGCTTACAATTCTATTTCTTCACGTTTAAGTTGATGTGACCAGCGACATAGCAATGGCAAGTGGCTACATGCCAAGACGTTCTCTACAGCCACCAATCTACAATATGTGGTCAGCATTGGCAGGAAGGGGTCAATGCTTTTGACTGACTTAGAGGAGCGCAAAGCACATACCACTTCACGTAAAAAATTACTTTCAGAAATGTAGATGGTTGGGACCCCTTCCTTGTTCTCACAAGGTGGGTCTAGATGGATGCAGGCCTTGATGAAGCGCATCGGTGAGACTCGCCATTGCTAGTGGAATCTTCTTGTTCTTTCTTACTAGATCCAGTGCATGAAGATCGAAATGCTCCTAGTAACAGTATAAAAAGCAATTCCGATTATATACTTCTCATAGCATATCAACAGACAACCTAATAACAATGAAGGAGGAAGCACAAGGTACACCAAACACCAACAGAGGATCTGGTAATTTTGATCAATCAGTTACTTGGCAGTATCTACTTGGCTTCTCTACAACTGATACAGCCCTTCAATCAGACGTTATATCTTCCTTCGACTCCTCTATTGACTCTGCACTAGTACAACATATAGGAGTAGCATACAGTTCCAATCACAACGGAACAGCACAGAGTCCAAGACAGGATCGTACTATTGTCTTTAGTGACGTAGCGCCTCATCAATTCAGCTTGACTTCTAGTAATCTGACTGTTCAGGATACCCCGCCCCCGCCCACTCCTCCAACACCTCGTGAAAAGTCTGGTTGGACAATTAGCAAGAGTGGTGAAGCAATTTATACTGTAAAGACAAAGAAGAGAAGACGTTTGAGAGAGAGGGTTCCATTTAAGCTCGATGTTCCTACAGAAGGAAGCCATCCCACTTTAGCATCGGCAAGATCTGATTTGACACTTGTTAATGAAATCTCACAAGATGATAAAATGAAAAAAATTCAATGGAGAATGGCAAGAGTACCTTCCAAATTTCTGCCCAGTGAAGATTGGAAATTTGAGAAGGTTTCGGATTCACCACACATTGGTGTATCTACAATAACTGATCTGGTTCCCATTCTTGACAAATCTGATAAAGAAAGCATACACAATGCAGAGGGAGAAGGGGAACAGGAAACCACCAAAAAGTCACTTCGATTTTGGGTCATCATGGTTACTTTGATGGTAGTCGCTCTACTATCAGCAATAGATATCACCATCGTCAGTACAATCTTACCTGCCGTCGTCAAAAGTCTACCACTTTCATCTATTTCACCTTCTTGGATTACAGCTTCATTTTTATTGACTGTCACTGCCTTTCAACCGATGATGGGAGGACTAGCAGATATAATGGGACGTCGTAGTTCGTTGGTACTCTCATTGGTCTTTTTTATGGCTGGTAGCCTTATAGCTGCTCTTTCCAAGTCGATGCTTGTCCTCGTCGTTGGAAGAGCGATTCAAGGTATTGGTGGAGGAGGTCTTCAAGCCATTCCAGAAATTGTTCTTTCCGACTTGACTACACTCAAGGAAAGGGGACTATATGTTGGATTAATTAGTTTGGTCTTTGCAGTAGCAAGTATTATCGCTCCCCTTTTGGGAGGAGTATTTAGCGAGCACAATTGGCGATGGGTGTTCTGGTTAAAGTGAGTTATCCCTTGATTATCTCGAATATTCTCTCAAGTGCTGACTACATTAATCCCCCTTTTCTTCTAGTCTACCAATTGGAGGCGTCACATTGGCTATGATAATACCAAGTATGAAACTAGATATACCCTACATGACTCGATTGGAAAAGTTTCATCGTTTGGATCTCTTTGGTAACATTGTCCTACTTGGTGCAATGATAGGACTCTTGTTTGGTGTTAATGAAGGTGGCATCAATTATGATTGGTCAAATTGGCGAATTCTCTCTTCACTCTCAGTAGGATTTGCAGGTTTACTCGTTTTCTTCGCATTGGAATTCATTCCTAATCCACTAGTCAAGAATCCAGTCTTGCCCCTTTTATTATTCAAAAATCAAACGACAGCCGTTTGTTTCTTTTTGACCTTTCTTCATGGTTTGATCACCTATGGTGAAGTCTATACACTTCCACTCTATTTTCAATCAATCAAGAATGCCTCTCCTTTAGGTTTAGCAGTTGATTTATTTGCAGCAACAGCACCTGGTCCCGTCACTGCCATTATAGCAGGCATAATCATGGCCAAAACTGGAAAGTACAAGTGGCAAATGACAACATGGTGGGCCATCTTTGCAATTGGTGTTGGACATCTTTACCTATTTAATATTGAAACACCAAAATGGGAATGGATTTTATTTCAAATTATTGCTGGTGTCGGTGTTGGAGCTCTGTTTACATTACTTTTACCACCTATTCAATCTAATCTTCCTGTAGAAGAGATTGCTAGAGCTACAGCTGCATTCTCCTTCTGTCGTAATTTTGGTTGTGTTTGGGGTATTGCACTTGGTACCAATGTTTTCATGGGAGTTGTCAATAAAGATTTGGCAAGTATTGATGGTACAGCTGAATTAGGATTACGTGGGGCAACTGCACTTGAATTTGCTACTCGATTGGATACTTTACCACCACAACTCATAACACCTGTTCGAAATGCTTTTAGACATGCACTCAATCAAAGTTTCCTATCTTTTATCCCCATTGCTGTACTTGGATTCTTTGCAAGTTTATTGGTCAAAGAGGTAGCATTACCAGACTATTCTCGAACAAATCACGGCATTCAAGGTGCGAAAAAGAAGGAGGAGGAGGAGGAGGACAGGGTGGAAAAAGGAATCGAAGAAAAGTCTTGGACTACCTCCTCTTCAAATTCTTCTCCTAGCCTTCGGAAGCCATTGCCAAAGACGTTCTCTAGGAGAAAGGACTGGCTTTGATAGTGCTTGATTCGGTCTTGTATACTAATGTAAAATACCTTTATTCACAATGCATTGAGATGTGGTTTTGCTATTTAAGTTCTAGCCAAAACATCCTTGGAATAGATCCCATATAGATGCATTCCTTAGATCCCCTTAATGGGACTGATTAGGATCACTTTTTGGGGAGTGACTAGCTAAGGGACAAGGCAAGCTGTTTGCTTTGTCAAATTTTATCATTTATTTTTTTCTCCCACGTCGATATCACAATTCGAGCCCTATCTTCAAACCACGTGGCAGAAGTCGGACTTGATAAAAAAATCCAAGGTACAGAGAGGCAGGAAATTGGAAAAAAAAGAAAATTTAAACTTTTGAGCGAGTCATTAAAAATTCTTCCTACATAGAACATACCTTCTCTCTCTCTCTCTCTCCATACAATGGCACCTGCACTAACTCAGGACGCTATCGGTCCCTCTCACCCTCTTGAATTGCCTTTGGATAGCTCTAGGCTTGTGCTTCAACTCAATGAAACCCCAGCTCCACCTGACTTTACAGATCTGAAATGGGGCCAACGCTTTACTCCTCATATGTTGACGATTGAATTTCGACAAGGGGAAGGATGGGGAGCACCTGTAATTCGACCATTTGGACCTTTGTCGATCAGTCCAGCAGCACCAGTTTTACAGTATGCATCTAGTTGTTTTGAAGGTATGAAGGCATATCGATGCAATGATGGTCACGTTCGATTATTCCGACCAGAGATGAATATGGCTCGAATGAATCGAAGTGCAGCAAGAGCTAGTCTTCCTACTTTTGATGGCGAAGAAATGATCAAATTAATCAAGAAACTCATTCAAACCGATATCGAACATGTTCCTCACCTTATGGGAGAGAGTTTATACCTACGACCAACATTGATCGGAACACCAAATTCTTTAAATATGGGTCCACCTACTGAAGGCCTTCTTTATTGTATTTGTAATCCAGTAGGATCCTACTTTGGAGTTGGAGCAACTATCCAACCTGTATCTCTTCTGGCTATTTCAAAGGAAATTAGAGCCTGGCCAGGCGGACTAGGGTCATACAAGCTGGCCGCCAACTATGTTGGTGCAACGCTATTAGCATCTCAAGCGGTGGGAAAGGGTCATCAACAAGTCTTGTGGCTCTTTGGTGAAGATCCCGAATTGACTGAAGTAGGAGCAATGAATTTATTTGTTGTGTTTAAAAAAGATTCCAAAGGTGAGTGGGAGCTTGATCTCGCCAATGAATTTGCATCTATACTGAAATCCTGTGTGCTACCGATAGTCACAATCTGCACCCCTTCATTACTTGATGGAACTATTTTGCCTGGTGTGACTAGGGATTCCGTGTTGACCCTTCTTCGAGAGTATGCAGAGGGTATTACACTCCTTGAAGGACTGCCCCAGCATACACAAGTTGAAGTGCAGGAGAGGCGGATTTTGATGAGTGAATTAAAGGAAGCAGCCAGTCAAGGAAATTTACTAGAAGTATTTGGTAGTGGGACAGCTGCTTGCATTTGTCGTGAGTAAGATTAAGTTGAAAAAAGGGGGGATAATTTGCTAATGAGTTTTTTTCTATTCTTGCAGCTGTTCGGTCCATCACTCTTCCAGACGATCAAATTGTCATGCCAAGGGACGAGAATGGCGCCTTTGCAAAGGAATTGTATAGACAGATTACTTCAAGGCAGTGGGGCATCATTCCAGACAAGAGATGGACAGTGACCTGCGCATAGAATCCAAAATATAGAGAGAGAAGTTACTAGCAAAAAGAAGACAAGATGTCATATTCGCCCTGTTCGGTAAGTATACGCTGTGTCAAAGGCGTGAATTCTCGTCACTGCCATTCTTCTTCGCCAGACGCCAACTAGATTAGAACAGCATTCTCGCATTTATAAATTTATTGTCAGTGTATCAACAAGTTGAAATTTTCATTTTCATTTTCATTCATTGTAATGATCTACATCGGTCAATGTCGGCGTATGGGCTCAAGAAGGCACTTTTAGTCACTGCCTCATATAAAGAAAGGCAGGTCATCTCTGGCACTTGACCACTCTTCCTACGCTCTTTGTCTATAATGGTGAGGCAGTGATGTTGATGAGGATGAGGCAGAGTGATAGGGTATAAAGAGAAGACAATTTCAGAGCAGTCTTGACATTATACATTGCTCCTCCCTCTACCCTCTTTTGCGCTGGTTGCTTCCTCCTCTTCTCCTCTTTTCATCATGCGAGCTGGTCTCGTCCTTACCACTTCATTAAGTCTTGCTAGTGTGGCATTGGCTGCTCCTCTTTGCGACTATTCTACAAAGAAATCAACTCGAAAAGGATCTGAATTAGAAACTAATCTACATCGTCGTGGTCCTTGCTTGTCGAAACCAGAGGTAGATCCAGAGTGGAATTATGCTGGTCACCAATCTGATCATGAAAGAGATAGAAGTGATGATGCTTATACTCGATCACCACTCGACCAAGTAGCAGGAGTAGTAAATACAAGGCAAAGGGCTGAGCATTCTCCACGTAATATACGTTTTGACGCAAACACCCACAACATTCAACAAGGGGGTGGTAATACTGGTAGGAACAATAGTGGAAACCGAAGAGGTAGAAATCGACAAAGAAATCATCAAAATCAAAGTCAGAATCGAAATAATCAACAAAGACCGATAGCACAAGATAGTCAAAGTGATAATAGCTTTATTGAATTAGATAGTCAAGTAGGGTATTCGCGACCCTTTGATACTAGCTATACATTTCCACCACATAATCCAGACGCTCGATCACGAGATTTCTACCAAGAGGTTGATGACATGCTTGTACGAAGAGCTTCTCCAGGCAGCATGGACAAGGAGATGACAAAGCTAGTGACCTTACCAAGTAAGATAGACAATGGTCTGCAGGCAACGAGAGAAGCAAAAGTGCCAGAAAGATGGCCAGTATCTAATAAGCCTATGGCTCATCCACTCCCTACTCCAGAACAAGCACATAGATATATTGATAAGAATCCTCAAGTGATCTTTGGGAGGATGAAAAAAAATCAAAATGTCAGTACCAGAGATGTAGCAAGCGAAGTAGGTGATCAAGATTTTATCCTTGAACGTCGAATGTGGCCCAATAAAGAGAATATAGAAACTACAAGCGAGTCCACCTATCCCACTTTCGTGCGTAATTTTCCCTTTCATCCAGATTCACAACCAAAGAACCTCCCCACAATAGAAGAATTACGACAAAAGTACCGAGAAAAGGGTCTGGATCAGCTTCTAGTAAGTTCAAGGCAACCTGATCCTCTCCATGATAGAAGGACCTTTTCGAAAGAAGAGGCACAAGAGATACTTAAAAAGTATCACTCTTGGCAAGATCAAAGTCCATCTGAATCGATTGGTAGTAGCCATTCCAAGGCAGATACAATGGATTCAGTTGGTAGTAGTCATCCCAAGGCAGATACAATGGAATCAGTTGGTAGTAGTCATCCCAAGGCAGTGACAGTCGAATCAGATGCCACTAGTCAACGTCGGCTAAAGATGGAGCATCAAGTAGAAGGTAGCGGTAGTTCAAGCTCCAAAAAGGTTACGAGACATTGATTGGTGTATTTGAGTTTGATCATTGCCTCATCTCCTTCTGTCATTTGTATATGAGTGAGATCCAATAATAATCTTTTCATGTCGTAGTGGGTAAGGTTGAAGGAAGAAAGGAGTGCTCATTTCCGGCGGCATTTTAGATTGTGTCATTGACTGTATGCAAGTGTCAAAAAAAGGTAAAGAGAGGACGTTGTCATCAGGCACTGCCCCATTCAGAGAGAGCCCTTCTTGAAGCTAATTCTATAATGTTTTTATTTTTTATTTTTTGATTAATCGGCGTCTCTTTTAAATTATCTCCACGTCCAGAAAGAGAGAGAGAGGGGACAAAATCTAAACACTAAATTTTAAATTAACATTGAGTGACATCATGCGCGCATCGTCTGATGTCCTTGTTTGTCCTATAATCTTGGTCACCTACTCTTCTATTCACCCCTCACACCGCCATCATGCTATCACTTGGGGAAATGTGGGGACCAGTGAAACAGATGGCGACTTATGCACCACTCATGGCTGCCCTACTTGCACCTGCCAGTACTCTATACGATATCCCAGCACTTTCTCAAAAGTGGTATTCCTTTAATGGAGAAGAGTTGAAAGATCCTCGCGCTTCTCTCATCTTGTCAGGCTTCAGTTTAGCTGCTAGTATTCTGGCGAATAGTTTCTTGTACTTGCGCTTCTCTGTTAGAGTTTCTAGTGTGAGAGCAAAAGGTGTACAAGGTATTTGGTTGAGCTTGTTATGCTGATCTACTGTGGCATTCTTTTCAATTAGTCATGGCGACTCGCTACTCGTCTTTCAACTATAGGCTGGATACTCAAGACTGTAATAGGAGTGGCCAATCTTATCACTTTTGGTGCTTTAAGTAGAAATGGTCTGGGGTATGCTTACTTGGAAGGTGAGGACGGAGCACACTTGATAGTCCCTTTGATATCGGTTCTGATGATAAGCATTCACAGGCTTTTGGTGTGCTATCCTCTCTGTAGTTTTGAGTGGAATAATAAGTGAGCAACAATGCGTCTAGCAGCGCAGATATTATTCCAGTACTGATAATAGTATTACTAGGTTGTCTTTTGATCAGTCATTAGTCAGTCACCAGCATACAGGATATATGCGCGGTCTCACTTCTTTTTTCCTTTTTTTTCTTTTTCGCTTCAGCTTCCTCCAATTCAATAGTAGCCCCAATCAAAAAGTACGATTCGAAGGCAGAACATTGATTACTTCGGAATTGATCCTTTTTGGTCTCATTGCACTTAATGCACTCGTCTTTAGTAAAATTGAAGGCTGGAATTATCTAGATGGTGAGAACAAAGATACTCTTTATATAAGAGTAATGTAAGGCTCAATCTTTTTTTCTTTTTTTTCACTAGGTATCTATTTCTCAGTCGTCACTATTCTATCGATTGGTTTTGGAGGTGGGTATTCATTCATCTTGTGCTGATCTCCAGCCGCACTCACCACTTGTTTCCTTTATCAGACTTTTCACCTTCTCATACCTCGACCAAGATTTTGTTATTTCCTTATGTCATTGCCGGCATTGCCCTGTTAGCAAACCAGGTGAGTCACAAGATTACAATACCGTGAATATTAATCTCACTTTTTCTAATCTTTCTATCCTTATCCGAAAAGATTTCCATCATTGTTGAAACTTCTGCCAATCGTTCTCATAATCGCAAACTTCGACTAAGGGAGCGTTATGCCAGTCGAATTACTTCATTTGAAAAGAGACACGATACTCTATCTCCAAAACACGATGAATTATCCGATGAAGAAGCTCTTCGTCTTGAAGTTCATCGATTGAAAAAGGAATCTCAAGCAGAAGCTGATGCAAATGAATTGGCTGATATGATTTATTCTGCTTGTGCTCTTGTAGTCTTTTGGTTACTTGGTGCACTCATTTATCATTTCATGGAAGGTTGGACTTATGGAGATTCACTTTACTTTAATTACGTTTTCTTTTTAACAATTGGATTTGGAGATTTTTCACCTTCTACACCAGTTGGAAAAGTAGTCTTTGTCATTTGGGCTTTAATGGCTGTTCCAATCATGACTAATTTTGTTGTTACAACTGTACAATCATTAGTTACTCATGCTTCCAAGATTCTTGCCATGGGAACTACTCAAAAAAAGATGGAAATTCAAGAAATGGAAAAGAATTTTTATGATCCTCATTCATCCTATTTGGAAGAAGCAATTCATCGATTACAAGGTGATGATACTACTACTAGTGAAGATGAAATAAGTTCAAGAAATTCAGATGTTGAAGCTCAAGTGGAAGATGGCAATTCAGATATGTTGAGTGTTAAAAAAGATACTTTGTTGCAACTTTTAGCTACATTTACTTTTTTAGAAGCACAAGCAAGACAGATTATGCTTGATGAAATGGATAGACAATCTTATGCTAGATTATTATTGGAAGCAGATGCCAATATTCAATTGTATACTTTGGATCGATTAGGTAAAACAGAAAAGATTCCTTGGTTAAAAGAATATGAAAAATCAATTCATGAAGCTAATCAATTAGAAAAAGTTAAAAAGTATAGAAGAACATATGCAAAAGCACTGGTTATAGGATCTAAATTGATGAAATTAGAAGGGGATGAATTATTAGCATTTCAAAGAAAGAGGTCTCATGTAGGTATTACAAAGGCCGATGATAGTAGAACAGAGTAAACATGCAATACTTTCAGGAACAACAAACGATACCCCAATCACGTTGTGGCAAATTTGCAAGGGTCGAAAGTTGATTGCTATTTTTCTAAAAATCCCTACGGAGGTATCTTAGCGGCAGCACTTGCGGCGATTCTCAGTCGGTCTACGATGCAAAGTAGAAAGAAGATTAAGAGGGCAAATGGGCAGTGGAAAAATAAAATTTAAAGTGCGAACACGTTCCTTCCCTTCTTTTATTTTTTTGGCGTCGGACCTTGTTTCCGAGCTAGTAAGCAGTAAGCAAGATAGAGCTGCAAATCAATTAGCTCTAATTTGAAATTCGGCCTACTTTGCAACTTTCTTCCAAGTAAGAAATCAAGGGAGCCAAGAAAGAAGATGGGAAAGCACAAGTAGATCGAATACCTTTGTCCTCTACTGTCCTCACCACCAACAATAATCATAACAACAAGATGAATGTAGACGATGGTTCATCTTCTATCGCTGGTAGCGCTTCTGCAACAACTTCACAGCATCGTGCTCATCAATGGAGCGCATCTTCTTCCTCTCAAACATCCTTACAAACTTCTATGGAGCAAGAATGTGTAGACGAAAAGAGATTCCTTATGGATATAGATACATCCAATGACCTTGAAAGTAGTAATGGTGACGCCAACACGTATCACAAACAGAGTTACATTAATCCGGAAATGGTACGAGATATCATTATTGGTCTAAGTGATGGTTTAACTGTACCTTTTGCATTGACAGCTGGTCTGTCTGGATTGGATAATGCTAAGATTGTTGTTATTGGTGGATTGGCAGAATTAGTTAGCGGAGCCATTTCAATGGGAGTTGGTGGAATGTTGAGTGCTCAAGCTGAATTGGATCATCATCGATTTACTCAATCGAAAACAATTCAAAAAATTAAAAGTAGTCAACCTGAAATACTTGAAAGTGAAGTTCGTTCCATTTTTATGCCGCTTGGATTATCTTCTTTGACTGCTGATCAAGTAGCAGCAGAATTACATCAAGTAGAGATTCAAGATTGGCAAGAACATGATTTTAATCAAGCACATTTGCCATCACCTAACACTCAAAGAAATAACCAGCGACAGGTTACCTTTACACCACGACGAGGTCTAACACCTCTCCTTATGCGAATGGGAGAAGGATTAGAGGAGATTGAAGCAAAAAGAGTTTGGCAATCTGCACTAACCATTGGCACTAGTTATTTTCTTGGTGGATTTATACCCTTACTACCCTACTTATTTTTTGCTTCTGTTTCTACCGCTCTCTTTGCTTCCATAGCCATTACTGCAACAGTCCTTCTCACCTTTGGAGTAGTTAAGCAAAAATGCACTGGATTAAGTGATTGGAAAAATCTTACCAAGAGTGCAATCTCTACTTTGGCAGTCGGTATTATTGCAGCAGGTAGTTCATGGGCCATTGTGCGCGCCATGGAAGGTTAAATGTCTATACGCAATCTGTATTAGTAATCATTAATTTCTAATGAATGTATTTTTCTTTATAAAATTACAAGTGGTGATAGAAGTGCTGGGTAACATATGATACATTGTGTGTGTGTGTGTTCTCATACTCTAATACTTGCATTGTGCCATGTTGGCTGCTGGTATGGATCGTTGAAGTATTTTAGCTGGTTGAACATTAATTTGAGTCATGAAACCAATCGCTTGATGCCAAGAGACATGACAGTGAAAACTCCAAATTCCTGGATTATCAAGTACAACTCTGATAACAATCCAACCATAGGCTGGTACGACGAAAACATCTCTTCTCATTGGATTAGTAAAATTTTGAGAAAGATCAACCGTTTCACCCCATTGAGGATTAGGTTTATGTTGATAGAAACCTACACCTTTTCCAAGAATAAAGGGTGTATGACCGTGTAGCTATATATGAGTAGGAGAGAAAAAAAAAAAAAAAGGGGGGGGGGGGTTTAGATACATCAGCGCGATAAATGGGGAAATGTCTTTTCATTTTTACTCACATGTAGCGTATGATCTCCTTCATCCAAATTATTAATAATGAGATCCCAAATTGTATATTTTTCTTTGGTAATGATGAATTCTTCTGGTTGAAATATTTTTTGTTCTCGATGTGCGTTGTAAAGGTCAAAAAGACTTGCTTTCCTTTGAGTTCCTTCATTTTCCCAACTTGATCCATTTATAAATGATCGAAATAATCTTTGAGCAGTCAAACCAAAATGTATTTCAAGTGTTTCTTGTTCAGTGGAAGGTGGTGCAGCAATAGCTTGCAAAGGTCGTAGCGTATTTGGATCGAGAACAATTAATGACTTGTTGAGAGAAGGTACAATTGCACTTTCAGATGGTAGTGTTGAGAGTGAGATACCATTATAACGTAAAATGGCATACTGATCAGTAATTAAGCTGTTTTTACGCATTCCAAACATGTCTTTTAGTAGTTCAGCGTGGAATTTGTCTAGTATTTGTAGTATTGATTCAGTACGGGGAAGTCAGTGGAGCTTGTAACCATTCAAACTTACATGCACCAGGAGGTTGATTCATTTCAATCAGTACGCTGTACCTCTGCGCCACATCTACATCGACCTATTTTGGAGTATTATCATGGTTAGCAGTGTGTCGTGATATCAACGCTCACAAGACTCACACTTTGAACAAAATATGGCTCTACAAGCGTACCATCTGCCTCAATGACTGTCATACTATGTCCTTGAAGTGAAAATCGAATGGAACCAAGAGACCCAGAATTAATAAATCGAAATCGATATCTTTCATTAGCAATCACACTAATATTGCTATGTACGATGTTCTTGCCACCTTGACAAGTACCGTGACCATTAATGGTACCACAATCTGGCACTGGTTCCACTCCCATCTCACTAGCAAATCCTTCTGGAGAGGTATAAATTGGCATGTAGGAGATGGCTGGCTCATTATATAAATCATTTGCCATTATTATTTGATCACCATCATATGTATTATTGGTAAGTCGATCTTTTGCACTTGTTGAAGTAGGACCAAATCGGAAAGGGTCATTAGGTGAATGTAATACCATGGGACCACGAAGTCCTTCTGTGTATTGAAATCCAGAATGAGCATGCCACCAATATGTTCCAAATGTTTGAACAATCCATTGATAGGTAAATGATGTACCTGGTGAAATACCACAATCAGTAATACCCAAAGTACCATCCATATGATTTGTACCATTTTGAGGTTGACCATGCCAATGAATGGCAGTAATGTTGTTCAAGTTGTTGGTGACTCTTACTTCCACAGTGTCCCCTATATTGGCTTCAATTAGAGGCCCAGGTGATTGACCATTGACTACAAGGATTTGTTTCTCTATTCCACCAGGAGCTGCCGTCTTTTCTGTTAATACCCAATCAAAGTGTCGAATGGTGGGTGGAGCATTGACATTCCATTTAGGTGATAGAATGAATTGACCAGTTTGAAGTCCATTGACAGTGCCATCAGGAGCAGTACCTGCCTGTAATGATCCTATTGCAAGGCCATTCACGCAATATTGAACAGCAAGCAGACCAGCCACTACGAGTGCTTTCCATGCCATGTCAGCAGGGCTATTCAGAGTATAAATAAAGAAAGAAGTAGTAAAAGGCATGAGTCCGGTTAAAATTCTCAAAAAAAAAGTCACATTCTTCTCACACCGTACTCTTTCTTCTCATTACTAGTCTTTTTTTTTTTTTTTTTTTTTTTTTCGTCCCCTTTGGCCTTTGGATTTTTAAGGTCGGTGTCTCTCTACTAAGTCCGAAGTTGAGGGGTTTCAGTGTATTTCAAATTCCCGTCCAATCATCAACGAGATAATTGGCACGTATCCACGTTCCTTTTTTTCAATTCTAATCAGTCTGCAGATCCCAAGTTCACCCCCCGGCGGAACTAAGAATTAAAGTGTGCGGCGAAGAAGTTTGTAAATAAAATTTTGTATCTTTTTTTGAAATCACGCTAAGCAAAAAGCCGTAACTTCTAGACTCGCTCACCTCATATTTTTTTGAAAGACTTTCTCCCCTCTTTTCTGCGCAAAAGCGCAACTTCACTTCCGTCGTAAAGTGGTACCTGCAGGAGTGAAAAGGGTCGTTTCTCGGCTTAGACTCCGAAGGAAAGATGTAAACGTGCGAAACTGAAAAGAGGGAAGAAATGGAAAACGCTTTAAAAGAAGAAGATTGAGCAAGTTGGAAAGCTTACCGTGTTGAGCAACACAAACCCTTTTCCCCTCTTACTATATTCTTTCTAACTCGCCATGCTTTTCCTCTCTGCTATTAGTGCTGCCTTGCCTCTTTTGGCTTCTGCTCTTCCAGCAGAAAAGCGAATGTTGACGAGTCAAGCATTTACTGCTCCTGGACCTGCCCCTGATCAATATTCACCAAATTATGTTGGTAAAAACAACGGTACACTACTTAATGGTTTCAAAATTCCTGGTGTTGCATTTGATCGAGTCTTTCAGATTTGGTTGGAAAATACAAATTTTGCAGACGGTGAGTGGTGACGCAATTTAATAAATTTTACATTAGATAACAATACTAATAAAGTAATCATGATCATCTTCCAGCCTCTTCCCAAGCTGCATTCCAGTCCCTTCAAAAGCAAGGTATTCTACTAAACAATTACCATGCACTTGGTCACCCTTCAGAACCAAATTACCTTGCCAGTGTCTATGGTGATCGATTTGGTTTGGGTGATGACAGTTACTCTTGGGTACCTCAAAATACAACAAACGTCTTTGATTTATTGGATACTAGGTTTATTTCTTGGGCTTGTTATCAAGAGAATATGCCTAGTACTGGTTTCCAAGATTTCAATTGGGTCGATAAATCTTATGTTCCTGGTGGATCAAATTATACTTATTATGTACGAAAACATAATCCTTGCGCTTTTCCAGAAGAAAGTCAACCTCAAGTTAGCAAAGCTAGAGCTAATCGAAATCGAAACTTTAATGATTTTGCCGCCGATTTAAATGCTAGTGCCCTTCCTCAATGGGCTTTCTTTACTCCAAATGTGAGTTGCGAATTTAAAAAAATAGATGATTGAGATGTCATTACTTAAATTAAATTATTACTTTTCAAAGATGATCAACGATGCTCATGACACTGGTATCAATTATGCTGCTTCTTGGCTCAATTATTGGCTCGTACCTCTCCTTCAAAACAAAAAATTCAATGATGGAAGAACTTTGATTGTTCTCACTTTTGATGAAAATCAAAATTATGCCATTGAAAATATTGTTTATACACTTTTATTAGGTGATGTCATTCCATCTGAACTTAAAGGAACTACCGACTCTACTTTTTACTCTCATTACTCTACTCTTTCCACTGTTCAAGCTAATTGGAGACTTCCCAACCTTGGACGTGGTGATGTGATTCCCACCATGAACAACGTATTTAGTTGGGTTGCCAAAAAGACTGGATTTAGAAATGTTGCCAACACTACTACTTATATGTTGAACGGTGTTGGCGATGAATGTGGACCTCTCAACAATGCAAATTGGCAAAACTTTGTTGCTCCCAACAAGACTGTACTTGGTCCTGGTGGTCAATTTACATATTACAAACCAGAAGCAAACTTTTTCTTGACTTCTGAAAAATCACCTGCCTGTTACAAGTATGGTGCTACTAATCCTTATCACAATCAAACATACGAAGAAACTGTTTCAAATCCCAACAAGTTTCTCGTCTTTCAACCTATTTAGTTTATTTATCTTTTTAGTTTCTCCCCTAGATTCATTTGTAGCGATTGCTGAACTTTGGAATTTATTGTCATCTTTTATGAAACCTTATCAATAAGCTGAAGTGAGCACGTACTCAAGTGTCTTTAGAAAAAGGACATTACAAAAATAGACAGTTTCTGTTATTAGCATTCATAATGAGGGAGGGACATTACAAATATACGCGTCAAGAGAAAAGAAAATAGAGGAAAAGGTGAAGAGAAATGGTAAATCACCACTTGGTTGGACCAAATGTTACACCAGTCACTTGAACAGCCTCGCCCAAGGCATCAAGAGTTGATTGGCTGGCTCCATCAGCACTACCCCACCAAGTTGGGAAGCTGGTACTTGTGAGTGCAATTGTGCAAAAGATCAAAATAGTACACAATGCCAAACCGACATCAAGACCAGCAGATAGACAGTAATTGTATTGAGACCACCAACCACGATACTTGTTTTTAATGTACTTGTTGAAGACGAAACCTGTAATACCCCAAGATAGATAGTTTAATGGAGTAGCAGGAGGAATCAAACCACTTCCACCAAAGATGACTGGAGCGCTGAGGTATTTGATGGGACTTCGAGGGAATGTTCTAGCACCAAAATAAATCATGACTGGTAAGATTGCACCAGGAATGAAAAAGTAAAGCATTGGATTGTAAAGTTGACCAGGTGAAAAGATTCGTTGAGGTCCGATAGCACCCCAAATGATTGAAGCAGTAAAAAAGACTCTTCCGTTAGGGCAACTGTAATGCTGAGCTTGTGTAGGAGTGCAAACATCGGGAATAGCACCAAGTGCCCAGTTGAGTACGGCAATTTGAACAATGGATGACCATAGACAACTGATCATTTGTGCTGAAAAGGTAACACGAGGAGGAATCTTCATATACATTCCTAACTTTTGATCTTGAAGGAAAGAAAGACCTTGATACATGGAAATATAACCATATGTCTTGAATAGCATCATGGCAATTGGTCGACCAGGTTGAATGTATCCTACAATGAATTCAGTAATGACGTTGGTACCTAAAAAATGTAAATGAAAAAAAAAAGGATAAGTATTATGGCGGGACCATAGATAGCAGAAAAACAGCCCCTACTCGCCTATCTGAATATTGGTCGTGGCTTGAACCATACCGCACGGAATCATGAAAACAAGGGCCATGATTAAACTGATAAAGAATGCCCACCAAGAAAGATGAGTAGGGTAACCCAAGCAAACACCAAGACCAACGGCCATCATGGCAAGAGCCACAGATGCATACCACCACCAAGGTACAGCCTTGTACTTGCTCCATAATCTAGCATGAACATCTTCTTCTTCCTTGCCGAATGATTTGTACCGAGCCACGAGATCCTTTCCATGGAAAAGAGCTGTGTGTACCAAGACTGAAATGGTAGCGGCAAAGGAAAGACCATAGGATAACATGAATGTAGTTGAAAGGAAGAGTGGCGAGTATGTTTCATAGGAAGCGATATCCAATTCATGATTTGCATTCAAAATCCTACTAACGTTATAAGTGCTACCAGTATTATCATAACTAGTTGAATCACTAATTGGTAGAAATTTATTGTAGAATAGACCACTGTAATGAATGGCAGGTGTCACGATCCAAAACCATAGTACCATTCCAATTAACGTGTTACCAATTCCATGCCAAGGAGCGATTAGAGGTGAAAAGTTGAAACCAGAAATTTGAGTCCAATCGAATGTCATTGGGATAAAGGAAAGACCGGTCCAACCACCAAAGAGTTGGTTGATAACTGGACTATTTGGTCGAATGAATGTTACCCAGGCAAAAACCGATAGGAAGGGAGCAATCAAGCCAGGGAACCAGTACCAGCAGAATGAACCAATCATTACATACAAGAATAACTTGTACTTGCCAATAGTCCAACCAGAAGTCTTTTTAGGGTCTGGCAAACTTCGATCGTGTAAGGTTGAGAAAAGGGTGGTGTTGATCAAATTAGATGGCCAAATCATGGCAGCTGGAGTGACGAGGACGTTGTTGAAAAGACCAGCCAAACCGAAACCAAGCATTTGAGTAGAGATGCACATCAGAATCTCGAAACCCCAACCAAAGTTTTGCTTGTAAAAAGCACGTTGAGCGAGGAGAACGTCGGTGGCGTACGCTGAACCACCTCCAAAAGTGGCATTGGCCATAATGACAATGATTGCATGTTCTTTTTTAGTAAATGGTCCTGGATTGAGATAACAAGTTCTTCCAAAAAAGTTGAATTTACCAGTAGGTAGAAGTTTGGCCCAAGCGACACCAATTGGAAAGGCAACGACTTGAGCAACGTATGAAGTAATTACAATGTATGGCTGTCGCATCGAAAAGATCATGTTGAGACCTGAACCAAGAGTGGCAAAGAGCATACCAAGAACCCAAGCACGAATAGAATTACAGCTACCACCTTCGTCAACGTTGGAAACAGCTGCTCGTACTTCAGGATATGGAGAATTATTGAGTAGTTCGTCAGCGACAACTACTTGAGCCTTGGCATCAGAACTGTTAAGAACATCATCGACTTCATCTAACAAATCATCTGGCATGTTTGGATCCCAATGATGCTGTTTCTTGATGTTGTCGAGGTGAGCAATGGCTTCAGGTTGATATTCAAGTACCTTTTCCGAGATCTCCTCTGAAGATCCAGACTTGGAGTCTTTCTCAATAACGGCAGCATGCATCTCTTTGATTGCGTCGACGTCAGCCATGGTGGGCGACTCTGATAGAGGGGAGAAGAGGGTGTTGGGACGAAGAAAAAAGGGACGACGTCGTGTGGGTGAAAGCAAAGTGAAGAGAAGTAGGGTATATATGCAGGTAGGCCGGACCTGAGTAACTCGCCACTTTTTGAGGTAAATCTTGTGGGTTCGACTTTCACTGCTCTGGTGCAGCTTTCCGGATTTTCTACCATTCAAAAAAGAGAGATTCCCCTGCTGTATTACTTACTCTGCCTTGCTCACACACATATTCACAACTCCCTACTTGCTCTCTTGTTCACTATCCTCTTTTACTTTCTTCTTCTTTTCCTCCCTTTGATAAGGGCATTAACGCCGCGACGACAATAGAGCGGGGTTTGCCTACACTGAAAAAGTCCCTCTGAGAGATAAGCATATCAGACTTCCGACTCCCCTTTCTTCTCTTTGGTTTGACGCTAGTCGGGAATTCTCACTTGTTCCAGGGAGAGAAAGTATTGCCTAATATAAGAGGTAGTTTGGCTGCAGTAGTAGCGTTGAATAGAAGATGTGGCAAAGTTGTATATGTAGAGATGAGGAATTAAAGGGAAAAAATAAATAAATAAAGGAAGGAAATCTGAAGTAGAGAACCGCCGGGCCACCGGCGAAGAAAAAAAGTTTAGACCTTTTTTTTTATTTTTATTTTTTAACTTTTCTATTTAATTAGCGTGAATAAGTTGTAGTAAGAGCACCTTATTTTTCCGATTTTTTCTTTTTTTTTTTTTTTTTTTTTTTTTTTTTTTTTTTTTTTTTTTTTCTAATCTATTTATCTGAAACCACGAGGTCTGTCGGACTTTTTATCCTATCTTGTGACTTTGAAATTACCTCACCCACACACACAACCATATCAACGCACCTCACACCCGCGGCATCTTTGTCCGACATGGAAAAAGAAGAAGAAGATAGAGTTCGGCAATATATGGTCTTCTCAAATGCCGATACTTAATAAGTTATCAGCATAAGACACGTGGTAGACAGCATGTCTTTCCCCCCCACTTTCAAGATGAATTTAAAAGGTGTTGGTGTGTGTGATTACTGATTAGAGCTTTTAGTCTTGGGCAGTCGCGTGGTCAGGGAAACAGATAGAATTCTCATTGTACTTGGCAGGTAAATAACAAAAGAGTATTGTTTCATTTTGAAGACGCCCCACTTTACAACTCGTATAGACAGAGTCTCATTAGATTCCTTTACATCCTGGCATGTGACCCTTCGCATCCTTTGTTGTACCGTAGTGAGGTAAATAATAAAAAGTAGCCTCCACACACACACACATTCCCACTTTCTTAAGCAAAATAAAGCTTACTTCAACAATCCAACTTTACTTTCTTCGCGTCCTGTCCAATTACCATTCTTTGCATACATTTACACGCACACACACACAAATTGACACAGCAACGCTCATCTCCATCATGACATACACCGTCTACGCAGCATATACTCCTACTTCGAGTTCAAAATTTGATATGAAATATTATCTTTCAAAGCATATGCCTCTAGTACAGGAAAAGTGGGCAAAATATGGCTTACTTCTTTGGAGTGTAAATGAATTTAATCCAGATGAATCACCTTTTCTTGTTCAAGCTACACTCGTCTTTCAAGATCAAAAGGGATTTCAATCGGCAGGTGCTGATGGCAAGGAAGTATTTGGAGATGTTCCCAATTTCACCGATATTAAACCGACTTTGTACCATGGTCAAGAGGTTGGTGCTCAGACAAAGCTTTGATTCAAAAAAAGGGGGGGGGGCGCAATTAGAGATGGGCTACGCTATTCACGTATATTGTAAGGAAAGCTTTGAATAGAAGCGTCAGCAATCTAAAGCTATTTACAAAAGTATGAGGGGAAACTATTTAAAGTGAAGCCGGGGTAGTCGTAGCAGGGCATCGATAGTCTTTGTTGCAGACCTTTTTCAGTTCATTCTTGTCGGTAATGATGTCTTTTCCAGTTTTGAGACCGCATCGCATGAAGCCGTTGTTGTCTCCTGAAAAGAGAGAGAGAGAAGAAGAGGAGCAATACATAGTTGTTTAGAAAAGGTATGCTACTTGCTATAGCTCATCGTCTACTCACTTCCATCACACTTGTCAGGATATCCATTAGGTCGAGTAGAGGCCTGTATAGAAATAGTTTAGCACAGTGTTCATGTTCAAAGTAGTAGTGATCTACTCACGATTCCCTGCCAGCAAGCTTCACATGGTGCAGCAGTAAAGTACCAATCAAGACTTGTACCCAAGTTACCAATGGCAGTCTTTTCCTTGTAGTCCTTGCCTGCTAAAGTCTGAAATAATGACTTGGAAACATACATGTCACCACAATCAAAAGTTCCACCAGTAACAACACCACAAGTATCACGTATTTGACCTGCTACAGTCACCCCAGTTAGCTCACTCCGAATCGATACCCAACGACCGCACCCTTGAGTTTCGGGTGTGATTAAACTCGAGTTGACGGTCCTGTAAAGAAAAAGATTGAAGATCAATATGTTATTTTTGAGTAAAGACACTACTACACTTACCAGCCACGATTCACACAGACAACAGGATCTGAATCCAAGTAATTTCCACCACAAGCAGCAGGACCAGGGTCAAGATAGAAGTTTTTGTCATCGGTGCGAAGAGGAGAAACCTGTCCATGAAGTTTGAAAGCTCGATACTTTTCACAAGAAAGAGGGTGGTGAGGATCAGGTGCTTCTTTACCTGTGGGAGCCACTTGACTTGGTGGTGGTGGCGGTGTACCCTTTTTGGCGACCATTTCTGCTTTGATCGTCGCCAAGGAGGTGGCTAGTATGAGTGCAATGATGGTAAAGATACGAGGTAGCATTGTGAAAATTAAGTTGGAAAGGGTAAAGGAAATTAAGAGGAGTAGGGAGAGTATAGAAAAGTCAAAGGTAGCAGACTGAAAAGTTCTTCTCTTTTATATCTCTCCTATGAAGGGCAATTCAGATTAATTTACTACTTTTCTATTCCGTCCGAATGAGGGTAAAGATTCCACTCCGCTACGCCAACTTGCACCAATGAAAGAAATAAGAGAAAAGGGACGATTTAGAGAGCAGGGTACGGCAAGCCACGCCTCTTTGCGACTCAGAGCGGCGCCTTTTTCTCTTTTTTCCCATTCTTTTCACTTAAGTTTGTCTACTACCTCATATTAGACAACTTGTAAGTACGCCACCTCTTCCATACCCTCTTCAGCTTTCCGACATCAGAAGCTTGTTATAAGACAACACAGCCAATCAATGCGCTGACTCGATATAGGTCTGTGATATGCAGCATAATGGAGGACAACAGCTTCAATTAGAAGTCAACAAAGAAATTCTATTTACAATACAGTGGAAATTTAAAGTGAAGCTGGGGTAGTCGAAGCAGGGCATCGATAGTCTTTGTTGCAGACCTTTTTTAGTTCATCCTTGTCGGTAATGATGTCTTTTCCAGTCTTGAGACCGCATCGCATGAAGCCGTTGTTATCTCCTAAGAAGATAAAGGAAACACATGATAGTCAATAACTTATGCAGGCTATACTACTGCAGCATCGTCTACTCACTTCCATCACACTTGTCAGGATATCCATTGGGTCGAGTGGATGCGATACCTTGCCAGCAGGCTTCACAAGGAGCAGCAGTCAAATACCAACTGAGACTTGTACCTAAATTACCAATAGCTGTCTTTTCCTTGTAGTCTTTTCCTGCCAAAGTTTGAAATAATGACTTGGAAACATACATGTCACCACAATCAAAAGTTCCACCAGTAACGACACCACAAGTATCACGTATTTGACCTGCTACAGTCACCTTAGTCTTTGGATTGGTAACGGAAACCCAACGACCGCAGCCCATCGTCTCCGGAGTAATCAGACTTGAATTGACAGTCCTGTATTCAATAGTGTTAGCATTCAGTCTGAGATCTAAAAAAATTGGCCACTCACCAGCCTCGGTTTACGCAGACAACAGGATCTGAATCCAAGTAATTTCCACCACAAGCAGCAGGACCAGGAGCGAGGTAGAAGTTCTTGTCATCGGTGCGAAGAGGAGAAACCTGTCCATGAAGTTTAAAAGCTCGATACTTTTCACAAGAAAGAGGGTGGTGAGGATCAGGTGCTTCTTTACCTGTAGGAGCCACTTGACTTGGTGGTGGTGGCGGTGTACCCTTTTTGGCGACCATTTCTGCGTTCGTTGTTGTTGCCAAGGAGGTGGCTAGGACGAGTGCAATTATGGTAAAGATACGAGGTAGCATTGTAGGATTGAAGATTAGTAAGAAAGGTAAAAAAAAAAAAGGAATGAAAAGGTGAGCGAGAGATGGACCATGAATGAAAATTTCAATCGCCTTTCCACTTATATATGCTACAATGTAAAGACCAGAGTAGACTACTTTCGGGCTTTTTTTACTCCGCCTGAGTCAGGAATTCGATCCAGTCTATGATCAATATGACGACGGAGAAAGTATACGGCAAGCCACCTTTCTTTTTGCAGCGACTCAAAGCGGCGTCCGTTTTCCTTTTTTCTCTTTTGATTATTTTTTATCTCGACACCACTTTGTCCAGTGCTTTTACTTGCTGTTACAAGTCCTCTATTCAATCAAAGACTTTGTGAGTGCGCCACCACTTCCTCAACTCTTAGGCATACCGACATTCAGAGCCCGCTGATCATCAATTCGGTCGCTTTGTCCACCGCCACTATAATCTTCTCTATAGTTCAGACAGGGGGTCTCATCCTACCACACTGGCGCGTTCTACAGTAAAATCAGCAATCGAGTGGAGAAATTTAAGGCCTTTAGTAGCACATCTCATTCAAATTCACATCTATGAAATTGTTGCGAACCTCCTCACAGCCAAAACAATCAATATCGAATAGAAGTAGGCGATATCTTTACATGGCATATTCAGTTCGTAATTGGTTTAGAGGTAGCAGGGCATTGGTACTTGGCATTGCAAACCTTGCTAAGGTCTTTTCCATCAAAGATTCTTTGCGAACCAGTCTTGAGACCACATCTTTGATACTTTCTTTCGTCCTCTGCAAAACATCGATGGAAAGGACAGTCAGTCCCTCTTTCTCTTTTTTTTTTCTCTCTCTCTCTCTCTTTTACAAACAACAACAATACACTCACTTCCATAGCACAAGTCTGGTTGACCATCTGGTCTGTTTGATACCTGATTAGAGAGATGAAGAGAGTCTGCCTTCAAAAACGTTTGACCTTTTCAACACCACCACATCATTACTTACAATTCCCTCATAGCATGCTTCACAAGCTGATGATCAAGAGAATAGATTTAGTCTACGAAGTCTGGTTCTTTATTTTCAAATCTTCTCTTTAGCACTTACGAGCATCAATCATGTACCATTCAATGGTAGCTTGCAAATTACCAGCTTTAATATTTTCATCATATTCATCTCCGGAAAGAGTCTTGAATACTGATCTACTAACATACATGTCACCACAGTCAAATGTGGATCCAACTACAACTCCACAAGTATCGGATATTTGAGCTCTTGCTGATTTCATTGTTTTAGTATTGGTAATATTGACCCATCGAAAACATCCACGAGCACGGCCGAGAGAAGATTCAGTGATCCTAGAAGAGAAAGAGATATTTCCCCAAGTATTCATGTTGTGCTCTCTCTCTCTCTCTTCCTTGTTTGCCATTTTCCACTTACCATCCTTGATTTACACATACCACAGCATCAGAGTCGCTATTATATCGACCACAACTTCCTGTTCCTGGAGCTGTATAAAAGACTTTATCGGATGATTTGAGAGTAGTGGCAATACCTTTGTTCTTGTAAGGTCGAAGATGTTCACATGAAAGTGGGTGATCAGTATTCGCTTGAAGATTAGCTGGTGCATAAGGAGGTGAAGCAATTTCGTTTGTTGGAAGTGTGGCCGCCTTGACAAGGCTTAATAAGCCAGTCAATGTTAGTGTAACGGTAGCAGTAAAGAGACAAGGGAGCATCGTTGATCGGTGAAATTTGAATTCAGAGAGGGGAGATTGATGGTAAAGGGATGAACAAAGATGTAAAGAGGTTATTTATTTCTTTTCCTATTCCTGGTTTTGGCTTCCTCTTAATCCTGGTCAAAACAAGCTACTCTGCCAGCTGAGCATGGAAAGAGGTCAAAGGTATTGAAAAAGGTCAAAGAGGGAGAAGCTGATTTCAAAACAAAGCGCCACATTTTTACTTTGCAACACCACAGACTTAAAAAAGACTCCGCTCGACTGTTCTTGATGACAATTGTAGGCAAGGTAGAGAGTCAAGGCGCCACTTTGCTTTCGTTACTCCTTTTTTTCATAGGACTCCTTCTCTGTTTGCATACGGGCTTGCTAGGATGGGTCCCTCCATCTGAGAAGGAAGAAAATGGAACAACAGTAGTGATGGTGAAGAGCAAAGCGGTGCTAGAAGATCGGCTGACTCAAACCATCGGAAGACCGAAGAAGAAAGGGAGGAAAAAGGAGGGTGGCGCAGTCGCCAGTAATTGATTTGATGAAAAAAAGAATCGATCGGAAAAAACCAGACGATGACATTGTCACCGACGAGGAGGAACTCACAAAGGTTTGCAATAAAGACTATCAATGTCCTACTGCTAGCTAGTATGACAGCACCACTTTGAGTGATAATATAAATACATCTATTGTAGCAATCAAGCCAGTACATTGAAAGTCCTGTTTGGAATTAGTCCTCTCGCCTTTCTCATTGACATTGAAAACACTCTGTTGGCGTGAAATCTGATCGTGTGGCTCCGATAGACAGTCCTATCCTACTTTGACCACTTTAAATTTACGCTATTCTAGTCATGGTAAAGAAGATCCACTCTGGTCGATTATCTCCAATGCTTTCTTCTTCCAACCTCCAAGATAAATCATCAGGTACATTTATAACATGTTGTTCCCATTTTGTATTTGTAATTTCGCTTACTTTATCCCACATCTTTTCAAAGCTGTCTTTATCATGACGAAATCTAAAAGGTTTATCATTTTTTCCTTCACTTTGAATATTTAGTCTTCTACCTTGAACACCTGCTTTCTTCCATCCACCCGATTTTCCACTAATGATTGATCCTGGTCCTTTGCTGAGTTTGACAATGTTGCAAGCTGCCTCAACTTGTAAGTCGTAATCGAATAGATGCAAAAAGAGGCCCAAATAGATAACTTCGCATGAATCACCTAGCTTTTTCATCAACTCTGAATCCTTTTCAAAGACGTCAGACTGAATAAAAGTAGCTTTGAAGGTGCTTGAATCGTTGAAAAGTTCAAATCCGACTGGCCAAAACTTTGTCGTAATGTCTGCTCATGAGAAAGGCAGGCAGAGAAAGTAAGCTGCGATGCTCTTCAAGTATGATGTTGAACTCACCTGCTCCATACATGTTATCACTTTTGGCTCCATCATTGACCAATACCCTCAATTCCTGTCCAACGCATGTACCAAGATCAAGTATTCTCTCTCCTGCTTTAGCTTTTGTCAGTATTCTATCATAGCCATTTGCACAGTGAAGGTTTGAGGTGAGGTAACTCCAATATCCAACACATGGATATGGCGCCAGCTTCCATAATTTCTCTCTCTGTGGTTCGAGTAGCAGTATTGTTAGACCCAGCAGCCGAGATAATTACTTCTAGCCCTCGCAAAAGCTCACCACTGCATACAAGTGCCTATCAATGTCGTCTTCAGGAATTTGGCTATAGTTGATGAGCAAGGATCGCATGTATTCGGTTAGACGTCCATCATACTTTTCAATATAGTACGCTGGAACATCATCCTCCATTTTGTCGGTCGATGTTTGATCACCCATGCCTGCCAATAGTGGTGATACAGTCTGCCGGTAGCAAATCAAGAGAGCGGGTGGAGGCGTGATGACAGGCTTGCTAAAGAAAGCCACGCGACAACAATAACAAAGGAAAATTGGAGTTGAGACAGGACCAAAAATTTTTTGGCTTGCCTGTTCTCAGATCCTCGAATGTGTGCTAAAGGGGTCATTGCATCAATAGCTTATAAGATTATTCGAACAGACAAGAGGACAGAGGTTGATGTGGGCTCCGTCGTCCTCTGCAACTGCCACCAAAACAGTCAATTCCAAAAAAAAAAAAAAAAAAAAAGATGAATCCGAATATTACAATGGGCAAAGAGGAGCACCAAATTTAAATTATTACATATACACAACAAGCACCACAATCACATGAGAGCTGGCAAGTCCTTCTTGAGAATCTTTCCCGCAGCGCTGGGACATTTGAAAAAGAAGGTCAGCTGCGTCTATACAAGGATTTATAATCTCGACAGACTCACCTCTTTGGGAGAGCCTCTAACCAGGTTAAACCTACGACACTCTTGTATGCTGCGATTTGCGTATTGACCTTTTCAAGTATGCTAGTAGATAGAGCTTTCTTATCTTGCTCTTGTGAGATGGAAGGAGAAGGCACAACAAAAGCCCATGGCAACTCTCGTGCCTTGTCAGCATCGAGAACTCCAATAACAGCGACATCCAATACACGAGTATCTTCAAAGAGAATGCCTGATTAATTATGAAAAAAAGTCAGCATCAAGCCCAAATTCATAATAAGTTACTGTTTACTCACCCTCCAGCTCTGCAGGTGACACTTGGAAGCCTTTGACTTTAATGACATCTTTGAGACGATCTGTTACTGTCACGTAACCTTTTGCATCGATGGAGACTACATCACCTGTTCGGTACCACTTGGAACCATCAGCAGGTCTAGTAAAGAAAGCTTTAGCATTTGCTTCATCATTTCGCCAGTAACCAGTCATCATTTGTGGTCCTTGAACCAACAATTCACCAGTGTCGCTGTAATTTTCGATTTCGTTGCCATTATGATCCAAGAGAAGTGCATTTGTACTTGGAGCCAAACGACCTACAGTACCTGGAGCATCAGTAACATCTTGATGACATTGGGAAGATACAATAGGACTCATTTCAGTCATTCCATAACCATCTGAAACTTTTACTCCCAATCTCTTTTCAACAAGTTTGATAGTTTCCGAAGCGAGAGAAGCAGCACCAGAGCAGAGTAATCGCAAGGAAGATAGATCATATTGATCTACTAGAGGATGTTTACCAAGTGCAAGCAAGACGGGTGGAACAACAAATGAAGTCGTCACCTTGTATTTTTGAACACTAGTCAAGTAGGTAGGAAGGTGGAAACGAGGAAGAACAACTCGAGGAGTAACCTAGACCAGTAAAATATTAGTAAGAGTGCTACCTTTATTGCATAGTTGGGTAAAATAAACTCACTGTAAACATGGCTGCAAGTTCAATCATCAATCCATAACAGTGAAATTGAGGAAGGATATCAATATGGAATTCATCACCAGCACTAAGATCAATAGCACTATCAGTTCGAGTTACTGATGAATTTGTCAAAACCTTTTCCATCTTTGCATTGGTGATTGAATTGACGGCACGAACAACTTCAAGTCCTTTAAACCAACTTGTTTGACCATCTGTACTATAGCGAGTTCCATTTTCTGAAGGTGTATTTAATCGATCTCGAAGTACATAGGTAGCTTGAACTATGTTTGCAATCAAGGCTCCATGACTTAGAGCTACTGCTTTTGGTAGACCAGAAGTACCTGAACTAAAACAAAGAACAGCAGTATCTTTGCCATTTATGGCTTTGGAATGCCATTCATCGATAAAAGTAATTGTTTCTTTGGTGGGTATAGTATTATAAATTGATTGCCAAGAATTTTCGCTCTCTTCTTCAAAGCAAAAAATGGGAATACGAGAAAAATTTACTTGTTCCTTTTCAAGTAATTCTACTGCTTCTTTGGAAGTTTGATAGGAAGTAGGACCATCTTGAAGAGTAGGATTGGTAACATCAATGGCATTGGAAGTAAGAATAGCTTTAGCACCAGTCACTTGTAGATTATAAAGCAATTCTCTTGGTTTATATGCTGGATTACAAAGAGCAGCAACACCACCAGCCAGAGTTATACCAAGAACATTGGCGATATAATCATGTTGATTAGCAGAAAAGATGACAATAACATCTCCCTTTTCAATTTTAAATCCAAGTTGACCTTGTTGAATACCATGAGCCACTGCATAAGCATGTTGTTTAATTTCAATTAAATTCAACGGTTCTGCTTGAGGTCGACTATTGGCAAAGACGCTATCTTTACCAGGAGGATAAAAAATATTTTCTTGACTTCTTTGAGAAGATGATGCTGCTAATAAAAATTTAGGTAAAGTGCTTGATACATCGGGCAAGCTGATTTCTCCAAAAGGTGAATAATGAATCATGTTGGTAGAAGTAGTATCAAGTGAGTTTACAGTGGTGTAGAGAGCGGGGTAAGAAAAAAAAAGTGTGAGAGAGTGAGAAGGCAATAGCGGGGGGGAACAATGAGGTACCTGAAAAAAAAAAAAAAGGGCAAGTTAGATTGTGGAAAAATCTAGGACCGCGGTAGGGGCTTGAAAAAGGTTTGGAAATTAAAAACAAAATTAAAAACAAAAAAGGAAAGAGTTGATGTCAAGAGTGTCGTTTTGTGCATCTCAGTCACTGTTCCTATCAATTTATGAAAATTCAATCTGAAAGAGGGGGGGGGATATGCAGAAGAATGATTGTCGTGTTTCTTTTTATTAATAGAATATAAAATTTTACTAATAAATGTTGTCTCAGTAATTACTTCATTTTTCTATTTTCAGCCTATCTGTGGTACTGAATCAGTACAAACACGTCCAAAGAAAGATCTTCTTCAACACCCAGAAAGATTTCCGTGGCAAATCGAGTAAAAGAAAATCAAAAAAATATAATAAAACAAAAGAGGAAAGCAACGGAACCGCGGAGTCTGAGTGTCTCAGTCTAGACCCCGGGTAAGACAAAAATTTAAAAGAGAGTGCTAGCGTGGTAACTCAACGATCTAGAACCAAACAAAAATTTAAGAATGTGATTGCTATTAATAATTATGAAAAAGGAGTATGTTTAAAATGAAAGTTGTTATATATGTGATTAAAATGAGGACACCGCGGAGGGATTAGGAAAGAGAGTACTGAGTGTGTAATACTTGGCATTAAATCTTTCGACCCATATTGCCACTTGTAGCTCTCCAAATAGCCTTTGCAAAATAGACTGCCCATACTTCAAAAGTGTAAGTAAAGCAAATACACATGATGAATAGTAAAGTGTAACCTGTAATTAATGTAACTAAAACAGCAGCCCAATAGGGAGCACCATTTTTGAGCATGGTAAGAGAGATCCATGCTCCCCAAGTCCACCAAGCAATACCGTGGAGTAGGTAAATGGACATGGAATGAATACCAAGCCAATGCCAAATTCGTAATCGAAGGAATTTTTGAACTCCTTCACTAAGATCAGCCACCATGAATACTGCAATGATGAGGAAGAAACCAGTAATGGCAGGATTTGTATAACCTGACCAACCAGCGGCACCACTCCAAATATGTGGTCTAGCCGTCAACCAATCAGGGTGAATAGCTTGTTCAATAAAACTGAAAGTATTTCCTGGTGCTTGATTAATGTAAGCAATCCATTGTTGTGTGCAGCATGCAAAAAGGTAAAGCCAAGCAAGCCATTTACCGTGAATTCTAACCCATTTGTTCTTTCCAATTTTAGGAATAGGTAATGGAATTCCTCTTGCTGCAGCTGCTCTATAGTCCAATTTTGTATCTAAATCACCAACAATTAAACCGGTAAGGAAGAAACAATCCCAAGTATTTGCATACCAACTGAATAAAACAGCTAAAAAGTAAAATCCAAATCGTTTCCAATGTGTCTTGATTTCATGTGCAACAAGTGAAGCTATCATGCATGTCCACATACCTTGAACAATTACAGGAATGGTCCAAAGTACACCAGTTGCATAACCGGTAACTAGAGCAGGTTGTTCAGGAGGACCACCCCAGCACAATGTAACGACTGCATTGGCAAATACCAATACATTATCATAAGATTGCCAGTATGACCAAATAGACCAAGTTCTAGAAGCCAATCTTTGAACCCATTTGAAACCATTAACATCCATGAGAAAGTAATTGATCAAGGCAGCTCCAGTGACGGGAAGCATTAAACGAGGGATACGTCTTACAGTTGCATCTGCCATTCCTGCTAAACCTCCTTTAAGAAGATATCTTTGACACATTGTTCTAGCTGGTAAAGCAAAGAAAGTACCTAAAAGTAAACTTGCATTTGTTGCAATTGGTCCAAAAGTCCAACGGTAATAATGTTCAAATGTAGGGTAATGTTCTGGTGCAGCTGGATTGGCAACACCATTGAAGAAGATTAAAGTAAAATGACCTAGAGAGACCAAAATACAAGCAGCACCTCGCATACCATCCAGATAATCAATTCGAAGTTGACCAGTAGATGTACGTTGCGTTGTTCTTGCCACAAAGAAGAAATTATCAATCTTGTTTGCAAGTAACTTGAAAATGGTAGGATAATGAGCCAATCTACTCTTATTATTATCACGAGCAATTTCTCTTGCATCAGCTGCTGCTGCTGGTTCAGCAAGTTGACCCGCCATTGGTGTATTGATCAAATTTGATTGTCTTGCTTGCCATCGAGCAATTCTTGGTTGAGGTGATTTCATTTTTTCTCTATCAGATTCAGAATCTTGAAGAGAAGAAATCTCATCCTTTGGTGTAGATAATGGAAGGATTTCCACTTCGTGTAGATGATTTTCTTCTGGTTCTCTGATATCATTGTACCTTTCAAAGTTACCTGAAATACGTTCAGCGTGTGCAAATTCATCACTATCATAACCGCTATCAGTTTCCCAACCGTCAAACATATTATCTAGATCAGTAATATCTCGTGGTGCACGTCCATTTCGTCGATGTTTCGTGGAAGCAGGACGCGAAGAATAGTGAGGAAGACTTTGTCTACTGCTATTTAATTTTCCATGTCCTAATGAACTTCCACCTGATGCCTCACGACCTCCATGGTAGCTTGAAGTGATAGATGAACGTCTAGCTAAAAGTAAAGTTTCTGCAATATAGGAAGTTGAGTTATTTGCACTTGAATTTTGCCAGAATGATGCCTTTTCATTTTCATCTTCGGGCCAAGAATCTGGTCTAGAAATTGAATTGGTTCCACTTCCTGAATTTTTAGCTGAATCTTCAAAATTTAGGCTATCATCCCTAGCTTTTCTTTCTCGAGTTTCTCGCGCCGTTTGTGTACGCATATATTCCAATTTGCTCTTACTAAAGATACGTCTTGTTGCAAAGACATGTAAGACGAGTATCAACAACAAACCTACTACAGTAGCTTCTACAATCACTGCATACATTGGTACAGTGAAAGTACCGTTTGCTGGTTTAAACATGTTTGTTGATTCTTGATCAAACAATGTACTATCACGCAACGTATGATCTTCAGTACTACAAACTGTATTTAATGCGCGTGCTGCTTGGCATTGTTGTATAAATTGTGGTAATCTTTGAGGTAAAGTTGAGTTGTAGAAAAATCGAGCGTAAAGAATATATGTAATGGCTGGTTGAAATAGAGGTGGTCCAGCGGATGCAGTTGGTTCTCCGTTGGCCCAAGCTTGGAAGCTGACGGGTGCAGCACTTGTAGGGAGATTGGTAGCATTTACACCTTTAACGTATACTAGAGAATTCGCTGAAGAATTTGTACCGCTATTGCTTATCCTAATCATCTTATTATTATACCAATCGATACGATGCTCTAATCCTGCTTGAATGTTTGCATCTGGATAGGCATAAGAGAGGTTCAACGCAACAGGTGAAGCTTCCTTTCCAGTGGCAGAGAAACTCCACTGTAGCGTATGATTATCGACTCCATAGTTGGATGTAAGAAGACTTAGATCAACGGTTTCACTGTCAATTGAAAAAAAAAACAAAACGGTCAGATAAATGAGAAGCATATGACATACAAGTAGATCTCACCTCTCGTTGTATGAAACGCCAAACTTGAATGCTGAGCCACCATTGAGATTGTAGCTAAAAGTGGGTAAAATAAAAGCACGAAATGAACCATACTGAATATCTCTCCTCCTAGTCACAATTTGTGAACCATTGACAATGTGTGTACTTAAATCAGCTGGTGAAACTTGCATTCCTAGACCAAGGGTTTTATTTTGAGAAAAAGTATTATTGAAGGAGACTGCACTACGATATGTTGCACCAAAACTATCTTCCCAAACATTGATATGATCACCAATTACACTCCAAGCCTGTTGTCCAGTACCTGTGACACCATTGGTATATTGTCCATAGACATTTGGTGATTGTGCAACATTAGTGACTACATCTGTCATCCCAGTTTCATTGAAATAGGTAATGGTCGCATCAGTCCATAGTTCTCCGGTAGTTGGGTCTTGATAACCACATTCGCAAGCTGCTTGAGCCTTACCAGCCAGTGCCAGTAAGGTAGCAGACAGCAACAGTACTACTTTGATTGTGATCATCGTAGTGTACGTTGATGAGATGGAGGCAAGAGACACAAAACCACTTATTACACTTTGCTATACTTTTCACAGTGAGTATCTCTAAACTTTCTCTTATTGGTTACCTCCCGCTTTCTTCCCCTCAGTCAGATGCAGAAGACCTTTCTTTAGACTGTATTTTGTTGTCTTGAATTAGTTTTTGTTATTTAAATAAATCAATCAGTTCTCCCGAAGCAGAAAGCTGCGTGATTTTTAATAATCGTCATTTTCCCGGCTTCTTCAGCTTTCAACTGCATATAATCTGGGTGAAACAAACGCGTCCTTACCGTTAGCAACATTTGCCCCTTTTTCCATCTGAATCACCCCAAGCCGCTAAAATCTAATGGGGTATAATTTAATTTTCCTGCCAAGAATCTCTCTCTCTCTCTGTTTTTCGAATTTGAGAAATCTTGATCTCGATTTCCGCACATCTAAAGGATCATCCACATCACACCATCACCATGGGATTTCAAGAGAGCTTCGTAGGAAAAGTGTCATCGCGGTTGTATAACCTTACACCGCTGTTGATGCTCATTGGGTATTGCATTGCCTCTTTCTTCCTCTATCTACTATTGCCTCCTATTGTTCACGAAATTATTTGGTACATTTTTGCCATTCTTCAAACATTTACATCTATCAATGTTTTCACCGAGGCTATTCATTCAATCCGACCTACTGTTGTGGCAAGGAGAGAGATGAGACAAGAATATAGAGAAAGGTGGACACCACCAGCAGGTCAAGATTGGCCACACATTGATGTCATCTTAGTTGCGTACCTACCAAATGAAGAAGCCATCATAATGAAGCAAGCTAGATATGCATTGAATAGAATCGACTATCCGTCCAATTATATGACTTTAAACATTGTTTACAACACACCAAAGGCAATGCCAGCAATTGAAGAGGAGTTGCAAGAATTTGAAAGACAAAATGACAATGTCCGAGTTTTAAAAGTAGAACATTCATCTTCTAAAGCAGAAAATATCAATTATTTCCTTTCTCTTCCTGGCTCAAAAGGTGACATTATTACAATCTATGATACGGATCACTATGCTGAGCCCAATGCATTACGATGGGTCGCTAGAAGATTTCTATCTGGGGAAGTAGATATCATCCAAGGAAGGTGTTGCACTTACAACTATTCTGACTCTATTGTCAGTCGGATTGTAGCATCTGAATTTGATATGATCTACGGCGTCATGCATCTTGGACGAGCTCACCTGCATGGTTATGGTTTCTTTGGTGGCAGTAATGGTCACTGGAATGCATCCCTCCTTCGATCTATCCGTATGGACCCTGAAATGTTGACAGAAGATATTGATTCTTCTATTCGAGCCATCATCTCCGGTGCTAGAATAGAGTATAACGTCAAAGTACTTTCTTACGAGCTTGCACCTACTACTCTAACCGCGCTAGTTCGTCAAAGATTACGTTGGGCTCAAGGTTGGTCACAAGTCACTCTTAAGCATTTTGCTCCTGCTCTTCGTCGAGGAGCCTACACGGATGGAAATGGTATGCGATCGAAATTGGGTTTATTGCAGCTTTTAGTCTATCGTGAACTTTACTACTATATCAATTCTCAACTCTTTTGGATTCTCGTATCATCTCTCTGCACGGGTCTACCCAATCAAGGTTTTAAACTCTTTTTCAAGAATTTTGGAGGCTTTGCCATTGCAATGTGGACATTGTTCTTGAACATGGTGTGTCTTATGGTTGTCATGGCAGTGACAGTCCGTAACCGTTCACACTTTACAAGTCGATGGGGTATTCTTGGTTTCTCATTCTCCCTTGTCTTTTACTATGTAATTGTCAGTCATATGGCAATCATGTGTCATTTTAGAGAGTTCACTGGGTACTACAAGTGGAATGCAACCAAGCGAACTCGTTCGTAGAATATATTTTCTTTCTGCCTTTCTGCACCTTAAACATAATAATTTTCATATAATATTAATAGTAATGATTGATTAAAGATTGTGAATTGTGCGAACGAATATACATGTCATAAAGTTGGTTTTGTTTTGGCTAGGTGATCAAGAATCGGAAGAAAGCACGACTGAGCTTCAAAGAGACTTCATCTACAAGAATTGCGTAAACGACTGAGCATAGCAAACACAAGGGTATGCAAATAACAAACATGATACCGGTGAGTGCACTGATGTTGGTGATGCCTACGCTTTCGACCAAGTGTTGATAGACTAGTGACCCTACGCTCATCATTACAAATCCTGAAACGAGAATGATGGAAAAACTTAGTCTTCCCAACATGACTAGAGGACGAATAGAGAAGAATCGTTGTAACTTGGGACTAAGTTCAAGAAGGAGGAAAAAGCCAGTAATAACAAGCCAATTGTCGTAACGAGGAACAGCGGTTTTGCTTGGATCAAGATTTCTTAATAGCTTTCCTGTATTAATGTTTGCATGGAAAATGACTTCATTGTTTGCTTTACTTGGTAAAGCAGCAATCCATAGGTACTTGAAAAATGTTCCCAATAGCATCAAAGAGAGTGGAACAAGTTTGTAGGATAGTCGAACCAATTCTTGACGGTAGGGAAATTTGACGTGGAAAGACCTATCTTGAGGAAGTACTTGAAGATGGAGCACACTCATCTCACAAATGAGAAATCCTGTAATCGTGTACCATGACCATCGTGCAACCCAAGCAGACAAGATGATAAGACCAATACCACCATAAAGCTTGTATTTCAAGATAGTAAATGGTAGTGTCCAAGCAATTACTGTAAGCACATAAGTCTGCTGGAACATTACTTGAACCTGTACGAAAATAGCCAAATTCAGTATAAAGTTCCGAGTCATACAAACTACTACTCACAAACCACATGACTCCGAAGGGAGGGAATGACATGACAGCCCTGCTATTAATAAGAGTTTCTGGAGCCATCATGAGTGTTACCATTGAATTAAAGTAAAGAACAGTTGATTCCCAAACTCGAGGAGCAGACATAAAGTCATTGTTCAACCTTTGTGATAGCCAAGCTACATGCTTGAATCCATTTGTAGCACTGAGAGCACTTGCTATAGCCAATGCAATTGCTACAGGAAAGACAAGACGAATTGGACGGCGAACGCATTGACCAGCTAAACTAATTGCTTCTCGACGCTCTACATATGTTTGTAATGATGCACGACCCATGAGAACAATAAATCCAGCCATTTGGAGAGAACCATCAAAAAGTAGAGGAGAAAGAAGTTTTCGTAATACTGTCATCCACTCTGGACTATTTGCCAAGAATCTTGCTGGATATGTTCCATCTAGATCCATATCTGCTACAATAGCAGGAGCAAAAAAACGAAAGAAAACCCATAACAATGTTTGAAGGCCAAGAAAACCTCTGACTCCTTCTAAATAAGCCACTCTTCTGCTTGCGATTCTCCCTAGATCATTACTACCATCTTCAGTCATTGCAATTGGTGTAATGCCAAATCTTTCTTTTCCCTGTCCAATGATGTAACCTCTCTCATCTCGTATCCACACCCTTCCTGCAAGAGGATTACTCTGCTTCTCTGCCACTTTCTCTTTTGTTTGATCTGCCATGTCGTCGTCTTTTGGTGATGATGGTAGTGGATTAGTTACCCCGTCAAAATTCTTTCACATCATTCGAACCAATCATCAGGCAGATCTGTAAGTTTCGGAAATCAAATCCGCTAGTGCCGGAAGCGCTTGTGAGGAACAGGCCAGATGAAAATCATTTCTGGGTTGTTTTTGGAAAGTTCTGAGACATCTTAATAGACGCGCTAAGATAAGGCGTCCGCGGGCAAACAATTTCATGTGGTATTCAATTGATTATAAAAAAGACAATCACAATTCAAAAAGGTCAGATTTGCTTATCATCACGTAAAGGCACCGCAGAAGCGAGGTCGTTCTATTTGAATCACAAACAGTGGCTCCATACACCGCATTTGAAACAAATTTGTCGGGATGGATAAATAAGAGTAATGATATTTCCCATGTTGGTACAAATGTTTTGTGAAAGCTAAAAATAAAGGCTGAATTATAAAATTTAAATCTGAAAAAGAAAAGGAAAAGAACATAAGTGGTAAAGTGGTATTGCTGTGATTTTGCCTTGCAGAAGGATTGGCTTTGTACGTCCGAGGACCTAAAGAAGCAAGTTTTGGAGGCAAAAAAGATCGAGACCTATGTAGAAGAGTCCTACTACTACTATACTACGAGAATCGGTGCTCCGAGAAAAGTCAAAATCAATCTTTGCTCTCCGTCGTCTTTTTTTCTCTCTTCTAAAACACTTCTAGAACTTTACCATTACAATGTCCCCAGAGTGTCCCGATGAGTCTCCTCGGGGAACTTCTGCTGAGCAGCAGCAAGAAAAAGAAAATGTGGGGCCCAACAAGGACGGTCTTGTGGCTGCGGGCTGGAAAGTAATGGATCCTAAAAAAAATTCAGATTCTGGAAATAGTCCTCATAACTCTCATCGTCCAGACAGTCTTCAGGCAGAGATTCAACGACTACAAAAGTTCTTGGCTACACACCATAAACAAAGTGACAAAGAAGAAGATCAGGATTTGAAAGGAGTTGGAAGTAGCAGAGCCAGTCTTATCTCAATGGGGCCATTTATCGATGAAGGTGTTCATTGGGGTACTCATTCACCTAGAGAGACATCACATCACGACTTGAAAGATAATGAATTCTTATCCCCGCTTTCTTCAGAAAATAGTTTGAGGTCACTTGCAAACAATTACAATGTTTTAGTAGAAAGTCCATCTACCACTTCTTCATCTTCAAGATCAGTAGGATCGGATTGGAATAGAGGCTCAACTTTCTTGTTCAAGAATGTAGCTCCTTCGAGATCGAGAGAGTCTGTATCTACTTCGAGTACACCAAGTTGGGAAACACCATCACCTGCTTCGCTAAAGTATGACATAGACTACATTGTGAAAGACATGTGAGTTTTCTTCGGTGATCCCTGAAGTGTGATTTTGAAACTGATACGAATCGTTTACTTTTTGCAGCCCAGACATTGTGACGACTCGAGCAGGTGTCTTGGATATTCTCGTTCGCGAGTTTCCGACTCTATGTGAAGCTCCGGCAAGAATGTTTGGACCCAATGGAGAACCACTTCCACCTACAAAGCAACAGGAAATCAAAGAGCAAGAAAGAGAAGCGAGAAAGGCTGCTATTATGATAAGACATCGAGGTACCGTGTCACATTCACTAGTAAAGACTTCAGTACTCTTAGAAACCCGATCAATTGCATGGAAAAGAGTAGGAGGACTGAGTACGGTTCAACAGCGACCTGTAGCATCCGTGCTGGACGTTTCAAATTTAGACCCTTGGTCATTGGACCTCAAATATGGTCACTCCGATGAAGAAAGAGAGCGAATGGCTGAAAAGAAGATGAAGAAGATTTATGAAATCAAACAAAGTAAACGAATTGGTATTTGCGATTCTTGCAATGGTAGCGCATTGGACAAGTGCCGTAAGTGTAATTCTACTGCTCCAGATGAATGCTGGTGGTGTAAAGGAAGCGGAAAGTCGGGCGGAAGGAACTGTAGGCAGTGTGCAGGTGCAGGGGTTTTATCTTGCAAGGCATGCAATGGTAAAGAAGCACTTCCTTGTGGACCTTGTCACGGCGAGGGTCAAGCTATTTTTGCTGCATTTGCTCAAGTGTCTATGGCTAGAGTCGAATTAGAAGTTGTCTCTATTTCAGCTTTACTAAAACAGCAGTCTGAGAATCAATCAAGTGCACACATGATTGAGACTACCTGTCTGCAAAGAGCAAGGGAATTGGTTATCAATCTACTTCACGTCTGCGCACAACAATCAACAAAGGAAAAGAGAAGGCATCGTTCTCATCGACCTTTCCAAGTAACTTGTTCCTTACACAATTCTACATCACACTTGATAGAGTTAGAAGTACCTCAAGCAGCAAGATTAGTTTCAAAAAAGAAACAAGCACCAAGTCTAAGACCTGCAAATATATTTCATAAGAAAATACAACATTCTTCATTTTATTTTATTTTACCTTCTGATCCAGATCTCAATCCGGCTGAAATGTCTCTCAACGAACTTGAAGAAACTCTAAAGGCGCAAAATGAAAAAGCAAGAATTCGCAATTATTACAAGTCAAGCATACCAGCTCTATCTGTCATTACTCCGTTAGAAGATACATTTCATCAACGCCTGGATCCCCTATCTCAGTTAGCGTCTTCATCTTTCACAATCTCACCTTCATCAGCCAATCGATTTGTTCCTAACAAACTCATCTCTACGTAGCACACTCGTCTATACTCTTCATTATATCTTCATTTGAACTCCATTCCTTATTGTCACGCTAACATTTCCAAACACACCTTTTGTTTATGGTGCTGAAACATATCTAATTTTACAATACAGTGGTAATTAAATCTACTCTTTTGTGTTTCAACGTTGAGCCGGCAAACAAATAATCTTCAACCGTCCTTGTAACTTATGCATGATATGTTTCTCCGAAGAACTAAAAGCCATGGAGACTCCACATGATCTAAAGATTCGCGTTTCAAGAGTGTGAAAAAAGTCTTGGTAAAACTCGGCTTCACCGCGGAGCTTGACTATTTTATTTTTGATCTTATTGGCGTCTTTTCTTTTCTTTTTTTTTTTTTTTTTTTTTTTTTTTTTAGCGTTTTCTTGGGCCCGACTACATAATAAATGTACCTATTTTTAAGTGGGTGAGACAAAAGAGTTATAGGTACACTATGGACTTTTGTTTTAAGTTTTCTAAAGAACATGAACCTGTATTTTATAATTTTTTAAAATACATTCACTTCATTGGCCAAGAGGTTGCTTCTTTACAATCACTACGACATCCCTTGAGCTTGTTGTAACGATGAAGACCATTATTCTTTTGCTATCTACTGTTCAGCTGGCTCTTGCAATTGCCATTCAACCTCTTCAAGGTGCAAGTATAGCTTTAGACAAGAGACAAAGCACTGGCAATCGCAATTATGCACCTTATAGCACCATATGTCCTTCTACTAATAACCTTGTACGTGATGTCAGTGGAAATACGATTGGAAGTGATGAAGCAGCATATATACAACGTCATCTACAAGCCACTCAAACAAATTGGGCTCAGTGGTTAAGTAATAAAGATGGTCCCAATCTGAATTCAAAAGATGGCATTAGTGGCGGAGTAAAGAGTTATACCAACAACATTAATAATCTTCCCAAAGTAGGAATTGCAGTCAGTGGAGGTGGGATTAGAGCTATGGTAAGTGAGATGGTACAAGATGATAGCAAATTCGTTACTGAAATGTGCTTTAATTTGCTGCTTGCAGTTGAATGCCGTCGGTTACCTTCAAGGACTTGACTCTCGTAATCAAACAGCTGTCTCAAGAGGTACTGGTGGATTTTTGCAATTAGCTAGCTACGTGGCTGGTATTAGTGGAGGAGCTTTAGGAGTCGGTAGTCTTGCCATAAATGATTGGCCAACTGTACAAACTTTACACGATACCGTCTACAACCTTTCTAATACTGCGGGAATTTTACAACCTCCAAGTGCAAATTCTGATGTCACTTCCTTTGTCACTAATATTGTTGGAGATTTAAATGCCAAATCATCTGCAGGTTATCAAGTTTCACTTATCGATTATTGGGGTAGACTATTGTCAGCTCATCTAGTTGAGACACAAAATACATTGACAAGTAATACTCTTCGATGGAGTGATATTCAAAAAACCAATTCTTTTACTTCGGCTGCTTATCCCTTTCCACTTGTTACTATGAATCGTATTGTAAATGGACAATTTACTGCTGTAGGTAATGGATCAATTTGGGAGGTCAATCCCATCGAAAGTGGGTCATGGGATAAAGGCATCGCTTCCTTTGTATCTACTTTGATCTGGGGTTCTACAATCAACAATGGAGCAGCTAATACTTGCGTTGCAGGATATGATAATTTGTAAGGCTTCTTATCATCGATTATGGGTGTAATTCTCGTAAACTTACTCTTCTTATCATTGTTTTCATTTAGCGGCTATGTTGTCGGTCTTAGCAGTGCCATTTTCAATACCTTTTCCAGCGCTGCAGCAGTAGCAGCTCAATTTGGGTTGCTCAATGGTTTTTATCAACTTCTTCAAGCAATAGCAGGTTCATTGACAAACGATATTCTTAATGTTTGTATTTTCTTTATAACTACGTCTCTTACTGAACTCTCAAGCTAACGCACTTCTCTTAGCCCTTGCCTTCCATACCCAATCCCTTTGCAGGTATATCAAGAGCTTCCACTGTCTCAAGTTCGGCCAATCTTACGCTTGTCGATGGAGGTGAGGATGGTCAAGGTGTTCCTTTGGTTCCATTGCTTCAACCGGCCAGGAACTTGGACCTTATTGTGAGTCATGCCGATACCCCTCTCATATGTTTAAATAATTCCTGACTCAAGCCGTCTTTTTTTTTTCTTTTCTTTTTAGCTCGCCCTCGATTCCAGTTCAGACACTGCAAGTACTGGATGGCCAGCTGGAGCTTCAATATACTCTACTTATGCTCGTTATGCCAACTATAGTGGTTCTTCAGGATTAGTACCTATGCCTAAAATTCCCGATCCAAATACTTTTGTTAATTTGGGTTTGAATACTAGACCAACATTCTTTGGATGCAATTCAACTACAGACGTCATTAATACAGCATCATCTAACACAAAAGCTCCCATAATCATTTACGTCCCAAATTACCCTTATTCGTATATGACAAATTATTCTACCACTGAATTCAAACTCAGTACCGAAGAATCTCAAGGTACAATCGACAATGCTGTCAATATGGCTACTCTTGCTGGTATCACTTCCAATTCAGCAATTAGCTGGTCAACGTGCCTTGCTTGTGCATCGTTACAACGTTCATTTGAGCGAAGCAACACTGCTATACCATCTAAATGTCAAACGTGCCTATCTCAATACTGCTGGAATGGTGCAGTCAATAATGTTACACCAAACAGTCTATACTCACCATCAATTGGCACACCTGCGTTTGTGACAAAAGGTGCTAAAACGGACGGTTCATCCTTGTCATTCAGCCCCATCACCAGTACTTGGGTTACTGCTATTTCACTTCTTTGCATCTCATTAATCTTCATTATTTAACGTTAGAGCCAAAACATAGAACCTTAGTAATACTATAAATGCACTACTGTATCAAATCTGCAAATGTCAATAATGCTGTGCAAAAAAAAAAAAATTGGAATGAAAATTTGCATGCGTCGAAATCAAAACAATTAGCGCGTTTTTCTTTTCTTTTTTTTTCATTTTAAACTCTGCTGCCCTCTTCTATCTCTCTCTCACTCAGCACCTGCGTGTCATTTTTTGTTTGTGGCAGAGGATCTATAAATGGCACGAATAAAGTACAGTGGAAGCGTGCCTGTCATTGGGTAGAGGGCACAAATTACTCCTTCTTTCTTCGCGTCATCACTGCCCTCTACTCATGGTATTCAAATACAATGAGCCTAGAAATGAAGGTGCTGCGTCGTACAGTGTCAGAGCCAGCAAAAGAGGAAGAAGTTGAGCGAGAAGGAGACTCACTACTGAGATCTAGAACAGATGTAGAACAATTTTCTACATCCGCATTACCGTACAAATCTGAAGGTACTGGCTTGGAGAAAAACAACGACAACCCTTTGCATGATCATGACGACGAACATCACCAGCTAGAGCATCACGAAGGGAAAGATGTGGAAGCGAAACCTACATTTAACGATTTATTTTTTGATCTTTTATTTGGTGCTGCATTGTCCGTCTATAATCAGTCGGTGGAATTGTCATCATTTGCTCAAGTGGCTGGCTTTATCGGATACTTTTCACTTCTTTGGTGGGCTTGGGTAACTCAAGTATTATTTGATGTACGTTTTAGCCTAGATGAAGGAAATGTAGTACAAAAGAGTATTAGACGAATCCTCAATCTTGTCCTTTTGGGTATATGGGTATCATTTGGTACAGTTTCATCTGAATTTGCCAGACAAAGCTTTACCAATTTTACAAAGATTTATGCATTTACAAGAGCAACTTTGATCGCCAGTGCTCTTCTCGTAATTATTAGTAGGTGGTTTAATAGGAGACAGAAGCAATCGCGAAAGTCGTCATCATCAAGAGCATCTAGTACAATACTGTTGATTAATGTCGGTGCTCAGTCAATATCTCTTATTCTGTGGATTTGTAGTCCAGAAACAACGGATAACTCTGGAATAAGTGCTTCACTTCTCATCATGTGGATCGTCAGTATAGCTGTTGAAATGGCCGCACAAGTTTGCACAGAGCACTTTGGTAAACTTTTACCACTTTCAAAAACACACGTTGTGGAAAGGATGGCTTTATTCTCGCTCATTGTATTTGGAACTGGATTCGAAGGAATTGGTACTGCTTTAAATAATATTAGTCCAGGAGGACGTAATTGGGATTTGGGAGGTATTCCACAGGGAGGATGGGGTACCTTGACAATTCTCAATGCTGTCTGCGCCGTAGTCATAGTCTTTCTCCTTTTCTTTGGTATGTGACGGGTTTAGAGTCACTAAAAGGTATGGATCTAACTCTTACCTCTAATTTGTGCAGGGTACTATCAAAAAGCAGTTACCAAGCTTAGTCTTTCGCCGCTCTTGACAATATCATGGTGTTATGCGCACGTTTTCTTGCACCTTGCTAGTGCTGTCCTCGTAGTTGGATTAAACAAGCTTATCAGGTATGGTCTCAGAGAGAGAGAGCGTGCCCCAAACTTTAAATTGTCAATTCTGATAACTGCTTCTTCTTTACTCAGCTTCAACAATACATACACTGCAGCGGAACGGTTTCAGGAGAATCCAAGCAATTACCTTCCATCGACAAGCGATTGGCAAAATTACATTGAATCAGATTTTAATGCTTTCTTCAATCAAACTGACATTCCTGACATTTTAAGTATTTCAAACTACTACGATCGAAGTGTTGCATCAATCTTTCTGACTATACTCTCCACTCAAGGTGCATTAATACCATCTGTTGATCAAGCAACAGCATTAATAGAATCTACTCGTAATTGGACTGCTACTACCTTTCCACCTGCTTTTCAAGTCGCCTTACAGCCATACTATAATGTTGTAACCACTGTGCAAGCTTCAGATGCATTTGATCAATGGATAGCCAAGAATGTGTTTCAGGTGAGTGCTCTCATCTTCTGCAAAATACAAGATCTTCGCCGATACCTTCCAATTCTTCTTTCAGTTTTATTACGTCTACATATGTGCCGGCGTGTATCTGCTTTCAGATGCCTCGCTCAAAGCAATGCAACACAGTAAGGATATTCGGAAAAAGAATGCAACAATTTTAATCTAGTATGTTTTGCATTTCGACGGGCTCTAACGAATAATTCTAACTTTTGCTTAAACATCTTTCTGTGTTCTTACGACAGCCTGGGTAGTCGGGTTGGTTTTGCAATACTTTTGATTCTATTACAAGTGATCTACATAACCACACTAAACCTTTCGTAAGTTTCGTAAATGTTTGATTGGCAGCATTCTGTGATACTGAGTTTTGATGACACCTTTTTTCCTCATCATATGTTCTTCAGGAGTGGACTGGTCTTGGAAGGTTTGTTAATATTAGCTTGTATTCTCTTTGCAGAGCTACTCGTTCAATTCTTGTTGCCATTTTTAGTCTCTTACCTATCTAAAAAGGCAAATAGGCAGTAAAGAACACCATTCACAAAAGTAATGAAAGCTGCTTTACTTGTAAAATACCACGCTTGATATGTGTCAACACGCGCTTGCGCGACATGGCATTAGTCATTGCATTGAATGCTATCTATCTATACACTGGATAGAACCAGCGCTTGCGCACCAGTCATGCTCTTTACAGAAACAAGAGCAAGACCTTAACAGCATAGTTATTACAATGATATCTCACAAATACTAACGAAATAAAGAGAAAACGGAATATCATTACAAAGTTTGATTATTAAAAATACAACTGAGGATGTTGGAACGCGAGAGGAATGAATGGGATACTGTGTTTAATTGGATGTAGACTACTTCATGATAGGACGTTTGACTCTGACAAGTGCATCAGAATCCTTCTGATGTGATGATTTTCTAGTATTTTTGCTCGAATCTCTAGCTCGCAATGGCACAGCTAACCTTTGTTTGGGTATGGGACGAGGTACTTGCAACCGCAATAATATTTCACACGTTTTCATAACGGCAGGGCTGATGCAATGTAGATCTCGTAAAGTTGTTTGAATGCCTTTAAATCCGAAGATGAACCAAGCAAATAAATTATAAGCCTTTTCTTTTGCCATCCAAGGATTGACTGTTTGTTCAAGTCGTTTTGGTGTCAAAACTAACGTCTTGTCTTGCCAACGATCTTGTTTAATATCATACTCCATAGTCTCATGAATTAATGGTGTAGGATTAGTAGGAGATGTACTAGATTGAGTCATGGTAGAAGATGATGGTGAATTAGAACTTGTTGGCGTGTAAAAGGAATGAGAGGGTGAAGAAGGTGAAGAGGCAGTATATTCTCTTGAAGTGGAAGTATCTTGATCAGATGTGGAAGACTTTGAGATAATCATTTCTCTTGCTATTTCCATTTCAATAATTTTATTGAAAACGCTCACTGCCCACTCTGCTTCTTCAAATAGCCATTGATGAGCAGAAGCAAAGGTAAAGGGAGATTTCAAAAGTTGTAGACTAGAAAGATAGAAATAATTTCAGCAATCCTAAAAATCCATTTGCACACACTCTATAATCATGTGACTTACACTTTGGCGAGAAGAAACAAGGTATCTTGAGCTGCTTCCATGACTCTAGCTTGAAGTTGAGAGGAGAAATCAAAGGCATTGCAGGGTTGTAACAAATTTTCTGCTCTCAACCGATTGCAGGAGAATCGCACCCACAATATATTAATTGCACTTGTACCATCGAGAATTGTTCTCGGATCTGCTTTGGCAAACCAATTTGATTGAGCCTTTATTTGTGTCCAAGCAGGTAATTTTGACATGATGGCCAGAGTAGCATCATCATTGGCAAGAAGACGACTAGCAGGATCCATAGACAAGAGATAAGTGTCTATATTACCATCTGTACTGTGATTTTCCACCTCGTCTTGCTCTCGATTTAATCGATCTTCACCATCATTTGACTTAAATCTCTTCATACTAGCCGATTGCTGTGATTCTTGCCTAGAAATGATTTCCCTCTCTTGCAGTACCTGTTGACAAGTTACTGCTCTAACTTTTGATAATACCAATTTGATACATTGAAAGTCGAGAGCCAAGGGATCTAATTGAATGTTTGTGCCCGGATTGTGTACGAGTAACCACAAATGTTTAAAAACTTCCTGTCGTTCCAGTATGCAACTTTCTTTTGAATTAGGTGAAAGGGATAAACGGGGATAGACTGTTAGATCGAATTGAATACGTCGTAGAGCATAGTGGTGTAATGATTGCAAGTATTGTGATTGAGTTGCTTCAACCTCATAGCTTCTATCGAGTGTATCAAATAATCCATATGCCCTTGCAAATCTGATAGCTCGATTACCATGTTGCATACTTAATTGCATCATTCGAGCTTGATGAAAGAAGCAGCACAAAATGGAATGAATGCGACAATGGAGAAGAAGTGGTGGACAACGAGCTGTATCTTGCCAATCATATTCTTCTTCATCTTTTTCTTTGTTACTTGTACTTTGATCAGTTTGAGACTGAAAGTCATATGCTTCTGCTGGACACAAGCTCAACAAAATCAAGATTTCGCCCACAAATGATTTTGCTGCCCTATAGGAGTATAACGAGTCTGTAATTCGTTTATTTAGTCGAGGTGCGTGAGTCAAAGACGATGCTCCTGCAGCAATCAAGAGAGAGTAGAGTAAAGCTAATTCAGAGGGCGAAGCTTTAAGCTCGACGGTGCGTAGCCAAAGATTATTCAATTCTTCTGATGTAGTGACTGATCGTGTGTCGACAAGCTAGAAGGAGCAATACAGGTTAAGTAAGCTGAATATCAACAAAGGTGACTCGACTACTATGATGATAATGTCTACTTACATTATGACTGAGCCAATCATCAATAACTTCTTTTACATCATCCATATCAGGAAGTGACATGTATGACTTGACTAGCCTTGCATGTTGTACTCCAGACCATTCACCACCCAACATATCTGCTGAAGACTGCATGTTGGATGATGAGCTCACTTGGCTTGGCGGATGCTCAACTCTTGCAGACTGATGTTCTTGGTCGCCTTCAAGAACTTGAATGGAAGAATCGACGGACATTTTATATTGATTGACGACCGTGACTCAGAGTGTAATACTCTTCCAATGAATCAACATTTGCACGAAAGATTAATTATAAAGAGGGGTGTGTTGTGTTTGTGATTGTGTGAAAAGTACTGTGGTAAATGAGGGACATGTTCACGTTTACCTCTCTCCCTTACATTCCACCACCTCTTCTCACAGGGCATTTGCCGAAAGGAAAAGCCACGCGTGTAGATTCAAAGTTTATCCTTCCGACACTGATTACGGTATAAAAAGGTGAAGTGAATTCCGATTATATTTAAATTAAAAATTTTATTTAATGTGAATCGGAATTTTATCAACAGGTGAAGGAAGTTCCGATTCAATTTACTTATTAATCTCTGATCGAATTGAGCCGAAACTTTCTTCACGAGTCGATACAAAAGTAAATGTAAAGACGAAACGATAGTATGAGAATTACAAATAATGATATAATTACATTAAAAAGGACTAGTAAAAATACAAACGTGAAGAGGGAAAAGGAATTTGTTGGACGTCAACCCTTTTGTAGATCTTGCAAATTGACCAACTCAGAGTAAAGGCCCTGTTTTGCCATCAATGTTCGATGATCTCCATGTTCAAGAACTGAGCCATTCTGAAGACAAAAGATTTCATCGGCTCGACTGACGGTGGATAATCTATGAGCAATGGAAATTGTTGTTCGACCTTGACTTGCTTTATCAAGTGCTTCTTGAACTACTTGTTCACTTTCACTATCTAAAGCAGATGTAGCTTCATCTAATAGTAAAATCTTGGGATTACGGATCAATGCTCTAGCTATAGCGATCCTTTGCTTTTGACCACCACTGAGTTGAGTTCCCTTTCCACCTACTTGAGTATCGAATCCATCTGGTAAACTTTCAATAAAATTGAGAACATTGGCATCTCGAGCTGCAATTTTAATTTGATCTTGAGTGACTTGAGCTGTTTCATTGGTTTCTAAACCTGCCAATCCTAAAGCGATATTCCAGCCGATAGTGCCTTGAAATAAGACTGGTTCTTGGCTGACAAGAGCGATATGTTTCCTTAATGAAGCAAGATTAATGGTTCGAATATCATGACCGTCAATAAGAATTCTCCCTCTTAGCGGGTCATAGAATCTTTCAATCAATTGAATGGTAGTTGATTTACCACATCCAGATGATCCTACTAAAGCATTGTAGCTTCCTGGTTTGGCTTCAAAGGAAAGGCCTTGCAAGACTCGTATTTCTGGTCGAAGAGGATAATTGAAAACAACATTTTCAAATGTAACGCGACCTTGACAATCGTTTAGGATGATACCATCTTTCATATCTGAGTCTATTTGAGGTACATTGTCCAAGAGTCGCATCGAAGCGTCTGCTGCTTCTTGAGCCTGTGAGACATCACTAGCGTAGCTAAAAGCATTTCCAGCTTGGACACTGGCGAATACTGTTGCAGTCAAGACGGTGAAGAATTCACCTCCCGTAATTTTATTGTCCAATAGTAATCCGGTACCATACCAGAAGCCCAAAGCAATGGTTGGCAAAGACAGAGCCTGACTGATAGCGTACAAGATATTTCCCCAAATAGCCGCTTTACTTGAAATTCTCGCAGGTCCTTTTAATTCATCTCTATACAAATCGATGCAATGTTGTTCTCGTGTTAAAGCAGCAACAGTTCTAATAGATGCAGCAGCTTCACAAGCTCGATGAGCTGCCAATTTGTGAGCTTCTTTGATCTTTTTGTCTTTGAGCACTACCAGTTGAAGTCGGAAAAAGCCAGCTGACAGTGTCAAAGGACTGGTTGCAATCAAGGGCAAGGCCATTCGCCAGCTATATGCCAAAGCAATGATCCAACCCACGATTAGGGTACTAATACTTTGTATGATCGTACCAAGTGTCATTCCTACCAAACCATTGATCCTTTGACTGTTCTCAGCGAGACTTGATGTAAGCGCACCACTTGTATTGGTATCCTTGTCAAAGTGTTTCACATCAAAACGAAGGAGTGATCTCAATGATCGACTTCGAAGTCGTACCATGAGAATATTTGAAGCAAGTATCATGCTCCTATTTTGAATTACGATGGCCAAAGAACTTACTATGGCAATAATGAAAAAGTAAAGAGCATTTTCATTTGAAAGATGACGCATCAAGGATCGTTGAGGTTCTTGACATTGAGTAGCTTGATCTTGTTGACAAAGAGAGTAAGCTTGTAATGCTCTTCCAAATAAAATCGAAAAAGCAGGATAAACTGCACCAGATGCAATACTGGTAATGATTCCTGGAACATACATAGTAAAAACGCAGTCTCGATTGATTTGCGCCAATCGATAGAGAAGGTAGAAGATGCTTCTTTGTTTTAGATTTTGCTCTTCTTCTGCCTCCAAAGGTCGCATGATTCCATTCGCAGTTGCAGAACTAGTCATACGTTTAAGTTCAATGTCATCTGAAGTCTCCTCAAGACCTTCCAAGATCTCTTCAGCGTCCACCGTATCTTCTGGCATGACCCTTTCTTCATCTCCTCCTCTTATCTTCTGAGCTTGGACTAGTTTTGAATAAGGACCAGAATTGTTCAAGAGCAGTTGATCATGAGATCCTTGCTCGAGAATAATTCCTTTGGCCATAACGACAATATTATCTGCATTCTTTATTGTTGAGAGCCGATGTGCAATTACAATTGTTGTTCGACCTTTTGAAGCCTTATCCAGTGCTTCTTGTACTATTCCTTCACTCTGAGCATCTAGAGCCGAGGTAGCCTCATCCAAAAGTAAAATTGGCGGATTACCTACAGTGGCTCTAGCAATAGCAACACGCTGCTTTTGTCCACCACTCAGTAAGAACCCTCTTTCCCCTACCATAGTATCGTATCCAGCAGGTAATTTTGTGATGAATGAATGAGCATTTGCTTGTGTGGCTGCTTTCACTATCAACTCCTCTTTCTCTTCTCGACTTGCATGCTCAAATTTTGTATTGATGAGACCAAATTCGATATTTTCTCGAATGGTTGTTGAGAAAAGTGTTGGTTCTTGTGATACGTAACCGATTTGATTTCTAAGCCAGATTACGTTGAGATCTTTTATATTGTGCCCATCCACAGAGACGTTACCCTGAATTGGGTTATAATATCGTTCCAATAAAGATACAATAGTAGATTTACCCGATCCACTAGCACCTACAAGAGCAGTGACCTTGTTTGAAGCAATTTCAAGGGAAAAGTTCCTCAAGATTGGTACGTTTGGGCGAGCTGGGTAATGAAAAGAAATATTGGAGAACGTAACGGCTCCGCTGCATACCTCTGGTTTGAGACCCGTTTCATCAAAAGCATCAATTTCAGATACTCGATCAATTGTTTCAAATACTTTTCCTGCAGCTGAGAAAGCGTATGATAGAGCGGTCAGATTGGGTGCTATTAAAGCCAGGGAAAAGGCTCCAACAAAGATGGAAAGGATGACCGTGAGTACTGTTCCACTTTCGAGTTCTCCGTCTGCCAAAAGCTTTGATCCAAAATAAAAGGCTAATGCATAGGAAGCATAAATGACAAAGAATAAAGCACCAAGTCCAATACCTGTAGCGGGAAGCAAAGTCAAACGTTAGTATGTCACTACTTTCCAAGAACGAAAGCCTGTAATAGCTCTCACCTTGAAAGACAGACTTTTTTCTGCCTTGTGGTATGGTGGCCAAATTGTTCTCATCATAGAGTTCAACAAGTTTATCTTCCACTGCGAATGCTTTTGCTGTTCGTACACTACTCAAAGACTCTTCGGCAATAGAAGCAGCTTGTGCTACATGTTGTAATTCAACCTGGTGTAGAAAATTGGAAACGATTAAGATGTGTCCTTTTACTTACCATGGACCCCGATTTCAACATGACTCACCTGCTGATACTTTGTTATGAATGCATGCATTATTGCCCCTGCACCAATAATGCAAGGCAACATGGCCATCATTGCTAGAGAAAGCTTCCATGATCTGGCAAAGGCAACGGCGAAACCAGCAAAGAATGTGGCAGTATACATGGCACTGGTCGGAATTTTATCCGAAATTCCATCCTGAATAAGTTGAATATCGCTTTGTATCCTTGTAGTAATTTCACCTGCCCCAATGACATCAAAATACGCCACTTCTTGACGCAAGACTGCCTTTAAATACTCTTCCCGGATACGTCTAGTAATTCTCTCTCCTGTATACACCCAGGTCGCCATGTAAATGTATGTAGTGGCAAATAAGGCTATACCGACATAAACCAACAAGAGAGCATCATGATTGATGTATTGTTGTAAATTCGCCCTCGCATCTAATAGTGACTGACTTGACTCTGGCATACTGCTTTCGTTTGAATATTTGAGAAATGCAGTTGTAAGATTTCCAAAGATAAGAGTCATTAGAGGCTGTGGTGAGAGAAATACTCTTTAGTCACGAAACAATCGATAATCACTGTTAATTAAGTACCCTAACTTACTTGAGCTGCACCGGCTGCACATGCCGCAATCATACCAGCAGCATTCAAAACAATATCTTCTTTGCGAGCAAATCGAAACAACTCTTTGAAACCGGCCTTGTTTGTAGATTTTTCTTCTTCTTTATCATCGCCTGCAACATTGACTGCTACATCTTGACTAGATCCATCCTTTGTGCAATCGTCCAAGACCAAGGTCTTTTCACTGTGATTTTGTTGCATTTCTGACAGGCCTGTGTCTTTTTGAGGGTATTGACCATCACCAGTATCTAGGCTGCTGCTTCTCGCCTGTATTACTGGACTTTTATTTTCTTTCAACGTTGTCTGATTCATTGTGGCATACAATGGGCGATCCAAAAGATGCCAAAATGAAAGTCAACGCGGTAAATTGAGCAATGAGAAGAGAAGTTACCAAGCAAGAGTGATGTAGGAAAATTGAGTTGATTCAGACCATCAGTGTTACTACTACTATCATTGACGATGCGCTTTCACTTTCTGTTCTTAAAGCCCGTAGGCTCAGAGGGACAATGTCTGAGAAAAGTATTTTTTTTTAATATTTTGTAAATCGAATTGATTAGCGTTGGCTGACTTTAAACGGATAAATGAAAACTTTTCGGAAGAGAGCACGCTAAAGTCTCGTGAAGATCTTCGAGCACCTCGTCCCACTTCTGAAAGAAGAAAATTTAGGATAAAAGAAAAGAGAGAATTAGCAACATCTGCACTAGATGACTTTCACAAAATTAAATCTCGAAAATTAACAAATCCTACTTACACTAAATCGGATCACGCAGTGTCACGATTCCCCCCCCCCTTTCGTCTCTGACAACTTCCACCTTCGCCCTTACGCAAACAATCTTATTAGCTTCAGACGCCAAAGACTGCATATTGAAACTTGTAAAATTTTAAACTTCAGCAATAAAATTAGATATTCTTAGATAAGTGATGTACAATGCGGTATAATTATTGGCAGACATAAATTTAGTAAGAGCTGATAGAGATAAAGACGAAATTTGGCAAGTGCCATCTATTCTAATTTGGTTACAATAAGAGGAAGTCTTGTGCCATACTTTTCTTGACCTTTGACCAAAGCTCTCCGTACTATCATTTGACGCTGACTCAATTCGTACTCTTCTACTTGTCGGAACTCAAATTGAGAAATAAGATGTGCAAGCAGAACTTTGACTTCTTGAATGGCTAGCCTCTGACCTACACATGATCTAGCTCCAGCAATAAAAGCAAGTGTATGTCCAGGTAATTTTGCATCGAGAACACTTTGATCCAAATTTAACCATCTATCTGGATTAAATTCACTTGCATCTGATCCCCAAATTTCTTGATTTTGTTGAACAGTAGAGATTGGAATAAATAATTCATGACCTTTGGGTAATAGCACAGAATTAAATGAACTTTTTCCGTCTGCTGAAGGATATGATCGTGAAAGAGGTACAATGTCATCTTCTTTGACAGTACGAACAGTTGAGACTACACTTGGCATCAATCTAACCACTTCTCTAACTACGGCATCTAGATATGGTAAGTCGTTGATGCCTTCAAAGATATATTCTTGATGAGTGACTGGAAGAGAAGAATCTTGGAATCCATTGGAATCAACTTGATGAATATCTACCAATGATCTGACTGATTTAACTTCTTGTCTAAGTCTCTCTTGGCACGATAAGTTGCCTGCAAGTGAATGGAGTGCCCATGATGTTTGCGTTGCGCTGTCAAATAAAAAAGTATACATCGTCAGCTCTATTTGCCTGAAAATATAGCAGAGCTTGTACCCACGTTGTTTCATGACCCGCTAGAATAAAAGAAGAAGTACAGAAAAATTACAAGGTCAGGATTATTCTCTTGGTGTACTAAACCGATTGACTCACCAAACAAAAAGGTTGTAATTTGACCAATTAGCTCTTCATCGCTCATTCTCTCCTTTTCACTAAGATCGGCGGCCAAATTAGCTTTAATAAGTCTCCACATTAGAGCTTTACTTGATGCTTTATTTTCCCCAACTTCTTCGATGATTTCAGAGCTAAGAGCTTCTGGTTTTGTCGAATTATACTCTACTTTTGTCGCTTCTATCTCTGCCATGATATCTGATTTAGCCATTTCAACAATTCTACGAGCTTCCTTATCCAGTATGGCTTGACTAGCCCACATAGCTTTATTTCGTCTAGTAGGAAGTCTTCTGAGCCAATGCAATCCTCTAATTTCGGAGAGAAGAATGCAAATTGCTTGAAATAGCTCCACATGCATAACTGCTGAGATTAGATTATGAATAGCAGACATTAGTTCAGAAGTTTTGCGATCACTATTCAATGCACCAAATTGATAATTAAAACCAGTTTCTCCAATGATATCCAATGTAGTACGTGAGAGCCAAAAGAGAACGTCTACTACAGCAGTAGGACCTTTAGCATAAGATTCTGATGGAATAGAAACTCTTCGATCAAAAGGCGTTTCTCCTTCTACTAATAAATCTGAGCTTGCTTTTTCCCCTGCCGCACAGTCTTCAATCACCTCTGAAAATTTCTGTGCTAGTGCACTTGCGTGTTTGTCCATGACGGGTTGTAAATCTTTTACAGCTTGAGGTGAGAACTAGTGGTGAGAAGCAAGGTAAGTGAAACTTTTACTATAGATGATGTCCTTTCGCCAAACTTACAGCTGGAGCAGCAACCTTGCGCTGTCTACGATGAGCATCTCCTTCAATTGTGACGAGACCTTCACCTAATACGACTCGTAGAAATGTTGATGTATGTTCAGGTTTGGGGTAGTTGCTACTTCTATTCAAGATATGCATCATTGCGCGAGGATCAGCTAATAAAAGTCTTTGAACATGAAATAGATGTCGATATCTGTACACTGGGCCATGTTCGTTCATCCATTTAACATGTTGTTCACCTGGATTGGAAGACTTGATGGGACCAAAATCACCTAGAAATAGCGTTGAAAACCATGATGATTCATGCTTTACTGCTGGGATATGTTTGTAAGGGTTTGAAAAGTATTCCGCAAAAAATCGATAAATGGATTGAGATGTTAAAAAGATGATTCCCAAGAATGCCAAACCAACAAGAAAGATCAGTGGACCAAACAATGTCAAAAGTATTAAAGACATGATGAACTTGATATTAGTGCAACGATGATGGTGTTGCTTTGGAAACTTTGCTTTGAAGAGGACAACTCTGATCTTAACTTGCGGCCTTTAATTTTTCTTCTTTCAACAAAATCGAAGAAGACCTCATTATCTTTCATCCGCGGATTAATAATTTCAAAAAAACTACAGTGCGTCCCTCAATCAATCAGGCTTTGCAGGAAACTGAGCAGAATGTCATTTTGAAGATTTCAATTTAAATAATTTTAGTGTGCCTCAAGAAAGAATTGCCTTCTTCGGGTTAACTTTGTCGCGAATTACCTGACAAGGAATTGACTGTTGTAGTCCCCAATCGCGTCACCCGAAGTACAATTCTTATCAGAACTTCACGGACGCTGCATACGCTAGGATTTTACCGCTAAGACAATCTGCTTTCTTCAAATAAAGAGTCAAAAAGACAAAAAAGACTATAGACCTTCAAATGACCTGACGGACTCTCTCTTACCCGATGTATCCGTCGGTTCTCTCTCTCATCTAAGCTGAGACCGGTTCGAAATGGCCAATAATACCCGTGCGAGGGATTGCTCATTACAGACTTTGATCACGATTTATTCATCTTAAAAGAGTGTAATATACGTATTCAAGGATTATGTTTTAATGTACAAAATTATCAATGTAATGGCTATTTTGCATCTATTTATCATGTCAGGGCATTCTTGATACTTGGATCAGCGGCATATGCCTCGATAATATTAGTAGCAGCTTTCGTACCACCTGCTTGCGAACATCGAATTCTCCATCTCATTGTGTTACTCTTGTACGTACTGTAATCTCCCAAGATTGCATTGATAGCATCATATATCTCGCTGGTAATCAATTTGGGCGCAGAAGGAACACTTTTAGATATTCCATGACATACACCATATGATGCAATATCATGTGTTTCACCCCATTGTGAAATGATGAGTTGAGGTAGACCATAATAAACTGCCTCGTTGAAAGAATTTCCACCTCCATGATGAACAGCTATCTTGACAGCTGGATGACATAGAACAGCGGTAATAGAAGGTATCCAACTTGAGGAAATTATATATGAAGGTAAAGATGATGAAGGTGGAAGAGGTTGAACTTCATCCGGTACCTTTGGAATTTTGACAATTGCACGGAAATTTGGTCGGTCCTTATGGACTTGTACCAATGAATCAATTAGAGCTTGATATTCGTGTTCGGTGAACTAAAAGAACAGATTCAATTTCTTGTTTTAATGAAAAACCCGTAAAAATTATAAGACTTACATAGAAGATTGAACCAAAGTTTACGTAGATGACTTCTGCCCCCTCTTGATACGCTTCGTCTAGCCATGATTTGATCTCATCTTTACCATCTTCTTCTGGAGACGATGATACTTTGTCATCTAGAGCGACTAAAGATTTCTTCTTTGTTACTGTGTCAAATCCAAGTTCAGGAGTTCCCGGAGGAAAACAGGGTCCGACAAAAAATACTTGAGAGTCATAGACTTCTGGACCATACAGGTCTAGGCCTGCAATATTAAAAGAAATTGCGGCAACCATTTCCTTGACCATTCCCTATATTCAAAAGAAGACTTGGTGAGCAAGTTCAAAACCAAAATCCCATTTATTTTGATAAATACTTACAGGCACTGGTGTCATGAAGCTATCACAAACATAGTCTACTGGCTTAAGACCAAGTTCTTTTGCTCGAAATTCTCTTCTAGCTTTGGGAAATGGATGACTTGAGCACCATCGAAGGAACCAAAAGATGAAAGTAAAATTTCGCCAAACCATGCCAAGTCCACTTCGAGACGAGATTTCACCAGTGGCCCCGGCCAGTGGAATTGGGTACTTGAAAGGCGATGGAGATCGAGCAACTGTGCATGATGCACCAGGAGATGTCTGAATGTATTGACACCCAGATAAACGAACACCATCCACTGCAAATGGACTGATTTTATGTGTTTATAATGACAGAAGTGATAAGACTGCATGGAAATGAAAGAGGAGTCTACTACGCATATGCAACTCACCTAAAATTATCTACTACGACTATGTCTGCCTTGGTATTGTTGACGACGTCTCTTACTTTAAATACAGTCTGCTTGTAGTCCTCATCACCGGGTGAAGTAATTTCACAAACAAGATTAACATAAGATGCCAAGTCTCCTGGACGATGTCTAGCTCGAGTATGAAACACTTCTGGATGACTATGAGCATAAGGTGTTAGATCTTCTACTGCAAGCCCATCTCCAATAGGATGGAATACAAGTTGTTTGCCCAATTCCACTCCCTTGACTGTAGATGCTAGCTTGGTTACCCTCGATTTTAATCGATCTGCAGAACAAATATGAACTTCATGTGATCGTTGGAGTAATTCTTCAGCAATTGACAGGAGTGGATTGATTTGTCCATGCGCAGGATTCGATACAATCAAAATTTTCATTGCCAACAATTTATATGATGTAGCGACGATCAGCAAAGAGTGGACAGTAAAGAGGGTTTCGAGAGACGTTTTTTAGATGATGTTTGGTGAGAGCTAGCTAAGAAGATTGAGTCAAAAAAAGCAAGATTGAAAAGAGAGAGAGAGACACAAGTCTAATCTAAAAGGCGAACATTCGATACGCCCCTAGTGCCAAAGCACAGACAATTGAAAGCCGGAAAGCTACAGCTTGCTGCGACAGTTGGACATAGCAGATGGATAATTCGATTTACCGTGCAGGAAGCTAATCAAATTTAATTCCAGTTACAAGTCACGCCGCGGATACTGTATTCCAACTTTAAGCTAATGGGTTTCAGAATTACTATCAAGTTTTCAAAAGGTAGATTCAGGTTTCAACGGGTATATATACTTTTTGAATCTCCTCTAAATTTCTAGCGCACATTAACTCATTTTTGTAAAATCAAGGTAAGCTAGAAGAGGTGGAGAAACTGTGATAATACGAGACAGTGTGAGTGTGAATACGAGATAATTTGCTCATCTCATTTACTTCTTGCATTCTACCACCAGATTGTTCTGACAAGCAAGCATCAAAGGGGTAGTCAATATGTCCTTTTTACCATCCAGCACAGCTGATCAAGATCCTCTTTCTCCACATGCTCCTTTTCGTTGGAGTCTACAAAAGGACAAGCCAGACACTTGGATTCGGAGGCTATGGGGTTCTGAACTCTTTTTTCATCAGTATGCTAAAGCTACTACACAGTAAGTGTTGTTTTCATCGAAAATCTTAAATCTTTTAAACTGATTTTGATAACTTTGCCCACCTCACGTAGCAATGCAGATGTGATAGGATACATTGTCTTTTCCACTTCTTCGCCATCCCTTGCTTCGAAAAATATTACTGCAAGAGCTCGTAATGCATGGTTACATTGTCGTTTTATTGCACCATTAATTGGAGGCAAAGTTTCGAATGGATTAGTGCCTGACTGCCCACCTCATCTTGGATGCTTTTCCTATCCTATCCTTAAAAGCGAAGCTGATCTTGAAAGCTGGCTTGATGAAACAATGGTTATACACGAGCAAGATAAAGTGGGTGATTCCAATAGTAACTTTCAAGATGCAGTTGACAAGGTACGATTCACACTGGCATGTCATCCGACTTTAGATGAATGTCCCACCAAGCTGCATCTTATCACTTCTTCAAAGCCTGATGAAAATGGTAGATGGCAACATTGTGCCATCATACACGCACCACACTACTTGGCAGATGGATCAGGAGCGCTCATTGTACTTAAAATGTTAGTTCAAGGTCTTTCAAATGAATCCTTGTCTTCAGGTCATGCACTTTCTTGGGGAGAAGAGGTAGTGAATCTACCACCAACTGTTTTAGATGCTCTTGGTATGAAACCAAGCGATCAAGATCCTAATGAAGCTCTTAAGCTTCTTGAACCTATGCTTAAAGGTCACACTCCGTCTTTGACACTACTACCCCAACAGGCAGAAGTTCCCTCACATGTAGGTGGAACAAGGAGAAAAGTAGCAAAAATAGATCCAGATCTTAGCAAGCAAATATATCTTGCTTTGAAAAAGAAAGGAGCATATACAGTCTCGCACGCCGTTGATGCAGCCAGACATGCAGCTATATGGTATTTGAGAAATGAAAGAGCTTTTCAAGATAAAGAAACCATTTCAGAAAAGTATTTGGTGAGCATTACAAATTGTGTGTACTGACAGAGTACAAAATGACTGATGCCCATGTTATCATTTCTCCTATTATAGATCAACTTTTTGCTTCCAATTGACTGTACTCGTCATTTTTCTTCAACTTGGCTCAACAGGCCTTATTACTGTTCTGCTTCAGCAGCATTCACTACATCAGTATCATTAGACTGCCTTCCTGAACTTGATTTCGAAGGAGAAGGAGATGCTTATAAAGCAAAAGAAGAAAAGGTTTTGGATACAGCATTTGCCACCCTTTTACCCATCCTCGCCGATCAGTGGACAAGTTTGGATGCTAAACAGTCGATCAAAGGTGTCAATGACGTCGTTTCGATGCTACAAGTAGACATTGAAAAGTAAGTTTTTCTTTTTTTACACGAGTTCAACGCCCGCCTTTACTAGCATGCATTAAATCTACTTGACTCTCACAGCCCAGTCCATCTTAAGCCTCAGAGACCAACAGACGCTTTCACCTCTTTGGGAATATTGGAGCGTATATTACCTAGATTGTACCACAAAGATGGTACCTATCAATCAGCGCCAAGTAAAGGAGATGCAGGCAAAAAGGAAGAAGAAGAAGCTCATATTCTTGTCGATGACTTTATGCTATGTACAAGAGCAATAGGATGTCATCTCGGCCTTCATACGTGTGAGTAATTAAATTTCTGAAGACGAATATTTCAGTGTAGATTAGTATGATGCTCACTAAAAGACAATATTCTCTTTTTTTTGTTTCAGGGTCCTACTTAGATCAGATACATCTATCAGCGGCCTATACAGAACATTACACTGCTGAATACGTTGAAAGATTCTTGAATATAATGGTCTCAATACTGACAAGATGCATAAATGTGGAGAAATCTTGAAGGGCTCTGAGTAGCTAGCATTGTTTAGCATCTACGCTGTATGTACTTCGGCCTTGATATTTTTGAGATCATCCTGTTTAATAAAATTTGTAATCCACAAAAATATACGTCTTGCTTTCTTCTACAACTCTAATATATACGTACTTAGCTTCCGCGGGTTTAAAATTGCTTTTAATATATATGCATTAATAATGATAAATTAGAAACAACTATATATTCTTCGAATAGCACCATTCGGGGTCCTTAGGTAGACCGAGTCGCAATCAATGTGCTTCTTCCGTCTTTAGCCTCACTTCAGGTTAAACATTTCAACTGAAACTGATTCGTGCGAGAAACAATTCCGCAGAAAATCTCTCACTGTTAGGCTTCCTACTTCGAAGGGATGGAGAGAGACCTCTTAATTGGTATGCATCTTTGGGAACACTTTATGCAAATCTTTTTCTCAACGATTTTGATTAGATGTAAAAGTCTTTTTTAAAAATTACATCGTGAATCAGAACATCTCGCTACTAGGTTATTGGTAGAAGCAAGAATTGGCGTTGAGAAGCTTAGCATGCTGATGAAGCGCCGGTCCATTCATCATGGTAGAAATTACTTAAAGGAGCTTGTTCTGTGCGTTGAGATACGAAATCGTCATCATTGACATACTATCGCTCTTTCCCCTCTTCTTTTTTTCCCCTCCCTGATCTCTCTTCTCCATCTTCTAAACATGTTCGTTTCATATTTTATTATTGCCTTTTGTATTCTCTGCTCTTTAGCTAGAAGTGCGCCCATTGAACCACGACAAACAACCGGAAAATGTGCAACTTACAGTGAGTTCGCACTTTAGCAAATTTCTCTTTCCACTAGCTACTTAATAGACATGATCACATCTACAACAGATATCATTAATACCAGAGGAACTGGGGAGTTTCAAGGACCAAGCATTGGTTTTATTTCCATGAATAACCAAATTCGTACTTCAGTATCAGGTGGATCACAATACAATACAGTATATCCTGCCGGTTTCAGTCAAATTTCGATAGCTGGGACAGCAGATGTACGTAAGAGTGAAAACAAATCTTTTGCAAAATTCAAGTTTCTTACCTTTTTCAATTTTATCATCACAGATTGTCAATCATGTTAAAGCAACTTTGATTACGAATCCTTCTACTTGCTTTTTGCTACAGGGCTACTCTCAAGGAGCTGCAGCTACTGTAAATGCCTTGTCGCAGCTGACAGGATCCAATTTTGATGCTGTAAGAGGGGTGATTCTCATTGGTGACCCATTACATAAATCTGGTTTGGCTTGCAATGTTGATCCAGCTGGAGGTTCAACGACTCGAAATACCAATGGAATTTCTCAATTTGGATTTGGTAGCTCAGTACCAGCAGATTGGGTGAGCAAAACGCTCGATATTTGCATCAGCGTAAGTACACTATAGCCTAGAGATTTGCAAGAAGTTTAATCAATACTCATACAAACCTCTTTATTTTTCTTCACTATCTCCAGGGTGATGGTGTATGTGACAGACTAGGTGGTATTGGAATTACACCTCAACACCTCACCTATGGCTTCAATTCAAATGTGCAAAGCTTAGGTGCAAGATTCGGTATTGCTGTATTGAATGGACAAGCCTTTACACATTTATGAGCGAATCAATTCGTTTTGAGCTCACTACCTTATCTAGCAAGCTTGCTCAATGTTATTCTATACATAAAAGATAGATTCACTGTCACCCACCACAAGGGGAAAACGTTGTACATCAAGCTTGCACCGAACAGTCATTACTCAATAATATGTTCCATTCTAATAATATGAAGTAATAGATAATCGTCTTATATAATAGTCCAATTCAAGCCTTTTAAAAGAGAAAAAAAATCAAAACGACGCGTTGTGGCTTAAAACGAGTAATAAAACGCAAAAGATTATTTAATAATCATTAATGCGTTGTGGCTTAAGAAATATTATCATAGTGAAAAGGATTACTTTGTATTGAAGACTAATGAGTGCCAGTAGATTGTATTTCGACCCTAGATGGGAAAATGATCTTAAGGTTTTGTTAACCGCTTCCCACGAATGTGCCGTACAGATCAGAGTTTATGGAAGCGTTTAAGGTTTATGATACCTTCTTTCGAAGTGTCTTTATAAAACGCAATTACAATAAGGTACATAAAGGAGATGGTATATAGCTGTGAGATGATCCCGTTCTTACTAGAAAGGGTAACGATGGCCTGTGGTATAAGTAAAGAAAGATGAGCTAGGCCATACAATGGGAAATGTGTGAATATAGAGGACTACCCTTTGGTACGCATACAAGGGCCTAAGCACCGTGCAGCCACAACGATCATCTTTCTTCGCCTTTCTTGGCATTTTCCAGACTCTGTAATCTGCTAATTACATTTGGTATAAGAGTAAAGTCCTATGGGTGTAATTAATTGACTTTGAAGTTTTTCCCTTTTCTTCTCAATTTGTACATCTACACACAACTCAGGATGACTAAACAAAAATTCTTCCTTGCAGCCCTCGCCTATGTTTTGTCTACAATGGCAGCTGTTCGGGCTGGGAACAATAATGTTGCTTCAACGACATTCACCTCAACCACTACGATTACGCAAACTCTATTACCAACTGTAACCCTTATAGAGACGGATTATCTGCCTGACGTTCTCTCTACAACAACAGATGTGGTATCACTTTCGCCAGTCACGAACACTGTTAAAGTAAAATTACCAACGTATGTACACTACTGTGCAAAATGAAGCAAAGGTATGCTCTACTAAAAGAACTTTTTTTTTTTTTTTTTTTTCGACAGCGTCTCTACTACTACCACTGCAGTGCAGGCGACACACACAACGGTCAACACGAACTGCGTAGATTATAAAGTGAACTTTGCAAAGAACTGTTGCCCAAGAAAGTATTGCCAAAAGAGAGGAAGAGGAGGAAAGCGTCAAATTGAGCAAGTTCAAGAGCGAGGCATCACTGGTCCATTTTCTACAAAATCGCCATGTACTTCTACACAAATCATGACCTTTGATGCAGTGCACAACACTCAAGTTCCTATAGTCACAAATTACGATTTTGGAAGTGGCTCAGTATTACGAATTCAAGACTTACAAACGATTAATGTTTGTGGTGACATCTACATCGATGGTAAAATTGTTGGTTCAACTTCTTGTCCAGTGAGAGATGGAATTGCTCCAAATCCTAAGGACATTGAAACCGATCCAGATTCTGCAATCTCTTCTGGCAATTTTGCCTATGGTTATATTAATATCCCTGCCGGAATACATACAGTTACATTCTTGGAGAATTACATGGGAGGTCAAGCTTATTACAAATTTACTTCAACTGCTCTTTGTCCTGCCTCTGAGTTCATCGATGAAATATTTAAGACTAGTACAATCACTCAATATGAATCTACAACGGAGGTATTGCCAGCTACGACAACAATTGTAATTCATGCTGATGAGACGCTTACGTATACGCCACCAGCTGTTTACAAGACTGTTACTTCGATTCCAGTAGTCACAAAGACTATTGTACCACCTGCTATCCAAACGACTTTGAATACTTGCACTACGAAAAAGAACGTTACAGTCAACCTATCTTGCCCACACTACAAGCAAGAGTCTATGCTTGACAAATGGATGTTGGGTCTATTGAATCTTTACAAGGACAAGAGCAGAGATAAACACGTCGATGTCGTGTGCGGTAGTGCGTCAGGACAATACTACTACGAATAATAATCTTACTTTTTCCATAAAAAGCATCTTGCTTGTCTCATATGACAACCTTCTTTTATTTATTTCAATTCTCCCCTACTCGGACTTTACCTGATGATCCCTGTACCTTGGTCACCCAATATTAATAGTATTTCACCTTTTGTTCGTTTACTCTATTATTTTGATACTGCACAATGGAGAAAACTTATCCTGACCCTTCCTTTTGAATCTTACTGGTCAGATTATGACTTATCTGAAATGATTTGAATGAATATTGGTAAAGAAAAGGGCAGTCAATACCATTGATTTGAATATCCAGCTATTCAGTTCATTATCTAATAATGACAACACAATAGAGAAGCGATAGAGGTAGAAAATTTCATTTCGGCCTCTTGAACCCCGCCTTGTGGCTTTTAAAAGCTTATGGGATGCAAAACCGATTGTTGATAATTATTGCGATTCGATAGTTGCCTTAAGCTTCACGCGAATGTGTCGGGCAGGTCAAGGTTTAAAAAAACTTCTATCATTCCCTTCTTGGTGGGGTGCATCTCCTATCTGTTGTACCTCCGTGCAAGGCAATAAGATTCAGCAGGTACGCTAAACTACCATGTAGGTCCACAGAAAGGATGCATAACCTAGAGGATGGAAGGTTTTATAGAGTGTTTTGGTAAGATGATCTAGACCGCGCGCTAAATTGCTGAGACTATGATCCTTCAGAAGCTTTTCTTGCTCTGCTGTAGACCTTTAGCAAATTTTTCTTTGGGAATCCAACGAGTTCATTGATACTTCTATACTTTTGGATCAACGAAGAGTGTCCCATATAAAGGCAAAAAGTGGGTGGCACATATATCTCCAGTCTCCCGTCTCTCCTCCTCCTCCTTCCCATTCTTTCTTGCGACATGACAAATCAGAAGTTTTTCCTCGCAGCGCTCACCTACATTCTTTCTTCAGTTTTTACTGTTCATGGTCAAGCATCTACCACTTTTACATCAACTACTACCAGTACTATTACTCTCTTACCAACAATAACTACAATTGTGACTAATTATCTGCCAGATGTGACTACTACTACCACTGTGACAAGCCTTGAGAGTCTACTACCAGTCACAGATACTCTTACTCGTACTTTGCCAGTGTGAGCATGAATAGATGACTTCAATACAAATTAATGCTTTACATTGTACTAATACACTCACACACACTCACAGTGCTTCCACAACCACCACCGCCGTACAAGCCACACAAACAATTGTCAATAAGCGATGTGTCGACTATAGTATCACTTTTGCAAAGAATTGTTGTCCCAAAAAGTACTGCAAGAACAAGTCAAAGAAGAAGAAGAAGCAGCATTCAAAAGGAAAAGGGGATAAACGTGAACTTGAATTAGAAGCAAGAGACCTTACTGGACCCTTTGCAGGCACTGCACCGTGCTCTTCGACCAATTTTATGACTTTTCAGGCTGCTCACAATACCCAAAAAGTCATTGTTACAAATTATGACTTTGGTAGTGGTGCTACACTTCGCATTCAGGACGTCAATGGGATCAACGTCTGCGGAGATATTTATGTTGATGGAGTCATTGCTGGCTCCACTTCATGCCCCATTAGAGATGGCACTGCCCCTAATCCCAGCGATGTCGAAAACGATCCTGACAAAGCACTTTCATCTGGTAACTTTGGATATGCATACATTCCCATACCTGCTGGTATTCATACCGTCACCTTTTATGAAAATTATCAAGGGGGACAAGCTTTTTATAAATTCATCTCCACTACTCTATGTCCTGCTTCCGAATACATTGATGAGTATTTTGAAACCAGCACCATTACACAAGTTGAAACAGCAACAACAGTATTGCCAGCGACTACTACTGTTGTTGTTAGTGCTGGTACAACACTCACATACACACCTACACCTATAGTTGAAACCGTCACAATCACTCCTGCCACCAACGTCAAGACTATTATTCCTCCAGCAATACAAACAACTGTAAATGAATGCAAAACTAACAAGATACACCTTTCATGCCCCAATTATCGATCAAGACACATGCTGGACAAATGGATGCTTGGTCAATTGATCGGCTACAAGGGCTTGAATCATATGAAGGATATTGATGTTACTTGTGCAGATATCTCTGGAGAGTATACCTATTAAATTCTATCCCCCTTATGCTTACATGGCATCGATGACTTTCTATCCTAATGCTCACTTCCTTCAAAAGTACACTTTAATCGACCTTGGGCTCATCCAAGTCATCTACTTCATATTTTAAAAGAAAGATTTTTGCATACTTGTTTTTGCCTTTCTCCAATATATTGCATGATTTTAAGATGTGACTTCTCTTCGGAATTTATTTGCCAAACAAAGATACCAGAACTATTTACAAGATTGTTTCATTGATTTGGTCTATAGAACTCCTGACTGCTTTGACATTGTCCAAAGCACCGGGCATATCGCTATGTAGGCAGACAGAGAATGACCTTTCTCTGAGAGGAATAGCCTGCTTTTCTGTCGATGTTAGAATTTTTTGCACCCTCTCTGCACAATCAGATGGACTTGCTTTTTTGGATTTTGCTGGAGGTAGGAGCTGACCTTCTTTTGTGTAGCTAAGCCCAAAAGGTGTCAGTCTTCTACTTTACTGCTTATCACCTCGTACCATTACTTACTCAATGTCAGCGAAAAATTCCGGTATGAAAGGTACACCCATTTCATTTGCGACTTCTTCGTGTAAAGTACCTGCTAATCCATCTGTCAATGAAGAAGATTAATGACTCGATTCAAGAAAGTTCAACTTAAAGTATGCATACTCACAGAAAGGAACACCAAAAGACTGAATAGCACGCACAGCTTCTCGACAAATTTCTTTATCACTGAGTAGATAAAAGTAGAGAGCACCATGAGGTTTGACATGATTTAGAGGAATACTCTCTGCTTGACAAAAGGCAAAGATTGCGCCCGTTTGGTAAATAATAATGTCGTACACTTCTTGCGGTGATAGCTGCATGGGTCTCCTTCCAAAACCAACCAAATCAGGAAAGCCAGGATGTGCACCCACCTTGACTTTGTGCTTTTTGGCCAATTTGATGGTATTATGGATAGTGGTAGGATCAGAAGCATGAAATCCAGCTGCCACATTAGCCACATGAATATATGGCATGATTCCATCATCATCTGCTAATTGCCATCGTCCAAAAGATTCGCCCATCTGAAAAAGATTTACTTTTAATTTTTTTTAGTCTGAATCACAATAACTTGGTTTTTCTATGTCAGTCACACTCACATCACAATTGAGCTCTATTTTATGCTGTCTAAGCATCTTTGTAGAGTGAAAATAAAATGCTGAAGACTGTGCTGGTTAAAGTATTTATTCTTTCAGCAGCAGAATGGATTAAAGCGATAAAAGGAATATGAATATTTTGAAAACCCTCCCCTTTCCAAGCGACGCGATGAGTGTGGGGGTGGAGGCTGGACTACAAGTAATAAAGTCGCGACAAATTAAAATAGAAAAATTCAGGTCAGAAGATACTGTAAGTTGACAGAAAGATAAGAAAGGTGGGGTTAGAGGAAAAGGGAAAAGCTGGTATCATCAGGATCAGGATACATAACCTACTACTCTTCTCCTTACTTAATTAATACACAATCAAAGAATGAGAAAGCACACCAGGGGCCACTTTATACCAAAGAAGATCAAGGTAGTTTTAATTGCTAATCGTGGTGAAATTGCATTGAGGCTTCTACGTTGTTGTCACGCTTTGTCATTACAGACTGTCGTTGTTTATACAGCAGAGGATGCCGGTGCTCCACATGCTGGACAGGGATCTCATTCTGTATTACTACAAGGAAAAGAGTCAGAAGGAAGAGGTTATCTTGACAAAGAAGCTATCATCAATGCAGCCAAAGATAACAAAGCACAAGTAATCTTACCAGGTTATGGATTTCTATCCGAGAATGAAGAATTTGCCAAAATGGTCGAGGATGCTGGTATTATATTTGCAGGACCAACAAGTAATACAATTCGAGAATTAGGACTTAAACATCGATGTAGAGAATTGGCTAAAGAGTCTGGAGTTCCTTGTGTTCCAGGATCTTCTCTCCTTCGAGATGATGAAGAGGCACTTGAAGAAGCAGAAAAGATTGGATATCCAGTCATGCTTAAAGCAAGCGCTGGTGGTGGAGGATTAGGTCTTCAAGTTTGCTATAATCCCAGTGAGCTAAAAAATTCATACTCTTCTGTGTCTGCTCGATCCAAGAATTTGTTTGGAAGTGCAAATTGTTTTCTGGAAAAATTTATAGACCGTGGTCATCACATAGAGGTGCAAATTTTTGGTAATGGATTAGGAGATGCTATTCATTTTGGGGAGAGGGAATGTTCAATCCAGAGAAGGCATCAAAAAGTCATCGAAGAAGCACCAAGTGCCTTTGTTCAAAGCAGGCAAGATTTTAGAAAGAAGATTACAGAATGTGCGACAAGATTTGCCAGTGAAGCTCAGTATAAATCTGCTGGTACACTAGAGTTCCTTGTGGATGATGATACTGCAAATTTCTACTTTTTAGAGTGCAAGTGAGTCCATGATGAAGAGTTTTATCATAATCAAAGCTGACAATGTGTCCCTGCGCACATTTGTGAAGCACTCGATTGCAAGTAGAGCATTGCGTCACTGAAGAGGTTTGGGATATCGATCTAGTCGCCCTGATGCTTCAACAGGCAGACTTTGAATTAGATGGAAAGGGTGGGATTCCATCAGACCATCTCAAAGCTCTTCAAACAAGTGATCCCATTGGTTGGGCTATTGAAGCGAGATGCTATTGTGAGAATCCTCTACGCAACTTTGCTCCCAGTCCCGGTCAATTGCAGCTAGTACAATGGAATTTAAATGACAATGATCGTGTTGATGGTTGGGTAAGTACTGGTGTCAACATAACACCGACATATGACCCCCTTTTGGCCAAAGTAATTAGTACCGGAAAGGATCGAAACGAAGCGATACAGAATTTAATAAGGTTATTGCGACAGTCTACTGTTTATGGCCCTACCAACAAAGACTTTCTAGAGGCAATTATTTCTTCTCAATCCTTTCGAAATGGTCCTACACTGACAAAATTTCTTACCGATTCGGGTTTTAGCTATCAACCTGTTGCTATAGAAGTACTGGAAGGAGGAGTTTCTACATCTATTCAAGATTTGCCAGCAAGAAATGGTATTGGTCATGGTATTCCTATTGCTGGTCCCATGGATCATATGCACTTTCGCCTTGCTAATGTCATTGTAGGCAACAAAGAAACAGTTGAAGGGCTAGAAATTACACTAAAAGGCCCTACACTCAAATTCCATGCCCCCGCTACTATTTGCTTGACTGGACCAGAGATGGATTTCACCATTGACGGAGAAACTGTCTCGATGTTTACCGCGCTTGAAGTAAAGAAAAATAGTACTGTTCGTGTTGGATTAGGGAAAAGGGGAGGCTGTCGAGCATACTTGGCAGTTTTAGGAGGCTTTCCTGCCGTTCCAATTTATCTCAATAGCCGATCTACCACTGCTCTCATAGCCATGGGAGGTCATCAAGGAAGAAATCTTCAAGCTGGTGATGTACTGGAAATACAAAAGCATTCCGATACATCTACTACTCTTGATTTCAAGCTTCCTACTCATTTACGATTCAACAATTTTGAGAATAAAAAACCATCATTGTATTGTATGAGAGGCCCATATGATGATGACGAGTATATTAGTCCAGAAGGTAGGGCAATATTATACGACAAACCAATGAAAGTGGGCCATAATATTGCTAGAACAGGTCTTCGATTGACTTGTGATTTAATGAAGTGGGGTCGTAGAGGTGGAGGGGAAGGTGGTTCACATCCAAGCAATATACTTGAAATTGGCTACTCATTGGGTGGACTCAACTGGAATGGAGATACACCCATCATACTTGGACCAGATGGACCTGATTTAGGCGGTTTATTGATCAGCACAACGCTAGTCTCTTGTGAGTTCAGAGCGGGTCAATTGACGCCAGGCACAAGCATACGCTGGGTTCCCATCTCTTTCGATCAAGCAAGACTACTAAGTCAAAGGCAAGATGAATATCTAGATGATGTACATCAAGCACGTCTTGGCAAAAAAGATGTAAACACGATTAAGCCTTTAAATATGGAAATTAGTGATCTTAAAAGATACCAAGATGCACCTGGTTCTATCCTTGCAGCTCTACCAGCAAATGACATTCGGCCCAAGATAGTTATTCGTGCGGCAGGAGACCGAAATATGCTGCTAGAAATCGGAGATATGACGTCTGATATTGTCAATCGTTGTAGGTTGGAGCTACTTTTGCGACTTTTGAACGATAAAAACGTAAATGGAATACTCTACTGTGATCCAAACATACGTTCTTTAACTATTCGCTTTGATCCAAAGATCATTTCTCAAATCAAAGTACTTCAAATACTTCAAGATTTAGAAGCACAGATACCAAATGCAAATCAAACAAAGATTGACAGTCGACAGTGGAATTTACCTGTCTGTTTAGATCATCCAGCCGTGGATGAAAGTGTAGACAGATATCGTAACATGACAAGAAACAAGGCAGTTTGGCTTGAACATACTCCTGGTACGGACAACAAGGCCTACCTCGCAAAGGCAAATGGATTATCAAGCACAGAAGAGGTAAGACAAGCTGTACTGGGATCCAAAATGCTTACGGTCGCCAATGGATTTTGGTTGGGTACACCGATCCTCTTGCCACAAGATCCACGGAAACGGTTGCGTTGCATGAAGTATAATCCTACACGACTTCAGACACCAGAAGGAGCACTTGGTATTGGAGGTAGTATGCTTGCTATTTATGGTTGTGAATCAGCAGGAGGATATCAGCTTATTGGTAGGACATTACCCGGTTGGTCTTTACATGGTGATCTTCCTGGTTTTACAGCAGATAGACCTTGGTTGTTTGAACCTTTTGACGTATTGAGTTTCTATCTTGTGGATACTTCTACTTATGATGAGATGCTTGCTAAATTTAAAGCTGGCCTGTGGCAATGGGATGTACAGAAGATGGTGTACGATGTTGCCAAACAAGCAGAGTTTGAGAAAAGTATATCAAGCGAGATCACTACTTTTCAGCAACGGCAGCAAAGAGCATTAATTGAGGTGGAAGAGGAAGAAAAGATACTTTTTGAGCAATGGATGCAAGAACAGGAGCAAAAAAAGACTTCAAAAGAGACAAAGGGTGGCGATGGATACTGGGACTGGGAAACTGGTATGTACAGAGCCCTTGTCGACTTTCCTTTTTACTGAATATCTTACTACCCGTCTACCCTGCAGACGAAAATGCTGTCACAGTCAAGGCAGAAATGAGTGGGGTTGTGTGGAAAGTAATTGCAGAAGTCGGAAAGACAATCAAGGAGGGTGAGGCAGTGGTAATTTTGGAGGTATGTGGAAAAAGCCCCAAAATTTTTGTGTAAGGGACTTAACTGAAGTACTATCTTTGTCGCAGGCTATGAAGATGGAGATTTCTTGCAAGGCATCAACTACATTCGAAGTCAAGTCCATAATGATGCAGCCAGGAGATTCAGTGAATGCGGGTGACGTTCTTGCTGCTGGATTGATGAGTTGATTTTCATTTCTCTTTCATCTTTCTTACTATCTGTATATTAGCAAGACACTCCTTTTTGATCTGCATTGAGAAATTTCTTTATTTACAATCGCAGGCAACTTTCCCCAGAGGAACAGGATTGTTGCTATCACCAATCAATCGCCCACGTAATCATCAACGTACAATTGTGGAATTTGTAATTCATATCGCGGTAAAATCATTTGCCATTTCCCCCACTACGAAACGCGTGTTGCTGGGCGGGCACTTGTCATCACTATCTATCTATAGACTTATATCCTGCCGTACCTCAGGTACGGCGTTTCATCCGAAGCTTATCTTACGCTAAATATGGTACTTTTGTCTCTATCGCAGCTGTCGCAGCTGAAGAATTTATTGGGGTAGTGTACCCCTTAATATACAATTTAGCTAAGCACCCTCTCTTCTAAAGATAGTACATAGTCATGCATAGTCGAAAGGCAACATTCTCCTTTCTTCCAAAAGTAAGAATCATTTAAGCAACATGTTGTCAATCAAGCATCACGATGTTCGCTCGAATTCACAGACGGACGACATCACAATGGTAGCAGAAGAAAACGAAGATAAACATACGGTAACTCTTGGTGACTACATTAACACGAAGGCTGAGATCCCAGCGCTTCAAGAGAATGTCGATGAAGCTTACAAAGTAGCAGGTCGAACTGCCATCAAATTCTCCGATGAAGAGTTCAAGGCAGTCCAAAAAAAAATTGATCGCCGAATTCCAATATTATGTGCAGCAATCTATTTTTCTCAATTTCTAGACAAGACATTACTCAACTATGCAAGCATTACGGGACTACCGATTGAAGGACAAGAGTACAATCAAGTTAGCGCAGCGTAAGTTTTGCGATGAAATAAGGAATCTGAGATGTACCTCATATTGAAATGGTACGTGATTCCTTTTTCAGCTTCTATTACGGCTACCTGGCTTTTGTCTTTCCATCTTCGATTTTAGCTCAACGCTGTCCTTGGGGACCAACGGTATATTTAGGAATTAATCTTTTACTTTGGGGCATTGTGCTTGCTTGTACTAGCATCAATCCTACTTTTGGACCTTTTTTTGCTTTGCGATTCTTACTTGGAATGTGAGTTGCTTTGCTTTAGTGAATACAAGCTGAGGTCATATCGATTGACGCAACAAGTACTTGGATAGGCTCGAGTCATGTGTGACGCCAATTCTTATTGGAACTGTTGTCGCTTTCTATAAGAAAGAAGAACAAGCCAAACGAATTGCATGCTTTTGTGAGTAGATGTGATAATTCTACCCATCATTCTTAATATTTACAACTTGCTATCCTCACTATGCCAATCTAGATGCAATGAATGGTATAACTGAAATTGTTGGACCTCTGATTGCCTATGCAGTAACTTTTTACAACGGCGCAGCTTTCGGACATCAACCTTGGCGTTTACTCTTTGTAGTCTTTGGATTGTTTACTTTTTTATTAGGTGTAATCGTCATTCTCTTCATGCCCTCGAGTCCAATGAATGCAAGATTCTTGTCCAAAGATGAAAAAAGAATAGCACTGGAAAGAGTACGTAATAATGCTTCAGGTACACTGCAGAAGAAATTCAAGCCCAATCAGGTAAAAGAAGCTCTTTTTGATGTTAGGATCTGGTTTAGCCTGCTCTTCATCGCATTAACTTCTATACCCAATGGTGGACTATCCAATTTCTCTTCAAAAATCTTAAAGAATGTTGGGTACACTTCCCGACAGACTCTCCTCATCGGTCTTCCCAAAGGAGCATTCGCAACTTTCTTTACTCTTCTTTGCGCTTATCTCTCTGACCATTACAGAGAGAGAATGTTGCCAGTGTTAGTGGCACTAATACCTACAATCATAGGTGCAAGTATCTTGGTAGGCTATGGTGCTAATCCAACTTATCACAAAGGTGCCCTTGTCCTTGCCATCTATCTCAGTGATACTTTTGGCTCTTCACTAGCAATAGTTTATGCTTGGAACGCTTCCAATGTGGGAGGTTCCAGCAAAAAAACGGCTGCCTATGCTGCCACCATGTTTGCTTTTTCCCTTGGTAATATTGCAGGGACGTACATTTTCCAAGTCAAAGAGTGAGTGTTTTGATGTAATCCTGAGTAGATTAAATCCTGACAATAATCTCTGCAGTGCTCCTAACTATGTTCCCGGCAAGATAGTGGTTCTCATCACGTTGGTCATCGCAGGTCTAGACGCTTGCTGGTTGAGATTCATGGTGACCCTAGCAAATAAAGGAAAGCAAAAGCGTGTTGAGCAACTCAAACAAGACAATGATTGGTCAAATGAAGATGTGGAAAAAGAGAAGGATGCAATTGCTTTTCACGATCTCACAGACAAACAGAATCCTTTCTTTCAGTATACATCATAAATAGCTTATTGTATCGATGTTGTAACAAGAGAGCAAGGTCTTTTCTCAATTCTACAAAAAGCATCTTGTTACAGTTCTGTATCTCGCTTGTCCATCTAATTTACTACTTTGAGTGACGTTGATTGCGGGTCGGGTTACTAGAGGTTATGGTACGGCTTGCAATATTAACTGGCTCTCCAGCAGCGTAATCACGGTCAAATTCAGGGTCTCCAGTTCCAGATACTCTAGTTCCTCCATTCGGTCCATCACTAATAATTACACGTTGAAGAACTCTCACTCCTGGAGTAGTAGGAATTGAAGTACTACTTGATCTGCCTCGCCCTTCATTTAATCGTAGATTGGTCATTTGAGCATTTATATCATTATCTCGTTGTACTCGATTTGTACTTGCTTCACCTTGACGTTGTTGTGTACCTTGTCTTTGAGAGCTATAACGCTGGGAAACATATGCTCTACTTCGAGCAGCGTCTGCTCTACGCCTCTCAGCAGCTTCTCTAATTCGCGCACCGGCTTCTCTTGCTTGTAAACCTGCTGCAACTGCTCGTGCACCAGCGTCATTTGCTCGAGCAGTTCTTTCCCTGTTGGATCGGCTAGGACCAAAGGTACTATCATCAAAATGAATACCACCAACGATATGAGTCACTCCAAGATTCATGTTCGTAGGTGGATTGCCGCCATTATAAGATGTGCCTCCAATTTGTACAAAGTGATTGGGATGATCACCTTCGATGCGAATTCCACGTGAAGGGTTTGAGCCTCCCACTCGAATATCGTGCTGACCAGATAGTGTACGTGCACTCTCCCTGTTGTGAAAGAGAAAATTGCCAAAATAGCGATTAAAAAATCCTCCGTTTCGATTAGCGTCATGAGATGACTGTCCACTTGGAATTTCATTATAATTCACACCATCGCTTGATGATGATGATGATGATGATGAAGATGAGCTAGAACTGTGTCTATCCGGACTAATACTCCCTCTCTCATTGGACACACTTGCTTTGTTTGATTGATTTACACGAGGACTGGGATTCTCAGCAGGACCACCTCCTGCTGGAGCACTAATAGCCACGCTGACGAGTGCCAAGAATACAAGCAAAGAAAGACCAGCTTTCATAATTTTGACTTGCAAGAAGCAAGAAGCACAAGTGTAATAAAGAAGAAGAAGAAGAAGAAGAAGAAGAAGAAATTGATGGATCGAGTGTGAGGGATAGTTCGGACCTGCTCTCTAATGGTTACTTTAAATAGTCAGCAGCTAGATAGATTTCTTTTGATACACTCTCGCTAAATTGACGGCAGTCTAAAAAAACATGCAAACCGCGCCTTTCTTGTCCCGAAAAAAGACCGAATTTAAGGCCAACAGTCTAATTGCACCCTTGCTGATATGCGATGTATAAGAAAATTTGAGCCAATGAAACAAGCTTGATCTGTCTCGCACCGAGAATAAATCGAGAAAAGGGCATGACTTAGAAGCAGCTGTGCAAATTTTTCACCATACACATCAAAATTGTAAGAATATGGTTACAGAGTCAAAGCCAACACCGCGTGTTTCTAATTACAAAGGGGATGACCTGTTTCGCGTCGTATACGGTAGTTCGTTGCACGGCTCGAGTTCGGACTCGTGGCCCTCTCTCTTGCTGCTTAGCAAGACACGCTGATAGAAATTTGAAAATTTAATTTTTATGCTCAGAATTACGACAGAAGATCAGGGAGTCGTTAAAATATGCGAATTAGGACACTGGATTGGACGAGACTAGATCACGGGAAAGCGCTTCACTTGGATCAACTATTTTGCAGAAAGACAAGAATAGTATAGGCAGAGAAATACACTGATGTGAATTGCGTAATTAATTTTAATAATTATGACACGATTGAACTCTACACTATAGTACTGTATCTAAGATTAAATATGCTACAAATATTATCGAGACCAAGAGAGATTGAGGTCACAAGTCTAGAAGCCAATCGCGTTCCGAGTCTGATGATGCTGATGAAGAATCAGAGAACGATGACAAGTCGTCGTCTTGCTTGTCTATACTCATTGTTTCGGGAAAAGCAAGTGCCAAAAATGCATGAACAGTATCGGCATCTGCAAGATCGAGCGCATATATTTGTTGCTCAAATTCAGATTGAGTCTTTACAGGTTGAATCTTTGGCACAGCCTTTCTTTTAGCAAATGGTGGAGCTGAAGGATGTTTGCGTGGCTTTGATGAAGTTCGAGCAGATGGAATGGATGAAGTGTTTGGTGTACTTCGTAGAATTTCTTGTTTGGATTTAGAGGCAACATTTTCTATTGTGATTGGGGCCAACGTCAAGACTTGCTCTTGTTTGCTAGCTATAAATTCCTCAGTTGCAGCACCGAGCCTTGTATCTGGAATAATACTTCTTTTCCTAGCTTTGGGGGGTGGAGGGTTGGATGGTGGTTGATATGTATTGTTTCCTACAATTTCCTTCTGTATATCCTGTTTCTCAAGAGAAGGTAGTCCTGCTGGAAATCTCCAAGTTGAAGTTGGTGCTTCCAAGTCCCTGATATCAACATAGAAGTACCGTTTGTGACTGTAAGAAATCGCTTGATCAGTCTACTTTTCTTTTGGGCGCCAAGATCAAACAGACTCACATAATGTCATACTGACGCAGCCATCCTTCTGGTAGCTGACGTAGTCTAAACTCCTTAGGTGCTTCATCAACATCTTCTGATTTCTGTTTGGGCTTTGCTTTGGCAAAGATATTTGCATGAGAAGTGTTATTGGATTCAGTAGACACGCCCATGGTGAAGTTTTTCGAATATTGGTGATGCTAGCAGATGTGTAAAGAAGAGAGAGTTTGAAAGCTTTATATACAGTTGGATCCTTGGAATGATAGAGGATGTGACGTGATGTCAAGGACAGTACTATTCATGTTGAATATCAAGTAATTTACCCTTTGAATAAAAAGACCAAACGATCAGCAATCTGTCGGGCCTCATACTCACAAACAAAAGCAGAAAGGGATATCAATAAACTGCTGTTGTTGTCTAAATTGTGACTATGACGTATGATAGTTGTCAAAATTTATCACTAAATTTCCCCTCTCTAGTCTCCTTGGTCGTCACATCAAGAAATCATTTCTTCTAGCGCCAAAATCCCTCTTATCGGCTGAATAATAATGTTAAACAAATTTATGATAACGGGCCAATACTATCGTATGATGAAAAATTATAAAAAAAAAAAAAATTCATCCCTACAATGATAGATTTTACGCGCTAAGGACAATCAAGGGCTTTTTGAACGGGAAATTAGAGATAAACGATGCATCTTAAGACGCCGGTCATCTTCAACTGCCCTCCACATGGAATCATATCATCTGGCTTTCGGCTGCCCTTTTCCTTCGTACAAAATTGACTTTTCATAGAGCTGAATTCTACACATTAATTGTGTATTTGCAGCGAATTCCTTCGCGACAATAATATGTACGTTTCGTTCAGGATGGTCATATCATACCGTTCGTCTTAATTCTCGTGACTTTTGCAGATCTCTTCATCGCATCATACATGCAACACACATGTAACTTATTGGCTTCATTTCTACGGCATACTTAGTTAACTTCCACGTAAGGCAAAAGAATATCAAAATAAGGAAGACTTGATCATGTAGTTGAGCAACAAAGGTTGAAGCCAACACAGAGAGAAGTTCTAATAATGAGCCATCCCTACCCCATCAAAGCAGAATGGTAGAGAGAAAAGAGGGGTGGACAGTCAGATTGTTACATCTTCTTATGAAAAAGAAATATTATGGACACTATCCCTCTTTGATAGTTTTTTCTATCTCTCTGAGGAAGCTTGCTAATTGTACCAATCATCACTGCACTTGCGGTAAACATCGACTCTATTATTTTTGATACTACCACGATTACATCAATCAGGGCACAGTACTTCTTCCATTTGGGTATGTGGGTATATTCAAGTATACTTTGATATCTGGCCTCGACTTAGAAAGTCATCTTTCTTATACTGTTGATCTGCATGTCCAATTCTAGCTCTGTTTCCAGTATCCTGTCTATTGCTTCCATGATATTCTGTATCTGTTCCTCCTCATGGAATGCAATGTTCCACGAAATTTGCAAATTCAGATGGCCTTTAAAGCTCCATTGACCCAGCACCACACCCAAACCCAGTGAGTCAGCCCAAACTGAAACATTATCGATGGTAATTGAATCATGATCTGAAGTGATTGTATCCCCGTCCAACAATCCAATACTTGTAAAGAAGGGCGAAGCGACAGACTGATTGGGAGATTTGACAAAATAATTCAATGTTTGCTCATTCATTTCGCTCATGTCTTCAGTCTGCCACATCTTGTCATCTGCCAGAGCGTACTGCTGTCTTAGACACTGTGCACGAGATAGAAAGTCTTGACCAGCTGGTGCCACTAGAAAGAGTAATCGAGCCGAGTTCCAACAGCCTTGTTTACGGTACAAGGACGAGATAGGTAATCTTTTTCGCATCTGAGCAGGCATAATGCAGGCATAGGGTCGACTGCAAGATTTTACACTTGCAAATTGCCATACAGCACCCAGATAGGCAGATTGAATAGCAGATGCCACACTGATTCCTTTATTTTTGCAAGCTGTAACGAGGGCCAAAGTTGATTCGATCGTGTAAATGCGCTGATTCTGCATCATATGACATGTATTTGCGTTCGATAGGACTGGATTCCTTTGAACAATATTGAGTGCAGGTTGATACTTTCTAAAGCGGTCAAAATAAGCCTTGATGCGCTGCTTTGACTCGGCAGTTGAATTGTGCATAGGCATAAACATGTCTTCTAAGGTGGGGGTTAGTAGTTTTATCTCACTGCCAAGTGCATGCTGCGAAAGAGCAGAGCGTATATTTGATACATTTCTAAGGAGATCAGAAGCAAAGCTACACAACTGATCAATGATCATAAAGGCGCCGGAAGCTTCTGTCATCCAGTGGCTAATAAAGAGAATTAGTGAGCCCGTGAAAATTTCTTCATTACTTGAGACCGGAATGAGATAAAGGATGGGAAGAGCATCCAGCTGAAGTTGCATACTCCGCACAACAGTTTCAATGGACGTACCTACTTTGGCAACTAAAAAAGTTTTTTTTTGCCATGTTTGTAGCTCTGTATCTGTAGCTACTTTGTAGTACTTTTGGCCATCTTGGTAAGTGGCAGCAATTTCTGGCGACTTTAGTAGTCGCAATGCTGTCCATGCCTCTTTAAAAGCGCACAGTACATCTCGAGTAGTCTGAGTGGATGATAAATTGGCAAAGGTGTGAATGCGGATTGGCTCTCGAGTAAGTCCTTCCGAGGCAGCCGATGGTATGATGCTAGGCGTCTCTTGTGCTCCTAGTGGTCGCCTGTAAAGACCTGGGCTACTCTCTTCCCACGTCATATAATGACGATTCTAATGCCAGCGCGGAGAGCTTCAACGTGAGTATCAGCAGGGAGGGGTAAGAGCGTGTTGATAGAGATTATCTTAAAGATTGCACCTTTTTCAAATTGCATCTTCTTCATCTTTGTAGAACTGCTTGTTTTCCTACAGAGTGTTCAGCTGTTGTTAAGAACCTCCACCTTTACAACGTGGCAAAGATACGCGTACCGATAGTCTTACAGTCCATTCGAGTTACTTTCTATGATACTTTTCGGAAATTGGAACTGTCTTTTGTCGGGATCATCCTTACCGGACCAGATGAAAGCCGGAAAATCCAGTCCGGAAAAAGCAACTTCTCGATTTCTGACAGGGCAGTCTTAAAGCATGCGCAGGATGATAAAGATTCTAATTTCTCGGTATAGCACACTTTGCAATTACGATGCTGCTACGGGAATTGATATCTATCGTAACAGTTGGCTTAGCGATAGATTTGAACATTTCCCAAGGAAATTTGTACAAATGCCGGCAAGTAGGGTTGAATCTATCACTATCCAAACCAAATACCACGTACAATACGAGATTGGCTGTAGATAACAAAAGGTGGACATGACAATGATACCATGATTCCAAATTGAGACATGACAAATTCTTACTGGAATGCAGACTAAATCTACAAAGGTTTTAACAATCTGTTAACAAGCTAAGCTAGTATATGCAAGGAAGCTGTAATGCTGCTAGTCTATCTCCAGCAGACACCATTCATCACTTTACTGAATACATGGAAACTTCATCTTGACTACATGGAAGAGGGCACAGATGACACAACCACTTGGCAATGGCAGGCATAGGAAAAGCAAAGAAATTTATCATTCGCTCATTCTACATGTTTTACGACTTTGGTATCACCTCATAATTCACGAATCGGTTTTTGGCATGTGGAAAGCATACCAGTGCCGGCAGGGCAATTGATGTACTCAAAGTACTGTTGACTTCTTTCGAGTACCAAAACTTCATGCCACAAGCTTAAATTGCCCTTGCCCTGCGTATCCGTTGCGTACTTGAAGAAGCCGTGAAAGATGTTAAGATGCGTTGGATGCTCCTTACTCCACTTTTCTAGGTCGGCCAAGTCATTGAAATAAGCTAGTCCAAATGATTTGCTCAGACTAGATTCGAGTGTTTCAGGATTAAGGTGATCCATGAAACGACATTCGAAGCAGCCAAATCGTTGTTTGTCCTCATCTGGTGTATCAAACTTATCATTGCTGAGAAATTGCATGCCTGCTTCCAAAGTGGGATGTAAAGTATTTAAATATAATTCTCGTTCTTTGCCTTCCATTCCAGACCAGTCTTGACCAGAGTCAATGACACAAAGATTATGAAGTCCAGGAACAATGACACGAGCAGTGTTAACAGGCACAATTCTACTTTTACTCTTGAAAGCATCTTTGCAGCCGACCATGGCGTCTACTTGACCCAATGGAAAACGATCCCTTGCACTTCCCCAATATCCATGCTCTTCTATGGCATCGCTGAGACCATTGCACATGAGAGCTGCACCCTCTTTCTCACTCTTGTTTGAAAATACAGCTTCGTATCGGTCCATGCTGGGAAAAAGTGCTTCAAGGATCCAACCGTGATCTTGCATCTCCCGCTCTTGATTCGTCCACCACGCTTCAAAGCCACTGCTAGTCGACCAGGCTATGTAATTTGCTTTAGAAGGCCAGTAAGCTTTCCATAATCGCGTCTCTCTGCCATTTGGATCTATAGAGTTGCATAAGACCTTATGCTTTGGCTTGGGGGAGCCTAACTCAAGATATTTCTCTATCGGCTCAAGTACATCGTGCTCAAGACGTGAGTTGGGAAGCTTGGTAATTGCTCCAAAAAAGATGGCAGCAATTTCTGTTACCGTTGGATCAAATCGAGCAGAATAGACAGGAAAAGCTGGCTCATAGTTTACAGGTGTCTTCCTGGGTTGTGTACGTTGTATCTGCAAGTGTGGACAAATGGCAGAAGCAAGTAGATCGCGGGTCATGATAGGCAGGCAGAATAAGGTGAGGGTAATTCTAGGCGAAAATCGTATCGATGGATAGCAAGAATTAAGGAGGGCAGTCTAAAATAGACATATAGGCGAGCAAATTTTTCTGACATTGTGTAACTTCTAAAATACCGGAGCCATACTCTCTCCTCGAATAATCGCTTAGTTACCCGTAGCTAAGCCGCGAAGCGCAAGATAAGAATTGGTTTTTCCGGTAAAATTTGACCGGGTACATTACCAGCTAACTAAAATCTCGTATCTCCTGTCAATGATAGTTCTTTCATTTCTGCTAGTCCGCACGTCATCCTGTTAGATCAAGAAATCGCAAACACGAATGAACCTATTTGCCAAAAAAAAGAAGGCCTGATCAAAGTACATTAAGCAGTCATATCAGGCTGACTGGTGTAAGTCGGGTAATGCTCGGCCCCACTCAGAATTGGCAAATCAAAATCAAAATTAAAAGTTTTGTTGCTTGTAATTAGAGTACAACTACTGCTCGCTCTCCTTGATGCTCCTTGCAAACTTTTCGGCAATAGCAATGGCTGCCGCTTGTGGATGACAGCTGAGCACATCTGGTACGACACTCAAATCACATACATGAAGGCCTTTGACACCATTTACCTGCAAATTGCTGGGATCTACTACGGAATTGTCGCCACTACCCATAGCGCAAGTTGATGCCATATGTTGAACACCGAAACCCCATTTTTGAATATGATGAATGATATCTTCTTCATCGACGCTCATAGGATCCGTAAATGCAAATTCTTCTTTACTGTCGACGGTGAGTCCATCCTTCCATCCGCCTATTTTGTCATTCCAACCCGGCACGCAAGCGGGCCCAATATCATAGCCAAGTTGTTCTTGCATGTGCTTGATTAAAGTCATGGCCAGTCTAATAGCAAGTACTAATCTGCGCATATCATCCTCATCTTGTAAGAAATTTGGTTCAATCTCGGGAAGAATAGAAGGATCGGGTTGCTTAATTTGAACATGTCCACTCGACTTTGGCTTGACCAAATAAACTAGTGCCGCCATAACACCGTGTGTTCCGCCAAGACCATAGAATTTTGGCATATCTTCAGCTGCCCAAAAGGCTTCGAAACTGATTTCAATATCGGGAACGTGCTTGTGAGGATCATTGCAGCGGACTCGAAGACTTTTACCGTCCTCTACTTCAATTTGAGAGGTATTAAGGTATATAACAGTTTCCAATGTTCCTGGTGTGGTAAACCAACCTTTACCATGAATAAAGTAATTCCAAGCCTGTCGTAAGAGTGTGGGAAGAGCTGTTGTAGGTAGTACCATTGGCATGCAAGAATCACGCATGGGTCCACGAAAGTGTAAGGGGACGGCAAGGTGATCCTTGAAACGAGAGCCAATAGCAGCATTCGCAACTTTTATAGGAATGTGCAAGCGACTAAGCACATCAGATGGACCAACTCCAGATCGTTGCAATATACAAGGAGAAAAGATGGCACCAGAGGAGAGAATGATTTTGTTGCTCTTTGCATAATACACTTTACCTTGAAAAATTGAATAGGTTGCGCGCGTTAGTGGGATATACATAGAGTCAGCCCATTAATTTCAAACGTACGCACCCTTCTGTGAGAACCATACTCCTACTACATCTTGACTGCCACTCTTTTCACTAGCGCTTGCTACTATATGCACCTTTTCCACACAAGCATCTACGCAAAGTTTGAGATTCTTTCTACTTTTTAAAATATCAGTAGGAAGATATGCCATACCAGCATGGTGTCTGGTCCCATCTGGTTTTTGGGAAGTTTGCAGATAAAATGCACCTGTAGCCATCATACCATCTGCTGACATGCCATAATCAGAAGTGGGTAGACCAAGCTCTTTGGCGGCCTTAATAAATGGTTGGCTAAAACCAAAGAGCTGAGGCATATCACGAGTTGCCCATGGCCCATCATAACCATACACATCATTTTTATTCGTATTTGGCTGATGAGCGTGACTTTGCGATACCTCAAAATAAGGCTTCAGCTCAGAACCAGTATATCCCGAAATACCCCACGAATCAAAGTCAGCATGACATCCTCTGGTGTAAAGGGTAGCATTTACTGCACTTGAACCGCCTACTTGTCTGCAGATGGTGAGAGTAATTATAAGATCCACATGATCAAAGCTAGTAAATAGATACACAATCTATTCCCTCTTTCAATGATAAAACTTACTTTCCTACCTGCACGGTGCTAGATCGTCCACCTAATTTCGGCTGAGGTGTAGTGTGTATGTGTGTGGTATAACGTTCTTGGAATGCACGAGCATTACTCAAAAGGGGTATACGTCCAACAACATCATTTAGATATGATCCTCGTTCGAGTAAAAGTACAGAACGATTTCCTTCTTCTGAGAGGCGACTGGCTAACACACTCCCTGATGTGCCAGCTCCCAAGATAATGTAGTCATATGATGGTGCATTGGCTGGTGGTTCTAAGTCAGAGGTAGTCAAGTCTGCTCCAGGGTGTATATTAGGTGCCTGGGATGCGCACCGACTTGGATTAATATCGTGTCGAGCATGAAATGAGTGCATGGTGTCAATGGAGATCAACTCTCCTGAGAAGAGGAAGCCTTCTCTTTTCCGAGGTAAAAGGTTGGGAGGGAGGGGGGTTAATTGGGAGTTTTACCCTTCCCCATCCTTCCCAATCTCCTCTTATTCTAAGCTTCTTGTTCTAGTAGTACTGCCTTCTATTAAACGCCGCGGCATGTTTAGCGTGTTTTCAAGTACGCTACCGTGAAACAAATTAGGCGTAACAATTTAATTAAGCTTGCAACACACGAGGTCAGAATATCTTAGGAAACGAGGGCCTTTATATATTGGCAAATAAATTTAGCGAAATTTAGAGTTAAAACTACAGTTTTAGATCCCCTAAATTTATAGAAAATAAGCAACTTCTAATTATCCTCTCTATCTGTGATGAAAAAGAATATGCAAGAGATCAAGATCGAAATATCAAAGTAGAAAGCGACATGCGCACGTCCCCTTAGCAAGCTAGCGATTTCATATTCAGTTTCAGAGCATCTTTAGAATGGGATGGGCCAAAAATTTTATCTGATTGCCACGGGATTGTTGGCTTCTCTACCGTTCCGTCCGCCAGGATTGTAGTGCCAAACCCTTTGATTGATAAATCGTACGACAAAACAAGTCTAGCCACCGTAAAGCGAAGTAGGAGTTTTGCAAGCTTTTCACCCTTGCACCTTCGCCCTCCAAATCCCCAAGGTTGAAAAGAATCGTACAATGCAAGATCGTGACCCTTTAACGACTTTTCCTGTAACCATCGTTCAGGCTGATAATCATTTGGGTTGGGAAATACTTGGGGATCCCGAAAGATGACGGGGGGCGTAAGCATGGCCAGATCTCCCTTGTCAAGAGTAATGCCATCCAGAGTTGTTTGACGCACAGCAACTTGCATGTGAAAAAAGACAGGATGTAAACGCATTGCTTCATTTTCGATTGCTCCAAGAAGATGATTGCCTATGATTTTCTCCATAAGTGGCAAATTTTCTTCTTTTTCTTGATTGAAGAAATTTGTCGTAATTCCTTCTCTATAAAGCTCATTACGAAGTTTTTCTTGTAAATTTGGCGACTGTGCTAAGTGTGCAACGGTCCATCCAAACGCTGCTACAGTATTGACAGTGGAAGCAAAGTATAACACGAGAATATGTTCAGCATACTCAATTCTATTTCTTGACTGATCTTTTTCAAGGAGGTACTGAAGGTAGTCGATAAAACCGTTGCTCGACTCCCCACTGGTGATTTTTCTTGAAATTTCAGCATTAACAAGATCAAAGAATCTCTTTCTGTTCCTTTGCATGGCACGATTACCCGAAGTCCAAAACAACCAGGCAGGTGTAGACATGGTAGTTACTGAGCCCAAAGAAGTTGTCAATGCGTGGACAATGTGAGATATTTCTCGTCCGTGCTTGTCAAGAAACTTTAAGACAAAGAACTCCATTTGTCAGTATCACTAAAGTACGGCATACAAGCAAACAACCACATCCACAATCAACTTACCTCGCCTCCGAAGATAAACATGGTCAGGGTATCGGCATTGAGATCATATAATGAACGAAAGAGATCACAAGGGCCACTTTTACCTTCAGTTGTCCACCTTTCAAATGAAATTTGTTGCACTTCTAGCAGGCAATCGAGAAAAACTCGTAGACGTGGTCTTGTATTAAATCCACCTATCATCAAATCAAGCCAAGGAGAGCGTACATGACTAATTTTGAATAACTTTGCCACATTTGGTTCAATTGCCTTGTGAAAACTCAAATCTTCTTCATTGGCAGCAAAAAACATTTTACTGTGATTACGCCCACAAAACCATACAATACGATTGAGACCCATTTGCATAGCAAACACATCTCCATGCTTTTTTCTTGCTTGATGTATGTATTGATGTGGTGAACGGAGAAAGCTAACCAGAGCAGGCTCCAATATGCTGTATCCTTTGCATAAAGGTACTTGAGCTTGTTTTTTTTGGCATAATCCATAAAGGACAATGACCAAAACAGTGATTGCTACAAGAATCATTAGAGCCCACTGCATGATTGTGAATTAAAAGAAATGTGGAAGTGAAGAATGCGGCGACATTCTTATATCATCAGCGTCGTTAGCAGTAATATGAAAAGGAAAAGGGGGGGGGGAGAAAAGAAAAGGAAGAATGCAGACATGTGATGCAAATGTCTGATACCACACAATGGAAACATGTGTTCCTGCTGCTATCTCACTGTCCAAGTCCGTATAGGCTTCCACTCTCCTTCCTCGTTCGATTTGGAGCTGCACGTCGGAACAATCATTAATTAACGTGTTTATATTAGTGAATGGGCGCTTCAAGCTAGAGAAAACAAATTAATTATTACCTTTTGGATTTTGAGACAATGTAGTCAGTCCTAGGGTGCCATCTACATTTCCATCGCGTAGGCAATGATGAATATGAAAAGCACTAAATCGCGGCAGCTAGTGCTTATTTGTTTTCGCTTCTTATAAAGATTTCAATATCCTAACCCTCCAACGAAATGTTATTTTGTTAAATTGATAATTTTGCCGCTAGAAAATAGAGTACACGTTCAATTTATATTCGATCTTTCCTATAGGCAGTATGATTTAGAAATGATGTCTACTTGCGAAAAGAAGGGTGCCTTGAGGAGCTTTTTTTTCATAGGACGTTGCTCAGATGTGCTGCTTTCCTCTTTACCCTCATATCTTTGACTAACATCAAGGTGTATACACCGATGGTCAACATATTTAGCCCTCCTGATATCAGCAAGGTGGCCTCCTTGGCTGATCTACCACCTATTCCCCCTGGGGTCACTGCAACATCTTCGCTCAAAATTCCCCTCGCCTTTATTATTCTGTACACTTTTCTAGGCACTTTACTGATACCAATGGTGCCTTTACTTGCTTATGCACAAAGCAAATCCTCCTTAAATCACTGGTATATCCGCCTAAACTATCTCATCGTCGCTCTCGGTCTAATGATGACTTTTACTAACAATGCAGCAGAGGTTAAAGGCATGATTAGCCCGTCAAACCTTAGTCTATCTTTGTTCGTTGCTACTGGTTTCCTCAATCAAATTGTTCCTTTAGTCTCTGACTCGGTTCTTCTCCTTCGAATGGCGGCTATCATTCCCACCTACGTCTATAAGTGGCCTACACGATGGTGCATTTTCGGAGTGTCAATCGTTATAAAGATTATTCGACTAGCTTTAATCATTCGTTTCGCAGTAGAATTCACACAAATTGGCCATTTGATTGGACCATTACTCAGTGTTACCATTATTTCACCCAATCGCTGGATAGCTGCTGAATTTGTTCTTGAAGTACTCGACAACTCGTACTGCTCTGGTATCTTCATATGGAAGCTTCACAAGCAGACCAGCATGATTGAAAAGAAAGGACATGGGTCCAATTGTGAGTCCTTGACGTTAAACTGATGATTTATTAGACCCCGCTGATCAAGTAATTCATTTTGTCAATAGGGCAACTAGTTTACAAGCTCAAACGTCTCTTGCATCTTGCTTTGGCTACTTTTGCGATTCCAGTCGTGATGTGTATAGGTTTGTTAAATTTTATGATAAGAATTGACCAACCTCAAATACTGACTCTGGATCACTTGTCTTTCACTCTTGTAGCTGTTTTAATCGTCTCTTCAGCTTGCACAAATCCTTTTGTAACAACATTTATGGTGTCTGTCAGCGCTTACATAACAATTTTTTGCAGTAAGTTTAAAAAAAGAGCATTCAGAGGTTGTCGCACGATGAGGAATAACTAAAGAATAAAGGTTTTTGTAGCTCTAACAGCCACAGTATTTATACCTGTATTCTATAAAGGGGCAGAAACAAACCAAAGCTGTCCCCAGATTAAGCGCAAGATTTGCAATAGCGATAACGAAAAGCAAATATCATCTGATGGTACTTTGAATCGAACTTCTCCCGTGGGAATGAAGAGAAAAGACTGTGTGAACAATAATCTTTCGCAAGGATATAACAAATCAGGAATCGAGGAGCTTGAATCTGTTTCACCAAGTGAAACATTTCCAGACCCAGTCCCTCGATTTCCCAATGGAGAGACAAGGGATCTTTCGAAGGATCTGTATTCACCTTCAATTTCCAAAAGCAGCGTTGGAACAGAGACAGACGTTCCTGAAGGTTGGACTGTGGAGACTGTACACCATATATGCTAATAAAGGAGACTAGGCTGCACCAACTCTAGCGGATCATAGCATTATTCCTTCTTCTATAAAGTTTTCCAAGAGATGCATACCATCATTTTCCTTTTCATCAAGGTCTTCAAATTTCTTTTGAATTTGCCTGTAGCAATCCTTTCCAATTCTGTCCACTTCTGCTATCAACGCTTCCAAATGTACTAAAGATGTATTCGGATGTGTGACCAATCTAATGTAATAACCTGAGCCTTGAGGGTAGTGTATGGGAGCTTTGTCTACCTGGTACCTCCCAATGCTGCGTAATGATGAATGTACGCGGTGAGTGACCTGGGATGATAATTGCATATAAAGCGATTCCCTACTGCAATGCTTCGTCTCGGCCATTCGTTGCAACATAGGATTGACGTACTTGAGCATAAGAGATTGCGGAGTCGGTCTAAAGCAAACTTGCAAAAACACTTCCTCCAAATTTGCTTGACTGAGTTCGAGTGACATTGCATATTTGGTCTTGATTATTTCAACAACTTTTCGAGCATGATCTACACCTTTTTCTATGTGAGAAGCAAACCCGAGGGATCCTGAACGTAGCCATTCAATGTAGAATTTGAATGCATCAGCTTTGCGACCGCAGCCCATAGTCTTGCAGCCGGGATTCTTGCGTAGATATTCCTTTGGTGATACTGAATGCTGAGAGCCGTGAAACAAATAATTTGCTTCCGTGGCATTGTTGAAAAGAGTCTGACCGTCTCGAAAGAGGGCAAACGAGCACTGTTGTGTAACATTGAGCAATTTGTGAGGATTAAAAGTAACCGAATCTACTTGATCTATGCCAGATAACAAATAGGATAAGCGAGAGGAAAACATCACTGGTCCACCCCAAGAACAATCCGAGTGTATCCACATCGGCAATAGCGGCCTTTTCTCATTTTCATCATTGGGACAAATTACTGGATTCCATCTCCTGCATATGGCGACAATGGATTTGATCTCGTCGAAAGCACCAAGGATCGTAGTACCCGAAGTAGCGTTGATAAAGAACGGATAACCTGCTACTTTTTGGTGACATGTACCGTGTAAATTAACTTGTGCTTGTTCTAAAATTGATTTTAATTCATCAATATTCATACGACCTTTGCTATCACAACTTATTTTGATTACACTGTCTAATCCCATACCACAAGACTGGGCTGCCTTTTCCAGAGAGTAGTGACTCTGCTCACTAGTTATTAACAAAGGTCTGGCTGCTAATCCTCTTCTACCATGCAACCTAGTGAGGTCATCAATGACTCCTGCTATTCCCCTACGCTTATAAGAAGGAAAGATAGTAGTCAAGGCGGTTTGGACAGCTAAAGTATTGGAAGCAGATCCTCCAGGCATAGTTAACCCATCTGCTAAAGTAGCATTCCAGCCCAGCATCAAGGATAGGCTTTTGACTGTCTGCTCTTCTGCGAGACATAGAGCTGGTCCAGCAGAGCTAACTGTAGTAGAAGCATTTAATGAGCCTAGAACAAACTCTAATGCGGGAGATAGGGTTGTGGGAGCCGTATATAGCTTGTCAAGAAATCGTTGTGTCCATGGGTTGACGGAATCGTGAAGGGTCTGCTCTATTACAGTAAAAAGAGTTGATTCCTTGTATGCTTCTCTACCGGGTATGGGATACTCTGGTGAGGAAGAATTATTGAAAATACACGACTTTTCTAGCTGAGCACTATCTTCCCATCTACATGCTGGTGTGTCTTTGTCGCGTTGATCTTGATCCATCCATCGAGTGACAATGTTCAGTGCTTTGAGTGTGTAGTGTTGAACTTGATGAGCATGAGCGGATATTAGATTTGACCCAAAAAGTATTTCTTTCGCCTTGTCACAACCATTACTTCTTGATACTCTGATCTTGTCTTCTTTTTCTTGACTTGCGAGCATGACTGCTGTGAATGTGATGTAGAAAGTGGTATATAGATCTTATTGGCAAGTTGCTCAGACATGGTGGGATTAAAGACGTAAAGTCATGACTGAAGAATAATTTAGATATGAAATTCGAGCACACGGTCACACTTGATCACAATTGTATATCAGAATAGAAGGAAAGGTAAAAAAAAAAAATCGAGTATCAAAGTCTATACGAGGAGCAAACTATATTTATGCGGAACAGGAAAGCGAAGAAATGCGGGTGTAAGGAAGCGGGATCCTTTGGGCGCGCGGGTTTGCCGCGTGGTCTTTGGTTTACGGTATCTGCTCAGACTTTCCTTTTGCTGCTTGATTTAATACTTGTGCCTGGAGAAGTTTAAATCTCGAATAATACAAATAGGTAGCGCGAATAAGCTTATGTTTATAGAATATATAAAGAAGTTGACAACCTCTCCTTCACTCTCATATTTGAGCATTTTATCTTTGCACGAAATGATACCAATACCCAAGATCTACGAGATACAGAAAGGACTTACAAATGGTGACGAAAATTTCCCAACCCTTGTTCTCATTCATCCAGAAAATGGTTCAAGCGAGATATATTCGACATTACGCTTTCATCCCCATCGCCGAGTCTTGGCCATTGAACAGGTTTGGCATACATACGCTGAAGCAAGTGATTTTGTAATCAGAGATGGAGATATGGACACGGTGGAAAAGATAGCTACTAACTATATAGCATTATTAAAAGCCAGTGGCCATCTAAGGCTGGATCAATGTAGAACAATCTCCCTTGGTGGGTGGTCTTACGGGGGATTGATTGCCCTGGAGGTGAGTATACATCTTTCTTTCTTTCATTTGATGCAAGATTCAAGGTTTGCTGAAGCTATTTCTTACTGGGAAAGATGTCATATCAATTTCAACAGCAATCAATTTGCTGCAAAGGTATAACCGATGTATCTGGCTTATTACTCTTTGATACTATTAATCCACTCGGTCTATACGACGACGAGCCCGAAGGCAGTATCATTAACGGCACAGGTGTCAGCCTTTGGGATCATGTCAAGTATCATGATGAAGACTTGAAAAAATCTGAAGACGGCCTCAATACGCATTGGAACGGCAAGAAAAGTAAATCTCTTCGACGATCCTTTGCTAGTAAACCAGAAAGCCAAGAGATATTGTCAAGCGTACACGCTCATATGCTTCTTCGAGCATATCATCCCTCTCACTTAAAATTTCATCAATCATTTCCCATTACCTTATTCAAAAGTGGCCAGATACCAAACTTTTCTCGCTCAAGTAGCCATCTGACGCGAATTCGACGAACAAAGAAATACATCTGTCATAGATATGGTTGGAATGAACCCGGCTTACGACAAGCTGACCTCAAGGTTCATCAACTTCGAAATGTTGAGCACGATGAAATATTTGGTCCTGGTAATCTTGCAAGATTACAATGTGGTATCGATCATGCCGATATGGAAGAACGATTTTAAGGTTCACTCAATAAAACCTTTGACCTGTATTTAGTATCTGTATGATTAATAATTTGGGATGGAAGATTTTGTTGAAGTATATTTTCGTGTGACGTCTGTCCTCTATAGTACCCTCAGTCAGACTCAATATTACTATATAATATCTATTTCATTTTTTATCACAAGGAGGAACAAACTTGACCTTTCATACCCTATTCTAAAAGCATCGTATTATGCTATCTCAACAAAACAATTCGAAGAATAGATGATAGAGTAATGCAATCACAACAAACTTCAAAGAGAGTTCCATTACAAAGTTCGACTACTCTTTACCTGACTGTGTGGAAGAGATGAAAAAATCACAGGGTTACCTTTCTCGTACCACTCTATCCTTTCTTTAAGTGTTTCGTAATTCTCAAGCCCAAAAATATCGATGAATTGGTTAATTCGTATGTGATCGTTGTTGCCCCACAGATGAGAGATGCTGTGAGGTGAAGTAGCTATTGAGCGTAAATGGACTTGTAATTGAGGTCAAGTCAATCTCCGGGCTACTGGTATAAGGGATAGACGATCTTGCCAAGCCGACGGGAGACATTGAAGAGGTGCAACTATTGGGAGCACATAATAAAGGTTGTCTTGTAAAGTATCCTTGTTGTAAGCAATCTGATCTAATATCGTGAAAGGAAGTCTGTCCAAAGGCGCGATTAGCAGCAAGATCGTTTGAATTTGAATCTGTTAGTGCAGCGATGGGGAAACCCGTGTGGCTTTGAGCTGACATTACTGAGCTTGAGGCATTCCAGCTGCATGGTGCGCTCTCAAGATCGCTATAAGTCTCGCGTGAATATGAAGTAGAATTCTCAGTATCAGTCGTTTGGCTAGTATGGCTTTCTTTCCTACCATGGCCATACTTCAAAGCTGAAGAATCAAGTGGCTTTTCAAGCCAGTCTCCAGCCTGTGGCACTTCCGTAAGAGGAAATTCAAATGTTGAGGGAGCTGTTGTTGAAAATTCACGACGTAATACTTCCGGAATAGAGCATTGCGTTCCAAGATCCGTATGAATGCCAAGCGACATCATGGGTGTTGCTGCTGTCGACTTGTAAGGTGCATTACTGTCTTTGGGACTCCTTGTGAGTATCGAAGGACTATTTAAGCTTGATGTTTGCATACAGCAGTGATTTGTCCAATTTTTAATCAGGACCTCTTGCTCCTCTCCATGATTCATAGTGACAGGCTCAGGCATACTTGTGTTGGCAATAACAGTTCTCGAAATTGTACTTAGCTCCTCTGAATTACTCTGCAATGTCAGATTCTGAGGTGGTACGCATCGTTTTGTGATACCATGAATCAGGGCTCCAAGAATCAGGGGTTCATACGAAATGTGCGCTTGCTTTGCAAGTTCTTCACAACGCTTTCTGGTATGTACACGATCAATATGATCAGAGCTACATAACACGAAAAGAAATGCTCAAGAGTATTAGAACATAGTATGCATCATGTCAATGTTTCAAGTAGACTGACCTGCATGATAAATTTCTAGAAAGACAATTGCGACATGGTGGTAGTTCTTCTTTCCCTATGTTTGGAACAATGTTTCTATCGATTTTGATACACTTGAGCCTCCGGTGCCGACATTGATCGCAGGAGACGTTCTGATGTGGTATTAAAGGTAAGCTTGTCAACAAACATGTTGTGTTGTAGCAAAGCTCAACAATCAAATTTAAGCTCACCTGCTTGCGTTCAGTCTTTTTGGCTCTATTCTGCTTTCTACTTTCTGCTGATGATGAGGATGATGGAAAATTAGATGATGTAGATGCCATCTTTGACAAAGAAAAAGGTAGAAGAATTATATTGTACACGTACAAGATGCGGGAAATGAGGTGATGCGAATCTTATGAAGGTTGAGACTCTGTCAAATAGGTACTTTAAATGGTATTTGTTCCTTTATGCAAAGATCTAGATTGGCAGGCTCGTTAATATTTGTAAAGAAATAGTCTATTCAGCCCGGTGATCCGAAGTCCCTTGAGGGCTGAGACGTCTACTCTTACTGTCTTTATTCTTCTACGCCGAGATCTAGCTTGGCCGGCTGGTTCCTAATACAAATAATAGTTTATTCAGCCCGGCAAAATCCTCAAACTCACTATTTTAGCTTGTCTCTGCATTAGATCTCACTTCTCTTATGACAGCAAGATACAGGAGCAAAAAACAAAATTTAGCGCGTAACGTGACATTGCTATTAGACTTGAGTAACGATTTTCCCTGGTTGAGAGAGGTGACGCATCTTGTTTCTATTCTTTTTCTGTTCAGAGGCACTTGAGAAGTTGACGGTTAGTAATTAAATAACCTTAATAGACCAAGCTATTTTCTACTCAAAACTTGAAGAACCGCAGTGATGCAAGGCAAAACTGTGCCTTAAATGCAAAGGCCTACCTCTCCGGCGTCGTTCAGAAAGTCTTAATCACGCGGTTTAGCTGAGCATCTGGAGACTAGATCCTTATTTTTCATTAAACGCCAAAATTAGCGGGTAATTGTATGCCCTAAAAAATTCTTATACAAGTTTTTCAACATACTATATACTGTACTTCGGCTAGAGAGAAGAGAAGAAATGGGAACAAATTTAGGCATGTATATATGCGCCACCTTCCAACGCAGCCATAGCAAATTTGAATCCTTGCTGTTGTACATTTTGGTTTGTAGAATAGATATAATGTTGAGGTGTGATTGGATTAAAAGTAAATCCATTGGGTGCATCGCAGACGCCATCTCCCTCTGCACATATATCCAGAGTCTTGTGAATCCAAGCTTGTGGTATACCTAGGGAGAAAGAAGCGCGATAACCATCGACACTTCTAGTAGTGGTACCACCATATATGTCTACATTACAAGCTAAATTGCGTTTGTGCTCGGGATTACCAACCAGGAATACACCTTTAACAGCATTGTATGCCGCGCCATCCAGGAAAGGAAGAGCATCTACTGTAGCCTGTGCGCCTAGCGACCATCCTTCCAGAAAGATACAAATAGATGGATCACTCTGGACTGTTTCTTTGATCTTTTTGAGAATCTAGAATACAAAAGAGAAAAAGATAAGGAATAATGTCAAGAAATTAAAGAGTAGTGAGCTTCAACGTCTCTCCATTTTAATTTATTTATTTGCAACATACATCGAGAGTTCCATCGAGACTAATTTGATTCTCTGCTGCACTGTAGAGGGTATTGTATTCTTTTCCTCCTTTTTTAGTTGCAAAGATTCTGGCGTTCATGGTTACAAATTGAGCGGACTTTCCTTGAACTTCTCCCGTTCCACGCGTTTCGATGATAACTGTGAAAGAAACGGACTAGAAATGTCAGACAAGACGCAATCATGGTGTTGTTTTAGTACACATACTTACTATATTTGGGACATACAGTAGGCTTGTTGCTTAGTGGTAGTGAAAAGGAAGAAGCTATGAAAGCCCAAAAGAAAAGAAGGTATCCCATAAAACACATTGCATGATGATTGTGGAAAGGCGTCCCAGTTTGTAGCATTCCTTCGTAATTAAAGTGTAAAATTGAGAATTTAGCTCAACATTCATATTTGCATTCTCATTTCACTCATGAAACCTTTTTATAATGCCCATCACATTATGTGCTTGCTTGACAAATCTTTTACAAGGTCGAAATAGCTACACTTAATTGGTAGTTTACAACTGAGGTACAGTAACAGTCAGATCTTCTTTACATTCTGACTCGTTTCGAAGTGCCTCTTCAAATACTCCAACTAACATTCGCGCTAAGATTTCTAAATTTTACCGCCGCCCATAAAGTTCGACGCTGCAAGAGCAAGGAAGCCGAATCCGTGAGCACGAGGCAATTTACAAAATAGGTCTCATATGCTGATGTGGCACTCGCTTTTGCGTACCTTGCTCTTCTTCTCTGTGCACAGTTGGACATGTATCGCGCAAGAGTGTTCCCTTCTCATATTGATAATAGGCTATTTGAGTCTAAAAACTCTTGTCACTTTTGAGATTATACTAGAAGATTTTCACTGCCTTCATGACGAAATTTTCGAGGCATTACACCGTCAAAATTTTTATGTCTATACAATGATTTGGCTTTGTATTGTGTACAAGACGAAATAACAACAAGACAAAAAAATGAAAGAAAGTAAGGTTCAGCTTGAAATATCCACCAACTTGATATTAATTTGGTGCAGCATTTAAATGATGTGGTTCGATAAAAAAAGCATGTGCACATTCATTCACAAGCACTAGGGAAAGCGAACCTGTACAACGATTACATGTTTCTTTTCAAATTCCATTATCCTGCCACAGAGAATGAGGAAAATATAGAGAGTCACCAGAGTATGCGATACCTACTAGGTTGTCGAAAGTACCACATTGTCCTGAGCCAGGTTTAAGTGATGAGTCTTTTGCCGAACTCGTGCCAAGATCAGCAGGGTTAATGGGAGAGTGGTGTTCAAGAAAATTTGGAGGAAAGGCGGATGATTCCACTTCTGACTGGGTTAGCTCGAAAGATTGATAGACAGGTTCGCAACAGAAACTTGACGGAATGGGAGTTTGATTGTTGATGCTCTTAACCGGCCAAGTAGTTGAAGGAGAAGAATCCCTCCATTCCTTTAAAAGCTGATGGTCCCATGGACTATTATGAGATTCTGACAAGGTATAACGCAAATGATTTTCCAGCGAGACAGAAGGACTAGATTGCCTAGTTGACGGGGGTGACTCGGTTGAGTCTGTCAAAACATTAGGTGATGTGCCTTCAGTGTCATTTGAATAGAAACCAGTCGTCTCTTCCGCTCGAGTTGTGTTCTGTCTCGCAGGAATTGACATGTCCTGTTGCTGTGAGGAGGTTGCAGCATGAAAATAATGGTCAAACCAGGCCTCTTGCTCCTCTATACTGTATTTATTGATCTGTGAACGGCAGTAGTGTGGAGACAATGACGCCACTGTATACATAGCCTCGTCAGTACATGATCTTCTTTCACTTGGTGATGAAGCCTGTGGTACAAGACCGCTAACGAGAGCTTGAAGAAGAAGAGGCTCAAAAGGTATTCCTGCCTGCTTGGCTAACTCTTCGCACTCCCTTCTGGTTTTGACTCGATTTATGTGATCAGAGCTGCTCACAAGCAGAGGAAAATAAAAGTCAAGATACAATAGCAGCACGTCAGAAATAGAAATAAAACTACCAATGATCTCAAAGTGAAATACATACTCACCTGCATGGCAAATTTCTGGATAGGCAGTTTCGGCAAGGTGGTAAGCCTCCAGTGGCAAGTTCTAATGGTATATCTGCTCCAAGTCGAATGCATTTGAGTCTTCGATGCCTGCACTGATCGCAAGAAGTATTCTAATAGTAGATTGCGCTCACGTCAAGTTAGATAAAATATGAATTGAAACACAAATAGGATTGTCTTACCTGCTTTCTTTTCGTCTTTTCTGACCTATAAGGCTTTTTGTCACCAGGAAGAGTTGAGTTGTAGGATGGAAACATCATCAAATTCATCGATTGCGTGATGAAAAAAGAGATAGAAAGGGGAAGAAGAGAAAGCGAGGAGGTTGACGCTATACGATCAATAAATTGGAGCAAGATCTATCTTCTGGTTCCTTTTTAAAGGACTTACACCTTGTCCTCAAATATCCTTTACTAGCTCTCCAGATATCACAATTTAGCTTTCTCGCTAGTCTGGACCTTACATATCGAGTTACGGGTTCATAACTCTTCACCGTACTACTACCAACTCACGAAATAACCTTAATCACACTCACACGCTAAGATTGTCTAGGCGGACTTTTGTCGACTATTTCCCTTCAGCATCAAAGTATATCCAAGCATGTGATTGTTATTTTTTCAAGGGGCTGCCTGCATCAGATGCAAGCATTAATTATTCGTTCCTACATAGATGTTCCATGTACTAAACACTCAAAGGGTTTTCTCGAATCAATTGGAAAAAAAATATAATGTTCAGATGATAAACAAACTTTTAAATTTTTTTTTGGTATATCTTACAATTCATATTCCGCGGACTAACATGAGGGAGTCGCTTTCTATAGAAATTTCAATTTATTCTTTTTCATTAATACGCCCGTCGTGTTACCGCATGGTTGTCGAGATTCCAGATTATCAAAACACGTTCCTGCTATTACAGACTTACTAAAAAAGTATATAAATTATACAGTCTATTTCCGCCCGCCGGATATATTAGGAGACTAACAAACTGTCAAAATCATTCCATTTTTTATTGTTTTCTTAGCAAGGTTTGGTCATTCACTCGTGAAGGAAGTTCCGGTTCAATTTACTTGAGATTTATTAGTAAATCAAATCGGAACTCCCTTCACCTGTTGATAACTACGCGCTGAGCAATCTTAACTCAAATGGGAGTTCCGGGGACCAGGACATTGACTGACCACCGAAATTCTTTTGGCGACTATCACACTCAATTAGCGTACCAGTCCATCTTCCCAGGATTTCCAAATTGATAATTTGCCTCTCTCATATTAGGTTTTGAGTAAGTACATGCAGACATAGCAAGTAGAGAAATAAAGGGAAAAATCTTAAAAACGACATTGATTTTCGGCTTCTTCTAGTTGATTTTGGAGTAAGTTGATGTTATGGGGAGCAAAAATATCATCATGCTCTATATTGTATAGGAGGTGAGTAACAAAATCGGTTGAGAGTAGTCCTTCTTCATTCCAGCCATTCCTTGGACAAATGTGTCGTTTGATCCTTTCTATACGTGCTGGTCCAGAAAGCTTACGAGGAAACGGGGACGCCTTTCCGGCTTTAAAAAGAGTAATAAATTGATTTGAAGGCAAGCTAATGTGACTTGGGTTGTAAATAGAGAGAATCGACTGAGCGTGCAAATAACATTGGTCCATGTAATGTGCAATCTCTTGCGATTGTTTCGGGATTATGCCAGAAGTTATGGAATACTTTCTATCTAATTCCGAAAAATTTGGTGGGCTAGTAATTTTCTGAGAATAAGGCTGTTGGTAGAATGACTTTGACTCAACTGCTTGGCAACTCTTCTCTTTCTCAAACTCTTCGGAAGATACAATACTTGAAACACTGGAGCTAACAGTGCTTCCTGAAGAGATACTACTATTGTTACTTGAGCTACTTGCAATGCTATTGCTACTACTTTGCCTTGTCACTTCGCCGTATATATTCACTGGCTGAACTGCATCAATAAGAATGATGCCAGAAATATCAGTGATACCGTTGAAGTCGTTCGGACGTTTTTGAATCTGATGGGCCATCTATTCGAGCAAAATGTAGTCAAGAGGGAAGTAAGTACGAGTACAATTGCAATTGCAATTGCTATGTCTTAGGCTCACCTCGAGAGCCACTACACCACCAAATGACCATCCTCCAACTGCTATTTTTTTGCAAGACCCATGACTCACGTCGAGCTCTTTAGCTAAATATCCACCATCCTCCAAATGTGCAAGGTATGTTTTTGCAGTTTCTTGTACGGTTTGGCATCCCTCATTGTCATGAGGAAATGCCGCATGTAAGGTCTGACTTATGGCAAGAACACGACGATGTGGATCAAAAGACAGACGAGCATACATGCTACTCAGTCCTCCCCCCGGGTGAATGAGAATTAAGGTTGGAAGCTCCGTGCCTGCTTTTGTATTTCCATGTTGCAGCTCCAATATTGGAGGAAGCAGCATATCTTGTAGAACAGAAGAAATACACATACTGTGGGGGAGTACGAAGTTTTACTAGTCATCGTGTTCCAATGAGATTAGGAGGAAATATAAGTAGCCTACAGATTCCTACGATTTTCAATAGCCCACTCCTTCACTACTTTTGCATTTTTCTGCCTCTGTATCCGTGTAGAACAGTCCATAGACGGGCAGCCATTTCGCGATGTTCACGATGTCCACTTTTTCCCGTGAAGAATTAGCGTCGCGAAATACGCCGTAGCATTTGCTATTAATTATGCACCTACTCGCTTCGCGCTTCCTTGTATTCGCGTTAAAAAAATTGCATTGAACGATTTGGTTCAGCCCTAGAATTGCATATGATAATTTGGTGCCATAATCAAGTCTAAAGCAGAGATGAGCTCCCAATTCATTAAGCTTTAGTTTTCCTGACATGTGTCGTTGGGCTTGTGAGCAAAGGCAGAAGCATATGATCTTTTTGTTTTATTTTTGGACAAGCAAGACAATCAGGGTATAAACAAAAGAGAACAGGATCTTTTCTCGCTCTTCACTCTTTGTCATCAATAGTAGAAAAAAAAAGCACGCACTTAAGCTCAATAATGGATGTACAATACTCCGGTGGAATCATGAAAGAGCTACGTGTTGCAATCATTGGTGGTGGAATGTCTGGTATTTGTGCTGCTTGCAAGATCATTCAAGCATTTCCCGGTCAAGTCGTTCCAAGTACATCGCTACAAGCACAAAGAGGGTTGAGGTCAGACGCAACATCCACCATTTGCTTGACCATGTTTGAACTGCACGACAAGCTCGGAGGTACTTGGGCGCTCCAAAATTACCCTGGTGTTGCTTGCGACTCACCAAGTCAATTATACAGCTTTTGGTTTAAGCCTAATCCATGTAAGTTGGGTACTGTATCAACATTACGGAGTAGTCAAAATTCACCATGTTATAATTTTCTGTTCAGATTTTAAATCTAAATTTGCTTCTGGAAAGGAAAATCTTGAATACCTGCAATCTGTGGGACAGTCGTTTCGTTTACAAGATTATGTACGATATCATACAGAAATCACCTTATCGCAATGGAATGCAGAAAAACGATTTTGGACAACAGAAGGGCAAAATGTCAGAACACAAGAGACGTTCAGTGAAGATTTTGACGTAGTGTGAGTGATAAGTTTTCTCAATTCTCATGTATTTGTCCACAATGATTAACTCTTTGTATCAATCAAATTCTCAGCATTTGCTGCGCTGGCGGTCAAAGAAATCCTATCAAGCCTAAACACCTAGTAGATACATTTAAAGGCCAGATTTACCATTCATCTGAATTGTCCTACTATCCGTCTTTTGGAGGAAAGCGAGTTGCTATAGCTGGAACTGGTTCTTCCTCTATTCAAATTGTACCTGCATTGGTAAATGGGACCAGCCACATACAGAAAGAAAAGGGTAAGAGCAACATTCCTGAAGAACTACACATTTTCCAAAGATCACCAGGGTGGATTCTAAAATTACCCAGAGGTGATTTTATGCCTTGGCTGCTCTGGTGTTTTGCCAATGTACCATTACTTCTTTACATTTACCGTATTTTTATTCTCTTTTATGTGAGTAGATTTCTTCTTGGATTTAGTATTTTTTTTTTCTTATTGAATTTCGCTGATATGTTCTAACTTTCCCTCACTAGTACGATGTATTCCTGCACTATATGATACGATCACCTTCAACTATGCGCAAGTACGCCTTTCAGTCTATCAATGAAGAGATACATTCAGATACTCTCATCACCCCAGAGGGTCGTATCATTAATGCTAGGAAATGCACTACTAATAAAGTCTCAGATATTCCACTTGTAGACACTTTGACCCCTAGCTGGAATGTTGGCTGTCGCCGTATCATGGTATCAGATACATTCTACAAAGCACTGGGTCATCCTGCTGTCAGATTCCATCCTAGCGGTATCCTCTCTGTGGCCGAAGATGGCCACACTCTTCTCACTTCAGCAGGAAAGGCAATCACAGTCGATATCCTCATTCTAGCTACAGGCTATCACTATCAAGATTGGATCAAACCATTGGCTGTTATTAATGATAAAGGAGAAGATTTAGTCGACGTATGGCAGACTTCACCCTCAAGAGGAAGGTTCTTTGGCCTTGCTACCTCTGAATTTCCCAATCTTTTTCATACGATGGGACCAGCAAGTCGACCAGGTCAAGGAGCGTTATCAATCATCGCCGAGCATCAAGTAGGTGCCATTGGCTAGAGAGCAAAAGATGTCTATACTAATTTCTGTCCAAAATTGGTCTTTCTCTTTACTTTTCTTTACAGGCAGATGAAATTGTACGATGTATTCGTGGTTTAATGAAAAGTATGAGAAATCCTTCCTCGAGAAAACCTCCTACAATCTCCGTCAGCAAGTATGCCGAGCAAACAGTAGCCTCAGCTGTACGCAAAGGTGTCGAGAATAGCATTTTCAACGAACCTTGCGATGGCTGGTATAAGGATGCTCAAGGCTTTCCTTCCACTCTTTGGCCTTACTCTGCTACATGGTTTGGATGGAAGATGTGCTTTATGAGGTACAAAGATATTGTAAGCAAAAATAGCACTTGGATTCTAGAAAATTAGAAAATTAGGGAATATGTATCTGTAGAAATTCACATGCAGTTATAAAGGGAGAATTAAATCGTCAAAGCCTTCGTATTTTCTTGCTATTGCCGGTGTTCTTATCCTGATACCAGATTTAAAGACTTGTCTCCATCAAAGATATGTGTGTGTGTGCCGTGTATGTGGATCTTTACAAAATTTTATTCAAAATAAATGGAAATTAGTAATGACTCGTAGTATAGCATCCTCTTGATTAAATCTGATGCCAGTGTACCATCCATCATGTGCTCCTGCAGCTTACGGCTTCCCTCTGCATGCATATCTCATTTCAAATATCGGTAAATTAAAGTTTTTGGTGGAAAAAATAAGGACGGGGAACTTTGGTATTACAATTTACAAAACTAAGAAACGGTGTATCATATCATATGTTTGGTTTTCGCACTATCAATAGAATAAACTGCTATTTAAAGCTAACGAATTGGTAGAACGCGTCTTGCGGGAAGAATAGTAAATTAGAGCAATCGAGTGATTCTTTTTTTGTCAATTCTCTATAAAGCCCCTTTGTGCCAGAGCATGTCAAGAAAAGCTTCTACAATTTTACAAAGTTGTGCTTGATTACTCTCCACTTCTGTCATTTCTTTTTGGCCCCAATCTTCTATAGAAGAGTAGAATATCAAAGACCAAGATGAGCTTGACATCGTTGTATCAGCAAGACAAGTTTCTGCCCAATCACGTTGCAGAATGTGCCGCCCAAATCAGTAATGATGAAATCAAAAGTGCACAAGCCGACTATGGTGGTGAGTTTAATAATAAATTTGATAATTTTATTTTTCACATTATAGCTAAAAGCTCTTTCTCTCTCTCTCTCTCTCTCACTTTTACTAACTTTTTTGTTTGAATTGGCAGTTGATTCACCAATGGGATTCATTTCCTCATTTCCCTTTACTCCAATGTATGCTTATGCCACTCTAAAGGGCAAATTTGCAGTCTGGGATACGATTTTGAATAAACTTCCTTCCAAAATTTTCAATGGACCAACTCTTGATGCCGGCTGCGGAAGAGGTATGGTCTTAATGAAGACTGCACATATGAAGAAGAAAAGACAATCCTCTAATCTAAGTCCAGCCATTGGTATTGATATCTTTTCTAGCTTGGATCAAACTGGAAATAATCCCTATGCTACCTCCAAGAATGTTTACGCAGAAGGACTCTCAGATGTTGTGGTTTTAAATACGGCAAGCTTTCTGGATCTTCCCTTTAATGATAATGTTTTTAGCTTAGTTACGAGCTCGTTGGCATGTGAGTTGAAGTTTATCTCTGTCGAAGGTTTTCAGAAGGTAAGGTATTAATAATTAATTGTTTCTTATATTCCAGTGCATAATCCACACGCAAAGGATCGTCGTTTAGCCATCATCGAACTTGCTAGAGTATTACAACCCAATGGTACTCTAGTAATACTTGATTTGGCAGGCTCAAAAATGACGAGAATGTATGCAAAAACTCTTAAAGAGATTGGTTGGAAGAATGTCAAATGTGAATTTGCAGGAATGGGTTGTGTCTTTGGCATGTGGCACTGTGACATTGTAACGGCATGCAAACCAAATTGGAAGAAGTAAAGTATCGCATCTTTATAAATTTGATACTCTTTTCTCTATACCTTTCTTCTTGTTCTTCTTTCCGATGCTATAAAGTAAAAGTCATTGTGAATAAGTAATGAATCTTTGGTAGAATATAAATTGGACTAAACGCAAAAAGCTATTGTTATGTATGTATTGCAGATACTACAATCGATCGTACAAGATCATTAAGAGAAGAAGAAGGATACACTCATTTAATTCCTTTAGCTCTCAGCATTGTAGCGGTAGAGGCAATCGTAGGAGAACTGAGAGCAGAAGCGACATCAATGCGCACTTTAAACGTGCGCTTAATGGCTGAAAATGCTCGAACGGCACTAAGTGAATTACCGCCAATGTTGAAAAAGTCGTCGTTTCGATCAATGCAATCTGCCTCTATTTTTAGTGTTTGAGCCCAAATATCGCAAATAAGTTTTTCAAGGTCATCTATGGGACTATTAATTGGCTTTCTTTGTTCTTGTAATTCTATTCCTTTTTCTTCAACTGCTTTATTGCCATTCTGCTCCGAACCTTTTTGTATCAATTGAGAAATCAAATGGTTGCGATCAACTTTTCCATTTACCGATAATTTCATTGTCTTGCATACTGAAATGGATGTGGGTACCATATAGCGTGGCAGTAGTTGAGCCAATGAAGCCAAAATTGAGTTGCTATCTTGCGTACACAATTGATCATGCAGAGTAACAAACGCATGTAGCGTTCCATCTTCTTCTTCTTTCCTTCCTTTAACAAAGACTACCACACCTTCCTTTATATTTTCAATTCTTGTTAAATGATGTTCAATCTCGTCAATTTCTATTCGATGGCCTCGTATCTTGAGCTGACCATCTCGTCTTCCCAGGAATTGAATATCACCCGTATAAGTGTAGCGACCAAAATCACCAGTTCGGTATAATCTCTGTTTACTTGCACTATGTTTATTGTAGATCGTGAGGAAGCTTTTGTTGGTCAATTCATCATCAGTGTAACCGTTGGCTAGACTTTCACCACCAATATAAAGCTCTCCAATAACCCAAGTTGGGCAAGACAATCCATTTGCATCTAGTACGTGGAATTGCTGATTACTCAAAGGTTTACCATAAGGAACATAAGTCGCATCTTTACTTAATTGTGAGATTGGGTAAATGATGGACCAAATTCCAGCCTCTGTTGCACCTCCTCCGCTAAATACTTGAAGATTTTCATTACTCTCTGCAAGTATTTGTACCAAGTCAACAGGAACTTTGTCCCCAGAAAGGAGACAAATACGAATCGAATTGATATGATTTATCTTTCTTTCTCCTCCATCGTCATCCTCTAGCACGGCAAGTACCAATTGCATATGCATCGGAACTGAATTCCAAATGGTAATTTTGTACTCTTCTATTAATGTAATCCAATCTTGCGCATTAATTTGTCCAGTTGGTAGGATTAAATGACCTCCTACTGTGAGACATGCAAAAATGTCAAAGACGGAAAGATCAAAATTGAGATTTGCTAAACCGAAAAATACGTCATTTTTGTTGCACTTCCATCGAGAAAGGAGATCATTGATAGTATTCATTGCTGCACCATGACTCATAATCACTCCCTTTGGCTTACCCGTACTGCCTGAAGTAAAAATGACATACGCTTCATCACCTCCCCTTGCAACGATACTAGTGCACAATTCTTGCAAAGTAGAATGCTCTTCTACTGACTTGGGTGCTGCGACTATAACGCTCAAACCAATAAAGTCTTCTTTGTGCTCTGGCTCGTCTGATAAAGGCTCAGAGACAACAACAGCCTTACATTGTGATTCTTTTATGATTGCACTAATCCGTAACGATGGTTGCAAGACATCAAGTGGGACATATGATGCTCCAATTGACAAAATAGCCAAACAAGCTTGAACTTGCTGCCAACTTTTGCCTATATGTACAGCGACTCGATCACCGTGAGTCAAACCAGCTTGCTTTAATCTTCTTGACAAACTAGCCACCGAATGTCCTAATTGTGAGTAAGTGACGCTTGTTGCTTTATCTGTTATACAAATGCAATCGGGATTGTCTCGAACTTGCTGAAAGAATCCAGAGTGTAAAGTAGAGTTGCACGGTATCGCTTGATTGATGGTTGTATCATTGGCAGAAATACGATGTCGTACTTCTGGTGTATGAGATAATAGATTGATATTTGGTTCCAATGACTTTTCCCAATTCTTAGGTTGACTAGCCAAGCATCGTAATATATCCAAAAAGCTTGCATGAGCTGATTCAATAAAGTTTGGATAAAATACTTCTTCCAAATAGTCCCATCGAATAGATAATTGACCATCTCCCAATCGCACACATTGGAAATCAATGGAAACTTGTGGTGTTTGAGAAACAGAGTAAATAAGAGAACCAAGACAAGAAGTTGCTTCGGTAAGAGAATGTGATGCACCCAAGTCACTCAAGACAGATGTCATGACAACAGAATAAGTAATTTCTTGATTGCTTTGCGTTTTAAGATGTCGCATAAAGTCTACACCAGAATAGGCAGCATGACCAACATCTTCAAATAATTGTTGGCTCATCAAATTTGCATGAGAGGAAAAAGAAGTATCCAAAGAGGCAGCATCTTTATATTCTAGCAAGACCGAAGTAGTAAAATCTCCCACAACTTGATCAATTCCACGGTATGGTGGCCTGGAAAAAACGGTGAGATTGATGGCAAATCGTGTATCATCCGAATATCGACTTAAAACACTTCCAAAAGCGGTAGCAATTGCACCAGTGGCAGTCATGCCATGATTGGCTGAATAATTTTTAAAATTTTCAAATTCTTCTTTGCTTAGTAAACCTTCTATCTTTTTAAATTTCGGTTTTGTTACTTGTGACAGTGGCTTGGCAAGTGGTAAATTCGGTCCACTTTTAGGAAATTGACTAGTACGACTCTTCCAATAATTTTCATGTATTTGATATAATTCTTGCGCATGACTTTGTTTTTCTGTCAAGACATATTGTCGGAATGTCATGGCAGTTTGAGGTAGCTTCGGAACAGTCAAAAAAGTGCTGCTTTGTTGTCTTAACAAGTCTTCTGCCATCAAGAGATCCTGCGCTAAAATAGCAGAAGAGAAAAAGTCCATAATAAGCATATCCAAGGAGACGTGTAAAACGGAAGAATCTTCATCTAGCTTTGAGAGGCGAATATCAAACAATGGCCATTGACTATGTGATAAAACTTGATGACTCATCTCTTGTCTAATCAACAGTAAAGTCTCCTCTTTCAAATTTTTACTTTCTTGTGATAGATCAAGATGATCGGGAAACCAAGGTTCAAGCACATCCAGAGCAAGTACACGTTGTGTTTGTGTGTCCAAATCAAACACTAGTCGCAAAGAATCATGTCGAGCAATCAAGGCTTGCATCAAGAGAGATAATCGGTCAGGCGTCAAGGTTGAAGGTGCTTTGAATTCCATATAAGTGTGTGTAGACACGTTTCCAAGTTGGAAATAATCTGTTCGACCAAAGAGGTAAGCCTCTTGAATGGCAGTCAGAGGAAACGGTTCATGAGCTTCCTCGACAGATCCAATTAATCTTTCCGAGTCGTGTAATACACTAGATGCGACACCTTTATTTTTTAGTTGCACACTAACCCATTGACAAAGTGATTCGAGTGTTTTCAAATCACGGAACATGGTACGCAAGTCTAATTCCACAGCATAACTTTGTTGAATCCAACTTTGAATCTTGATGGCCGAGAGTGAATTTCCACCCAATTGGAAAAAGGAAGAATTTAATCGTAGAGAAGATAGAGGTACATCAAGGACATTGGACCAAAGAGTTGCAATGGCCAATTCAATATCTGTTGTCGGTACATGATCATTTTCGAGTAAAGTAGATTGTAATTCGACACGTTGAGCTGCTTCCTTGAGTTGCTTACGATCTATTTTACCATTTGCAGAGACAGGTAGACCATCTTTCAAAGGAATAATATGAGACAAGGTCATGTATGAAGGAAGAGACAAGGCAAGCTTTCGATTGATAAAAGCCATCATTGTATCTTCAGAAGGGAAGGATTGAGAAGAAGATGCAGTACCTCCGACGAGTATAATGTTCGCCTGTCTTTGATAGCATATTTCAAATGAAGATGACCAATCATCATCAATCCAAGGTACTTGTGTCCATCCAATATTTTGTTGAATTGACTTGTCCATAAGATGTTGTGCTAGCGAGGCTGCAGCTACGACATTTCCAGATATTGTTAGAATCACTGTGGCATTGTAAAGTAGTTCTGCATTATGATGGAATGCTACTGACTGTTCTACCATTGATGAGGTCGAATCTTTTACTTTCGTCAGTTGCTGAGATACAGCATCAAATTCAAAGCTTCCAACTTCCGTTCCAGTCTTTGTCTGAATAGAGATTGCTAGTGTTGGAGGGGGAGCTTGTTCTTGTGCGCACAATGTTCCTTTGACCAAGATGAGATTGTTTGGCAAATCTAATCCTAAACAACTTGACATGACATTCTTCTCTTCTTCATACAAAATTCCACCATACTGAATAGTCATCCTGTGTCGACTTGCCTCTTGACCCATTGCGCCTAGAAGATAGCCTACCTCACATTCTAACAGATCCTTTGAAGCATTTCCATAGAGAGGTGCAATGGCAGGCAAGTAAGAAGAAAGATAAAACCTTACACCACAACCTTCTGTTTCATTTTGCACCGCTTGATTTACGAAAATCAATTCACTGCTTCTGTCGTCAACTAACCAAAGTCCATCCTGTAAGCCATTCACTCGATGTGTTTCTACAAAGACATTAATACTATACGTGGCTCCAGGACTGGGATATCGGTATTTCCATCCCTGCTGCCCTGGTTTTGCAGCAGCAACCAAGGGAGCCAAAATTGATAAAATCAATTCCTTATTTATTTCTGTCGAGCTTAAGGTATTGATGTGATCTGTGTATGAAACAGAGCAAAGGCCAGAAGAGTCTGCTAGCGCGTGAGAACACAATGCAGAGAGATTTGCTAAAGAAGGTGCCTCTTTTTCAAAGTGATAATGACTTTTTCTCAATTTTCTCAAGTGATCCAAGCGATCCGATACTGGAATTGGTATTTTGACTTGCACACTTTTATCATTCAAAAAGGTATCCACCTTGACATTTGTATCCGTCAAGTTTGCCTTGTGCTCCAATCGATCAAGTTCATCACTGAGGAGAGTAAATGATTCGTATGGTGCAACGGCTGGCATACTACTCTTGGTTACAACAAAGCCAACCAATTGGCCATGTATAACATCCACTGCACATTCATAAATTCCTTTTACCTTTGCAAGTTGATGAGAAATTTCTTCCAATTCAATTCGATGACCACCAATTTTGACTTGATGATCACTTCTACCTAAGAATTCAAGTTGTCCAGATGGTAAATGTCTGGCTATATCTCCCGTATCATATAACCAAATCTTCATCTGTTCATTATATTGAAATCTTTGTCTAGTTTGCATTTCATCTGTATAACCATCTGCTAATCCTTTTCCTCCAATATACAGATGACCAGGTACCATGTTGGGCACACCTAACTTCACATTGTCGCTTGTCACTTGAAATACGTATAGCTTCTGATTAGACATTGGTCTACCGTATGGAATTAGAGCTTTATCTTGTGATTCAAGGAGCATAAGTGCATCTACAGGTTGCAAAACACTCCAAATAGATGCTTCTGTAGCACCACCTCCTGAAAAGAGTTGCATATCTTTCGGACAATATTCTAGTAAATTGTGGGCCAACTGAATTGGAAATCGATCACCAGAGAGTATCATGACTCTTAAGCTTGATAAAGCAGTCTTGAGTTTATTGAGTGTACGTGTTTCTAACATCATTTGTGCCATCATTGGTACCGAATTCCAAATGGTAACCTTGTGAGTTGACACTAGCGAAATCCATTTCTCTGGATTCTTTTCACAATCAGCTGAAAGGACAAGTGTACCTCCCACTGACATTGCTGCAAAGATATCAAAGACGGATAAATCAAAGTTGAGGTTTGCAAGACTGAAAAAGACGTCTTTACCATTCAATGACCATCTTTGAAGTAAATCATTGATTGTGTTCATGACTGCACCGTGACAGATTCGCACACCTTTTGGTTTTCCAGTTGATCCACTGGTAAAGATTACGTATGCTTCTGAAGTTGGTGAGATTTGCTCCCAATTGCCATTAATGGCATCTTTACTAGCCTCTACATGATTTGACGTTGTAGAGTACTTTAGATACTGACACTCTACTCCTTTTCCTTGAGTAAACTGATCTACCTCTATATGATCAAATGCGTCATGTACAATAGCAGCAATACAACCAGACTCGGCAAAGATTGTTGCAATTCTTGCTGAAGGAGTAGTACTCTCAATAGGTACGTAAGACATACCACATGATAGAATGGCAAGACAGGCAGCCACCTGACTACGATCTTTTGGTAGAAGAACAGCTACTCGTTTATTTGCATTGTTGGTAAGCAAAGGTAGATCTTTAAGTTGAACGCAAAGAGAAATTATATTTTGCGCCAATTGAGCATATGTCACACTTCCAAGATCATCAACAATTGCAATAGACTCAGGTGAAGTAGATAGACTACGATAAAATCCTTGATGCAGTAGATGAAATTGGTCTGATGAATCAAATCGTGTTGTCTTGTTAAAGTTTTGTCTAGCTTCACTCTGCAGAGAAGGAATTTGCAATGTCAAAGGTTCATTCCATGCATCCTCTGAGTCCATACAAAGTCGATTAATGATATTGAAAAGAGTTGAATGAATGTCATGAATATAACCAGCAGGAAAAGCGCCATCGAGATAGTCGAATCGAATTATGAGATCACCTTGTACAGATCGAATACATTGAAAATCAAGTCTAACTTGAGGTGTTTGACTTATAGAATATACTGGTTTTGCAAATAGATGGGCAAGATCATGTTCTAATTTTACTTCATCAAGTACCAAAGTCATAATGACTGGGTAGAGCAAATTACGCGCCTGCTCTGCTCGCAAGTGTCGTATAAAGTCTACACCAGAAAAGGAAGCATGTTCCAAATCTTCAAAGAGACGGCTTTGCATTGCCTTAACTCGTTTGATAATTGAAGCAGTAGAGGGCATGGCCATACCGTTGAATTCAAGAAGAAGAAGTGAAGTAAAATCTCCAACTACATCTTCGACTCCTACTAAATGAGTTGGTCTGGAGAACAGAGTTAGATTAATGGCAAAGTGCGGATCCGTGGAAAATCGATTGATGACTTCAGAAAAGAGTGTAGCTAAGAGTGAGCCTGTATGTAAACCAAGAGAGGTTGCTCTCTGTTTCATCAATTCAAATTGATCTTTTGATAGGGAAGCCTCGACCCTACTAAATTTGGGAGATGTAGCAGAAGTAACTTCATTGGCTAAAACCAAGGCAGGGCCAGAGGGAAAGTCCTTACTTTTCGAAAGCCAATACTGCTTATGCTCGATTGATTTTTGTACCTGAACAGCAGTAGGCTTGGATTTTCCTTGAACAATTTGTCGAAATGTGATAGATGGCTTTTGTAAAAGTGCTTCCATAGAGTTATTAATGCTTTTGTCTAAAAGCAAACCAGCTAATTGTATAAAGTCTTTTCCTAAAATTAAAGAAGATGAAAAGTCCATTATAAGCATATCTAATGAGACGTGCATCATGACATTTCCTTCTGGGAGTAAAGTGAGGGAAATATCAAATAGTGGCCAATTATTCGAGTCTAAAACTTGACACTCCATTTCTTCACGAACAGCCATGAGCGTTTCCTCTACAATTTGAGAATCTTTATCTTCACCTGTCAAATCGATAAGTCGAGGAGTAAAGATGGGTAATTCATCCACTTTTAATACTCGTTGTGTCATGGTACTATTATCAAATGTAAGTCGTAGAGCATCGTGTTTGACAACAAGTTGAGCAATAATGGCCTGAATCAAGGCAGGAGTGTAATTTGATGGCAATTGATATTCCAAATAACTATGAGCAGAGACATTACCCAAATCAATTTGTCCTTTTCTACCTAAAAGATAAGCACTTTGAATAGGCATCAGTGCAAACGGTTCATTTGGCTCATGATCAATTTCCAAAGCAACACCAATATCTTGTACAACAGACATTGCTTTATCCAATGCACCATTTGAACAAGTCATACTGGCAATCTTGTCGCTGAGAGTACCGAATTTAGATTCTTGAAAGAGAATTCGAAGATTGACTTCACAATTACAATGTTGCTCAATCAAGTGCTGTAATCGAATAATATTTAGTGAATTTCCACCAAGTTGAAAAAAGTCGGAATTTAAATGTAAAGATTCAATAGGCACATTTAGCACATTGGACCATAATTTAGCTAATACTTTTTCGGTAGTAGTTGTCGGTGGTGGATTATCCTGCTGATTGTAGAGTGATTCAAGCTCGATATGTTGTTGACCAAACAATTGAAGTTGTTTTCTATCCATCTTTCCATTAGAAGATAGCGGTAGTTTGTCAAGTATTACAAGAGTAGAAAGACGCATATAAGCTGGTAACCAGAGTGAAAGCTCTGTATTTACGACTTCGATTGTTATATCATTGTTTGATGTAAGAACAGCAAATCCAATCAATGAATCGTTTATAACTTCAACTGCACAATCTTCTACACCAGATATCTTGGCAAAATGATGGATAATTTCAGTCAATTCAATGCGATGTCCTTTAATCTTTACTTGTTGATCGCTTCTTCCAAGAAATTCAAGTTGACCACATGGTAGATAACGTGCTAAATCACCCGTATCATACATTCTCTCTCCTGAGATGGGATGTGTAACAAAGGCAGCTACTGTTTTACTTACATCAGTGTAACCCTTTGCCAATCCTTTTCCTGCGATAAATAATCGTCCAGCAGCATATGTGGGGCAAGGTTGATCCATTGCTACCTCGGATAGACTCTTTGACTGATGAAATACGTGCATCCGTTGATTAGCCAAGGGAGTACCATAGGGAATGGATATAGCACCATCTTGAACATCTTTGGGTGTGATTGTGTGATAAATGGACCATATAGCAGCTTCAGTGGCACCTCCTAAACTGATAATTTCCAACGGAGCCCTAGCTTTCTGATGGAAAAGGAGTTGATTGGCCAGGGAAATTGGAATCCAATCACCTGACATGAGAATTAATCGTAACTTGTCAAGAACCATGTAAAGTGTTTCCGGTTGTACTTCCATCAACATTCTGACAATCATTGGGACAGAGTTCCAAATCGTGACATTATTACTTGTAACTAGATTAGCCCACTCAGATGGGTCGTTACTTTCTGTCGGAATCACTAATTGACCACCTACAGTAAAACATGCAAATAAATCAAAGACGGATAGATCAAAGCTGAGTTTTGAAATGGCAAAAAAGCAGTCATTGGCTTGAATTGACCAATGTTGTATCACATCATTGATGGTATTCATTGCTGCTTGATGTTGAATAATGACTCCTTTTGGTGTACCTGAGCTACCTGAAGTAAAGATGATGTACGCTACATCGCTTGCTTTGGTGTCATAATCTTGAAGGCAAGCACGCAACATTTCTGGATCTGATGGGCATTCCTGATAATCAAAGTTATCATTATTATTCTCCTCTACGGCAGTGTCGAGAGATATAATTGGAAGGTTAACTTTTCTATCTTGAAGTTCCGTCTTTTTTGGTAGTGAAGATGTAATAATTGAGCTACAATTGGATTGTTGTAAAATCAAAGTGATTCTATTGATTGGCTGATCAATTTCAATTGGTACGTAAGCAGAGCCATTGCAAAGAATAGCCAAAACGGCTGAACTTTGTCGCCATCCCTTTGAGAGTAAGACTGCCACAGTATCTCCTGCCTTTACTCCTACTTTACGAAGCTGTTGTCGTAAGTACCAAACATCTCTCGCCAAGTCTAGATATGTTTTTATGCATTGATCTTTGTTGTTGTCAATGATGCATGTCTTGTTTGGTGTTCTGATTAGTGATTGCAAAAATCCATGATGTAGTACCTCTGACTCATTCGTTGAGACTGGTCTTGATGTTGAATTAGCAACTGTACGCGCAATAAAGTCGGTTGGGATAAAGTCAATCAATCTTGTTGCATGAGGTGGATATGCTGTTGACCAAGTTTTAATACTACATAGATCCCTGACAAGTCCGACAAAGACTTTGTGCATTTGAGATATTAAACCAGGTGGAAAGAGTTCTGCGAGGTAATCCCATCGAAGTACAAGTTGACCGGCAGGACCTCGTAAAGCTTGAAAATCAATCCAAACTTGAGGTGTTTGGGAGATGGAATAGATTGGTTCGCCAAACACGGCATCCATTTTGGAAAGATGAATTGATGAACCAATTTGATTGAGAACTGATGTCATGACAACGGGGAAATTTACTTTATCATTTCTGCTTCTCAAAAATCGAATTAAATCCACTCCTGAAAACTGAGAATGACCAAGATCGTTTAAAAGTTGAGCATTGACTTTATCTACTTTTTCAGAAACAGAGTAGGTGGAATTATCCATGTCGTTTACCTCTAGCAATATTGAAGAAGTAAAATCGCCCACAATCTTGTCAATGTCAATCCAGTCTACAGGCCTTTGAAAGACGGTAAGATTGATGGCAAAATGTGCATTATTAGCATAAAGAGATAGTGTATTGGCAAATGCAGTAGCAATTGCGCTTACTGGCATAACTCCTCGACTTTCAGCTAAAGAAACAAGATTGATAAAGTCACTTTCATCAATTTGTGCTTCAACTCGCTCAAAAATTGGTTGTACGATTTGTTCTGGTCGTTTGGCTAAAGGTAAATCAATCGAAATGGGAAAGTGAAGTGCGCGCTGCATCCAGTACTGTACGTGTGCCTGATTGATTGTACTAGCCTTTTGAGCCAAAACAATTTGACGAAAAGTAGTACGTAAAGGCGGTAATAAGGCATGACACTGTTCTAAATTTTCATTCTTGTTCAACTCTGCGGCCATCACCAGAGCATCTTCTGAGAGAATGGCTAATGAATAAAAATCCACAATGAGGGCATCCACAGAAAAGTGAACAATTGTTCTTGATTTTGTCTTTGTCATTCGAATATCAAATAGTGGCCACTGCGTACTGTCAAGTACTTGATGAGAGAGTTGATTACGGATAGATAGTAGCATTGCTTCTCCAACTTTATCACTTTCCGCGGATAGATCGAGGTATTGAATAGAGTAATTGCCAACCTCTTCAAGGGGTAATACTCTTTGTTCTAAAACTCCAGAATCTTTACTTGTTCCAAAAATAATTCGAAGAGCATCATGCCTCTTGATGAGAAGATTTAGGATTGCATCCAAGCGTTGAGCAGTGAGGGTTGGAGGGACATGAAATTCTTGGTATCCATGTGTACTTACACTTCCTAAATCCATAAGTGAGCTTCTTCCAATTAAATATGCTTCCTGAATAGCGGTAAGTGGAAAAGGTTCATGTGCATTTTCAATTGCCAATCTTTGGCTGTCGTCATTCTGCTCCATGTCAACAACATCCATCAATGACGAATCTTCTTCCCATTTCCATTCCATATTACCTAAAAGTTCTTCTATCGTAGCAGCAAGATTAGACAGGACTGGATTGTCAAAAATGATCTTGAGAGACATTGTAATTTGAAATTTAGATTGAATCTGATTCTGTAATTTGATTGCTAAAAGACTGTGTCCCCCCAAGGCAAAAAAGGAAGAATTTCGATAAATTGTCCCTTCTTCCTTGTCCAATAATAATTTCCAAAGTTGAGATATAAATATTTCTAATTTAGTTAATGGCAGTTCGTAGATTTTATTGTCATCGTTGCCAATCTCGCTCAATTTCATCTGCTCCGCCTGTTTGAGTAGCTGCTTACGATCCACTTTTCCATTGGCAGTCAATGGAATTTTATTCATCGTAATCATGGATCCAATCAACATGTATTTAGGCAAATGACGAGCTAATAAAGTGTTCATCCGACTCAATCCTAAAAGTGAAAGCGGAGTAGTAGCGGTATTAACATCTTTGAAAGCCACAGGTCCTCCTGCTAGTACAACTTGATGACATCTTTTTGTCTCAAATTGATCTAAACAGCTGGAAAATGCTCGACTGACATATGGGACGTGGGTGAACCCAAGATGGAAGTCTGGGCAAACTTCCATGATAATTTGAGAATACGAGGCAGCTTGAATAACGTCATGCCCTTCTATAGCCAAGAAAATTGTCGCTCCATTGAGTAAAGGTGCATTTGCATGAAACATCAGGCCGTCAGCGTCAAAATCATTGTCGAAAATTGTAATCCTATCTGAGTCGACTGGTATGATGGTACCATCACTAGAATACCTTGACCAATGACCAGGTCGACCCTTTTTAAATACAGTAACCTTTGTTGTCGTTTCTTCTTTCTTCTTTTGAGGTAGTGGACTCAGCTCGACGACACCAAGCAAGCGATCATTATCTTGCAAGAGTCTTTGTAGAAGCACTTGTATGTCCTTGGATAGAATTTCTTCAACGAATTTACACTCGGAAAGGTGTAGACCAAGCAAACTTGATTCTTTTTGCATTGCCCCAATCATGTAACCAGCTTCTAAATGAACAAATTCATCACTACGATCACCGTAAAGTGGTGCAATATCACTCATGGCAGCCCAAAAGATAAATTGTATTCCTCTACTTTGTCCGTTCGGGGTAGATAAGGAAAGTGCATCTTGCAGCAAGTGTAGATGACCACTCCTGGCATCAAAAGAGTACAAACCTTGCTCAATTTGTAATTGAGCAGAAGCAATTGCACCAACATTGATAAAGACGCCAACAGTATAAGTAGCACCTGCTGAAGGATATCGATACTTGAATTGACCATCTACTGTCTGTATAGGAACGAGACAGGCCATGACTTGTTGTAATGCGCATTCATTCAATTTGCCACTTATTGCTGAAGAATCAAAGGTAGTTCTAACCTCCTTGAGTAATTCTGAAATACTCTCCGACAAGTGAGTATCTTCCTGTATTTGTTGACTTGTAAAATGATAGTGACTACGTCGCAAAGTGCACATTTTACGTTGATCCTCGGTTGGTATAGCACAAAAGTTGGTCAAGGCTGCTATTGAAGGTCTAGATCGCTCGAAAAGTTGAATTTGATGCTGCTTTCTTTGGTCCACTTCAGTGAGAAGGGGTACATTGCGCCATGGCTGTACAGAAGGTGAAGGCTCAGAAGGAACAACAAATGCAACAATTTGATCCTCGTACATTTCTACAGCTACATCATGAATACCCTTGATGGTAGACATGGCAACTGCTGCAATTTCTCCAAGCTCGACACGATGACCTCGAATCTTTACTTGATGATCCACTCGACCAATAAAATCCAAAGACCCATCTGGCAAATAGCAAGCTACATCTCCCGTCTTATAAAGACGTGTATTTGTTTTCTTGTCAAGTAGGAAAGCAGCTTTCGTCTGAATAGGATCAATATAACCCTTGGCAAGTCCTACACCACCAATGTACAAGTCACCAGGTACGCCTACAGGAGCGGATGATGCGAGCCAATCACGACTTGTTGATTTGTTGATTAGGACATGCATAGACTGATTGGCTAATGGCTTACCATAAGGAATGGGTGTGACTCCATCAATGACATCATTGGCAGTGATTTGATGAGAAACGGACCAGATTCCTGCTTCCGTAGCACCTCCTAGTGAATAAACTGGTGCATCTGGTCGAATTTGAAAGAGTTGACGTATTAGAGATGGTGAGATTCGATCACCAGAAAGTAAAATTGCATCCATATTATTAATCACTGATCGCAGCTGATCAATTTGAGTAGTCTCAAGTAACATTTGAAGCATCATTGGTACAGAATTCCAAACGCGAACACCATCTCCTTTTGAAAGTAGTCTCATCCAATGACTAGGGTCTTTGCTGTCTGAATCAGGAAGAACAAGCATTCCACCCAAGCCAAGAGTTCCAAAAATGTCAAAGACGGAAAGATCAAAAGATAATTTGGATAATCCTAAACATGATGCACCTCGACGACCAATACCCATCTTTCCTATGACAGATGCAATTGTATTTAGAGCTGCTCGATGGCTAATAACCACACCTTTTGGTTTTCCAGTTGATCCACTGGTAAAGATGACGTAGGCCGTATCTTCAGCTTTTGATAAACGTATACTAGGCGACTTGAAAGAAGTTAGGGGTAGGGAAGCCATGTCAATGATTGTATCAAAGTATGAGGTAAGCCAAGGTCGACTTTCTTGATAAAGTGTTACCACGATGCTAGCACCTGCTTCCTCTGCAATTGCCTTGATACGTTCAGGTGGTGATTCAGTATCACAAGGTACATAGGCATTGCCAGAAAGTAAAATACCAAGAACAGCTGCAATTTGAAGGCATGACTTATCCAGCAAGACGACAATTAGATCTGGTCCTTTTACAGCTTGATCTTGTGTCATTTCTACTGCCCTTACTACCTGACAAGCCACCTTGTAGAGCTGTCCATAAGACATGATTCCATCGTATGCAGCATCAATTGCCGTAGCATTGGGTTGCTTTAAGGCCATTTGAACAAAGCCTTCTGTTAGTAAAGCTTTCTCATCGTCATCGTCAATATTTAAACCAAGGTGTGATCGATATAAGTTTACCTCGTAGGTGGCGTTAGCAGCTTGTCGGCCTCTCAAATCATTGTCTTGAACTCGTGTGAATGTGGTTTGCTTAGACCAAGACTGATTTGAAAAAGTGGCCTCTTTGAATGATTTCACCAAAGTGTCAAAAAATGAAGGTATTACTCCTTCTTTGTAAATTGTCATGTAATCCAGATGAAATTCAATCCCAGAGCCATCTCTATTGGGAAATACTTGAAAATCAAGACTGACCTGCGAAGTTTGTGTTTTACGATGAGAAATATCTAAAATGATTGCATCATCTTTTCCTAATGTCTTGTAGGATTTTATAGAAGTAGATGGTAAGACGCAGGTGAAAACAACAGGCATAAGTGTTCCAGGAGCATGTTGTTGAAGATCTCGAATGACGTTGATACTTGAATACTCTGAATGAGAAATATCTTCTAATAATCTACGTTGTACTTGCTCACATCGATTTAAGAATGATGTAGGTTGATTTACACCTTCTTTCTCTGAATCATGACATGCAAAGAGTATTCCATCGGTAAAATCACCAACAACGCAATCAATGTCCTCGTGTACATATTGTCGATTAAATAGGGTAGTATTGACGGTAAAAGATACCTGTTCAGACCAAAGTCGAAGTGCGTCTGTAAAAAGAGTAAAGAGGACAGAAGATGGCAAGATGTTGTGTGATTGACAGGATGCTAGCAATTTTTGCCATTCAACAGTCGTAAAACTATGTTGCAAATGCTTTACCTTGATTAAATCTGATTCAATCTCGGAAGAAATTGTTCTTCTTTGTGGAAGTTGAGGAGCAGGTGGTAGTAAAGGTAATTGTGATTGCCAGTACCGCATTGATCGCTGATAGGTAATTTCATCAAAAGTACCATTCTTGTGCCATAATACATAATCTCGGAATGTTGGTGTCAATCTGTTCACCTCACCTATTCCTTTGTTTTCTATCAAAATTTGCAACTCATCAAAGAGTATTTGAACACTCTTTGCATCAATGATAAGCAAGTCAATAGTAATCCACAATCGAACTTGCCTCGTCTTGCTCTTTTCATTGCCCAGTTTAGCTAATGTAAAATCAAAGAGTGGCCAAGTCTGTGGATCGAATTGAATTGATTCTCTCTGCTGTCGAATTGCCTCGATATACGTTTGGCAAGATTCTTCACTTGTAGTCTCACTACCGAGTTCCAATACATTCAAGATAGATTGCGATGTCTCTTCAAACGGTAGTACTTTTTGGCGCATGTTGTTCACATCAAATATCAAGCGAAGGGCTGCATGTCGTTGCAAGAGAATTTCTAGAGCTTGAGAAATTGTTTTAGGGTCAATGGAAGGTGCCAAAGTTACTTCCATCATCGTTTGAGATGGTAAGGATAATTGCAAAGTTTGCCCTCTACCAATCAGGTAGCTCTGTTGTAGCGTAGTAAGAGGAAACCAAACGTGAGCTTGCATTGGATCTGATTTAAATGCCTGAAAAACACCATTACCATCTTCTTGTTTTATACTACAATCACAAGATGCCTTTGTAGTGATTTCAAGTAATTCCCTTTGACTCGAATTCAAAGACAAGACAAGGGAATTTCGAAGAGATGTATTTGGGCTGGCATCACGTATTGAACTACACATTGAATCCGTACCTTCACTTTTCGATAGTCTTCCAAGTGAAGGAGAATCAAATTGATCATTTTGTTCGTCCAAACGAGCAGCTATGGTGGCCACATTGTCTAAACCAAGAAAGTCGGTGATATTGGCTTCAATACCGTGATGGTTTCGCAAAACTGCCAATAGTCGCATAGCTGTAAGAGAAGTAATTCCATGTTCCGTCAAATTGGTGCTAGAAGTACACTTTCGTCCAGTAATTTTGGCAATGGTGGAAAGAAGGATTTGTTCGGTAGGCGTTTCACTTTTGATATCTTCTGAATCGTTGCTTCTTTTAATTGTGACAATTTCTTCTTGTTGCCATGGAGTAAGAGCCAAATTTCGTCGATTCAACTTTCCACTAGAGGTAAGTGGAAATAGAGGCAGACGAACAAAGATACTAGGTATCATGTATGGTGGAAAGTACAAAGCCAAATCTTCTAGGATTTGAGATACTTTCAAACTGACCGAGTGTGAATCTATCCCTTCTCTAATCTCAATGTAAGCCACCAAAACTTTTTCATGTTTCGAGACATCTCTTTCTGCTTCATCATCAAGATGACGGTGAATAACGGCAATCCTTGTGATTGGTACGGATCGTTCATCCCTAGTAGTAGCAAGATACTGATAAACGTGTTCTTCAACTTCTTCCACTTCAACTCGTTGACCGCGAACCTTGACTTGTCCATCGCTCCTACCATGCAAGTTAAGCTCGTCTAGATCATTGATGCTACCAAGCTGGAGGGAAAAATGAGGGAGATCAGTGCGACAAGATACAATCGTTTTCGCTCTTTAATATTTCTCTCTTACATCTCCAGTTTTGTGGTACATAGTTGGTACTTGATCATCATCGAATTGTAGCATCTTGAAGTACTTTTGCGTTTGCTCATCATCATCTACATAACCTGAACCCAGAGTTGGTCCTCGTACCCAAACAAAACCAACACTACCTCTAAGAACCGGATTATCCTTTTCATCAAGTAGTATGACATTCATATCAGCCAGAGGACGTCCGACAAAGCTGATGGATTGATCAAGTGTCATTTGACAGCAAAATTGATGTATCCCTCCTTCCGTCTGTATAATGAATTCATTTTATAATTTAAATCTTTGCTCAATCCAGCTACTACCTCTCTTTTCTACTCACGGTACCATACAGGTTGTAAAGCTCGACTGGTTTATGCAAGCTAGGTTGTGCAAGCCAGCGCTGGCGAAGGTAAAGAGGAGTCATTTCACCACTAAGGATCAGCTTTTCCAAAGAGGAATTCTGATGAGGACCTGGTAGTAGGGAGGCAACAGTAGGAGTTAGAACAAGCATGGAAGCACGACACTCATTGACAATTTCACTAAGATTGGAGAGAAGGTCAGTTTGTGGACATGTAAAGAGACAACCACCGCAAGAAAAGGTCAAGAATATTTCCAAAACGGAATGATCAAATGTATAGCGAGAGAATTGAAGTGTTTTCGTCTCCTCTGTCGGCTTAATTGCTGCCTTGTGGGCTAGAATGCTGTGGGTGATATTGTCATGACGCATCAAGCATCCCTTTGGCTTACCGGTAGATCCGGAAGTGAAAAGCACATAACAAGATGAGCAACCTTGCACACTGGGAAGTGACATATCTGAGCTAGTAGTTTCTTGGCGGCCCTCGATACTCAGATTCATTTCATCCTCGATATTGATAATCTGATCAACAACGTCACCATAGACTTCTACAGAGAAGCGGCTTATCGTTTGCGAGTCGACCAGAAGACTCTTTGCGCCGCTCTTTATCAAGATATATCGATTACGCTCGACAGGATTACTCAGATCCAGAGGCACATACGCTCCACCCGCTTTGAGAATAGATAATATGGCAGCAATCAGATGGGGACCCCGTTCCAGAGCAATGCCGATGAAGAGCTCCCGCTTTGGATTCTTTTGTCTATTCAAGAGTGAAAGTGCCATGCTATCCGTCAGTTGATCTAGGTGGCTGTATGAATACGAAGAAGATTGGTGATTCTGTAAAGGAGCTGATTGGTATGCTGACATATCTACTAATGCTGTTGAATCTGCGAATCGACTACATGCATCTCTAAAAAGCTGAACAAGAGTTTGTTGATTCTCTTCATTCTTGCTATACAGCCTTTTCACCTGAAGTGTCGGCTGCGACTCGAAGGAGTGCTGAAACTCTTTAGAAAGCACTAGATCCAATGGTAATGCCTCGCGCGAGCTGCAAAGAACAGAAATAATAAAACGCATAAAGCCCTGTGACAGCTCCGACACCTGTTCCTTTGACCACGAAGCATTTTGCCACTCCCACACACCTAGCATGCTTCCATCTCGTTGACTGTATACTTCTAGACTCAATGGAAATTTAGATACTCCATTATGTATAGGTGAAATAGCATTCAAACACAAATCAAGATCTTGTTTTTCATTGGTCTGATCAAGCACACACTGGGACTGGCATGCTGTATCTTGCTGATTGTCCGTTTGCAATTGAACATGTTTAATATAGTCATGATAATTGAACCACAATGAAAGAATGGATGATGATGTCAAATTACGTTGCTGAACTTGCTTGAGAAGTGCTTCAAAATTAAAATCTGATTTGGCCATGTGATGAGTCACTTGATGCGAAATGCTAGCCACCACGTGTCCCAAAGTTGCTGGTATTTTACTCCGCCTCGAATTATTTGAACTTGACTGAACCGATTCGTCGACCCTTTCTTGCTGCTTCACTTCTTGAATTCCAACTTCTATTTTCAACAACATGGTCTTGACCAAGAAGCCTACCAGCGCCATAGCTGACTCATCTTGCCGGGTTGATAGAGGACTGGCTACCAAAAAGTCATCTTGATTGGTCGCAAAAGCTAGATAACTTCCAAATAAGGAGAGAAGGAGAGTAAATGTTGTTTGCTTTATTGATGAAGCTAGGCTTTGAAGCTGGGAAGCGATATCATTGGGCAAGGTGACTGTCATGAAACCGTCCTTTGCCTCTTTAATGACTCTCGAAGTGCACGTATCTGTCAGAAGCGGTGGTTGGTTGGAAAGTTGGAGCAATGGCCTGCTTTCGAATCTCTTTGGCGGACATGATACAAAGTCTGGCCAAAGTGAGATAGGCTCTATGTTGAGCATGTCTTCTCTTTGATTGGATGATGTAGCGTACAAATGTTGGCTGTATAATGAGAATTGAGGCTGCTGTTGGAAGGGAGAAGCGCAAGTTGTGGTATGGTACTCTTCAACAATCTGTTTTGCTACAAGTGCTGCTGATGCTCCATCAAAGACAATATGATGAACTTTGAAGGCCAAGGTGACTTTTGAAGATGAACGTGGTACAATTACACACTGCCATGGTGACTCTTCCAAGTTCAACTCAGATTCAGACCAATTTGACAGAAAGTTCCGTACTTCTGTATCATGCTGATCTGATACCGAGACGACTCTGGCCGCAAGACAACTTGGTATTGTTTCCCTCACATTAGCTATCACTTCACCCACTTCATTGATGATGAAAGTCGAACGTAGACTGTCATTTGCAGATACTACCCATTTAACAGCTTGAAGAAGTCTTGCTATATTGATTTCTGTATCTTGTTGTGCAAGTATATCAACAGAAAAGCAAATGTGATATTCTAGGGAATGACGACGAGATTGTAGGGAGTGAAGGTAAATTCTCTCTTGATCGCTTGTCGGTCTATAGGTTGCAAGCGATCGTCCTCTGAGATTGCTAGTCTCTCCTATTGACTTGGTTTGCACTGTTTTGTTTGCTTTGGCAGCTAGTACTGCTTCCGCCAAGCCTTCAACGGATGGATTTAACATGAGATCAGCTACATTGAGCTTCACTCCATAGTGTTGCGATATTCTAGACGTCAAATTCATAAGTAAAAGAGAATCACAACCTGCTTCCAGAAGATTGGATGACTCGGGATGAATGTCATCAATCAAATTATCCGGAAGTTTGGGCAGAGTTAGAATTAGATTTTTAATCTTTGTTATCCATGCTTGTCGTATATTGCTCATGTTTGCTACTATGTTAAATTGTTGATTCTTGTGCATTATGCAAGACTCTCGACGTTTAATCTTTCCACTAGTTGTCCGAGGAATCTGTCCAGGACTTACCAGTACAATTTCATCTAGCAAGACGCCACATGAAGATAGTACAACGGATGCAATTTCTTCCATCAAGTTTTCATATGCTTCTTCGGCTTTATGAATTCGACTAAGAGGACGAAGTTCAGCGCACAAAACATATTGGTTGCCATCCGATTCAAAAACAGCTACGGAACCTGCTTTAAAATCAGCGGGCCATTGAATCCAAAGGAGCTCTTCCACGTCAGTTGGATTGATATTTCTTCCATTGATGATGAGAATATCTTTAAGTCGACCAGTGACAATTAATTGAGGACCGACTTGGGGTAGTTTTGCTTGAATTTCCATCCTACCAAGATCACCAGTGCGAAAAAAGGAAAGGTTAGGAGTAGAAGAAAGATGATGACCAAATAATTCCGAGGTTGCAACAGGATTATCGCGATACCCCCTTGATACAGAGGGAGAGTGAACCCAAATTTCGCCTTCTCTCCCCGTATCAGTAATGTCTTGAAGATTACTAGGATCGACGATACGAAGAGTGACACCAGGAGCTGGAGTACCACACAAGACAGCACCACTAACATCAGTCAAGTCATCCAATATCTTTGCATAACCTTTGTTGCCAGTAATTAAAAGCGTTGCCTCTGCCATACCATAACCTGGTCGATAAATGCTCTCCTTTAGTCCATGAATTTGAAAGGTGTTGTAAAAGCGCTCCAGTACAGATCGACGAATAGGTTCTGCACCAACAATAATGGCTTCAATATTAGAAAGATCCAAGGACTGTCCATTATACTTTCGAACCGTGAGATCAAGTGAGAAATTGGGACAGACGGCAAAAGTTGCTTTAAATTTGGATAAAATATTGAGCCAGAGATTTGGATCTCGAACAAAGTCCAATGGACTGAAAAAATAGGCAGAAGCACCAGTAGTAAAGATTGAGAAATAGGATCCAATGAGACCCATGTCATGAAAGTGAGGAAGCCAAGCCACTCCAATGGAATTATGACGCATACCAGTATAATCACTAATCATAATCATGTTACTCAAAAGATTTGCATGACTAATCTCTACTCCTTTGGCATCTCCAGTAGAACCAGAAGTGTATTGGAGAAAAGCCAGATTAGTAGGTTTAGTCAAGTCTAGACTAGAATCCAAAGGATCTACCTTGGCATTCAAGGATATGGAATCAGTTGTACACCAAACTACATGTTTGGGCCATGAAATTGCAGTAGACGTCAATCCACGACGATTAAAAATGGATCGCACATTTTGAAAACCTTGAGCTAGGCTAGTGGCGCGATGATAGGTGGTGCTGGTAAGGCACAATTTGGCCTTGGAAGCCAAAACATTCTTATTAAATGTGGGTAGATCCTTTTCCAACTCATTTGGACGAGGTGGAGCGACGAGAACAGGTACACCTCCAGCTCGCATCACGGCTAAAAAAGCAATGAAGAATTCAAGTCCAAAAGGATATACCAAAATTACAGTTTCCTCGGCTTGAATTTGAAATGTCTTTTGGAGGTACTTTGCCAATTGTGCCGACTTGATCAAAACTTGACCATAAGTCAGATTAGATGAACTTTGACAATTTGATTCTACCCATTGCGCATACACCTTGTTTGGAAATGATAGCGCATTACTCTTGACAATATCCAAAATCGTCGTAGCTTCTTGTAGAGAGGTTTGAATGCTCATCTTTGCAAGCCAGTATTATGAAAAGAGAGTTTCCGTGCTAGCAGTTGTAGAATGTTAGTTGGTTGATAGTCGTTTCAAGGGAAAACCTTTTTCTCTTCACTTGAGAATCTTGACAATGAGTGGTAGTGAGCAAGGTTGCTTACAAGTAGTGGAGTGTAAGTAGTGAGAGTGTTAAAATGTTACTTGGTGGTGGGTTGTTCGGTCACATTGCTCAATTCGATAGGCTTTGACAACGCAAAAACATTTATTCACAAGGGACAAGAATATACTAGCCTCTACCCTTGAAATGAGAGTCACACATGTGGCGCTTGCAAGATTCAAGGAACACGAAACACGTAAAATTACGCCCATTAATCTTTCGCAAGAGAAAGGCAAGGAACCGAGATAGCTAAAGTAATAAATCTGCAAGTGAACGGGTCCTGCAACCAAAAGAAGCGCGCTAAAGAAATCATTCGGCTTAAAATTTCAAGGCTTCCCGTCAAAAATTAAATCTCTATCAACACTTGACAATCCAAACCACGCGTTCTACAGCTGCATCAACTCGGAAGCCGTAAGCGACACGGTAAAAAATCTCATGTACTGTCCGCTTTTCCATCATGTGAATATTATCGCATTATGGAAAAACTTTCTTGGCTGTTGACTGTCGCTGCTCTGCTGTTCAGAAACCGCTTTTTACATACTCTAATATTGAGAAAAGTGCAATTCAAACCATTTGAGCAGGAGGTAAATTGGAAAATGGATTAAAAGTCACCACACCATCTCCTTTAGCATTACTTGCAAGTAGCACTGGAGTATCAATCATTAGTCATGCCACACGACGGCTCTCACTCTACCAAGAATGGTGAACTTACCATTGACATGCAATCAGCAAAGATTATAGTCAGCAACCAGGACGATAACCGTCAGGCAAAAGATAAAATATACCAGAATTGGGTCTCTTCTTGTATACTTTACTCTGATCTCTCTCACTTCTCAAGAAGCCAAATTGGACCAGCAACTACGTCTCAGATTGAATGTCATGTAACAAATGCTAATCAGACTGGAAATGTTGGGTATCCCGTCAAGATCAATGATGCTTTCCATCGTGCAGTAACTCGACCAATCTCATCAGACTATATTTTATTAGCTTACGCCATCATACTTTCCCTCTATGGTGGGCAAGAGAAGCCCCTCTTTGGAGTTATTTGGCCAATAGATGGTACCCTAAAAGATTGTGAAGTATCATCAGCAGAAGTATCTCTAGACTTGAAAGGGCAGAATGACCAAGAAATTCTTGCGAGGAAGTTGCAAGAACAACCCCGACTATCGTTAAAGTATCTCAAGAGTAGTAAAGGATGTGACTTATCAAAGAATCTATGGCACTCTTCTGTTACGGCTACTCCTCTGAAAATCACTACTTTAGACTCACTAGATGCGATGCCAATCTCCAATTCATCTTTCCATCTACAGGTCATCCAAAATAAAGGTGACTTGAAAGTTGAGTGCATCTATGCAACAGACACACTTATACGAGAAGATGTGGATATGCTTTGTAGAAGATTTCTTCATATTCTCCTCCAATTGCAAGAGAATGAGTTCAACAAGGCAAAAGATGTCAGCCCAGATATTTTCATGGTTGGTGAAGCAGATTTATTGCAACATCAATATGCTAAAAGTGGTCAAGCGCAGGACACAAAAGAGAGTGAACATCATAATTCAATCGTCACCAAGATCTTCGAGGTTGCTAAACAAACGCCAAAGGAGATTGCAATTGAATGTCAAGAGAGAAAAGTTTGCTATGCTGAAATGGTGCAGCGTGCAACTATACTAGCCAATGTTCTGTTGAAAAATGCACAAGTAATGGAAGAGACTCATGTTGCTCTTCTCTGTAGTAAAACTGAGCTGCTACCCATTTCAATTCTTGCCATCATGAGTGCAGGTGGCTGCGTTACTCCCTTGATGGATGAAATGCCAAACAAACGAATTGTGACAATCTTAGAGGATTCAATGGCACAGGTTCTCGTCGTGGATCAAGATCATCAACATCGTGCACAAGAAATAAATCACTGCCTTTCACGTCCTATAAGAATTATTATCACAGGTGGCAATAGCGAAAAAGTAACCATAGAAGATAATTTACCCTTACCTCACCTTAAGCTCGAAAGTAAAGCGTACACTATATACACTTCTGGCAGTACAGGAACCCCTAAAGGTGTCATCTTGGAGCATCGCAACCTTTCTGCCTTTGCTGAAGCAGAAATTAAAGGATGGAACATTGAAACGGGATCTAGACTCTTACAATTTAGTGCTCCGATATGGGACGTTAGTCTTGGTGATTTCATCTTTACGCTGACTCGAGGTGGTACTTTGGTACTCTTGGATCGGGACACAACGATTCAAAACTTAGACGACGTATTGGAAAAACTAAAAATCACGCATGCTGTCCTTACACCTACTGTTGCCGACCTGATCACGACAAGACCGATATTCCTGAAAGCAATGATCTTGACAGGTGAACCTATTCCGAGGAGGATAAGGGATAAATTGTCTTGTTTGGTCCCTCTGCTTCTCAATGGTGGTGCACCATCTGAAGTAACTATTCTTGCTTTGATGACGGAATTATCTAAGACAACGCAAGCTTTGAATCTACGGTGGACACCTTTTGGCCGACCAATTGGTGACGTCAATGCTGTGATTTTGTCTCAAGTTGGATCTCTACTTCCTATTGGTAGTGTTGGACAATTGTTTCTGTCTGGTGATCAAGTCTCACGAGGTTATCTCAATCAAAAAGCCGAGACAGAGGCAGCATTTGTCATGAATCCATTTAAGAGTACTACCAATCACAAACGAATGTATGCCACTGGAGACCTTGCTCGCTTGCATGCTAATGGTCAATTTGAGTTGCTTGGCCGTCAAGATGGTCAAATTAAACATCGAGGTGTGCGAATCGAAGTCGGTGAAGTGGAAACACTGCTTGTAAATTGTGCAGAGGGTTTAATAAAGAAGGCGGTAGTTCTTTCTACTACCATCGGGGATCGTCAATTGCTTTTTGCTTGTCTAGTCATGAACAATGCAATACCAGAAAAGATTACTAATCATCAGCACCAAGAAACAGAAGTGGATGCTCATCTGGAAATGTTTTCCGATATTTCAGATTCGAACAGCATCATGCAGCTTTCAAATATTGATAAGCTATTGAATGAAACACTAGCACACTATGCCTCACCAAATGTCTATGTATGTACATCCTCTTTACCACTAACAATTTCTGGAAAACTTGACCGACGAAGACTCGAAAGTCTACTACATGCACTAAATCAACACGCTAGCAAGAACAAAAAGATATTTGTACCTTCTTCTGTTGCTTCAAGTGATGTAGAAACAAATGCGCAATTTGCGACTACTCCTTTGCAACACGTCATTGCTGAATTGTATGGGCAAGTTCTCCATCGTGATCCGCTCACATTAGATATTAGACACTCATTTACGCAACTAGGTGGTGATTCACTCGCTATAGTTCGTATTCTCTCCCTTTTACGTCAAAAGAATAACAGAATTAGTTCGGTAGAATTTATCAATGCTTCTAGTATTGCACAAGTGGCTAAATTGTGGGAACAGCACGATAATTTGGCTTTCAAATTTGACGATAATGTTGTCGGTCAAAGTAAACTTGAGCTAAGCCAGGAAGAAAAAGAATGGATAAAGTGGCGATATGGATTGCAAGAAAATCAAATCGAGGACATGTATTTGGGTACACATTATCAGACACTGTCATCCACTCTTGGTTATTCTGTCAGATCAAGGCGGCCCCAGAGTGTAGAGTGGAATCAGGCAGCTTGGACTATCTCAGGGTCAATACTGGAGACTGATCTTTTCCGAGTGAGTAAAGAAAGGTTCTGGTTTCAGATTATGTGATTCCATATTTTCTCATCTCTTTTAAAACTTTTATAAAAAAAAAAGAGAGTCTGGGCAGACGTATGCAGTATCTACGACTGCCTTCGTATAGGAATCGCTTTTACGCAACAATTTCAATCTGTTGTAGTGTTGCATAAACACAACTCCTTTGAGACGGAATTTACCACTTTTTACCCGGAAAGTGACGTAGACTATGATCGACAATGGTTTGAATATCTAGACCGTGATCGCCAACGAGGATATGACCAACCAGGTTTTGTTGGTTTTCGTTTAGCGTTATTTGCTCCTACTTTAAATCGAGATCAAAAGCTATTGATTTCCTTTCCTCATTCGATATGTGTAAGTCTGTACTAGAGCATTTCAAAAAGAGATTTGCCTAATTCTTTTTCTTTAAAAATCATTACAGGATGGCTGGTCTATGCACCTCTTTATCAACACAATCCTTGACAAGCTTAACAAGAATCTGCAAGGCAAAACACCGTCACTCACGCTCTTTCGAAACTTTGTTCAAGCAGTACATGCCAAAGATGAAGATATTGCCGAAAAGTGGTGGCAGAAGGAGTTGGAACCATTTCCTGATTCCAAATGGCCAATAGATTTTACCAAAGACTCCGATGCCAATCCTATGACTAATTGTCAGTTTGAAGCATCCCTTTGTATTGATATGGCAGATGCGAGTAAAAGGATTGGAAGTACTGGCTTCACAGTGACAATGACTGCCTTGATTTTAAGTCTTTACAAGCAGCATCAGCAACAACAGCAAGCAAATTTAGTATCTCGGCGAATTGAGGATGAAGTAGATATACCTACATCATATAGTGAGCCAACGAAGGAAGAAGTAGAATTACAAATTATGTACGACTAATCCTAAAATGTTCTCACAGTATCTTCTAGTCGATTCATGGATAATGTCACCAATCTAGACGACCTTGTTGGACCAACACTAGATATTCTTCTTTTCAAGGCAAAAGTAAAAGACTGTTTATCTCCTGTGAACCTCTTGGAAGCAGTCCAGGCTAGTCTAGACAAAGGAAGAGGTCGAGAACACACATCTTATCATTCACTATGGCAACGAATGGCAACCTCAAAAGATGACACAAGACCACGATCTGCCACGCAAACCTGTCTAATTTATCAAAATCTCCCCCCAGTTATGGATACATGCAGTACCTCAGCCTCTCATCATTATAGAATGGAGAGAGCTGAAGAAATGATGGCTACAGCTTCTTGTTTTTACCTCGAAGCATTTCCTAAAAAGGATCAATTGCTCTTACGTGCTTCATTTGATGACCGTCATCTCACCTCGGATGATGCCATGCAATTTCTTGATGATCTTCGTGGTTTCATACTTTTGTTGCTTAGACCTGGTCAACTCAATAAGAGTCATACTACCATTGGTCAACTCATGAATAGCTTGCCAAGTCGTCAAGGTGCTCTTTTGTCCCTACCACAATCTAGCCAAATCAAACGCAACGATTTACAACCTAATCCGCCTGCTTGGTGGGTCAAACGGCTTTTACGGGGCTTACTATTTACTGCTTGGTTTAATTGGTTTATTATTCATTTTCATGTTTCTTTTCGAAAACGCAAAGACGTGTAAAATGAGCCTAATTTTTAGATTCTAGAGTAATGGTGAATACCCACTCGTACTTTTTGAATATAGAATTGAGATCCTTTTATTTTAATTGTCCCGACTAATCGCAACCAATGGCAGCAACTTTTGACACGCTTGTTACAATTTCGAACCGAAGAAGCAAGCTAGTAGGATTATATGCATGGGCGTCTCGAATCTAATTTAAATTAAAGTTAACTACCACGCGGTCTACCTTTTGTACTTTCTGCTCACTGACCTAGTCCTTACTTTGGGCTAAATCTGTCGAAATTTAATTAAAGCATTTAGTAAGATCCACCAAAAGAATTCCTCTTGCCTGTCGACAGACTTACCGAAGGGAGCGTAAGCCGTGAGTGTGCAGCGAGGGGGGGGATCTGACAAAAAATCAAATAAAGCTAGTTATCCCCCTCGAGATAGATGAAGACTTTGTAAACATACTGGCTCAGGTGAATTAATCAATCTCCTTATAAAAGCATACGTAGTCCCAGCCTCTTCTACTTGAGGCTACCCTTCTGACATTGTCCACTATAAATTTTCAATTGTAAAAAGGTCATGACTTCTGTAAGCGACTGCTCCGGATCGACTTCTTTAGCCAATTGCAACATCAATTATGCGCTACCTGCATCAGGTACACCAACCGCTGATTGGGTTATTGGTGGATTATTCACTGCATTCTATTTAGCAATCTGCTGGGGAACCTACCGAGCCTTTTCTAAAAAAGCAACTCTACGACTTGCCTGGATCGGTTTACTTTTCTTTGCCAGTTTCCGAGCAGTTGGTTATCTTATGCGAGCATGGACAGATGACAATCAACCACAACCAGACTGGACATTTTCACGAGCAGAGGACTGGGTCAAGATTCTAACTGCATCTTACTCCATCATCAGTGCAGGCACAACATTTTTTCTCATTTTCTGTGGAAGTCTCACAATTGCATATAGAAGATGCTGTGCAGCCAGCAATACTTGTGGTTCAAACTTAGTAGAGACAGAAAATCGATTACGAAAAGGAGAAAATATTGCATTCATGTGCTATCGTCTCTTTGTCGTAGCAGTGGCAGCCTTGAATATTGTTGGCTCCTTGCGAGAATTTGATTACTATTGGCTCAACTTTAGTCAAGGCATTTTACTTCGTAAAATTGGAGGATGGATTCAAATATTTGTCACCGTCTTTTTAATTATCATTTCTCTTGTTTCTTTCTTTTATTATGGTATGCCAATGGCGACAACAAAAGCTTTTTTCCTCCTTGTTCCCCTTTTATTTACTTATATGATTACCCAAGTCTTTAATTTAATTCGGGTATACAAGCCATTGGACGCCGATGTTAACGTGAATCCAAATTGGGCTTACTGTCTTCAAGCATTACCTGATCTAGTCAATTTGCTCGTTCTTGTCTTTTTCAACTTTGACAGGCTACTTGATTATGAAGCTATTGTCAATCTTCAATTCGCTGACAACCCTGAACGCAAAGCATGATTTAAATCATTCCCCAATTTCATTTACTGATACTAATGTAAACAACCTTTGTGTAATAATCCACCTTTTTTGTTGAATGAAATTGTTCCACACTTTTGGCGAGCAGTAGTATCAGTCTTATAGATGACGAGTCATGCTTTTTTTTCCTTTACGCTGTCTTCTTACCATATGCACAAGGACGGAAACGGAAGCCGTGCCTCCATCAGAGGGATCGTTGATATAGGCTACTCTTGACACATGCTAGATTTGACAAAATATCAAAGAGTATAAATCTTCACTCCTTTCTTGAAATTACTTTCTACCTGCAATCGTTTGTCATTCTTTGACTAATGACAGCTTCAAGAGGACGAATCCTCTGCTTGCATGTAAGTGTAACTAGTCAGGCAGAGAGAATTTTGGTAAGACGTTGCCGAGACTGATTCTTCGAATGTATGCATTTGATTTAGGGATGGGGTTCAAGGAGTACCGTCTTTGAAGTCCAACTACGGGATCTTGTCAGACCTTTGAGAGAAGATGGCTACGAGTTGGTATTTGTGCAAGCCCCCCAATCATTATGGTACGGGAAGTGGGGTAAGTAATCAGAAGATAGGACACTGTAGAAAATTTCCAGTGCAATGCGCTGATCACGCATAATAAAAATGCAGACATTATGACAACTTTTGGCGGTCCTTATTTTGGCTGGTTTAGCAAGGAAGATGCTCTTTCGATTCGGAAGGCCTTGAGAAGTATTCAAGAACAGATTGAAGGGGACTTGTCCACTGCTTTTAATGGTATTATTGGTTTCTCTCAAGGTGCCACTTTGGCCACCATTTTAGCATCACTCATCGAGAGAAACTTGCTAGTAGATATACTATCTTGTAAAAATGATTGCAAGTTAGAAAAGCAGATCGCTAGTGCGAAGCATGTAGGAAAATTGTCTCGTTCAGATTCGCAGGTCAGCACATCAATCGTTAGAGAAGAAAGAAAGCTGGATTTTGTTGTAGGGTTTTGTCCAATTTCTACAGCTTGGTTTCCTGGCTCTCTGATAGAAGATGAATTACTTTATCACTCCACTTCCCAAGTCGCAGCAAATCGAGAAAAAGACTCGCCATGGCTGCTCAAAACATCTGCTATCTACACAAGTGGCGAGAAAGACTGGTATCGAGATGCATCCCTACAATTAGCTCAGCGAGCCCTTGGTCTAGAGTCGTGCATACACTCTTATCCTTTTGGTCATGAAATACCGAAGAATCAAGAGGCTACCAAGACAATGTTGGCATTTATTAGAAGTTTTGGGAGTAAATAAAGCCATTACTAGTTTGAGAAATGAGATGATGAAGAGAAACAGAGACAATGATTGTAGCGAAACAGATGAAGATTTATTCATTGCAATTTATTTCGCGGTACTTAGCCTCACCCAGAGGGGATTACGCATGGGAAGAGTCAGAGTGTTTTCAATTTCTGGCTCGTAGTGTTCCCCTCTCCATACTTCTAATTGCATGTTGTAGCGTGAAAATAATCTTGAAAGAGTATAGATGCCTTGATACTGTGCTAAATGAATACCAAGGCTTTAAAATGAAAGAAGAGGTCAAGAGATTAGAAAAAAGGAAAAAAAAAAAAACCTCTCGTGCACTTCTCACCATTGCCTAGGCCCTCCCTGAGAGGATAAATACAGTGTAAGTAGTCTGGCTCCTACTACGGGCCCCCTTTCTATTTTAACACTCACATTAAAGCTATGGAATTTCCAAACTGACTCTGATTGAAATTCATTCTGATCATTCAACCACCTTTCTGGCTTCCACGTACTTGCATCTTCTCCCCATATTTGCTTATCGCGAGCCATGAGCCAATCAGACCAAATTAAAGTTGTTCCTGCATCAACAATAACACCTCCAGGTAAGACATCGTCCTTCAGTGCCACTTTCGAAGAGCGGGGAACAGAGGGGTGCAGTCGAAGTGTCTCATGATACACTGCTCGAACAAAATTGAGGTGTTTACTATGCATGTAGTCTAATTTTGTCATTGTAATGCCACTTTCTTCTAAAGGTAGAGTTTCCCTTGCAATGTATTCAAGTCCCAAGCATTCGCTTCGAACTTTTGTTACGGCGCTGGCATTTCTCATCAATTTGTATGAGGCCCAAGTGAGTGATTCCGCAGTTGTGTCTCTGCCAGCCAGGAGATAATTGAGCAACGCATCTCTCAGCTGCTTGTCATTCATTGCTTTACCATCTTCATCTTGATAGGCTAGAAATAGATCTAGTAGATCGTCCGTTCTTCTATCGTCTGCTTTACCTTTCATCCGTCTTCTTTCTATGATGAAAGCAATACTCTTTATTTGTTGAAAGACAAAGGCAGTCAGTATCCAGTAATAGGACACCCCTTATATCACTACTCACTTCTTCTAAAATAAGTAAGGCATTCTTGAGCTTTTTCTCATCTTTATTCCACTTTGCCCACTTCCAAATAGGGTTACTTAATCTTTTGACGCTTAATGATTGTGCAAGATCAAAAGCTTGTGCAAAAGACATTTCAAGTTTATTTTCTCTCTTCATATGAGAACTCTTATCTCTTTTAATTTGTTCCATCTCCTTGCTTACTTCGCTCAAGTCTGTCGAGAATGCCATTTGCAAGAAAGCCTTCATGGTAAAGTCAAAGTACAGCGCCTGCAAATCTACTCGTTGCCCAAGTGCCATTGCCTTATCCATGGTTTCGATCATTGCATTGGTTTGCAACTCCAAAGCTTCAGTGACCAAGGTTTTCAGATTCCTACTTGTCATGATACGAGCTCCTACTTTACGTTGCGTTTTCCAGCTCTGACCATCTGTATTGAATATTCCATCACCAAGAAGATCATGTAGACAAGCTTTTAACTGATTGCCTTTGACGTAATTTGCAAAATTGGCTGCATAATTTGAATTTTAGTTATAATGTCAATATACTTGAGCCTCAATAGATTAGTCAATCATCTCACTCTTTTGAATGTGCTCGATCCAGTCAGGACGGGTAACATTGATAGCTCTACCAGAACCGATCATCGTCATTGTGTTTGCTAGAACAAGTTTTTGACTAGATTATTAACAGAATTGTATGTGTCTACGGTTCGAGACTCACGAAGTCCAAACTTGTTAAAACGCTCAAGCATAGCTTCAAGAGGCTTGGAAGCATCTTGAATAATTTGCAAGGTGTTTCCTAATCTAAAAGTAGAAGTAATTTAAAAAGTGAACATAAATAATTTGTCATTGGCAAACTCCGGCGCGAATACTATAAAATGCTTACAGGGGCAACCCAATTGGACCTCGAAGATCTTTCCTCTGTCGAATGCCTATCGGTCTACGTGGCAAACACCAAAGAAATAGTGTAACAAAAATGTACAAGAGCCAGGATGCCATCATTACTGAGCAGGAGGAGTGAAATTGCTTATTTGAGGTACAATGGGGAGGTGATCTTTCTCATCTGCTTCTAGTACAAGGGTATATTGACTCCTTCACATGTTCATTTCTGATCATGCGCAAAAAGGGTACATCCGATTAAGGAAGAGTCATTGCTCTATTTAGCTCCCAAGGGTCGGTTGCGGGAAGCGCGTTTCTGCAGGCTCTTCTATATACCTACTGTTAAAGGAATTTTTTCACTCGCGTGGTATTTACTTGTTGTAAAGAAAAGAATAAAAAGCGATTATTAAGCGCGCCCACAAACGTTGCCCGCCGCTTTTGCTCTTGCCCAAGTCTACTTGGAGTGTACCTCCATACTTTAATGTGAAATCCTGCTAAATAAGTCAAGTGCTCCTTGTGAAGTAGATTGTCTGGAATGATTGTTGAATCCAACTCGACTCACCTTCGAGAGGAGCTATCAGAACAAAGATGAAAACTTCACTCACGTACCGCTTGCGTGTAGTCAAGATTACAAGGCTGCCTAATACTCACGCTGCTCTTCTGAAAGCATCGCATAGAGATTGTACTAGCACAATCTATACTTAGAGTTGTCAAGATTTGTATCTTGTAGGATCTTCTAGAGATACTTAGATGGAAGGTTGCAAGCTCATCGCTGAAATAAATGCGAAGCAGAGTGAAAGACTAAAATAGATCAGTCCCTCTCCCTCCATCAAGAAGCCTCGAATAACTTTAGAAAGCAAAAGAAATCGTAACAAGAAACTTCAAACGTTCAGCTTAATTAGTCTCGTAAAGCTTAATAGAATTGCAAAATTGTACTGAAAGCAGCGTCTTTCTTTGATCACTCCTTGAGCTGTGTATTTATAGGTACTGTTGGCTTGTCGATTCTAGAGGGGCTCCTTTCAAGTTTGGCAGTCAACAGCTCTGGTACAAGTAGTATGTATGCCAAGATTTGAATCCAGATTGGTGCCATCCAAAATTCAGCATCGAGGAATACTCGACATCAAAAGCCCCCCAAACTCGGTCAAAAGCAAAGTAACGACCAGAATTGCAATCCGAAGAGTGGTAGTATGAAGATTGTACAGAGCCTTTATGATGCTATAGTAAAGTAATGAGATTCAATTCTTGAAAAAAGGAAGCTGACACATTACAAAACGAATTAGATACCTTCGAGGCAGCAAAGAAGCGCAAAGAAGCGCAAAAAAAAATCTTCATTCTTTTCCAGTATCAGAGAATTCAAGTAATTACCCATATTTCGACTGCTCAATATTATTCAAACATCAATTCTAGTGTCGGGTCACCTGTCTTATCTTATCTTGAATTTCCAACTTTTAATTTATTGCAAATGTGTGACCTTGCTTTGCTCTTCTTGCTCACTCGCATTCTTTGAAAGGTTCAATCACTCATCATTCCTGCTTTTGTTTCTATAGTGTTATACCCAATTCCGATTATCGCCTCTATGTCTATATCGTACTAGCCTATTTCTACCTCCGCGGTAGAGTTGAAGATGGAGTACGTTATAAGGTTTCGCGTCACTTTTTTTTAGTCCTACAACACATTTCAATGGTTAGACTTTTTTTTTATTTTCAATCTTTTCTGCTCGCCTTCCGACCTAACTCTCTCTAATTAAAGAGCCACGCGTCTTAAAGCCGGAAATAATAATTTAAATTTGCAAAGTTTAAACTTTGTTATACGCGAAGTAAGGAAAAAAGAGACCCTTTTGAATAGTACTACAGATTATCGTGGCTTGCTCGAGATGCACGTCGGGACCTATAAATTGGCTCGAGCACACGGGATAGTTACCATTTCATAGATTGAAAGGTCTCGGCCTCCTACCCGATTACGGTCATTTACAATCATGCTTCCCGTCACAAGAATTTTAGAATATTCTGACAGATGGAGTCAACAGGAAATGTAAAATGTTTGACTCTTACATTTGCTATCTCTACCTCTCTCTGAGCGTCCATCATTTCCTTCGTAATTGCGGATATTTGCAATGTCGAGCTCTGTAGGAGCAACACAAAACAGTCAAATGGGAGACAAATCAACCCTGCGTCCTCTGCCAGAGGGTTGGTTGCGTCAGTATGACACTGTGTAAGTGCAAGATCAGAAAGGAAAAGTATTTTCACTACTTACATCCTCTACTTGTAGCCACAAACAATACTTTTACATAGATGTTCGAGTTAAAAGTACACCAAAATCGACATGGAGATTTCCAGCGGGGTCACCTGCCATGAATGTGAATAATGCAAACGATCTCATCGAGAAAACTTCATACTCTCCGCCTCTTAATCCACCACCTCCAAGAGCTCGAAGAACGTTGAAAACAGCGGCTACTAGTCAAGCGTCAATTCAAGCAAAGTTGACTTGTGATGAAGACCTAGACAGTCGAAAGAAAATTCAATTAGCGATGGCAGAAACAGAAACAAGCCAGCAAGCTTCTACAAGGCTCTCTCAAACTTCATTTGTGAAAAGAAAGACGGTTCCAACTATCATCCAACAAACTAAATTCGAGCAGAATATTCCAGAATTGAACTTTACAGATGCCAATTTTGTCAAACCATTACTAGCACTAGCCTTTCCACCACAATCGCCAGACTTTCGCAAGTCACCTTCAGAAATATCTACTTTCTCTGATTCATCAACTTTATCCTCAGATTCTGAACGTGACTGGCTATTGGATCTGTGAAAGCTTACTTTTCACCTTTTTCACTGTTACCTGTAGCATATCCACCAGAAAATTGTAATGCTGACTCTTATTGACTAGCGCTCCAATTAACAATCCTCCGCGGACAGGCCTAGGTACCTCTGGGAATTCGACGCGAAACTTTCTCGAATTACCGTGGCCCGTATGAATTCATGAATTTCTAAATAAATTGGGTCGGAACTTTCTTCACTAGGCGATACCGGTAAACCTGAAATTATATTTTGCCACGTTTCTTTTCTTTTTACAAATTTCTGGGATTTGACGTTTCTAATTCTCTATCATTGGTAGCAGTTGAATCGTCGACCGGCCGAGAGAACGCGCTCTATCACAGAACATCGATTAAAATAAAATAGCAGTCTACCTCCTTCTTTGGACACAGATATGCGAACATCGAAGGACGGCAATATACAAGAGCGCAGTGTTTTTATAACATGTACACGGATTATGGTTTGTTCACTGAAGCATAGTTGTCCACTGAAGTCCGAGTACGATTAATTCGTAATTCTCATATTCTTATGTAGAAAGCGCGTTTCCAATGTCATTATGGTATTTGAATAGTAAAATTGAATTGAGAGAATTATTTATCAAGCATGATCTTTCGATTCGATGATTTTGGATAAGTAAAACAGTATCAATTTACGGGTAAGCATCTTTGTGATTTGACCTTAAGAATATTGAGGCGTGATGATCTAGCGAAAGGTAGCTGTCTCACCTTCTGCAACATCCATATCATACATTCTGAGTTGTGAAAAGAGGTGATAGAGGTAGTACAAGGCCTTGCACTTGCGCTTTTGTGAGCAACCTTTTTTTGTGGATCTTTGAGTAGTGGATGTAGAAATAATTGACATCATTGCTGTGGTATCCCCACATGAATGCATTAATCACAATATGTTTGCAATCACCAGAACAATTGGAACCGTAAACAATCTATGATGGCCCAAATAAACTTTTAATCTCTGTAGTCAAGATAAAAATTTTGCCCTTGGTATCGGAATGAGCAGACAAATTGTGCTGGCCGGTAAAGGGTGCTTATTCCCCAATGAATCGAGATGACACCACTATAGCGTTATTTCATACATCATTACCTCAGCAGCTTTGCGTCATTGAGGTTTGAGAAGAATGATATTGTTGCGAACGGAATCTCAAAGCACACCACCTTCATTGCCGCAAACAAGGTAATCAACGTTAGCAGGACAACGAATAATTTCAACGCACCAGGGCTGAACTTTACACGTTCCACTACGTCTCCCAAGTCCTTCCAATTTAACTAATAGACAAATCATGATTGTCGGTAAGATAATTACCACTGTAGTAAAATTTTATGGTGGAAGATTTTTGATGTAGTAAGTAGGAGTGGAGTGAGGGAAATGAAGAAGAAGGAGGGATAGTAAGAAAAAGAGTTAAGACGTAGACTACTGGATAACAAAACAGCAGTAAATTCAAGATTCGGAATTGACGAATGGGAATTTGTCAGCAAGATATTCTCAACTCTGCAGAAGAAAGTGTCTACAGCCAAGAAGGCAAGATTGGAAAGTGATCAAACGGTCATTCGGCCCAGGGATTTCATTGCAACTGCTTTCCGCAAACGTAAAGATTTCCAAGCTGAACGCTTTCAGATCGGCAGTGACGATCAGGGTTAGGATGTAGTAAGGGGAGGGAGGGAAATGATGATGGAAGAGATGAGAATAAAAGAAAGAAGAAGGGCTAGTAGGTTTTTATATGAATGGAGAGAAGGGTCAGTAGTATTGTAAGTGATCTAGTTCATGTAGACAAAAGAAGAGGAAGAAATGGTGATTTGAGGGATAGAAAGAGAGAAAAAGAAGAGAGGGAGGTGTCTGGGCTAACCCGACCGTCAACCAGGGCAGGAAGGAGAGGGAGAAAGAGAAGGACAGAAAGAAGAGAGGTAAGGGAGTAGAAGTGAGATGTGCAGGATATACATTGCAAGATTAGCAAGAGAAGAGGAGAGTTAGAAAGAAAAAAAAAAAAAAAAAAAAAAAAAAAAAGAAAAAAAAGAAAAAAAAACTTAGGTCTAACCCGGCCGACGGGACCGTTACAAGGTACTCCCCACTTCCCCTTAATTTTTGCTGATTTTTCCTGGCTTCTAGGTATAGTGTATAGAGTGCTTAGGGGGTCTCTGTCCACTTCTGTTGATTCAGAATTTCTGAAATTTCTTTTCTTTTGGTGTCAGCGCCATCAATGTCCAAAAAAAGGACATGCACTCAGAAAAACTTTGCAAAAGATAGGAAAACCTTAGCAAGTGGCTTCATTCAGATTGTAGAGAAGGGCAAGAAGCACCATTGAGCCAAGTCTTGTGTCTCTGAGATGCTTGCATGATTTTAAAATGGCCTTCCAAGTTTGACGTATATGTCCTGAAGTCCGGTCCGTACTTCCTTCAATATACCAAAGTCCAGACCGTACTTCCACTGGCGCTTTTGGTCCGTCTGAACTCCGGACCGGTTTTCTGTCCATCCCCAAAAGTCCGGCCTGTACTTCTGCTGGGAAATACGGCTGAAGTCCAGTCCGCACTTCCTTCCATGTACCAAAGTCCAGACCGTACTTCCACCGGAGTTTATTTTTCAGTGCAGAAGATCCGTCTGAACTCCAGGGCGGTGATAATATCTCCAGACTGTACTTCCACCGGAGTTTATTTTTCAGTGCAGAAGATCCGTCTGAACTCCGGGGCGGTAATAATATCTCCAGACCGTACTTCCACCAGCGCTTTTAGTCCGTCTGAACTCCGGTCTGAGAAATTTATCTCCGGGCTGGACTTCACTACTAGCACTGCTAAGCCCAGCTGAAGTCCGCTCTGGACTTTACTTCTCCGCTCTGAACTTCAAGTGGATCAAAGTACATGGGGCAGCCCAGTGGTGGTTGGGCTGCCATAAAGATTCATAAGGTGCGCAAGAGGGTAGAGCAGGCCCTCAGAAACTCTGAGTGTGATTGGTCCAGCCAATTTTGCTTCACCGCCATCAATGTGCACCCCTACTATATGAAGTTGTCAGATCACCTTGAACCTATTCAAAGTGGATCAGTGGAAGTGTAGATCTATGCAGAAGAAGAGTGTGTGCCAAATTGGAGGAGATTCTCTGCAGCCAATTTCTCTCCACCGCCATCACTACTTGCCGTTCTCTGACCCAAGTTTCTAAAAATAGCACATATGTTTCAGAGCTGTAGCAGAAGCTCATAATGATTACTAGATACATGACAGAGGCCAAGGAAGGGAGGAAGAGAGGCTTGTGAGGGGTAAAGAGACAGTCCAAGGCCACCTTGAGTGAGAGAAAGGACTGCCAGGGATACCTTGAATGCCAGACTGATATGGTAGAGCATCTGTTGATCACCCCAGACTCCAGACTTTCTCATGTAGTCTATGTAGTCATGTTGAGACTTGCCATAGTCCCAAAGCAGCAATGCTTCCTATATAATGCAAGCGCAACTTGAAAAAATGCCTGGCAGGACGTGAGTCTACTACCTGATATTTTAGCGCGGCAGATGCCTGCAAGAGGACGTGTTTGTATTGTTTTACTACCGGGCATTTTGTACACTTTGTATTGCTGCTACCTGGCACTTTTTGTATTACTACCTGGCGCATTAGCAGGCATTTTGTATTGACTTGAATAGAAAAAAAGTCTAAAAATCCAACTTTTATAAATGTCTGACGCGTCTTTAAAAATTCCAATTACCGTTGGTAATGTAGCAAAGTATTGAGCTAGACTATGCACAACATCTGACTACTTTCTACTCTGCCTACAACGCGTTCTACCCTTTGTGGTTGGGCCTTAGTGGGGGTGTAGCAAGTATAGTACCCAATTCTTATCTTTGGCGTGATGGAGGCGCATGAGCAGTCAGCGTACGCTCTGCGCTAGAACATGAGAATAATCTCTAGCAGCAGCCAAAAAAAAGAAATGGCGCAATCAAAGTTTTTGCAGTGACAGATCATCAGTGATAAGCCGGAGCAGACCGACTGACAGCAGTAGTGCCCCAAAAGTGTTCAAGACAGTAAATGGTACACAAATGGCGGTTGCCTTTGTTGATTTGACAAGAATCAAGACCGGCAAAGGCGGTTTCTATAAATCTTTATTGGTTTGCTAGAATGCTTGCCACCCTACTTCATCCCCAATGTTGCCTGTCCACTGCTTCCCCTGCGCTTTCTGTTCTGAGCTCTTTCCTTCTAACGGGAGCGCCAAGTATCACACCCGCCTGGTACACCAAACCACTGTCACTGTTCACTATGTACATTTTAGCAGGGAGACAGATACATTAAGCCGACATAGTGATGGACTTTTTCATTGTTGCTACAAACCTTGTGCATTTCAACATAATACCCCACAAATCATGCAGCGCCATGCGCAAGACTGCCAAGCCACAGCAGACATTGACCCCAGTCTTTTCCTTCTAGACAGTGCAGTAGACAAAGCAGAAGAAGAAGGAGCAGAGCAGGAAGGTGTTTTGCCTGAAGAAGACCGCATTCAACCCAGCTCAGAGCAAGATATGACAGCGCTTCACTCAGAGATGCATTGGTCCACCTTGCTGAGCGGTGGGGACATGCTTGCGCTGCGTCATGTAGTGGAACAGCGCAAAGACTTTCCCAAGGATATTCTTCAGGCAGCACAGAGTATGTTTGCAGAAATGAGCGCTCTGGCTCAGCATTCCATGCCAGATGACATTCTGGTCTTGCTCCAGCACGGTATGAAGGAGTCTGCAGAAGGCCAGACAATGGGCAAAGGATTGGGCATTGCAGCTGGTACAGTAGAAAGCTACTACAGCATCTTTCTCAAGCTGGTCTACTTTGTAGTGAACGGGCATGCTCTTGATGGAGAAGATGGCAAAGTGAATTGTCTGTCTACCTGTTTTCAGAAGGAGCATGCTTGGACAAAAAGTATTGAGGAGTTTGTCAGTGCTCCCACTCCAGCCAAACTTGCGCAGCTAGTCTTCCATATGATCCTTCTTCCTATCTTGGACAAGGGCCAGAGCTCACCGGTCTGTATGTTTCTGGCTCTTTTGGCTATTACTCCTGACAAGGAGAAGCCTACATGGCGCACAGCAAGAGACTACAGTCCGCTTTTGAGCCGCTTATTGTATGGACTGCGCTTGAGTTACATTGGCTCCCAGTACTATCCTTGGCAGGAAGAGCAGCCATCCCAGCCCAGCCATAGCCAGCGTACTGCCTTCTATGATGAGTTTGCCTTGCACTTTCATGCATGTTTTGGTGGAAAGAAAGGCAAGCGCACTGGCTACTTTTATCTCTGCCGCATGCAAGGCCGTGCCATGGGAATGGCCAAAGGGGAGAGCGGCCTGGAACATCTGGAGTGGTCCCCAGACCATGAGCAAGTCAGTATCCATGGCAAGCAACTAAGCATGGATGGCTTGCGCAGCGCTTTGAAGGAGCATGTGGCTACCTTGGATGACAAGCTTGCTGTGCTCTTCCATCAACTGAAAGAGAAGAAGCAGCCCAGTCTGGCCAGTCTCTGCACCTTGCAAGACAACCTGCTGGAGAGCAGCAATGGGTACCACTTTCTTCAATTGCCATCCAATGAAGCGCTTGTCAAACAACAACACCATCATGCACCGCTCTCCCTTTTGTTTGATGAGGACAGCAACAGCATAGAATTGACAGCAGCCATGGAGCGCTTTCTTGTGTTAGAAGGTGCCTTTACTCTCCATCTGGCCTTTGTTCTACACACCACTAGCGGTTACTGCACCCGTCAAACAGAGCTTGCCAGCATGACTTGGAAGAACACAGTGGACCATGTCCGGGATGTACTTCTCTATCCTGCCTCTTCCTGGCCAGAGGTCTTGATCACTTGTCACCACAGCAAGACCAAGAAGCGCAAGGGCTTTGTGGGTATCAATCACCGCTTCCCACCACCCAAGGTAGCAGAAGTGCTTCTCTCTTATTTGTTATGCATCCGTCCCATCACAGATCAAGTCCGTCACCACCTCCAGCTGGACAAAATACCGCACCTCTTTCTTCATGCCAGTGGAAAAAAGGCGATGACTTCTGCCAACTTCAGTCACTACTTTAGCAGTCAGCTGCTTGGTCAGACAACCAGTCTTCTCCCCTCTGAATGGCGCCAGGTAGTGAATGGGATTGGTAGAGCGCACTTGCATGTCACCATCCAACCAAGCGGCACAGAGGAGGACTGCCAAGAAGAAGAAGACAATATCTGGGAGGCAGCGCAAGCAGCGCAGGCCAACCATTCTGTTGGTATCAGCCGGAGCAACTATGGTCAGCATGCAGAAGGCTACAGCAGCAAGCTTCAATTTGATCATTACCAGCAGGTCAGCCGGCGCTTGCAGCACTTTCTCCATCTACTACCCCTCTCTGCTTCTCCCCCTGCGCAGAAGAGTGTAGTGATGAATGAGAAGCGCAAGACTAGAGAGGATCTTTTCCATCCACCACCCAGCAAGAGAGCATGTGAAGAAGGTACAAGAGAAAAGAGTGGTGTGGCCTGGATTGGGAGTACAGTCTCCATCTTGCAAGCATTTGTCCCTCTGCAGCGTCCCACCCTTGAACCAGCTGTAGTGAAGGCATTCCATACTCTTGTTGGGAAGGGAAGTACTCTCAGAGATGCCAGACTGGCTGATGCTCTGTATCTTGTCACCAGCACTCAGACCCATGTCTTGGCTGTTCTGGCTACCGGTGTTGGCAAGACTCTTCTCTGGCAAATCCCAGCACTACTGGAGAGGCAGACTAGACCAGCAGGCAAGCGTCAGTGCATCATTGTTGTTCTTCCTTTTGTTGCTTTGCTAGATGATACAGTCCGTCGGTGTAAACAGGCTGGATTGGTGTGTGTCAAATGGCAAGGTGTTCCCCTGCCAGCTGATGTGATATGTGATGTGGTGGCTACAAGGGGATCCCCACTTTTTTGGCCAAGGGTTAGAGAACTTCCTTATACCAGAAGATAGAGGTGAGTCTGGGGCACAATGGTATTAGTTTTGTTTGGCCAACTTGCTATTGGGTTTGGGGACATGGTCTGAGTGAAACATTTTGACGCGTCCACTTTGGCTGGGGCACTTTTTCAAAAATGATCAACCCTTACTTTTTTGATGCATGGTTATGTTCATTAGGAGTAGAAAGGAGGGTGTGCAAAGTTTCAGCTGTCAAACTCTTCTGGATTTGGCACAAGAGGTGTTCAAAATTCCCTATAGGTGGGCTTTTTGCTGACTAAGCAGGACTCAGACCTATAGGCAGGCCACATGGATTCACCCAACCTGTTGGCTGAACAGCACATGGCTTTCTTCTGGCTGGCTGGGCTAAGCCAAAGCAGACTATTGTAGAACACATGGCTACTCACTACCACTCAACCTGCAGGTTACTATGCCCAACCTGCAGGTTGAGTGTGTCAAGAGAAATATACCATAGGACTTAGATGGTGAAAGAAGGCCATGTGTTTCTCTACACTATCATGCTGGCTGATAGTGACAAGCCTGCAGGTTACTCCTACTCAACCTGCAGGTTGGGCATTACATTGGTATCTTTCAGTCTTCTACATACAAAAGCTCATAGTGGTTTTCTGACATATGGTAGAGGCCTGCATAGACAGACTTGCTGGCATCAGGATAGTAAGAAAATGTTAGCTGACCAGATGGAGTCCTGCTGGCCACTGCCAGTGGCAGGTTGAGTGCCATGCTGCATGCTAGCAGAGTCAGTTCATCTCCCCATTCCTGTGGCCTTTTCATCTTTCTGAGGTATGGTAAAGCTCCCATATGACCATCTCCCTCAGCAGCAAAGTTGGTGACCAGGCTTCTGTGGTTCTTGAGCCACTGAACAGCTTTCTTTCTTGTGTGGTGCACAGCTCTCATGTTGCCATGGAGGTGGTAATTAATGGCAGCAAACTGGCAGTTTCCATTGGGAGGGATGAAGTTTGTTGTATGCATCAAACCTGGAGCTAGAGCCTGACAGTTGGGCACTTTCTCTTCCATTTCAAAGACAGTCATTTGGCTGAGAAGAGGCTTGTGAGCAACAGGCTGGATCTGTTCAACCTGCAGGTTGGCTGAAGAAGGACCAGCTTGGGACTGAGTAACCTGCAGGTTGGGTGTGGCATTCCTTTGTCTAACCTGCAGGTTGGATGATCTTGCTGGCTTCCTGGGCACATCTATCACCACCTCCAAGGTGGCTGTTGGAGACATGGATCCATCTCTATCCTCTGGTGGTGAAGACTGCTCAACCTGCAGGTTACTAGTACTAACCTGCAGGTTGAGTGTATTTGCCTCTTCTTCCTCTTCCTCCTCTACATTCCCTGCTAGGTGAGCCAGCCTTCTGGAGAACCTGGTGCCAGGCTGGAGAGTTGGATTGTTGCTAGCAGCAGGTTGGATGCTGGGAAGCCTGCTGGGCACACTGGGGGTGGGTGAATAAGGAGCCAGCATGGGTGGTGGGTGAGTTTGTCTAACCTGCATGTTGTCTCTTTCAACCTGCAGGTTGGGTGGTTGCCTATCTGGCCTGACTGCTGCCTGAAAGGGACTCAGGTCTACCAACAGAGTTCCATCTGCCAGTTTTTCTTCCCAGAAATCTCTCAGTGTATTTTTGCTGCTCTTGGCACCACAAGCCCTGCACTTGAGTCTGAACTGCTTCTGGCCACCATCTAGAATGCTTGTGCCTTGCAACCTGCAGGTTGGACAGGCATGTTGAGTTTGTATGGCCCTGTAAAACCTCTTTAGCTCTACCACAGAGTCTAGATGTTGGAGAGAGAAGGGTGCTGGACCTGCAGGTTGGACATTCTCTTCTGGCTGCAAACCTGCAGGTTGGTCACTATTCTCCCTCTGTGAACCTGCAGGTTGAGCAAAATCAACCTGTTGGATGATGCCTTCCTCAGGCAGAGTGATGTCTTTCCACCAAGCCTGATCAGAATTCCAGGGAGTTGGCTGAATGGCCCTGGGATTCCATCCTATAGCATTGAGACAGTCTGCCAGCACAACCTGCAGCCTTTTGCTTGGCTTGCTAGTGTTTCTACCATACAACATGTTGGTCATTTGAGCTTTGGCCAGGATTTCTCTGGCATGATTCAGAGCAATGGTGGGGTGCAGATAGAGCAACTGCAGCCTGTAATTGGCCATCAGTGGGTCTGAATCAAGGTTGATGTAGGCCAGCAGGTTGAGCAGAGGTGTGACAGAGAGTTGAGTACAGGCAACCTGCAGGTTGGGTGCTGTGATGGTAGCTTCCAACCTGCAACCTCCTTTGATGTGTATGTTCAACAGGTTGTTCAACATGACCCTCATGCTTCTGAATCTTTTTCTGGCTGCAAAAATAGTGGCAGGTTTGGTGACAACATGCTTGGCTCTGACTGATTTGATGCTGTGTACTACTCTTGGATAGATCTTCATGTCTACCTTGAGATCATTGTATCTGACTGTTCCCTTGACACTACCAAAGCCTTGTCCAACCTCTAGGAACATGGGTTGTTCTTTGAAGGGCTGATGTGTCTTGTAGGCAGCTCTTACCATGACCATTGTTCCATGTTCTACCACTCTGCCCAAGTCAAAACTGTTGAACCTGCTGAGAGGATGGTCTGCATTAGCAACCTCCAGGTTGAACATATGGAGTGGATGCTTGATTCCATAGACTAGCACTCTGACTGCTTTGCATCCAATAGCCTCCAGTGCAGTGACAAACAGGCCCAAGAGGAAGGGGTGACTTCCTCTGGTCAGTGCAGTCATATAACCTGCAGGTTCAACAACAAAGTAGTCTCTTAACCAATTGATGAGGGGGATCTTGTACTCTGGAGAGATCTTGTAGTAGGCTGTTCCTTTGGCTGCCCAGACCCAATTGCTAAAGTGTGGGTGATCTCTGTAGTGACCAACATGCAGGTTAGTATTGTTCAACCTGCAGGTTGGCTTACTTGCAACATGTTACTCACCTAATCAAAGGCTGAGGAGCCTGGCAGCAGAGAGACAAAGCTACCTGATCCCCATACTTGTCCAACAGGTCTTGAGGATATAGTGTCACATTGAAGCTGTCCACATCTTGAGGAGGAAGGCAGGTGAAGCCATCAATGTCAGACCCTTGACTGTCTCTCAGAATGTATTCTGTCTTTGCCAGATTGGGTGGATCCTCTTCTTCCTCTGGGTGTTCAACCTGCAGGTTGGCTGAATCCTCCCTTTGCTCAGAGTGATCAACCTGCAGGTTGGGGGGATCAACCTCCATGTTGACTGGTTCATCCTCTGGATCTAGTAAGGGAGGGTAACCTTCCTTGTTGGAAAAGGACATGTGATCAACCTCCATGTTGGCTGGCTCAACCTGCAGGTTGGGTGGTGGTGAGTTAGGAGACCCCTGGCTGGAAGAAGAGCTGTAATCCACAAGGTGCCTTTTTGCTGGCACATCTTCTTCCTCAGAAGAGCTAACACTGTCAGAGGACAGCACAATGACAGAGGGGCTAGATTGTCTAACCTGCAGGTTGGGTGACTGAGAGGATGGCTGAACCTGCAGGTTGGGCAAATTTTCCTCCTCTTTTTCAGACATTTCCAGCTGATCTTCTTCCTCTTCTTCTTCCTCCTCATCAGACCAGTCAACAGAAGAGAGAGACTTGGTTGAGCTACCAGGGCCAGCCTGCTCAACCTGCAGGTTGAGTGATGGCAGACCAGCAGACTCTTCTGATAGACTGTCAGAAGAGAGGGAAATAGCAGGGCTGCCAGATTGGCTGACTTTGTCTTTCACAGAACCTGCAGGTTGAGCACTACACTCTTTCACAGAACCTGCAGGTTGAGCATGCAGAGGAAGACGAGTCCTTGGATTCAGCTCCACACCTTCCTCATCAGAGCCACCCTGAAACTCAATTACTTGAGCAGGATAGTAGACATCTTTGGGCTTCTTCTTGAGAATATTGGGCCTGTAAGGAGAGGAGTCAGGGCTGGACATGGTGGAAAAGTAAGTAGCAGGTTGGGTGTTGGGCTAAAATAAAATAGGAAGATGGTAGTGGTTGAGAGGAAAGAAGGGTTGACCCTTTTGTTTTCTTTTCTTATATGACCAACCCTGACCCTTTTCAGGTCACATGCCATACTAGGATTGCCAGCCTTGTACAACCTGCAGGTTACTCATCCTCAACCTGCAGGATGGATGAACTTGCCTGACTATGAGATTGACCATGTGGACTGACTTGAGGAGAGAAATACATGGCTGCTATCATGTATAACCTGCAGGTTGGTCATATTCAACATGCAGGTTCAGTGACTTCCTTGAAATTTGTACCTGTGAAAGGGAGCTGGCTTGAGGATATAGGCCATGTGGCTACTTCTGTACAAACCCTACTCTGCTACCAAGATTTACAGGGTTGAAAGCTAATTTTGTCCAAAAGAGCTGAAATTTCAAAGATACTGTCCTTGAGATACTTTGAACCTATTCTACTAGTTGATGTAGGGTGAATTTTGACTTTTTATTCTTGGCCCTAAAGTAGACGGTTTGAATTTAGGGTTGAAAAATCACTATGTCAAATCAGTCTGAAACTTCACAGAGAGTGTTCTTTAGACTCTGTGAACAATCTTTACTAAGCAGTACTTGGGGGAAATTTGACATTTTGATCTGACCCTAAAAGAGACGTGTCTAGTCAGGGTCAGAAAGTAAAGTTTCACAAAAAGAGGTTAGGGTTAGGGTTAGGGTTAGGTTAGGGGGTTAGGGTTAGGGTTAGGTTAGGGGTTAGGGTTAGGGTTAGGGTTAGGGTTAGGGTTAGGGTTAGGGTTAGGGTTAGGGTTAGGGTTAGGGTTAGGGTTAGGGTTAGGGTTAGGTTAGGGTTAGGGTTAGGGTTAGGGT